>JAWZYU010000006.1:42012857-43382142 GCA_038380435.1 Ryuthela nishihirai
TAAGATAAAAGAAACTTTCTCCTTGCAGGAGAATGTAAAGGAAGACCTTCCCACAGTTCTCCTTTAACAGAATTTATAAGTGGAGGAGCAACTATATCAAATCCTTCTCTGAAATGAGAAAATGTATAGTGAGACTGTACAATTATGGCACGTCCAGTGTTGACACCAGAGAAAATGTCTGTAGTGTTAAAATTAGAAACTAAATTCAGTAATACATGATTTCTTCCATCACCATTCCAATGTGCCAGACCTTTCATATAATTTTCTAAAGAAGCTTTTGAATATTTTTCACTTTGCATTTCACTAACCAGAACAACGTAAATGCATGCAATAGCTGGATCAAATGTAATATGAACATTCATATTGAGAGCTTCAGTTATTGCACTTTTAATGCTCTGTTCGAGAGGGCTCCATGACACATGAAAATCATCAGGATGGTAAAAATAAACTGGAAATCCAGATGTTAATGAGCACCTTGAAAAATCAAAACACAAATGCATGCGACACAACTGAACACCTTTTGAAGAAATTGAAGAAATTAGTACACTATCTTCTAATGAAGGTAATATGCGCTTAGGCGGTGATATATGTGGTGTGTTCTTTTCTTGAACCTCTTTTTGAGCATACTGTGCTTGCTCAACAGAAATGCGCAATCTTTCAAGCTCCACTTGCTGATGTCCATATTCTGTTTTCAGATCTTCTACTCGCTGGCTAAGTGCAGTTATCTCGGTCTGTAACATATTATTATACACATATTACAAATTGTCATATGACATATACATATTTAAATATAAATATTTTCTACATATATATACATCCTCTTTGTAACAATGTTAAACTCTAATTATCATCAGAACTTTAAGCAATGAAAGGCAGCAGAGTTAGTAGTATGATACTACTATAGATGTCCCATAATTGTTCAGTGCTGGGTTTTTTACATTTGCTTGTGCTACACCTGTCCCTTCATGAGAAAAAACACCTTTGGGTTTGGAAAAGCCATTATGTAATGAATGGACATCCTGCAAGGAGAGCTTTACCCTTTGGATGCAAAGAACATGTTATATGGTTTAAATGCATGGTCTCACCATACTTAACTGCTGCTCAGTGAGTCTCTTTCTTAAGCCCTAAGCTAAAGGCTTATCCAGTGTGACAGCCTAGTTGACACTGCAAAGTCAAACTTACATTGAAATATAAAAAAAAAACTCAATTGCATATAATTTTAATTTTACAAAGCTCACCCTGTGATGCCCCATCATTCACTTTTACTTTACCTTAACCAGTTTTGCTTAATTTACGTTACAGTTATCATTTTGGGGATTTTTATTTCCTTTTTGGCATCACAGCGCTCGTTTCCAAGAGTTAGCCTGCGAACTTCCGACTGTCACCCGCTAAAACGCGTGCACAAGGACATGCCCCCTCTTGCGTCATAGCTTGTGCCGCTCATCAATTTATGCAAATGTCTTTCCCGGCGTGCAACTTGACACGTGCGGGCACTGTAAGCCTCTTGTTATAACCGGTGACATGCTAGTCACAGTAGCTTAAGACAGTAAGTGGTAGTAAGCACGGAGGAGCACAGTTAGTGCAGTGTGTACAGTCAGGGTTGAGAAATGATGTATCTTCTTCATTGAAGTTTTGGTGAGTGATTTTTGGAAATAAATTTGTTTGTTATTTAAACCTTTTGAATCTTTACTAATTTTTTCTCTTGAGCAACGTTAATTGTTTTGGATTAGAAATTATCTTTACATTTTGACAATCATTTAATATTTTTGAATAACGCTCGCTGGTATTTTGAACCCTAATTTAACTTTATTTTTTTGGCAATTTGTTAATTATTGTCTGGTGCCCGACTCAACTATCTGGAGCATAAAATAATTGGATCAGACAAAGGGTTCAAACTTTAAAAGTAATTCATTTCTATGGAGCTTTACAGCCCCCTCCCTAAAAATACATTACATCCCCTGTTTGAATGCATAAAATTACTTGCAAAAAGTTAGCAGAGTTATTTCATCAAATTTGATATGTATCAGATGCCTCTCGCTTTACAAGCTTTTAGATCATATATAAATAAATCTTTTGCATACTTGAACTAAAGAAAATATTCATTTCTTAGGTTTAAATAATTAGAAATAGCTTTTATGCAGCAACATACATTAAATAATAGCTATTCACTTTAAAATTAAATTTCTTTAGGTTTATCTAGAGTTAAATCAGTTGTTTGCACTGTTTCATCTTTAGTCATAAAGTCTCACTTGCAGATTAAACCTGCGTGTCTGTGTATTAATTTCAAGGATTTTTTGGTGATTTCACATACTTGATTTTATAGTAAGTATTCCATTGTTATACAAATATTTTGTGCAGTGACTAAATGATTTGGCTGAATTGAGTGACTGTAGAATGGCAACATTAAAGAAGTATGAATTTCATATATATATATACAACTTTATTACTATTATTTTCTAAAAGAATCTCATTGCTTTAAAAACGATTTGTTTTTAGAAATTTCATAAAGCACTGACAATTCTGTATAAGTGCAGACCAAGACAACAGAAAAATTAAATGTCATTAAAGGTGACACACTATTATCTTAATAATCATCAACTGCAAAATGCTTTAAGTAACCTATAACATGAGAATAACTTCAGTTCCTAACACAAATTCTGCACCACGATCTCAGTTTAACATAAATTTTAACTATTCCAGGGTCCCTATTGAATATATATGTTGACAGAATTCAAAATGAGAGCCCAGAAATAGGTATATAAGATAAATATAAAATCCACAAAGTTACCCGTTGATTTACCATTTATTGATTAATTCATTAATGCTTTACTGTGAGTGACTTACTTATTTGTTTACATCTTACAAAGTGCAGCATTAAAATGTAAAGTTGCCTTTCCCGATAATAGATGGTGCCAGCCACAAAATTCACAGAAGATTGATAGGTCACATTAGTGGGGGAAAAAAAGAGCCAGAGTCTCAGAACACTTTGGCATGAATCTCAAGAGATGTGAGTTCGAATTGTGTATGTCAGCAAAACTCATTTTTTCCACAAAATTATTTATAGACATATAAGATAACACATACATGAAACTTGATTTTAAAAAAAATAAAAATTGCCTTTTGAAAATTTTCTTACATATATTGTATACACATTTATAATTCAAGCTTGTAAAACAAATACTTACCTTTTTAATTAATGCATTTTTATTAAGTAATGATATATATAATTTGTTAAGTCACAACATACACTAAGTGATTACTGAATTATGACCAGCATCCTTCATGCTATTGTCAATGGAAGCTAATTTTGAACATCTGTAACTTCAAAAATAAGTATTTTTATGAGAAAATGTGATCAAAGATAAATTAAAGACTTCAATCAGGTCTATCTAATTTTGATTTTCAACAATATAGGCTTTGTATTTCAAGAATTATGGAAGATTGAATATTCAACAGCAACAATTCAAGTCATAAGAAAATAGAAAATTTAAAAATATCAAAATAATTATTTACAAATGTTTTAAACATACATCTATTGTATTAAATGATTTGAAATAATGTTTTTTATTCAAATTACAATTAACTTTTGAAGTAAATTCTAATGTTTGGTATGCAGTTATGAAAAAAAACTTGAATCCACATGAGTTCAAGTCCTGCACATTAGCAAAACTCATTTTCATTCTATGTCAAACAAGTAATTCTGCATATTTACTATTCACTGAAAATAAAGTTTTCATTTTCCTACCTTTGCTACTTTGACAGTGGAAATTTGAACAAATAGATGATTATGAAAATGAAAAAAAAATTATTAGTACCTATAAAACATACAAAGTACTTAAGCTCTTAAAATGAAAAAGTTGTTTCCCTACTCATCTGGGGTTAAGTGGACAAATCATTGCTCTCAATATAAACACATTGATCATCACATGCCACCACCAAAATTTCAGATTTCCAACATAAAGTGATCATGTGTAATTTTTGTTTAAAGTTCTACTATTTCCAAAATTTAGCACTATCTAATGATGGAAATTAAAACCATTGGAGGATTCAGAAAATATATATAATATTTCATTAGACCTGTCCATCTGAAAAAACAATTTTTATCTCATAAAGCAAAAAAAAGTTAAATTTTCCCACTACCCCTGGGGGTGAACCACTGCTGCCAATGATAACTTCCTGACCATCAAACTCTAGCAGTAAACTTTTTACAATATTCATTAAACATTTTAATTTTATATTTTCCTGCAATTAGAGGGTTCTGTTAAAGCTACTGGTAGAATTAGAAAACACAAATCATATTTCATCAATATCTATCCAACACAACAAGAATTTTCAATTTATTTCTAAAAACAAAATACTTCAATATTTAAGGTGGACAGACATTATAGTGATTCAGACAACCACAACTGATGAAAGATTAAATTATCTCAATATCCTATAGAGTAAAAATAATTTAATGAAATCAGTAACATGTGATTTAGTAAACATTCTTCCGCTTCATAATGTATAAGAAGAGAATTAATGTTTGTTTTATATTATATGTGAAACACTGTATTAATTTATATTTGTGAAGATGCTGTTAGTTGCATTTGATATGAATTGATAATATTGTGCTCCAAACATTATTAGATCAATCAAGTTAATTGAGGGTCTAAAAGAGCTAATATTTTTTATTACTTGTTTAAAAAAAAAATAGAATTATTATTTATTTAAAAGAATTCCCACCGTTACCTCTCCCCTCACACACCCCCCCCCAAAAAAAACGATTATTCCATAAACACCAAATGTTCATCATTCACCACGCCAGCCAATTTCTTCTTGTTCTCTCAACGATTGCAGTATGATGCAGACTTTTCTAGCACATAACTTTTCATCTTTGAACATTTTTGCTATAGTAATAGCAAAGGAATATTTTCCATATAAATTATGTCCTAAAATATATTTAATTTACACAAAAATTTCCATTAAAATTTAAAGTTGCTCTCAGATACTGTCTACAACAGACCATTTCTTTTTAACAATTTTACCTTCTGGTAAAGAATTGAGCTTTTGCTACATTTTAACTATTCGAAATGTTGAACTTAATGCTAATTGGTTGGAAATTAACAAAGTCTCACCATAGTTTAGTGTCCTTTTTTAGGTGGTAGCTAGCACACTCCTTTCCAGTTTTGCTGTTCAAACCTCTGATGTTCCACATCCAGTGGGCACACAGTTTGCTGCTGTTTTCATTTAATTAATGTTCCTTCTTTTGGAGATACCAGTCCAGTATTGCAATAGGACATTTCTTTGACTCGTAGTTACATCCTTTATAAGCACAGGTCATTTAGTGGATGTTAAAGGTCATATCATTCACTGAGAACACACTTCCATAACCTCCATTTCATACTTTTACTACTTTCAACTTAAAAATTAAAAGCCCAGGAAAAAACGTGGTTACCCCAGAATGCATTTCCTCTGTCACCCGATGTCATCTTCAGCAGCAGTCACAGCTGTCAGTGTGGCTGAAGTTATAGTATTAGCCATCTAGTGGTGCTGAAGAGATTCCTCCTGTCTCTGATGCAAGAGTAGATCCAAGTTGGGAGGAGGGGGGGTGATGTCTGTATTACTTAGGTTACTCTTTTGAAAATTTATAAAAATATTTTCAAGGTAGTTAAGTTGGTACTTTGTGGGGGGTGCTGCAATAAGTTAGGTTTAATGTGAGTTACAGGCAATTTATATTCCAAGGTTGCTTGTGTCAATGCAGTTTTTCCTAATTGATTTTTAATATTTAGTTCTTGTTCCTTTTTCCTTTCATCTATTTGTCTGTAGATTTTTCCTACATCCTTATTTTTATTACTGAATTTTTGTTTCAGATTGTATATTTCCACCTGATATACACCTCCTGTGTGTGGTATTTATCCCAGTTATTTATACATAATGACTTAACATTACTTTGTATGATTATTGGAATATTTATAATATTTATTTTTTACCTATCTTCCTATTGCTTTTGGCTTTGACATTTGTCGGTTGGTCAGTTTGTCATTCAGTTGGTTTGTCGATTGGTTGGTTTGTTTGTCATTTGGTCAGTTTGTCAGTTTGTGGATTTAACAAAACATTGTTCCACCATATCTTTCAAACGCGATGGAGAAACTTAATGATTTATGTGCCAAATGAAAGATTGTGATGCGGGGAATGTCACATGCTATAAAAAAAAATTAACCACCATCCTTTCTTCCCCTCTAAAAAAGGGAAAATGCGAAAACTGTTCTTAAGCTTATATCTCCAGAATGCGAAGGCCGAAAGTAACAAGATATACGTCGAATTAAAACTACTGATGTGGGGAATGTCGTAGGCTACGAAACGTTCCCCCCCTAAAAAAGGGGTACAACCTGAAAATTATTGTTCCCCTATATCTCTTGAATGAGAGTGCAGAAAGCAATGAGCTATGCATTCAATGAAAGCTTATGAGGTGGGGAGTGTCGTAGGCTATAAAAAATTGACCCTCCATGCTTTCTTCCCTCTTAAAAAAGGGGACATATGAAACAATTGTTCTGCTATATCTCCAGAATGCAAATACTGAAAATAAAAAGATATATATCAAACGAAAGCTTGTAATGCAGGGAATGCAGCAGGCTATAAAAATTGACCCCCCATGCTTCCTTCCCCATAAAAAAGGGGAATAATGTGAAAATGATTGTTCTTCTATATCTTCTGAACATGAGTGCAGAAAGTAATGAGCTATGTGTTGAATGAAAGCTTGTGATGCTGGGAGTGTTGCAGGCTATAAAAAAATGACTCCCTATGCTCAGTCCCCCCCCCCCCCTAAAAAATAGGAAATAGTCTTTCTGCCATATCATCAGAATGCCAGGTCTACAGTTACTAGTTAGATATCAAATGAAAGCTTGTATAATGACAGTCATACACTATTTCGAATTTTGCCCACACTATTCCCCCTGATAAAATGTGGAAGGGCGGACTTTTGTGGGTGTCGACTTCAATGAGTCATATCTCAAATTAAAGCTTGTGACGTCTCCAATGTGTGGTCTACGTCAAGCTTGAATCCAAAATGGTAAATGTGATCAATGTTTATGAGTCATATATCAAAGTTTTTAAAAGTAAGTGTTTTTAGTGACATCGACAACAACAAAAAAAATTAAAATTAAAAAAAAATACCTATCTTCCTATAGTGTCCTAAAAAGTAGAAAATAATCCTAAAACATATCGATGATGCAATCAGTCACTGAGTTCGTATTCACATCAAAGGAAGATAGGGCACTGATTACCTACTTGACAAGATTATCGATGCCCTATCTTCCTTTGAAGTGAATACAAACTCAGTGACTGATTGCACCATCGATATGTTTTAGGATTATTTTCTACTTTTTAGAACACTATAGGAAGAAAGGTATTTTTTAAGTTTTTTAATTTATATAGAATAGTTTTTAGAGCGTCAGTCAATGATCTGTATTATGGGAAAGATGTAGTATATTTTACTATTTCCATTTTTGTTTGTGCTGGTGTAAGTTGTGCTTCTTTTTTTATATTTATATTTATCTGCTTCAAATATCCTTGTCATACATTTATTTTATATCCAGCTTGCTGTCCTATATTGTAAATGTATTATAATTCCTGTTCTAACATTTTCTTTGTGGAACAATAATGTAATGCTCTGGTGAAATATGAATTAAATGCTGCCTTTTTATAGTTTGATGGATGTGTAGAGTCTATAATGTTGGATACATATGTAGGCTTTCGATATACTTTAGTGCAACATTTTTCTCCTTTTTTTTGCATTAAGGTATCTAGTTATGGTAATTGTCCATCAATTTCCAATTCATAAGTAAATTGCATTTGTAGCATGACATCATTGAAGGTTTTCAATAAATTTTGAAGTTCTGTTGGGCCATAATCCCAAAAAAGTAAAATATCAGTGTACCTAATATATAATTCTGGTTTCAATGTAGCACACTGTAATAAAGTTGTTTCAACATGGTGGAGAATGGCATCTACCATGAGGTCAGAGAGGGGGATCCCAATAGGATCCCCCTCCATCTGTTCCCATTCCATACCATCAATCACACACCAGTTTGATGTGGGGCCAGGTTCAGGGCCTTGTGTACACTAAAGTACCCTGGGGCCATTGGCTAGCCTTCAGCCACCATTTTGTTTTCAGTTGCATCACTGCATGCAACACTGGTGTGCTAGGATACAGTGATATGACATCAAATGAATGTAATGTAATAGTCTGCTGTATAGGTGTCTGTCTTATAACACTCATTGCCTCATGGCAGGATTTCGATATGTAATCATTACTCAGAAAATGAGGGACAAAGAAATCAAGCATGGCTCTCTCCAATTTATATGTTGAGGCTTTTCTTTTTGAGACCAGTGGTCTAAACTTTTGTTTGTGCAGTTTATAAGTGCTTCAATAATAACAAACTGGGAGAGGGACAGACTTTACACAAGAACATTACATTATTGTTCCACATGGAAATGTTACAACAGGAACTACAATACATTTACAATATAGGATAGTAAGTTCGATATCAAAATAAATATATGACAAGGATATTTGAAACAATAAATATAAATATAAAAAAGAAACACAACCTACCCAGCACAAAGAAAAACAGAAATAGTAAAATATACTACACCTTTCCCATACTACAGACCATTGACCAACACTCTAAAAACCATTCTATGAAAACAACTAATAAATATTATAAATATTCCAATAATCATACAAAACAATGTTAAGTCATTATGTATAAATGACCAGAATAAAATACCACCGAAGAAAGGTGTATATCAGGTGGAAATATATGATCTGGAACAAAAATTAAATAATAAAAATAAGTATATAGGGGAAAATCTACAGATAAATAGATGAAAGAAAAAAATGAACAAGAACTAGATATTAAAAAACAATTAGGAAAAACTGTATTGACCCAAGCAACCTTGGAATATAAATTGCTTATAACTCTTTAAACAAGCTTATTGCAGCACCGGTCACCCTCCCCCAACACTAGGTACCAACTTAACTACTTTGAAAATATTTTCATAAATTTACAAAAGAATAACTTATATAATACAGACATCACCCCCCCCCCCCTCCAAGTTGGATCTATCCTTGCATCAGAGACAGGAGGAGTCTCTGCAGCACCACTAGAGAGCTAACACTATAACTTCAGCCACACTGACAGCGGTGGCTACTGCTGAAGATGCTGTCGGGTGACGGAGGAAGCGCATCCTAGGGTAACCATGTTTTTCCCTTGGCTTTTAATTTTTAAGTTGAAAGTAGTAAAAGTATGAAACAGAGGTTATGGAAGTATGTTCTCAGCAAATGATATGACCTTTAACATCTACTAAATGGCCTGTACTTATAAAGGATGTAACTACAAGCCAAAGAAATGTCCTTCTAGTGCAATATTCGACTGGTATCTCCAAAAGAAGAAACATTGAGTGAAAACACCAGCAAACTGTGTATGCACAGGATGTGAAACACCAAATGTTTGAACAGCAAAACCGGAGAGGAGTGTGCTAGCCACTGCATAAAAAAGGACACTAAACTATGGTGAGACTTCGCTAATTTGCAACCAAATATCATTAAGTCCAACATTTAGAATAGTTAAAATGTAGCAAAAGCTTGGTTCTTTTACCAGAAGGTAAAATTGTCCCATGTCCAAGTGGCTAGCATGTTGGCTACTGATCTAAGGGACCTGGGTTCAATCCCCGGGTAAGGCATGGATGTTTGTGTTGTTTTTCTGCTGAGGTCCCGCCAACCTCTCAGACCTTCTACTATGGCATATAAACTGGCAGCTCCTGTCAGACCTCTGACGCAAGCAGCTGCTTGAGGACGCTTGCTCTGACGCAAGCAGCTGCTCAGTCGCAAGCAGCTGCTTGAGGGGGTATTTTTTTTACAAAATTGTTAAACCAAAGTGGTCTATTGTAGAAAGTATCTGAGAAAATTTTTAATTTTAATGGTGATTTTTGTGTAAATTAAATATATTTTAGCATTAGCACTGTGAATTGTATTATATTTTAACTATGTCCTATATCTAAACTTAAGAAAAAAAATCTTCTTACCTGAAGTCTTTGCCTACGGCTTTCCAGATCTCTTAATTCATTACTAACAGAGGTTTTAATTCTTATCATTTCTTCTATTCTCATCTTCAGATCAACAGCTTTAATAGAATCCAGATCTTCTAACTGCATACCTTTGTGATGAATCTCCGAAACAGGACTTTCACCTATAAACTGTAATACAGTTTTAATCTAAAATGCATAAAATTCTCCATCTGTGAGCAATATGTTTAAAAACAATTTTTGCATTTAATACTATTGAAACTCGAAAGCTTTACTTGGAAAAGATAGCAAGATCTGCCATCAGGAAAAAGACACTAAATGAGGAAAAAGTACAAGATTCATTATAAAGGGACCATCTAGGGCATGTGCGTCCATTTTAAATATATGTGGTCAAAGGGAACATTATTATCTTGGTTGCTTTTCACACAATAATTTCAAACCAAAAGAACATAGCTGCAAGCATTGTAGCATCCTTAGAGTCAGCTGCTGTTCCATACAATATGAACTGTTCAGCTAATGGTTCCCTCGAAGAACTGGTACTTTTTTCAGGGATGCAACTATAGCAGAAAGGTCTGGGCTACAATAAAAAAAACTTTATTTCGATCTTTTTTTTGCATGACTTTAATACTTATTCTATTGACATTTATACTTACTGCTTAAAAATTTTTTTCCCCAATTCCATGATACTTGATAATATAAAAATTATTATTCCAAAAGAAGAATCTTGTGCCTATGAAGACATGGCTTGGGTAATTATAGTGCCCTTTGCCAGAAATTACAGTGCCTACATATGGGTCTTGTGATCTCTAAAATTTTCTTTGAATGTCTTAATTGTTTCTGTTAAATAATCATAAAAATAAAACAAAATGTGTATTTGTGTCAATGCTATAACTCCAAAACCAAAAAATCTAGAAGCTGAAATTTTGCACGTGTACTTAGGGGAAAATGAGGTTGTGCACTTGGGAGCATTTTTTTTTCTTTTACTTTTATATTTTTTCCACCTATGGCTTTTTTTCCAAATTTCTCATAGAGTTAAGATTACAGATCTGTTTATTGTTGTTATAAATGAGAGTAACACATGTATCCAGATAAAAGACCTGACAAGAAAAAAATTCTCTAAAAACAAATACATAGGGAAAAAATCACACTCCCATTTAATATTCAACTTAAAGAACATAAATACAACATTTAAACAAACTACAGGCATGCTCTAGCTCAAGTAGTTACCAAAAAAAAATTAACCACTGACTTTCACTCCACCATAATCATAATAATGCTACCCACCAAATTCCAACTAACAGTCACAGAAAATATCTTAATTAACATAATTTACTTAATTAAGTGACAAGATAAGTTGAGTCCATGAGAAAAATTTATGTTGGTTATGTCCATAAGAAAAATTTCAGCTGATTGAATATGGAAAATGGGACTTCCGTTGGATGCAATGCAGTAGCGATAAAGCAAAGTTCTTCATACACTCCTAGCTCAACTAGCCTGGCAAATTGGTGCTTCTGTTAATTATACAGTTTAACAGGAAAACTCAAAGAATATTATATAAATATAAAATTTATGTTAGAATAAACTTATTAAAGAAAATACTTTTACTTTTATGTTAAAATGTTTATATATATATATTTAATTCATAATTCTTTTTTTTGTTTACGATAATTTTAAGGGAATCTTTACTTCCATGGACACCTCGCCACCGGAACATACAGCTCAAAGAAAGAGTGAACAGCACCAGGAATCGAGGCAGTGAAGGATTGAGAATGATGGTGTGTTAGGGTACAATGCTAATGGAGATTATAAGCTGAAACCATTTTCATCTGCCATGTAGGAATCAAAAAGCACTGAAGGGCTTTTTTCAAATTCTCTCTTCCTGTTTATCAGCAGTCTATGAAGAAGGATTAGGTTTCAGGCCCAATATACCCTGAATAGTTCACTGATAACTGTACTATAAAGTAAAGCCATACAATAAGGCAGAGAGTATCAAATCTGAGATTTTGCTTATGTTAAATAATGCTTCCAAACATCCTGTCTTCCGGGTATTATCCAAACACATAAAAGTTGTCTTTTTGCACCCAATAGACCAGGGAGTAATTGCAATATTTCAAGCTTATTACCTCAGAAGAACATTTACAAAGCCTATTGAGGTGACTGATAGTGATAGCAAACCACCATAAAAGAATTTTGAAAATCTCTCAATATTATATCCTGATCCATCAACACTGTAGCATGTTCAATTTTTGCAAATCAGGAGCTTAGGTGCTGGTCTGCAATGCTAACACAACAAATTTAACTTTGATTATTTGAAAATAGAAATTCTGGTTAAATTTTTTTTTTACCTAAGGCTCATTTAATATATATATATAGCTGATTGTGAGTGGTTGACTGGCTGATGCTTCCAGGGAATCATTCTAATTCTAATTATGATGCATAAATGGCAATGCTCTGAAAATTTGAATTTAGAGGAAAATTTGCCTCTGGGTATAGATCTCAGGAAAAATAAGAAATTTAAACTCCAACTGATGTGTCCTTCTATAAGTTTCCCTCTCTAAGCCATTGAGTGAACTACTGTAGGAGTAGTGTGGGTATCAAAAATGATACATTTGTTTACCTCTTGTCAGGTTGAGGAAGACTCCTGGTAGCATCAATATCATACTACACTTATGTGATACATATATACATTTCTTTATTTATTTACATAATAAGGTCTCACAAGGACCTATAGAAGAAGGCTAAAACTCATCCTGAAGAGGCAGGCTGACTCACCTCCAAGACGATGCTCTTTCTTCTCCAATGGCTGGTGATAGTCCACAGTCTCTGCTTCATCATGTGACAGGGGTCAGGGTCATGAATATAGAGTCTCAAATATCCAGCAGTCCCTCAGCTGACCACAGATTCCCAGAACTGATGACCAAGGGCCCAGAACTTAGTTTCCAAGAAATGGGATGTCATTTGAAGAGAGGAAGCCAGGAGATGTCGCCCCCCCCCCCCCACTTTTCATGCTGCCCATGACTCGTACACCTTCAAGGTCAAATAGAGGTCACACACAGGTCAAACCTTGAATTACCAGTGCTACAAATGTGAAAATTGGTGTTGGGGGGCTGTATATGTAAGAAACATTATGAAATTCCAGATTTGGAATGTTCTTTAAGGTCAAAATTAAATCTATTGATAATAGAGAGCAAAAAGTTAGTTCCTTAGGGTATTTTGGGTTCTTATGTTGTGAAATTTAGGATGAATTTTTTAGGGCAAAGGTCAAATTTCAATATACTGGTGATGGAGAGTTAAAAATTGGTAAATAGGGCTATTTCTAACAGTTGAACTCAGAAATGAGAGGGATTTTCAGATCTGGTGTTGCCTTTGAGATTAAATAAGGGTCAGAGTGACAGACTAGAAACCAAGAGATGCCAAAGGCACTGTTTGATTTCTATTAAAAGCATATAATTTGAGTTTCAAAGAAAATAATTTACCTTTCACATTTGGGGCACATTTTTTTAAGATGTGATATACATAATTCAATCCAGCAATCAAATCATGATTTATGTGATATAAAGCATTTCCATTTGGTTAGTTTGTAAGTACTCCAAAAGCTGAGGCAACCCATTGGTTTAACCTCGTGAGTTTGATCTACACTATTGTGAAATCATTTTTTCTAAAACTTTCAAAAATCTCCCAAAAAATAACCAAAAACCTTTTTTTCCCATTAATTATACGATTTTTTGGAAGCAATTACCAAATACATCAGTCCATAGTAAATACACAGATTACCTGTAGATATAGAATTCAATAAATAATTATGTAGAAAAAATTATTGCCAATGGTGTGAAATTTTGAACCCACAACTATCCATATACATTCCAGACCATTCTAGCATTAAACCAACCATCAGACAGTAATCTGCTTCCACAATGTGACCTAAACAAATTTATTATTATTTTACAGAATTTTATGTGCTTTGAATTATTTTTATTTAATTTTTTCACATCCCTTTACCTCTTTTTAGTTATATACATTTTTAGTTTTCAATTATCTTGTTTTTAAGGAAAATCATATTTTTTGTGAATCTACTTTCCTAATCTGAAAGTTGTTGATCACCAAAAATCGAAGCATACCCATTATACACTATTTGCATAAATGACTAATAAAATTTTGAAAAAATAAATGAACGGTTTAAATAATACTATACATATTTTTGATTATTTATGTTAAAATGACAGAATACTTAAAAAAGATAAAAAAATTAATCTCATTCTTTAAATTTTGCAGAAGATTGCAATTCGTTAAATAAATGTTTATAAAATTTCTCTTTTGTTTATCTTTAAATGTTTGCCATTTTAATCAGGTGCAGAAATCATGGGAAGATTGATAAGTCATATTAGAGGAAAAAAAGATGGAGCCGACATCAGTTTAGTGGTCTTATGACATTCTTGGCATGAACCTGGAGAGACATGGGTTCAAATCCCACATGTTGGAACAACTTTTTCAATAAAATTATTTATTGGTTTGCCATTTTATTAATCACAGTTAAATGGTCCTTCTTTCAATATATAATATGAGCTATTGCTGATTGTTATTTGACAAAAAAAAACTATAGTTAATTTTTTTCATTTCATCAAAAGAACTGACTGATCACAGTTGGCAAAAAAAAAAGACCTTTCTCAAAGTATGTCACTGAGAAAAAAAAATTACAGAAATATAATAGTTTTCCCATTTGAAGAAAAAAAAAATCCTATTATTCAGCAAGTAATTTCATTACTATTCATATATATTATAATTATTTTGATCTAGCAGTTTCTTTTTTAGTAAATTTTTATTTGTATAGTCAGATCCTTTTTTTTCAAATCACTCTAATAAATCATACTACAATTAATATATTTTGTAATTTTAGATAAACATTTTTGTAAAATCTAGAATTAAATGCTGTTAAATTTAGTATATAACACGACCTAATTCCTTTCATTAGTTATCTGCCAAAACAAGTTCTAATGTTCACTTTTTTTTACTGAGCACAGTTAAAAAACAATCTGGCCACTGTAAGGGTTAATCTTCATGACATCACCATACATAGGCAAAACCTGACCATTCATCTACCTGGTGCCTCAAATACTAGATATTTGCATCTCTTCTTGCTTTCAACTCACAATGTGTGCCTGTCATGGCACATAATATAACTCTTTTTTTATATGCACACATAACTCTTTTTTTATATGCACACATTGTCTAACCATATAAAAAAGAATTATAGTCAATATCACAAAGAGAATGATAATTTTAAGCTCAGTTCAGCCATTCACAAAATAGTTCAAAACACAAGATACATACTCTTATTGTCAAAACTTCTGTACAAGTGTGTTTGTGTGTTATTCTAGGAATTCTTCAATCTCACTTCCATTTCTGTTGTTCCATCTTGCAGCAACAGTCACTGATAAAATCGTGCTAAATCAAACACATAAAAAACAATTTTTGACTTTTCCCAAAAACTGATTGAGATTAGCCTTAATGGCACAGTGACTAGGGATACTGTTCCAATACGAATACATTTTCTGTTATGTTAGCTGGGAGGCAGTGGTCAGAAAACTTGATTTCAATCTTAGTGGAGCATGCTTCTTGTACCAGAAAGCGTGTACATGTTAGCAGTAACTTTTAGCATTTTATTGTCTTATACAAAGCAAATTAAAAATAAAGTCAAAAATTCAAACTCTTCTAGAAATTATTAATGATGAAAAAATTCAAGAGCTGAACAGAACCATAAGTTATTTTTTACTTAAAAATTTTTGCATTCTTATTCAAGAGTTTGGCAATTTTTGTGGACTGTTGGAAAAAGAGAAAACAAGAGAATGTTTCCTCTCCATCCTACTGTGCAATATAATGGGCTGGCAAAGTTGGTTGCTTTGTTTCTAAGGTTTTATGATGCATCAGCAACTAGAGCCATTTCGTGCCAAACCAGATAAAACAAGGGTATAGAACCACAACTAAAGTTTAAAGTAAAATACAAAATGCTTAAAAAAAACAAACAAGTATACAAATTACAAAAAAACCCTCAAGCAGCTGCTTGCCACAGAGGTTTGAAAGGATCCTGTCAGTTTACATGCTATAATAGAAGGTCTGTGAGGATGGCAGGACCTCAACAGAAAAACAACACAAACATTCATGCTTTATCTGGGGCTCAAAACCCAGGTCTCTTAGATCAGTAGCCAAGTGCGTTAACCACTTGCCACAGGACAGCTACAAGTATAGAGAACCCATTAAAAAATATATCAATGATGTTAAAATATTAAACATGAAGCTAAATAATTGAAAATGAGAACAAAATAACCAAGAAATTTTAGAAATGTGAAAACAATAAACAAAAGCATCAGATTTTATCTGAAAAAAAAACCCTTAAAAAAAAAACATTATAAAAATTTGCACTTTAAGATATTTAATACAATCAACTCAAAACTACCCTGCTATTTGCATATTTTATTTAGCTATGTCACAATTTTCCATTTCCATAAACCCAGTTTTCATCACTTTCTCTTCTAATTTACACCACAAAGCATTTTACAAGTGAATAGTTTGAAAGCAATGGATTGAGTCCCAATTTAATCTGACCAGAGATTTGCAATGCTCATTATACTCCTGAATACTATCTCATCCAGCTACTTCTAATACCTCTGCTACAAAGCAACAATCAGCAAGCTACTCT
This sequence comes from Ryuthela nishihirai, assembly GCA_038380435.1. Lineage (NCBI taxonomy): Eukaryota > Metazoa > Arthropoda > Arachnida > Araneae > Heptathelidae > Ryuthela > Ryuthela nishihirai. Next base: position 42,029,620 of record JAWZYU010000006.1, read on the forward strand.
TAGTTTGCTACAATATTCCTAATCTTACTCTATCCTAACAACCTTCAAACACCATTTTATGGATATAACAATTGTTTAATGTTATGCATAACAAGATGTCACCTTGCAAACTTCAATTTTCACACATTTGTTAGAAGGACAACAACATAAATAGTCAACAATATCTGAGGTATACTCTAACTTATTAACAAGTTTCTAAGAATAAATTTCAGTTGCAACTTTTTCCATTCTATGTCTCAACATTAACTTCTGTATTATGTATTTTTAACATCAAGCCCTTCATAATCTACATCATGATATACTTGTTACTCTTACCAATAGTAATATCCAAGCATTTGCATATACAATGTTTCATATAATTTTCACTTATTGTAAAAGAAAACGCATCTAATTCTAATAGCAATCAGGAAATTTATTTAAAATATAAAAATGTAACCATATTTAAATATTGTAGTTGCTTTTCTCAGAGTGAATTAAGTAAGATAATAAAATTCTGGCAACTTAAATATATTATTCTCAATACTTGATTTTTTAAAAAAAAACCATACACAGTTTTACTAGTTATGGTCATTGCTAATGGAAATTTGCTGGTTTTATATTGTTATATGGCATTAGAACCTTATGCAATGATCACTCTATGATTAGCAAGCATAATCAATTCCTTCATCATGTATCAAAAAACTCGCATTCTATACATCAGAATCACTAAACAGTAGTTTGTGCTAACTTTTGACATAACAGGGCATCTTCACTGTATAGGCAAACATCCACACTAAATATTTTATTGTACAGCCACTTTAGAAACAGTTTTTCATGTTGAGACAACCTCACTTTTAAGTTGAAGACTACTGCTAGCCAGTATGGAATTCATATTACAAGTGTTTCCAACTGTGGCCTGAAAGCAGATGCCAGTACAAAAGATAAATAATTTTATGGAATGAAACATTTTTCTACATTTACAAGGTAATTAACCAGTATTATTATGTTGAAGTATGTTGATGTCAATGGATACAGAGAAAAAACTGTCTTGAGTCAAGTGGGATTCATGCCCACATGTATACTTCAATAGTATAATGGTTAAATACCTGGTAATTGCACAGTGCTGTGGAATTAAAAATTTTCTACATACCTTTGACAAATAGTAATGAGTGAACAGAGGAACCAAAACAAGCACTACCAACAGAAGTCCAATCAGCCGTGATAATCGAATTGCAGCCAACCAGTGGCAAAATGTTGATGTATGATTAAATTTTGTATTAGGTGATTCATGAGATGCCATAATGATCAACTAATCATCTATACTGTATGAGGCATGAGCCAGACATGTTGGCCTTGACTTTCATCCCATGGTTTGCAAGTATAAATAATCACAACTGCTCAGCTATTTAAAGTCACTCACAGCAAAGAACCAATTTCCCAATATCCTTCTGATATTTCATTTCCTGCAATAAATAAAAGAATTATATATTCAATATTTTATTATTATTTAAAATCATATTGATATTAGATCTAAAAATAGGCTGAACAGAATATAAAATATGCTAAAACATGCAAGGATAAACTATTAAAATGTTACTAAAACTCAACATTCAATAATATCTGGACATTAATCAAGCAGCTGCTTGAGGGAATACTTATTTACTTTTTTTAAAATTTTGATTCAAGTGACAAAACTAGTAATTTTGAAAGCATGGCATGGGGGGTAGGGTTTAAAAATTTTGTTTATGTTTTTATTAATACAAACTGATGCTCTAATATTTTTAAAAGTAAAAATTTCCTCAGCCCTGCATTGACCATACTCCTGCTTGCATCTAAATACTTTTGAACACATCTTGTATTTAAGAAATAACACATATAGATGAAAAATATAAAGAAAAAAAGTTAAAATCCCTTAACCATTATATTTTAAACAGAAATAACTGATTACACATTATTGTTTATCAATAAGTAGTAACTCTTAAAGCCACTGTTTTTGTACATCATTGTGATTCTGTTTTAGTTTTGTTTTGAGTTACAGGCAATTTTTACTCTAAATTTTTATTTCAACAATTATTCTCCTTAAACTGATTGATAGTCTCTTGTGTAATAGAATCGTACTTGATTAAACCTGGGGATGGAATTTGCTCAGCCAGCAATGCACCAATATTGTAATCGGTAATACCCAGGTTCAAACCTAAGTTGCTAATGTACCTACTGTGCTAGTGTTTAGATTTATCTCTGCTAACCCTCACTGTGCCTCAGTGAGAAAGGAAACACCAATGCACTTGGAAAGGCTACTGTCCACTAGATGAGATATTAAGCCATGCCGACGTGCAACAGAGCTGTACCCTGTGTGCAATAAGCATGCAGGGTAACTTTCGTGTGAGGCTTGTCTCCTAACAGCTGACCAGTGGGTACCTTTTCCCAAACTTTTCTGAGCCCTTAGGATATTTGTGACTTGGCCATTTAGACAACTGCATGAAAAAAGGTACCAACCCTTGTTAAACCCAACCTTTGATTAAGCCTAATGGATAAAGTTGAAAACAACTGATATCTAGTTATATTTCTGATGTACATAATGCTAGAATATATGTATACATTATTTGAATGGAAAACCACATTCAAAGCAAGGCAACTTTGAAAATATGCTTCTTACAAAAAATACTATTAGAGAAAAATTGAAGATTCACTCAAATCTCTCTAAAATCTAAATTTTCAATGATATTTGTTTAATATTTAAAGAATTATTGATGTTCAAACATTTAACTGCAATTTAATGCTGTTGGTAATAAGAATTCATCATAAAAGCTAATTGAAAGATAAATAATAAATATTACAACTAGTCATTTACTACAATAAAGGTAATTTTAGGAGTTTACTGCAAATGATTCTATTTTTGTCAATTTCGATGGAAAGTGTTCAGATGAGTTTCAGATGAGTGCAACAGCAGCTTCTGCTATTGTATTCCAGTACCAATATTTCTTTAAATAATCACATTATATAATAGCTGTAATCCAGGCAAATGAAAGTGTGAACCAACAGGTGAACATGTGTGACATCATCAGTGGCAAAAAGTATTGGTTCCCTGTGGTTCCATGGGCACTTAAATAATTGGTTGCAAATTTGGTATACTGTCCCACTTAGTTCTAGCAGTGTTAGATTAAGAGATTGGGTAGGAAACAATCCCTCCGAAAATGTCCAAAATTTCTGGGGGCACTGCCATTACCTACCTTGTGAATGGAGTAGTACATTATTGATCAAGAGTTGTGAGGGGAGTACTTATGTTATTAATTGGAAAATATAAGGATGGATTGACATTTCATACCAAACTTTTGGTGGGATTTAACTAGCCATTTAGGCAACAGTGTGAAAAAAAAGGTACCACTCAGAGGTAACACAACCCAACCTTTGATTAAACCTCATGGATGAAGTTGAAAATAAGATTAAGTTAAAAATCGAGATTTAAAGTGTTTTAAGTGGCATATACAATTTTACCTCTTGTGGCATTTTTCAGTAAAAAAGTTTAGTTTCAAATTAGGAAGCTTTAAATGTGGCATTCCAGTCAAATAACATGGAAATGTTCACACTTATGGTTGTAAAATGTATACATGCATACATATATGTTGAATTCCTGATAGAAATGAGAGGTTCAAAATTTTTAACACAGGTTGAGATTGAGGTCAAATTTCTCCATTTGAAAATGGGACTTTCATCACTGAAGGAAATCAGGCATGCAATCAGGAGACATGGACTCATACCCCACTTTTTTCAGCAAAATATTTCTTGAGCTTTAAAGAATGAAAAAAGTTGCCATATATGTTAATGTCCACAATGGGTCTTGAAACTCTTGAAAGACAGTCCCTTTTCTTTAAGAACAAGGTGCAAACAATTGGAAAAATATGACATGATTAGGGCTCAAATCTGCAAACCTCATGCTACTAGCATGCCACACTGCTAATTTTCTTGCAAAGCAAGATTTCATTTTTGCATTCACGGGCTAATTAAACAAAATTTACAAGCTAAACACTCAAATAAATTAATTTTTTAAGATAATCAGTTTCTAGAACTCTAAGCTTTTGAACTTTATGAGCAAAACTTTGAGTTAAAACAAATCTTAAACCTCACGCATTCCTACACACAAATTTGACTTGCCCTACAATTGTAAAAAATGTTGCAAAGGAATGTGAAATTTTCAGTCCACATTAAATGAAATATTTAAGTAATGATAGAATATTATGCATTATTTATATTAATTAAATTAATGAAATACTTCAAAAAATGATAAAATTAATTTTTCTTAATTACTAAATCTAAAATGTAAAAAAATACAGTAAAACCTTGCAATTTTCATAAAAATGCTTATAAAATTTACTTGTCTTTTTTTAAAATTTGTCATTATTTTAATCCCAATTAAATGTTTTTTTCTTTTGGTATAAAACATGACCTATTTCTGATTTGTTTAATTTTTTTTAATTCTATATTTCACTTGTTTATATGACTGGTCACAGCTGGTGAAAAACTGGACTTTTTCCAAAGTATAGTACCATGAAAATTTTCAAAAAGAAAGCAATTTTCTTTAATAAAAAAATTATTTTCCCCTTATTCATAAATAGTCTTTCTATTGATATACATCATAATTATTTTTTGTCTATTGCTTCTTTATTATTATTTTATTTGCATTGCCTGATGCATTTTTTTTACTACAAGCCTCTATAAAAGCCTTATTAAAACAAAACTAGTCATTTTTGGTTAAATATTTTATTTTCTAAAAATCCAGAATTAAATGCTGATTAATTTGCCATTATCTGTGTTTAGACTGCATATGGTTTATAATTGCTCCAATGGAATTATTTAATTTAGGTAGATTTTTAAGGGCAGTCCGAAGTATATTGTTCATTAATATACATTATCATCTCTGACAGAAGTTGTTCTGAGGTTTTATTTACCTGCAGAAGAATTCCATTATTTAGCATTATGCTCTCTTTGTATTAGCAGTCTCTCATAAGATTGGTGTTTGGTTGTCGGCAAAACACCAGACTCATAATCTGATATTCCTAGGCTTCAGTCCCCAACTGTTTATATTGGGATTTTCTTTGTTAACAGTTTTGCTGCTTTGTTTACTTTAACTTTTAGTTTTAATTATTAGCATTATTTTAGTTCACATTTGCTGTCTTTAACAGAATTTTGTTCACAGGTTTGTTGTATAGTGTTGTGTTGTCTCTTGGAGAGGTTCATTGAGCATCACACAGATATCCGCCAAAACAAGCTAATGACTGCTGCTACTAATACAATATGCAGCAACCATAGACTGGGAGCATGCCACACTGCTAGCACGGGCATCCACTTACTCTAATGCCATTGTCCACAAGGCTATTGAAATAATGGCCTCGCCCGTCCCCATCTTCAACCAAGACACAGGAATCACCCTTCACAACAGGTGGAAAGAAGTTCTTAACAGCCCTAACATTCCCACATACTGCCATTTCGCTAAAGGAGTGCTGTCCTTGCTCCAAAGAGCTTCAGAGTTTGCTACTAAAAACTTTTAATGCACAAATTGTTTGCAGAATAAAGTAAAAAAAAATATTGTCAATGGCAAAGAACTTCAAGTTAGTTTAAGGGTTGTTTTACCTCTGAGCAGCACTTTTTTTTTTATGTACAATGGGATAAATGGCCAAATCACAAGGACTCAGAGAAGGTTGGGAGAAAGGGACCCACTGGACAGCTGACAGATGGTAGCCTTCCGTCATGCCCATCCAGTGTGTTCTTTAATGTGCACAAGGTATGGCTCTCCCTCACATGGGACCACAGCTTTCCAAGCCCATCAGTGTCCCTTACTGATCAAGGGCAGGGAATTTTGCAGAGAGAAATCTCAATGGTGGCACAGCTGTGACTCAAACCTAGGAAATGAAGATTACAAGTGTGGAGTGCTACCAACTGAGCCACCCCCCTCCCTGTTTGTTGCATAGCAATTAGCAGTTCAAAATATTTGCATCTGATGAAATTTTTTTTCTTTTTTGGAGTATAGAGTAATGTGAAGTTATTTACTTCTCCTATTTAAGTGGGCAAACATGGATCTACATTTTGAAATTTGTTATTTAAAAGGTCTCTGCTCCACTATATTCATCATGTTTTTGACTAATACTACAATTATTCTAATTCATGTTACTTGTAATAATAATTCTTTTCTTGTCTAATTTGCCAGTTTTTCTACTGGTTTCAGAGTGGTGTTTCTTAGATGCTTTATTGCGAAAAATTAACTGCCTGCAAAGGTCAGGAGTTTCATAGCATTAACAAAACCTGAGAGTAGTAAACTAGTTGTTTTTCTCAATTCCGCTACCTATAGCAGAAATCTAAAGCATAAACTGGTTCTGTCCTGTGTCAAAATCAGGCTATGCCTGTTAAAGTAACAGGCTTACTATCAGGCAGTTGATTGAATATTATTAATTCTAAATATCAAAGAGTCGGCCTTAAATCATGATTTCAACAACAAAATATACCATTTCTCACTGCACTAGTAGACTACATTTTCGCGCAACTAATTGCAATCAGTTAGTGGGAAATAATCATTGCAGCTCATTTTCTACGCTTTAACATGTACAATAGTTAACACCTATAGCATCGCCTTTAACACTAGAATTTAAAAAAAAATAAGGAACTAATGAACATACCTGAATAGGACTTATTTACACTTCTTGCAAACCCTTCTACATGTCTGAAATTCTTACGGATACGGTTGTTACAGCAAGTACATAACTAATATGGGCTTAGCCAACAAAGAAAACATAGATGTCCAATTTCACGTTTTGAACTCGAACGCTAAATATATAGGTAAGAGGGCTTATGTTGTCTTTACTGAATATCTTTTCATTTAGTGCTTTCTGCGTTCGGTTCATATTACCTCGATGCTTCGTTATAAACAGCGATATTTTCAATATTTGTGATTTTTCAAGCATAATTTTTTTTCAATTTCTTTCGATTTTAAACATGTAAAACCATAAATACACATGAGTTTCACCTGATTGGCTGCATAAGAATATAATTGATTATATATTAATTAACAGCAAATGAGCTAGTCTGTTAGAAATACCAGGGCATATAGGGGAGCTGAAATTGGATCTGATCATTGCCTTGTTAAAAATGTCTTGCAACTTAAACTTAAAAACTGTTGTGCCATGGTTAAAAATTTTGCTTTTAATACTGAAGCTCTGAAAGACCCAGTTAGAGCCAAAGCTTACCATGATAGGTTACTTAGTCATTATGACAGTCATTGTATGCTTACTACTGAAGTTGAGGAGAATGGGGCCGTTTTAAACAGGCTTTTCTGGAAACTAACAGTACTCTTTTAGGAAAAAAGGAGCAGAGGAGACAGAATTATTTAAGTGATAAGGCACTTGAGCTTATTTCAGAAAGAAAGAACTACAGGAATGTCCTTAATCAATACCATACTACTCTTAATAGAAAGCATTACAGCGAACTTAATAAACGTGTAAAAGATCAGTTAGCTGTTGATAAGAATCTTTGGCTTGATGGCTTGGCTGACAAAGCTGAGGAAGCAGTTACACAGCATAACAGCAGAGAGCTGTACCAGATAGTTAATGTTTTTGTGGTAGAAAACGGACAGCCATAGAAGGATTGAAGGATAAACAAGGTAAGGTTATAGAAGGGGAGGATTCTGTCATGGCTAGGTGGGCTGAGCATTTCAGTGATGTTCTAAACAATGTGATTAGTTCTACTTTCATTGTTTGTAATGATGATAGATGCATTGGTGGCTTTAATGTTGGCCCTATAACACAGTCTGAAGTTATTTTGGCTATTTCTAAACTTAAACTTCATAAATCCCCAGGGGTAGATGAAATTACTACAGAAATGCTTAGAGCTGGGAATGTTTCGGTTACCACTTGGATGACTGAAATTCTGAATATCTTTTATGATAAGGAATGGTTCCTAAGGATTTTACCAGAGCTATTGTTATCCCTATTTTCAAAAAAGGTGATCGCAGTTCTTGTGATAACTATAGGGGTATTAGCCTACTCTCTGTTCCTGGTAAAGTTCTTTCCATGATTGTGCTTAATAGAATTAAGAACCTGGTTGACAGTCAATTGCGTGATGAGCAATGTGGATTCAGAAGTGGTAGGGGATGTGTGGATCAGATATTTTCACTTAGGCAGATTCTTGAGAAATGTTTAGAGTTTCAGAAACCTTTGGTTGCTAGCTTTGTTGATTTCAAAAAGGCTTTTGACTCTGTTGATCAACATAATTTGTGGTTGATTGTGAAATCATATGGTATACCAGACAAGTTAGTTAACATAATGAAAGCTCTCTATAATAACACTGATTCGTGTGTGATAGTTGGTAAGGCTTGTAGCAATTGGTTTAGCATTACTTCTGGTGTTCGACGAGGGTGCATTTTGTCTCCTTTTCTCTTTAGCTTGGTTATTGATTATGTTATGCGAAATTCACTTCAAGGGAAAGCTTTTGGCCTTAAATGGACTGGAGATATGAAAATTTCTGATTTTAATTATGCTGATGATTTAGCCCATTTGGCAAATGATGTTCATGAGATGAACTCTTTCATTCGAGCTGTTGATGAGACTGATAGTAGAGTAGGTTTGGTTATAAACAGAGAGAAAACGAAAGTGATGAAAATTGGTCAGGCAGGTTGCGATGCAGTTAATCTGAATGGTTGCAGTCTTGAGCAGGTGTCACAATTTAATTATCTTGGGAGCTATCTAACAGATACTGGTGATGTGCGGCATGAGATTAACAGACTAATAGGGATTACTGCCGGGACTTTTAAGAATCTATGGAGAGTGTGGAGAAATAGGCGTATACACCTAAAGACTAAAATTAGACTGTATAATAATTTGGTTCTTTCTAGGGTTAGTTATGGTAGTGAAACTTGGACACTTTGTAAACAAGATAACAGGAAACTAGATGCTTTTGATTCTAGATGCTTACGCAGTATCTTGGGCATTAGGTGGTTCAACTTTGTAACTAATGGTGAGGTTAGGCAAAGGAGTTTGCAACCTCCTTTAAGCAGCATATTGTGCAGAGAGAGACTCCGTTGGTTTGGCCATGTTGCCCATATGGATAAATATAGATTGGCGAATAGGGCTATGAACAGTGTGCCTAGAGGCCTCAGAAGGAGGGGGAGACCTAGGATGCGGTGGGCAGACAATGTCAAACAGGACCTTGTTAGAATTAAGAGTGCAGTGGCCAGATGCAGCAGATGTAGCTCAGGACAGACTTGCTTGGAGAACTAAATTGCATGGTCTGGTTGGACCTCCGTAGCCCATGGCTGCTTGAGGATAATGATGATGATGAATATCTTTCGTAGCGATGTGTTGCTCTAGAATAGGAACACGTGATTAAAAAAAAATTTTCATCATTTCCCGTAGAACAAAGCACTTTATGAAAACGTGTGCAATGTATTACACGAAGCAGTAAGTTATATTTTCTTAATTTAAAAATTTAACAATTATATTTGGCCGGTACACAATCAGGTTTAAAGGTAATGTTATTTTTCAACATGATTTACTACGTTTATTCCGACAGTTGGATGCTACGTAATTAGCAACCATGTTACTTGATCACAAACCATACAATTTTTGAAAAATATGGAAAATTCAAAAAGTAAAAGCTTTGGAAATGCATTACGTAGTCAATACCACATAGACTTAAAATTAGCTCATTCCCGTGGCCGAGTGGTTAGCGCGCTTGGCTACTGATCTACGGGACCTGGGTTCGAGCCCCGTGTAAGGCATGGATGTTCGTGTTGTTTTCTGCTGAGGTCCTGCCATCCTCTCAGATCTTCTACTGTGGCATATAAACTGACAGGCTCCTGTCAGACCTCTGTGGCAAGCAGCTGCTTGAGGGGGTATTTATTTATTTTTTATTTAGACTGGGTCTGCATCTGTATTCATGGTTCGGATCATGGAGGAAGGATGGAAGAGAAGACGCCCTGAGAACTTGTAATTAACGCTAGAGTGACTATGCGACTGCGATTTCTTTCATTCAAAACATTCGCTCTAACTGTAGTAACAGAACGGTTTTTGATCTGTAAAAAGTTGATTTCCGATTTTAATATTATGGATGCCTGTTCAGCATTACGCTGTACAAATCGATCTTCAAAAGAGATAGCGGAAATTACATTTCACTAGCACTCTTTCTGTTGTGTTTACGCCATTATGAATTCTTAGTTTTAATTCGGTTTACAAACCTACCTAAAATTAAGCAGATTCTCCTCTTCAGTTTAATGATTAATGAATAGGGGCGGGAGTGGCTCAGTCGGTAGCACGCCAGGCTTGTAATCTGCAGTTCCCAGATCCGAGTCCCAGCTGGATCAGCGTTAATATTTATCTCCACAAAACTCCCTGCCCTGCTCGCAATGAGTAGGGGGAAACCGATGGGCTTGGAAAGGCCCCTGTCCTTCGGATGGGACGTTAAGCAGTAGTCCCGTTTGCGGGAGAAACGTACCATAAGCACGTTAAAGAACACGCTGGATGGCCTTGATGGGAGACTACCATCTGTCTCCCAACAGCTGTTCCAGTAGGTCCCCTCCCCCAACCTTCTCTGAGCCTTCGGAGTCCTTGTAACCTGGCCATTTAGCTCATGGTGTGCAAAAAAGTGTAGCTCAGAGGTAAAACCAAACCAAAACCTGCACACGGAGTCACGGCTTAACGTCCCATCTGACAGACGGCGGCCTTTCCAAGCCCACCAATGTCCCCTACTGACCGTGGACAGGGCGTGGAATTTTGCGGAGATATATCTCAATGCTGAATCAGCTGGGACTCAAACCTGGGAACTACAGATTACGAGCTTGGCGTGCTACCGACTGAGCCTCCCTCGCCCCACCGCCTTGGATAGGGAAAGCGCATTAGAGCGTCTCCTCTAATTCTCACTTCCGTGGTTCGGACTGCTGACAAAGATAAAATTTTCATCGCGCATAACATTCATCATCATTATCATCCTTAAGCAGCCATGTGCTACAGGGGTCCAATCTGATCTGGCAGCCCTCCCTCTTCCGTTCCCTTCCACAAGAGAGTACCTCTCTTGAAAGGTACTAAGTCTGCACTAGAGGTCCTGTATAGTTAGAGTCTAATATCCTTCTTTAAAAACTGGACCATTGTATAAAAGGGGCCTTGGCCCCTTTATCATCTGGTCCACGAGAAAAAAATTTTTGTGTGCGTCAAAAGTAGGGACCAGTACAGTGAAGTGCTAGAGACCCTACATGTTGGCGATAGGCTTTTGGCCACAGGCCGCCAAAAAATGAAGGAGGTGGTTGAAGTTTTGTGCCAAGGAAGTGTTGCTCGTAGTTTTGTGACAAGGGGGTGGGGAGCGGAGAGGTTTGGAGTAAAATTCTTCTGGGAGTGAAAATTGTGGCGTGTGTGATCACTGTGTGGCCCATGTTGGCCGGAAGTTGGTAAGAAGGGTGCAAGGTAAATATTCAAAATCGCCCCGAATCTCTTATAATTAAGGATGGCCTAAAATCGTCGGCAGATCTTGAAATTTCTGATTTAGAATATGCTGATGATTTAGCTCTTTTGGCAAATGATGTTCATGAGATGAACACTTTCATTCGAGCTGTTGATGAGACTGGTAGTATAGTAGGTTTGGTTATAAACAGAGAGTAAACTAAAGTGATGAAAATTGGTATAATATATATACAGAGTATAATTATGTATATATATATTTTTTTTGAAAACATCAATACAATTGCACTAGGGAAATAAGGTGGTGCAGTAATGGTCCAAAATGCTTCTTTTTTGTCCCTTTGGATCTTTTTGACATCTGGATCTTTTGGTGTCCAATGGATCTTTTGAGTAGGAGGTGTCTGCAGGGAGGAGAGTCATATTTCACATATTGAGATGGAGAGTCTGCAGGAAGTTGGAAGGTTAAAGGATTTTGCCAGTACTTTGTATGAAATGGGCCAGGGCCCTGAAATGTGATTTTGCCTTTGTATGGATGGGGTTTAGGATGGTCTGTAAGGTGAATGTGGTGACTCCAAGTGTAGCAAGTTTGTGATAGAGGGTGTGTCTTTGTGTGTTGTATATTTGACAGTGTAGTAGGTAGTGGGGGATATCCTCTATCACTTGGCAGTTTGGGCAGAGTGCAGTATGTATTTTTCTAATCATAAATAAGTCTTTTTTGATGTTTGCTCTGCCAGTTCGGAGTCTGTGTATTGCTGTTTGGGCCCTTCTGGATAGGTAGTTAACATGTAGTGTGTTTGGAGAGGGTGCTATTGTGGCTCTGAATGTGTTTTATCTGTAGTGTGTTGTACCCAATTCTGGGTTCATGTGTGATAAAAATTTTTTGTGTATTCTCTTATGTGATGTTTGCATGTAGTGACAGTGTGGTAATTTGGGGTTGTGAGTGTGAGGCTTTGTTTAGCAAGTGAGTCAACAGTCTCATTATGGATGATGTTGCAATGGGAGGGAATCCAGTAAAATGTTAGGGTGTTTCCCTTGTCTATAATGTTGTGTGCTATGTTTTGTATGTGGAAAAGGGAATGATTCTGTGATGGATCTACTGTTAGTGTGTTAATGAGTTGTAATGCAGGCCTTGAGTCTGTGATTATGTTAATGTGTTGTTTGTTGAGGTGGGTGGCCCAGCCTATTGCCATATGTATTGCTGCTAGCTCTGAAGATGTGCTATTTTCAGCATGATTTAAGTTTATAACATAAGAGAATTTGGTGGAAGGGGTGTAAAAAGCAGCAGAGCCTGAGGTGGTGCGTGGAATATGAGATCCATCAGTGTAAATTGTATGGTCAGTGTCTGATAGTTGTGTGATTAATTTGTCTGCAGGAATTTTTAGTTCAATGGGGAGGTGAGCTTTTTTTTTTGGTGATGTGTGGTAGAGTGAGGTGAATGTTTGGTTTTTTAAGTAACCAATAGGGAAGTGTTTGTGTGGGTTTATAAGGTTTAATTTGTTGCCAAGTGGGGTAAAGTGTTTTTTTTTTTTTTATTATTATTACTGCTGTGGTAGTAGAGTTAGTGGTGGATTCAATTCTAAGTATGGCTGGGTGAGTGGGATTGTAGTGTTTAAGTTTGATGTAGTGTTTGCATGTGAGGAGGTGTCTTTTGATTGTTAGAGGTGGCATGTTAGCTTCTGCCCAAGTGGCGAGGTTTGGGCAGCCAGCTTTAAGACCCAGGGCAAGTCTGATGGCGCGTGTTTGCATAGTTTCAATTTTATTGATTTGTGTGTTTGAAGCAGTGTTGAGTGCTGGGAGGCCATACTCTAGTCTAGAGTTGATAAATGCTTTGATGACAGTAAGCATTACTTTATCGCTGGCCCCCATGACACTCTTGTGATGGAATTTAATATGTTGTATGCTCCAATGCATGTGGATTTTATGTTATTAATGTGTTGTTTCCAGGTAAGCTTACGGTTTATTGTTAGCCCTAAATATTTGTAATGGGTGACAGTGGGAATGGTGCAATTGTCAATTGTAATATTTGGTGAATTGGTAGGTAAGTGTTTACGTGTAATATGTAAGACCGCAGATTTAGGTGCTGAGATGGCAAGTCCCCATTTTGTAGTAAAGTCAAGAACCTGGTTGACTGCATTTTGTAATATGGTTTGTATGCTGTTGATGTTAGTTCCAGAGGTCCAGAGCACTATATCATCTGCAAAGATGGAGCATGTGATTTTATTGTTGAAAATAGTTGGGAGTTCATGTAGTAAGATGTTGAATAATGTGGGGGAAACCACACTGCCCTGTGGTAATCCTCTGTTGAGTTTATGTAATTCAGATAGGGTAGTCCCCAGCTTGACTTTAATTTTTCTGTGTGTGAGGAAATTTTTTAAAAATTCAAAAATATTTCCTGTGATACCTAGTTGATGTAATTTGTAGAGTATGTTGGTGTGTGAGGCAGTATCAAAAGCAGAGATGAGGTCTAGAAAGACACAACAAAGAATTCCTTTTTTATTTAAGGCTAGTTCAGCCGATGTGATAATGTCAAAGAAATTATCTGTGGTTGACCTGTGCTCTCTAAAGCCAGTTTGGCAAGTGGGGAGTGTATTTGTTTGTTGGAGGAAGAATTTTAGTCTGGAGAGCACCATTCTTTCTAGAACTTTGAGTATACATGATGTTAATGCAATTGGTCGATAAGAAGAAATTTCTGATGCTGGTTTATGTGGTTTCAAAATTGGGATAATGTGTATATCTTCCCATTCAGTGGGGAAGGTGTGAGAGTTCCAGCATTCATTGTATATGTTAAGCAATGTGCTTAGTGTTTTTGTGCCAAAGTTTTTTATAGTGTTATAGGTGATGTTGTCAGGGCCAGGTGTGCTTTATTTATTGGCCTGGTGTATGGCTGTGATAAGTTCGTTGGGTGTGAAGGGTGTATTGAGTGCAGGTAGTTTGCATGGTATCGTTTTTTTAATTGTGTCATTCATGTGGGTGCAATGCAGCTGGTAGGTAGGTGTGTTGGCATGGGCGGGGGTGGTGGTTTGGGCGGGGGTGGTGGGGGTTGTGTCCGAGAAACTCCATCAGAAGACAGCAATCGGCTGCAAAAGTGAAATGAGCTAACTTAAAACAAACATAATTTCTTTTAAGGTTCGTTTGAAAAACGAGCTAATATTTTCACTTTGTCGTCTGCCTATGCCAATATTTGTTCTTCTATCTGTATGTCTCTCTGTTTACTGTTGTCTGTTTATCTCTCTTTCCACGTGTCTGTCCGTCTATAGACAACATTTTTTTTTTACTTTTTTGCTAAATGAAAAATTCTTTTTGGGTTGGATAGGTGTGGAACAAATATTGTGATTCGCAATTTTGAAAAAATTCAATGTCTTTAATAGCGTCCTCTAGCGATGGGAAAAGATGGAAATGCTAAAATTTCAAACGAATATTAGAAACAAATTTATACTGGAAATCTGAAAATTTGGTAGTAGAGTGTTATGATCAGAAGCTTTACAATGGCAACAAGGCTTTGTCGTCTTAGCCAAAAGGGGCTGCGAAAATAAAACTTTGTTTTTTAAAAGATAAACGAAGCAATATATATATATATTTTGTTTTACAGGCACTAAAAAATTAGTAATGATTTAAACAGTATTTGATAATCTCTAGACGTTTAAACGTCTATAAATCAATAAATGATTTTTGTGAAAAATGCCAGCGTTAGTTCAACAGGTTGGAATACTCTGACATGTTTCTGGAGAGATGCGGTTTCGAATCCAGTATATCGGCAAAATTTCTTTCCACAAAAATATTAATATTTGCGTTTTTCGAATCCCCATCAGTGGAATTTCTAGTGTTAGAAAGTGCTAAAGGCGGTATATAAAACTCGAATGGCGACCTGTAGCGGCGGAAAAAAGCTGTAATATACCAAATATTTAAATAAATATTACGAACGATCTATTTTTGCTTCAAACTTAAATTTTTGGTCATAGAGTGTAATGGTCAAGTTGTTTATCCTAATAGTAATGATTTGTCCCGTTGGTAAAATACAACTTTTCTGCTTTAAGACATAAATGAAAAACTTTTTTTGCACATTACAGGTACTAATAAAATATTAGTAGTTTATTTTCTCAATTATACAGTAGTTCGAATTTCCACTGTCAGAGGGTACTGAAAGTGTAAAATAACTAGAAGAACGCATATCGCCTCTGGCGCATATGGGAATCTCATTTTCAAACAGAATGAAGTTCTTTTTCACTCCTTAAAAGTTTTAATTATGGATGTTCGTGTTGTTTTTCTTATGAGGTCCTGCCATCATCATGGACCTTCTACTATGGCGTATAAATTGACGGGCTCCTGTGAAACCTGTGTAGAAGCAGCTGCTTGAGGGGTTATTTATTTATTTTCTAATATACGTTTAATATACGATGGGGGTAATGCACACATCAGTATTTTATTAGTATAAAACATAAAAAGTGTTTGCCTTTTAGTTCTTAAATTTAAAAGTTGCTTTTTTCTCCCTTTTCTGAAAATAGTGGGCAGATCATTGCTGTCAGTGGAATTTCTACCATAACAGAACTGTACATGACGAAATTTCTGTGATGAACAGATCACTTAAAACATTCGTTAAAAGTTTTGCAGCTTCGTTATTTAGTGAGCTCTAATGATATAAATTAAAACTACCTTTGAAAATGCGAATTGCATTTCATTAGTAAATAACTAAAAAAGTTATTTCCAATTATTTCTTAAAACAAAACCATTCCCTTTCTTACCTACCTTCGGCTTACGGTCAACTCATTATTGTCAACGGAATTTTCAAGACTGTTACATTCCACCACCAAAATTTCAAATTTTTACCATAACTACATCGTTTGCAATATTCGTTTTAAATTTTGAGATTTTTCAATTTTTTCCACCGTTAGAGGGCGCAATTTTAGTTTTTGTGAAATTCGCAAAATGCAAATTGTAATATATCATCAATACCTGTCCAACCCAAAAAGAAGTTTTAATTTATCTCTAAAAATATACACTTTTCTGTTAAAAAAAAAGTTGCATCACCTCCCCCCCCCCAGTCTAAAGGGTCAAATGACTGTTGCCAATGGTAACTTCGTAACCTTCACATTTCAACACCAAAATTTCAAACTTCTAATATAACTTCATCTTTTGGAATATTCGTTTGATATTTTGGGAACTTCAACTTTTTTCCACCGTTACAGGGCGCAGTTATAAATTTCAGGATATTCGAAACATGTACATCGTAATACATTATTAATATCTATCTAACACAAAATTATTTTTTTATATATCTGTATAAATAAAAAAGTTTGATGTCTACAGAAGAACAGACAACAAACTTTTCCTTTTTTAGATGTTTTATAAAGTGTTTCCAGTCATGAACATTAAAATCTGTATGAAATATTACCCTACCCTTTTCCAGAATCCATAGGTACCCTGCAATATCATTCAGTTACCCACGCTAAACAATCCGAGCTACGACAAAACATGGCGTCCAATTTTGAGATGTCCAACCTCTACCTATATAGGGCCTCTAGTCTGCACCACAAGAAGGCGAGGTCGGACATTAGGTGCTCTAGCCGGTTCTACGGATCATCAGAGGGGATTGAGCTAGCTACCATTAACAGGCCAATTTTTTCATTTACATACAATACTCGTGATGAAATGGTGGTCACGTGGATTAGCGAGGAGTTTCTGCAGATTTCAATCCTAGCACCTAACGTCCAGACCGGCCAGGCCTAGCACCTAACGTTCGACCTGGTCCAGACCGTTAATAACTTTCAAAAGAGATACTCTCCTGTGGAAGTGAACGGAAGGGGAGGGCTGCCAGATTAGTCTGGCCTACTGATCTGGAGGTGTGTAAATGGTAGCTAGGTAGTCACTGGAAGGAGAGCTATGCACCAATCCCCTGTGATGATGCACAAACCCGGCAAGGCCTAGCACCTAATGTCCGACCCCGCTTTCTCGTGGTGCGGACCGTTAGTAACTTTCAAAAGAGATACTCTCATGTGGAAGTGAACGGAAGGGGAGGGCTGCCAGATTAGTGTGGCCTACTGATCTGGACAACTATGGCTACTTTTCTTTTTTTTCTACCCTGCTGAGGAGTGGTCAACCACATAGGGTCCTGGTGCTGACGATATAAACCTACTGGACAGATATATGGCTCTGAGCTTCATTATGGATCCTGATTTTGCTGCACTGGTGGGCTTCTGTGGAGGGAAAATCTTCTGCTGTGTTTTCTGTTTGTTTGTAGGTTGACAGCCCCAAGTGAATAAATTCACAGGATATGTTTATCAGCTGGTAGATAATCCTGAGCAGAAGTCATCGCAGGCACCTGAACTCTTTGCTTCTATTGGCATCGTCAAATTCTACATTGGAGGAAGTCTTCCAGTATAGATGGCTTCAGCCTTTAGTGGTGGGGGAACGGGTCTTTGCCCCATGTCTGCGATTAGGGGGCTGTTTGATATTGTCGGCATTCCCTCTCTCAATAAACATAGTTTCTTTAAACATCCCACTAACCATTTTCTCTCCATAGGTAGTTGGAATGTGAGGACTCTGCACAGAGCTTTTTCTCTTGATGTCCTCACACAAGAATTCCACCATTATAATTTAGATATTCTCGGCTTGCAAGAAACCAGATGGACAGATAAAGGTCAGATTCTTAAAAATAATCTTAAATTTCTCTTTTCAGGGAGGGACGACAATAAGCATCACCAAGGCGTGGGTCTGCTTCTCAGCAGACACGCTAGTGATGCTCTTCTAGGATATGAGTGCATTAATGAAAGGTTTCTTACAGCAAAATTTCAGACAAGCATTAAAGACTTGAATGTTATCTGCTGTTATGCCCCCACTGAGGATGCCGATGAGGATGAGAAGGATAGGCTTTATGAACAACTTCAGGATATTTTGAATTCTGTCAAGAAAGGAGATATGACCCTTGTTCTTGGTGACTTCAATGCCAAAGTTGGTACTGACGCTGACCTTTGGGGAGGAGTAATAGGCCCTTTTGGTATTGGTAGCTGCAATGGCAATGGGCAACGTCTCCTACAGGTAAGTAAACTCAATGGATTCAGAATAACTAACACTTATTACAAACACCGCGACATACATAAGTACACATGGGTTTCACCTGATGGGCTGCATAAGAATATGATTGATTACATATTAATTAACAGCAAATGGGCTAGTTCTGTTAGGAATACCAGGACATATAGGGGAGCTGAAATTGGATCTGACCATTACCTTGTTAAAAGTGTGTTGCAACTTAAACTTAAAAAGTGTTTTGCTAGGGTTAAAAAATTTACTTTTAATACTGAAGCTCTGAAAGATCCAGTTATAGCCAAAGCTTACAATGATAGGTTACTTAGTCATTATGACAGTCATGGTTTGCTTACTACTGAAGTTGAGGAAGAATGGGATGATTTTAAACAGTCTTTTTGGACACTAACAGTACTCTTTTAGGAAAAAAGGAGCAGAAGAGGCAAAATTATCTGAGTGATAAGGCACTAGAGCTTATTTTGGAAAGAAAGAACTGCAGGAATGCCCTTAATCAATATCCTACTAGTCCTAATAGAAAGCATTACAGAGAACTTAATAAACGTGTAAAAGATCAGTTAGCTGTTCATAAGAATCTTTGGCTTGATGGTTTGGCTGACAAAGCCGAGGAAGCAGTTAGACAGCACAACAGCAGGGAGCTGTACCAGACAGTTAATGTTTAGTGTGGTAGAAAACGGACAGGAATACAAGGATTGAAGGATAAACAAGGTAAGGTTATAGAAGGGGAGGATTCTGTCATGGCTAGGTGTGCTGAGCATTTCAGTGATGTTCTAAACAATGTAGTTAGTTCTACTCCCATTGTTTGCAATGATGATAGATGCATTGGTGGCTTTAATGTTGGCCCTATAACACAATCTGAAGTTATTTTGGCTGTTTCTAAACTTAAACTTCATAAATCCACAGAGGTAGATGAAACTGCTACAAAAATGCTTAGAGCTGGGAATGTTTCGTTTACCACTTGGATGACTGAAATTCTGAATATCTTTTATGATAAAGGCATGGTGCCTAAGGATTTTACCAGAGCTATTGTTATCCCTATTTTCAAAAAAGGTGATCGCAGTTCTTGTGATAACTATAGGGGTATCAGCCTACTCTCTGTTCCAGGTAAAGTTCTTTCCATGATTGTGCTTAATAGAATTAAGAATCTGGTTGACAGTCAATTGCGTGATGAGCAATGTGGATTCAGAAGTGGTAGGGGATGTGTGGATCAGATATTTTCACTTAGGCAGATTCTTGAGAAATGTTTAGAGTTTCAGAAACCTTTGGTTGCTAGCTTTGTTGATTTCAAAAAGGCTTTCGACTCTGGTGATCGTCATAATTTGTGGTTGATTGTGAGATCATATGGTATACCAGACAAGTTAGTTAACATTATGAAAGCTCTCTATAATAACACTGAGTCGTGTGTGAGAGCTGGTAAGGCTTATAGTAACTGGTTTAGCATTACTTCTGGTGTTCGACAAGGGTGCATTTTGTCTCCTTTTCTCTTTAGCTTGGTTATTGATTATGTTATTGATCTCTATGTTGCGATCTTGTGCAACCACGGCAATTCTCGGTTCCGCCTGACAGCACTACCTGGTTTAAGAAAAGACATGACTATCTAGAGCCGGGGGCAAGGAATACGCCCTATAGGCGCACCTCAACCCCGGCCTCACATGGCAGCAGTCCTATAGAAGGAAAGCTGACCACCGGAAGAAACCTAACTTTAATCTATTCCCCGGTTTGCAAATGTGCAAGGATATAAAGATCCAAGCTCGATCGGCACCCGGGGTGGAGACTCTTAGTAAGACCCAGACTTTTTGGACAGCTCGTGCCTACTAGGCCGAGGGAAACCTTTCGGCAGAGCCGTCGAACTGACCACCCAAGGTCCCTGAAAGGTGAGGTCTCCGACGCCGTCACCACCCGACCGGCAATCAAGCCGGCCAGCAGCGTCTTCAACCTCGGTTGGCCTTGGCCATGTCCAACCGGCGCCCAACCCGGTCGGCACAGCCTTCAGCCGGGTTGCTGGGCCCTAGGCCCCCCCACCACGACAAGGTGGTCCCCTATTGGGGGGGTATTGATTATGTTATGCGAAATTTACTTCAAGGGAAAGATTTTGGCCTTAAATGGGCTGGAGATACGAAAATTTCTGATTTAGATTATGCTGATGATTTAGCCCTTTTGACAAATGATGTTGATGAGATGAACTCTTTCATTCGAGCTGTTGATGAGACTGGTAGTAGAGTAGGTTTGGTTATAAACAGAGAGAAAACTAAAGTGAAAATTGGTCAGGCAGGCTGTGATTCAGTTAATCTGAGTGGTTGCAGTCTTGAGCAGGTGTCACAGTTTAATTATCTTGGGAGCTATGTAGCAGATAATGGTGATGTGCGGCATGAGATTAACAGACGAATAGGGATTGCTGCCGGGACTTTTAAGAACCTATGGAGAGTGTGGAGAAATAGGCATATACACCTAAAGACTAAAATTAGACTGTATAATAGTTTGGTACTTTCTAGGGTTAGTTATGGTAGTGAAAGCTGGACACTTTGTAAACAAGATAACAGGAAACTAGATGCTTTTGATTCCAGATACTTATGCAGTATCTTGGGCATTAGGTGGTTCAACTTTGTAACTAATGATGAGATTAGGCAAAGGAGTTTGCAACCTCCTTTAAGCAGCATATTGTGCAGAGACTCCGTTGGTTTGGCCATGTTGCCCTTATGAATAATTATAGATTGGTGAATAGGGTTATGAACACTGTGCCTAAAGGTCTCAGAAAGAAGGGGAGACCTAGGATGCGGTGGGCAGACAATGTCAAACAGGACCTTGTTAGAATTGGTGTGCAGTGGCCAGATGCAGTAGATGTAGCTCAGGATAGACTTGCTTGGAGAACTAAATTGCACGGTCTGGTTGGACCTCCGTAGACCATGTCTGCTTGAGGATGATGATGATGATGATGACTGATCTGGACAACTATGGCTACTTTTCTTTTTTTTTCTACCCTGCTAAGGTGTGGTCAACCACACAGGGTCCTTGTGCTGACCACATAAACCCAGTGGGCTCGACAGATATGTGGCTCTTAGCTTGATTATGGATCCTGATTTTGCTGCACTGGTGGACTTCTGTGGAGGAAAATTCTTCCGCTGTGTTTTCTGTTTGTTTGTGGTTTGACAGCCCCAAGTGAATAGATTCATAGGATATGTTTATTGGCTGGTGGATATTCCTGAGCAGAGGTCATCGCAGGCACCTGAACTCTTTGCTTTTATTGTCATCGTCAAATTCTACATTGGAGGAAGTCTTCCAGTGTAGATGGCTTCAGCCTTTAATCAGTCTTTGCCCCATATCTGCGATTAGGGGGCTGTTTGATATTGTCGGCATTCCCTCTCTCAATAAACATAGTTTCTTTAATCATCCCACTAACCATTTTCTCTCCATAGGTAGTTGGAATGTGAGGACTCTGCACAGAGCTTTTTCTCTTGATGTCCTCACACAAGAATTCTACCATTAAAATTTAGATATTCTCGGCTTGCAAGAGACCAGGTGGACAGATAAAGGTCAGATTCTTAAAAAATATTTTAAATTTCTCTTTTCAGGGAGGGACGACAATAAGCATCACCAAGGCATGGGTCTGCTTCTCAGCAGGCACGCTAGTGATGCTCTTCTAGGATATGAGTGCATTAATGAAAGGATTCTTACAGCAAAATTTCAGACAAGCGTTAAAGATTTGAATGTCATCTGCTGTTATTGCCCTCACTGAGGATGCCGATGAGGATAAGAAGGATAGGTTTTATGGACAACTTCAGGATATTTTGAATTCTGTGAAGAAAGGAGATATTACCCTTGTAGTGGTGACTTCAATGCCAAAGTTGGTACTGACTCTGACCTTTGGGGAGGAGTAATAAGCCCATTTGGTATTGGTAACTGCAATGGCAATTGGCAACGTCTCCTACAGGTAAGTAAACTCAATGGATTCAGAATAACTAACACTTATTACAAACAACGCGACATACATAAGTACACATGGGTTTCACCCGATGGGCTGCATAAGAATATGATTGACTACATATTAAGTAACAGTAAATGGGCTAGTTCTGTTAGGAATTATATAGGGAGTCATACAGGGTCATATTGGGGAGCTGAAATTGGATCTGACCATTATCTTGTTAAAAGTATCTTGCAACTTAAACTTAAAAACTGTTGTGCTAGGGTTAAAAAATTTGCTTTTAATACTGAAGCTCTGAAAGACCCAGTTATAGCAAAAGCTTACCATGGAAGGTTACTTTGTCATTATGACAGTCATGGTATGTTTACTACTGAAGTTGAGGAAGAATGGGATCATTTGAAACAGGCTTTTTTGGACTCTAACAGTACTCTTTTAGGAAAAAAGGAGCAGAGGAGGCAGAATTATCTGAGTGATAAGGCACTTGGGCTTATTTCGGAAAGAAAGAACTGCAGGAATGTCCTTAATCAATACCCTACTAGTCCTAATAGAAAGCACTACAGAGAACTTAATAAACGTGTAAAACATCAGTTAGCTGCTGATAAGAATCTTTGGCTTGATGGTTTGGCTGACAAAGCCTAGGAAGCAGTTAGACAGCACAACAGCAGAGAGCTGTACCAGAGAGTTAATATGTTGTGTGGTAGAAAACGGACAGGTATACAGGGATTGAAGGATAAACAAGGTAAGGTTATAGAAGGTGAGGATTCTGTCATGTCTTTTTTGGACACTAACAGTACTCTTTTAGGAAAAAAGGAGCAGAAGAGACAGAATTATCTGAGTGATAAGGCACTAGAGCTTATTTCGGAAAGAAAGAACTGCAGGAATGTTCTTAATCAATACCCTATTAGTCCTAATAGAAAGCATTACACAGAACTTAATAAACGTGTAAAACATCAGTTAGCTGCTGATAAGAATCTTTGGCTTGATGGTTTGGGTGACAAAGCCTAGGAAGCAGTTAGACAGCACAACAACAGAGAGCTGTACCAGAGAGTTAATATGTTGTGTGGTAGAAAACGGACAGGTATACAGGGATTGAAGGATAAACAAGGTAAGGTTATAGAAGGTGAGGATTCTGTCATGTCTTTTTTGGACACTAACAGTACTCTTTTAGGAAAAAAGGAGCAGAAGAGACAGAATTATCTGAGTGATAAGGCACTAGAGCTTATTTCGGAAAGAAAGAACTGCAGGAATGTTCTTAATCAATACCCTATTAGTCCTAATAGAAAGCATTACACAGAACTTAATAAACGTGTGAAACATCAGTTAGCTGCTGATAAGAATTTTTGGCTTGATGGTTTGGCTGACAAAGCCTAGGAAGCAGTTAGACAGCACAACAACAGAGAGCTGTACCAGATAGTTACTATGTTGTGTGGTAGAAAACGGACAGGTATACAGGGATTGAAGGATAAACAAGGTAAGGTTATAGAAGGTGAGGATTCTGTCATGACTAGGTGGGCTGAGCATTTCAGTGATGTTCTAAACAATGTGGTTAGTTCTACTCCCATTGTTTACAATGATGATAGATGCATTGGTGGCTTTAATGTTGGCCCTATAACACAATCTGAAGTTATTTTGGCTGTTTCTAAACTTAAACTTCATAAATCCACAGAGGTAGATGAAACTGCTACAAAAATGCTTAGAGCTGGGAATGTTTCGTTTACCACTTGGATGACTGAAATTCTGAATATCTTTTATGATAAAGGCATGGTGCCTAAGGATTTTACCAGAGCTATTGTTATCCCTATTTTCAAAAAAGGTGATCGCAGTTCTTTTGATAACTGTAGGGCTATCAGCCTACTCTCTGTTCCAGGTAAAGTTCGTTCCATGATTGTGCTTAATAGAATTAAGAATCTGGTTGACAGTCAATTGCGTGATGAGCAATGTGGATTCAGAAGTGGTAGGGGATGTGTGGATCAGATGTATTCACTTAGGCAGATTCTTGAGAAATGTATAGATTTTCAGAAATCTTTGGTTGCTAGCTCTGTTGATTTCAAAAAGGCTTTCGACTCTGTTGATCGTCATAATTTGTGGTTGATTGTGAAATCATATGGTATACCAGACAAGTTAGTTAAGATAATGAAAGCGCTCTATAATAACACTGAGTCGTGTGTTACAGTTGGTAAGGCTTGTAGCAATTGGTTTAGCATTACTTCTGGTGTTCGACAATGGTGCATTTTGTCTCCTTTTCTCTTTAGCTTGGTTATTGATTATGTTATGCAAAATTCACTTCAAGGGAAAGATTTTGGCCTTAAATGGACTGGAGATACGAAAATTTCTGATTTAGATTATGCTGCTGATTTAGCTCTTATGGCAAATGATGTTGATGAGATGAACTCTTTCATTCTAGCTTTTGATGAGGCTGGTAGCAGAGTAGGTTTGGATATAAACAGAGAGAAAACTAAAGTGATGAAAATTGGTCAGGCAGGCTGTGATTCAGTTAATCTGAATGGTTGCAGTCTGGAGCAGGTGTCACAGTTTAATTATCTTGGGAGCTATGTAATAGATAGTGGTGATGTGCGGCATGAGATTAACAGACGAATAGGGATTGCTGCCGGGACTTTTAAGAATCTATGGAGAGTGTGGAGAAATAGGCGTATACACCAAAAGACTAAAATTAGACTGTATAATAGTTTGCTTCTTTCTAGGGTTAGTTATGGTAGTGAAACTTGGACACTTTGTAAACAAGATAACAGGAGACTTGATGCTTTTGATTCCAGATGCTTACGCAGTATCTTGGGCATTAGGTGGTTCAACTTTGTAACTAATGATGAGGTTAGGCAAAGGAGTTTGCAACCTCCTTTAAGCAGCATATTGTGTAGAGAGAGACTCCGTTGGTTTGGCCATGTTGCCCGTATGAATAATTATAGATTGGTGAATAGGGTTATGAACAGTGTGCCTAAAGGCCTCAGAAAGAAGGGGAGACGTAGTATGCGGTGGGCAGACAATGTCAAACAGGACTTTGTTAGAATTGGTGTGCAGTGGCCAGATGCATTAGATGTAGCTCAGGATAGACTTGCTTGGAGAACTAAATTGCTCGGTCTGGTTCGACCTCCGTAGCCCATGGCTGCTTGTGGGTGATGATGATGATGATGAGTTAGTCATGTGGAACACTTCGACATTCCTGGCTGCCTAACGGATTCACATCCGTTCAGTTCCGTCCGACAGTGTAGGTCTTCATAAATTTTTTTAAAACATTTAGATTAGAAGTACGCACTGTAGTTGCTTTTGAGCAACCAAGTTTTGACGAGAGCTTGCGAATGATCATCGATGGATCTGTGGCACAAAATATTGCGATCTTCGGTTATTGACCGTCCCGATTGCGACTTATGTTCGAGGCTCTTGTCAACACCTTTAAACTCTTTGAACCAAGGTTGAACAGCAGGAATGGAGAGTGTTCCCTTACCATCCACTTTGCATATTTCTCAGGTCGCTTCGGTAGCTTTTAATCCTTTTTTCCAGCAATGACGTAAAATTGCACGAATTTTATTATTTAACTCACTCATTTTACAATATTTCTAGAGATGGGAAACAAAATATTTCGATAGTTGTAATATATATTGATATAGATGTAATTATAGGCCCAATGGACTTTATACCTTCCCTTCGTACTATGTTCAGAGGAAAGCAAATGCAACACTTCAAATGCAATTTTTCACAGTCACATTTTGCATGGCTAAACATGCGCAGACCGTAGTGTAATATATAATATTTAATCAAAAGCCATTTTGTATAATTAATTGAAAAAACGTATTCTCAATTTCATGGGAGGAAAGGGCCCCTTATTTTCCCTCGTGATCTGGAAATGTAACAAATGAATTGTGTCACGCGAGATGTTACGAGATAAAAACTATATCATATGATTTCTGAAGTCGAATATGTAGTCTGTACTGCATGAAACAGTGGTGAAAAATATTTTAAACGTACTAAATAAAGAGTAATAAGCAAAATGGTAAGCAGATATTATTTTAAAAACTTTTAGATTAGAAGTACTCATACCATCTACAGTTGAACTGTGTTTTTCATATATGTCAATGTAGTTGTATTTA
Source organism: Ryuthela nishihirai (assembly GCA_038380435.1). Taxonomy (NCBI): domain Eukaryota; kingdom Metazoa; phylum Arthropoda; class Arachnida; order Araneae; family Heptathelidae; genus Ryuthela; species Ryuthela nishihirai. The sequence goes on from JAWZYU010000006.1 coordinate 42,056,091, forward strand.
TGAAGACGCTAGTTCTATCAATGCAGTGAACTTTTAGCTAAATAGTAGGGTTAAATTATCATGTAAAAATGTGAATTTGTTTTTGCGTTTTATAAGTCAGTTTTCTGAAATAGTAAAATGCTATGGTGTATTTCACTTTTTTACTTCTAAGGCAACATACAAGGTAGAGAAACAAAATGCTACGATTAAACATTTCCAAGTTTTTGAATATATTGGGACACAGTAATATATCTTGAATATGTTTGGGTTGATTTGATTTTTCCCGAAGGAAAAACATAGGTAATCAAAGCATAAATATTTAAAAAAAGACAACCAATAAGTAAATAGAAACCAGTGTTATATTTTGCATATATGCTTAATAGTTGCCAAATGTTTCAAAAGCATACAAATGGACAATATATTTTGGGCAGTAGTACAGATTACGGTCCTCAGCCGCCATTTTTTTGACACAACATAACAAAACAGTCCTTTCAGTTGATTCCCACAACCACCGAAACCCTATCCCAAACAGGTGTTTGTAGAAAAAAGATTTTTTTCCTTACCATAGTAACGAAAAACCTGAGTTTATGACAAATGCAAAGTACCGTTACCATGGTAACGGTAATTTGTGTTCTAAAGAAACAACGTAACAAAAAAATCGCAATTCTACTAAAAACTTCCCACACAACCACAAATTCTTGACAAAATTAAAATTATGAAAAAAAAAAAACACGAACAAAGAAACTACACAACACATTTGCCTTCCCATATACTACAAATACCTGAAATACACCCCCACCCCCTCTTTTCCCAATAATTAAAACACTCCACAAATATATTTCCACAAACTAAACTAATCAATCCAGTCACACATACAATAATTAGCCTAAACACCAGAATTAATGAAATCGAACACCAATCTCAAAACCAAAAACACCATTGACAATGTATTGCTGACTGGCATTATAAAAAAAGCTCCCAAAACTCAATCTCATTGGTCAAAACACATACCAAAAAGCAAAGAAATCGGAAACAGTGCACCGCCGACTGAATTATGAAAAAGCCCCAAAACTAAATAATGTCCTCCCGGGTAACACAAACCGAAAAGCGTGAAAATCAGAAACAGTGTACCACCGACTGAATTGCAAAAAAGCCCCCCAAAACTAAATAATGTCCACCCAGGCAAACAAACCAAAAAATATAAAAATCGGAAACATTGCACCACCGACCGAATTATAAAAAAGCCCCCAAAACCAAATAATCTCATCAGATACAAGAAAAAAATTCTAATAGCTCAAATAGCCCTCCCCTAAATTATTACCTTCCTGACTCCATCAAAAACTACCATGTTTTTCCACACTAACAATTCTACAATACCCATAATTTCTGCAGTGGTGGTTGCTCAGTCAGTAGTGCACCAGGCTCGTAATCTGCAGTTCCCAGGTTTGAGTCCCAGCTGGGTCAGCGTTGAGATTTATCTCCTCAAAATCCCCCGCCCTGCCCACGGTCAGTAGGGGACACCAAAGGGCTTGCAAAGGCCACTGTCCATCAGATGGAATGTTACCGTAACCTCGTGTGTGGGAGAGCCATACCCCGTGCACGTTAAAGGACCCACTGAATGGCCTTCACGGGAGGCTACCATCTGTCTCCCAACAGCTTTCCCAGTGGGTCCCAACCTTCTGAGCCGTCAAGGACCTTGTGACCTGGCCATTTCGCTCATGGTGTGCAAAAAAGTGCCGCTCAGAGGTAAAACAACCCAACCCATAATTTCTGCATCAAAAAGCTGCCAAATGCTTCCACATATCCACAATAAATCGTATAAGTAACTTTAAAAGACTCCAAAATATGTATCAAAATTAATAAATCACCATAATACACTAATAATTACCATACTACACATAACTACTAAAAAACACTCAATTCATTACAAACTACGATAACGAAATATGTGTTCGTAACTACTGCCGTATTCAGTCCCATACAAAAAAAACTTTCAACATTCTTTCCCCAATGCATACTCCCTCCCCACTACATGGAATCCTGTGAAAACTATACGTTTCACTAAAAACTATTCTCCTCAAACCCATAAAAACTCTAATTTTTTAAACTTAATCACCCCACATTATAAACTTTTGCCATTTTCTTCCACTCAGAACAAAACACATACTACTGCATCATACTAAACACACAAAAAAATTAAAATAATTCTATCTGGTGACCACTCCTCCCTACCCCTTCAAATGCCCCTCACTACAAACAACTTGCAAAAACATTCCCCTCTATACACAGCAGCAAAAAGCTACCGAACTCCCACTTCCAAATGACGTGACCTTAGCATTACAAAACAGTTCACTAACACTATCAACAACAACCCTCCTAATATTAAATAATTTCAATTCCAAAATATCTTTAATAACTTATTATTTACCATATCTTAATGAATTTTCCAAAAAACATATTAATTATTCTAGCTTTCACTAAAAACCCTCATTAAATATAGGATACATACTCAGTTACCTCTTACTGTACAGGCATGTTATCAAAATGAGTTATAAAGCAAAAATTGTGAAAAAAATCAAACGTAACTTCACACTCCTGTCAAATCATATACATGACACGTGACTACACATTACCCACCCAAAAGAAACAAATCAAAGAGCCATAGGCCACCAACAACCAACAGTTACGTTTCTATGTCATACTTTACACATCGACATCATAATTTACGCTCTGACATCATATGCCACTTGAGTAGTGCCATCTGTTAGCTGAGGACTGTAACCAATACCAACCATATTTTGAAATGAATACATTTGGTGGGGGAGGGGGTATGCTACCCCCTCCCCCACCAAATGTATTTCCTTAAATGCTGCACTATAGGGACTTGCCCACTGAGGCATTGTATACACTGAAGAACCAAAACATTATGACCACCTGTCTAATGTGATGTTGGTTCTCCACGTGCTGCCAAAACAGCCCTTACCTGGCAAGGTATGAATGCAACAATATATCTAAAGGTATCTTATGGTATCTGGCACAACACATTACCATCAGATCCTTTAACTCTTGTAGGTTATGTGATTGAACTTCTGCAGATCGGATATGCTGTTCCAACACAAACCACAGATGCTCGATTGGATTGATGTCTGGGGAATTTGGAGGCTAGGGCAATACCTGGAAGTCTTCCTCATGTTCCGCAAACCATTTTCGAACAATCTGGGCAGTGTGGCATGGCATATTATTCTGCTGAAAGAAGGCACTACCACAAGACACCTTTAGAAATATTGTGCATTCATACCTTGCCGGGTAAGAGCTGTTTTGGCAGCATGTGGAGAACCAACATCATATTAGACAGGTGGTCATAATGTTTTGACTCTTCAGTGTATACAGTGGGCAAGTCCCTATAGTGTAGCATTTAAAGGAAAGGCTTCAGTGGTCCCCCTCCCGCACCAAATTATTCATTTCAAAATATGGTTGGTATTGGTTACAGTCCATTCCAAGGTCCAGTTTTGATGCTTGCATGCCCATTTTAGGTGCTTTTGATGGTGAATTGAAGTTAGCATGAGCACTCAAAGCAGCCTGTGGCTATGCAGCCCCATTTTCAGCAGGGTTTGATGTATTGTGTGTTGTGACACATTACTCCCTTCACCAGCATTCAAACTGCATGTGAATTGCACTACAGTATCCCTTTCGTTGGCTCGATCATATGGGATAGCCTTCGCTCACCTCTAGCATCGATGAGCTGTGGTCAGCTCACACCTCACTGGTGGTTCATGGCTTTTTGTCCTCAGATCACTTTTTGAAGGTACTAACCATTGCTGACTGTGAGCACCCCACTAGCCTTGCTGTCTCAGAAATGCTCTGACCCAGTCGTCTGACCATTACAATTTGGCTTTTGTCAAACTCGCTTAAGTCCGCTGCCTTTCCCATTTGAAGAACAAGAATAATGCAGATTAACAGATCTCAGTATCAGGTGTTATTTATATTGTTTCATGACCACACATGCTGTCATTTACCTGCATTGGTTTGATTTGCATAAAGACGCGCTGGTCATAATGTTTTGGCTCTTCGGTGTATACTCGCATGTAAGACTGTTGGCAGATAAGCTAACCTGTAAAGTTGAAGCCTTAAAATATGCAAAACTGCATCACCTACAAATAAAGCCTACTTATATAACTTAGTTGATAGACATGTAGATGTTTATTATGCCTTTATTAATTTATTCATTTTTGAAGCCAATTATAAGTTATTGAAATACTTGTTAAACTTGTAAATTTTAGTTCAGATACAAAAAGGAAATCTTAGAAGTCAGTCTCATAAGCATTCAAAATCTGCCTTATATGATTGCCCAAATGGTTGATTGCCCAAATGGTGATTGCCCAATGGTTCTCTGTTGTGACTGGTTGCATTTTTACTTGGTGTGTTCACTATCTGTTATTATTCATTCAAAGCTGTAGGAAAAAATTCCAGACTCTGCTTTTAAATAGTTGTATATCAAGTTTCAGCATAAAATGGTTGTTTTTTTCTGCATTCCCCCCTCCAACTGTGTAGCTTACACATCATGGGGTTGCAGGGCCTATCAGCACATCTCTGTGTTGGTTACTGGTATCTAAAATGTTGGCCTCAGCATTGTCATCATATATACTGTTTTCTGAATTATTGGTCTTGTGATATCATCACATTGTTTCCAAAATTGACACTATCTTTTAAAACATCCATGGAGTTGTTCCAATTGTATTACCAATATAATACTTTTTAAATAATTCTTTGATCATTTCAGTTGAAATCAACCCAGAATTGTGCTTTCTTGGCCCTTGGAGATTCTTTGAAAGCTTTATCTCTCAGCAGGCTCAGATCTAGAATAAACTCCATGGAAAAATCGAGGGGGGGGGGAGTGACTGGATTTCAATGCAGCATAACATTTCCCTCTCCATTTTATAGATCTTTAAAAAATAGGTGTAATAATTTTTGCCTCTACTACCCTTACTAGCATTCTGAAAGGGGGGGGGGAGAATGCCCCCTTCTTCGGGAAAAAAATGATGGAGATTTCCTGTCTCTCTGCCATTTTTACACTTCTCATTCATACTGAATTCATAAGAAGCAAAACATTATTTACTTCTGAATATGAAATAGCTTTAGTAAACAAATCCTTTGGTTCGTGAAGTAGTGAGTTTGTCCCTCCCCCGCAAGCTTTATCCAGTCCTACTGAATGCATAGATGGCTTTGGCATAGGCTTTGGCATGACTCTCATTCCATATAAAACTGTAAGGTCCACTGTCTGATTACTGACAGTATAGACGATAGTGCATGGTACAGAAGAGTAAAAGAAGTTGTATAACATCTCATTATATAAGAATCAAAGATATATGTTGAATATAAGGTAATGAGGTAATTGAGGGGTTTTAAATCATGGTAAATTGGTGTATTTTGGATATATATAAACTTAGAAAGTGCCTTTTCGAAATTAAATTTAGATATGGAATAAGAAGCATTTTTGGATTTTTTTATCATTTGATCATATTATAATATTAAGTCTATGGAGTTTCAAGTAGAGTGAGTCTGTAGAGGCATAGGGATATGATGGAACATCGTATTGTGACATATGACTAGAATTTGGTAGTAGATAGGCATGAGTGGGTCATCACAGATAAGTAGTTCCATGGGGAATGTCACAAATAAGTCGTTCTGATGTGGTGGAATTTTATTTATTCGAAAAGGTGTGGGAAATTTGACACATAATTGAATTTTTCATAGTTTTTTTGGAGTGTGATGGTTGTTACTGTGCTAATGGAGATAATATAGATGAGTTTGAAAATTTTGTTGTACTAGATGCTAATGTTGAGTGGATTATGAATATTAATTGGAAATAGCCGTATATGTTCAGAAAAGGAAATGTGGTTTGAGTATGGATAGTATTAGATTGTGTGGGTTTTTAGGTTTATTTTATATATATTTGATTTTTGGTGCTTTTTTTATGCATTGGATTATTTAATCCCTGGGGCTTTTTTTGAGTGTCACGATTCATTGTTTATGATTTTGGACATTTTGCGCTTGTTTTAGCCCATTGGGTTATTTAACCCTTGTTGCTTTTTTGAGTGTGGAACAGTGGTTTCTTTACAATTGTGGGTGTTTTTGTTCTTATTTCAGCTGATTGAATTATTTAACATCTGGGGCTTTTTTCAAGTGTGGAACAGCAATTCATTGTGTATGGTTTTGGGCTTGTTTTAGCCATTGGGTTAGTTAACCCTTGGGGCTTTTTTGAGTGAGAAAGTGCTGTTTACGATTTTGGAATGAATGTGGAATAGCAGTTAGTTTACAATTCTTGGCATTGTTTATGTTGTTTGTGTTTTTATATTTTGACTATATGGTGTTTTGTACATTTTTTTGGGGGGGTGGGAATGATGACATCAGTATTGCTTTGTAAATAATTAACTATTATATTCAACGAGTAAAATTTTTAACTTATCAAATATCTTGATAATTTCATGGTATTTGATACAATATTGTCAATATCTGTGTCAATTACATATATACAAAATCCTCATGCAGCCATGGGCTATGGAGGTCCATGCAAACTGTGTAGTTTTCCTCTCCAGATGTGTGTGTTCTGAGCTACAGCTGCTGTATTTGGCCACTCTAGGCCATTTGTAGCAAGGTCCTGTTTGACATTGTCTGTCCATCACATCCTAGGTCTCCCCCTTTTTCTGAAACCTTTAGGCACACTGTTCATAATCCCACTTTCCAATCTGCAGCTATGCATACGGGCAACATGGCCAAACCAACACAGCCTTTCTCTACACAGTATGTGGTTCAAAGGAGGTTGACTCCTTCTAACCTCATTATTACTTACAAAGTCGAAACACCTAATGCCCAAGATACTGTGTAAGCATCTAGAATCAAAGGCATCAAGTTTCTTGTTATCATGCATACAAAGGGTTCATGGTTCGCTACTATAACTAACCGTAAAAAGAACCAAACTACCATACAACCTAATTTTAGTCTTCTGGTGTATATGCCTATTTTCCCATACTCTCCATAGATTCTTAAAAGTCCCAGTGGCAATTCCTATTCTTCTGTTTTTATCTCATGCCACACATCACCAGTATCTGTTATATGCTCCCTAGATAAACTGAGATACTTGCTCAAGAGTGCAGCCAATCAAAGCAACTGAAATACCACATGCTTCACCAATTTTCATCACTTTAGTTTTTTCTCTGTTTATCACCAAACCTACTCCATTACCAGTCTCATCAACATCATTAGCCAACAGGGCCAAATCATATGCATAATCTAAATCAGAAATTTTGAAATCTCTTGACCATTTAAAGCAAAAATATTTCCCTTGCAAAGAATTTCACATAACATAATAACCAACATAATAACATCCTAACCAAAGACAATAATTAACATAATAACATAACATAACATAATTAACATAATAACATCCTAACCAAAGAGAAAAGGAGAAAATCCACCCTTGTCTAACTCCACTAGCAAAGCTAAACCAATTGCTGCAAAACGTAGTAATTCTCACACGCGACTCAGTATTATTATAGAGAGCTTTCATTACACTAATTTATCAGGTATTCCACATGATCTAACAATCAACCACAAGTTATGTCGATCAACAGAGTCAAAAGCCATTTTGAAATCTATAAAGCTAGTAACCACAGGTTTCTGAAACTCTGAACATTGCTCAAGAATCAGTACATCCCCTGTACACTTCTGAATCCACACTGTTCATCACTCAGTTGTCCATCAACCAAATTCTTAATTCTATTAAGTATAATCATGCAAAGAACTTTACCTGGAACAGAAAGTAAACTAATACCCCTATAATTATCACAAGAACTGTGATCACCTTTTTTAAAACTTGGGACAATAATAGCTCTAGCAAAATCCTTAGGAACAACACCTTTATCATAAAATATATTCAAAATTTCAGTCAGCCATGTGACAAAGCAAATGTTCCCAGCTCTAAGCATTTTAGTGGTGATTTAATCCACCCTTGGGGATTTATGCAGTTTTAATATAGAGATAGCCAAAGCGACTTCAGAATGTGATGTAGGGCCATCATTAAAGCCAGTAATGCATCTATCCTTATTGCAAACAATGGGAGTAGAAATAATCACATTATTTTGAACTTCTTTGAAATGCTCAGCTCACCTAGCCATCACAGAATTCCTCACCTTCAACACCTTGCCATGTTTATCCCTTAATCCCTGTGTACCTGTCAGTTTCTTGCTGCATAAAACATTAATAATCTGATACAACCCCTACTGTTATATAACTGCTTCCTCAAATTTGTCAGCCAAGTTATCAATCCAAAGATTCTTATCAGCTGTTCACTGATCCTTTACACGTTTATTAAGCTTGTTGTAATGCTTTCTGTTAGGACTAGTATGGTATTGATTCATATTGATCCTGCACTTTCTTCTTTCAGAAATAAGTTCCATAACCATATCACTCAATTTTGTTTCTTCTGTTCCCTTTTACTCAAAAAAGTACTGTTGGTTTCAAGAATAGCCTGTTTAACTGATCCCATTCTTTCTCCACTACAACAGTAAGCAAACTACGATTATTCTAATGACCAAGTAGCCTATCATGGTATACTTTGGTTATATCTGGATCTTTCGGATATTCTGTGGTAAAGGGAATTTTCTTAACTTTAGCACAACATTACTTAAGCTTCAGTTGCAAGACACTTTTGACCAAGTAATTATCAGACCCAATTTCAGCTCCCCTGTATGATCTGGTATTCCTAGCTGAACTAGCCCATTTGCTGTTAATTAAAATATAATCTATCATTCCTGTGCAACCCATCAGGTAAAATCCATGTATATTTATAAATGTACCAGTGTTTGTAGTATGTGTTCGCAAACCATTAAGTTTACTTACCTGTAGGAGACGTTCCCCATTGCCATTGGAACTACCAATGCCAAAGGGATCTAAAACGCCTGCCCAAAGATTAGAGTTAGTACCAACTTTAGCATTGAAGTCACCTAGCACAAGAGAAATATATTCTTTCTTCACAGAATTCAAAATATTCAGCAGCTGGCTGTAAAACGTGTATCCTCATTATCATCAGAGTCATCTGTGAGGGCATAACGACAGAGACATTCAAGTCTTTAATTTTTGTTTTAAATTTTGATGTAAGAAAACTTTTATTAATGCAGTCATATCCTAGAAGAGCATCACTGGCATGTCTGCTGAGAAGCAAACCTACACCTTGAAGATGCTTTCCATCCTCCCTCCCTGAGAAGTGAAATTTAAAGTTATTTTTAAGTATCTCATCTTTACCTGTCTATCTGGTCTCTCACAAGCCTAAAATATCTAGGCTATAATGTTGGAATTCCTGTGTGAAGACATCAAGAGAATAATCTCTGAGTAATGTCCTCACTTTCCATGTACCTCTAGAGAGAAAATGATTAGTTGGATTTTTAAAGATACTAGGTTTATTGAGAGAGAGAGGTAGGGCCAACGATATGAAACAGCCCCCTGATTGCAGGCATTCCTCCTTTGCCTAAAGGCTGAAGTCACCAATGCTGGTGGGAAGGAACTTCAGTCACCACCTTTTCAAGTGGACCCTTTGAAGAGCCATAGACCTGCCTGAGACACGTTGTGATGCCCCATCGTTCACTTTTGCTTTACCTTAACCAGTTTTGTTTAATTTACGTTATACTTATCATTTTGGGGATTTTTATTTCCTTTTTGGCATCACAGCGCTCATTTCCAAGATGCTAGGAGTTGCGCATGCGCAACTCCAATCTTCCGACTTCAACCGCTAAAACGCGTGCCAAGGACACGCCCCCTCTTGCGTCATAGCTTGCATAGTTCATCACTTTATGTTAATGTCTTTCCCAGCGTGCATCCGGCTCTTGTCTTTTAAAAACCGGTGACCTGCGAGTCACAGTGAGGAGTAGGAGTTGTGTAGAGTGAGAGTGCCTAGTGCACGGAGTTGTAGAATGAGAGAGGAGGAGAATAGTGTTGTAGCACAGTGAGTTGAACTTTTTTGGAAATAAATCTGTTATTTTAAACCTTTTGAGTCTTTACAGTTTTTCTCTTGAGCAACGCTCATTTAGATTTATATCATCATCATCATCATCCTCAAGCAGCCATGGGCTACGGAGGTCCAACCAGACCGCGCAGTTTAATTCTCCAAGCGTATCTGTCCTGAGCTACATCTGCTGCATCCAGCCACTGCACACCAATTCTAACAAGGTCCTGTTTGACATTGTCTGCCCACCGCATCCTAGGTCTCCCCCTCCTTCTGAGGCCTCTAGGCACACTGTTCATAACCCTATTCACCAATCTATAATTATCCATACGGGCAACATGGCCAAACCAACGGAGTCTCTCTCTGCACAATAGGCTGCTTAAAGGAGGTTGCAGACTCCTTTGCCTAACCTCATCATTAGTTACAAAGTTAAACCACCTAATACCCAAGATACTGCGTAAGCATCTAGAATCAAAAGCATCAAGTTTCCTGTTATCTTGTTTACACAACGTCCAAGTTTCACTACCATAACTAACCCTAGAAAGAACCAAACTATTATACAGTCTAATTTTAGTCTTTAGGTGTATACGCCTATTTCTCCACACTCTCCATAGATTCTTAAAAGTCCCGGCAGCAATACCTATTCGTCTGTTAATCTCATGCCGCACATCACCAGTATCAGTTACGTAGCTCCCAAGGTAATTAAACTGTAACACCTGCTCAAGACTGCAACCATTAAGATTAACTGAATCACAACCTGCCTGACCAATTTTCACCACTTTAGTTTTCTCTCTGTTTATAACCAAACCTACTCTACTACCAGTCTCTTCAACAGCTCGAATGAAAGAGTTCATCTCATCAACGTCATTTGCCAAAAGGGCTAAATCATCAGCATAATCTAAACCAGATATTTTCATATCTCCAGCCCATTTAAGGCCAAAACCTTTCCCTTGAAGTGAATTTCGCATAACATAATAAACAACCAAACTAAAGAGAAAAGGAGACAAAATGCACCCTTGTCGAACACCAGACGTAATGCTAAACTAATTGCTACAAGAGTTACCAACTCTCACACATGACTCAGTGTTATTATAGAGAGCTTTCATTATGTTAACTAACTTGTCTGGTATACCATATGATCTCACAATCAACCACAAATTATGACGATCAACAGAGTCGAAAGCCTTTTTGAAATCAACAAAGCTAGCAACCAAAGGTTTCTGAAACTCTAAACATTTCTCAAGAATCTGCCTAAGTGAAAATATCTGATCTACACATCCCCTACCACTTCTGAATCCACATTGCTCATCGCGCAATTGACTGTCAACCAGATTCTTAATTCTATTAAGCACAATCATGGAAAGAACTTTACCTGGAACAGAGAGTAGGCTGATACCCCTATAGTTATCACAAGAACTGCGATCACCTTTTTTGAAAATAGGGATAATAATAGCTCTGGTAAAATCCTTAGGAACCATGCCTTTATCAAAAAAGTTACTCAAAATTTCAGTCATCCAAGTGGTAACCGAAACATTCCCAGCTCTGAGCATTTCTGTAGTAATTTCATCTACCCCTGGGGATTTATGTAGTTTAAGTTTGGAAACAGCCAAAATAACTTCAGATTGTGTTATAGGGCCAACATTAAAGCTGCCAATGCATCTATCATCATTACAAACAATGGGAGTAGAACTAACCACATTGTTTAGAACATCACTGAAATGCTCAGCCCACCTAGCCATGACAGAATCCTCACCTTCTATAACCTTACCTTGTTTATCCTTCAATCCCTGTATACCTGTCCGTTTTCTACCACACAAAACATTAACTATCTGGTACAGCTCTCTGCTGTTGTGCTGTCTAACTGCTTCCTCGGCTTTGTCAGCCAAACCATCAAGCCAAAGATTTTTATCAGCAGCTAACTGATCCTTTACACGTTTATTAAGTTCTCTGTAATGCTTTCTATTAGTACTAGTAGGGTATTGATTAAGAACATTCCTGCAGTTCTTTCTTTCCGAAATAAGCTCAAGTGCCTTATCACTCAGATAATTCTGCCTCTTCTGCTCCTTTTTTCCTAAAAGGGTACTGTTAGTTTCCGAAAAAGCCTGTTTAAAATGGCCCCATTCATCCTCAACTTCAGTATTAAGCAAACCACGACTGTCATAATGACTAAGTAACCTATCATGGTAAGCTTTAGCTATAACTGGGTCTTTTAGAGCTTCAGTATTAAAGGTAAATTTTTGAACCCTAGCACAACACTTTTTAAGTTAAGTTGCAACACACTTTTAACAAGATAATGGTCAGATCCAATTTCAGCTCCCCTATATGCCCTGGTATTTCTAACAGAACTAGCCCATTTGCTGTTAATTAATATATAATCAATCATATTCCTATACAGCCCATCAGGTGAAACCCATGTGTACTTATGTATGTCGCGGTGTTTGTAATAAGTGTTAGTTATTCTGAAACCATTGAGTTTACTTACCTGTAGGAGACGTTGCCCATTGCCATTGCAGCTACCAATATCAAAAGGGCCTATCACCCCTCCCCAAAGATCAGAGTCAGTACCAACTTTGGCATTGAAGTCACCAAGAACAAGGGTAATATCTCCTTTCTTGACAGAATTCAAAATATCCTGAAGTTGTCCATAAAACCTATCCTTCTCATCCTCATCAGCATCCTCAGTGGGGGCATAACAGCAGATAACATTCAAGTCTTTAATGCTTGTCTGAAATTTTGCTGTAAGAAACCTTTCATTAATGCACTCATATCCTAGAAGAGCATCACTAGCATGTCTGCTGAGCAGCAGACCCACACCTTGGTGATGTTTTCCATCCTCCCTCCCTGTAAAGAGAAATTTAAAAGTTATTTTTAAGTATCTCACCTTTACCTGTCCATCTGGTCTCTTGCAAGCCTAGAATATCTAGGTTATAGCGCTGGAATTCCTGCATGAGGACATCAAGAGAATAACCTCTATGTAATGTCCTCATGTTCCTGCAGAGAGAAAATGATTAGTAGGATTTTTAAAGAAATTATGTTTATTGAGATTGGTAGGGCCAACAATATCAAACAGCCCCCTGATCGCAGGCATGGGGCAAAGACCTGTTCCTCCTCTGTTAAAGGCTGAAGTCACCGATGTTGGTAGGAACTTCAGGCACCACCTTTTCAAGTGGACTTTTTCAAGAGCCACATGGCCTGCCTGAGACACATTACTCCAGTTTAGGCTTGACGATGCCCAACTAGCTAAGTAAGGTTCAGGTACCTGCGATGGCCTCTGATTAGGATTATCCACCAGCTGATATAAGGTATCCCATGACTCTGTTCACTTAGAGCTGGCAACCCAGAAGCAAACAGAAAACACAGCGGCAGACTCTCCCTCAACAGAGGCCCACCAGTGCAGCAAGTCCAGGATCAATAATCAAGCTCAAATCCATAAACAAGTCCAGTCTAGTAGGTATAAATGGTCAGCACCAGGACCCTGTGAAGTTGACCACTCCTCAGAAGTGTTAAAAAAAGAAAAAAGTGGCCATAGATGACCAGATCAGTAGGCCATACAGAACTGGCAGCCCTCCCCTTCCGTTCCCTTCCAAAAGAGAATATCTCTTTTGAAAGGTACTAACGGCCTGCACCACAAGAAGGCGGGGTCGGACATTAGGTGCTAGACCTGGCCGGTTCTGTGCATCATCACTAGGGATTGGTGCACAGCTCTCCTTCCAGTTTACGCCTAGCTACCATTTACAAGCCTTATATCAGTGTAGACATTTGACAATCAATTTTGATTCTAACTATTTACTCATTAACGCTCGCTGGCATTTTGAACCCTACTTTAAACTTAATCTACTTTTTTGGCAATCTGTTAATTATTGCCTGGCGCCCGTATCAGCTATCCGGAGCATAAAACTAAGTGGATCAGAAAAAGGGTCCAACACTAAAGCATTATTGCATTTATTTGGAGTGTTACAACATTATTCCAGTTTAAGATTGACAATGCCCAACTAGCTAAGTGAGGGTTCAGGCACCTGCAATGGCCTCTTATCAGGATTATCCACCAGCTGATATAAGGTATCCCATGCCTCTTTTCACTTAGGGCTTGAAACCCACAAGCAAACAACAAACACAGTGGCAGATTCTCCCTTAACAGAGGCCCACCAGTGCAGCAAGTCCAGGATCCATAATCAAGCTCAAATCCATAAACCAGTCCTGTCTAGTGGGTATAAATGGTCAGCATCAGGATCCTGTAAAGTTGACCACTCCTCAGCAGAGTTCAAAAAAAGAAAAAAGTGGCCATAGCTGACCAGTTCAGTAGGCTACACTGAACTGCAGCCCTCCCTTTCTGTTCCCTTCCAAAGGAGAATATCTCTTTTGAAAGGTAACGACCTGCACCACGAGAAGGCAGAGTCGGACATTAGGTGCTAGACCTGGCTGGTTCTGTGCATCATCACTGAGGATTAGTGTACAGCTCTCCTTAAAACCTCTACATAAAAAAGGACAAACTCTTCCAAACAAATCTTCACCTAAAGATGACCTTAAATGATTTTTTAAAAACTTTCACCACAGAAATCTTTTCTTCAAAAAGAACTTGTATGCATCACAAAGTTAACAGGAACTTATGAGTGAAATATAACAATGTATAAAATTAACAATGGCTGTTTAATTCTTCTAGTAGCTGAAATACATAAGGTAAACTATGGTTGCAATCTCTTTTGACATTGCCTCTTCTACCATTTCATCATTTGAATTTTCAGTATCGTTCGATGCATTGGTATTTGGTTCTTGACATGTTGTTTGTTGCTCTTCATCTTTTTTCAGAATATAGTCTTGGTAATAAATAGAAAATTTACAAACTTCTTGATGAAGTTCTCAGCCGTTAAAGTTGGCAAGTTTGACCATTTTAATTAAAGCATCATCTATCTTAGAATTCGGTGAAGCAATTTCTTTTATTAGTTTCAATAATGACATTAAGAACATTGATTTCAAAATGCTCCAACATGTCTAGATTTATAAATAACTAGTTCATCTGAACTTTTTTTGCTACTGGAATTCATTTCAAAGGAATATCGTGTTCAGTAGTAATAAATTTTGCAGTCACTTATTTTGTGATGACTACTAGTTGGTGGTCCAAAATTTGTTACTGTCCTGATAGTGATTACCAACCCTGGTTCCATTATATCTTGTAGACTTCTATAGTGTCAGAGTCTAATATACCAGGCAGGCCCTATCAAGTTGATGACAGCCAACTTTTTGTTATGGTCTGTTTTTGTGATAAAAGCAAAATTGTTCCAAAATGAATTATTTCTCAATTTATCGCCATTCAAAGTATATTAGAACTAATTTAAACTGTATTTCAAATCACAATAAAATGGAAAATCAACAGATATTGTGATAAATTGAACTTAGGTAATAAAGTACAATCTCAGAAATATTCCTGCAAAAAGTTTTTTTATGTTCCAGGAGAGTGAGGATGAGAAGGATAGATTTTATGTACTTCAGGATATTTTGATTTCTGTCAAGAAAGGAGATATTTCCCTTGTTCTAGGTGGCTTCAATGCCAAATTTGGTACTGACTCTTGACCTTTGGGGAGGAGTGATAGGCCCTTTTAGTATTGGTAGCTGCAATCTCCTACAGATAAGTAAATTTAATGGTTTGAGAATTACTAACACTTATTACAAGCACCATGACATACATAAGTATATGTGGGTTTCACCAGATGGGCTGCATAAAAATATGATTGATTATGTATTAACAATGGAAAAATGATTGATATATTAACAATGGAAAAATGATGATATATTAACAATGGAAAATATGATTGATGCATGGGCTAGTTCTGTTAGAAATACCGGATGATGTAGGGGAGCTGAAATTGGATCTGGCCATTACCTTGTTAAAAGTGTCTTGCAACTTAAACTTAAGAAATGTTCTGCTAAGGTTAAAAAATTTACCTTTAATTCTGAAGTTCTGAAAGACCTAGTTATGGCTAAAGCTTACCATGATACACCGAAGAGCCAAAACATTATGATCACCTGCCTAATATGATGTTGGTCCTTCATGTGCTGCTGAAACAGCTCTTACCCAACAAGGCATGGATGCTGTAAGATTTCTAAAGGTGTCTTGTGGTATCTGGTAACAACACATTACCAACAGATCCTTTAACTCTTGTAAGTTACGTGGTTGAACAGCCACAGATCAGATATGCTGTTCCAATACAAACCACAGATGCTCGATTGGATTGATGTCTGGGGAATTTGGAGGCTAGGACAATACCCAGAAGTCTTCTTCATGTTGCTTGAAACATTCTCAAACAATTCGGGCAGTGTGGCATGGCGTATTATCCTGCTGAAAGAAGGCACTACTAGAGGGGTATACCGTTGTCATGAAAGGATGTACCTGGTCTGCAATGATATTTAGGTAGATGGTAGATGTCATAGTTTCCTGCACATAAATGACTGGACCCGGGGTTTCCCAACAGAACATTGTCCAAAGCATTACCTTCCTCCACCAGCTTGTTTTGATCCCTGGTGCCAACACTTTCCTAGGTAAATGATGCACATGTACCTAGCCATCCTCATGGTGCAAGAGGAAATGAGAATCATTCAAGGGCCAGTTTTGATGCTCGCATGCCCATTGTAGGCACTTTCGACAGTGAACCGAGGTTGGCATGGGCACTCGGAATGGCCTGCAGATACTTAGCCGCATTTTCAGCAGCGTTACATGTATTGTGTGTTGTGACACATTACTCCCGTCACCAGCATTCAAATTATGGGTGGGTTGCACCACAGTATCCCTTCTGTTGGTTCGTACCATACAAGATAGCCTTCACTCACCTCTAGCATCAATGAGCCGTGGTCAGCCCACACCTCACTGGCGGTTTGTGGTTTTTCCCTCAGACCACTTTTTGAATGTACTAACCACGGCTGACTGTGAGCACCCCAATATGCCTTGCCATCTTGGAAATGCTCTGACCCAGTCGTCTGGCCATTACAATTTGGCCTTTGTCAAACTTAAGTCTGCTGCCTCTCCCATCTGTAGAACAAGAAGAACACTGATTAACAGAGTATCAGGTGTTATACCATTTCATAACCTTCACACGCTCTGTCGTTTACCTACAGTTGCTTCGATTTGCATAAAGACACAATGGTCATAATATTTTGGCTCTTTAGTATATGTTATTTAGTCATTATGACGGTCTTGGTTTTTCTACTACTGATGTTGTGGAAGAATGAGACCATTTTAAAGAGGCTTTTTGTGAAATTAACAGTATTTTTTAGGTGAAAGGAGCAGAGGAGTAAAAATTATTTGAGTGTTAAGGCACGAGCTTAGTTTTTGAAAGAAAGAACTGCAGGAATGTCCTTAATCAATATCTTGCTAGTCCTAATGGAAAGCATTACAAAGAGCTTAACACGTTGACTATCATATGAATCGTATACGATTCACGCTTAATTTGCTCCTGAGGTCGCGTGAATCATCCATGCTTCACATATAAATTTGTAGTTCAGGGCTCATGAATCAGTTGTGCTTCACACTAGAATGCATTGTTTACGGGTAATACAGGAGTATGACCTGAGGAATAAATCCATGGTCTTAGCACGGTGAAATTTCAACTAAAGTATATTGTAGGGATCAATGAAATAGTCTGACATTTTGTACTTACTTTATTGAATTGCGGTGCTAAATAAAATAAGAAAATACTGTTTATTTACTAAACGAAACAATGTATTCTGAAAATACTATCTCAAACAAAAGCAAACATTCTAAAACTAAAAGCATAGAAATCTAACATGTATTGTTATTTTACTTCACATATGTCAAGAATACTTGAATAATAAAATTTATAAACTGCATTTGTGTACAACAGTAAAACAAGGAACACAATAATATTTGTTGCATTGGACACATTTCCAGTGAGTCTGTGTTGCTTTGGAAGCTGCATATTTTCTATTATTTCCTTGTATCACACGGCCTATAGATAAAAAAAAAAGCGTGCTCAGACTGCGTGAAACACACAATTCACACTTTCAAAGTTTGTTTTTAAGCAAAAAATTATTAAAAATTATACACTGATAAGAATGCAAAATATAAACTGATATTGTATAGCAATTTAAGGCCAATTTTAGTTGATTTAACAAAAAAAAAAAGACGTGTCCCAAGGACTCGAAAAACTTTTAACATTGCGACAGTCAATGTATTAATAAACATGTAAAGGATCAATTAGCAGCTAATAAGAATCTTTGGCCTGATGTCTCGGCTGACAAAGTTGAAAAAGTAGCTAGACAGCAGACAGCTGTACCAGATGATCAATGTTCTGTGTGGGAAGAAATGAACTGGTATATATAGGGATTGACAGATAGACAAGGTAATGTTATAGAAAGTGAGGATTCTGTTATGGCTAAGTGGGCTGAGCATTTCAGTGATGTTCTAAACAATGTGGTTAGTTCTACTCTCATTGTAATGATGATAGGTGCATTACTGGCTTTAATGTTGGCCCTATATCAGTCTGAAGTTATTTTGGCTATTACTAAACTTTACATAAATCTCCAGGGGTAGATGAAATTACTGCTGAAATGCTTAGAGCTGGGAATGTTTCGGTTACCACATGGATAACTGAAATTTTGAATATCTTTTATGATAAAGGCATGGTTCCTAAGGGTTTTACCAGAGCTAATATTATCCCTATTTTCAAAAAAGGTGATTGCAGTTCTTGTGATAACTATAGGGCTATCAGCATACTCTCTGTTCCAGGGAAAGTTCTTTGCATGATTGTGCTTAATAGAATTAAGAATCTGGTTGATGAGCAATGTAGATTCAGAAGTGGTATGGGATGTGTAGATCAGATTTTTTCACTTAGGTAAATTCATGAGAGATGTTTAAAGTTTCAGAAATCTTGCAGGTGAGAAATTTTTTGCTTAATTCCTTTCTATTTCATCACTAATTTTCATTTTAATATTTTTAGCTTTGTTGATTATCATAATTTGTGTTTGATTGTGAGATCATATGGCATACCAGACAAGTTAGTTAACATAATGAAAGCTCTCTATAATAGCACTTAATCATATGTAAGAGTTGGTAAGGCTTGTAGCAACTGGTTTAGCATTGCTTCTGGTGTTCGACCAGGGTGCATTTCAGTCCTGCTGTGGGAGGCCAATTTTGGCAAGGGTTTTTACCTTCTGTCTTCCCAGTGCCCCCAAAAGAATTTTTTTTATTATAAGTTTATATTTATTGGTTTTTGAAAAACATACCCCCCCCTCCCCCAATATATTTGCTGTGACACTCTGACAATACAGGCTACTTTGTTTTTGTTTTGGTGGACTGAATTTTTGGCATTAAGCAAAGAACAATAGTTAACTCAGACTGCGTGAAGCACACAATTCACACTTTCAAAGTTTGTTTTTAAGCAAAAAATTATTAAAAATTATACATTGATAAGAATACAAAATATAAACTGATATTGTATAGCAATTTAAGGCCAATTTTAGTTGATTTAACAAAAAAAAAAAAGACGTGTCCCAAGGACTCGAAAAACTTTTAACATTGCGACAGTCAATGTATTAATAAACATGTAAAGGATCAATTAGCAGCTAATAAGAATCTTTGGCCTGATGTCTCGGCTGACAAAGTTGAAAAAGTAGCTAGACAGCAGACAGCTGTACCAGATGGTCAATATTCTGTGTGGGAAGAAATGAACTGGTATATATAGGGATTGACAGATAGACAAGGTAATGTTATAGAAAGTGAGGATTCTGTTATGGCTAAGTGGGCTGAGCATTTCAGTGATGTTCTAAACAATGTGGTTAGTTCTACTCTCATTGTAATGATGATAGGTGCATTACTGGCTTTAATGTTGGCCCTATATCAGTCTAAAGTTATTTTGGCTATTACTAAACTTTACATAAATCTCCAGGGGTAGATGAAATTACTGCTGAAATGCTTAGAGCTGGGAATGTTTCGGTTACCACATGGATAACTGAAATTTTGAATATCTTTTATGATAAAGGCATGGTTCCTAAGGGTTTTACCAGAGCTAATATTATCCCTATTTTCAAAAAAGGTGATTGCAGTTCTTGTGATAACTATAGGGCTATCAGCATACTCTCTGTTCCAGGGAAAGTTCTTTGCATGATTGTGCTTAATAGAATTAAGAATCTGGTTGATGAGCAATGTAGATTCAGAAGTGGTATGGGATGTGTAGATCAGATTTTTTCACTTAGGTAGATTCATGAGAGATGTTTAAAGTTTCAGAAATCTTGCAGGTGAGAAATTTTTTGCTTAATTCCTTTCTATTTCATCACTAATTTTCATTTTAATATTTTTAGCTTTGTTGATTATCATAATTTGTGTTTGATTGTGAGATCATATGGCATACCAGACAAGTTAGTTAACATAATGAAAGCTCTCTGTAATAGCACTTAATCATATGTAAGAGTTGGTAAGGCTTGTAGCAACTGGTTTAGCATTGCTTCTGGTGTTCGACCAGGGTGCATTTCAGTCCTGCTGTGGGAGGCCAATTTTGGCAAGGGTTTTTACCTTCTGTCTTCCCAGTGCCCCCAAAAGAATTTTTTTTATTATAAGTTTATATTTATTGGTTTTTGAAAAACATACCCCCCCCTCCCCCAATATATTTGCTGTGACACTCTGACAATACAGGCTACTTTGTTTTTGTTTTGGTGGACTGAATTTTTGGCATTAAGCAAAGAACAATAGTTAACAACCAAAGAAAAAATTCATAATGTTTAGTAAAAAAAAGGGGGCCAAGAAACTGTCCAACAAACTGGACAGAAAATCCTATTAATACGAGCAATCCAAGTAACCTTGTAAACACTGGTCGATGTTTTAAAATATACCACACTGGAAAAAACGACACATAGTTTAAGGATATACATCTGTAATAATGAAAGGTGACTTTTTATCTGTGGCAGCCATAACTCATCGGGAAATCAAGGTAGACATTTTGAATTTTCATAGAATATTTCTAGTTGTGTCTGGGTTGCAGTGCCAAATTTTGTGTTGAAAGTCCAAAAGGGGTACTTGCTACAAGCAAAAATATTTACCATGCTATTCCTGTGAGAAATGATAATTGACGTCAAATTTGTTGTTGTGATTTACTGCTCCCTACATGTGAATGTAAGAGTCATAATAACACTTAAAATTATTATTTTTAGATGTCCCATTGCAGCTAAACTCTAGTTTTTTATTGTTTTTAAATCCAACATGGGGTCAGGCAGGGAGAACCTACCTGCAAAATTTGAGGCTATTCAGTCAAATACATCAAGAATCACAGAATATCAAAATGTGTCGAAATAAAAATCTCAATAGATTGCGATGAACCATGGGCTATGAGGGTGCCAGCTTTTGAGTCAGCAATGACCTTTGCAACACCAGGGAATACTTTGTGTTTAAACTGTGCTAAAATGTTGGGGGGAGGGGGATATTCACAAAACTAACCTTTATTGCACTAAAATACAATATGCTAATTAAAGGCGAGACCTTAACAGTGGCAAATTTTGTAGAAAACTAGTCAAATAGTAGAAAAGTTCCAAGTAGGAACCAGATTTTTTTTTAACCAATCACCATGGCATATGGAGGAAACCATGTAGGAATTTTGGACTCTTGGTCAAGTATCATGAGAGCTATAGGGTAACAAAATTTGTCATAACAGAAATAAAAATCTTGATAGTTTGGTAGAAACTAAGCCACATTCTATGAGAGAGAGCACTCGGACATCAGCAACGAACTAAGTAAACGCTGGGAAATTTTCTTTGCGTGGAATCTGTGCTAAAGTGCCAAAGGTGGTGGTGGTGGTGGGGGGGGGGTAGTACATTCAAAACTTACCTTTAGTGCATGAAAATAAGAATATACAGATTAAAAGTGACACCCAGGCAGTACCAGGTGCCTTTCAACTAGTATATTAATAAATTAATATAATTAAATATAACCAAAAAAGACAACTGTTCAAGTGCTAATTTACAAATAACTGAGTTTAAAATAATATAAATTTATAATCAGAATGGAGTCAAAATAAAGTAAACCTAGATAATACACATTTTTCATGAATAGCTTTTAAATTACTACAACAGAGAGGAAAAATACATATACACATATCTTCAATTTACATGGTCAAAAAAATGCAACCAATTTCATTTTAAGTGGTGGCAATCAGTTTTATGTGATTTTGGACTCTGTTTTACACGGTACTGATTGGTATTTTTTCATGTATATAGATATAATGCAATAAAATGTCAACTTTGGAAACACCAGAATAATGAAATATTCAGTATAACGATTTTTTTTTCTGACCCCTGACCAATTTGTTATGTATCACTGTGTAAATATGCTTCATTTAGCAAATACCAGTATAACAAAAAATCATTTTAAGGAAATAAAAATTTATTCTGATATTTAATTTTTGTTAAGTATAGTAAAATTTGTAAAAAGAAAATCCTTTTAACCCTTAAAGTCAGGGCTAGCATAAGGAGTGGACCAAGTGGGTGATTGCCTGAGGCACCACTGCACACAGGGTGGCAACAATGCCCATGCTGTTTATTAGATATGTATTTAATCGTGTGATATTAATTGTATATCAGTCTCTTTATATGAAAAATATGGATGTGTAGAAATTGGTAAAGAACTTGCAACAAGGAGTAAAAATGAAGTCTCTGGTTTATGATATTACAATGTTACAAATTATTGCTAAATATGATTTAAACGTTTTTACTTATTTAATTTATCACTACAATAAGGAAAATTTGTTGAACAACTAAAATATGCTTTAATTTTCTGTTTGTAAATCGGGTGATAAACAACTGTTGACTAATTATAGACCGATCTCATTGTTGTCAGTGTTTTCTAAATTGAGAAAATTGTTAAAAAAAAGACTTGTAAATTTCTTAAATCAACATAATTTTTTTTTTTTCAAGAACCAGTTTGGTTTTAGGGAAGGAACCTTAACAATGCATAGATTAAGTTATTCATGTGATATAAATTGTATATCACAATCTCTTTATATGGAAAATATGGATGATGTAGAAATTGCTAAAGAACTTGCAGTAATGAGTAAAAATAAAGCCTCTAGGTACGATGGTATTACAGTGTCCATGTTACAAATTATTGCTAAATTAATATTTTTACTTATTTAACAATGCTTATGTAGTTTATATAATTACTTATATAAGCTAATGGAAGGTATTTACAAAAGCATTGATGAGGGTAAAAATGCATTGACACTGTTTCTGGATCTACAAAAAGCTTTCGATACAGTGGATCAGGAAATACCATTAAAAAAACTTTTCCAATGGTATAAGAGGACATATTTATAATTGGTTTAAAAGCTACTTTTTAGCAAGAAGTCAGGTAGTAAAAATGAATAAGGGAATAAGTTTGTTTAGGGTAATTAAAAAAGGTGTACCTCAAGGTATGGCTCTATATGGGGTCCCATCTTGTTTCTTATTTACATTAATGACTTATGTGATTTACATTTAAGAGGATAATTACTATGTTATGCTGATGATATTGCAGTAGTTTATACAGCATATACTATTTTAGAAATGGTAACAAATGTAGAAAATGATCTTTTAAAAATATATAGGTGGCTAGTTTTGAATAAATTAAACTTGAATATTAATAAAAGTAAGTTTTTTTATTCTGAATTGCTTAAAACAGGTACTGTAATAGAAATTAAATATCATGATGTTAATTGCCTTCTTAATCAGAATTGTATATGCCCTAAAAGAAAGAGTATATAATTTCAAATAATTGGGGGTTGAACTGGATTCTTCATTAAAATTGAGGACTTGTGCAAATAAGATAACAAAGCAATAAGATACATATTTAAATTTTATATTCAAAAAATAGTTGATAAGAAATTTTTAACAGTACTATATTGTGCCTGGTATATTCTAGTATACAGCATGGTTTGTGTAGTTGGGTAGGTGATTATGATATTAATTTATATAATTTATTTATGGTACATAAAAATATTTAAGTTAATGTTCAATGTTAATTTTTCTACTTTAGATCCATCTACTTTAATTCATTTTCATCATATTAGGAATATTTGTATGTATTAAATTCTGTTTTTATATCAAAATAAGCAATGGATAGAGTAAACGTAGTGAATACAATTTATGTATGAAAGGAGTAATATTTGAAATATCGTTCACAAAAAAGAATATTCTTCATGGCACTTCGCTTATTTGGTACCAAAATTTTATAGTTCTTTACTACTGGATATGAGAGATGAAAACAATTTAACTGTCTTCAAAAAGAAATTACATACACATATATTAGCTGTTATGAATCTACTTTAAGGTCAATCATTTAAATCTTTTATTTATACTTAATGAATACTAATGTACCCTTATCTTTTATTATTGATGTATCAAGTTATATTAAGAATTGATTGTTATTCCCCTTACTGGTTGCCGAAATTTGTTGGTAATTAAAACAGGGCCTGTAAATGGTAGCTAGGTAGTCACTGGGAGGAGAGCTATGCACCAATCCCCTGTGATGATGCATAGAACCGGCCAGGCCTAGCACCTAATGTCCGACCCCACCTTCTCGTGGTGCAGACCGTTAGTACCTTTCAAAAGAGATACTCTCTTGTGGAAGTGAACGGAAGGGGAGGGCTGCCAGATTAGTGTGGCCTACTGATCTGGACAACTATGGCTACTTTTCTTTTTTTTTCTATCCTGCTGAGGAGTGGTCAACCACACAGGGTCCTGGTGCTGACCATATAAACCCACTGGACTCGACAGATATATGGCTCTGAGCTTGATTATGGATTCTGATTTTGCTGCACTGGTGGGCTTCTGTGGAGGGAAAATCTTCCGCTGTGTTTTCTGTTTGTTTGTGGGTTGACAGCCCCAAGTGAATAGATTCACGGGATATGTTTATCAGCTGGTGGATAATCCTGAGCAGAGGTCATCGCAGGCACCTGAACTCTTTGCTTCTATTGGCATCGTCAAATTCTACATTGGAGGAAGTCTTCCAGTGTAGATGGCTTCAGCCTTTAGTGGTGGGGGAACGGGTCTTTGCCCCATGTCTGCGATTAGGGGGCTGTTTGATATTGTTGGCATTCCCTCTCTCAATAAACATAGTTTCTTTAAACATCCTACTAACCATTTTCTCTCCATAGGTAGTTGGAATGTGAGGATTCTGCACAGAGCTTTTTCTCTTGATGTCCTCACACAAGAATTCCACCATTATAATTTAGATATTCTCGGCTTGCAAGAGACCAGATGGACAGATAAAGGTCAGATTCTTAAAAATAATCTTAAATTTCTCTTTTCAGGGAAGGACGACAATAAGCATCACCAAGGCATGGGTCTGCTTCTCAGCAGACACGCTAGTGATACTCTTCTTGGATATGAGTGCATTAATGAAAGATTTCTTACAGCAAAATTTCAGACAAGTGTTAAAGACCTGAATGTTATCTGCTGTTATGCCCCCACTGAGGATGAGAAGGATAGGTTTTATGAACAACTTCAGGATATTTTGAATTCTGTCAAGAAAGGAGATATTACCCTTGTTCTTGGTGACATCAATGCCAAAGTTGGTACTGACTCTGACCTTTGGGGAGGAGTAATAGGTCCTTTTGGTATTAGTAGCTGCAATGACAATGGGCAACGTCCCCTGCAAGTAAGTAAACTCAATGGATTCAGAATAACTAACACTTATTACAAACACTGCGACATACATAAGTTCACATGACATACATAAATTCACATTATTCACCCAATGGGCTGCATAAGAATATGATTGATTATATATTAATTAACAGCAAATGGGCTAGTTCTGTTAGAAATACCAGGGCATATAGGGGAGCTGAAATTGGATCTGACCATTACCTTGTTCAAAAGTGTCTTGCAACTTAAAAAGTGTTGTGCTAGGGTGAAAAAATTTGCTTTTAATACTGAAGCTCTGAAAGACCCAGTTATAACCAAAGCTTGCCATGATAGATTACTTAGTCTTTATGACAGTCATGGTATGCTTACTATTGAAGTTGAGGAAGAATGGGATCATTTTAAACAGGCTTTTTTGGACACTAACAGTACTCTTTTAGGAAAAAAGGAGCAGAAGGGGTAGAATTATGAGTGATAAGGCACTTGGGCTTATTTCGGAAAGAAAGAACTGCAGGAATGTCCTTAATCAATACCCTACTAGTCCTAATAGAAAGCATTACAGAGAACTTAATAAACGTGTTAAAGATCAGTTAGCTGCTGATAAGAATCTTTGGCTTGATGGTTTGGCTGACAAAGCCGAGGAAGCAATTAGACAGCACAACAGCAGATAGCTGTACCAGATAGTTAATGTTTTGTGTGGTAGAAAACGGACAGGTATACAGGGATTGAAGCATAAACAAGGAAAGGTTATAGAAGGTGAGGATTCTGTCATGGCTAGGTGGGCTGAGCAATTCAGTGATATTCTAAATAATGCAGTTAGTTCTATTCCCATTGTTTGCAGTGATGATAGATGCATTGGTGGCTTTAATGTTGGCCCTATAACACAATCTGAAGTTATTTTGGCTGTTTCTAAACTTAAACTTCATAAATCCTCAGGGGTAGATGAAATTACTACAGAAATGCTTAGAGCTGGGAATGTTTCGGTTACCACTTGGATGACTGAAATTCTGAAAATCTTTTATGATAAAGGCATGGTTCCTAAGGATTTTACCAGAGCTATTGTTATCCCTATTTTCAAAAAAGGTGATCACAGTTCTTGTGATAACTATAGGGGTATTAGCCTACTCTCCGTTCCAGGTAAAGTTCTTTCCATGATTGTGCTTAATAGAATTAAGAATCTGGTTGACAGTCAATTGCGTGATGAGCAATGTGGATTCAGAAGTGGTAGGGGATGTGTGGATCAGATATTTTCACTTAGGCAGATTCTTGAGAAATGTTTAGAGTTTCAGAAACCTTTGGTTGCTAGCTTCGTTGATTTCAAAAAGGCTTTCGACTCTGTTGATCATCATAATTTGTGGTTGATTGTGAGATCATATGGTATACCTGACAAGTTAGTTAACATAATGAAAGCTCTCTATAATATCACTGAGTCGTGTGTGAGAGTTGGTAAGGCTTGTAGCAATTGGTTTAGCATTACTTCTGGTGTTCGACAAGGGTGCATTTTGTCTCCTTTTCTCTTTAGCTTGGTTATTGATTATGTTATGTGAAATTCACTTCAAGGGAAAGATTTTGTCCTTAAATGGACTGGAGATACAAAAATTTCTGATTTAGATTATGCTGATGATTTAGCCCTTATGGCAAATGATGTTGATGAGATGAACTCTTTCATTCGAGCTGTTGATGAGACTGGTAGTAGAGTAGGTTTGGTTATAAACAGAGAGAAAACTAAAGTGATGAAAATTGGTCAGGCAGGCTGTGATTCAATTAATCTGAATGGTTGCAGTCTTGAGCAGGTGTCACAGTTTAATTATCTTGGGAGCTATGTAACAGATAATGGTGATGTGCAGCATGAGATTAACAGATGAATAGGGATTGCTGCTGTGACTTTTAAGAATCTAGGGAGAGTGTGGAGAAATAGACGTATACACCTAAAGACTAAAATTAGACTGTATAATAGTTTGGTTCTTTCTAGGGTTAAGTTATGGTAGTGAAACTTGGACACTTTGTAAACAAGATAACGAGATGCTTTTGATTCCAGATGCTTATGCAGTATCTTGGGCATTAGATGGTTCAACTTTGTAACTAATGATGAGGTTAGGCAAAGGAGTTTGCAACCTCCTTTAAGCAGCATATTGTGCAGAGAGAGACTCTGTTGGTTTGGCCATGTTGCCCGTATGAATAATTGTAGATTGTCGAATAGGGTTATGAACAGTGTGCCTAAAGGCCTCAGAAAGAAGGGGAGACCTAGGATGCAGTGGGCAGACAATGTCAAACAGGACCTTGTTAGAATTGGTGTGCAGTGGCCAGATGCAATTGATGTAGCTCAGGGTAGACTTGCTTGGAGAACTAAATTGCACAGTCTGGTTGGACCTCCGTAGCCCATGGCTGCTTGAGGAGGAGGATGATGATGAATTAAAACAGAACCTGGATGGGCAGTTTAGCCCCTTGGTTCTGGCATGTAATAACTAAAATTGTATGTGTGTGGTTTTTTTTATTTTCCTTCTTCTATTTTGTGTATTTATTATTGTGTTATTCCCCTTCTCCCCGAATCATTTTTCAAAGTTAATTGGGGCGGGGGTGGCTCAGTCAGTAGTGCACCAGGCTCGTAATCTGCAGTTCCCAGGTTCGAGTCCCAGCTGGGTCAGCGTTGAGATTTATCTCCAAAAAACTCCCCACCCTGCCCATGGTCAGTAGGGGACACCAATGGGTTTGGAAAGGCCACCGTCTGTCGGATGGGACGTTAAGGCATGACCCCGTGTGTGGGAGAGCCATACCCTGTGCACGTTAAAGAACACAATGGGTAGCCTCGATGGGAGGTAACCATCCGTCTCCTAACAGCTTTCCAGTGGTCCCCTCTCCCAACCTTCTCTGAGCCTTCGGGGTCCTTGTGACCTGGCCATTTAGCCCATTTTGTGCAAAAAAGTGCCGCTCAGAGGTAAAACAACCCAACCTGTTCCAATCTAATCCTAATTGATAGAATCTTGCCACCAAATGAAGATGTTTAGGTTGTATTTATATTACCTGTTGGGAAGCTCCAGAGCTTTGTTTACCCCACATCAGTTACTTGCTCATAAAGTTGTCAGCAATCTCATTTAAACTCTTAAAACACATTTTTAGTACCACTATGGCTCTATCAAAAGTTACTTTGAATACTTTTATTTTGAAGCCATTTTGTTTATTTTTAAGTCTAGTACTCCCATAGCTCACCAGCTCTTGTCTGGATTTCAAGCACATGAGAAATCTGAAATCTTGGTTCTTTGCCCCACATTAATGTCATCTTTTGTGCACTTCCATTGATCTTATTTATATTGTTTTGTGATTCCTACAAGTCTTGGGAACAATTGGGAGGATTTTCAACATCTTAAAATTGCAGAAATTAAGAGACCAAATTTGAATGCTCCCACTTCACTGAATTGATCTTTGCTATATCTTTTGTACAGCAGAAATGTAAAATTTCTCCTTTTCCTTTTGGCATGGTGCCCTTGCTCTGAAAATTAACATGTAAAATGATATTTGCTATCACTATTTATAGTTTTTTAAAAAAAGGTAAAGTTCCTTTTTCTTATCTTTTTCCCCTTCCCCTGAGCTCAGGGCCCTGGTGCACAACCCACACCATTGGATGAGACACCTTGGTTTACCATACACAAGCAGGATCTGATTTCCTATGTTTGAATCAAAGAATATTAAGGGTAAAGAAGGTAAGGCTCACAAAGACATAACTAGTGCCATCAAAGATCGTGTTTTTGTGTACTGAAGGAAACTAACCTCTAAGGCACACACACAACACCAGACCTGTCAAAACATCAGCTCCCATGAAGAACAGCACACAATCTGGATTGTCCTTCTTGTACAACTGAAGAGGCTGTCTCTAGAAGAATGCAGTAATGAAACCAATGCAGTTATGACTAAGTAACCTAAACTTCATTGCACCGATCTACAACCAAGCCTGGATCTAAAAAAAAGCAAATAAAAATTGAGGTGGAAGAGGGGGGGGGGGGGGGCAAGAGTTATTTCCACTGCAGTATAACATTTCCCCTTCTATTTTACAGGGTTTTTTTTTTTGCCACTTTTGCTATTATTAGCATTCTGAAAGTGGGGGCATGCCCCTCCCTTGATCCAGCTCTGTCTACGACTATCAGTTACTCCATTAGTGTCAATGAGCAGATTATTTTTTTCTCAATACCATGTGACTAGTCCAGCACCTACAATGTTTAAAGAGTTAATTTAATCTTTAGTACAAATTATGAAGTAACAGTGTCATAGCATCAAGGGAGATATTAGATTATCATCCTAAAGTAAATATCAAGTTATTATTTTATTATCAGTTATTTTCAAGAATAAATAATAAATCCATATAGTAATAAAATCATCTACTGTAACAAGTTTTATTTATATTCTTTTGCTAAAATTGTATTATTGTCATTGTAATGTAATCTGTTCCAGCAATATCTTAAGAGAAGTAATCTCTCTTTATACCATAGACACTTGCAATTACTTTATTACTCCTTCTGAAATTAGGGGCAGGGATTGCTGACAGTAGCATACCAGGCTTGCAATCTACAGTTCCCAGGTTCAAGTCCCAGCTGGGCCAGCATTGAGATTTTTCTCCACTAAACCAGCCTTACCCACAGTCAGTAGGGAACACTGATGGGCTTGGAAAGGCTGCTGTCCATTGGATGAGATGTTAAGCCGTGGCCTTGTGGAAAGCCATACCCTGTGCACGTTAAAGAACATGCTGGATGACTTTGATGGGAGGCTACCATCTGTCTAGTGGGTACCCTTTCCCTAACCTTCTCTGAGTCTTCAGAGTCCTTGTAACCTGGCTATTTAGCAGATTGTGTGCATAAAACTGCAGCTGGGGGGTAAAACAACCCATCCTTCATAAATTGAAACAACATAATTTTGTTGTTACTTAAACAAATTGTAAGACATAAATGATGGCACTCTATTATGTTGGATACCCCCCCCCCCCCCCAGGGAAGTGCCTACTGTGTCTATAAGTAAATATTAGAAAAAGGCAACTTACAACAGTGGTACATTTTGCATCAGTGTTTAATAGTTGCTAAATGTTTCAAAAGCATAAAAATGCAAAAAAAAAAAATTGTAACTTATACATTGTTTGTGCATACAAAACCAGGGGCATATTTAATAGGGAAGTTTGAAAGGAGGGGTGACCCCCCTTTAACCTCACCCTTAAATATGCCCCTAGTTTGGATGTCAATAGTTTTACATTGTTGATATTAAATTTAATTTTTGTCACCAACTAGCTATTAATGTCATCTTAGTTACACATTATAATGATATTAACTAGATTAATATTTTAGTCATACGAAGAAGAAGCATCTGGCTATAACCACAGTTATGTGGTTGGATCTTTCCCTAAAGATTTTGAATATGGTTCAGATGAATTAGACAGTGAACTGCATGGCTCTGTTCCTAGTGATCAAAAGCCAAGGATTTTGCTTATGGGATTAAGAAGGTGAGTAATCAATATATTTTACATTTATATATGCAGAAGTAGTTTCAGATGTAAATAGCAATGTAATTAAATATATACTATTGTTTCTCACCTACACATTACATCTGAATCTACCCTATCTTTATATCTGTAGTCAGTAAACCATAACTTAAAATCAATATTTTTGGTTTTTTTTTAGTTATCTCATATTTCTGTTGCTTATAAGTTTTTTTTTTCTAAAATAATTTATTAAATTCACTTGACATATTTTACATTGCACCACTAAATATTCAATTAAAAGGACCTTCTTCCTCAGTAATAAAAATAACCTAAAATTCTCTGTCATTAAGCAATAAAATTTTAAAGTTTATCATTCAAACTATTTGCATGTTAAAAGTTTTTAGGAGAAAACGTGGAAGCTTTTTGGAGGAAGGACAGCATTTAGTCTTCAATGAAGTGATTCTATGGTGACATTAGATCTATTTAGAGCTTTTTTCCACATGTAGCGAAGAGCAATTCTTTTGTCTCTGTTGCAGGTGGGAATGGCTGAGGTCATTATTTCAATAGCCTTGTGGACTATTGTGCTGTAGAAAGTGGATGCACGTGCAAGCAGTGTGGAATGCTCCCAGTCTATGATTGCCATGTATTGTACTACTAGCTTGGCAGCGGCCATCATTAGCTTGTTTTGGCTGACATCTGTTTGATGCTCTGTAAACTTGTAGAGAATGTATGGTTTTTCAGATGTAGTAGACAATGTAATTATCTGGCAAATGTAGGGGAAATCTGTATATGTCAAACTTTTGGAGTATGCTAAATTTGTCTCTGTCTCTTTAGCCTACTTCAAAAATCGGGTGTATACAGATTTCCTGGATAATTCTGCTGTCTACTACATCAGAAAAACCATACATTCTCTAGAAGAGAGGTTTGCAGAGCATCAAACAATTGTCAGCCAAAACAAGCTAATGACAGCCACTGCTGAGCTATAGCAATACAGTACGTGGCAACCATAGACTGGGAGCATTCCACACTGCTTGCATGTGCATCCACTTTCTATGGTGCCATAGTCTGAGAGGCTATTGAAATAATGACCTCATCCATCCCCACCTGCAACTGAGACACTGGAATTGTCCTTCACGACATGTGGAAAGAAGGCCTAACACCACCATGTAGTGTCACTTCACTGAAGATGGAGATAGAGCACTATCCTTGCTCCATAACGCTTCTGAGTTTTCTCCTAAAAACTTTTAACATGCAGATAGTTTGAAGGATAAACTTTAAAATTTTATTGCTCAATAACAGAGAATTTTAGGTTATTTTTAACTAAATATCTACTTTTGAAGTACATTAAATCTGTGTACATTAAATGATTTGTAAACCTATAAATCTTAAAATCTACTTGTAAAATGAAAACCCTTACAGCCACTCTTTCATAGGTCATTGGAATATGAAAATTCCAAAATAAATCAGAATTGCTCTTATGTTCTCGCACAAGAATTCCAATTGTAACAATCTGGACTTTACAGGCTGGGCACAAGACCAATTACAACACTTGACAAAATTAAGGTAACACTAACAAATTATGGTGTAACTTTTTTATTGTGTGATGTAATTAAATGAAAATCTTCCCTGAAAGCATTTTAGTATAATGAGGATATGTGTAGAAAATGAAAACCTTCAGACCAGAAATGAAGATATTATAATGTCATTAAAGCATAAAAGTATTTGTGCATTGCAAAGTTAACTTCAGATGCTCCAAATTATGCACATATGATATCAGTGTGATGGCCCTCCCATTTTTACTTTTCCTTAATCAGTTTTGCTTTATTTACATTATATTTATCATTTGGGGGATTTATTTTATTTTGGATTGGATCGCAATTCTTTCTTCTGAGCTGAAGGAGTTGCACATGCTCAACTCCAACCTTTTGATTGTCAGCCGCTAATGCGCATGTGTAGGACACAACCCCTCTTGCATCATAGCTAGTGCAATCGTCAGATTATGCATGTTTTTCCCATCATGCAACAGAGACTTGCCAGATTGTACGAGGCATGTATAATAAGTGATGTTAGGTCACAGAGTTAGTGGAAGTTGAGTAGAGAATGATGGTCAGAATTGGAGTATGTTGAGAATGTTGAGTATTTGGAGTAGAGTATGGAGTCGGTAGGAGGAGAAGTCAGTAAAGAATGTGTTGTGTAGATAGAAGGAATTGTTAGTAGAGATTTAGGTAGATGTGAGTTGTTAGTACTCCAACTTTTTGTATTCATCAACTGAATTAGTGAGTCTTTGAATTTTTTGGAAATAATCTTCATTTGTTTTAGAAATTTTTGACTTTTGCTTTTTTCTCTTGAGCAACATTGATTTTTGATTAGATTTAATTTAATTAAACTTCACAATCTTTTTTTGAATTCTTACTCAATAAGTAATGCTATATATATGAAATGAATCCTATTTCAGCTTTATTTGGCAAGTTAATATTACCTGGCGCCCAACTAGCTATCCGGAATTTTGAATAAATATGGATCAGACAAAAGGTCCAACTTGAAAAGTTAATAATCTTTGGAGCATTACATCAGTGTGGAGTATCATCCTTTCTGATAACAAACAGACCTGACAGCATCAGTTTATGCTCAATATTTGATTACACTGGGCAGCATGCAAAAAGGCTTTGAAATGAAAATAGCCAATCGTTACTAATTTCGAGGTGCTGAACATGAAAGTGACAATAAAATTTGTCATTTGGCTCTTGTTTAGGAGAGGCACAGATGGTCATGTATAAACTGCTCAGCCCGCATTAGGTACATAGGTAACCATTTTGCAATGCTGTATTTTAAACTTCAAATTGCAACGTATTGCATCAGCCCACCATTTACACAACCCCCTGGAGGTATTGCATCATTGTCTGATGCAGTGTATTTGAGTCATGACATTGCCGCTTTACGATTGCAGACAAAAGATGATGCAATCGTTAGTTGTATGCGACGTCTCGTAGAGTGAGCAAGTCTTTTGAGCAAACTCCCATTTACCCCCGAGTCATACCTTTTTAGTGACTCCAATTTACCCCTGAGTCATCAACACAAGTGATCCTTGCAGTTTTAATTCAGCAGTAGTGATGCCTCGCAACTGTGTTAATAGTGCAGATACATTTTGTTACATTTGCGGGGAAGTGACGTTTGCAAGCCAGAAAAGGACCATCACTCCAATAGTGGAAGTGGCGTATGAGTTTTATTTTGGATGCAAGATCGGGGACCAGGACAAGGCCTGGGCCCCACACATATGCTTCAGTATGTGTGCAAGAAATCTTCTCAAGTGGGTGAAAGGCAAAAAAATGGTGATGCCGCTTGCTGTTCCTATGGTTTGGAGAGAGCCAAGCAATCATGCAAATGACTGCTACTTCTGCATGATTCCACCTGTTTCTGGAGGCATCACAAGGAAAAAGAAGTGGACAATAGCGTACTCGAATGTACAGTCTGCTCTCTGACCAGTTCTGCATGGTGAAGGCCTTCCCGTTTGAACCTCCAAAAAATTTTCTATCAATTCAGACAATGAGGAGGAAGGCGAACTGACATCGGGTTCTCTGCAGCCTTCGGTGTGTAATGATGATCCATACGTCTGCCACGGTGCGTGATCTGTGCCACACATTCTCACCGAAGAAGAAATTAACGATCTTGTTCGCGATCTGCATCTGTCCAAGGCCAAAGCAGAGTTACTTGAATCAAGACTTAAATGGAATCTTTTCGAGGAAAATGCCCGAGTGACTTCATTTCGAACTCGTCATGAGCAGTTTGTGCCTTATTTCAGAAAGGAAGATGACCTTGTGTTCTGCTCTGATGTAGATGGCCTGATGAATGCCCTCGGAATCAAACATGATCCCCAAGAATGCGACTATTCATAGACTCCTCGAAATTGAGTCTCAAGGCAGTGTTGCTGCATAATGGAAATCGATTTCCGTCATTTTTGGTCGGACATGCTGTCTACATGAAAGAAACCTACATCGACCTAAAACAGCTGTTGAACTGTCTTCAGTACAGCAAGTATGGCTGGCATCTCTGTTGTGACTTGAAGGTAGTGGCTCTGTTGATGGGTCTGCAGCTGCGATATACAAAGTACTGCTGTTTCTTATGTGAATGGGACAGCCAAGCAAAGACTTTGCACTATGTGAAGAGAAAACTGGCCTCAGAGGAAATCTCTGAAGGTTGGAGAGAAGAATGTGGAACACCCAGCACTGACAGAAATCAAGCCATAGTGAATGCTCAGTATTCCCTGTTAATATAGACATCAAACATTAATTAATAGATTCTGAAAAAATTCATCACCAACACGGCGGGAATCGAACCCGCATCTCTCCAGATTCATGCCAGAGCACACTACCATTGTACCATGCATCGGACAATGAAATTTTTCAGAATAAGACCTTATAAATCTTCACTGAGATGTGGCTGAGACAGTGCCATCTACACTCAAGGAGATGCAACTTTTTCAGTCGTTGCTATTGATTATCAGATGTTAATGAGAAGGTCGCTAACGCTAAGGCGTTAATATATAATTAAAAATCAATCCATAGTGAATGCACAGTATTCCCTGTTAAGATAGACATCAAACATTAATTAATAGATCCTTAGCGTTAGCGACCTTCTCATTAACATCTGATAATCAATAGCAATTACTGAAAAAGTTGCATCTCCTTGAGTATAGATGGCACTGTCTCAGCCACATCTCAATGAAAAAGATTTATAAGGTCTTATTCTGAAAAATTCCATTGTCCAATGCATGGTACAATGGTAGCGCACTCTGGCATGAATCTGGAGAGATGCGGGTTCAATTCCCACCATGTCAGTGATGAATTTTTTCAGAATCTAGTAATGTTTGACTGGCAGAAATGCACAAAATCCTGCTACCGTCCCTACACATCAAACTCTGTGTGATGAAAAGCTTTGTAAAAGCCATGGACCAGACTGCATCAGCTTTCAAATACTTGACTGACAAATTCCTCGATTCGACAAAGCAAAAATTAAAGAGGGAATTTTTGTGGGTCCTCAAATCCACAAGCTGTTTAGATACTAGATGTTCGACAACCTGCTTCAGGGTGACAAGAAAAAGGCTTGGGATGCGTTTCGTCTGGTATCAACTAAATTCTTCGGGAATGTCAGGGCAGACAACTACAAGAAATTGGTTAAGGACATGTCTCTGTATCACAAATTTGGCTGCAATATGTCCTTAAAGATCCACTTTCCCCATTCCCACCTAGATTTCTTCCCCACAACTGTGGCATGGTTAGTGATGAGCACAGTGAATGTTTTCACCAGGACATTGCAATGTTGGAGAAATGATGATTTTGCTTTGTCGATACCAGAGAAAGCAAAATCATCGTTTCTTCATCATCGTTAATTCATCGTTCAAAATCATCGTTAATTTTTGCTTTGTCGATACCAGAGAAACTGGTCCACTTCAATGTTGGCTGACTACTGTTGGACGCTCGCCAGAGATGATCCTGAGCAGCTATACAAGCTGCAGGCAAAGTGACGTCGGAAGTAGAAGTGCAGTTTTACCGATACATGTCATATGTACGCATTACTCTATTATGTAAGAAACTGTTGTGGATTTCTCAGAAATTGTAGCCAATTTTGCATTTTCATTGTCATATTTGTGTTCAGCACCTTGAAATCTTTTAAGAAATGGCTACTTTTATCTCAGAGGCATGACATATGAAAATTTGTTGCCCAGTTTTATTTGTTTTTCAGAAGGGCCTGAGGCAACATTCTGTTTTTCCATAAAAGCTATCTTTGTGGAGTGATTGAGGTGGTGGCTGATACGTGTTTGATGGGATTTAGGTCTGGTGACTTTGTCAGTCAGATCATTCCCAACCCAAATATTGTATTAATAAAGAATTTCATTCTGTAGAGATGTTTATTCTATGTCAAAGAGATACCTCTGTTTTTGAAATATAGACATGTAAGTGTTATATACTGTTTTTGCATCCATCTTGTAAATTCTTACCATATATCCTGATGCGCCATTGTTACCATTACAGTTGGATTATACTGCCTTACTTCTGCTGTTTTATTTATATATCATATACAGTGTTATAGAGTTCTATTAAATTTAAGTAAAATGTAACAAAGTTAAATATTCTTTTTGTTCTTTCTATTGCACTCCCCCCCCCCCACCTTTCAACTGTTGACCCCACAACATACATATTTTTTTATTTGTCCTGATGCCAAAAACCTTTGTGCCCCCTCCCCCCATCCTGATCTAAATGATGATAGCTTTTCATATTCAGTAGAATAATGAGATTAGCCTTCCTTGCAAGCAACAATTTTGAAATGATATGGTAGCAACATGTGTTTTTTGTAGCTGTTACTAATTTGCATGTTGCAAGAAATTGTAGGGTCACAGATCATTTTTGATTGAATATTGGTAATTTTCATATAATGTTGCCTGTAATAGCATATTTTTACCTTCTGGGATGTTAAAATATTAATGAAAAATGCTGTTACCTTAATTTTGTGAGGCAGGGATGATTCCATCAGTAATTTGTCAGGCTCGTAATCTGCATTGAGATTTATCTCTGCAAAACTCTGTGACCCGCCCTCAGTCAGTAGGGGATACCAATGGGCTTTGAAAGGTCTTCGTCCGTCAGATGGGACGTTAAGCCATGGCACTGTGTGGAGGGTATATACCTGTGTACATTAAAGAACATGCTGGATGGCCTTGATGGGAGGCTACATTTGTCTCCTAGCAGTTGTACAGTTTGTTCCCTTCCCCCAACCTTCTCTGAGTCCTCATGGTCTTTGTGATCTGACCATTTAGTCCATTGTATGCAAAAAACAGTGCCACTCAGAGGTGAAGCAACCCAATCATAATCTTGTTAGCCAATGTATTCTAGCATTTCATAGCCTTGACACAAAGTACCTCTTTCATTTCTGGAAAAAAATTATAATTTTAGGACTGTGGTTTCCAATTTATTACACTTTGAAGGCATCTACATAAAAATATTTATATTATTATATACAAAAGCATTTAAGTGCTTTATTAAATTAGTTAACTGATGCTGTAAGGAGTTAGAAATTTGTATCTATTACTCTATCTCAATAGTGCTATTAACACTAAATATTTCTCCCATATTGAAACAACTTAAGTTTTTGATCAAGCCCTCATGTTGACATATCCAATAAACAATCATTTTAATTTGGCACTTACAACTCTGGTGCACAGCATAATTGAGCTAAGAGCCCATATCTCCATAGCCAGCTTCTCTATCACGTGATGCCTCATGTATAATAGACGACTAAATATCTGAGCACGCTTCCACTGTACAATGACAGTGAAAAGTTGTAATGTCTGTATTGTGTCTTTGGCTTAATAAGTCCCTAGATTTTAGTAAGTATTAAATATACTTACTCACTCTATCACATAAAGGAACAAATAAGCAATAAAAATATAAATAATTTTTTAATGGATAGAGAGTATTATTGTTAAAATCTTTTTAAATGTTCCAGGGAGTACACATTTCCATGTGATCCTTAGGACAAGCTGCCACTGCTTTAGGGTCCTTTGAGAAGTTTATATCTTCATATTGTGAATTTAGATGGGTAATGAAATCTGATGATGCTTTGTGTAGATTTTTCAGATGAAGAAACTATGATCATATAAACATGCTCAAAATAGTGTCTTTAGTCCCCTTATTACTCTTTCTCTTTGATGTATTGCACACTGATATCAGCTATGTGATTGTATAATATTTAGTAAAGTTAGTAGTATCAGGAAATAACTGAAAACATTGTTGATTAGTTTTTACTTAAGAAAAACAATTTCTTTTGTCATGAAAATGAAGATAAAAAATATTTGTAATAAAACTATTTTCTCTTCTTTTTCATCCCTTTTTTTTAGTAATTACGGTCTTGTTTGTGAAATGATGTCTCGTTATTCCCAAAATATTCAAATATAATTGCATTAATTTTATTCCAGAAGTGGCAAATCATCTATACAGAAAGTGGTGTTTCACAAAATGTCTCCGAATGAGACCCTTTTTCTTGAAAGCACGAATAAAATAATGAAAGATGGTAAGCCAAAATTTTTTGAAGTATTAATTTTTATGAAGATCAGTAGTACTAAAGTGCTATAAAGTGTTCTTAAATTTTTTTTGTTCCCAATGACCTTTAAGATATTATTTTTAAGAATTAAAAAAAAATAAAATTTACATTTTTAATAAAGTTTATAATATTGTGCAATAAATTAAAAAGCAGTTTTGGGAGTTAGGTAATTGAAAATGGGGAAAACAAAGTTTTAGCATTAATGAACTTCAGCAATTCAATGAAGGTTTACAGCATCATGATAATATTTGACAATGCAAGGATTTAAAATTATGTTAACCAAATTCCTTATATAAAGTATAAACTCTTTTCTATGTAACCACTTTCATCATACATAAGTTTTTAAAATATTTCAAACAAAGTGCCTTAAAATTTAAAAATATGTACTTCCTGGTTAAGTAGCTTTCAAAAGTAATAACACTATTGAGCTGCCTCATTCAGCTATTTCAAATAATCTTAACCATATTCAGTGTGATTGTTCCTGATGCTTGATACGTTTGTCATACACTCCAAAGAAAAATTGCACCATCCAGAAGGAATGTTGTGTGTATAATTCAAAGTGACATACTAAAAGATAGTAGTATAAGTAACAAATGATCACATACACCGAAGAGTGAAAACATATCACCTGCCTAATATGATGTTGGTCCTTCATGTGCCCATGAAACAGCTCTTACCTGGCAAGGCATTGATGCTACAAGATTTCTAAAGGTGTCTTGTGGTATCTCGTACCAACACATTACCAGCAGATCCTTTAACTCTTGTAAATTATGTGGTTGAGCCACCACAGATCGGATATGCTGTTACAACACAAACCACAGATGCCAATTGGATTGATATCTGGGGAATTTAGAGGCCAGGGCAACACCTGGAAGTCTTCCTCATGTTCTGCAAACCATTCTTGAACAATCCAGGCAGTGTGGCATGGTGCATTATCCTGTTGAAAGAAGGCACTACTAGAGGGATATACTGTTTCCATGAAAGGATGTACCTGGTCTGCAATGATATTTAGGTAGGTGGTAGATGTCATAGTTTCCTGCACATGAATGACTGAACCCAGGGTTTTTCAGCAGAACGTTGCCCAAAGCATTACACTTCCTCCACCAGCTAGTTTTCCTCCCACAGTGCATCCTGGTTGCAACACTTCTCCAGGTAAACGACGCATACATATCCAGCCATCCACATGGTGCAACAGGAAACAAGGTTCATCAGACCAGATGACCTTTTTCCAATCATTCAAGGTTCAGTTTTGCTGCTTGTATTGTAGGCGCTTTCAACGATGAACTGAGGTTAGCATGGACGCTATGTAGACCATTTTTCACAGGGTTCGATGTACTGTGTGTTGTGCATTACTTCTGTCACCAGCATTCAAATTACAGGCGAGTTGCACCACAGTATCCTTTCTGTTGGCTTGTACCATATGGGATACCCTTCATTCACCTTTAGCTTCAATGAGCCGTGGTTGGCCCACACCTTGCCAGCAGTTTGTGGTTTATCCCTCCTCGGACCACTTTTGAAGGTACTAACCACAGCTGACCATGTGCACCCCACAAACCTTGCCATCTCGGAAATGCTCTGACCCAGTCATCTTACTGGCCACTGTAATTTGGCCTTTGTCAAACTCACTGAAGTCCACTGCCTTTCCCATCTGAAGAACAAGAATAATACTGATTAACAGAGCTCAGTATCAGGTGTTATATATACCATTTCATGACCTTCACACGCGCTGTCATTTACCTGAAGTTGCTTCGATTTGTATAAAGATGCTCTGGTCATAATGTTTTGGCTCTTCAGTGTATGCAACTTGTTTAATGAGATATATACCTGTATATTAGGATAGCATCAGCACAAAAGTGTGATTGCCTTTCACAATACAAGTACTAATATGGTTAGAAAGCGTCAAAAAGGTTCCTAATAATGTCCTGGTCTGTGGTTCTCCAGATTTGCTGCACTTCATCTGAAGAGCCATCAAGTTATGCACTAGAGCCAGTTCTGTTCAGATGTCATTTCAAGGTGTCCCAATATGTTTAATCAGTGATAGATCTAGCAGCTGGGTTGGCCATGGTAGCACAGGAACAGCTTGTAGACACTGTTGAATATTGCATGCAGTATGTGATCTGGCATTATTGTGCTGGAATGTGATGTTAGGCATTTTCTGCAGGAGTGGTAAGACCACAGGACAGAGAATGGTATCTACATACTGCTGTGCAGTTAAATTACCCTCGATGACTGTGAGAAATGACAGACTATTGTAAGAGATGGTGCTCCACACCAAAATCCCAACAGTGGGAGGGGGCACTGTATGGTGCTTAAAGATTCATAATATGGAAGTTCTTTCGATGGTGCATTGCCACACAAGTGCAGCCACTGTTCTGTCCCAGACAGATATGAGCCTCATCGCTAAAGAAAATATATTGCCTTTGTCATGCCACTCTGCTTGTTCATTACATCACTGCAATCTGGCATGCCTATGGCTTCAAGTGGAGTGGAGCACCTTCCTTGCATACCAACTTCATGCAGGCATCAATGAATGGTACTGGCAGATAACGGTGGTGCCCCCCATCAGTCATTATTCTGTCACTGGATATTTGTTGGGCAGTCATGTTTCTGGTACTGACAGCAATCCAGCAAATCTGCTGATCATCCCAATCCATATTCACCTGAGAACGACTTGATTCTGAATAACAATGTGAAACACCTTCCTGTGCCCATTGCTGCCAGCAACAGCCAACTCTTCATACATTAGATCCCAAATGTGCTATATTCATTGTGTAGACCATCCTGTTTCACATAGACCTATGATGCGACCTCACTCAAACTCGTTGAGTTGATTACTTCAATGGTAACCATATTTACGGTCAGGTTTTGTTTCCTTAATCTACACTGTCAGTTTTTCTTGAATGACAACTTTGTCTACAACTAATGGAATCCATGTTATCCGTGCATTTTAAATGTACCCAGACCTGCGATTTTTCCTTTGCATATATCACTGTCTCAAACTTCCATACTAATTTACATAAATGTATCTCTACTCCTTCTGGGTGGGGTAGTTTTTTTTTAGGAGTATATAATATGCATGTGCAAACTACACTGCATTTGTTTTGTCTTTTAGCAGTTGCATTCTAACACTACTGCTTGAAGATGATGGTAGATTACTGATCAGATTTATTGATATAAAATACCCTTAAATCTTGCAGAATTCTCTTTTAAGACAAAAAAAATCAAAGTCTAGCATTTACATTAACAAGTGGTCAACATGAGCTTTATAGTTAGTCAAGTGGTAATAGACAATTCAATACAAAAAAAAGATGCATAATTATGCTCTATTAAGCAATTAAATATTACTTTGCAATGGGGTGGGGGTGGCTCAGTCGGTAGCACGCCAAGCTCGTAATCTGTAGTTCCCAGGTTCGAGTCCCAGCTGGGTCAGCGTTAAGATTTATCTCCGCAAAACTCCCCTATCCTGTCCACGGTCAGTAGGGGACACTGATGGGCTTGGAAAAGTCGCCATCCGTCGGATGGGACATTAAGCTGTGGCCCCGTGTCCAGGAGAGCCATACTCTGTGCGCGTTAAAGAACATGCTGGATGGCCTTGACGGGAGGCTACTATCTTATCTCCCAACAGCTGTTCCAGTGGGTCCCCTCCCCCGACCTTCGGGGTCCATGTGACCTGGCCATTTAGCCCATGGTGTGCAAAAAAGTGCCGCTCAGAGGTAAAACAACCCAACCCAAATTACTTTTGCAATCCTCCAAAGTTTTTTTTATGTGAATGCAGATTCATAATACAGATACATAGAACAAATTAGAAGTAATATTTCATATAAAGAACAGATCAATTGATAACACATAAATGTTTTAGATTTGTATATGACCCACCCACTTTATGGTTCTTCCTTCACATTCTGGTAAATTTTGCTTATTTGTAAGAAATTTTCGTATTAAGTTAAAAAAATTTTGATTTATTTTAAATATCAAAAGTCGGAAAATTGAGTGAAAGTACATTAAAGAAAATGTCAACTATTGAACTTCACAAACCCCTTGACCTCTTACTGCCTTGGCCCGTTATTCTTCAGCTTTGAAAGTACTTAGGAGGTCAGCTGTTATACACTGCTTTGGCCTCTGATTTAGGTAGACAGGAGAACATGAGTTGGCCTTCCCCTCAGGATCAATTGGATGATGGGTTTGGGCTTGCTTGCTAGGGTTGTTTAGTGAGTTCCTTAACCAGTTCCATGTACAGGTTGAATTTATTTTTTGTGTTCATGGTACAAGACTCTCAGTACCTACTTGTGTGAGTATATAGTGCCCATCTAATTGAACATCTCTTCTTGGACTTCATGGTCCATGGGTGCTGAACCTCCTACTCATCCATCTCATCTGGGAAGTGACTGAGTTATGATGGCCCCTCTCTTCATTTTCATTGTTTTTCGTATTACCTAATTCTGGGTCATTCACTCCACAGGTGACCAGTCTATTGGGAATTTTTCCTTCTTCATCATAAAAGTTTGGAAGATCTTGTAAGATCACTAAAATCCATCAGTCATCTAGATCCAGTGACTTGGAAAAATTGTGTGCTCCAAGCATTCAGAACACTTCTCCAGGTCAAGAAATTTGTGGGGGTGCCATCACTATGTCGCCCCACGAGACACTGAATTACTCAATGGTGGAATCTCTGAGTGGGGCCCACCTCAATGTTTTTGAGATCCTTTCTTCCCAAGGATCTTTCACCAATGCATACCACCATCAAGGTAGGTTGTCTTCACTATTCATTACAGTTGTATATTCCAAACTCCCTCCATTGCCATCAGTGCCAGAGGTAAAGCTATGATTATATGACTTGCCATGGTAAACCTTGTACCCCACTGGCAGTGAAGATCATGCTGAGATGTCAAGCTGTGTAAATTGTAGTGTAACCATCTTGCAATCTCCCAGTACTGTTCAAAATAGGAGAAGAAAGAGGTACAACATCTCAAAATACTAAATAACATCTCTCACGCTGAGGCAAGAAAGATCATTTATTGCCCATCACTAAGACTTCAGTGGCAGTGTACTGCTGTCCAAGCCTTGTGTCCAAAATCAATGTCTGTGTTGACATCAATGCCATTTTCTACTCCTGCTTCAGAGTCTTCCACATCTGGAAGGCCTCCCACTTATCCTCAGACAGCCCAACCATTCAAATTGAAGCCTCCCAATGGGGCAGAAGAAACAGACTGTGCTTCCTCCTCAAATGTCATTCATGTCCCTCAAATGGATCTGAGGACATGGACATTGACCAACTTCAGTGTATTAAACTGTCAGCAGCAACAGCTCTTTTAAATAAGAAATATTTGTGTAATCCTCAAAGACATATTTAAATTATTCCTGAGTAATAATTGTAAAACATCTGGGATTTTAAATCTGTGAAAGTTAACGACTCTGTTCCCTCATTTCCAATCTATTGAGGCTGCTATATTTGTTCTTTTGTAGTGCATATGTTTTATGAAGATGAAAAGAAAATAGTAATGTATTAATAATCAAAAATCTCAAAAGAAGTTTTTATAAGCTGAAAACTGTTGCATGAAGCGGCCCAAATATGTCCAACTCACTGGATATTGCCTGGT
Organism: Ryuthela nishihirai; assembly: GCA_038380435.1. NCBI lineage: Eukaryota > Metazoa > Arthropoda > Arachnida > Araneae > Heptathelidae > Ryuthela > Ryuthela nishihirai. The sequence goes on from JAWZYU010000006.1 coordinate 42,100,825, forward strand.
GTCAAAATGTCCCACTCCGCCCTTGCCTGCAGGAGGCATGCAAACAATTGATGATTCCATATCATCGAGTCTTTTATCTTCTACTTGGAAATGCTAATTTACAAGTTGACCTCGATGATCTTGTCTTGTATCTGCCAGCTCCCTTTTTATGAATACAGTCCTCTTTGAGATATTACTAACACCAATTGGTGGGGTTTGTCCTTAAGTACTGGCTTGGGAATCTTGTCGTTCTCCCTGTTGAACACCAGTGTCAGTGTATATTTTCACTCCCTGACCTGCATTTTCATTGCCATTTATCTTTCCTTCTGATCCTCCTTGATGGATTCCATTCTGTATGTGGAATTTTGAGGATAACCGTTACTGAAGCAGTCTCTTCCATGATACACAATATTTTGACCCTTTGCATGCATGTCTGACAGTGGAGTTTTAATAATGCTGACGGGAGTGGTTTCTCTAATACTTCTGTCAATTCAACTCTCAGTCAGGAGATGATCAGCATTACAATAGTAGAGATCACAGACTATCATCCAAGCAACTGGCACTTACATTCCACAGATTTTAACACAGTATTCTAATTGCCTGAAACCACTACAGAATCCCAACTGCACAACAGCCATAAAACTCAGAACGAGGCCTGAGATTGTTTGGAGGTATCTGGCATCTACTACTCGTAATGCTTTTAAAGTGCTCTAAGGGAAAGCCTTTTTGTTTAGCACCAGAGACAGAATGGATCAGTTATGCATTTTTCATCACCTGCAAGACCAATTCTAAGGTTGTTTAGGATAAAGTCGGGAAGATGAGTTGGGATTATTCTTCCCACATTATCTATCATGTATCATGGAGCACAGTGGAAGTCAATTGCTAATCCCACAGTGGATGTCAATTGCTGATCCCACGTAATTGCCAATACTCTTGGGGGGAAAGGGGGACTTTCTTCTCTCTTCTTCACCAACAAATTTCTGGCCCTGAAGATCAAACCAAATATTCTTTGCTGTCTTTCCACTTGAATATCTTAGGGCCCTACATCAAGTCATTCACAGTGGATGAGCTGTGCTTTGCTCTGCATTTTTTGAATGCATCTGCTGTCAGATCAATTTTGCAGTGCCCCAGAATCTCGGTTGAGTAAGGATCAGCTACTCCATATTTTTAATTGCATTTTCCTCAAGGAGAAGTTTCCAGACTCTTGGTGGGAGGCTATCATCTTTTTTTTAATTTGGTTGTGGTTTTCTTGACTTTGCCTCTAATTTTTTTTTTTATCTTGTTTGGTTCATTATAACCTTAGTTGCTGATGCATCATAAAACCCAATCAACTCCTTATTGAATTCAGATTGGGAAATATTGTTAAAGGTATTACATTTACTTAAGAAATTATTGGTGTCAGTATTTTCTCTACTTAGAAATATTGAAATAGCTTATCAGGTTTGAAGATCTTTATGGAACTTTTATTAACCCTTTAATGTCAGCCTCTGTACGGAGTAGTGACCTGTGTGGCAGTTTGTTTAAACTATCTTCTTGTACTTTCTTTTACAGGACAAGATTTAAATAAATTGCTACAAAGTCCATAAACTGCACAGAGACCAGTACCCAATATTTTCAAAACATTTCGTATAAAAGACACTTTAAAATTGTTCTAGTACAATAAATTTGCAGAAGAAATATTTTAAATATAAAAGTCAGTGCTGTATGTATATATGAAATTTTTTATGAGTAGGGTGTTTTGTACTTATTATAAAAATGTGAATTTTATAACTTTTCAATATTTTTTTGTAGACATCTCAAATAGTTCATTTGTACAGTTTCAAATCTGGGATTTTCCTGGCCAGATTGACTTTTTTGATCCAACATTTGACTCTGACACTATATTTGGTGGAAGTGGAGCATTAGTTTTTGTCATTGATGCACAGGTCAGTAATTATATAAGAAATGGTTAATGAAATTTATATTTAAAATTTGTATTTTGAAATTTTCATAAGTTGCTAATGATTTTCTAAGGTTTTGACTTCATATTGAGCAGTGGAAAAGAAGTGAAATTTCAACCTAGTTTTTAGCATTAATATCTTTGTTTCATTTAAAGTAGTGTTGACAAAAATTTGCCAAGGTGGTAAAAACCTAGAAAAAAAATTCAAGTTATCAAAAATAGCATTTTTTCCAGTTTTTGTGGCAATGGCAAAAAAATTTAGCTTTTTTTTAATGGAATATATGCATATTCACTTAATAAGTTTGTTATAAAATTACAGATTAACTGTTAATGATTTATTAGTTTATGTGTAATTTATTGCTATCTATTAGTTTATAAGTTAATGATTTATTAGTTTATATGTTATAGCATTTTTTTATACCGAACTGTTGTAATAGACAATTGAATATTTACTTTTAGAGAATAAAAATTAAGTATAATTGCAGTTTAGTTAATTCCTGTGTTCAAAGGTCCTGGTAGAAGCAGCTTACTGTGGCTTACTTAACATAGGCTTCCCAGCAGAGCACAGATCCAATGCAATACAACCATCTACCAGGGTTAAAATATCACACACTTGTGTCAATTACCAACTAATATTTCAGTGTTATTCATGTGAAATATTGATTAATCGATTATAAATCGGTTATTAATAGATTAGTGATGTTTACACATCTGTTATTACCCATTATTTATTTGTGGTATTGTTCAATTTAATTAATATAAATTACAATGCTTAACTGTGGACTTGGGTCGCGACAGTGGCAAGCCATCGCTTCCCATATGGCATAACAAGTGCCAATAAACTCAAGAACTTTCTCAAAAACATATTTCTTTCTAATACCTCTGTAGTATTGGCTTATGCAATAGACCAGTGCTGTCCAACTTCTCTAAGACCATGGGCCATTTTTTCTTTTGCCAATATTTCGCGTGCCAAAAAGTAAGATAAGGATAGGTAATTGAAAAGTCAGTTCATGTCACCTCAAAAAATTATTTTATTTATACGAAAAATAATAAGTAATAATAAATCTCAAAAAATTATTTTATTGATACGAAAAATAATAAGTAATAACAAACCTCCAAAAATTATTTATATAAAAAATAATAGGTAATATTAAACCTCAAAAAATTATTTTATTGATACGGAAAATAATAGGTAATAACAAATCTCAAAAAATTATTTCATTGATACGAAAAATAATAAGTAATAACAAACCTCAAAAAATTATTTATACAAAAAATAATAAGTAATAATAAACCAATATAAATTTTCTAAATCTTATCAAATATTTAATAAATTTAATGGGAGCATTGTGGTCATAGTTGTTGGGCAATAATTTCTTTTACATCCATATTGATATTTCTTGTTTGCGAGCCGAAGTATATGTTCAAGTGTAGAGTCTTTCAAGTAGTTTCTGTATCTTGATTTTATATATATACTGCTCACAAAAATTAGGGGATATTTCAAAATGAATATCAAGTGATAATATATCCCCTAATTTTTGTCAGCAGTATATTTCATATCAGAAAATGTGCGCTCGCAGATATATGTACTTCCGAACATAGAAATTATTTGGAGTCCAAAATCTTTCATTTTTGGATATTTTTCTTTAGGCAAAAGTTTGAACAAATCTATTCCAGTTTCTCTATTAGATGCAATAATTGGGTCGTCCTGAAGGTCACATAATTCCAATTGATATTTAGGATCTACGGTGCTATCAATATTTAATGGATTACTGAATAAATTTAAACTTTGCTTAAAGTCATCAAATTGAGAAATCTTGCATTCAAATCTTCAATTAGGATATCTAATTTAGGAGCAAATTTTTCAAAATTAACTGTTTTACTAAGTTGCTTCATTTCTTCGTAGCACTCTTTGCAAGTTTCAAAATGAATTAAATTGTTTTTCTGCAAATTTGACTTCAACAATTGAAGGGCTTGCAACAATAACGAGTCAGCTGCACTTTCTGCCAATTTTGAGTAAACAAAAAATACTATTTAAAATTCAAGTTGCACTTCATAACTGCAGCTTCATAAAAACATTTGTTTGATGATGCCGCACTGCTCTTAAAAGGTTTCAGTAGTTTGCCGATAGGCTTAAGAATGTTTTGTAAACTTTATAGGATGAGTAAGTTGAAGATTGCATATCAAGTAAAGTAATATTAAGTTGACAAAAAATTATAAGGTGGATTACACACATTTATATAAAATTTCAAGTGAAAACTTTATTTTGTTTTTGGGCCACAAAAATCCTTGTGCTGACCGCTAGTTGGACAGCGCTGCAATAGACCGATAAATCCCGTAGCATTCAATGGTTGATGCCTGATGATTGCATATTACTTATTAATTAAAATAGATTATGTTCAATTTCAATAAATTCCTACACATTGCATACCACGGACTCCGGTTGTACACTTGCCACAAGCCATCACTTCCCGCGCAGCATGCTGAGAGCTGCCACTGCCGAAGTCCAAACACTTTCTCAAAAGATCACAGGAGAGTGAGCCAGGCTACTTAATTTTTAAATAATATACCAACTAATCAATTATTGGTCAATGAATGATACCTAATGATTGATCATATGTTTTAATTATTATCGATTAAGGTAAATTTTGACAATATCATGGCGTCTGTATGCTGCACTCCCTTGTCGCCTTACGAACTTTTCACCATTATGGAGAGTCCAAAATCAGCCTCCCACACCCAAGCAAACAATCGGAGTTTAGCATACAGCAAGAGGACTGAATGAATATATATATATGTTCATTTCTTCTAATTATAATCTGTCATCAATGGCTCAAAAAAAAATTGTTATAAAAGCACAATGGCTCAGAAAAGAAAAACTGATAAAAAAAAATCCTTTCAGTTGCATAAGTGAAACTTCAACATAGTTGCTTAAGTGATAATTACTTCAACCATATAATTATCACTTATGCAACTCCTTTGGTGTAAAGGCAATTTTCAAAATAATGTTGTTTGATTTTCATTTGTATTTGAACTGTATTCATACTGTACGTTTAAATATGGTTCATATTCTGATTTTACATGCACTATACAGCATCTACTGTAAATGGTAGCTAGGTAGTCACTGGAAGGAGAGCTATGCACCAATCCCCTGTGATGATGCATAGAACTGGCCAGGCCTAGCACCTAATGTCTGACCCCGCCTTCTCGTGGTGCAGACTGTTAGTACCTTTCGAAAGAGATACTCTCTTGTGGAAGTGAACGGAAGGGGAGGGCTGCCAGATTAGTGTGGCCTACTGATCTGGACAACTATGGCTACTTTTCTTTTTTCTACCCTGCTGAGGAGTGGTCAACCACACAGGGTCCTGGTGCTGACCATATAAACCTACTGGACTGGACAGATATATGGCTCTGAGCTTGATTATGGATCCTGATTTTGCTGCACTGGTGGGCTTCTGTGGAGGGAAAATCTTCCGCTGTGTTTTCTGTTTGTTTGTGGGTTGACAGCCCCAAGTGAATAGATTCACAGGATATGTTTATCAGCTGGTGTATAATCCTCAGCAGAAGTCATCGCAGGCACCTGAACTCTTTGCTTCTATTGGCATCGTCAAATTCTGCATTGGAGGAAGTCTTCCAGTGTAGATGGCTTCAGCCTTTAGTGGTGGGGGAACGGGTCTTTGCCCCATGTCTGCGATTAGGGGGCTGTTTGATATTGTCGGCATTCCCTCTCTCAATAAACATAGTTTCTTTAAACATCCCACTAACCATTTTCTCTCCATAGGTAGTTGGAATGTGAGGACTCTGCACAGAGCTTTTTCTCCTGATGTCCTCACACAAGAATTCCACCATTATAATTTAGATATTCTCGGCTTGCAAGAGACCAGATGGACAGATAAAGGTCAGATTCTTAAAAAATATCTAAATTTCTCTTTTCAGGGAGGGACGACAATAAGCATCACCAAGGCGTGGGTCTGCTTCTCAGCAGACACGCTAGTGATACTCTTCTAGGATACGAGTGTATTAATGAAAGGTTTCTTACAGCAAACTTTCAGACAAGCGTTAAAGACCTGAATGTTATCTGCTGTTATGCCCCCACTGAGGATGAGAAGGAGAGGTTTTATGAACAACTTCTGAATATTTTGAATTCTGTCAAGAAATGAGATATTACCCTTGTTCTTGGTGACTTCAATGCCAAAGTTGGTACTGACTCTGACCTTTGGGGAGGAGTAATAGGCTTTGGATTGGATTGTTTTACCTCTGAGCGGCACTTTTTTGCACACCATGGGCTAAATGGCCAGGCTACAAGGACCCCGAAGGCTCAGAGAAGGTTGGGGGAGGGGACCCACTGGAACAGCTGTTGGGAGACAGATGGTAGACTCCCGTCAAGGCCATCCAGCGTGTTCTTTAACGTGCACAGGGTATGGCTCTCCCATACACGGGGCCACGGCTTAATGTCCCATCCGACGGACGGCAGGAGTAATAGGCCCTTTTGATATTAGTAGCTGCAATGGCAATGGGCAACGTCTCCTGCAGATAAGTAAACTCAATGGATTCAGAATAACTAACACTTATTACAAACACCGCGACATACATAAGTACACATGGGTTTCACCCGATGGGCTGCATAAGAATATGATTGATTATATATTAATTAACAGCAAATGGGCTAGTTCTGTTAGAAATACCAGGGCATATAGGGGAGCTGAAATTGGATCTGACCATTACCTTGTTCAAAAGTGTCTTGCAACTTAAAAAGTGTTGTGCTAGGGTGAAAAAATTTGCTTTTAATACTGAAGCTCTGAAAGACCCAGTTATAACCAAAGCTTGCCATGATAGATTACTTAGTCTTTATGACAGTCATGGTATGCTTACTATTGAAGTTGAGGAAGAATGGGATCATTTTAAACAGGCTTTTTTGGACACTAACAGTACTCTTTTAGGAAAAAAGGAGCAGAAGGGGTAGAATTATCTGAGTGATAAAGCACTTGGGCTTATTTCGGAAAGAAAGAACTGCAGGAATGTCCTTAATCAATACCCTACTAGTCCTAATAGAAAGCATTACAGAGAGCTTAATAAACGTGTAAAAGATCAGTTAGCTGCTGATAAGAATCTTTGGCTTGATGGTTTGGCTGACAAAGCAGAGGAAGCAATTAGACAGCACAACAGCAGATAGCTGTACCAGATAGTTAATGTTTTGTGTGGTAGAAAACGGACAGGTATACAGGGATTGAAGCATAAACAAGGAAAGGTTATAGAAGGTGAGGATTCTGTCATGGCTAGGTGGGCTGAACAATTCAGTGATATTCTAAATAATGCAGTTAGTTCTATTCCCATTGTTTGCAGTGATGATAGATGCATTGGTGGCTTTAATGTTGGCCCTATAACACAATCTGAAGTTATTTTGGCTGTTTCTAAACTTAAACTTCATAAATCCTCAGGGGTAGATGAAATTACTACAGAAATGCTTAGAGCTGGGAATGTTTCGGTTACCACTTGGATGACTGAAATTCTGAATATCTTTTATGATAAGGAATGGTTCCTAAGGATTTTACCAGAGCTATTGTTATCCCTATTTTCAAAAAAGGTGATCACAGTTCTTGTGATAACTATAGGGGTATTAGCCTACTCTCTGTTCCTGGTAAAGTTCTTTCTATGATTGTGCTTAATAGAATTTAGAATCTGGTTGACAGTCAATTGCGTGATGAGCAATGTGGATTCAGAAGTGGTAGGGGATGTGTGGATCAGATATTTTCACTTAGGCAGATTCTTGAGAAATGTTTAGAGTTTCAGAAACCTTTGGTTGCTAGCTTCGTTGATTTCAAAAAGGCTTTCGACTCTGTTGATCGTCATAATTTGTGGTTGATTGTGAGATCATATGGTATACCTGACAAGTTAGTTAACATAATGAAAGCTCTCTATAATAACACTGAGTCGAGTGTGAAAGTTGTTAAGGCTTGTAGCAAATGGTTTAGCATTACTTCTGGTGTTCGACAAGGGTGCATTTTGTCTCCTTTTCTCTTTAGCTTGGTTATTGATTATGTTATGCGAAATTCACTTCAAGGGAGAGATTTTGGCCTTAAATGGACTGGAGATACAAAAATTTCTGATTTAGATTATGCTGATGATTTAGCCCTTATGGCAAATGATGTTGATGAGATGAACTCTTTCATTCGAGCTGTTGATGAAACTGGTAGTAGAGTAGGTTTGGTTATAAACAGAGAGAAAACTAACGTGATGAAAATTGGTCAGGCAGGCTGTGATTCAATTAATCTGAATGGTTGCAGTCTTGAGCAGGTGTCACAGTTTAATTATCTTGGGAGCTATGTAACAGATAATGGTGATGTGCAGCATGAGATTAACAGATGAATAGGGATTGCTGCTGGGACTTTTAAGAATCTAGGGAGAGTGTGGAGAAATAGGCGTATACACCTAAAGACTAAAATTAGACTGTATAATAGTTTGGTTCTTTCTAGGGTTAGTTATGGTAGTGAAACTTGGACACTTTGTAAACAAGATAACGAGATGCTTTTGATTCCAGATGCTTATGCAGTATCTTGGGCATTAGGTGGTTCAACTTTGTAACTAATGATGAGGTTAGGCAAAGAAGTTTGCAAGGAGTCTGCACAATATGCTCCTTTAAGCAGCATATTGTGCAGAGAGAGACTCTGTTGGTTTGGCCATGTTGCCCGTATGAATAATTATAGATTGGAGAATAGGGTTATGAACAGTGTGCCTAAAGGCCTCAGAAAGAAGGGGAGACCTAGGATGCGGTGGGCAGACAATGTCAAACAGGACCTTGTTAGAATTGGTGTGCAGTGGCCAGATGCAGTAGATGTAGCTCAGGATAGACTTGCTTGGAGAACTAAATTGCACGGTCTGATTGGACCTCCGTAGCCCATGGCTGCTTGAGGATGATGATGATGATGATGACTGTCTAAATTTACAGTGGAACAAAAATTGTTGCAGAAGTTAGAGTAACAGTTCTTAGTTCTTACTAAACTTATGCTTTCAAAGTGTTAAATATTAAATTTTTAGGAGAATAAGCTTTCAATTTTTATTCCAAAAAACAGAAATATTAATTTTGAGTATTGTAGAGAAATTGAGTCTAATTAATTATAGTTTGATTGTTTAGCATACTTGGCTACTGATGAAAGGGACCTAGGTTTGAGTCCAGAAAAGATATGAATGTTTCTTTTTGTGATGTCTCTCTGCTAATATCTTGCCTCTCTGACAGATCTCTGGTTATTATACTGACAGGCTTTTGTCAGACCTCTGTAGGAAGTAGCTACAGAGAAAAAAATCGAGTGGCAATTTTTTTTAGTAATACCAGAAAGAAAAATTCAGTATAATAAAATAACAGAGCTGCCAACTACTCTGATTTTATCGGATTTTCTCTGATTTTTGGTTTAAAATCCAAAAATTCTATTTTGTTTTTCAAAACCTGATTTTATGATATTTTTTTCAGTTTTACACCAATGAAAAGCTGCCTCCAAATTGCACAGTGTTTTGGCCCTTTTCCTAAGAGGAGAATGTTAATGAAAGGGAAGAATTCTTTCTGTTTTGGCTCTTTTATTGTACTAAAGGTGCAGCTGTGTCTCCAGTCCCTAATCTGTGCCTGCTTATGTGTTCACCTGTGCACCAATCAGAGGGAAACTATGATTCCAGTTGGTCATTTCTGGACAGAATACATAGCAAATCCACACCTAAATTCTTTTACAGAGTTGAAAGTCAGAGATTGTTTCTAAATGGGTGTTTATTGAACCTATACTTAACTCTGACTAACTAAATGCTAATTGGATTACTTAGAATCAGAAATGTGAAGGAAATAATACAGATTAGAAAATATCCCTGATCTGTAGGACATGATTTACATTGCAACCTGAATTGGTCTTGTGCACATCTATTGTTATCTGGGTTGGACATTTGTGTTGATAAGGGATTAAAACTTTTCATTAGAGTTGAGGCACTTTTAATTATAATAAATTTTGCATTTTATGTTCCCTACTGTTGTCTTACTTATCTTCCTATTGCATTTTGCTTGTTATTTGTTGTCCAATGTCAGTTTTGTTTCACCATAACTTCATAACTCGCAGCTGATTACAAGAGATATGTATGATTGCTTTATGTTTGAGCTGCATGAAACTGCTGCTCAGAGTCTATTAGTCGATTATTAACCCTTAACGTGCCATAGCTGTGTGTACTGTTTTCACTTTTCTGATTCTGGGAGCCAACATTCGGTCTACTGTTTTGTAGTGCAAGATCATAAATTTTTTTTTTTTTCGAATGTAAATTGGCATTTTTTTAACTGTTTTGAATCAAATCTTGAAAACAACATTTCAGTCTATGATATATTTTTTTTTCTGTTGATTCTGCTTGAAAAAATTATGAAAAAGTTAAAAAAAAAACTTCAGCCTGTGTTGATCTTACACACACATTGAATCCCCATAATAGCACCAAGTAGCGATAATTCAGTTTATGCCCTTATTCTGCCTTACTGTAGTAGATTATCGATTGATTTTTCATTTCCTGTATATTAACCTATTTATAGCTGTAACAGAATTGTAATGCTTTCTAAACTTTTAACATAAGTTATTGATTTTATTACTATCGGAAGTTGTGTTATCCCATAACTGCCAAATACTTTCGGTCAATGTTTTACAGACTTTTGATTTCAAACATTTCTTTTTTACTTGGTGTTTCTGGAGTTATTTTTTACTGCTTTTAAAATGTATACTGCAATTATAAAGACTAATTTGAAATGATTGAAAATGAAGTTGCTAGTGATCTTTAATGCCGATATCAGAAGAATCAGGATTATGCGATTAGCCTAAAAGCACGATTTTTAAAAGGTAGAACTTATTTTAGCAATAATTTTGATGATGATATAACCAAATACACTAATTAGCATTAGTATATTGCATTTTTTAACCAAAATTTTTGACAGAATTAAAAAAAATTAACTTTTCCATAATAGTTATGCAGCTTTATATTAAAATGATTCATTCTCAATTTCAGTGCTTGAGTGAAACTTGAATGCTTTAAAATATTTTTATTCAATTTTTTTTCATAGTTCTGAATTTTATATATATTTATCAGTTGTTATTTAAATTATCTTTTTCTTTTAATTGAAATGAATTTTTTATGACACCACTCTCTTTAGGCTTAGAGTTTGCCAATTGCTAAAAATCACTAAAAAATTTAGAAAACACTAAACAAATAAAAGATTTAAGCATTAATGGAAATATTATTAACTTATTTATATTAGAATAGAAAAATAATTTGGAAAAAATGTGATTATTTTCCCTCATTATTTTCTTCAGGATGAGGCTCTTTCTTTTGGTATATAACATGAGTATTTCCCTTCATTATTTACTTCAGGATGAGGTTCTAAAGTTGTGCATTTTATTTTCTGAAAACACTTCAAAATTAATTTGGCCACCAGAGTGAAACCAGTTTTAGAAATCTGACACTTTAAGGGTTAATCAGTTACTCATATTTACATATTGATTGTTAGTTATTAATAATTAGTTACTAGGTTTAATTTTCATTAATATCAAAAACATGTGGATGCAGGGACTTAGTTGTCTGTGGTATGCCGATCTTCCCATGCCACTGCCCGCGATCCAAGTGCTTTCGAAAAAAAAAGTCGCAATAATGTTTCTTGTTATTTCTAATATATTGTAATGCTAACTCTTGAAATATATTGATTGATCTATTATTCATCAGGGAATGATGCCTAAATATTGAATATTAATTATTAGTGATTAAGTTAACTTTAATATCAAAAACATACAGATTTCTAATGCTGCATATGAAGCTTGCTGCTGCCAATGATATAAACACAGTGCAAAAAAAAAATTGGAGAAAGGGATGTAATAATAATTTCTATTCTCTCTGTATTGTAAATGTTAACTTTTGCAGATATATTTATTGTTGTATATATATATTGTTGATTATTAGTGATTAAGTCAAATTTCCTTAATGTTAGGAAGTTGATGCATGCTGAAAAAATAACTAAACTGATTTTAGCTTTTTGTCATATTTCATATCTTATAAGAATAGGATATTGAATTCATAATCAGTTAGTGGGTACGATAAAATGATCATCGCTAAACTCAGATTTGAATGGGTAGTCTAATTTGTTTTTTCCCGCAACTGACTTGGGGCTCACAAGGGGTCGAGACTGTTTTTTATGTTATATAAATATATATTAATGGCTAATAACTAGTAACTGATAATCAATTTGTAGTTTATGGCACTCATTCACTAGATGGCACCATGAATAGTAATGTAAATTGTTAACGATAATTTGTGTTTTTAGACTTGTTTTCTCTGGGATAATTTAGTTCCGTGGCCTGTTTTTTGTAGGGGCGGGGGTGGCTCAGTCGGTAGCTCGCCAGGCTCGTAATCTGTAGTTCCCAGGTTCGAGTCCCAGCTGGGTCAGCATTGAGATTTATCTCCACAAAATTCCCTGCCTTGCCCACGGTCAGTAGGGGACACCGATGGGCTTGGAAAGGCCGCCGTCTGTCAGATGGGACGTTAAGCCGTGACCCCGTGTGCGGGAGAGCCATACCCTGTGCACGTTAAAGAACACGCTGGATGGCCTTGATGGGAGGCTACCATCTGTCTCCCAACAGCTGTTCCAGTGGGTCCCCTCCCCCAACCATCTCTGAGCCTTCAGGGTCCATGTGACCTGGCCATTCAGCCCATGGTGTGCAAAAAAGTGCCGCTCAGAGGTAAAACAACCCAACCTGTTTTTTGTACTGCAGATAGCCAAGTGAATTGTTTACAATTTTTGTTTTTTAGATTTATAATAAGATTAGTGCAGTTCCTTGTTCAATGGTATGTTCAGGTTAAAATGGTTGTCTCCAATAATTTTGTTCTGGGGTTTTCTTAAATTTCGGAACAGCAATTTGTTATTTAGCAGTATTAATTTGTTAGTGATAATAGGCTGTTGAAACAAGTAGCCCCAGATGGTACTGACCAACATTCATCGTATAATGATATGCATAGTTAGGAAAATATGTGTTAGATACTATTACCTCTGGTGGTTTTCTTTTATTTGCAAAAACAAAAAATTTTACTCTTGGGAATAAGTGTTTATCATTATATTCTTTACTCAGTGCATTCTCCTTGTACTGCCTCTTCACTGCTAGTAATATGATTGTTTAGGTTATTATTTGTAAAACTTTTCAAGAAGTTGAATATTCTAATATGATATTGAAAGGCATTTTTCATTAGTTTCAATCACATATGTTTAATGGGGTTTTTTATGCAAGTAATTTAAAGAAACTTTGTATAATCTGGAAGAATTAAATTTTTTCATCACTATTAGTCACCACTAGGAATCTGGAAGTTGAGCATTACATCAATATGTAATGCATTATTGCATTGCATTAAAAAAAGGGTGCAGGAGCACCATAAACTGTATAACTTCTGTGCTTTGATTTCCTTCATTTTTTTCATTCTTTCAGATTGTAATTTTCGTTGTGCAAGGTTGACAGCTCTGGAATAATTTAAATTTGCAAACTCTTGAAATATATGGTACAAAGTTCTAAAACCAGAAGTCTTTATTAGAATTTTGTAAAACCCATTAATTTTTTGAAATATTTCTTAAAATTTTCAATTATTATTTCCCAAAATAAGATTTATTTTCCAGAAAGTACTTAACACACTCTCAAGTAAGTTAAAATTATAAACACCCATTCAAAGTATAATACTTCAATTAGTTTGATAGCTCAAAGTAGAATATTTAAGAACTTTTGGGACACTGCAGGCAAAAGAGACAAAAGTGCAGTATATGACCTTCAGATGCCATTTCCTTTTTGTTTTTCACACCAAACAAACAAAAGATAAACTCCATTAATCCTTATCAACATTAGTGGATAATAGTTTTTTTACTCTGAAACCAATACGAATAAGTAGTTCTTTTTTTTTCTGCATCATCATAAAATACTTTTAGACAGTTGACAAATATAGAATCTTAAATCTGCAGTTAAAACCTCAAAACTAAATAGAGCCATGGAAGACATTTTTGGAACACATAGCACTAAACTTGGAAATTCGGTTCCACATTTAAAACTACCAAAATTAAATAAATACATAAAAGCTTAGCTTCTGGTTTATGCTGAGTGCAGAACTCTTGTAACCGATATTTCATAGGCATTGGTGATTGTGCTTACAGGGAGCCAGGCACTTAGGATGTTCATATATGTTATTGAGTAAATAAACTGCTACATTTTACATTTACGTTTAACCCTTTCACAACTAAGGGAAACATTTTTCCCCATTTTAAAATTGGTGATTGTCGTATTTAATTATAACCTTATCTGCATTTTTTATACAGAATGTCAAAATAGAACGTATGCCGAAAACAATTACGTAAACGGGAACATTTAGTCCATGTCCATCTTTGCAATAATGTTGCATCTGTGCAATGTCTATCTTTGCTTCACAACCAAAAGAAATTGCTTCGCAGAATATCATAATTAGCACATCATTTTGTATAGTAATTTTATTTCATAATTTTATATTATTTTAGTTAACATTTTGTTATAATAAACCAATAAATAAAAGACGTTGCATAATAAGCCTAACTATAATTTGTGTTACCTTTATAGTCCATTGGGAAAAATATTTCCCATAAAATTCCAAAAAAACTACACATTGTTATGTATTTTTCTTATGATTTTAATTTATTTTGTGTCTAAACAAACTAAAATAAACAGTTACATAGTAATATTTACTCTTAGAAACCTTATGGTCCTGAAAGGGTTAATATGTAATAATACTGTCATATATATAACGGTATAAGGTATTAACTTTTTGTATATACCAAAGAGCCAAAGCATTATGACCAGTGCATCTTTATGCAAATCGAAGCAACTGCAGGTAAACAATGGTGCATGTGAAGGTCATGAAACAGAATAAATAAGACTTGATACTGAGCTATGTTAATCCGTGTTATTCTTGTTCTTCAGATGGGAAAGGCAGCGAACTTAACTGAGTTTGACACAGGGCGAATTGCAATAGCCAGACGACTGGGTCAGATCATTTCTGTGACGGCAAGTCTTGTGGGGTGCTCACTATCAGCCGTGGTTAGTACCTTTGAAAATTGGTCCAAGGTAAAAACCATGAACCGCCAGCAAGATGTAGGCTGACCACGGCTCATCGACACTAGAGGTGAGCGAAGGCTATCCTTTATGGTACGAGCCAACAGAAGGGATACTGTGATGCAACTCGCCTGTTATTTGAATGCTGGTGAAAGGAGTAATGTGTCACAACACACAGTACATCGAACCCTGTGGAAAATGGGGCTACGTAGCTGGCCACTCAGAGTGTCCATACTAACCTCAGTTCACCATTGAAAGTGCCTACAATAGGCACACAAGCATCAAACTGGACCTTGAATGATTGGAAAAAGGTCGTCTGGTCTGATGAATCTTGTTTCCTGTTGCACCATGTGGACAGTTGGATATGTATGCGTTGTTTACCTGGGGAAGTGTTGGCACCAGCGTGCACCATGGGAGGAAAACAAGCCGGTGGAGGAAGTATAATTCTTTGGATAATTTTCTGCTGGAAAACCCTGGGTCCAGTCAGTCACGTGCAGGAAACTATGACATCTACCAGCTACCTAAACATCATTGCAGACCAGGTACATCCTTTCATGGCAATGGCATATCCCTCTAGTAGTGCCTTCTTTCAGCAGGATAATGCGCCATGCCACACTGCCTGGATTGTTTGAGAATGGTTCGTGGAATATGAGGAAGACGTTCAGGTATTGTCCTGGCCTCCAAATTCCCCAAACATCAATCAGGCATCTGTGGTTTGTGTTGAAACAGCATATCCGATCTGCAGTGGCTCACCCACATAACTTAAAAGAGTTAAAGGATCTGCTTGTAACACGGTACCAATATCCACAAGACACCTTTAGAAATCTTGTGTCCATGCCTTACCAGGTAAAAGCTGTTTTGTGTCCATGTAGAGAACCGTCATATTAGACAGGTGGTCATAATGTTTTGGCTCTTCGGTGTATGTATATAATGCTATAAGGTATTTACCATTCGTAGCAAATAAGTAGTGCATGTATGTTTTTCTACAAATTGGAAAAATTCAGAAACCACAATGCAAAAATTCTAAATTTGGCAGTTTTGGAAGCGTGTACTTTATATTTCAGTGTCTGATATATAAAGTAAGAATAGGGATGAGGAGATGTTGGTCAAACGTTTCAATATTCTAATAGGAATGGAGTATTATAGTTTTTGAATTTTGTTTTAGAATTTAAAGAAGTGTCCTGACACAATTTAAATAGTAAGTTTTATCTGTTTGATAAATACTGGTAATGGAGAGTGAAATTCGAAGATCCATATTTTCTACAATAAGCATTTTACAGGAAAATAGGACTAGATAAATTAAAATCTCTCTAAATCTCGATTTTAAACAACATCTGTGCAGTAAATAATGAAATAAACTTGGCGTATTCCATATCAACTAATAAATCAGCACTTGAGCGTCGATTTAAATTTTAGAGGAAAAATTGTCTTGAGCCGGGTGGGATATGAACCCACGACCTCCTGATAACATGTCAGGTGCTCTGGACCACTGAGCTACTGGCTGCCGATCGATCTCAGTGGTCCAGAGCACCTGACATGTTATCAGGAGGTCACGGGTTTGTATCCCACCCTGCTCAAGACAATTTTTCCTCTAAAATTTAAATCGACACTAAAGTGTGCTGATTTATTAGTTGATCTATGCAGTATTTAAAGAGTTAGAGAAGTTTGAATATTGAACGAGTTATGTCAGTCATAAGAAGATATTTGAAGTCCTCAGAAGTTAATTGAAACTTTTAAAAAATATATTATTTAATAACACAAGTATGTGTTTTAGAATTTTCTGCAAATAATTCTTTCAATAATTGTCAGTTTTGTATAAGTTTCTTAAGACTGACTCTGCTGTTGTTAAAAACTTCTGTAACTCTTTAAATACCCAATGAATATTGTTGAAAAAGGAGATTTAGAGATTTTAATGATATTTTAATTTATCTAGTTTTGTTTTCCTGTAAAATGCTTATTATAGAAATTACAGATCTTCAAATTTGACTCTCCATTGACTTAACATGAAAATGTTTTCATTTTTTCTGTCCATTTTGTGTACGTTGTTAAAATAATATATTATTTATGTCACTGTATTATATTATATAACATTAGCATTTATATATTTCACCTATTTTAGGATGAATACATGGAGGCTCTGACAAAACTGCAAATGACTGTAACTCGGGCATATAAAGTCAATCCAGAAATTAAGTTTGAAGTTTTTATTCATAAAGTGGATGGACTTACTGATGACCATAAAATAGAAACTCAAAGAGATATTCATCAAAGAGCAAATGATGACTTAACTGATTCGGGACTAGAAAATATTAACCTAAGGTAAAAGATATGATTTGATGTAAATGATTGATGTGTAAATCATATATGAAATTTCTCAAGCATTACTAGCATTGCTACAAACTTTGCTTTATAAATTTGTGTGGCATTGTTAATAGCTCTGACTTGTGAAATAGATATATATTTTAATATCTTATTCACTAAAATTTGAATTATGTTAACTCATCTGAATGGAAATTGCTTCATTGAAAAATTGTATTTTCGAAAGGCAGATCAGTTTGAAACATGTCTTTGTGCTTCAATTGATCCAGTCTGTAATCTGAAAAATTAAGTCCTTCAGGAAAACCATGCTGGACATAAACTCTATCTTCAGCACTGTTGATTGCAATATTATGGAGAAGTTGATTAATCCATGCAGCAGGGGTGAAACAAATGGACCCTGGGGTAGGATACTGTTTCAGGCCCCAAAAATTTTCATAGTAATTTTGTGTACTGCTAAGTTGTCAATTACATTATACTCCTAGAAAAAAAAAAAAATCATTGATCTAAAGATAATATTTGTTTAACTATTATATAATGTGGCAAACATATTTATATATTTATTATGAAGTAAAATCTCCAGTCTAGATGCAGTTGTTGAAGACTGAATGCTAAGTAAAATACAGTGAGAATATGAGGTAAATCGGAAATTAGGTTACCAAAAAATATGATTTTAAGGATTTAATGGTGAAAAACCAATTGCTTTTTATAGGGTTAACTGAATGTCGAAACACTCGTGTTTTTCTACCAACTTGTATGAGCTCAAAAAATGGAAATACCATTGTACAACAGAAAACATAAGCATGTAAACAATCCAAAAAAAGAACAATGACATTGTCCACTGTTTAAATGTATAAAAGAAAGAATACTTACTGTATTGGAGTAAATGTTCTCAGTTAAAAAAAATGTTTTATAATAATAAATTTACAAAATTACTCGACATAAAATCTAAGAAATACTGTGGCAGAAATTTTTTTTTGCCATTCAGGTGAGTAGTATAACACAGTGGGATATGAATGCCAGGTGTTCTGGACCACTAAACTTTAGCCAGCTAGTTAATTTATCTACTAATTAATACTTTAAATCTTTCAAAATTTCCCACCATTTTCGACAGTGGTGCCATTTATGATCAGGAACGGCAACTTTCCAATGTTGCTCAGAATAGGTATTAATAGGGATGTCACACACGCTAAAACGTTATTAATGCAGGAATCAAAAATAAATCCAGAGAATTACCTATTTACAAAGAAGCCAAAAACTGCTATTAGAACACCTATTATGTTACTGGGAAGCATAGGCTTCCCAGTTACATAACAGGTGTTCTAATATAATAATAATTCTAATATAATAATAATGGGTTTTACCAATGAGTCCCACTCATTAGTAAAACCCATTTTTCTGCAAAAGCATTTTTTTTTAATTTTCCCTAATCATTAATAATGTGTGTTTAATTATTTCACTTATTTCACTAAGTAACTGTAAAATCAGTCACTCAATTCATTCCACAAAGAGAACTGTAATTTATTTTTTTAATTAAAATCAGTAAAATTTATATTACATATTTGATTATTATGGCATGTGTGAAATTTCAATTTTGTTCCTTTTATTTAAAACTAACTCTTCTAGATTTCTTTTTTGAGAAAAAGTATGAATTCTTTCATGTCTGAGTTTCTTGCCATCTTGTTCTCAGTTGATATTAATGACAGTCCATTTAAAATTAATTACTTTTGTGCTGTTGTACTCCTCATGTAATTTTTAATTAAATTTAGTTTATAAAGCTTAATTCAGGTGCTAACAACAGTTACAGGCAGGCTCAGATCTAGAAAAATATTGGGGGGGGGGGCAAGAAACACATTTATGCCAGAAAAAAAGTAAAAGGGGCCAAGAGACTGGATTTCCATTGTAGTAATATTTTCCCATCTGTTTATATCTTTAAAAAAATTGTGAAAAGTGCATGCAAATTTATAACTTTAATAGTATATTGCCCTTGCCAGCATTCTCAAAGGGGAAGGACTATACTCCATTGCATGCCCCCCTAGATGTATGGTAAAAAAAGATAACACTGAGCAACACACAAAAAGGCTTTGAAATGAAAATAGCCAATCTTTACTAATTTCAAGGTGCTGAACATGAAAATGACAGTAAAATTTGTTGATTGGCTCTTGTTCAGGGGAGACAGAGATGGTCATGTATAAACGATTCAGTCCACATTGAGTACATAGGTAACCATTTCGCAATGCTGTATTTTAAACTCCAGATTGCAACATATTGCATTGTATTGCATCAGCCAGCCATATACACAACCCCCTGGAGGTATTGCATCATTGTCTGATGAAATGTAGTTGAGTCATGACATCACGGCTTTACAATTGCGGACAAAAGATGATGCAATTGTTAGTTGTAAGCAATGTTTCGTAGGGTGAGCAAGTCTTTTGAACGACTCCCATTTACCCCTGAGTCATTAGTACAACACATGTGATCCTTGCAGTTTTAATCCAGCAGTAGTGATGCCTCGTAACTGTGTTAATAGTGCAGATACATTTTGTTACATTTGTGGGGAAGTGACGTTTGCAAGCCAGAAAAGGGCCATCACTCCAATAGTGAAAGCGGCGTATGAATTTTATTTTGGATGCAAGATCGGGGACCAGGACAAGGCCTGGGCCCCAACGTATGCTTCAGTATGTGTGCAAGAAATCTTCTGAAGTGGCTGAAAGGTGAAAAAGTGGCGATGCTGTTCCTATGGTTTGGAGAGAGCCAAGCAATCATGCAAATGACTGCTACTTCTGCATGGTTCTACCTGTTTCTGGAGGCATCACAAGAAAGAGAAGTGGACAATAGCATACCCAAATATACAATCTGCTCTCCAACTAGTTCCGCATGGCAAAGGCCTTCCCGTTCCCGAACCTCCAAAAGAATTTTCCATTGATTCAGATGATGAGGAGGGAGGTGAACTGACATCGGGTTCTCCACAGCGTTCAGTGTCTAATAATGATCCATATGTCTGCCATGGTGCATCATTTGTGTCATACATTCTCACTGAAGAAGAATGAACGATCTTGTTCATGATCTGGAGCTGGCCAAAGCAGAGTTACTTGAATCAAGACTTAAACAATGGAAACTTCTCAAGGAAAATGTCTGAGTGACTTTGTTTCGAACTCGTCATGAGCAGTTTGCGCCTTCAGAAAGGAAGATGACCTTGTGCTCTGCTCTGGTGTAGATGGCCTGATGAATGCCCTCGAAATCAAACATAACCCTCAAGAATAGTGACTAAATCATAGACTCCTCGAAATTGAGTCTCAAGGCGGTGTTGCTGCATAATGGAAATCGACTTCCATTTGAGTTGGACACGCTGTCTACATGAAAGAAATCTACGACAACCTAAAACAGCTGTTGAACTGTCTTCAATACAGCAAGTAAGGCTGGCATCTCTGTTGGGACTTGAAGGTAGTGGCTCTGTTGATGGGTCTGCAGCTGTGATATACAAAGTACTGCTGTTCCTTATGTGAATGGGATAGCTGAGCAAAGACTTTGCACTACGTGAGGAGAAACTGCCTCAGAGGAAATCTCTGAAGGTCGGAGAGAAGAACGTGGAACACCTAGCACTGGCAGAAACACACAAAATCCTGCTACCATCCCTACACATCAAACTCGGTGTGATGAAAAACTTCGTAAAAGTCATGGACCCGACAGCATCAGCTTTCAAATACTTGGCTGACAAATTCTCTCAACTCGGCGAAGCAAAAGTTAAAGAGGGAATTTTTGTGTGTCTTCAGATCTGCAAGCTGTTCAGAAACCAGATGTTCAATAACCTGCTTCAGGGTGATGACAAAAAGGCTTGGGACGTGTTTTGTCTCATGTCAACTAAATTCCTCGAGAATGTCGGGGTAGATAACTATAAGAAATTGCTTAAGGACATGTTGTCTCTGTATCACAAACTTGGCTGTAATATGTCCTTAACCCTTCCAGTGTCCAGCCTGAATGAAAAACAGTTTCCATCCAGGGGCCAAGATATTTTCTGCCTATGCTCAGCCAAAAAAACTGTAACTTTAGAACTTTTTTGCCAAATAACAAATGAAAGGAATTATGGCATGTTGTATGCCAAATTAATCACCATTTAATTCTGGATTTTTTTGAAATTATATTTAACAAAAAAGATAATATATTTCATTTTAATAGGACTTTTTTTAGAGTCATGTAATAAATAATGCATCTGGCAACACAAAAAAAAAGGAAGTAATAATCAGAAATGATTACAATGCACATGGATAGAATGACTATATTTCTGAATAACAAAGAAAATTACTTTTTTGGTTTTAAGTAAATATTTTTCTCATTTTGTAATTTTTTTCTTGGTACCATACTTAGAGAGGAAATTCTAGGCTTTTAGCCAACTGTGCTGAGTAAGATAAACAAGTTAACTTTAGAATTTAAAAAAAAATAACCAATCAACGGAAATAGGTCATGTTATATGCCAAATTAAACAGAATTTAATTACGAATTTTATGAAAATATATAATATAAACAAATTTGCAAGCATATTGATTTTAATAAGCCGTTTTCAATGTGATATATGGTGAAAAAAATGATCACACTGTACAATTAAGGCTTCATTTTGGAAAACCTGCTGAACAAAAATAGTTAAATTATATATTTATCGAAAGGAAATTTCCTCCCAAATAAATCATATTTCAGGTTGAATATTATATTTCATTTCTTTTAATGATTCTTTTCAGTATCATATATTTTAAACACGGCCAGTGTTATACAATGTGACTTGGCCTTCTCACATTCACGGGATTTTCTTAACTGGTTATTAAATAGAAAAAAAACTTTTTGGCTGCTTTTTTTTTTACTAAACATAAATTTTTTCTTTGGGTGTTGAAGTTTGGCGATCTTGGCTAAGTGCAGAAATAATTGTGCACCAAGGAAACCTTCCCGAAATTGCCCTCCCAAATGATGCCCGATTTCCGTAGCAAGGAAATCTATTTTACTTCCATATCCAAGACATTGTTTCAGAAAATGGTACAAGCTCAAAGTTTTTTTATTGAAAAAACAAGAAATAATAAAAGAAAAATTACATATAACCTAATGGAATGTTAAATAAAATATCCACAACAACTTTTAAGCATGCCTCCGATCTAGCATAACTCGGAAAGATCGATAAATCAGCTGATTGAATATCGCTAACTAACGGAAGTAAATATACAGAAATAAATTTTCTTTCATATCCAAGACCTCATTTATTTTCAGAAAATGATACTATATCAAAGTTTTACTGGAAAAGTAATAAATAATAAAATAAAAATTAACATATAGCCTGATGAAATGTTAAAATATCCACAGCAACAAGTTGTAGACTGGCTGTACGATATAACATAACTATGAAAAAAATCAATACTTATTGATCGGCCAAAAGATCAATAATTTCCAAAAATAAATCTACTGAAATGAAAACTAACTAAGGTTTAAATATAAAAAAAAATACTAACTTTACAAAGAGTATCCAATATGCTGCACCAAAACTGTAAAAAACACTTATAGTACATGGAACGGAGATAACATGTATCAGCCATCTGCATCTTGTTTGACTCAGTGAAGCATAACTAATTAAATGCAGCTGCAACCAGAAAATCTAAGATGGATGTGTTACTTTCAGTTTCAATTTGAAGGATGCTGGAAAAAACGATAAGAGTAACTTGGGAATACTGAAATAGGTTTATAACAGAAAAGATTGGGAAACAGGAAAAAAAAATTGTGGTACGTATTTTTTAATTACTTCCAAAATCTATCTTTTTTAAAAATAGCAGTTTTTTTTTTTTTGTTATTTTTAGGAGATTTTCGAAAATTTTGTTGATAATAGTTCAAATCAAACTTGTGAGCTTAAATCAGAAGGTTTCTTCAGCAAATAGGAATGGTAACAAGCAAATCGGCAATACCATTTAGTGCTTCTAAAAAATGGCAATCAGATGGCTTTATAAAATTATTTATTTTGTAGTTTAATAAAATATGCATCAAATTAAAAAACAAAATATTTTTGAAGTCTGAATTATATATTTTTATAAGATATATAGATATAAATTACAATGGTAATTTTTATTTTTAAAAAATCGATTTTTTTTTTTTAAACTAAAAACAGATACATACGTCCTTGGCCTCTCAATTCAGATTCTCCGAACGTATATAGATGATGTAGACACTGGAAGGGTTAATGAAACAACAATCTCTAATTTGCAATTCATGGGCAAACAATAAGCAATGCACAAATCTGTTAGAGAGCACCTTTTTTTTTATTGATGAGCCATTTGCATATTTGGAGTCTCTGGAGTGAATTTACCACTGTTTTATAGTACTTATTTTCAAATTTTAATTCTATATATTTTTCGAAATATTAAGAGTAACAGATGACTTTTGCACTTGAGTGTATAAGCAACTCCATTGTTGTAGAGATATTAGAACCGGTGCTGCTGTGATTTCCTATTTACTTGCAATAGTATGAATGCATGGTCCTTGTTGATTGTTGAACATGTCTTGAAAAATTGAATTATGATTAAGATTATTGCAATATGTATAAATACAATATTTTATTGAAATTGTTGTAGCATTTCTATAGTGCATGAATAGTAACTTCAGTATTACAACAGTTTGATTTATTAAGGACAAACTGTTGTAATGCTAAATTATTAATATCAGATTTTCCATATATGTTAACTTAAAAATGAATTGGATTATTAGGTTTAGCATAATTTATTCATAATAATCATAATTTCATCATGTAAGATGTATTCAACAATAAGCAAGTGCAATATAATGGTCATATCATCACAATTGTCTGTAATAAGCATACAATATCACCTCTTCCAATATCTCTGCAATGGAATTCCTAATATTCTTTATATCCTACAGCCATCCCATGGCTGAGTGGTTAGTGCACTTGGCTACTAATCAAAGGGACTTGGGTTTGAGCCCAAGGTAAGGTATGGATGTTTGTGTTGTCTTCCTGCTGAAGTCTCGCCCTCCTCACATGTCTTCTATATAGAATATAAACTGACAAGGCTCCTGTCAGACCTCTGTGGCAAGCAGCTGCTTGAGGGGGGTATTTTTTATTTATAACCTACAAGTTTAAATTATGTGTCAGTTTGATTAAAATAAACTATATAATCTGCAATTGTGATAACTGCTTGCATCCTGAATGGTAAATTATTTTTTACTATTTTGTTAACAAGAAATAGTAAAGTGTGATAATGATGCTATAAAAAAAATCTGTTTCATGGGAAAACATAGTAACTTTTTTCTTCTGTGCATTCATCCAAGAATTATTTATTATTGCATCCTTTTGTTGACTTTTTAAACCTCAACTGTAACTTGTATTAGTGGTTAAAAAAAGTGATCTATTTTATTTGAATTATTGCACTGAGATTAATTACACATTTGTACATTAAAAGTTAACTTGGAAATGTCATTCAAACTCTTGAATATTTTTATTATTAAATTTGTACGCTGAATTTTAATATCATATTTGTTTCCAGCTAGTAAAATGGTTGGAAAAGGAGAAATGGTTAAGTGAAGAACAAATAGATATTTAAATATTTTTTGTAGGTACAGTATTTAGGAAAACTTGAGCTTTTTAAATGCACAAAATGTTTTCAATATAATTTAATCATATAGTGGGGTTTCAGTGAAATGTAAAATAATATAAAAATAAAATTTTGCCTACATTTTTCACTATATCTAAAATATATTTTAGCATAAATACTATTTTAAAAGTAAAATATAATGCATATTATATATTTCATTATTCCAGTTTTTATCTGACAAGTATCTATGATCATTCAATTTTTGAAGCCTTCAGCAAGGTTGTACAAAAGCTCATTCCTCAGTTACCAGCCTTAGAAAACCTTCTGAATATATTTATTACAGTAAGATTTTATAGTTCTGCCTTAAATATAATATTAAATTATTATATAATTGTTCTGTCTTAAATATAATTCATATGTAATGTATGTATTGTAATTATAAATCTAACTTTTATAATATAAATTTTTATTATAATGTGGATCCCATAAAGATAAAGCTGCAATAATTTTTAAAGAAAATGATAGATTTTTTTTTTCTGCCTATTTTACTTGTTATACATTTTTATTGTTATTATTGTGTCCTTTACTCTTTATATTTTAAAATGCAAAGTTACTTTCTTTTAACCCCCCCTACTTCCCCCCCCCTCTCATTTGGTGCATAATAGCCTAGTTGCTAAAGTTCTAGGATTTGATATCTGAATGCTGACTACTACCCTTGAGGTTGTGAAGACTTCAAAATTGTTTTAATCTTTGTTTCAAATTACACGGACTGTTGAAACAAATCAAGTTAAAAGAGTCACTACTTAATCTCTACCAGTAGTGTCTACAGGTTTCATTCATATTGAGAAGGTTGACTTGTAACTGCCTTCCTATACTGAATCATCTTTGACCTTGTCCGACTTCCTGCTGTTCCTCTGGCTAGCTCTGGGCAAGAGTGCAGTGCACCCTTTGCCCCTTAGCCAGTTAAGATGAGTTTTGCCAGTTCAACCAGCTAAGGTGAGTTCACAAGTTCCCAAAACTAAGCTGAATGTCTGCCACAGGAAACATTTTTACAATTTAACAGAACTGAAAATATATCTTGAATAAATATTAAAAACGAAACGTTAAAAATCAGTATTTTCATGTCTAAAAAGTGTCTGTGCATTCATTCAAGAATTATTTATTATTGCATCCTTTTGTTGACTTTTTAAACCTCAACTGTTGACTTGTATTAGTGGTTAAAAAAAGTGATCTATTTTATTTGAATTATTGCACTGAGATTAATTACACATTTGTACATTAAAAGTTAACTTGGAAATGTCATTCAAACTCTTGAATATTTTTATTATTAAATTTGAACACTGAATCATGATTATTTTTAAACTGTTTAAAAAGTTTTTATTTTTGTGCATGATAGGAAAAACACCTTGTCAGATAATGTAAGAATTCGAAAATGGAAAATTGCACTTTTGACATGTTAAAAACAAGGTGAAAACACTGCAGATAGCAGTGATGCTATTTTGTTCCCTCTGTCTTATCTAATGACCAAAATGGTGATAGTTAAAAGGGGTGAGGTCAAGACTGTATAGTGGGTAAGAAAAAGTTCAAAATGAAGTTTTTGAATCAAACAGTTGCATAACTGAATGAGGTGAAGCATTATCATGCTGTAGCAGAACACCTTTTAACAGCAAACCTCTGTGTTTAATATGATTATCCTTACCTGGTCTGGTGGTTAGCATACCTGACAACTAAGACCAGCAGGGCATGTCCTTGTGTAAGTGCTTGTATGTTGTATGAGAAACCAGGACAAGCCTAATATATCTTCTAGGTTATCTCTGTCTGTTGTGTAGGGTAAAAATTTAAAAGTAAAAAAATATTAAAAATAATTCCCTTATCCAGTCTTCTATGGTCCAATGTCAATGATTACATGCCCACTGCAAGCATTGACGACAGTGAACAGCCATGAGCATAGGCACATGAATGGGTCTGCGGCTGTGGAGACCCATATCCAAGAGCTTACAATGAACTGTGTGTTTGAACACATTTGGGCCCTTTACCACAATTGAAATTATGGGTAATGTCAGCCACAGTAGCCCTCCTGTTGTTGCGGACAAAACAAGATAGCCTGCACTGACCTCTGACATATCTGAATAATAATAGAATCAATCAATAATAATAGACCTCTGGCATCAAATGGCCCACCCCTTGACGACTCGAAGTGTCACCTGTTTCGAACCATTTTTGATAGGCACTAGCTACTGCATAGCATGAGCAACCTACTAGCATCGCTGTTTCGGAGATGCTCTTACCAAGGCATCTTGCCATAATGATCTGGCCTTTGTCGGTAATCAGATAAATCCTCTGCTTTTCCCATGTTGAGACGAAATGAAATACTGCCTGTGAGAGCTCTGACCCAGGTATTTTCTATGTCATTCATGACCTTGGCACATGACACTGACTGGTTGCACACACACTTCTTTGCATAATCCAGAGGTGGTTTTAATATATTGTCTGATTGGTTTCTATAATGATTAGCAATATATGATAATAGCACACTATTTGGACACACAATGGCCACCAAATTATGACAGCTAATACCATATGGGGCCTCCTTAAGCATAAATAACTAACTACCTGAATATGAAATATCTTTGCTACTAAGTAATGATACACCTCTGTAAATATGTCCAACCAGGCTAACTGCAAAGCACCCACATTTGAGTAGCAATGACACCACTAATGTAACATTCCATTTAATTGCTTGTTCCAAAATTCCTACAAATGTTTGATGGAGTTAAGATATGAAGAGATGACTGTCTATTTAAGGAGAGTAAAGTTGTGTAATGTTATTCAAACATTTTGCAATGCAAGTGCAATTGTATACTCACCTTCTAGTCCACATACACCTTTAAAATAGTGGTTCTGGAACAACCAATGAGATATGCTGTTTCTGAGATAGAAGCATCCACATACCTGCCTTTTACAAATAAATTACATTTTGTTTGTGTACTTTTCAATTCATATGTTTCATAAACTTAACATTGGACTGAATGCTGCCACTCTTAGTAAATACCAGATTTTATTCATCTCACACAGTTAATTTTTCTGTGTAAGATAATGTGGTCATAATTTAATTGCCACTGAGTATATAAGAACAATTTTTTTTATGTTTAAAGATCTGTGTTATTGGTTTTTGCATGAAAAATGTCAGATTAAGATTTTTTTAAAGCATAATCATCTTTTTAGAATTCAGGCATAGAAAAGGCATTCCTCTTTGATGTTGTTAGCAAGATCTACATAGCAACTGACAGTTCCCCTGTGGATATGCAATCATATGAACTGTGTTGTGATATGATAGATGTTGTGATAGATATATCTTGCATATATGGGTAAGTTATTACAGTAATTTCTAAGTAGTATCATTCTTGCAAATCATTCATGAACACAATAACTAGGTAGGGGGAAAAATTGAAATTTATGGTAATAAAAGGAAAGAAGTGTTTCAGTTTTAGCTCTTTTTTACTGCACTAAAGTGAATCTCTGTCCCTGCTTTCTAATTTGTACTTAACTATTGGCTCAGCTACACACTAATACCCTGCATCTCATAGGGAGTTGATGGCACTTCAGCTAACCATTTCTACACAGAACACCACATCTAAATTCTTTTGCAGAGTTGAAGGCTGTAAATTGTATTTAAATGGATGTATACAACTTGAAACGACCCCTCCCCTTTCCCCCTACTCCGGACAAAATCAGAAATTGGATTCCTTAGAATCCTTGTTCAAGGTGAGGGAGGTTGCACTAAGAGATTAGTGAACATCCCTAATCAATGTATTGTGATTGGCATTGCAGTGGGAATGAGTCTATTGTTATCTGGGTTGGCTTATCTGTGAATGTGTTTATATGCAAATATATACAATAGTTCTTGTTGTTTTCACTAATATCAAAAAGTATACATGCCATGGACTTGACCATGGCCACTCTAAGCCACTGCATTCCATGCTGCATGCCAAAATGCTAACTTTCTAAACATTTTCTCAAAAAATCACTGTAGAAAGATGCGCAAACAGCATTTGTTACTGTTACCTCTGGATTGTTAATTTTTTAGATATACTGATTAATATATTATTAATTACTGAATGATGACTCTGTTATTAATAATTATGAGTAACTATGGTAAATTATGTTATCAAAAAATAATCTTGCCTCACTTTCTGCACTGCAAGAATGTAAATAAACAAATTTTTCAAATATATATATAATTGAAGAAATAAATACATGAAAATTAAAAAAAAATTAATGCAAACTATTTCAGAGAATGGGCATTTAATCAGAATAATGAGTCAAAATGTGGCAAAACGACCAACTGCAACTAATAGCACAATCAAAAGGAGCATTACTGCTCCCAGGTTAATATAGCAACTAGTTTTATTTCTTTCCAAAAGAAATGGATGTCGAACTTCTCCCAATTCCAACCTCCCAAGCTTCCAGACTTGCACTACACCTCTGATCAATGACATATTTTACAATGAAAAACTATTAATCTGTTTCATTTGCAGTTAGTCATCCTTTCTTACTATATAGGAAATCCTTGTATTAATAGTCTGTATATAAACTTTCGGCATGCAGTATGCTCAAATTAATGTATTCATTTGTATACAATATTCTGTTCAGAGTGGTTACTCTTTTCACATTTTATAATTATATCATTCTAAATCTGGGTAATATGCTTAAACTATGTTTGATGTATAGTATTTGTAGTTATGGCATTTTTAATTACTATTCTAATTGCACTTTTTTTTAAATTTAGTCTGAAAGAAGATGGGGAAGGAAGTGCCTTTGACTGTCAATCAGCTAGTATCATCAAATTGAATAATGGCACAGTATTATATTTGAGAGAAGTAAATAGGTTTCTAGCACTGGTGTGTATACTCAGGGAAGACAATTTTAACAGACAAGGTTAGTAAATTTTTTTATCCTTAGTCTATAGTGTAAATATTTTTGACATAGAGAGCTATTTGCTCAGCTAAATTTAATGCTGTCATTTACTTTTCTCAGTTTCTTAGCAATAAATTGCATTTAAAATACATAAAAAAGATTTAAACTCTTAATAAAGATTTATGTATTATTAAGATATATTTTCACATAGCGAGAGTGCTCATAAATAGACACCAGTAACATAATAAAATATGGAGCAAGCAGTGGTGTAGCCAATAGTTTTGGAAGAGAGAAGATTTTGTAATTTAAATTCATGAACTAATTCTTTAAAGTCAAGTTTTGTCAAAGAGGGGATATAATCCCTCCTCCAGAGCTACACTTCTGTGTAATAGTAATTTTTTTTACTGAAAATGTTCGTTATTCAATTATTATTAACATTAAAGATAGATTAAGTCTATAAACACTGTAGATGCCTGACTAGTTGCTTATTATCATGACAAACAATCGGCTCATTGACACTAATGTGATAATTGATGGTAGTAGAGTGGTGCAGTGAAGTTTAGGTTAAGTAGTTCTACCTGCATTTTCTTCGTTCTTCAGAGATAGCTTTGTTGTTGTTCAAGGAGGACAATTCTGGATTCTGTGCTGTTCTCCATAGCCGATATTTCACAGGTCTGGCATTGTTGCTCCTCACTTGGTGATAATTTTTAAGTGTGGTGGTGTTGCACTTTGCTGCATCTCCTCTGAAGAAAATGCAGATATGACTATTTAACCTAAACTTCACAGCACCATTCTACGACCATCAATTACCACATTAGTATCAATGAGCCGATTGTTTGTCACGATAACGTGACTAATCCAGCACCTATAGTGTTTATAGAGTTAATTTAATCTATCTTTTACTCAGGACACTGTGTTTTGTCCATTATATTTTATTAACATTGTTTAGAAATTCGCTATTAAAAAAAATTGTGCTGTGCATTTAACAGGAGGTTATTATTTTAATTATGGAATATCCACCATTTACAAAAGAGATGTTTACTTAAGAATGGTATTGAAAAATGTAACTTCCATAATGCACACCCAAGTTATACATATACACAATCGTATCAGAATAATATGACCACCCACAGAATCACAGTGTACCCACCCAGGCGCGTCAGAGTGCACATGACAAGGTTGACCACACGGAGATATAAGCGGTCGGCAAAGACATGAGATAGTGCGTAATGTGAGCACAATGGGCAGAGGTATTGGTTTGACAGACGTTCAAAAAGGAATCGTCATCGGCTACTGTGCCAAGGGTGGAAGCATCTCAGAAACAGCAGACTTCGTGGGCTGTTTGTGAGGTGCTGTAGTAAGGGTGTATCAAAAATGGACTGCTGGCACAAGGAGTACCTCCAGACATCATAACTGTGGAGCCCCAAAGACCATCGACCATAGAGGAGAACTTCCCCCTCCATCAACTGATAAAGGGCAATTGACGCACAACAATGCAGCAATTGACCACTCAAATGAACTCTGGGGCACCCAGGTACGTGTCCCCGATAACAGTAGAGCGAACCCTGTTACACACGGGTCTCCGGAGTCAACGCTGCATAAAGGTGCCCATGTTTACCAAGGTCCATCGGTAACGTCACCTGCAGTTCGCATGTGACTACTCTCATTGGACAGTGGAAGAGTGGAAAAAGGTTGCCTTCTCCAACAAATCGAGGTTTCTATTCCACAGAAGTGACAGCTGGTGGTGGATACGGCATCAGATACGCGAGAACCAACACTGAGACACACTTGTCAGTCAAGCACAGGCAGGCAGTGTGCATATCTGGGGGATGTTTTCCTGGTATGACCTGGGATCACTGATACCCTGAATGCCAATGGTTACCTGTCCATCCTCACTGACGACACGTATCCCTTCATGTTGGACGTTTACCCTGATGTTGATGGTGTCTACCAACAGGACAATGTGCCCTGCCATGTCACTAAGGTGGTGTGTAACTGGTTTCAGGAACACGACAGCAATGTTTCCATTCTCCCTTGGCCAGCAAAATTGCATGACCTAATCCCATAGAGCACTTGTGGGACCATTTGGATTGACAAGTTCGGTGTGCAGACCCCAATCACGTCATCTCCGGAACCCCCGTGCTCTGCTGGAGTCCAAATGGGCACGTGTGCCTCTGGCAACCTTCCAGGGCCTCATTGCATCCATGCCACATCATCTCGGTGCTGTCATCTGGGCCAAGAGTGGTTATTCCCATTATTAAGTAGGTGGTCATATTATTCTGATACGACTGTGTATAGTTACCATGTTTATGCAACTTATATCTCAGATATTAGACTATGTATATCTTGTTTGGAAAAATTCCTTGTCCTGTACATGAAACCACTCTGTCACTGTTGTCTGCAACTTCATGTGATTGGAATCATTGACCTTTCAAAGCTTTCTTTAAAGGACCAAAGATGCCAATATTATAAAGTAATAAGTCTGGGTTATGTAATGGATGTTTCAACACTTCCTACCAGAATCACTTCAGATCAGATGTTTTCTTAACAACTTATAGGTAGCATTACCATAAGTACCACCCCTCCCCCCACCCCTTGGTAATCATACTCAGATACAGGTTGTAATCTTTTTGTGCAAACAAAAATTTCAACATTATTCATCATAATTGTTATTATCCACCTTTTGCAAATGGCACTGAATGGAACAATTCTTCATTAGTTGAAGCACGCTAACTGATATGTGAATTTATGCATGCCGAAATGCATAAATTTATGCATGCCTAAATGCATAAAATTATGCTGTTATAATGTTAAATGCTCTTGAGCAATACTATTCTATTGACTATTCCTAGCTTACATCTATTTTCATAGTTAAGCTATGAGTTTTTTCACCATGGTGTTATTGGACACATTTAATGCTTCAAAAGTTCCAAAGCTATAGATGGAAAATATTACCATAGTTGTGTCTCCTTAAACTTCTTATGCTGGCTCAACCAGTCTTGTTGTCTTCCTTGAGTTATTCTTGGAAGGGCCCTCCATCGTAGATCTTAAGTTGGTTGCTGATAACTTTTAATTATTGGCTGTCAGTGCTGATGTAATGCACTGTTGTTATCACCTGATGTTAGCACTGTTTTAGCATCATATATGAGTCTTATTCAAAGTTAATGAATGCATCAAGCACTCGGTAGATGTATGCAATATAACTAGGATGATATGATGCTACAAAATAGCAGGTAGCATATAACACTATTTTTACCTAAAATCCTTGAACTTATTTTGTTGAGCAAACCATATAGAATAAAGAACTGTTTTAATTTGTAATAGGTTGTGGCTCAGTTTGTGGTGTGCCAGGCCCATAACTTGGTAATTCCAGGTTCAATTTCCTAGTGTTTCTTGGATGTGATTTCTGAGGGGGGGACCTTTCAGTGTCCTCTCAGAAAGGGGACATTGAAGTGTTTGTAAATGCCACTGTCTGTTAAATGGGATTTTAAGCTATGACCCTGCATGCAGAAGAGTTGTACCCTATGCAGTTAAAGAGTATCAGACTGACCTTGAAAAACCATCTGTCCCTCAACAGCAGTCAAGTGAATTCCTTCCCCTCCCCAGCTCTGAGCCCTTGCAGTACTTGTAATCTGGCCAGTTAGCTCATTGTATACATAAAAGTGCCACTCAGAGATAAACAATTCCATATTTTAGGATATGTCACTGGTAACTAATTTATTAATCTCTATTATTAATCTCCATAATAAAGATTAATAAATTTATACTAAAATTACACAGGTATTAACCCTTTGCACCTGAGGGTGCCATAGTGACACCATCTTGATTTTATCGTAAAACTTGCAGGCACCACAGTAGCAACAATCTACGGTCAGTCTGGTGCTAACATCCGTAGCGGATGATTGTGTGTTGTATCTGTGCTCTGTATTTGTGATCATAATTTTTGCCCATAAACATGGCAGATAAAATAAATACAAGTGATAGAAGTATAGCATGATCGAAAGCAGTGACAATGAATTTGTAAAATTATGAAAAAATTATAAGTTGTAGCTTTTTGTATATGTATATTTTTTTAAATTTTTTTTCATGTTTGTTTTGTATTTGTTTTAATTTTTTTCTAAATAACTGTTATTTTTGTTCCATAAACATGTATAAAGGTCCTTATCAATAAAAAAAGTTTTTGCAGCAAGTTGTTGTTGGGTTGTTTTACCTCTGAGCAGCACTTTTTTGCACACCATGGGCTAAATGGCCAGGTCACATGGACTCCGAAGGCTCAGAGAAGGTTGGGGGAGGGGACCCACTGGAACAGCTGTTGGGAGACAGATAGTAGCCTCCCGTCAAGGCCATCCAGCGTGTTTTTTAACGTGCACAGGGTATGGCTCTCCCACACACGGGGCCACAGCTGAACGTCCCATCCGATGGACGGCGGCCTTTCCAAGCCCATCGGTGTCCCCTACTGACCGTGGGCAGGGCGGGGAATTTTGTGGAGATAAATCTCAACGCTAACCCAGCTGGGACTCGAACCTGGGAACTACAGATTACGAGCCTGGCATGCTACTGACTGAGCCACCCCTGCCCCATTTTGCAGCAAGTATTTTGATAATATTTATATTTAAAAAATTTTAAGCTACAGTATGAAAAAGCTATTTTTTTTTTCAATATTGCTTCGAGTAACTGGTAACATCTATAAAAAAAAAACTTGGAATGCAAAGGGTTAATAGTTGATTGCAAAAGCTCTCTTTGTGATTTACATCAAGATAAAACAAAATGTTTTCTAAAGAGAAGTGTATTAATTGTCAGCAATATATAATCCCTTCAGTAGTAAATAATCACAGGATAAGTCCTGTAGACATGGAACCCACGAAATGATGAGCTGAAAAAAATTTGGTGTTGCCATGAGTGGGATTCGAACCCACATCTCCAGGAAACATGCCTGTAATGCTACCACTACACCACCAATGGCTAACCTTTTCTCAGCTTATGTGACCTTATAAACCTTCCGGATTTTATTTATTTGATTAGCACTAGTGGCGCCATCTATCCAGGAAGTGGACAACTCTGTTGCCTCAATAGAGATGGAATTGGCAACAGAGTTGTCCACTTCCTGGATAGATGGCACCACTAGTGCGAATCAAATAAATAAAATCCAGAAGGTTTATAAGGTCACATAAGCTGAGAAAAGGTTAACCATTGGTTGTGTAGTGGTAGCGTAACAGGCATGTTTCCTGGAGACGTGGGTTTGAATCCCACTCATGGCAAAACCAAATTTTTTTCAGCTCATCATATATTCCCTTGTTAGAAACAAACTTGTTCCATCTTTCAAGTAATTTATTAATATCATCAAAATAAAAATTTTCACTTTTAGAATTAAAAAACCTACTCACCTAGTTTTCATGTCATCAGCATTATTGAAAATTTTCCACACAAAATATTTTGTAATGGTCAGAACAAGTGGTAGCCCAATGTGGCCAAGTTAGAGAAAATCTGGAACATGGTGCAAAATTTTCCAACTGAAATTCCTCAGTTTAAGTTGAGGTGACATTGCAATGTGTGGATGAGTGTAGTCATGGTGAAAAATTATGCCTTTCCTATATGCTAAACTGGGTCATTTTTTAGCAATCCTTACTCAATTTTTGCATCTGAACACAGTACACAACTACATTGACTGCTTAGGATATAGATGCCCATAATATAGTATTTCCTTGCAATCCCACCAAACACACAGCACGATCTTCTGTTAAATGTCTGCCTTTGATGTGGTACCTGACACCTCATTCTTTTGCAGAACTGCTGTTTTTTGTTGAGCATTATTGTATGCAATCTACTTTTCATCTCCAGTTAGAATCCCAGTAGAGAAATCTCCTTTTCATCTCCAGTAGAAAAAAATAGTGCTCCATCATGTTTAGCATAACTCCTAAAAATCGATAGTTTACGAAAGTAAAATAAATCTACAGAAATGAAAACTAAAGTTTAATTATAAAAAAGGAAATAAAATACTTCACAAAGGGAGTTTATATCGAATATGTGGGGAGGCAGTATTTGGACTTAAATCATCTAAACAAACCATTGCAGCCACTTAACAGATAGCTCTCCCCATTCTTGCACATGTGAGCGAGCAATTAGAACACCTGCGACTTCCTCTCCTATGATGCTTTGGACTTCAGCCAGTCTTGAAGAAGTCTCTTTTATTTATGGTTTCAAATTGGGGAGCAGGAATGTCACATAGAATGCTGGGATAAATTATGTAAATAATTCTAGGAATAGTGAAATAGATTTGAAGGAGAAAAGAGTGTAAAATGAAAAAAAAGAGACTTTGTAATTACTTTCAAAATCTTCTGCTAAAAATTGGTGAATAGGGCTGTTTCAGGTAGGAATAAAGAGGAATTTTGAGATCTGGTGTCACATTCAAAGTCAAGCATTGTGTTTGCTGGTTCTCTGAAACAAAATTTGAGATGAGGTGCAATGAAACTTATGCTTTTTGGTAGGAAGCCAACAACTCATAGCAGTATCAGGTGATTGCAAAATAAATTCTTGGAAAACAGGGAACAATTGTGATTGGGAAAGAAGTGGTTAGTCATGCATGAATGAAGAGAACATTCAGTGCATAATGGTTGTATGGAATCCTTCTAAATCAATTTGAGCTGTTGCTAGAGAACTGCAACTTCCTTGAACAACTGTGCATCAAGTTTGTTATCAAAGACTGGTTATTCCTTTACAATATACAGGTGTTGCACACTTGGGAGGTTAATAACAAACCATGCTGCATGGTATTTGTGCAGAAAATGCTTCTCTGACAGGTCAGTGATGATGGATATCTGCATAAAATGTTTTTTGGACGAGGTGATATATTCATAGGTGGAATTGAGGTGGGATATCATAGGATAACAGCCTATGAGCTCCAAAGATGAAAAAAACTGAAGGGAAAAGAAAGTGCAGATACATTACCCTCCTTTTTGAGCTGCTACTTTGAGTGTTATTTCAAGTAAATCTTATTTTAGAGGCGTGTGTCATAGAATCTATGTATTTTGCTATACCCCTAGTTCAGAAATCCCATTTCCTTCACTGGATATATTATGTCTCTGGAAATGTGAATCTCCATAACATGAGGATTTGGGGTTCTGAGAATCTGAATCATGTAGTTGAACACATCTAGGATAGCCAAAAAGTCAATGTGTGATGTGGGTGTCACATTATCAGCCTCTTTGCTAAATCAACAGTTACAAGGGAAACATATCTGGACATGCTTCAGCAGTTTGTAGTGTCTCAGATGGAAAATCTACAATCCAGTGTAATCATTCAACAGGAAGATACTCTGCCACTTTTTTTGGGGGTAGAATTGTCCGCAGCTATCTGGATGTAATATTCATGAATTGCTGGCTAGGCAGAGATGTCCACTTGTCTTGCCTCCCCAATCCCTAGGCAATTATACCTCTAAATTGCTTTCTGTGGGGTTATATTAAGGATAAGATTTATGCTATCAAAGTTACAAGAGTTGGAGATCAGAAGACATGGCTCAAGGATGTCATCACAACAATCAAGACACATGCTGGCTTGTACATGGGAAAAATTGGAATTTCGACTGGATGTTTCCCATGCTATACAGGGTCCCCATTTTGAAGTGCACTGAGTGTGTGAAAAAAACTTTTTATGAATCCATGAAATAAAATTAATTTTACACTTTTCTGGACAATTTATAATTTTTAATTGTAAAATTAATCAGACTTTTGGCTTACTCTATAATACAATTTTATGAAGTTTTTATCTTAACCTAGTATTTCATTTCTTTCTCTGTTTTATTATGTTCAAGTACTAAATTTTTATTTTTTGTCATTTTTTTAACAGCTCTTATAGACTATAATTTTCACTGTTTCCGTCAAGCAATCCAAGATGTCTTTGAAGTGCGTTTCAAATCAAGTAAAGCTCTTCAAAATCTCTCTCAAGTTTACACATCATTGGAGAGCACACAAAGTAATGGCTATCCTGAACAGCCATAATATCATTAGAAATAATAGAGTGCCAACTGAGATATGATCATCTAGTTAATGAAGCATTATTTGATGTATAACTTATTATGACTGTAAACTTCACAAGCTATGGTAATTGAATGCTGAATGCCTTATAAGACTTTAATGACAGACGAAAGGTTAAAGAAATGGAAAGTAGAATTAGTGTAAAAAGTGAATATTATTCAAAAATATTCAGTCTGTGTGAAGAAGCCAATATCACAATATCATACTTAAGGTGGACTGTTAAATGGATGATGCCAGTTGTAGACATATACTAATTATTGTAATGAGCAATTATCATAAATTACATTTAAAAACCCACAAAACATTGATTTTACAGATTGTATGTTTAATTTTGCAGTTACTTGAATTTAAAAATTAAAGTATTGCCTTTTTTCCAATAGGGTTATTCAAAATATTGCTTATAACTGGAATGGAATATTGAAAGTTGTATAATTCGAATTAGGAGAAGCAGTTAAAAGATTTTTTTAAATACATTTTCTTTCTTAATTTTTTTGTTCTGCAATGTTATGTGTACTTGTGCATTCTGCTTGCACTTTAAAATCTCACCATAAGCATTTTGGAATATGTATAAAACTACTTCCCAATTCAAAATATAAATCATGAAATTGCCAAACTCAGATTGTCTGAATAAGAAAATTAGTTATACAACGTGTTTTATTAAGTCCCTTAATAAATATCATGAGCTTAATATTAATTTTTTTACACAGCATAAGGACCACATATGTGAAGAGAGCAAATTCTCAAATATTTTCAAGTAGAATACCAGACAATGCTCATCTTTTGTTTAATATAAAACTAACAAAAAATTTCTTATAAGTATAATAATGAGTTAAAAAGGTATATGTGTTATAATTTAATTTTGAAATACACTGACATTGAAATTGCTTAACCCTGAAGGAGTGGACTGGAATCTTCTGTAATTCACAACAGACTTTGATGGGTACAATTCATTTATAGCCTAATGGAATTAAATGAACTGCATTTAGTAAAATGTATGTCTTTAGCATATAGTGAAACCACCTGGTAAGTGATACTTTCAGTGATATCATGGTACAAAAGGGTAGATTTTTTTTATGGTGTTCTGAGAGATGTCCCACTACTCCATGTGCATGTGGCCCCATAATGCTACAGTATTTTGGAATGGTTAAGGGTGAACTTTCAGGTGACATCTGATCATATCCCAAACATGCTCAAAGGGCAGCAGATCTGGGGTGGGATTGGCCATGGAATAGTTATGATGCCTTGTAGATAATTCTTGGAAGTAGAGTATTATGTGGGTGAATAATTTTGCAGGAAGAAGGCATCAGGGGTACCTGCCAGAAATAATAACGTAACTGGCATAAAGTATTTTTGGCATATCACCAGACATTCACACTACCAATTACATATACCAAAGGTGACCTGCTGTTTAACTGATGGCTTCCCAAATGCAGATAGCCTGTTCATGAACAGAATGATGTTGCAGGGACAATGGTTTAATCTGCCCTCTGCCCACATCATCTCAGATGTGGATGCAATGATCAGCAACACCTAGGTAGAATCTCGTCACTGAAGACACGCTGCATCTGCCAGTCTCCCAGCAATGGTCATGAAAAGAAGTTCCATGGAAGCAATTACAGTTTATCGAATAGTAGCCACAGTTATGGTTTTATCTGCTACTGCCTACTGACAAATTCAGTAATCTACCTGTGCTCTTGTGAATCTGACAATGCCTGACTCCATATGATGATTCTGAGCACCTTCTTGAAACCACTTGGCAACAGCATCCAGCTGATATCTACTTGATATACACTATAGGAAAAAAAATCGCAACACCTGGAAGGATTAATGCCATTTTATTGAAATGCAGGCAGCTGTTAGCATACACTGAGATGTGCGATTGATTAAATAAAAAATAAATACCCCCTCAAGCAGCAGCTTGCCACAGAGGTTTGACAGGAGCCTTTCAGTATATATGCCACAGATCTGAGAGGATGGCAGGACCTCAGCAGAAAACAACACGAACAACCATGCCTTACCCAGGGCTCGAACGCAGGCTGCATAGATCAGTAGCCAAACGTGCTAACCACTCGGCCACAGGACTTTTGCATTATCAAAAAAATATATGTGGAAAACTACCACTTGACCTATCCGGTAAAGTGGTACAATTAGTATGATGTTGAACCACTCCACGAGCAATGCATTCATAAACATGGCGGGGAGGGCTATTGCATGGCTCTATAATGTCCTCCTAAGGGATAGAACGCCAAATAGCACAAAGTCTCTGTACCATTTCAGTGACAGTGGTTGGTGCACCTCTTGGGTATTGGAGCTGTCAACCCATCATGTCCCTGATGTGTTCAATAGGTGAAAGGTCTGGCAAGCATGGTAGTACCTGAACGTTTTGCTTGTGTAGATACTGCAGGCTAATGTGGGCTGTGTGGAACTTGTGTTATCTTGCTGGTAAAAGGTACCATGCTGCTAAACAAGTGGGACACCCACTGGCTACAAAATGTTGGTAACATATTGTTGGGTAGTTAAAGATCTTATAAGGACTAGTTCTGACCGAGATGTCTGACTAATGGCAATTCACACTAAGACACCAAATGCTGGAGCTGTGTGATGATGTTACACGCACTGGGTAGGGTTCCTTTCCCCTGGATGACTGCGAACACGTCTACCATCATGCTTGACCAAGACAAAAACAATATTTCATCACAAAACACTACACTCTTGCTCATTCCAGTTCTGTTTGAGGTGACACCACTGAAGATGTGCTTGCATGTGGGCAGATATGAGAGGCAAATGCACTGCCAGATGATAGGCTCTTAATGAGAATTGTAAAAGCCTGTTTACCATCCACCTGGTAGGTATTCGATGTGTTACCTGTTGCCAGTCCCTTTGCAGTTGTGTTGTAATCACAAATCTGTCGCACAATGCCATGCACTGCAAATGACGGTCTTGTCGCTCTGTGGTCATATGCTGTCTTCCTAATCCTTGTTGGTGTGTGCTGGATCCTTCTTGAACCCACTAGCGCCATATGTATATGATGGTTTTGGGATTGTGGCCAATGAGGTTGGTTACATCTTTGTACAACAAACCAGCTTCTCTAAGGCAATGTTTCTGCCATGCTTAAAGTCTGTTAAATGTTGAAACACCTGTTGACATCTGTGTAAGGGCATCTTTAGTGGTTTAGAACAATTTCCACAACCATTTGTCAACCAGGGAGCTTTGGTTGCCTTTATATGTATTTAACTGCTCTGCACGTGTGATGTCAGATTGCACCTGTCCAATCGTTTTGATCCACAAGCAAACCTAATTTCCATATACTACCACCTCCCTAAATTTCGTCATATTTGCATAACTTCTTGCAGGTGTTGCATTTCCTGTAGTGTATATACGTATATGTCTGCTAATTGTGACAAATGTCTATGTAACTGCAGCATTCAGAATAGATCCTGTTCTGCCAGGGAGATTTTCTTTATAGTTTGGTACTAGTATAAGGTTTTTCTATATGTGTTATACAAACTTACACTAACACAAAAATATAAACCTCTGGTGGAATAAATATGAAATAGCCCGTTACTTCCACATTAAAAAAAAATACAACAGGCATGTATATCGCATAGGCACCAATCCAACTATCCTTGCATCACTTCCCATGTGTGGCAATAATAGTGTGGGTAAAACGTCTGGTTTCAGAAGAGCCCTTCAATCTGATCATGTTTAAATGTATCTGGCTGCTGATGTTGTTGATGAAAGGGTCATCGTGGCATCTTCTATACTTCTTCAATATCTGTTGACACTCGTAGCAGACAACTACAATGCCCGAAGCATATTTGGCTTAGCCACTCGGCATTCACCTTATGATCCCTCATATACCATGTGCTTATTATGAAAATGTAATCATTTGCACATGTCACTTCCCTGAACTTGAAAATAAATCTGCCCACTCCTAGTGGGTGGGCAATTTCAACATTGAGTAGCATATAATAGTATAAAGCAGTATTATGCCAATATTATTAAAAATACTTTTTAATAATGCAAGCTACATATTACTACAAACAAATCTAGTGATGTCCAAAAATGAGTTAAAGCTTGCTTATGAACAAAGTTAAAAAAAAACTTCATATAATACTAAAATCATTTTCCCCTCTCCTTTATTCCCTATTTGGACAGTTGAGAAGCAAAGTGGTAGTAGCAGACTCCCTTTGGGGAAAAAAATGGAAAAAAGCATCAAATGTGCAAATTGAAAGCTATTTTCATATTTAATGTGAATTGGATAAATTTTATTGAAACTTAATTTAGTTGGATAATTTTTTACTTTAATCATATTGTAATTCATTCTTGAACAAAATTTTGCATTAATAATTAAAAATTTTCATTTGTATTAAAGTATTATATCTGTATCTCTTTTGCCAGCTTATTCTTCAGTTATGTCATTAAAATTTATTTCTTTACACAGGTCATTTTCAAAAATATTAAATGTTCGTTATTAAAAAAAGAGCATAACTGTACACCACTGCAGGCTGTAACTAATATGCGCAAAACTTAACATTCATTGTCAGGAAAGAAAAAGAATAATTTCTTGCAACTATTATGTATGAAAAATGCATTAAAGGGAGCATAACTATAACTTAGTGCTTCCCCACCTTTAAGAGTTGGCCACTTTTAAGGAAACAAAATTGTCTCGCACAATAGGAAATAATCACTTATAGCTATTATTTTACAATCAATGTTTTTAATATTTTATGGATAATTCAGTGATAATAGAATAGGGTCATGAAAATTTTTTGGCATTAAACGCTGAACTTACGTTGTTATTTATCTTCCTGGCAAAACAGTTTGTTTGGATCTTTTAATAATCTGCAGTAGCAAATTTTGCAAACTATTTCAGACAGCAGAATGATGTGCTATCATCAGACAGTTACCTTAGAAGATACAAATTTGATTTAATTGAGACAGCTGCTTTTCAATATTTTGAAAGTGCAAATTTAACGTTGATATTTGAGAACGAATTGATTTCTAATTTAGATAATCTCGGCTTGCAAGAGACCAGATGGACTGATAAAGGTCAGATTCTTAAAAATAATCTTAAATTTCTCTTTTCAGGGAGGGACGACAATAAGCATCACCAAGGCGTGGGTCTGCTTCTCAGCAGACACTCTAGTGATGCTCTTCTAGGATATGAGTGCATTAATGAAAGGTTTCTTACAGCAAAATTTCAGACAAGCGTTAAAGACTTCAATGTTATCTGCTGTTATGCCCCCACTGAGGATGCCGATGAGGATGAGAAGGATAGGTTTTATGAACAACTCCAGGATATTTTGAATTCTGTCAAGAAAGGAGATATTACCCTTGTTCTTGGTGACTTCAGTGCCAAAGTTGGTAACTGACTCTGACCTTTGGGGAGGAGTAATAGGCCCTTTTGGTATTGGTAGCTGCAATGGGCAACGTCTCCTACAGGTAAGTAAACTCAATGGATTCAGAATAACTAACACTTATTACAAACACCGCGACATACATAAGTACACATGGGTTTCACCTGATGGGCTGCATAAGAATATGATTGATTACATATTAATTAACAGCAAATGGGCTAGTTCTGTTAGAAATACCAGGGCATATAGGGGAGCTGAAATTGGATCTGACCATTACCTTGTTAAAAGTGTGTTGCAACTTAAACTTAAAAAGTGTTATGCTAGGGTTAAAATTTTTACTTTTAATACTGAAGCTCTGAAAGATCCAGTTATAGCCAAAGCTTACCATGATAGGTTACTTAATCATTATGACAGTCATGGTTTGCTTACTACTGAAGTTGAGGAAGAATGGGATCATTTTAAACAGGCTTTTTTGGACACTAACAGTACTCTTTTAGGAAAAAAGGAACAGAAGAGGCAGAATTATCTGAGTGATAAGGCACTTGAGCTTATTTTGGAAAGAAAGAACTGCAGGAATGTCCTTAATCAATACCCTACTAGTCCTAATAGAAAGCATTACAGAGAACTCAATAAACGTGTAAAAGATCAGTTAGCTGCATTTAAGAATATTTGGCTTGATGGTTTGACTGACAAAGCCGAGGAAGCAGTTAGACAGCACAACAGCAGAGAGCTGTACCAGATAGTTAATGTTTTGTGTGGTAGAAAACGGACAGGTATACAGGGATTGAAGGATAAACAAGGTAAGGTTATAGAAGGTGAGGATTCTGTCATGGGTAGGTGGGCTGAGCAATTCAGTGATATTCTAAATAATGTAGTTAGTTCTATTCCCATTGTTTGCAGTGATGATAGATGCATTGGTGGCTTTAATGTTGGCCCTATAACACAATCTGAAGTTATTTTGGCTGTTTCTAAACTTAAACTTCATAAATCCCCAGGGGTAGATGAAATTACTACAGAAATGCTTAGAGCTGGGAATGTTTCGGTTACCACTTGGATGACTGAAATTCTGAATATCTTTTATGATAAAGGCATGGTTCCTAAAGATTTTACCAGAGCTATTGTTATCCCTATTTTCAAAAAATGTGATCGCAGTTCTTGTGATAACTATAAGGGGTATCAGCCTACTCTCTGTTCCAGGTAAAGTTCTTTCCATGATTGTGCTTAATAGAATTAAGAATTTGGTTGACAGTCAATTGCGTGATGAGCAATGTGGATTCAGAAGTGGTAGAGGATGTGTGGATCAGATATTTTCACTTAGATTCTTGAGAAATGTTTAGAGTTTCAGAAACCTTTGGTTGCTAGCTTTGTTGATTTCAAAAAGGCTTTCGACTCTGTTGATCGACATAATTTGTGGTTGATTGTGAGATCATATGGTATACCTGACAAGTTAGTTAACATAATGAAAGCTC
This sequence comes from Ryuthela nishihirai, assembly GCA_038380435.1. Lineage (NCBI taxonomy): Eukaryota > Metazoa > Arthropoda > Arachnida > Araneae > Heptathelidae > Ryuthela > Ryuthela nishihirai. The sequence continues at coordinate 42,145,521 of JAWZYU010000006.1, forward strand.
TCTATAATAACACTGAATCGTGTGTGAGAGTTGGTAAGGCTTGTAGCAATTGGTTTAGCATTACTTCTGGTGTTCGACAAGGGTGCATTTTGTCTCCTTTTCTCTTTAGCTTGGTTATTGATTATGTTATGCAAAATTCACTTCAAGGGAAAGATTTTGGCCTTAAATGGGCTGGAGATACGAAAATTTCTGATTTAGATTATGCTGATGATTTAGCCCTTTTGGCAAATGATGTTGATGAGATGAACTCTTTCATTCGAGCTGTTCATGAGACTTGTAGTAGAGTAGGTTTGGTTATAAACAGAGAGAAAACTAAAGTGATGAAAATTGGTCAGGCAGGCTGTGATTCAGTTAATCTGAATGGTTGCAGTCTTGAGCAGGTGTCACAGTTTAATTATCTTGGGAGCTATGTAACAGATAATGGTGATGTGTGGCATGAGATTAACAGACGAATAGGGATTGCTGCCGGGACTTTTAACAATCTATGGAGAGTGTGGAGAAATAGGCGTATACACCTAAAAACTAAAATTAGACTATAATAGTTTGGTTCTTTCTAGGGTTAGTTATGGTAGTGAAACATGGACACTTTGTAAACAGGATAACAGGAAACTAGATGCTTTTGATTCCAGATGCTTATGCAGTATCTTGGGCATTAGGTGGTTCAACTTTGTAACTAATGATGAGGTTAGGCAAAGGAGTTTGCAACCTCCTTTAAGCAGTATATTGTGCAGAGAGAGACTCCGTTGGTTTGGCCTTGTTGCCCGTATGAATAATTATAAATTGGCGAATATGGTTATGAACAGTGTGCCTAAAGGCCTGAGAAAGAGGGGGAGACCTAGGATGCGATGGTCAGACAATGTCAAACAGGACCTTGTTAGAATTGGTGTGCAGTGGCCAGATGCAGTAGATGTAGCTCAGGATAGACTTGCTTGGAGAACTAAATTGCACGGTCTGATTGGACCTCTGTAGCCCATGGCTGCTTGAGGATGATGATTTGAGCTTATATTATCACTCTATATTTCAACTGGTAATTTAACAACAATAAGCATGTTCATATTTTACATACAGAATGATAAAAATACACAACTTTTAGGCATACTTTGCTTAAATATCTGGCACCTAGATTTTTGGTACATCAATGGGTTTTTTAACATGCAGTTCTGATGTATTATATATTCCACACCTCATAAAAATTCTAAACTTGCCTAAAGTCATATTTTAAAGTTAAAAGTAATAAAATAAATTAAAATTTTGAAATGTGTATTGCAAAAAATTTAATATTCGTATTAAAGATAATCATTTTTTAAATTTGTTCCAAATATAATTTTTGAAAGGTCCACATTTCAGAACATTCTGAAAAAGATTGACAGCAATTAAAAAGTTATTGCTACAAGATCTCTTGATAACTTAAAAAGTTAAACCCCTGCAACAAATAAAGGTTAATAAGAAAAGGTTTGCCACATCCCAACTTCAGCATTCTCGAATAGGTAAAAGGTCTGTAAATGGTAGCTACGCATACACTAGAAGAGCTGTAGATTAATTCCTCTGTGATGATGAATAAAACTGGTTAGGCCAGCACCTGGGGGCGGGGGTGGCTCAGTCGGTAGCGCGCCAGGCTCGTAATCTAGTTCCCAGGTTCGAGTCCCAGCTGCGTCAGCGTTGAGATTTATCTCCGCAAAATTCCCCGCCCTGCCCATGGTCAGTAGGGGACACCGATGGGCTTGGAAAGGCTGCCGTCTGTGACGTTAAACCGTGGTCCCGTGTGCGGGAGAGCCATACCCTGTGCACGTTAAAGAACATGCTGGATGGCCTTGACGGGAGGCTACCATCTGTTTCCCAACAGCTGTTCCAGTGGGTCCTCCCCCAACCTCTGAGCCTTCGGGGTCCTTGTGACCTGGCCATTTAGCCCATGGTGTGCAAAAATAGTGCCGCTCAGAGGTAAAACAACCCAAGCCTAGCACCTGATGGAACCATTCTCGTGGTGCAGGCCTTTGGTACTTTTCAAAAGAGCTATTCTGCAAGGGGAGGGTTGCCAGATGTGTTTCCTATCCCCCTACCTGCTGAGGAGTGGTCAACTTCAAAGAATTTTGATGCTAATATTGACGGGAATGACTTTGAGTATTAACTCCTTTTGTACATTACGGAAATTTTTGTGTAGGGAAACCACGTGGGCAGAAGGGGAACTCTTCAAAAACCACGATAGACTACTGGGAAGAAGTCCAGAATTGGCTTAAATTAGACCACGTGGTTTATGAATGGCCTCAACAACGAGTCATTCCTATCTCACAGGGCTGCTTGCTGTGAGAACGAAGTTACGGATTTCAGATACTCGAATATGTAATATTCCGCTAAACTGCCAGCTCAAACTGTTACAACTAAAACGGAGTTAGAATTTCCGGACTCACTCTTACGCCATCACTCCCACATGTTGGAAACCGCTGCCGCATCCTGTCCCTTTCCAAACTTACTAAAATGGCAGCTAAGAATAGATTTTATCGACTTGGGAGATGAGCTACCCAATTAGAAACTAGTGAGTAGTGAAGTTAGCATGAAAATGACGTTAATTCCAATCAAACGTGAACTTGAATGAAATGAAAATAATTTTTTGAAGCAAATACCTCCGTAGTAAATAGATACCTGTAGAAATCGACTTCAACAATAGTTAACAGATAATCTGTATATGTATTATGGATGTGATGGATTTTTAATAATAAACACTTAAGCGTGATCGACCTGCTCATTAACATCTAAATCATTAGCAAGAATTGGCAAAAATGTCTCTCCTTAAGTATAAATGGTGCAAGGTTCGCCACATCTCGGTGAAAGATTTTGGCGTCTGACGAGTGGTTTAATGGTTACAGCACTCTGGCATGTATCTTGTGGGTTCGATTACCGCCGCGTAAACGATAATTTCTTTCAGATGTTTTTAAAGAACTTTCTATTTCAGTGATACACTGTCCCAATCCATTTGAATCAAACGTGAACTTTAAGAAAATATTGTTTTGCCTGGGCTTAAAGGGCGATTTAATGACATCCGAGTGGTATGCTAAAAAGAGCCCACCCTAGTCATCATCCTCAAGCAGCTATGGGTTACGGAGGCCCAACCAGATTGTGCACTTATCCTGAATTACATCTGCACACGCCACTGTAGCCCAATTCTAATAAGGTCCTGTTTGATATTGCTGCCCACCGCATCCTTGGTGCCCCGCTTTCTGAGAGCACAATTTTCATTAAGTAATGCACTATTGGCACTTCATAAGGCATTCCTTTTTTTCATTGCCATCGAGTTTCACGACTTGAAGACACGATAGTCCAGGATGCTGCTCACATAGTGATATACCCCCTCAAGCAGCTGCTTGCCACAGTCTGACAGCAGTCTGTCAGTTTATATGCCATAGTAGAGGGTCTGTGAGGATGGCAAGACTTCAGCAGAAAAGCAACACAAACGTCCATGCCTTATGCGGAGCTTGTACCCAGGTCCCTTAGATCAGGAGCCAAGAGATACCACTCGGCCACGGGACGGTCTACTATTACGATAAGATCTTTTTGAACTTGCAGTGTATGCAGTTTTTCTTCTGGTTTCTCGGCAGACTACAGCCATTAATAAGGGTCGATAAAAAGCTGAATCATTTTTGCCGATCCCCAGCTACATTGAGAAATTTATTATAAAGAGTAACAGTACTGCATTAATTTTGGTAATGGTATGAACTTCGTAAACAGCTGTTTTGTGATATTTCAGAATTTCTCTTATAAAGAAAGACTAAATTCCTCTACCTCTTAAGCCAAAAAAAACAAACTTATCGTTCAGTTTTGTTTAGTATTGTAATGCGTTGGATTCTGCAGCAATCAACCCATTCATAGTGTATATTAGCAAATAGCCAATGAAATTTTTTTTTATCGTGTAAATTTCAAATGGGAAAATGAAAAACGGGAACCATGCAATGTTTTTTTGCATGGTACTTATCGGTTGTACGTATAATTACAATGACACAATATGTTTAAAAATGAAGTTAAATGCAAATAATTACTCGGTTATATATTAACAAAAATAAAATAATTTCCTTCACATATTTTTCGCGATAAATGCTGTCGATAACTAATCCAGTTTTTTGTACCATTAATAATATAATCGTGACATATAAATTGTTATGGAAAATTAGTGCGTTTTATTAAAAAGAGAAAACAAAAAACCAGAACAATTTTATTGGCAAATGTGAACTAAAAATTAATGATATACTGTAATAGCTTTAGCTGTAACAATTGCAGTTAGTTATGATTTAATTTCAATACTTTTTCTTAGTGATTAGATTGAATTTATAGGAATATTGAGCATTTTTTTTTCTGAACTCTCATTAGATTTGAATATGGATACAACCTTCCGATGGAAAATATATTCAAAAACTAGCAGGAAAAGTGTATCTAAACTTTAGAACCTACAATTTACTGCAAGCACACACATATATATAGGTTTACAAAGTTACCTCTAAATCTATGACTAAAGATTTGACAATAAATCGCTCAACTAACCTCCCAAATGTCAATCTTCGATTGTTAAAAAAATAATTCTATGCACCCTGGTAAAGAAAGATTAAATCATTTAGGCATACATCTTTCCAGATATACGCCAGTGGTGCAAGACCACTAAAGTAACAGACTGCCCTTTTTCCACTAATATAACTTATTAGTGGTCTTAGAACACTGTGGCATGTACCTGGAGAGAGATGGTTCAAATCCCACATGCCAGAAAAACTGTCACAAAACTATTAATATCAAAGCCATTGAGGGTAGACAACTTTCTCTTTTTGGCACTAAGACATTTTTTCTATTTCCTAAATTCTCTAACAATCATTTTTTATCTTGCAAAAATTGTTTAAAAATAGATTTGTTGAATACCAGATAATAATCCCACCAACAAACGCACAAGCAGCTACGGGGTGTCAAGCTGCTAGATAGACGAATGCCGATGTAGAACGTGTGACGTCACCAGTGAAAAGGCCTCGATGGTTACTGCTGAATACAGTGCCGGTGCTGATAACTAATTCAAAACTATTTTACGCACGCTTATCTTGGCTTAGATTCCAATGATCTTATGCAGCTAACTTGAGCGATTTAAAGTAATGTTTTTTATACATTGGCGGAAATTGAAAAAAGAAGGAATTCCTTTAGTAACGTCATTATTAACATATAGTCATTGGATGAAATGACGTCACTGAGGGCAACCTACAAATGTACGCAGCCCATATTTAAGAATTAGGGTCTTGTGTCGTGTTGTTAAGTACTCTTTGAAGAAACTACCATGCCTGGACGATGCAGGCGCAACATTTGTTCAGTTAGCGAAGTTTGAGCAAGGTTGTATAGTGGGTCTTCAGGAAGCAGTTTGGTCTTTTCGTCAAATCGCACACCGCGTTGGACGAGATATCGGCAGTGGTCAGCAGAGCATTCGCAGACGTGATTACGAGCAACAGAATTACGGACGCCCCAGAGGATCGGTGCATCAGGGCTTCGGTGGCAAGAGCGTCTTTTCGTCAAATCGCACACCGCGTTGGACGAGATATCGGCAGTGGTCAGCAGAGCATTCGCAGACGTGATTACGAGCAACAGAATTACGGACGCCCCAGAGGATCGGTGCATCAGGGCTTCGGTGGCAAGAGCGGACGGTATCACAAATTCGATCCTGTACCAAGTGTCTACAAGAATGATACGCAAGTCTTTTGGAAGCTGAACTACGGGCACGGTTACCTCTGTCTGAACGAGTTCATTAGATGGAAGGATGGCAGTCGGTGGTCTTCAGTGATGAAAGCCGATTCTGATTTAGGAGCGTCTGATGGTAGTTTACGCTTCCGAAGACAAGGTGAGTAGCTTCTTCCGTCGTGCATCCACCAGCATCATATCATGGTGTGGGGACCGATTAGCTATCACTCTCGTACGTGTCTGGTGTTTGTACAGGGTACACTTTGAATAGCAATATGTCAGCGACATCGTTCTTCCTGCCATATTCGAGTAATTCCAAATGCGATATTAAGCAGGATAACAACCGCCCGGGCAACTCAACATGCTCTTCAGACAGTCTCCAATCGAGCATGTCTGGGACTGGATTGGGCAGACCGCGGCAGGCAACGACCATCGCTGAATTACGCGTCCAAATTGAAAGGCATGGAATGTTGTCCCCTAGCTTGATATACAACATTTGAACGATTGAATGCCAAATTGGAATCTTGTATTGTTGCTCGAGGAGGTTTAACACCTTATTAAAATGTGTGTTCTGTAAAATGTAATACTTATTAAAAGGTAAACATTGAATCACCTCACACACTGCCCTTTCTCAACAAGTTGTTTCTACTATATAAATCTCAATAGATTACGCTTCAACTGTTAATGACTTCTTTTTTCAATTTCCGCTAGTGTAAATAGGAAATTCAGGAAGAAATAGACAGGAGTAACTATACTACGTGAAATATTTTTTCGTAGTAGGTGTTATATGTACTAGTATCAGTTTACACAAAACATTTACTTGAAAATTCGATTTATTTTCAATTTTTTTTTTACATTCATGTTGTGCAGCTACTTGCCACTCTTACTTGGGAGAATGATACCATCATACTGTAAAACAAATAGAAACTTTTTAGAAACTTACAAGCTATATTAACAATTGTTAATACATTTCTAAATAACTATTACAATCTCAACAATAAAAAACTCTGGCATTCATATCGAATAAAACTAGCATGTCTATATTGCTTATAAACCCAGTGTTTTTTAACTGCTTATTTGCTGCTAGTAGGTGGAGTTCGTGTTGGCAAAGCTCAACTGATTTCATGAGCGAGAAAACAAAGCGAAACATTGCTTCAATGATTTGCTTTGAATAAGAAAATTGATATTATAGAAAATTGAAAAAACAGCAATTGTTTATTAAATCAGTTCAGTGATAATATATTCCTCACCGATATTATGGAATGATATATTCCTCACCGTATTAATTGCAACGAAAAAAAAAACCTTTTTAGGTTGGTTGTTTATATAAATTTGAAATCATATCCATGCCTCTATAAATTTTTGCTCCCCCCCCCCCCCGAGATCGCTGTTTTTTCGATTGGCATAGAAATGAATCTTTTCACGTACATACATGGGACAAGTAACTGTAAAACTGTTTTAAATATGAAATTTTATTTTTAAACATTTCCATGCAACATATATATAAATTTTCTATGCACCTTTTCATTATACAATTTTGATTGTGACAAACACATCACAATCTCGCAAATTTTATTTCTGGTGTTCATTTGCAAAAAAGTTACCTGATTCTGCACCAAGTTTCAGCTGCAATGTGGAGTTTTGCAAAAAGTTTCAGGAAATGTTATTCCCCCACCATATTCATATTATAATGGGATTAAAAACCCCAACCCTAATTTTGGTTTCTTGATTTTTTTTTTTATTGTTCAAAGAGAAATTTTAAACCTCTAGAAACTAGGCTTGCATTTCTACTTTCTAAAGGTCTTCAACTCTTTTCATGTTGGATTCTTGAACAAAAAGATCTTCCAAATCTGACTCAACCAGTGCCTTCTTAATATCTTTAAGCATATATTTGAAAATCTCTCAAGCATTATTTGCACGCATTTAAAAAAATTATAGGAAAAAACATGTATAATTTAAATTTTCATCCCGGATGTGTTCAATTGTATTGAATTGTCTCCAGCTCAGTGATTTCAATGAGCCAGCTCGAGTTTTTATGCTTGAGCTGCCATCTCTAACTGGATCCCTAGATAACACCAATGGATATCCCATGGAGCTCACCAGGAATTGAAACTACTGTAGCAAAATCCTCTCCTACATCTTTTATCTGTCAAGTACCTAATCCTGTGTTGCTAAAATATGATGGAACAAGCCCATTCCATCTCCTGCATCAAGCACAGAGTAGGGGAACCAATATCTGTGAATAGGGCATAATTACTTTTCAGTTAATTCGACTGGATGAGAGAACTGATCCCACGATGAGAATTGCATTTTGCTCAGTGTGGCTTCCCTTTTCTTGGTATGGAACAAGATTGGGTTGTTTTACCTCTGAGTGACACTTGTTTGCACACCATGGGCTAAATGGCCAGGTTTACAAGGACCCCCCAAAGGCTCAGAGGTTGGGGAAAGGAGACTTACCACAGCTGTTAGCCTCTGGTCAAGGCCATCCAACATGCTCTTTAATGTGCACAGGATGACTCTCCAGCACACAGCCCATTGATGTCCCTTATTGATTGAGGGCAAGGAATTTTGCATAGATAAATCTCAATGCTGGCCCAGATGGGTCTTGAACCAGGGAACTGCAGGTTATGAGCCAGGCATGCTACCGATTGAGTTACCCCCACCCCATCAGGTCACAAGGTTGGGGAAGGGTATCCACTGAATAGCTGTTAGGAGACAGATGGAAGCCTTTACAAGCCAATGATGCCCCCTTTCTTGCCAAGGGTAGATTGGGAGAAAATTCTCATTGCAGACACAGTTGAGACTTAAACCTGGCACGCCTCACCCCAACCAGAAATTTCATGCAAGTTGAAAAAGCAGTGCATATGGTATCTTTGGTTTTCTCACTAGGCAGCTGTCTACAAAGACAGATAAGGAAGCCACTCAAAGTTACAGGGGGAACCATATACGGATTTCAATTAAGGGTAATCCAAATAATTTTTTGAGCCACATAAAGCATTATTCAGTATTTTTAAATATGTCTTGATTTACAATTATATCAAATTGTAGTTTTAGCATGACTAATATAAACTGACAAGCTCCTGTCAGTTTATATGCCATGGTAGAAACTGTGGCAAGCAGCTGCTTGAGGGGGTATTTATTTTTATTCATATGACTAATTGCTTTTTACCAAAAATAGAAAATGGTTAAGCTACTGCCAGACACAGGGCTACTGCTTCACATCCCATCCAATAGATAGCAACCTTTCCAAGTCCATCAGTGTCCTCTACTAATCAAGAGCAGAGTGGGGAGTTTGCAGAGATAAATCTGAACATTGGCAAAGTGGGAAGTTCATGGTGGAAATAGCCTCCAATGAGGCACTCCCTACACCAGTCACAGCAGGAGGAAAGGTAGCAAAGGCAGAAGAAGAGACTACCTCTCAACTATCTCACAAAGCCATTGATTGAAAAAAAAACAGGTTTAATGAATGATTATGCTGTTTGTAAGGGAGTGAGCTTAAAAGCAATCACATTACACAAAGACTATTTCAAAATAGTCAAGGTAAGAGTTGCTATACATGCTTATGACAAGGCTTAATGTAATCTTGAACAAGTTAAAAGTTCCGAGGTAACTGTCATAGCATTACCATTTATTGAAGTAGTTTTGCTGGTTCAGCTGGTTGAATGAATTGACATAGCTTCTTCTGTGCTATCTTCTTCATTGATGTTTTGCACAAGTGCTGTCGATTCACAGGTATTAACCACAGATATATACGTGTGTTACACTCCAGATGCCAGTCGGGAAAACTACGTTGATTTCACAGATGTTAGGATGGTATTGATGGTTGAACTTTCAGATAACAAACTCATTGATGTGGCACAAGATAAGCTCAAGAAGCGGTTCCATAGTTAACGTCTGATGTAGTTTTGCTCCGGGTTGCTTCTACGAACTCCTTAAACAAGCATATTTCAGTGCAAGTTCTAAAAACAAGTCCAAAGCACTAAACATTAAAATGTTCAAGTAAAAGCTTTTCCCACAAGCTAACAATGTAGTGACATGTTTCATCCCGGATGCGTGTGGGGCTTCATCAGGCAAAGTGGTCGTCAAAAGTAAATGGATATGTATGAGAGTATCCCCCTATTGGTGAGTTAGCTGATTTGTTTGATGCTCGCGCAACAGGAGATTCCACGCCACAGTTAACTACATTGTTAGCTTGTGGGAAAGGCGAGCCCATTACTTTAACATTTTAATGTTTAGTGCTTCAGCCTTGTTTTTGGAACTTGCACTGAAATATGCTTGTTTAAGGAGTTTGTAGAAGCAAACTTAAAATAAACCCGGAGCAAAACTACATCGGATGTTAACTATGGAACCACTTCTTGAGCTTATCTTGTGCCACATCAAAGAGTTTGTTATCTGAAAGTTCAACCATCAATACCATCCTAACATCTGTGAAATCAACATAGTTTTCCGGCTTGGCATCTGGAGTGTAACACACATATATATCTGTGGTTAATACCTGTGAATCGACAGCACTTGTGCAAAACATCAATGAAGAAGATAGCACAGAAGAAGCCATGTCAATTAATTCAACCAGCTGAGCCAGCAGGACTACTTCAGTAAATGGTAATGTTATGACAATTCCTTCAGAACTTTTAACTTGTTAAAGATTACCTTAAGCCTTGTCATAAGCAGGTATAACAACTCTTACCTTGACTATTTTGAAAGTCTGTGTAATGTGATTGCTTTTAAGCTCACTCCCTTACAAACAGCATAATCGTGCATTATACCTGTTTTAACTATAGTGCTGTGAATTTATAACTGCTTGCTAACTATTGATTGGATTTTTTTACCTCTGAGCGGCACTCTTTTTGCACACCATGGGCTAAATGGCCAGGTCACAAGGACTCTGAAAGCTGAGAGAAGGTTGGGGGAGGGGACCCACTGGAACGGCTGTTGGGAGACAGATGGTAGCCTCCCGCCAAGGCCATCCAGCGTGTTCTTTAATGTGTACAGGGTATGGCTCTCCCATACAAGAGGCCACGGCTTAATGTCCCATCCGACAGATGATGGCCTTTCCAAGCCCATCGGTGTCCCCTACTGACCATGGGCAGGGCAGGGAATTTTGCAGAGATAAATCTGAACGCTGACCCTGCCAGGATTCGAACCTGGTGCAAAACTATTAACTCTACTAATCTTATAAAAGGGAAAGAGATATTAGACCTTGCAGATAAAGTCAATGCTCTGAAAGAAATCAGTGACCAGTCAGAAGTGTGTTCACTGCAGCTTTGTGTTATGGTGGATACAAAATAGGGAGGTGATGGAGTAGTCAGTGATTATGACGCCATGAATGCATATTATGAGCCTACTATGCCATCAATTGACCCAAACCTCGATCTTTTATAATGTGAAGCTGCTTATGCCTATTGAAAGAAGCATTTGTATGAGAATCTCAAACAATTGAAAGCCTGATACAACTTGCCAATGTAGCAGGGAAATTTTTGAATAATATTCTGATACTTACTATATCTTTAACCACTGTTATCAATACAGCATAGCCTTTTTCTTTCTTGCCTAACCATGAAATCAATTGGGTGTTGGCAATTAAGAGTTAGATATGGGTTGGGTTGTTTTACCTCTGAGCGGCACTTTTTTGCACACCATGGGCTAAATGGCCAGGTCACATGGACCCCGAAGGCTCAGAGAAGGTTGGGGGAGGGGACCCACTGGAACAGCTGTTGGGAGACAGATGGTAGCCTCCCGTCAAGGCCATCCAGCGTGTTCTTTAACGTGCACAGGGTATGGCTCTCCCGCACACGGGGCCACGGCTTAACGTCCCATCTGACGGACGGCGGCCTTTCCAAGCCCATCGGTGTCCCCTACTGACCGTGGGCAGGGCGGGGAATTTTGCGGAGATAAATCTCAACGCTGACCCAGCTGGGACTCGAACCTGGGAACTACAGATTACGAGCCTGGCGCGCTACCGACTGAGCCACTCCCGCCCCAAAGAGTTAGATATGATTAACTACAGACTAGTTTAAGATAATTCAACAGATGGCTTCTGGTTTTATCTCTCAAAATTTCTCAGAAAATATTCAGTATGATACAAATGCAGCCTCCACCCAAATAAAGAATCACTACCAGTAGCTTTGTTTTTAATGCCCAAAATGTAATTCGGACACTACCATGTCATGCTTGTCTAGATTATTTAAATGACTCACACTGAAAATGTACTTTTTATGCATAGTAGAAGATTCATGGAATTGCTTGTTCTCTCTAAAGAAATTGTCATGTAAAGAAAAGGTGGGATTTAATTATACCATACAAAATTATATAACCACTGCCTCTCAAAAATCCACCATTCCCTGAGAGCATGTTCATTCAAATTTCTTTGCTGATCTGTCACCATTAAAAAGTACAAAGTTTTATTTTTGAAGGAAAATTTGCTTTAAAACAAGCTATTTTGGATTTTTGGATTAATCTAGTATGTTTCTGACAGCAATGGTTTTCTTCCCATAGTAGTGAAAGGAGTGCAGTGCATATTGCAAAATGCTTTATGAAACATGCTACCATGTGAAATCTGACTTTCAGATAGTAATAAAGAGCAAAATTATTGCATAGCTGTTTAGCTAAAACATTGTGTAAATAAAATTACATGAGTTATGGTTTAAATGTAATAAACCAATTTTTTATTGAGAGCATGCACATGTTTATGCTTTTCCTCACCAAAACTGCTTAAAACCCATTGGATGGTAAAATAAAACTACTTTTTATTTGAATTAGAAAAAAACTAAAAATTTTGTGGCTATCAATAATTGGCAGTCATTGACATTTCTCTCTGTTGCCCAACATTGTGGCACGAACTTTCTACTTGGGTTCTTATCTACAAAATCTTTTCTTCCTCACCTTTTATACCATTTAAAGTTGTGATGGCAGTGGAAAGTTGCAAAAATAAAATCATATGAAATATAAGCACTCCAAAGAACAATACCTTACAAAAAAAAAAGCTAAAACAGTTAAGTATTTATATATTAAATGAACTAGGTACAAAATGATCCACAAAAGCATAATGTAACATACTAGCACTAAATGCATTTCTTAAAATTCTGAGCAAATGCGTTCTCCAGGCAGTCACTAACTACAAAGATCTGTGAGTAAAGCAAGATTTTAACAGAAATCAACAAATCTTTGAATCTCAGTATGCAACCTTGCTTTATATAGGATTCAAATTCAGCTCCATTTTTCTTTAAGCTAAACATACTAAATGCTTATATTATTATAATGTAAGTATGCTAGCTAAATGTTTTATTATATAAGTGTAGTGTTGTAACTAACAATGCTAACTTATAATTTAGCTCAAGTATGTGCATTGAAAAACCCACACTAACAGCAAGATACAAATCTTTCTCACAAGAAAAACTTGAAAACATTCAAGAAGTTCCACACCAGTAGTGTTGTGTGGTAATGGGTTGCAATGAGATTCACTATAGACACTTGCAAGTAGGACCACAATAAAACACAATATTCCATTCATAATGTGGAAAAAATTAAGGAAACATGGCAGTGAAACTGCTGACAATCAAACATTCAAAAATACCACACCCACTTGTGTTGATACTGATTGGAGATTTACCACAGCATCTTTAAACAATATGCTAAAAAACTGTTTCTCACAAGAAGTACCACACCCAGTAGTGTTGTGTGGGCACGGGTTGCAGTGAGATTTACTATAGCACACTTGCAAATAAATGGGACGGCAATAAAACATGAAATCCCATTCATAATGTGCAAAAAATTAAGGAAACACGGCAGTGAAACTGTCGACAATCAAACATTCAAAAATACCATACCCACTTGTGTAGATTTTGAATGGAGATTTACCACAGCATATTTTGAAACAAATAAACAATGTTAAAACATTGTTTCTCACAAGAAGTACCATACCCAGTAGTGTTGTGTGGGCACAGGTTGCTGTGAGATTTACTATAGCACACTTGCAAATAAACAGGATGACAATAAAACATGAAATCCCATTCATAATGTGCAAAAAACTAAGGAAACACGGCAGTGAAACTGTTGACAATCAAACATTCAAAAAGATCATACCCACTTGTGTAGATATTGATTGCAGGTTTGCCACGGCATATTTTGAAACAAATAAACAACATGTTAAAAAACCTGTTTCTCACAAGAAGTACCACACCCAGTAGCGTTGTGTGGGCACGGGTTGCTGTGAGATTTACTATAGCACACTTGCAAATAAACAGGATGATTGAATTGGATTGTTTTACCTCTGAGCAGCACTTTTTTGCACACCATGGGCTAAATGGCCAGGCCACAAGGACCCCGAAGGCTCAGAGAAGGTTGGGGGGAGGGGACCCACTGGAACAGCTGTTGGGAGACAGATGGTAGTCTCCCGTCAAGGCCATCCAGCATGTTCTTTAACGTGCACAGGGTATGGCTCTCCCACACCCGGGACCACGGCTTAACGTCCCATCCGACGGACGGCAGCCTTTTCAAGCCCATCGGTGTCCCCTACTGACCGGGGGCAGGGCGGGGAAATTTTGCGGAGATAAATCTCAACGCTGACCCAGCTGGGACTCGAACCTGGGAACTACAGATTACGAGCCTGGTGCGCTACCGACTGAGCCACCCCCGCCCCAACAGGATGACAATAAAACACGAAATCTAATTCATAATGTGCAAAAAATTAAGGAAACATGGCAGTGAAACTGTCGACAATCAAACATACCATACCCACTTGTGTAGATATTGATTGGAGATTTGCCACGACATATTTTGAAACAAATAAACATGTTAAAAAACCTGTTTCTCACAAGAAGTACCACACCCAGTAGTGTTGTGTGGGCACGGGTTGCTGTGAGATTTACTATAGCACACTTGCAAATAAATGGGACGGCAATAAAACATGAAATCCCATTCATAATGTGCAAAAAATTAAGGAAACACGGCAGTGAAACTGTCGACAATCAAACATTCAAAAATACCATACCCACTTGTGTAGATATTGATTGGAGATTTACCACAGCATATTTTGAAACAAATAAACAATGTTAAAACATTGTTTCTCACAAGAAGTACCATACCCAGTAGTGTTGTGTGGGCACAGGTTGCTGTGAGATTTACTATAGCACACTTGCAAATAAACAGGATGACAATAAAACATGAAATCCCATTCATAATGTGCAAAAAACTAAGGAAACACTGCAATGGAACTGTTGACAATCAAACATTCAAAACGATCATACCCACTTGTGTAGATATTGATTGGAGATTTACCACAGCATATTTTGAAACAAATAAACAATATTAAAACACTGTTTCTCACAAGAAGTACCATGCCCAGTACTGTTGTGTGGGCATGGGTTGCAGTGAGATTTACTATAGCACACTTGCAAATAAATGGGACGGCAATAAAACATGAAATCCCATTCATAATGTGCAAAAAATTAAGGAAACACGGCAGTGAAACTGTCGACAATCAAACATTCAAAAATACCATACCCACTTGTGTAGATATTGATTGGAGATTTACCACAGCATATTTTGAAACAAATAAACAATGTTAAAACATTGTTTCTCACAAGAAGTACCATACCCAGTAGTGTTGTGTGGGCACAGGTTGCTGTGAGATTTACTATAGCACACTTGCAAATAAACAGGATGACAATAAAACATGAAATCCCATTCATAATGTGCAAAAAACTAAGGAAACACTGCAGTGGAACTGTTGACAATCAAACATTCAAAACGATCATACCCACTTGTGTAGATATTGATTGGAGATTTACCACAGCATATTTTGAAACAAATAAACAATATTAAAACACTGTTTCTCACAAGAAGTACCATGCCCAGTACTGTTGTGTGGGCATGGGTTGCAGTGAGATTTACTATAGCACACTTGCAAATAAATGGGACGGCAATAAAACATGAAATCCCATTCATAATGTGCAAAAAATTAAGGAAACACGGCAGTGAAACTGTCGACAATCAAACATACCATACCCACTTGTGTAGATATTGATTGGAGATTTGCCACAGCATATTTTGAAAGAAATAAACATGTTAAAAAACCTGTTTCTCACAAGAAGTACCACACCCAGTAGTGTTGTGTGGGCATGGGTTGCTGTGAGATTTACTATAGCACACTGGCAAATAAACAGGATGACAATAAAACATGAAATCCCATTCATAATGTGCAAAAAACTAAGGAAACACGGCAGTGAAACTATTGACAATCAAACATTCAAAAAGATCATACCCACTTGTGTAGATAATGATTGGAGATTTACCACAGTATATTTTGAAACAAATAAACAACATGTTAAAAAACCTGTTTCTCACAAGAAGTACCACACCCAGTAGTGTTGTGTGGGCACGGGTTGCAGTAAGATTTACTATAGCACACTTGCAAACAAATAAGATGACAATAAAATATGAAATCCCATTCATAATGTGCAAAAAATTAATAACCTGAAATTTATTAAAATGCCAGTGAAACGACAGACACTTAAAGTATAAACATTCAAAAAATGAATGAGGGCATTTCTCAAAAGTACCATATTCAATTGTATGGACGTGGATTGCAATGAGATATACTATAGCACATTTGTAAACAAATATTACAATAAAACTTCTCCCATTAATCAGAACTGCAAATCGTATAAAATGATAATTACAAGTTGGAAGGTTTAAGGATTCCAAATGACAAGGAATATTTGAAGCAATTACAAGCACTTATATGAATTAATAAATTCCAGTATTTGACATAATTTAGGTGATATATCAATTATTAATGCATCATAAGTACATATTAATTATTGGTTAAATTTGGCCATTACCACAAGCTCTAATTGCCTAGTGAGTAGTGATCCATTACAGATGAAACACAATAGGCCTTAACGTTCAAATGATCAGAGTTTAGCAATGGTAATTTTATGGTGCCCCTTTAATAGATTACAAATTTCCTTTTTTGCAGTGCACTGTCTGAAGCATGCATATTTTTTATATTAATAAAATTTAATCTAAATACTAAAATTAGTAATCAATAATCAATATGTAGGCATTCATAATTTAAGATATATTACATAAATGGATACAAATACCGTGAGACCTGCAGATAAGCCAACCCAGATAACAACAGACAAACATGACACCCATTCCTGTAGCAATGCGAAACATGACTCACTGGTAAGTGAAGTTTTCCAATATGTGAGTGTGTATGAGTACTAAAAATTTCTTTCCTTTTATTACACTTCCTCCTTTGGGAGAATGAGAAAATATAAAATTTGATATAACAGATTTTCTTTTTCAAAAAAAAGGTGGGTGGGGGGGGGGGGGCAAAGCTGAAACATTCACATTTTAAACCAAAATTTGTATAAAACTGAAGCAGTTGCAGCTCTGCATTAATATTTTAAGCTAAAAATTTGATTCTAACAAGAAGTACAACACCGTTGTGTGGGCATGGGTGGGTTACAGTGAGATTTACTATAAAAATACCCCTAAACATATGCAAGCCACATAGGTCTGACAGGAGCCAGCACATCTATAAGCAGTAAAAATAGAGATCTTGTCCATAAGGTGCTATAAATTAACAAACATTAAAGATATAATAATCAAAGGGCCTAAAATATTACTTTAATAGAACCATCTACGCAAAGAAACCTATGAAAAGTTGTTCTATTTTTATTTTTTGCATTATGTGACAGTAACTTTTCATGGAAAGTTCAGCATAATATGATGCAGGACATTCCCACGCTGTTGTTGGTTGGCTTATTTTACCTCTGAGAGGCAGATTTTTGCAAGCAATGAAATGGCTAAGTCACAAAAGCTCAGAGATGGTTATAGGGAATGAGAGAGAGATGGAAGCCTCCCATCAAAGCCACCCAGAAATTTCTTGAACATGCACAGGGTATTGCTCTCCTGTACACAGAGTCATGGCTAAGACCATGTTAGAAGGGTAATTCTCAAAGGGGACATAGTGCTGTGACTGACCCAAAAATAAAAATGGATTCATAAAGCCCATGTGTAATTTGAGAAATCTGTTTCAAAACACATTCACAATCCCATAACAAAATCAGTGAAATAGATTTTTTTTATTACACAATGGACACATAACAAAGGCCAATGTAACAAGGGTAAAAGTGGTTTCTAAAACCTGGAAACAACACAGGTTGGACTAATGATGGGATGGACAGACTATGTGAAGCTTGCCCATGGGCAACAAATACCCAAAACCGTTATTTGTGTTAGAAGTCAGACATTGCTACAGAGTTCGCAATATACTGCCAACAGGTATTAAGGTATTAGTACTGGTTGAACCAAAATATATAAATAATACCAAAATTTACAAATAATCTACACAAAATAGCAACTGCAAGTGGTAAAGCATCCTGCTCTTAAACAAGATGGGTGACCATTAGACAACACCAGAATAGGTAGAGTGGACATTGCTTTGAGCACCAGCATATTAATCTGTCAGTAGTCACAGCATTCTGGGCACATTTCATGCTACGTGTTACACAGCTTTTGTATCCATCGAGGGTGTGATGAATGGCTAGGTATTTCCAACCCATGGTATCTCTGTATCAATGGAAATATGATAAATTCCTGATGATGAATGACAACAAATACCAAGAGTTATTTGAAGCTGCACAGACCATATATCTCAGGAGGACATTGAGAAGCATATCCATAAGTCCCAAGCCTTTCACAATCCCCTGAAGGTCACACTGTCTACCAATCCCCTAATGAAGCCTCAAAGCTTATATGACTTCAGTTTTAGCTCTGTTCAAAGAAATGAATACCAATCCCATTTTTGATCCACACTTTCAAAAACCCTTTTGCCTGTTTCGCATATTGTAGTTGTCATCAGTCTGAATTGTTTACCTCACCCTTTACTAATTTTTTTTACATTAGACAAATGTTTTTGAGTTCATAAAGCATTATATTTTACACCACACACCTTATATAAGCAATAATTGGCACCATCATGTAAAAAGGTTAATGGCAACATTTAAATATTTTCTCCTTGTTCAGAATAATTAGATGCTGATATCTTTTATACGTAAGTTATGCACAAATATACAATATTTGAATAACTAAAGCAGAATATAGTAATTCATTTCCTAACCCATCACTCTGTATTCTTATTTCCACAGTCTTGAATATTAACCCTGAAAATCTATGGGCTAATTATTCTATATTACTCCAGATGTTTGCTTTGTCATTTCAAGTGCTTTAAAAATTCTAAGGTTTTTGTTTTCTGTGCATATGAAAACCACATTATTATAATTTTTTCCATGCCAGGGGGTTACAGTAGAGCAAATATACATCTTGCTTAGATGTTCAAGTGGCTTGATGGTGATATCCTGTAGATATTAAGATCAACTTCTCATGCCTATGAAAATATGAAGTGTAAAGCTTAGCTGCTTGCTAATCTAATATTCTTCCTTTGAAAATACACCTGCTTTGCTTTGTTGTATGAATGTAATGTGGTCACCCAAGTACTATCAATCAATCGTGCTTGGAGTGCAAAAAACCTCTTAAAGACTTTAGCTTCTGTTTTTTTATATGCACATTTATCATTTTCTTGTTACATCTTTGTTAAGTGTTGCTTAATAGAAAAGTGTGGTGGAAAAAAAAGTTAATCTTGCATTATCTTACAACAATTGTAGAGTTAACTAAAAAATTGAGTTTTGCCTGGAACTTCCTGAAAAACTGTCAGGTTTACTTATCCCACCTATTTCTCATATCTGTAAAATGACTTATGAACATCAGCTAGGAGTCCAATACCTTATGAAAAAATTAATATGGGGATATACAATGATAGAATATATGCATATGGAAATTTATTTACAATATGCTTAAGAGCTATATATATAGTTCAATTAAAGTTTAACATTAAAAACTAAAATAGAAATTTCAGGGATAATCTCAGTGAAATACAACAGCAACTAAAGACAGCAAGAGTGCAGAAAAAGTTTGTTGTTTGCAAGACACACTTGTGACACTAGTACCAAAAATATGGAACTTAGGATGGTGATTAGGGGTGATATCTGCAGCTCCATCACATTGACTTATTCCAGTTTTTCAAGGATTAGAAAAATGGATTTTTTTTCTCTCTTAAAAAGACAAGAACATGGCTTTACACTCTGGATGCATTACTGAATTTCCTTCTTTCATAATCAATTTGATTATTGTTGGTATTGAATTAATAACTTGACTGATTTTAATGGCTGTCACATTTAACCAATGATCATACTTTCAATATTTTTAAGAGGAATTCTTGAAGGATTGTAAATATCAAAATAATTCATGGTAAAGGGATAAGAACAGAAATTCAAACCGATAGAGAATATTGGCTCCCTCAATTACATTACTACAGGAACTTGGGTAACTTGCTGTTAAGTTTGTGTAAACTATGATGTTTGCTAAGGTAGAAACAGCAGAGTGTTGGTGGGAAGTGTGACCTCAGCTTGAGTGCTGGAGGTCCCAACTAATATAAAAATTTCAGAGTTTTTTTTTTCAATCATATAGTCAACGTTATGAACAAGTTACTCTAAGAATATCATTAAATTGCATCTACTGGCAAAAACATTGAATGGCATATTAACCAATCTTCTCCAATGTGATAATCTTAACTATTATATACTTACTTTCTGTTGGAACCATTTCATGGCTTCTTCTTTTGAAAGCCTGTGTTTGGATCCTACAACACCCTTTCTCCTTCTCCTGTATGCAACATTGAAACCTGGTCGACCCAACACTACATAGAAGTCCAATCCATAGATACCAATAGTAGGGTCATACTTGATACCAAGATCAATATGTTCTTGGATGCCAAAGCCAAAGTTTCCAGTATCAGAAAAATTCTCTCTTTTCAATTCATATTCACGAACCTTTAAAAAGCCAAAAAAAGTTTTAGATTAAGAAATACCTGCATAAACTTTTCACTGCATTAAACTTATATTTTTTTAGAGAGAAAAAAAAATTTACAAAATAGTGCTGAAAAAGGAACTATGTTCTAAGGTGATGCTGTAGATAATCAGTATCTCCAGTAGATTAGTCTAGACTAGGGGTTCTCAACGTGGGGTATGTGGTAAAACTTTTTGGGGTACGCCATGATAGCTCAAAAGTTGCTAGATCTAGTAACAAAGTAAAAATAACCATTGTTATACTATAACTATAGTTTTTATCTATCTATATAAGGGGTATGCCAGTTATATACACATTTCCAGGGGGTACATGAAGCATAAAAGGTTGAGAACCACTGGTCCAGACAATTTTTGAAGAAATTTTCAATTCTTTTATTATTTCAGGCTTTTAATCTCTTGATATAGAAAAATATCCTCCTTGAGAATTCCAAGTTTCTAACAATGAACTGTTTGCAACTTAATTTTAAAGTGTTTTCAGCAAAAAACAATTTTAGAACTTTACCCCTTCAGTAACAGAAACAGACCAGGCCAATATACCAAAAGAGCATTTATCAAAATTAAAAAAAATTAAAGACAGATGAAATGTATCTATGCTTTTTTTCCTTTAAGGCAAAATTTTACTGACATCCAAGCCTAGTTTAAAAAATAGTTATTGTTTTCAACTTTGTTGCTCATTGTAGATATTCAACATTCATTTTTGTTTTTAAATATATTTTTGGTTGAATAGGTACTAATGAAATATTAGGCCTCACCACTTTTGAATCAACCAATTTATCAATCAATACAATAATTTCCACTATTAGAGGATCCTAATGCCAGAAAATGACCCAACTTCAAAGGAATATTACAAATAATCCTTTCATGCTACAAATTTTTAATTTTGGTGGTTGGTCAAGGGATTTGGAAAAAATCCCCCCCCCCCCCAAAAAAAAACTCAAGCAGTTGGCACCTTTGGATACAAACAGTAAATAGAACTACCAATTTGGTTAAAGCTTTATAATATCACAGTAACATTTTCCCCCACAACCACTTTAATGGTATTTGAGCCCAGTAGATTGAGCTTTTCTCTGACTAGTTGCTAAATTCCTTGATTATGATAGTAACAATAATAATTACCCCTTCAAGTAGCTGCTTGCCACAGAGGTCTGACAGGAGCCTGTCAGTTTATACGCCATAGTAGAAAGTCTGAGAGGATGGTGGGATCTTAGCAGAAAAATGTATCCTTTTTATTTTCCAAAATTAAAAAAAAAACTATTTTTAGAATCTGAGCAATACCAGGTAAATCTACCAGTAATGCTATATTGTTTTGTGATGATATTAAGAAGAAATATTAACGCAGTTCTTTTATTTAACCACTTGCAGCCTTCTGCACTATGTCCAGACAGGAGGTTGCATAAGTCTGCACACTTCACAAATTTCCAAAAATAAGGGCTGTCATTTCAGGATTATTTAAAAATTCTATTATTTTATTATTGCACTGTTGTATTAAAAACAATTAGTGAAACTTCTGATCTAGTGTTTATTAAAACAGTCAACCACTGCCAATAACTGTAAATAACAACTACCGATAACTGGAAAATTGGTGATCCAGATACTACAAATACACTAAATAGCAAAATATTTTATGAAGTATGATGAAAATTATTCATTTTGTCACAGATATAAATGCTGGTAGCAACCCACAGTTTGAAAAACACTGCCCTAGTGTGTCATTTACAATGAACAATTATCAAATCATTTAATAAAATCTTCCATTCTAAATATTTGTGCATTAAAAATTTTTTTAAATGACAAGCCACGAACTTTTTGAAAAAAAAAAAGGTAAATTAAAAACATCCAAACAATTAGTAATTTTTTTACTTAATATCCTAGTACATAGGCATTGGAAGAACATCACATTAGCCTAAACATTGCTCAAACTTCACAATATCCAAGAAATTCTTTACTACTTGCTACCATAGATATAGCAACATCTGTTGTTAGCTAAGCAGTTGTGAAAAAAATTAATTCTGTTTTTCCTCCTTAAATTTTGATCCCTCTTATTGTATTTTTTTGAATAAGTAATGTTTTTCAAGATTAGTATAGCTAGCAGTTATTTGGATGATTCGATGATTTACATTCCAGTCTACAAATATCAAGTAACTTTTTTTCATTTTAATTTTTAAGAGCTGCAAAAGAATAAAATCAAAGCCTTTTCAACCCTAGAAAATGTATGAAAAATATTTACAACACACTAACACTGTGGATTAAAAATTGTACCTAACTGGACCTACAGCTTTGTATTTACATCTGCTGCACACAAGCATTACATACCACTGTTACTCTGCGTGTATCAGTTCATTATCCAATTAATAGTGTCACTTGCAATTATTACATGTTAGCAAAATGTCTGCTACTATGTATTGAGACTCTGTCTTGGCAGCTGTGTCAGACTGGAGACTACAAGGTAACTTCAGCTTTTGAAACAGCTGTGTGTCCTCTACTGAGAAATGTTTCCTGCTGTTTGAGATGCAGGACATGTCATACTACATTGACAATGCAGCTTTCATCTTTCAGCAGAACATTAGGGCTGTTGTTTATTGCTTGCAACATGCTATAAGTCACAATGAACAGGTCACTATTT
The DNA here is from genome assembly GCA_038380435.1 of Ryuthela nishihirai. NCBI lineage: Eukaryota > Metazoa > Arthropoda > Arachnida > Araneae > Heptathelidae > Ryuthela > Ryuthela nishihirai. The sequence continues at coordinate 42,168,771 of JAWZYU010000006.1, forward strand.
TCAAACAGTTTATTGATGTTAAAGTATGATTTTAATTCACTGAAGTCTAACTAACTGGCATATCTTGCTGAAGCCCAACTGGTATGTTTTTCAACTTTACTTAAGTAAAATACTGAAAAACTGCAACACATTTCATAGCATGCTACTTTGGCTGCCTCATCTGGCAGACAAATGAGAGCAGGCAGCTATCTTGTAGGCAGTGTCTTCCCCTAGTGATCAACTGGGATAGGGTGTTATGCAAATTAATACTGAGGGTACTAATTTTATTAATAATTTCCACACAAAGAGGGAACTGATATCAGTATTACAGATGCAAATTTCCAACATAATTAAGCTGAAATTTTGTTCATGGTGCACTAATTATTTTTGCTATTTCAAAATTTCCCAGTTTTCTTCAGGTTTCCTATTTGCCAGCCAAAAATTTGTTTCTACCTATGATAGAACCAGAGTTTAGAACACCTTTTACTTTTTTACTTCATTCAGGGGGTGGTCCTACTAATAACTATACAGGGTTCAAACTAAAAACACCCAAATAACATTTTACTGAAGGTTTCTAGAGGGGCAAATGTTAGGTCTACCTACAATAAATGACCATACAAAATCGGATGTTTCACCTTAGCCAACACAAAATATTTGACAATCCATACAACATAAACAGAGAACAGTGACAAAACCATTACACAAATTAACACTAAGTGTTGGAAACAGATAAATCATTTTTTGAAAATCACTACAAATGAACTTGCAACATTTTTTTATGCTTACACACAATTTTTCCTTTTAAAATTTATATTTTTTGTTCAGAATTAAATGCTCTTTCTTTTAGTATGTAAACTATTTTATTCATCAGTTGTTTCAAAATGAGTCTCAGAAGTTGAGTTGGATTTTTAGAGAGAAAAAAATTCTGATACTGTAAGGGTTAATGATTACAAGATGATACATTCCAATTCATGAATGCCACACAGTCAAAACTCATAGGTGTCTAATGTAGAGCCTGTTCAATGTGCCCAGTCACCTACAAAGAACATGGGAATGCGAGAAAGAATGGCTTGCTGTACAATAGCCATCACTGTATGTGTCATTATCACAGACATTGAGAATCTGACATTGTATACCTTGCAGATTCTGTGGTATACACTTGTTCTTTCAGGCAACCCCCAAGGAAGTCTGGTGACCATAGAGGCCACTCCACAGAACCACCTACTCGATCTGGTGTCTGAATACATCAGACAGGAAAGAAAATATGTTTGCAAGCAGTGCACCATCACATAATTACTACATGCAATGTACATCCTGAAGAGGAAGGTCATCCTACCAGTCAGATATTGTGTTCCATAAAAGTTGGAGGTACCTCCAAGTTGTTAATGCTCTCTCAGAATACTGACCCAATGAATGTGTTGTTCCAAATACCAAACCAGACATTAGTTGACCAGCATACTTGATGCCTTGCTATTCATCCAAGAGAAAGGTTGCTAAGAACCCAGTAATTGTGTTCTGCTTGTTAACAATTCAGGCCCATGTAAATTGTACCTCACCTGTCCAAAGGATTTCAGACAAAAAGGGTTATTTTCTAAGATATTTAGTACCAACCTGCAAAAATCTAAATGTCTGATGGTCTCCTAGAATCAAACTGTACATCATGCAGGTTTTGCCACACACGAGTTTCTGTTAAGCCACAAGTCTCACTGACTGCTGTGTGAATGGATGAGGACATATCCCAAGACCCTTTTCTGGATGCACTTCAATACCCAATCATAGATGAGTCATTATGTTGCTGGCCTCTGAGCCAGTGAACAACATGGAAAATAGCCACCAAAATTGGATGTGTACCAGTGGGGGAAAAATGCATGGAACCTGGCCATGCAGCTTCTGGGCATTTCATTGACACTTGCCATACCACCATCACACAGTACTGATCAGAGTATCCTGCCATCTGGGTCTTCAACTGGTACATCTACAAGTGCTATATTACATACTGCAACACCTGTATTTCATCTCACTGGGCATGTGCTTTATTTGCCCATATTTCTCTGAGGTCATCATGTGCATATATTTGTGAATCTTTCTGTGGTGTTGCACAGTATTTTACAGTGGCTAAGCATCGAACATCTGATTTTGGATAATCAACATTCATAGTCTTCCATCCACTTACTCTGTGCATACCATGTTTCCTACTAATTAGAAGATGCTCTACAACTTTGAAATTTATGTTTTTCTCCCTCTCTTCTTTGCCAAGTCAGGCTTGTTAACTTTCAAAATTTGCCTCTAGGGGTGCTGTCACTGTCATTCAATCAGGCATGGTCACTTAACTAAAGGTAGACTTCACATTTGCACCTCTAGGCCCATTCATTAGAGTTATTTGGGTGTTTCCAAACTTTCTTTGAACCCTGTATATTTTAGTTGCTTTCTCCGAGGCCATAGATTCAGTTCGGTTGTTTTACCTCTGAACAGAACTTTTTTGCACACAATGGATTAAATAGGCAGGTCACAAGGACCATGAAGGCTCAAATGTTGAGGGAGGGGACCCACTGGATAGCTGTTGGGAGACAGATGGTAGCCCCCAGTCAAAGCCATCCACAGCATGTTCTTTAATATGCACAGGGTATGGCTCTCCCATACCCTGTGCATATTGGTTGTTTTACCTCTGAACAGAACTTTTTTGCACACAATGGATTAAATAGGCAGGTCACAAGGACCATGAAGGCTCAAATGTTGAGGGAGGGGACCCACTGGATAGCTGTTGGGAGACAGATGGTAGCCCCCAGTCAAAGCCATCCACAGCATGTTCTTTAATATGCACAGGGTATGGCTCTCCCACATATGAAGCCACGGCTTAACCCTTTAATGCCCAGGAAATTTCAGAAAAGGGTAGAGGGTATTAAAAGAAAGGAATAACACTATTTGGATGAGTCCATTTCAAAATACCAGCTGTTTTGGGCGTTAAAGGGTTAATGGTCTATCCGACAGATAATGGTCTTTCCAAGCCCATCAATGTCCCCTACTGACTGTGGGCAGGGTGGGAGTTTTGTGGAGACAAATCGCAACACTGGCCCAGATGGGACTCGAATCTGGGAAGTGCAGATTACAAGCCTCGCATACTACCAACTGAGCCCCCTTTTAGTGTTTATATAAATACTGCAGTTTTCTGTATTGATTTTCATTAATTTTTTACTTACTGTTATAATATTGCATTTCTACATAATAAAACTTAATAATTACCTTGGCACTTACAATATTACAAAATATTTGGATATTTAAAAATGCTATGCCCATAAGATATTTTTAGTTGTAGTATTTTTTTTTTGTACATTACATTTTGCTTTCTATTGTCTATGATTTTGTCCAGTACAAATTTAACATCACTTGTGACAAATGCATTGTTAATCTCATTGGTTGCAGGATGATATACATTTCTAGTGTTAAAAAAGCATTTTAGTGTTAAGTATTGTCATTTTTTTTTAAATAATACCTTTGCTTCAGTTTAAATTGGCTAAAACATTTCCAAATATTTGGGTATTATTTAAAAACGTATGTATAAGCTTTCAAGGAATATATTTCACCTTTCAAAACCTAGACATTTGGAAACAATAGAGAAACCCCAAAAGTAAGACATGCCAAATTAAATATTTCAATTGAATCTATTTTGTCATAAAATTTTAGAAACGTCACAAACCTTGAGTCCTTTTTCCAGAATTTCCTCTGCTTTGGGTCCCCTCACAGTACAATGAACAGCAATCTTCTCATTTCTTCGGATGCCAAAGGATCTAACAGTGTATCTGGCTTTGGAGAAAACAGGTTGCTGACCAGTTAGCTGTTCTAAAACCTACAAAACAAACTTCATTAATAACATCATACATGGAATCAGTTTATATAAAGCACGAGAACATTGTATTATAACTATAACATCTTAGAAATTCATTGAAGAGAACAAATTTTCAGCCATGTATCAGAACTCTTGAAACAGCAGAAAAAGTGAGAAAAGCCGAGATTGCAAACACATTAAAGTGCTATTTGAAAAGTTTAGCCAAACAAGTACATCTCAAGCTCCCAGTAATGATCTTTAAAAGGCACCTAGTGAACACTTCAGCTCTATAAAAGTTAGACAAACATTTAAATTACAACATACTGGCTGTACCAAAGTTAAGCTTCCAACTTATTCTGCAGATGAAAGCTATCCATCAAGTACATCCAGTTGTGCTTTAATGTGCACAAGATATGGTTCACCTGTACAGAGGAGGCAAGGCCTAACACATTCCATCTAAAAATAACCTTTCCAAGCACTGTCATAATACATGTCCAGCATTATTCTGATCTCCTGACAATGAGAGTAGAGGAAAAACTGAGGAAAAAGCATCCTGAAAATGTTAATGCATGACTTTAGTATGGCAACATTTGGTCCCCATACTGTCAATAAGACCATCTCAACATTATTGGTTGGGAGATACTGGACCACTTACCTTACAGTCCAGACATGTCTCCTTCAAATTTCCACTCCCTGGACTGTTGAAAGAATTCTTGGGAGAATGGAAGTTCAACCAGAGTGTAAACAAGTGTTCTACAGTGACTGCAAACCCATCCTAAAGAATTCTAAGCTGCAGGGGTACTACTAGCACTCCCACACTGATGAAACAAGGTTGAATATCTTAGGAAAACTACAAAATCTGAAAAAGGTTGACACTATGATTTTTTAATCATATGAACCACACTTGCCAACACAGTTTTAAAAACTCACATACTTTAGGGGATTACAAGTGAAACTTGAATATCACTGACCTTGAAAGCATTCAGTATGTTAAGGGATTTATGTACAGGTAGTTTCTGCTACAATGAATTGGTTCTAGAATATCATTCATTAAATATGCATGAAGAAAATTAGTTTATTGGTTCCCAACATACTATACAATAGCAAAATATAGGAAAACAGTAAATATTAACATAAAAAATTTGTAACTACATTAATTTTTTTAATTTATTAAGGTAAATCAGAGTAAATATTTATTAACATAAAAAAATTGTAAAAAGTTATATTAAAAATTTAACCCATCGAACAGACATTAACGAAATCCAAAATGAGAGATCAAGGTGTGATGCCCCCTCATTCACTTTTACTTTACCTTAACCAGTTTTGCTTAATTTATGTTATATTTATCATTTTGGGGATTTTTATTTAATTTCTGGCATCACAGCACTCGTTTCCAAGAGTTAGGAGTTGGTAAAGAGTGGGCGTGCACAAGGACATGCCCACTTTTGCATCATAGCTTGCGGCCGATCGTCAATTTATGCAAATGTCTTTCCCGGCGTGCAACATGACATGTGCGGGCTTTGTACCTCTTGTTATAACAGTAGCACAGAAGATAGTAGAGAGAGTAGTAGAGCACAGCACAGTTTAGAGATCAGTTTTAGTTTGGAGTTTGTTGAAGATGTTTGTAGTAAGAAATGATGTATCTTCTTTATTGAAGTTTCGGCGAATGCTTTTTGGAAATAAATTGTTTGTTATTTAAACCTTTCGAATCTTTACTAATTTTCTTCTCTTGAGCAACGTTAGTTTGTTTTGATTAGCATTAACATAAATATTTGACAATCATTTAATATTTTTGAATTCTTACTCATTAACTCTCGCTGGTGTTCCGAACACTAAACTTTATTTTTGGCAATTTGTCAATTTTGCCTGGCCCCCAACTCAGCTATCTGGAGCATTAAAATAATTGGATCAGACAAAGGCTCCAAACTTTAAAAGTATTTCATTTCTTTGGAGCGTTACAAAGGATGTCAACAGAAATCTTTTGTACAACACATGAAATTTCGATTTTTTTTAAATTGCTGTTTGAAAATTTTCTTAGCATATCTTTTAAAAATACATAATTCAAATGTGAAAAATATTTTCTTTTTTAATTTGATGCATATTTTATTAAACTACAATATAAATAATTTGATAAATGCCATCTGATTGCCATTTCTTAGAAGCAGTAAATGGCACTGCTGATTTACTTAACATTCCTCTTTGCCGAAGCAACCTTCGGATTTAAGCACACAAGTTTGATTTGAACCATTATCAATAAATTTTCAAAAATCTCCTAAACAATTATACCCCCCCCCCCCAGTTTTACACCCTTTTATGCATAAACCTATTTCAGTATTCCCAGAATTATTTTATCATTTTTCCCAGCATTCTATGCATCTTTCCAGCTCTTAAAATCAAAACTGGAAATGAAAACATCCTTCTTAAATTCAATACTGGGTGCAGCTGCATTTATTACAGTTATAGTTCACTGCACAAGAGGCAAGTCACACATGTTATCTACGTTCTGTGTGTTATAAGTAGCTACATATTGGTATCTTGATCTGGTATCATTTTCTGAAAATAAATGTGGCCTCAGATATGGAAACGAATTCACTTCTGCAGATTTATTTCCACAAGTTCTTTCGGTCAGCTAATTTATCGATCTTTCTAGGTTATGCTACATCGGATGGCCAGCTTAGAAGTAGTTGTGGATATATTTAACATCCCATTAGCTTATATGTAATTTTTCTTTTATTATTCCTTGGGTTTGTAGTAAAAAAAAAAACTTTGAACTTTTACCTTTTTCTGTAAATGAGGTCTTGGATATGGACGTAAAGTGGGCTTCCTTGGGTAAGGAAATCAGTCCTCATGTGGGAGGGAAATTTCAGGTTTTTTTACACCTCGCTGCTAAATTTACTATGAATGTTTCACTCTTCCCCTTTGAAAAATTACACAAAAATTTTTTGAGGTTTTATTTTTAACCCCCCCCCCCCTCCCAGTATCTTGGCTGTGCCACACAGACAATATAACATTTTCTTTGGCTTTGGTGCATAAACTTTTCTGCACTGAGCCAAGATCGCCAATCTTCAACACTCAAAGAAAAAATTCATGACATTTAATAAAAAAGCAGCCAAGAAAGTTTTTTTCTATTTCACAACCAGTTCAGAAAATCCCATGAATGTGAGAAGTCCAAGTCGCTTTCCATAACATTGGCTGTGTTTAAAATATATGATACAGAAAAGATTCATTAAAATAGGTTAAATATTATTTGGGAGGATATATCCTTTCAATTAATATATAATTTAACTATTTTTATTCAACAGATTTTCCAAAATTAAGCCTTTAATTGTATAAATAAAAAATAAAAAATAATAAATACCCCCTCAAGCAGCTGCTTGCCACAGAGGTCTGACAGGAGCCTGTCAGTTTATATGCCACAGTAGGAGATCTGAGAGAATGGCAGGACCTCAGCAGAAAAACAACACACACATCCATGCCTATTCCGGGGCTTGAACCCAGGTCCCGTAGATAGTATCTTTTTTTTCACCAATCATATTGAAAAAGGCTTATTAAAATCAACATGCTTGTAAATTTGTTTATTACTTATCTTCATAAAATTTGCAATTAAATTCTGCTTAATTTGGTATATTAACATATTTCTGTTGATTAAAATTTTGTTTCAAAAAAAATAACCACAGTTGACTAGTTTATCTGACCTAGCCTAACTAAAAGCCTGGAATTTTCTCAAAGTAATCACTTGGAAAAAAAAAAAAACAGGAGACATATTTACTTGATAAATAATAGCCATTCTATTCATGTGCACTGTAACTCTTTCTGTCTATCAGTTTTTTTTTTCAAATAAATTTTTGTTGCCAGGTGCATTTTTTTACTACATGACTAAAAAAAAGTCTTATTAAAAAAAATTATAAAGTATAAATTACAACCATAGCTACTCTATGCAAAATTTATAATTATCACGGTATAGAGCTGTACAAGAAATTTTAAAAAACTAAATTATTTCTAGGGTGATTTTACAAGGGGGGGGGGGGTAAGGATAGAATAACAAATACTAAAAAATATTTAAATTTATTCAGTTATCAATTAAACAAAGATCAAGATAGAAAGAGCTAAGTAAGCATATGAACACACCCCAACTAATATGAGAGAACAAACATTAAATAAAAGTATGAAATTGGGATATTAAACTATTGCAAAATAGAAATTAAAATAATTATGGCCGACAAAACAGTAATTACAGATAGAAATTAATACGATATAAAACTACAAAAGGATAATAAACCATTTCGACCCCTGGTTAGTAAACATAAATCACCTACATACAATTTAGAAAGAGTGTCGAGTTTTTCTCACTATATTTTCTCACCTACTGAGTATATAGTAACATCATGTATAGAAGCAGCCAACATAATAAGACAGGCAAAATTAAAAGCAACAACTATCCATTCACTTGACATCATATCACTGTACCCAAACACATGTTTGGATGCGCTGATGCAACTAAAATCATCATGGTTGAAACAAGCCAGACCCACAGCACTTGAATACTTTAGTGTTCATGAGGCCTTGAATCTGGCCATTAACTCTAATTGGTTCGTAGTCAGCGGTCAGACATGGGTTCAGACCGGGGGTGTTCCAATGGGATCTCCACTGTCTGGACTCGTGGCTCATGTCATTATGAGACATGTAGAGCATACTTGCCATGCAGCGAGCAAAATTGAAACCCTCATTATATCTATGACCTGTTAATTTTCTGGGACTATCCTATAGGTGAATTTAACATATTTTAACATATTAATAGGAACTTTAATAGTGTATTGCCTACATTTTACCCATTATATTTACCCATGAATGATAAAATACGATATTTGAATATAATGTTTAAAAGGAAGAACCAAATTGTGAGATAGAAGTATATCGAAAGCCAACCTTTATTACTAATGTAAAACCATTTAACTTCGCACATCCTATTTCCTACTAAAAAACTGCATCATTCCCTTATTTTCTTGTGCTTATCAATATTGTACAAAATTGAACACATTCAAATAAGAACTGGAATTCATATATTGAAATAGCAGGAGGCTGGATACTCTAAAAAATTAGCACAGAGATTAGATAAATTAGTCACCAGGTGTGGGGGAGGAACCCGTTGTGATTTTGCATCATTTAAAATATTTTTAACATTTTAGATGTGAAATTACTTAACATTTTAATGTTGAATTATTTTACGCATTTGAAAACTCTTGGGAGTTCAGTTTAATTTTAAATCTTCCTGGGGTGAGCAAAAAGCCACCAAATGCTGAATTGGACTGATTCTAATAAGGGTGTGCACATATTAAACATCAATATTAAATGAAGGAATGGTAAAACTTAAACCTGGATGACTAAAGGAAAAACGACTACAAGTGGGTGTAATGTAAACCACCACACCACAGTAAAGTTTTACAAGACTGTACCAGCCATTCTATAAGTAAGTGCACACCCAGAATATCATGTCCAGAAGAATATTAAAGCTTGAAGATTACCAAGTAGAACAACAGTATAAAGTGAAGGGACTGGTAGACCTTGTGTGGGACATCAAAATTGGCAACAAGTAATTGAGCCAACCCAGGCATCAAAAGCAGAATTGGTAAAAATATTTATTATCTTTTTTATACTGTATCACCTTTTGTAGCAAAAGGTCGACCTCAAGCAGAAATGAGGCTTAAAGTGTTAAATAACAGATATTGCAGGAACAGCAATATACCTCTGATAAGAGGCAAATGATGATATTGTAAAATCACCTTAGGACTATTTTAATTTTTTAAAATTTTCTTGTACAGCTAGATATTGTGATAATTAAATTTGAAAATTCTAAAGTTAATTATTTTGCCTGATCAGAGTGAAAAAAATAGCTAGACCTCTGGATGTAAATCAGTTTTTCAGGTTGGACCCTGGAAGGGTTAAATCTTTATTTTTATTATTATTTAAAATTTTCCTAGTTTATTCCCACTGAACAGAAGAATTCCAAATTTTCTGAAGAATTTTATCTTTTCCCTTAACAAATGTTGCAAACACCATTTTCACACACTTTTATTACCCTTTTCTTCAAGTTCAAGATGGCCTTCCTTTAATTGCAATAGTATTCTTTAATGATTCGTTCTATTTGTACAGTTGTTTTAAATTGCCTAGCCACAAGAACAAATAAAACAAGCATCCACTGTGGTAAGACATTAGCTAAATGCATGTACACTAAAACTAGAGTAGCAAGCTATTAATAAATGGTGGGCAAAAGCACTTTTTTCTAGAAACCCCTGTTTGGATTAGGGTCTGAGGGGTTGTGGGAATTATCGAAATGGACTGTTTTTGTTATGTTACTTAAAACAAAAATGGTGGTGGCTAAGGACTGTGACGTGCACCTAATGCCAATAAGTATTTTGAGAGGCCAAATGGTCAGATTAAGGCAGAACAAACAAGCAGTTCCAGTATATATATTTTTTCCCTTCTATTTTAGTGCATTTTTTCAAAAATTTTAAACAAAATATATATTAATATATCATTAACAGTTTTGACTACATTTCTAGTTATTAATATGACCATGGCTACCTAACTCTAAAGAGAAAACAACTGGGGAGAGTCACTTCCCCCTCCCCATACATACACATCATTCCAAAAAATCCCTCATTGTATACTGAGACAGCCACCATAACTATGAGCTTTATCGCCATGAATATCCACATTTTCACAAAAAACAAATACACACAACTTAACAGAACAGAAAAAAAGATGACAGAATTAATAGAAAGTAAAAACTACCCCAACTCCCATGCAGACCTCAATTGAAAACCAAACTTATATCTTTTGAACTGGAGAGATACAACCATCCCGATAATTTTCCTAAAATAATTTTCATTCCATTTCAAATAAATTTCCAGATACTGAATGAGGATAGATGCATTACTGGCTTTAATGCTGGTCCTATAACACAGTCTGAAGTTATTTCAGCTGTTGTTAAACTTAAACTAATAAATCCCCAGGGGTAGATGAAATTACTACAGAAATGCTTCGGTTACCACTTGGATGACTGAAATTCTGAATATCTTTTATGATAAAGGCATGGTTCCTAAGGAAGAATTTTACCAGAGCTATTATTATCTCTATTTTTTTTTTTAAAGTGATCACAGTTCTTGTGATAACTATAGGGGTATCAGTCTACTCTCTGTTCCAGGGAAAGTTCTTTGCATGTTTGTGCTTAGTAGAATTAAGAATCTGGTTGACAGGTAATTGCGTGACGAACACTGTGGATTCAGAAGAGATAAGGATGTATGTGTATATCATATATTTTCATTCAGGCAGATTCTTGAGGACGGTTTAGAGTTTCAGAAACCTTTGGTTACTAGCTTTGTTGATTTCAAAAAGGCTTTTGACTCTACTGATCATAATTTTTGGTTGATTGTGTGATTGTATGGCATACCACACAAGTTAGTTAATACAATGAAAGTTCTCTATAATAACACTGAGTCATGTGTGAGAGTTGGTAAGGCTTGCAGTGATTGGTTTAGCATTACTAGTGGAGTTAGACAAGGGTGCATTTTGTCTCCTTTTCTCTTTCATTATTGATTATGTAATGCAAAATTCTTTGCAAGGAAAAAATTTTGGTCTTAAATGGTCTGGAGATACAAAAAATTGTGATTTAGATTAGGTTTGGTGATAAACAGAGAGAAAACTAAAGCGATGAAAATTGGTCAGGCAGGCTCTGATTCAGTTAATCTGAATGGTTGTAATCTTGAGCAGGTGTCTCAGTTTAATTATCTTGGAAGCTATGTAACAGAAACTGGTGATGTGTGGCATGAAATTTACAGACAAATAGGGATTGCTGCCGGGACTTTTAAGAATCTATGGAGAGTGTGGAGAAATAGGTGTATACACCTGAAGACTAAAATTAGACTGTATAATAGTTTGGTTCTTCCTAGGGTTAGTTATGGTAGTGAAACTTGGACACTTTGTAAACAAGATAACAGGAAATTAGATGCTAAGGCAGTATCTTGGGTATTAGGTGGTTCAACTTTGTAACTAATGATGAGGTTAGAAAAGGAGTCAACCTCCTTTAAGCAGCATATTGTGCAAAGAGAGGACTCTTGGTTTGGCCATGTATGAATAATTATAGATTAGTGAATAGGATTATGAACAGCGTGCCTAAAGACCTCAGAAAGAGGGGAGACCCAAGATGCTGTGGGCAGACAATGTCAAATAGGATATTGTTAGAATTGGTGTGCAGTGGCCAGATGTAGAAGATATAGCTCAGGACAGATATGCTTGGAGAATAAATTTCATGGTCTGGTTGGACATCCATAGCCCATGGCTCTTTGAGGATGATGATGAAGGCTTCACTAAATGTCCATAGGTTCCCCCAATACAAATTTCAACAAAATTAAATTACATGTCTCACTTGGCATGGAATGATTCATTAATTATTTCAATATAAATAAATAAGGTGTTCATATTACTAGTCATTACATGCTGTCGATTTTAACATTTAATATGTAAATTGTGTACTAACAGCGAATCATAATTTCTCGAATTCATATAAGTTTACCATGAATACTACAAGTTATTCATTCCCTCCTGTAGAATACAAACTTTAGATAAGTAATTTTTCAACATTCAATGAACATCTTGACATCTTCATTATGAATTTGTTTGGTGTTCCATCATTCTAACTACCTGCTATTAAATTTCATTGTCTCAGACTATATATCTCGAGGTATATTGTCAAGGAACAAATTTGGACTGCTCCACCATTTGTATTCTATACAAATAGGCAAAAATCTTTTGATATCTTAGAACATAAAACTACAATAAGACCTTCGTGAACCTGCATTAATTAATAAAAGTTTTATGGAAAAAATTTTGGTGCCATACTGGAATCGAATCCGCATCTCTCCAGAAACATGCCAGAGTATTCTATATTGATTTATAGATGTTAAAAAAGTAAACAGGTAACTATGTGGTCATTTATTGTTAAAATCATTAATAACGCGAATGACATGAAGTGACTTGATTATTTCTTTCCATCTTACTCAGTGCAATAAAAAAAGTTAAAGATAGTTGCCACCCACGATCATAAATGGCACCAAGTGTAGCTGCCGAAAATAATGGGGAAAAGAGCGAAAAGCCATACTAAGTGAAAAAGAGAGAGCTGGCATTAGTTTAAGGATAGAATACTCTGGCATCTTTCTGGAGAGACGCAAGTTCAAATCCCGTATGTCAGTGAAACCTTTTCCACAAAACATTTTTTGATTTATAGATGCTAGAAAAGTCAACAGGTAACTCTGTGATTATCATTTATTGTTAAAATTCATTAATTACTTCACACATAAATTTATGAGCACAAGTTTAGTCAATGTTCTCTTTAAACTATTCTGTACTTGGTTTGGTTTACCTCTGAGCGGCACTTTTTTTGCACACAATAGGCTAAATTGGCCAGGTCACAAAGACCCCGAAGGCTCAGATGTTGGGGGGAGGGGGTCCACTGGAACAGTTGTTGAGAAATATATGGTAACCTCCTGTCAAGGCCATCCAGGTGTTCTTTAATGTACACAGCACATGGCTCTCTGCACACAGGGCCTGAGCTTAATGTGCCATCCAGAGGACAATGGTCTTTACAAGCCCATAGGTGTCCGCTACTGACAGTGGGCAGGGTGTGGAGTTTTGCAGAGATAAATCTCAATGCTGATCCACTGGGATTCGAACGTAGGAACTACAGATTATGAGCCTGGAGTGCTACTGATTGAACCACCCCCGCCCCATTATTCTGTACCATAATACACTGTATATAAGCTGCCGATATACGTAAAACAATGCACTGAAAATGTGCAAACATGGAAAATATGCAACACAGAAAACTATCCTGCATATTCAAATTAGGAATGCATTAAAAAGATGCACGAGTCTACTCGCAGCGTGTAGCTGTTCTAGGCAACTCTTGCTTTCACTTCAGTAGCACATTGAGCTGATTGTCCCGAAGACATTGTATGGATGATTTTCAGTGGCGGAGAGCAATTGGAAGGATAGAAGCAGGTCAGTCCCAGATGGAAGTTTCCAGAGCAATGAATGTTCCACAAAATATCATGTCAAGACTCTGAAGAGTTTCAACAGACATGTTCATTGCTGACCAGGACAAGGCAGTCCCAGAGTCACAACTGCTGCTGGCAATCGTTATATCAGTCTTACTCCTAGACGGAACAGAGTGATGACAGTTAGGCAACTGTCTTTGAAGCTTGCAGCAGCTACAGAAATGAGGGTTTCAATGCATACTGTTTACAGGAGACTGTGAGGAATGCCTTTATGCCAGGAGACCTGCTATTTGTGTCCCTCTAATTCCCACTGACCGGTGAGCTTGTTTAATGTGGAGTCTCCAACATTACACTTGGAGTTCCGACCAGTGGATGCATGTTATGTTCACAGATTAATCACAATTCAGCTCAAGTACTGATTTGCAAAATATTTACATCTGTAGAGAACCAGGGATCTGCAACAGTCCCTCAAACATCAGAGAAAGGGACTACTCTGGTGGTCCTGGCATGATGGTTGAAGTGGGAATCATGACAAACCAGCATACAGACTACATATTCCCAAGTGGCTCTGTTACTGCCCTGCAGTACAGAGACTAGTTTCTGAACCCATATGTCAGGCCAATCCAAGGAGCCGTCAGTCTAGATTTATTCTTATGGACGATAATCCCCACTCTCACTGAACTCATGTGGTCGACAGTTTTCTCAAAGAGAAAGATATTCACCAAATCAAGTGGCCACCCAGATCTCCTGACCTGTCCCATTGAACATGTATGGGCTGTAGGGGTTCTCAACGTGGGGTACACGGTAAAATTTTTGGGGCATGCCGTGAGAGCTCAAAAGTCGCTAGATATATGTTATATATATGTGTGTGTGTGTGTTTTATTCCCATTATACTATAACTATAGTTTATCTATCTATACAAGGGGTACACCAGTTACATACACATTTCCAGAGGGTACAAGAAGCATAAAAGGTTGAGAACCACTGCTCTAGGGAAATGCATTGGAGCTCGCCAGTTCCCTCCCAGAACACCCCACGAACTCAGAATAGCACTTGTCAAGGAGTGGTCATTAATCCCTCAAGACTATCAATACCCTCATAAACAGTATGAGGAGTCATTGCTTGAGCAGCATGGCTGTCAGGGATGATCATACTCAATATTAATATACTACATGTCATATGTAACTGATTTTGAGTATTGTTCCATTAACTGATCTTTCATGTCAATTGCACAATTATGATCTTAACACATTCACATTATATGATTATGAATTTCTTCTGCTTGATTTACATTTGCAATGTAATAATAAACCTTGCACAAATTTATGCATTATCCTTTAATTTTGAGCACCAGTGTAGATATGGTATTATTCTAATATAAAAAAGAGAAAATTATTTTCATAATTTCTTATTTAAATTTTATTGATATTTACCCATAAACACTAATTTTAACTTTATAATGCTCAAATATTTCCTTACTTCTACATAGTTTTGAAAAGGATAAGAATGTTCTTAAATGAACAGTAAAAAAAGTAATAAATGAAAAGGCGTACCTTTGCAGCTCTAGTCAATCTATCACCCGATTCACCAACACAAATGTTCAGGCAAAGCTTCCGGATGCGTACTTCACGCATTGGGTTTTTGTCTTTATCTTTAACAGCAGGGGGTAGTTTTTTATCCTGTTTCTGAAATAAAAGCACACATTACAAAAAAAAAAATCACAAATATGCAAGTGCTGCCTTTGAGGATAAGTTAACATTTTCCATATATAATATTGTTCCTAAAAAATTTTATTGTATTATCAACCTCATCATTGCTTTTGATGTTGCATAAATTGAAAATAAAATACATTATTATGTCATATATTTTAATGGCATTTATTTTCTCCTAACCCCCTATTTTGTATGTCTCACCAAGTTGTCAGTGGTCACAGAGATGACAGTTTCAAGACATACTGTATAAAGAGTACTGTTAATTTCACTGAATGATATTTTTTGTAGCATATAAAAGGAGGAAGATATTTTGTCCCTCCCACCCATTTGGGTGGTTTGACTTCTGGTAAAAACTGATGCCTGGTCAGAATTTTTCAACTTTCCCCAGCCTTGCCCATGGTTTATTTCCATGTGATGCTCAAGAGAAGAGCTCACTTAATGTGATGCAGATATCAACTATAGGTCCAGGAGAGGGGTCAAATGTGCTCTTGACTGCTGAATCCAGATTCAGACTAATCTTGACACAAATTTTAAATTTGCATTCATCTGGAGGGTAAATGAACTGGGTTATTCAGTTGTTTTACCATGGAATGGCACTTTTTGCACACACACATATGCCCATGACAGTCCCCACATGAGAAGCATTCATATGCATTTAATGGGTAAATGTGACTGAAGATAAAGATCATAATCAATTTAAATCGCGATTTTCAAAAACATCCATTAAGCATTTAAAGAATTATGGAAGCTTGCTTTATGAATATTATTCATAATTCTCTAATATTGAAATAATCATTAGGAAAAATTTTTAAAATATATGTTTATTAATTGGTTTGAAACAATCTTTATTAGATAAGTTTCAAATAATTTCTGTGGTAAATCTTATGACTCAATGTAGCAAAATATCCCATTTACGTAACATGGAAATTCTCCAATATTTTGGTAGGTCAGTGTACTATTTATATTTCAGCAATGACAACTGTTACAAAATTTTTGCAACACCATTCTGTTTTGTCGTGCCCATTGAAATATTTCACATCTCTGTCAACATTTTCTACTCAGCAACATTTCGATAATTACCCACCTCTAAATCATTGATGGGCTCATCATTTCTCCAGTCTCCATACATTACATTTCTAGTTTCTGCATCCTCTCAATCCAATAAATTTGCAGGTGAATAGGTCAACCTACAATTTCTCTTTAAATAAATATGTAGCAGGCCATTAGTACAGAATCTATTTTTTCAGGATTTAAATTAATTGCAGTGTGCAACACTTGGAATTATCAGCTATTATGTCAAATGAGTTTTCTGTAACAGTTCTTGCATGTGATAGCCTGTAATTGAATACTTCTTTTTACATGCTTCATCATCTACTTTAGATATTTCTTTCGGATATATATTAATAACATAAAAGGTTTAATAAAATGCTCATCTAAGGCAAAGGCTTCATCTGCAAAGAAAACAAAATTCATACCATCTATTGTTTTACTGCTATTTGGTAAATTTAGCAGCAGCTTCAATTTTGAATAGAAATGATGGTTTTCAACGATTCCACCATTGGATAACATCTGTGGAGTATCTCTTATAATCATCTGGGGAATTACCTTTTAGCTCTCTTAACAAAGCCATGTAAAAAAAAAAATCTACTTATTTTTTCCATTTTGGTTCTTCATTTTGTAGAGCAATTATTAAAGCAGCCACTTTTATTTTACTGAATAAAGACATGGCACAAATTTTATGAATGTAAAAAGATATCTATAAAAAATACATGCATATTTATGAACTATATGGTATAAGCAAAACTCATATGAATGTATGCAGAAACTGAACTGTTGCTCGAAAGAAAGCCAACAGTAAGCTGATATCTGTGCTTTGGACCGATGGCTGAAAGCCAAACGTGTATGGGCAAGTTCAGGGTGTGCTTGGTGCGGCAGCTGTCAATCAAGGGAAAAGCTTGGCTCCAAGCCTGATTGTGTATGGCCAGCTTAAGGGAAAGGAGAGCAAACTTCCTTGGGAGTAAACTGTGCAATACCAGCACCCTCTCAAGTTGCAAATTTGTACATTACAGTGATGCCACCTAGTCAGGAAGGTTCAAAATGTCTCTGAGACAGCATAATTTTCTTTTTATTTGGAAAGAAAATAACACTCAAAAACCATTTTACTTAATAAAATCCCAGTTTTTAATATGTCCTAATTGTGTTGAACAAGAAAAAGTTCCATTTTTTGAACACTCTACAATATTTACTACATTATATATATATTTTAATATACAATAAGTCATTTTATATTAACCCTTTCAGGTCAAGGATGTCTATATCCATTTTTAGTACAAAAAATTTCATTTTAAATTTTTTTATAAATACCTTACAAAAATATATAATTTAGGCTTGATAAATATTTTCTTTTTTTCATTTGATCCATATTTCATTAAACTATAACATAAATAATTTGTTAAAGCCATCTGATTGCCATTTCTTAGAAGTGATATCAGGTATATTGCCAATTTGTTTAAAATTATGCTGAAGCAAGTTTGATTTGAACTATTATCAACAAATTTGTCCTTAACATTTCTAAAATCTCCTGATAATTAATGAAATACTATTTTAAAAATGGAAGATTTTGAAAGTAATTAAGGAATATGTACTTTTTTTTGGTACACTACTGTAAAAAGTGTTATTAAAATTAATGCTATAACTTTTTTTACTTTAAAATTCAGAAATAAATTTTTTTTTAATTTGGTACATAGCATGACCTATTTCTATTGACAAGTTATTTATTAAAAATATTATAAAGTTGAGAGAACAGGAAAACGAGAAGGCAGGTTGGCCATTAGGTGCTAGGCCTGGCACCTAAGGTTTAATGGACAACTTCAGGATATTTTGAATTCTGTCAAGAAAGGAGATATTATCCTTGTTCTAGGTGACTTGAACGCCAAAGTTCATACTGACTCTGACTTTTGAGGAAGGGTGATAGGCCCTTTTGGTATTGGTAGCTGCAATGGAAATGTCTCCTACAGGTAGGTAAACTTAATGGTTTCAGAATAACTAACACTTATTACAAACACTGTGACATACATAAGTACATGTGGGTTTCACCAGATGGGTGGGCTGCATAAGAATATGATTGATTATATATTAATTAACAGCAAATGGACTAGTTCTGTTAGGAATACCAAGTCACAGGGGAGCTGAAATTTGATCTGACCATTACCGTGTTAAAAGTGTCTTGCAATTTAAATTTAAGAAGTGTGCTAAGGTTAAAAAATTTACCTTTAACTCTGAAAGACCCAGTTATAGCTAAAGCTTATCATGATAGGTATTTAGTCATTATGAGTCATAGTTTGCTTACTACTGAAGTTGAGGAAGAATGGGACTGTTTTAAACAGTTTTTTTTTGGAAACTAACAGTACTCTTGTAGGAAAAAAGGGGCAGAGATGGCAAAATTATTTGAGTGATAAGGTACTTAGCTTATTTCAGAAAGAAAGAACTGTAGGAATGTCCATAATCAATACCTACTAGTCCTAATAAAAAGCATTACAGAGAGCTTCATAAACGGGTAAAGGATCAGTTAGCTGCTGATAAGAATCTACTTGGCTAATGGCTTGATAGTTTGGCTGACAAAGCTGAGGAAGCAGTTAAGACAGCACAACAGCAGAGAGCTGTATCAGATATTTAATGTTTTTTGTGATAGAAAACACACCGGCATACAGTGATTGAAAGATAAACAAGGTAAGATTATAGAAGGCGAGAATTCTGTAATGGCTAGGTGGGCTGAGCATTTCAGTGTTCTAAATAATGTGGTTAATTCTACTCACATTGTAATGATGATAGATGCATTACAGTCTTTAATATTGGCCTATAACAGTCTGAAGTTATTTTGGCTATGTCTAAACTTAAGCTAAATAAATCCCCAGGGGTAGATGAAATTACTACAGAAATGCTTACAGCTGGGAATGTTTCGGTTATCACATGGATGACTGAAATTTTGAATATCTTTTATGATAAAGGCATGGTTCCTAAAGATTTTACCAGAGCTATTATTCAAAAAAGGTTATCGCAGTTATTGTGATAACTATAGGGGTATCAGCCTACTCTCTGCTCCAGGTAAAGTTCTTTCCATGATTGTGCCTAATAGAATTAAGAATCTGGTTGACAGTCACTTGCGTGATGAGCAATGTGGATTCAGAAGTGGTAGAGGATGTGTGGATCAGATATTTTCACTTAGATTCTTGAGAAATGTTTAGAGTTTCAGAAACCTTTGGTTGCTAGCTTTGTTGATTTCAAAAAGGCTTTCGACTCTGTTGATCGACATAATTTGTGGTTGATTGTGAGATCATATGGTATACCTGACAAGTTAGTTAACATAATGAAAGCTCTCTATAATAACACTGAATCGTGTGTGAGAGTTGGTAAGGCTTGTAGCAATTGGTTTAGCATTACTTCTGGTGTTCGACAAGGGTGCATTTTGTCTCCTTTTCTCTTTAGCTTGGTTATTGATTATGTTATGCAAAATTCACTTCAAGGGAAAGATTTTGGCCTTAAATGGGCTGGAGATACGAAAATTTCTGATTCAGATTATGCTGATGATTTAGCCCTTTTGGCAAATGATGTTGATGAGATGATACTTTATTTGAGCTGTTGATGAGACTAGTAGTAGAGTAGGTTTGGTGATAAACAGAAAACTGAAGTGATGAAAACACCTACTATGGCTTTTCCTCCTATCGTAAAATGCAATCAAAAATTGAATAACTTTAAGCTAATCTACACTGCAGACAAGTAGCTATGGTTGTTAAGACAGATTGAAACACTAATCTATATAATAAAAGGTTCATCAGCCATAACACACAGGAAACCAACATAGATGCTTCAAATTTTCAGAATGTTTCTGGTTGTGGTCAAGGTCAAATTTCAAATCAAAAATCCAAAAGGGGGCTTTCTAGAAGTAAAAATATTTACCATGGTATTCCTATGGGAAATGATCGCAGTCAAATTTATTGTTGCCATTTACTGCTCCCAATAACTGACTCAATGTAAAGAGTTCCAAAGGCATTATTAGGCATCCCATTGCAGCTAAGGACCTGATTTTCTAACTCAACATGGAGTCAAGTAGATGGAACCAGCCTATGAAATTTGTAACTTTTCGATCAAGTACTATTTATTACAGAATGCCAAAAACCACCGAAATAAAAACTAGGATAGTTTGCAACAAAGCTATGAAAGTGCATGCTGAGTCAGCAATGACCTTTGCAACATCAGGAAATTCATGTTGAAACTGTTAAAATGTGGGGGGTACTCAGAAAACTAACCTTTAGTGCAGTAAACAACAGAATATGCAATTTAGAAGTCATACCATGTCAAATCAATCAAAATTTTGGAAAAAGTTCACCATCAATCAGAAATTTCAACGATCTTTGGCACAAATGTTAGTACAGATAGGGTATCTAATTGTCCGAAATATTTTGAGCTACAAAAATTTTTGTAAGGAGTTATAATCGCTTAAACTAAGGGGAAAATATACAAATTGCGATTGTGGTTAAGTTTTTCTTTTTGTTTCTATGGTAGATGAGAAGACCAAACATGACGTAGTGATGCAGATTTGGATTATAAATTTGTTTAAAAAAAACCAAATTTAAAAAATGTAATAGGTTTTGAAAAAAAAAATTGAACTGAAAATTTTAAAGTGTGAAAAAAAGTAATGTGGCCCCATATATAAAAAATTAAAACTGACATATGTTGTACATTATACTCCAGAGAAACTTTGTACAAAATTTGGAGTATGGTCATTTCCTTGATAATAAAAAAAAAATACTGAATTTGTACCAAATTCTTTGTTATCGCTAATGATGCACTTCAGAGAACTGCACTGACACTTAGCCCATTAAGAACTTCATTAATTATTATAGAACAGTTGACCAAAAATAAAACATAATTTACTGTTTTCAAGTATATGAACTGATGTCGGAACATTTAATAACCTGTCCCGGTTTTTACCGATTGCAATCTAGTCACCCTATATATCACTAAACATTTGTATTGTTAAATTTGTTACCTGTAAATATTGGGCTTTTTCATTTGCTCGACTGTAAAAAAGGATATGAACTTTTATCAATAGCAGCATTATAGCTGTAAGTAGCAGCCAAATGCCAGTTGGAGTGATTGGAGTTACAAAGGTCAAGGTATAAGTTCATGGTGAAATTAGTCTCCAATGTGGGGCTCCCTACACCAGTCACAATAGGAGGGCGAGAAAGCAGAGGCAGAAGATACTACCTCAGCTCTCTCTCAAAACTATTAACTAATCTTGTTGAGACATTAACTGTTTTATAAACAGAGATCTTTCCTCTTTACATTTTAGATGTTTAATTCCTACATCTTATATAAAAGTGTAAAAAAAACAAAGAAATGAACATCCGTTTAGTCATTTGAAATACGTTAAATCACTGGTCGATCAACTAAGAGTGATTTTCGATACATTCGTAACACTTGTTCTGACAAACTAAGAATGCATCTTGGTGAGTGCTTCCTAAAATTTAAACATAGGTGACAATAACAGCATTACCTGGGTGACGTTTTAACATCAATATATCAATAAATTTTTTCCATTAAATATTTATTGCTTTCTAAAATATCACGAGGCAAAATTACAAAAATTGATATTTAATATTAGGTCTTGAAATATTGAAATAAAATAGTTCTATCCATTAATTTATGCATGATTTATGTTAATTGTTCGAATTGCTACTTCCCTATAGCAAAAAAAAAAACCTTTGAGTGCAAAGGGTTAAATTTTTAAAATTCAATTATTTTTAATGAATTAATAAGAAAAATCTACATCAGTACACCAAGTTTGGCCTTCTCATCTACCATAGAAGCAAAGAAAAACTAGAATGCATATCGCCTCTGGTGCATATAAGAATTTCGTTTTCAAAAGATGCTTTTCCTTTACCTACTGTTTTATTCCTTAAAAATTTTAATTTGAGCTAGCGGATGATGGGAAAAATGTAAACAGTATTTCATTAGTAATTATACAGCATAAAAGTATTAGTCTTTTAATTTTTAAATCAAAAAAGTTGCATTTCCTATACCTCTTTCCGAAAAGTGGATAGATTATTGCCGTCAGTGAAATGTATCTTAAAAACTACCACTAATTTTTCAAATTTCTATTCTACACATATTATTTGCAAAATTTGATAACAGTTCTGCCATTTCATCATTTCAGTGATCAGTAAAGATATATATTAAAACGGCAATTTTCGTTTATCTCCGGTCACATTTTCTTGGTGACGAAAAATAAACACCAAAGTAAACCAACATCATCGACCACAGCATTATAAAAAATCCCCCATAACTAAATAATCTCATTGGAGACAACACATACCAAAAAGCATGAAAATCAGAAACAGTGCACTGCCAACGAAATTATAAAAAAAGCTGCCAAAACTAAATGTCCTCGCAGACAACACAAACCAAAAAACATGAAAATCGGAAAGTGTACTGCTGACCGAATTAAAAAAGCCCCTGAAACTAAATAATCTCATCAGAGACAACAACAAAAAACATCTTATAGCTCAATAACTCCTGACTCCATCAAAACTGGCATTTTTTTGAAAAAGTCACCAAGGAAATGTGACTGGAGATAACCGAAAAGTACTATTAAAACTACTAAGTGTTTGAAAAATGTGAATTATATTTCATTAGTACTAATCAAACTGAAAAAGTTTTCTAATTATTATTTTCATCTGTTTCCAATCGAATGTTCACCATTCCACCATCAAAATTTCGTATTTCTATCATTAATATAGTTTGCAATATTCGTTTGAAATTTTCACCATTAGAGGGCACAATTATAGTGTTCGAAAGATTCCAAAAGTGCGACTCATAATACTATTTTATCAATTCCTATTTAACTCCAAAAAAAATTTTCATTTATTCCTAAATACAAACAATATCTGCTAAAACAAAAAATTGTGTTTTCTCACCCCACTGGGTCTAAAAGGTCAATTCATTGTTGCCATTGGAACATCCTGGGATTTACATTCCACCATCAAAATTTAAAAATTCTAGCTTATTTTAAAATTTTTTTTGAAATTTTGGAATTTGCAAATTTTTCCCCTGTTAGAGGGCACAATTAGTTTTCAGAAAATTTAAAAAGTATGAATCATGATATTTTATCAATCTTATCTAACCCAAAAAGAATTTTTCATTAATCTCTAAAAACAATTATCTGCTAAAAATAAAAAGGCGTGTTTTGCCACCCTCTCTGGATCTAAGGGGTCAACTCATTGTTGGCAATGGAAACTTTGTGGTCTTCACATTCGACATCAAAATTTCTAGCATAAATACATCATTTGCAATATTCATTTGAAATTTTGGAATTTTCAAATTTTTCCACTGCTAGAGGGTGTAATTATAGCTTTAGAGAGATTTGGAAAGTGCATATTGTAATATTTCATCAATACCTATCCAACACAAAAATAATTTTCATCTCTGTAAACAAAAAAGTTTGATGTCTACAGACGGACAGATAGACATGACAAAGCAAAACTATTATCTTGTTTTTCTTTGAAAACGAGATAAAAAAGAAAAACCTTTAGTCACAATTTGTGTATTTTCCCCTTAGGTTAAACAATTATAACTCCTTACAAAAAATTTTTTGACTCAAAATATTTCAGACAATTAGACATCTTATGTGTACTAATATTTATGCCAAAGATCATTGAAATCTGTGATGGGTGGTGAACTGGCCTAGTTGAATTGACATGGAATGACCCAAAAGTGGGACCCAAGTTGTGACAATTTGTGTAGAAATGAGCCATGGGCCAAGTGGAAACCTGTTTTTTAAACCAATCACCTGGGCACACACATGGGGGAGACTAGAAATTTGGACCATGCGGTCAAGTATCACAGGAGCCATAGGGCAGCAAAATCTATCATAATGGAAATTAAAATCTCAATAGTATAGGTAGAAATGAAGCCATGGGCTATGAGAGAGCTCTCTAACTTCAACAACAACCCAACACTGGGAAATTTTCTTCATGTTGAAAATATGTGCTAAAATATTGGGGTGGGGGTAGTACTTACAAAATTTACCTTTAGTGCAGTGAAAATAAGAATATACAGATTAAAAGTGTGCTGTTCATCCTAGTACTAAATATTTGAAGAGTACTGTACATTACATTTATAGTACACACACATTATTTGTATAAGACTTAAACCATATTTAACTTTCAGAATAAAGTTACATATAACAGGCAAATTGTATGTGTGCAACTATGTACAAATTATGAGAAGTTCCAATTATCTGAGCAAGGAAAATTTGTTTTCCGTTTTAGAAACTTCTGACATGGGGAGTACCATGAGGTAACTCAAAATACATTTTGTTGTTCTGTCCTCAACCAATAAGAAGTGAACGACGTCAAGGTGAAAAGCATGACGTAGAAACGTAACCATTGGTTGTTGGTGACCTATGGTTCTTTGATTTGTTTCTTTTGGGTGGGTAACGTCACATGTCGTGTGTGATTTGACGGGAATCTGAAGTTACGTTTGATTTTTTTTGCAGTTTTTGCTTGATAACTCCTTAGGATAACATGACTATGTAGCTAAAGTTAAGTGCATATGCATAATATATTTAATGAAGGATTTTTAATGATAGGCAGAATAGGAATAATTAATATGTTCCTGTAGTTTTTTTGAAATTTCGTTAAGTTATGATAAATAAGTTATTGAAGATATTTTGAAATTGAAATTATTTAATATTAGGAAGGTTGGTGAAAGTGTTAGTGAACTGTTTTGTAATATTATGGTTACATTATTTGGAAGTGGGAGTTCGGTAGCTTTTTATGGCTCTGTGTAGGGGGGATGTTTTTGTAAGTTGTTTGGAGTGAGGGGTATTTGAAGGGGAAGGGAGGAGTGGTTAATCAGATAGAAATATTTTAAATCTTTTTTGTGTTTAGTATAGTAGTATGTGTTTTGTTATGAGCGGAAGAAAATGGCAAAGTTCATAATGTGGGGTAATTAAGTTTAGAAAATGAGTTTTTGTAGGGCGTTAGGATTTTAGGAGAATTTTTGGTGAAACCTATAAAAGTGAGTTTTCAGAGGATTCTAATGTAGTGGGGGAGAGTATGCTTGGGGGAAAGAATGTTAGAAGTTTTTTCATGTGGGACTGAACATGGTGGTAGTAACGAACACTTGAAATATTGATATAGTAGTTTGGGATGAATTGAGTGAATTTTAATAGCTAACTGTAGTATGGTAATTATTAGTGTATTATAGAGATTTATTAATTTTGTTATATATTTTGGAGTCTTTCAAAGTTACTTATGATTTATTGTTCATATGTGGAAGCATATGGCGGCTTTTTGTTGTAGAAATTATGGGTATTGCAGAATTGTCGGTGTGGAAAAAAATGAGTTTTTGATGGTCAGGAAAGTAAATGAGTAATTTAGGGGAAGGTTATTACGGCTGTAAGGTTTTTTTCTGTTGTTGTCTCTGATGAGATATTTGGTTTCAGGGGCTTTCTTATAATTTGGTCGGTGGTGCACTGTTTCTGATTTTCATGTTTTTTGGTGGTAATGGAACCTTGCGTTGGGGACAGTTTTGTTACATTGCCCGAAAAAAGAAATGGTGGCCAAGGACCGTGATGTGCACTACTACATCATTTTGAATCTTCCCCGAAATGAGAGGGTGAAAACTACTGGGGAAGATCAATCGTAACAAGTTTATGCCAAATAAATGATTGCAGTGTTGGGAGTGCCTCAACTATATACTTTTAGAGTTTCAACTAAAACAATGCTGGGAAAATCTGTTAGTATATAACTTCAGCCTCCATTACAGTCACACTAGCAATCATCACACTAGTAATCATGTAGCAATCATCACACTACCAATCATCAGTCACACTAGCAATCTCATGAGGTGGGCAGTATCCCCCTTAGTTCTAATTCCTTTTAATACTAATGCAGAACGCATTTAAAAATCAATATTATATGCTTATTTTACAGGAGCCGCATCTTTCAGTTTTACATTATTCTTACAGGGTTCCCTAAAACACGGGTAAAACATGTCCCACCATATTTTTTTTTGTGTTCTCGTAATCGTTTTCGGTGGAAGTAAATCTTCGGAATTAATCTCGCAGGAAATCTGATAAGCCTCTTGGTAGCACATGGACCAAATGTGCTGCAAGTATACTGATGAAGAATCACGAAAAATTAAACACTTATCTCAAAAAAAAAGAAATATTACAGAATTACTAATGTAACACAGGCTGAAACGATTTCGGGTTATTGCAATAAGTAATTCCTTTTCATTAAACTACAATCTAGCATGCTAATAATTACTCCTAATTATCACTGTAATTATATCTAAAATACAAAATATATATTAAATTTTAACGATGAAAAAAGATTCTTACTGGAACTTCTTTCTTAGACTTTCCTCCCACAGCCTTCGCCATTGCTGCTGATATTTCACAAATGTGATGCCAACGGTTAAACGTTTTTAGTACTTGTTCGGAAAATATTTTGTTGCTCTTACCTAAGTAGTAACATCTAAACCAGTGATTCCCAACCTTTTCTGGACCATCGCCCCCTTTAGAAGAGAACAAAAATTTCAACGCCCCCCTAGTCCATAATAGTTAATTTTATATGAAATTTTAAAATATTGTTGCATATTATCTGTACCTAATTTATCTGTTTATTTATCTATTAAAAATCATAAAGCAGAAATTAATAAAACGACAACCAAATGTACAATAACATTGTTTATTAAAATTGTAAAAAAACACAGAATCAATAAGAAATAAAAAATAATGAGATAAACACAAAATTAATAATAAATAAAAAAAATTAATGAGATAGTTGAGGCTGGTGGAGTGTTAACAATTTGTTAATGTCGGCTTCCAATTTCGTTAACATCAATCGCAGATCGCCACGTTCAGTGATATGTAGTCTGTTCCTCTTCTTTGACAGTAAATTAGCTACTGCACTGAATCCACGCTCAGCCATATAGGACGAAGGAAATGATATTAAAAACTTCTGTACTATTGCCCACAATCCAGAGTAGAGAACTGGTATTGATTTTTGAAGTCAGAACTCTTGGTATCCATGTTTGAATTTTACTTTGAGTGCTTCGTTAGTCGTGAGTTCTAAGAGTTCCTCTTCCAAATTTGATGATTCTTCAGTATCTGTGTTTGCGAAAGGATCTAAAACCCAACTCGGTATATTCATGTTTAAAATATCTTGGAAACGCTGCGTAAAATCAACATGAAGAACTTCCAAGTGTTGGCAGCAAGTAAGTAAATCTTCCGGTTTTGCAGAGACTGCTGATAATGTGGGAAAGTGGTTGTATTCACCTCTACCTAGATTTCGTTTGAATAGAAGAAGTTTTCCCGCAAAAGCAGTATGACGTTTTTTGTTTTAATTAAATTCAACTCATCACCTTGCAATTGTAAATTAACTTGATTAAATATTTTAAACAGGTCTGCCAAATAAGCGATGTCATTTTTTGACGTAATCAGGTTTTCGCGCAATTTTTCGTCTCTGTCTTCAAGAAAGTCCAGTACTGAATCAAATAGATTGAAAAAACGATTCAGACAAACACCTTTAGAGAGCCAACGTACTTCTGTGTGCAGCAGCAAGCGATTGTAATCTTCATCATTTTCATTACAAAGCTTACCAAATAATCGGTCATTCAATGAATTGCTTCTGATCTTATTGAATGCTTTAATAACGTAATGGAGCGACGTATGCAGACGTTCATTCAAATTTTTTGCATCCAAATGCTGACGATGAATAATACAATATACAGCGAGTACATTTGGTACTGCTTGTTTCAAATGCGCTATGAAACCCTTATGACGCCCTGTCATTGCTGGAGCACCATCAGTAGCAGCAGACAAAATATTGCAAATAGGAATTTCTTTCTCTTGAAAAAACTTTTGCATGGTATTAAATATAGATTCTCCCTTTGTATCAGATTCCAAATTTTTAGCAAATAATAACTCTTCATGAATTTTTTCTTCTTTTTTGAATCGTAAGTATGATAAGAGTAGAGCTTCGTTATTTGGTAGAGTTGATTCATCGAGTTGAATGGAAAATTTGCAAGTCTTTAAATAATCACATAATGATATTTCAGCAATTTCATCTATTCTTCTTTGCACTGAATTATTACTGAGAGGAATTTTTTTGATGATATCTGACGGTGTCTTACGATGAAGCACAGTTTTTAATATCTCTTTGACTGCCGGCAAAATTAATTCCTCGCCAATTGTGTGTGGTTTTCCTGCTTTTGCGATTAACAATGAAACGTTATATGAGGCTAGTAGTCCATCATCATCTTGTTTAGAAGACGACGCAAAAAGGTTTGAAAAAGTTGACTGTTTTAAATATTGCTTTTCCAGTTCTTGAAAATAGGATAAATCTTTGTTCTTCTTATCAGCATGCATTTTATTTAAATGCTTTTGTAGCCTAGAAGGTTTCATAGCTTCATTTGAAAAACCTATTCGGCAAATAAAACACATAGGTAATGATTGGTTTGTAGGAGAGTACGTAAATCCATATTTCAAATACTCAATACTGTACTACCGGCATTTCTTTTTAGATGTAGATTCAGACATTTTCAAATACAAATTAACTTCTCAACAGATTTATAGATAGTTATAAAAATAATGTTTATAATGACTTCTAACACTTATCACTCACGCCTATTTATCACGGCGTAATAAAAATAATAAAACATTCCTAGAGCTATCGCTTTTATAAATTTGATTTTGTGCACGCATTAACTTGTATGTTTGCGATGCCGGGGCGCACTTGCTGCGTAAACAAGTCATTTCAAGCTCCCATATTCTTTTCGAAACATGTTAAATTGCATGAACCGCGTGTTGCAAGGACTTGTCGCCGTCAATCTATTCTAAACTAAAACAAATTAGGTATAGGTATACCTAATGCTAATTTAAAAATGCTTATTAACGCGATAACAATAAGATAATTTACATAGCTAGATAAAATATTTATTCATGAAAACAGGTATTTTCAAAGAATTTTATTTTATTAAAAAATAATTATAAAAAAATATTAAATATAATAAATTTATTATTATTATATTATTATTGCATCAAGGTTGATTTGCCTATTAGGACGGACACACATATCCAACATAATAAGCCTGATATAGTAGTGATGTTAAGGTATTGAATGAGATTACAATTATTGAAGTAGGAATAACATCTCAGGATAACCTGCAGACAGTAGAGGTTGAAAAGAAGAGGAAGTATGATCTGCTGGCTAATGAGTTGAGCCTAATTCACAAGTGTAATGTTAATATTATACCTTATGTTCTGACGTGGAATGGTATTGTAACTATGTACCATAAAACATACTCAAAGCGACTTGGAGTGGGAAAACATATTGAAGCTTATATCCAATCTGTGATCTCGAAGTGAACTTTTGAGAGCATCTCAGTCGACTTCAGACGTACCAGTACGCTAGTAGGCGGTAGCAGGGAACTTATTGTCCAAGCTGCAGTTGAAAAGCTGTACATGACGGATGAGGTAGTGGATGACCAGAATCACCAGGAAGACACCACAGAATAGAAGAGATAAAAATGTTGTCACAGAAAATTCCATTAAACTTATTTATTTATTTGACCGCCCCTCTTGACTGCCTCAACGCCCCCCATTTGCCACTGGTTCCGCTACCGCCCCCATGGAAGGCTCCAGCGTCCACTGGGGGGGGGGCGGTATCGCCCCCGTTGGGTATCTATGATCTAAACGATACTTACCGTTTAGGTTATAAAACGCATGAAATATTGGTCCCAATATCCGACTGGGGAATTACTGGCGCAATGCAAATGTCGAACTGATCTATGCGTGCACGAAAATTAAGTTGGAAAGTCCCAACTCATTGGCGCCAGCTGAACTGGTTCTAGTAATCTATGCCAGTCTAAACTAGGAAGTCTTAAGTATCGAATTTAATATACATCATCTTCTTATCTATATTAGACCAATGTAACAGTTTTGACTCAAAAATTCCTTTCCCCTTCCCCTAAAAAGAAAATTCTTCTGTAAAAAATTCGACGTAACAATACTACTAACCAAGGTTGCAAATGGATTTTAGACTAGTTGGACGCTTCAAAATCAGTTGTTCAAAAGCCAGCAATTATGACCAAATATATTATGCAGGTGTGGATATGCATAAAATTGATCTATTTCTTGTAGTTAAATATACGGGTTAAAAAAAACCCTCCAGAATTTGGGGAATTGCGTCCCACCATGTCCCCAATCTGTCTAGCACTTCTCCTAACTCTATACGTTAGGACCATTAAATTTGGTAGACATCTTTTCGATCAATATCTTTCGGCCATCTTTTCCACCTAGAACATGATATTGGTTAGACAGCCATTGGTTGGTATATATGTATTTATAGTAGGTAGCTGTACACACATTCTTAGGGGAATGGGATGAAGTACCTATGATTGTGCTGGAAGACTGCTCGAAGTTAGAGTTAGTGTGTATGTCTAAATTGTCGCTATATCGTACTCAATGTTTTATTTATGTTCGTCGAATTGTAAATGGCATAAGTTATGATCTTCTATTCTAAATTTGCTCATTAAAATCTGCTTGGTCAAATTTTGGCTTCCTTTGAGAGGGGGAGTTGTGATGGTTCACCCATTTTACTTTTCCTTAAACAGATTTTACTTATTTACGTTATAATTAATATAATGTGGCATTCGCTTACATTCAATCAATTCTCCCCGACGGTAGAGTTTTCGATTGCGCAACTTCATTTTGAATGAAGTCCGCTTGGGTCATCATAAGCACTCAATCGTCGTTGGAAGAAAAAAAAAAGTAATAAATTTCATAGAATCAAGATATTGGCAGATCGTTAACATGTTTGCTAATAATAAAGCTGACTCTATCATTATTACTCGTGAAGTATTATTAAAAGTGAAGGAAAGATTGCAGGATGTGTTAAAAGAGCAGAGGTGTTGACGGACCTGCTTAAAGATCCAAGTGCTGAAAGGGGAACAACACCCCCTAGCATAGCTGATAATGCTACATCTTCATCATCATCATCCTCAACAGCCATGGGCTACAGAGGTCCAACCAGACCGTACAATTTAGATCTACAAGCAAGTCTATCCTGAGCTACATCTACTGCATCTGGCTACTGCACACCAATTCTAACAAAGTCCTGTTTGACATTGTCTGCCCACCGCATCCTAGGTCTCCCCTCCTTCTGAGACCTCTAGGCACACTGTTCATAGGACTATTTGCCAATCTATAATTATCCATATGGGCAACATGGCCAAATGAACGGAGTCTCTCTCTGCACAATATGCTGCTTTAAGGAGGTTGCAAACTCCTTTGCCTAACCTCATCATTAATTACAAAGTTGAACCACCTAATGCCCAAGATACTGCGTAAGCATCTGGAATCAAAAGCATCTAGTTTCCTGTTATCTTGTTTACAAAGTGTCCAAGTTTCACTACCATAACTAACCCTAGAAAGAACCAAACTATTATACAGTCTAATTTTAGTCTTTAGGTGTATACGCCTATTTCTCCACACTCTCCATAGATTCTTAAAAGTCCCAGCAGCAATCCCTATTCGTCTGTTAATCTCATGCCGCACATCACCATTATCTGTTACATAGCTCCCAAGATAAACTGTGACACCTGCTCAAGACTGCAACCATTCAGATTAACTGAATCACAGCCTGCTTGACCAATTTTCATCACTTTAGTTTTCTCTCTGTTTATAACCAAACCTACTCTATTACTAATCTCATCAACAGCTCGAATGAAAGAGTTCATCTCATCAACATCATTTGCCAAAAGGGCTAAATCATCAGCATAATCTAAATCAGAAATTTTCATATCTCCAGTCCATTTAAGGCCAAAATCTTTCCCTTGAAGTGAATTTCGCATAACATAATCAATAACCAAGCTAAAGAGAAAAGGAGACAAAATGCACCCTTGTTGAACACCAGAAGTAATGCTAAACCAATTGCTACAAGCCTTACCAACTCTCACACTAGACTCAGTGTTATTATAAAGAGCTTTCATTATGTTAACTAACTTGTCAGGTATACCATATGATCTCACAATCAACTACAAATTATGACGATCAACAGAGCTGAAAGCCTTTTTTGAAATCAACAAAGCTAGCAACCAAAGGTTTCTGAAATTCTAAACCGTCCTCAAGAATCTGGGTAAGTGAAAATATCTGATCCACACATCCCCTACCACTTCTGAAATCACATTGCTCACCACGCAATTTACTATCAACCAGATTCTTAATTCTATTAAGGACAATCATGGAAAAAACGTTACCTGGAACAGAGAGTAGGCTGATACCCCTATAGTTATCACAAGAACTGCGATCACCTTTTTTGAAAATAGGGATAAGAAAAGCTCTGGTAAAATCCTTAGGAACCATGCCTTTATCATAAAAGATATTCAGAATTTCAGTCATCCAAGTGGTAACCGAAAAGTTCCCAGCTCTAAGCATTTCTGTAGTAATTTCAT
This sequence comes from Ryuthela nishihirai, assembly GCA_038380435.1. Classification (NCBI taxonomy): domain Eukaryota; kingdom Metazoa; phylum Arthropoda; class Arachnida; order Araneae; family Heptathelidae; genus Ryuthela; species Ryuthela nishihirai. Next base: position 42,201,860 of record JAWZYU010000006.1, read on the forward strand.
CTACCCCTGGGGATTTATGAAGTTTAAGTTTAGAAACAGCCAAAATAACTTCAGATTGTGTTAGAGGGCCTACATTAATGCCAGCAATGCATCTATCATCATTACAAACAATGGGAGTAGAACTAAACACATTGTTCAGTACATCTCTGAAATGCTCAACCCACCTAGCCATGACAGAATCCACAGTAACCTTACCTTGTCTATCCTTGAATCCCTGTAAACCTGTTCGTTTTCTACCACACAGAACATTAATTACCTGGTGCAGCTCTCTGCTGTTGTGCTGTCTAACTGCTTCCTCGGCTTTGTCAGCGAAACCATCAAGCCAAAGATTCTTATCAGCAGCTAACTGATCTTTTACACATTTATTAAATTTTCTGTAATGCTTTCTATTAGGACTAGTAGGGTATTGATTAAGGACATTCCTGCAGTTCTTTCTTTCCGAAATAAGCTCAATTGCCTTATCACTCGGATAATTCTTCCTCTTCTGCTACTTTTTTCCTAAAAGAGTACTGTTAGTGTCCAAAAAAAGCCTGTTTAAAATGGTCCCATTCTTCCTCAACTTCAGTAGTAAGCATACCATGAGTGTCATAATGACTAAGTAACCTATCACGGTAAGCTTTCGCTGTAACTTCGTCTTTCAGAACTTCAGTATTAAAAGCAAATTTTTTAACCCTAGCACAACACTTTTTAAGTTTAAGTTCCAAGACACTTTTAACAAGGTAATGGTCAGATCCAATTTCAGCTCCCCTATATGACCTGGTATTCCTAACAGAACTAGCCCATTTGCTGTTAATTAATATATAATCAATCATATTCTTATGCAGCCCATTGGGTGGAACCCATGTGTACTTATGTATGTCGCGGTTTTTGTAATAAGTGTTAGTTATTCTATATCCATTGAGTTTATTTACCTGCAGGAGACGTTGCCCATTGCCATTGCAGCTACCATAACCAAAAGGGCCTATTACTCCTCCCCAAAGTTCAGAGTCAGTACCAACTTTGGCATTGAAGTCACCAAGAACAAGGGTAATATCTGCTTTCTTGACAGAATTCAAAACCTCCTGAAGTTGTCCATAAAACCTATCCTTCTCATCCTCAACGGCATACTCAGTGCTATATCAGTGAAAGAAAATTTAAATTTTTAATGAAGTGTTCCATTAAATGTTCCATCAGAAACAAGTGACAGAAGGGAATATTATCGACTGCCTCAACCACGAGCTACATATTTTGAGAGAATGCTTCTGAAATTTTTTACCAGAATAGATTACAAATGTTTAACATTATCACCATGGATCATCTGACAAACATCCACCATATATTCCAGTTCATCCCATACTTCCCTTATTGTGTCCGTGTCAACGAAACAATGATTCTACGTATATATTCTTTCAGCTCATTTACAGATGATGAGAACCCAAAAAGAAAACACCGAATGGAGTGAGGTTTTGGGGAGGCCATTATTTCAATCTACCATGCGTAATACGTCTTCTGTCCTGCTTTTGATCAAGGAATTTCCTTACGACACTACGTAAGTATTTGAGAAACCCATTAAAATTTTCTGTTGAAATCTAATAAGGTATGAAATAAACTTTCGCATTTCTTCTTCAAAACTATTATAATTGTTCAATTTGCATGTATAGACTTCTTATAAGAAATTTTTTAAGATAGTTGCATTTATTTGTATTTACACCATTTAACATAAAGAGGATAGTTTTTTTTTTATGAAAATGACATTACGTAAAAAACTATGTCACATAATTATATCACACTATAGTGACTCGGGAGTTTTGTTGGTGACGGTGCACAAGCCAAATAGAAAGAAATAGTGAGATAAATGAAATATTCTCCCTAATATATTATGCTAATTAATTTTAAAGGTGCTTGGTTTGGGTTTTTTTTAACTCTGAGCGTCACTTTTTTTGCACACAATGGTCTAAATCGTTAGGTCACAAAGACCTCAACGACTCAGGAGGTTTTGGGAGGGGACCCACTAGAACAGCTGTTGGGAGACAGATGGTAGACTCCTATCGAGGTCATCCAGAGTATTCTTTAACGTGCACAAATTATATAAAAAGGATTGTCAAACAGTTAAAGTTTGAATCTGATCCAAAATCAATTAATTTTGCTCAAGAGAAAAATAGCAAAAGTTAAATTTATAACAAAGTCTATTTCCAAAAAATTCAAGACTCACCAATTCAAATGATAAATGCAAAAATCGGAATAACTAAAAGAACTTCATCTCTGAATACGACAGACAAAAACTGACTACTAAGTCTTCCTCCTTCACCACCTTCTTACTCCAACTAACTCCACACTGACTACTACTGACTCTGTAACCTAACGTCACTTAATATAACATGGTGGTACAACTGACACATGTGTGCTGTACGTTGGGTAAAACACTTGCAAAATCGCGCGTTTAGGCGTGTCCTGAACGGTCACGCCTAAACGCGCATTTAGGGGCTGACAATCAAAAGTCGGTGTTGTGCATACGCAACTCCTTCAGCTACTCGGAAGAAATAATTGTCAATTGTGCAACTCAAATAATCCCAAAATGGTAAATAAAGCGTAAAATAAAATAAAACTGGTTAAGGAAAAGTAAAAGTAAATGGGTGGACAAACACAAGTCCCTTCCCAAAGGGAGTTTTGTTGGTGACGGTGCACAAGCCAAATGAAAGAAATAGTGAGATAATTTAGAATAATATGACTCTTCTCACCTCATTTATACATCCTAAACATACAATGAAGTAAAAGTATGCTTACGCAAATTTTGATAAGACGATCTACTCTCACATCGACATAATCTTCTATCACAACCAAAGGTACCTCATTTCATTCCTCCCCAAAAAAGTGTATAGAATGAATTGTTTTACAGCCACTGGAGATTGTGTTAAAGTCCATAGAAAGGTAGAACTCAACATCCGAATTGGTAGCTGTCTAGTACACCATCCTGTTTTTACATCACTGACATCCACGATGAATGCAAAACTTCATACTAACAAACTCATAACTATGGTGATGATCACAGATTAGTTGAACAGATGCGAGACTCTCGAAGGGTGAAAGTGGCGCCCTCACTCGGGAACTCTCTAACTGCCCATTTGAACCCAGCCGTTGTCTTAGCTGGAGGTAAGCCGTAGCTATTAGTGGATTTGAGCACGTGCTTTTAGATACAGAAGCAAAAAATGGGAATAGTATGCGAAACATCTGGTTGTAATAATAGAACTGGAAACTGTTATTATTCATTTTTTAAATTTCCGAAAAAAAGTGAAAGGTAATGTGTATTTAAAATTTTTATTTATTAAAATTTACACTTTTGTACCATTGTACATCATACAATGGATATGTGTTATACATTCGAATAGTTTTTGTGCCAGTTATTTACTTGGTTAATATTTTGCTGCTGTTAAAATAGTTTAAAGTTATATTTGTAATGAAGTATTAAAAGTGTAGTGTGCTTTCAGATGAAGAAAAAGATTATTCTTTGAAGTGTCAAAGTCCATTGTAAGATCAACCACTGTATCTAGTAAGATAGAAGCTGTAAGAGACTGGCCTCCAACACAGGATGTTCATCAACTTCGTAGTTTTATTGGACTTGGTACCTACTATAGAACATTTGTCAAGGGTTTCTCCAACATCGCAAGGCCATTACATCGTCTGACAGAGGTGGGCCAGCGGTTCATGTGGACCACCGAATGTGAAGTGGCCTTTCAACAGTTGAAGCAAGTTCTTTCTACGGCAGCAGTATTACAATATCCACAAACTGGAAAGCAGTTCATAATAGATACTGCCACAAGTAACACAGGAGTTGGTGCTGTACTTTCACAATAACAAGATGGACAAGAAAAAGTTATTGCATACTTTAGCAAAACTCTATCGAAACCAGAACGAAATTATTGTGTCACACGAAAAAAACTGTTAACAATAGTAAAACCAATAGAACATTTTCATCATTAATTCTATGTCCAGAAATTTCTTAAATGCACTGATCATGCTGCACTCAGGTGGTTACTGAACTTTAAAAACCCCGAAGGACAAATCGCTAGGTGGATACAGTGGTTACAAGAATACAATTTTTCCATTAAGCATCGATATGGTTAAATGAATAAGAATGCAGATGCTGTTTCCAGACGCCCATGTATTGACAACTGAAATAATTGCTATAATGCAGAATTGAAATTTGGAACTAAAGAGGTAATGCCCATAAGACAAATAACATCGACACAGGCAAACAGTGATACTACTAACATCTGGAGTCCAATTGAAATTAGAACGGCTGAACTAGGTGATAAAGATAGAAGGCCAATAATAATTGGTTTGATTGAAAAATCTGATGTAAGACCAAATTAGGAGCAAATCTTAAGGTATAGTCCAACTAAAAGTTACTGGGCACAGGGGAACTCCTTAGAAGTGAAAGACGGTGTATTATACAGAAGATGAGAGAGTCTCACTGGACGACCGATCCATTGGAAGATGGCTTCCTCGCTTCTGAGTGGAATTAATGATGAAATATGTTCATGATAGTGCCACTGAAGGACACTTCGGTGTTAATAAGACATTCACTAAAACCAGAGAATGATTTCATTGGTTAAAAAGTAGGGCAGACGTTGAAAGATGGGGTAGGCAATATGAGGCCTGTGCAGCAAAGAAAGGCCCTAAGACTAGGAGTTGGGGTAAGCTGCAGACGTATAACCTTTTGAGAGAATAGCCATTGATGTAATGGGTCAGTTTCCTAGGATTGGTGATGGAAATCGCTATTTGTTAGTGGTAGTGGATTATTTCATGAAGAGGCCTGAAGTCTCTCCCATCTGACACTAAGACGCAACAGCAGTTGCAGAGATGATAGTAAATAACTTGATTAGTAGGTGTGTAGTATCTTTGCAACTCCACTGTTAGTAAAGACGGAATTTTGAATCCAATGTGTTTAAGCAAGATGATTTTGATATTAATACCTCTTTTAATTAAGCACAAAGGAGAAAATTTGTTAAACCATTAATGATTAAAATTAATTATTTTTAAATACAATAGGCACAAAGTTTATGCTGCAGCACAGAATTAACTCTTTATGTGTTAGCTTTTTTTTTTATTACTTCTCCCGGCCCTCTCCTGTTTCTTGTTTAAATAATGTTATTTTTTATCACGTCAATCTATGAAGCACATAAAGTAGTTAACTTTTCATTATTTTTCAGTTTAGAAGAATAAAAGTGCTCCATTTAGAATATAGCTTAAAGGCTCCTGTTTAGCACTTTGTTCCACTGCACCCATTTGGAACTTGACTCCCGGTCTCCCAATTGCTTAATCCACCCTCATTCACATATATATATATTTATGCGGTTCAAGAGGCTGAAAAACTGTTATGAACTTCCGTATTCCATTACTCATATATACGATTAGTTCAACGAAAGATGGGGAGGGGACAAGAGTGTTTAGGTCCAAGAAAATGAACGACATTTTGAGTATTATATCTAGCAAAATTTTTTTAAAGTAACGTATTACTTGAATTAGTGAAAAATTTTAAATTGGTAACAACAATATTATGCTCAAACAGAGCTATAGGTTTATCTTTCCATGTTATGTCAAGGAAATCTAACTTCGAAGATCTGTAACAGGCGTGTCCAACCTTCTGACTTCCCTTGGCCACATTGAGTGAAGATTTGACTTCCCTGGGCCACACTGAGTGATGATGAATTGTTTTGGGCCACACATAAAATATTTAATATAGTTAATATATATAAATAATAAACTTCATTTATTTTCTTATGTTTTTTTATTATAAAATTAAAAAAGGGCAACATAAAACTAATGTGATATCAAAAACTCGCTGAAAAACACATAATCATGTTGAAAGCTTATGTCGTAAACACGTAAACTTTACGATTTTGTGGGCCGCATTACTAGCTGTCCAAGACCGCGGGTTGGTCAGGTTTGATCTATAACATCTAAAACATGCATTTAATGGGAAAATGTGATGAAAATAAAGTAGAATGATACAGAGCAAGATTCTTTTCGAACTGCTCGTGTGTGAGTGTGTGCAGAAGGGTACTTGTCTCTACCTTGTCAAGATATTGCTGCTATCTAGGTGGCCGATACACACACACTCAGATTTTGCGTATAAGCACTTGATGCATTTAATGAAAAACTGCGACTGAAGTTAAAGATAATCAGATTTATTTAAATCTCGATTTATCATCAATTTCGTTCGGTGTTTAGAGTTATGAAAGCTGGAATATTTAATAATAAATTATCCTGTTTTATAAAAATCATTAATAATTATCTAATATCTAGTGGCGGCTCGCGTATAGGCACTGTAGAACTGCAGCACCCACAATTTCAACTTGATATCGTCGATAACATTTAATATAATGAGTCCTTTTTTCTTTAATTCTTTCTTTATACTTGTACAATATATAATCCTTAAGCTTAATGTCAGTAGCCATCCCCCAGTTTATGAAAAAGATACAAAAATCTTTGTATGGAACTGTGCGCTTCACAGTACTAGCGGCGAGGTGTTTGACTGTTGTGCGCATGCGCACATAGGAAGCTACACGCAAGGCTGCAAGGGAGAGAGAGCACTGTCGTTCCCACAGTGCCAACCCTGGCGTGGTGGTTGAAGGTAGTTTTTTTTACTCCGCGTGTGTTGTACTTAAAAACTGTGTACCATATTCTTGAATGTGATAAAGTATAGAATCAGATTATTATCCTGCTTCTAGCTATTCTATTTGATTCATTTTTTTTTCGCGCAAATTAAAACAAGAACAATGGATTTCATTTTTAAATGAATAGATTAAGCTTGAACTGTAAAAATTTAGGTTAAAGTAAGTAGAAAATGTTTGATTTTGTTCTTTTAGGATTTTATAAATTTCTGAATAAATTTTCTTTTTATACATGTTTGTTTCCTTTTACACAGTTTTAAAACAAAGGCTAAAAATTTTCTGGAGCAGCACCCCCATTAATTTTAGCTATAAGCCGCCACTGCTAATATCGAAAAAATCATTATGCGAATATTTAAAATATATATTTTATTAAATAATTTGAATTACTCTTATTATTTAAGTTTCAATTAATATCTGAGGTAAAATCTTGTGACCTAATACTGTTGTGAAATATTCCAAATTACGTAATTCCTTAAATACTAGACGAGTGTTGTTGAAAATCAAAATTTAAATAGATAAGATTACGATCTTTAATTTATTTTCAGTAACATTTTTTATTAAATGAATATTTTAGAACTTACAGAGCTTCGAAGTTAGTTTCCCATTCACATTACACGGAAATTCTCTAATATTTTGTTAGGGAGTGTAACTCAGTTCCATATATTGTAGAGATATTCATCATATTGATGTAATGGGAATAACTTTCCCTTGCTTATAATTCCTGAGATTACAAAATATTCTTTTTTCAAAAGTGATGTCTGAAATATTTTCATATTACTCATGTCAAAGTTACGTTGCCGACATATTACTGTAGCCACCTGTCTCGCAGATCCAGTTTGGAAGAGATTCAATAGAAACTGAATTAAATTTGATAACTTTCCCTTGTGCAAAACATCACACAATACTGCATCATCGTTCACACCTCTAATTAAAAACGACAGACAGAACGGTAAATAAATAACATGTGAACAAATCCGTATCAGAATCCAATTTTGAAACTAGCGGTATACACAACGTAAATAACCTACACTACTATGAAGCAAGCAGCAAGCAAAACAGAGTAAATAACTTACACTGCTATGAAGCAAGTAGCAAGTAAAAAAAGCGTAAATAATCTACACTGCTATGAAACAAGTAGCAAGCAAAACAGCGGATCGCCAGCGCCACAGCAGACGAAAATGTAACTAGCTCTGCTGTCGCTTCACGTCTGAAAATCGCGATGAAGCCATTTCGGCTATGAAGCCAGCTGCTAGAATTCTACGATGAGATGATATGCTTCACGCATGCGCAAATCCAGGTTGCGTGACCCTAAATTTCTGCTTTCTTGCCTCTCTCTTTGAACCGTTTGAACGCTGCAAGAGGGCAGCCTTTAAGGTTTTGCTAGGTGGCCTTTTTGTCAATAGATTTTCCTTGGTTTTTATAAGAGGCCCTATATAGGTAGAGGTGGCCATCTCCAACGCCATGTTTAGAGTGTGCAGCTGAATGATATTGCAGGTACTTATGGATTCCGGAAAAGGGTTGGGTAATATTTGATACAGATTGCAGTGTTCATGATTGGAAACACTTTAGAAAACGTCTAAAAGAGGAAAATGTAGGTTTTTTTAAAAAAAATATTATCGCTTTGTTTTCTGTCCGTCTACAGAAATCGAACATTTTTGTTTATACAGAAAAATAAAAAATTCTTTCTGTGTTAGATAGGTATTAATGATATAATACGATTTTCATTTTTCGAATCTCTCAAAAGTTATAACTGCGCCCTCTAACGGTGAAAATTTTTGAAAATTTCAAAATGTCAAACGAATATCCGAAACGATGTAGTTATGTTTAGAAATTTGAAATTTTGGTGTTGAAATGTAGTTACGAAGTTGCCATTGGCAACAATCACTTGACCCTTTAGACGTGGGGGGGGGGGAGGTGAATGCAATTTTTTTTATTTAACAGTAAAATGTATGTTTTTAGAGATAAAAATTCTTTTTGGGTTGGACAGGTATTGATGAAATGCTACAATTTGTATTTTGCGAATTTCCCAAAAGCTATAATTGAATTTTACAAAACTCTAATGGTGGAAAAAAATCGAAAAATCCCAAAATTTAAAATGAATATTGCAAACAATGTAGTTATTATGCTAGAAATTTGAAATTTTGCTGGTGGAATGTGACAATCTTGAAAATTCCATTGGGAACAATGAGTTGACCGTAAGCCCAATGTAGGTAAGAAACGGAATGGTTTTATTTTAAGAGATATATTCGAAATCTCTTTTTTAGTTGGTTACTAATGAACTATTATTCGCATTTTCAAAGGTAGTTTTAATTTATATCATTAGAGATCACTAAATATCGAAACTGCAAAACTTTTAATGAATGTTTCAAGTGATCTACTTATGGTAGAAATTTTGGGTGTATAAAGTTCTGTTATGGTGGAAATTCTACTGACAGCAATGATCTGCCCACTATTTCCAGAGTAGTGGGAGAAAAGCAAATTTTTAAATTTGAGAACTAAACTTTTACTTTTACTTTTTATGCTGTATAATTACTAATAAAATACTACTATGTGCATTTCTCCCATCATATATTAAAAAATAAATAAATAACCCCTCAAGCAACTGCTTGCCACAGAGGTCTGACAGGAGCCTGTCAGTTTATATGCCACAGTAGAAGGTCTGAGAGGATGGCAGGACCTCAGCAGAAAAACAACACGAACAACCATAATATAAAGTTTTAAGGAGTGAAAAGTAGGCAAAGGAGGAACTTCATTCTCTTTGAAAACAAAATTCCAATATGCACCAGAGGCGATATGCGTTCTTCATTTTACACTTTCAGTACCCTCTGACAGTGAAAATTCGAACTACTCTATAATTCATGTTCATATGTTTCATTGAGAAAATAAATTACTAATATTTTGTTAATTCCTATAAAACCTAAAAATGGTTTTTCATTTATATCTTAATACAAAAAAGATGCATTTCACCAACGGGACAAATCATTACTATTAGTGTAAACCATTTGTCCATTACAGTCTTTGACAAAAAATTTCAATTTCTAGCAAAAATAGATCGTTTGTAATATTTATTTAAAGATTTGGTAATTTCCAGCTTTTTCCCGCCGCTAGAGGTCGCCTTTCGAGTTTTTATTTATCGCCTTTAGCACTCTCTAACACTGGAAATTCCACTGATGGCGATTCGAAAAATGTAAATATCATTATTTTTGTGGGAAGAAATTTGACCAACATATGGGATTCGAACCCGCATTACTCCACAAACATGCCAGAGTATTCTAACCTGTTTTTTTTCACAAAAAAAAAACATTTATTGATTTATCATTAATATTTTGTTAGTGCCTGTAAAAAAAATATATATATATATTGTTTCGCTTATCTCTTTAAAAAAGGTTTCATTTTTCCCAACCCCTTTGGCTAAGAAGGTTGCCATTGTAAACTTTCTGACCATAACACTCTACTACCAAAATATCATATTTCCAGTGTAAATAGTTCGTTCCCAATATTCGTTTTGAATTTTAGCACTTTCCGTCTTTTTCCTCCACCTCTAGTGGGTGCTATTAAAGCTATTGAAAATTTTCAAAATTGTAAATCGCAATATTTGTTTGACACCTGTCCAACCCAAAAAGAATTTTTCATTTAGCTGTAAAAGTAAAAAAAAAAAATGATTATCTATAGACGGACAGGTGGAAAGACAGATGGACAGACAATAGTTAACAGAGAGATGGACAGACAGATGAACAAATATTGGCATAGGGAGATTTTTGCATCCGATTGTCGTCTCTCGGAAAAAATATTCTTTAATTTATTTCTTTGAGTGAAATTTTTACACCGAAATGCAGCGCAATGAGGCTTTCATAAAATATGACAGCTTTTATAGACAAAAAAGTGGTAGAAATATATAAAACTATAACAACTGAGATGTTTTAACTTGGTACAAACACTAAGTTATAAGCTTTCGTCTTACAGTACGACAAAACATGGCACCCATAAATCACGTGACTCAATCAACCAATGGCAGTGAATCACCGAGATGGCCAGCCTCTAACTATACAGTGGACCAGATGATAAAGGGGCCAAGGTCCCTTTAACAAAATGGTCCAGTTTTTAAAGAAGGATGTTAGACTCTAACTATACAGAATATTTAGGGCTAACAATAGACCGTAAGCTTACCTGGAAACAACACATTAATAACATTAAATCCACATGCATTGAAGCATACAACATATTAAATTCGATCACAAGAGCGTCATGGGGGGCCAGCGATAAAGTAATGCTTTCTTTCATTAAAGCATTTATCAACTCTAGACTAGAGTATGGCTTCCCAGCACTCAACACTGCTTCAAACACACAAATCAATAAAATTGAAACTATGCAAACACGCGCCATCAGACTTGCCCTGGTCTTAAAGCTGGCTGCCCAAACCTCGCCACTTGGGCAGAAGCTAACATGCCACCTCTAACAATCAAAAGACATCTCCTCACATGCAAACACTACATCAAACTTAAACATTACAATCCCACTCACCCAGCCATACTTAGAATTGAATCCACCACTAACTCTACTACCACAGCACAAATAATAAAAAGAAACACACTTTACCCCACTTGGAAACAAATTAAACTCTATAAACCCACACAAACACTTCCCTATTGGTTACTTAAAAAAACCAAACATTCACCTCACTCTACCACACATCACCAAAAAAAAGCTCACCGCCCCATTGAACTAAAAATTGCTGCAGACAACTTAATCACACAACTATCAGACACTGACCATACAATTTACACTGATGGATCTCGTATTCCACACACTACCTCTGACTCTGCTGCTTTTTACACCCCTTCCACCAAATTCTCTTATGTTATAAAATTAAATCATACTGAAAATAGCACCTCTTCAGAGCTAGCAGCAATACATATGACATTAGGCTGGGCCACACATTAACATAATCACAGACTCAAGGCCTGCATTACAACTCATTAACACACTAACAGTAGATCCATCACAGAACCATTCCCTTTTCCACATACGAAACATAGCACACGACATTATAGACAAGGGAAACACCCTAACATTTTACTGGATTCCCTCCCATTGCAACATCATCCATAATGAGACTGTTGACTCACTTGCTAAACAAGGCCTCACACTCACAACCCCAAATTATCACACTGTCACTACATGCAAACATCACATAAGAGAATAGACAAAATTTTTTTATCACACATGGACCCAGAATTGGGTACAACACACTACAGATAAAAACACATTCAGAGCCACAAAAGCACCCTCTCCAAACACACTACATCTTAACTACCTATCCAGAAGGGCCCAAACAGCAATACACAGATTCCGAACTGGCAGAGCAAACATCAACAAAGACTTATTTTATGATTAGAAAAATACATACTGCACTCTGCCCAAACTGCCAAGTGATAGAGGATATCCCCCACTACCTACTACACTGTCAAATATACAACACACAAAGACACACCCTCTATCACAAACTTGCTACACTTGGAGTCACCACATTCACCTTACAGACCATCCTAAACCCCACCCATACAAAGGCAAAATCACATTTCAGGGCCCTGGCCCATTTCATACAAAGTACTGGCAAAATCCTTTAACCTTCCAACATTCCTGCAGACTCTCCATCTCAATATGTGAAATATGACTCTCCTCCCTGCAGACACCTCCTACTCAAAAGATCCATTGGACACCAAAAGATCCAGATGCCAAAAAGATCCAAAGGGACAAAAAGATCCAGTACAGGGACAAAAAAGAAGCATTTTGGACACATTACTGCACCACCTTATTTCCCTAGTGCATTTGTATTGATGTTTTCAAAAAAATATATATACATAATTATACTCTGTAACAATAGACTACAACTCCCAAAGCACCCTTTTTCAAAAATGATTACTAGTGGTGGCAAACCATCTGCCTGACCAATTTTCATCACTTCAATTTTCTCTCTGTTTATAACCAAACCTACTATACTACCAGTCTCATCAATAGCTTGAATGAAAGAGTTCATCTAATGAACACCATTTGCCAAAAGAGCTAAATTATCAGCATATTCTAAATCAAAAATTTTAAGATCTGCCAACCATTTTAGGCCATCCTTAATTTTAAGAGATCCGGGGCGATTTTGAATATTTACCTTGCACCCTTCTTACCAACTTCCGGCCAACATGGGCCACACAGTGATCACACACGCTACAATTTTCACTCCCAGAAGAATTTTACTCCAAATCTCTCCGCTCCCCACCCCCTTGCCACAAAACTACGACGCAGCACTTCCTTGGCACGAAACTTCAACCACCTCCTTCATTATTAGGCGGCCTGCGGCCAAAAGCCTATCGCCAACATGTAGGGTCGCTAGCACTTTACTGTAGTGGTCCCTACTTTTTGACACACACAAAAAATAACTTTTTCTCATTGACCTATGATAAAGGGGCCAAGGTCCCTTTTACAAAATGGTCCTGTTTTTAAAGAAGGATGTTAGACTCTAACTAAACACGACCTCTACCCTTTTCCTATAAGAAGGAAGTAAATATGCAAGCAGCCCCATACGGAAATCAGGGCAAGGACAGTCTACAGGTCTTCACAGGCTCAAATTTTCCTTATGATATTAAAATAAATAAAATAAATACCCCCTCAGCAGTTGCTTGCCACAGAGGTCTGACAGGAGCTTGGATGATAGATATTTCACCCAGTGGTTGCCGCACAAAAGCGGGTGATTGAATAATGTCGCATCAACTAAAACATATTGAAGATTTTATTGCAAACACTGAACAACAGCTACAAAAGTTAGTAGCAGATTTAGAGTGGAAAGAAGATGTCGACTCTCAGGTAAGCATACAATAAAATATTGTTCTTTTCGGATAAGAAATGTATGCTTGGGTATTGGAGCAGGGGTAGTTCAGTCGCTAGCTCATAATCTGCAGTATTCAAGGCTGCTGTCCGTCGGATGGGATGTTAAAGCTGGCTCCGTGTACGGGAGCCGGTCTGTATGGCCAAGTTATTTGGAAGTGAGAGTTTGGTAGTTTTTGTGCCTGTGTGTGGGCTTTTAAGAAAGTTCTTTAGAGTTGGTGGGAGGGGGTCAGACTTATTTGTAATCGTTGTTTTTGTGTTAGGTATAGTATGTGTTGTGAGTGTGTAACGACAAAAGTTTGGAATATGGGAAAATTAGTAGAAAGTTTTTAACGCGCATTAGTGTTTTAGAAGAATAGTTTTTGGGGGAAATGTGTGCAAAGGGTTTTCAGAGAATCCTAATGTGGGGGTGGGGTATGTTTGGTGAAAGAATGAAGTTTTTTTTGTGTGGGAGTGAACACGGCGGTTGTAAAGAGCACATATCTCGTTATAGTTGAGATTAATTGGGTGGTTAGTAGTTATGCATTGTATAATTATTATATTGACTTTGTTAGAAATTTATTTCATTTTTAATGTTAATATGATTGGGAATAATTGCAAATGTTTGGTGGCATATTTTTTACATAAAAATTTTGGATGTAGAGTTGTCTGTGTGGAAAATCATACTTCATAATTGAGGCAGGAAGATTGAAGTGTTATTCAGGAGAGATTTTTTTTGAGAAGCATGAATTATATTTAATGGATGGAGGATGGTCCATAGTTTGGTACTTCCCTTTTATAGCGGCCTTGGCGAGAAAGGGGAATTGGCACATTTCTGTCTTGGCGTGAACCATTACTGATACACACAAGCAATAGCCAAAATAAATCAACAGCATGAAAATCAATGAATAATCACCGAATTGAAATTGAACACCAATCACAAAACCAAAAACACCATCGACAATATAAAAAAGCCTCCAAAAACTAAATCACACCGTTTATGACACATACCAAAAAGCAAAAGAATCTGAAACAGTGCACTGTCAACCGAATTATAAAAAAGTTCCAAAACTAAATAATGTCCTCCCAGGCAACACAAACCGAAAAACATAAAAATTGGAAACGGTGCACCGCTGACTGAATTATAAAAAAGCCCCAGAAACCGAATTATGTCCTCCCAGGCAACACAAATAAAAACATGAAAATTGGAAACAGTGCACCGCTGACCGAATTATGGCAATTTTCACAAATTCTTTCGGAGGGTAAAATACATTTCTCTTGGAAAAAAGCTGTAGCATCTTTTTCCGTCAGTGGCAGACTGAAAATAGTAAGCATATTAAATATTTAACAACAAAAAACTGTTAAGGTGGAAATGCACCAATTCCCCTTTCTTGCCAAGTCCGCTATAAAAAGGAAGTACCCATAGTTTTTCTGTTAACTTAATTCAGTGTTCTTATGCATGTTTTATTAATATTTCTGGTTATGAATAATTAGTAGTGATATTGATATAATTGATTATGTAATTAAATATTTGTTTTTCATTTTGTTTATTACTATTTGTGGTTAAGAAGTTTAATATGGATACTGAATTGCTGAAAAGGCAGTAGTACAGATCACGGGCCTCAGCGTCCATTTTGTTTTTGACACAACGTAATAAAACGGCCCTTTTAGTTGATTCCCACAACTTCCGAGACCCTAACCCAAACAGGGGTTTCTAGAAAAAAGTTTTTTTTGTTAACATAGTAATGAAAATCACGCACATGGGGCAGATATAGATTCTTAACATTCTCCACGAAACCCAGAAATGGGTCTGACTGGTGCCACAGCTACTTCCTATGTATGAATTCAGCCAGATAGCTATCAAACATATCGTCCACACGGCCTCTAGGCATCTCATTTTTTGCATGCTGCCACATTCCTTCCACAGTGTTAGTGTGGATCCCTGTCTCATATGGTGGGGCTGGGGTGGCACAGTCGGTAGCGCGCCAGGCTTGTAATCTGTAGGTTCCCAGGTTCGAGTCCCAGCTGGGTCAGCGTTGAGATTTATCTCCGCAAAATTCCCCGCCTTGCCCACGGTCAGTAGGGGACACCGATGGGCTTGGAAAGGCCGCCATCCGTCAGATGGAACGTTAAGCCATGGCCCGTGTGCGGGAGAGCCATACCCTGTGCACGTTAAAGAACACGCTGGATGGCCTTGACGGGAGGCTACCATCTGTCTCCCAACAGCTTTTCCAGTGGGTCCTCTTCCCCCAACCTTCTCTGAGCCTTCGGGGTCCTTGTGACCTGGCCATTTAGCCCATGGAGTGGAAAAAAGTGCTGCTGAGAGGTAAAACAATCCAACCCCTGTCTCACAGTCAACAAACGAAACACATGCAGCGCACAGTAACCATAGTAACATAAAATTGTGTTTTAAAGAAACGTAAAAAAAAAAATTAAATTACTGGAAAAAAAACCTCATAACTGTCAATTATAGAATGAAAGCTGATAAAATGGCCAAATCCAACAAAAATAAATGATTGCCTTCCCACATACAGTAAACCACTTCCACCATTCCCCCTCCCCTCTTTTCAAAACACAATAAACTTACTAACATCAAAAACAAAACCACTTAAGCACAATAAAAACATAAAATTAAAAACTACTAACTTAAATAAAAAACTAAAATACTACTCACCACAGCTTGTGGTTCATGCTACTTCAACACGCACATGGGGCGGATATAGATGTTTCACGTTCTCCACGAAACTCGGAAACGGGTCTGACTGGTGCCGCAGCCGCCTCCTATACATGAATTCAGCCAGATAGCTGTCAAACATCATCGTCCACATGGCCTCTAGGCATCTCATTTTTTGCATGCCGCCACATTCCTTCCACAGTGTTAGTGTGGACCCCTGTCTCATAGTCAACGAATGAAACAGAGTGGTTGACTGTGAGGTGGACAAAACCCTCCTCACCCAAACAGTTATATGATCGCCAGCAATCTGAATAAATCGTGGACCCCGGTAAAATTTTCTCCTTGATAACAGCAAGCAAGGAGTCTGTAGAGCAGTCAGGAACAACAACAAGAAAACACTTATCGGAGTCCCTTTCCACTCCACCGAACACCCAACGACCTTCCCGGTATCTCCCCCAGTGGTATTTATTGGTTCCAAACTTGCTCTCATCAATCTCGACAATAGTACCAGGCCCACCAATCGGCTGTGACCAGGCAACCACAACATCCATTGCCACCTCTCGACAAAAATAATACCAATCAGATATTGTGTTGCGAGATCCTATCCTGAGTTCCATTTCGGCAAATCACTGAAGATAATCAAACGCCCACACATGTGAATTTTACAATCTGTTTCAGAGACAGATGGGACCTCTTGAACCACGAGCCTTTTCGAATGCTCCATCTACTATTGTACTGGACCTCGCCAATCCTACGGCAATTCCACCGAAAACCATCACTTGTTGCATCAGTCTGGGCCAGCACCATGGCCTTACTGCACCTCGGACATTCATACACTGCCGTGAGCAAACCAATATTCTGCAAAAACATAATTTCATCTTTTTTTGATTTCTCAAACAGCAGGGTAAAGTCCCGTAAGACCATACGAGGTCCACCTGCCGCTACACCTGTACTACAGGAAGCCATTTCAAATATTACTAAAAGTATCACAGACTCCATACTTATAACAAACCACCACTAACATACCACAATAAAAATACCTATATGCCAATCAACCAGCTCATACGCAACAACCCAAATATACCACAATAAAAATACCAATATGCAAATCAGCCAGCTCATACGTAACACAAGCGGCTCATACGCAACTCACATTCTCACAAAATATAATTACCACAAAAAACTATTTTCCCTTAATATACACTTAACCACCACAATTCCATGAAACCAACCTCACACAACATAAACCAAAAACCATGAAAATCAGAAACACTGCACCACCGACCGAATTATAAAAAAGCCCCAAAACTAATATGCTCCCAGGCAACACAAACCAAAAAACATGAAAATCGGAAACAGTGCACCGCCAATTGAATTATAAAAAAGCCCCAAAACTAAGTAATGTCCTCCCAGGTAACACAAACCAAAAACCATGAATTGGAAACAGTGTACTGCCGACTGAATTATAAAAAAAGCCCCAAAACTAAATGTCCTCCCAGGCAACACAAACCAAAAAACATAAAAATCGGAAACAGTGCACCACCGACCGAATTATAAAAAAGCCCCAAAACTAATGTCCTCCAAGACAACACAAACCCAAAAACATGAAAATTGGAAACAAGGCACCGCCCACCGAATTATAAAAAAAAAGCCCCAAAAGAAAAATCTGACGAAAAAAAAATGTCTTACAGCTCAAATAACCCTCCCCTAAATTACATTGTCATTTTACCTCTGAGCTCCACTTTCTTCTCACACCATGGGCTAAATGGCGAGATCACATGAACCCCGAAGGCTCACAGAAGGTAGGGGGCCCACTAGAACAGCTGTTGGGAGACTAACTTCCTGTCAATGCCATCCAGCATGTTCTTTAACTTACACAGAGTATAACTCTCCCACACACAGGGCCACAGATTAACATCCTAACCAATGGACGGCGGCCTTTCCAAGCCCATTGGTGTTCCCTATTATGAGCAGAGTTTGAAAATTTTCCGAAATAAATGTAAACGCTGACCCAGCTCGGACTCGAACCTTGGAACTACAGATTACAAGCCTGGCGCGCTACTGACTCTGCCACTCTCACCCCACCCCTAAATTTTTCATTCTTTCCTGACTCCATCAAAAACTGCTGTTTTTTCACACACTGACAATACTACAATATCCATAATTACTACATCAAAAAGTCGCCAAACACTTCCACATATTAACTTATCATTTAACATATTAACTAAGTTTAAGACTCCTAAATATACAATAAAATTAATAAATCACTATAATGCATTAATAATTACCATACTACATGTAACTATTAAAAAAACATTCAATTCACCCCAAACTATTCTAACGAAATACATGTGTTCGTTACTATCACCATTTTCAATCCCACATGCAAAAACTTGCAACATTCTTTCCCCCAAGCATACTCCCCCACTACACAGGCCCCAAAATATCTTTAATAACTAATTATAAACCATATCTTAACCAATTTTCAAAAAAAAAGTTAGAACATATTAATTATTTGTATCCTACCTATCATAATTAAATAACCCCTATTAAATATATAATACAGACGCACTTACCTCTAACCACATAGGTATGTTATCCAAAGAAGTCATCAAGCAAAAATGGCGAAAAAAAAACAAACGTAACTTCACACTCTCGTCAAATCACATACCTAACATGTGACTCCACATTACCCACCCAAAAGAAACAAATCAAAGAGCCATAGGCCACCAACAACCAACAGTTATGTTTCTACGTCATACTTTGCAAATCGACATCATACTTTACACTTCGATGTCACACGCCACTTGAGCAGTGCCATCTATTGGCTGAGGACCGTAACCACTACACGGGCCGCTGAAAATAATGGGTAATATATTGGTGCAGAAATGTAATTAGCTTTGTGTAGTTTTTTGGGTACTTTTTGGTTAACGGGCGCCAGTCCCCAGTCATAATTGAACTCCAAACATTAATCTTTGTATCCAGTGAATCTGTCATCTGCATTATAAAAAATGCCCTGATTGAGTGGAGGCCAAGTGAGAATGAATCAGTAGTGTTTTTTATTCGTTAACTGAAAAGTAATAGAGTAAAGGTCAAAAAACAGATTCCAAAAAGTCGTCAAAAACTAGATATCACTGGCATTTGTTAACTTCACTGAAATGGATTTGACAAGCAGTAAAGTGAAATACTAGTATTCTAATTTGAATTGGACAACCTCGAATAAAAAACACTTCACCGATTCGTTCTCACTTGGCCTCTGCTCAATCGGGGTGTGATGTCCCCTTGTTCACTTTTACTTTACCTTAACCAGTTTTGCTTAATTTACATTATATTTATCATTTTGGGGTTTTTTATTTCATTTTTGGCATCACGCGCTCGTTTTCAAGAGTTAGGAGTTGCGCAACTCCTAACTTTCAAATGTCACCCACTAAAGCAGGTGCACAAGTACATGCCCACTCTTGCGTCATAGCTTGCGCCGATCGTCAATTTATGCAAATGTCTTTCACGGCGTGCAACATGACACGTGCGGGCATTTACCCCTTGTTATAACCTGGTGATATGTCACAGTAGCACAGAAGATAGTAGAAAGAGTAGTAGAGCACAACACAGTTTAGAGATCAGTTTTAGTTTGGAGTTTGTTGAAGATGTTTTTAGTAAGAAATGATGTAGTATCTTCTTTATTGAAGTTTTGGTGAGTTCTTTTTGGAAATAAATTGTTTTTTAAACCTTTTGAATCATTGCTAATTTTTTTCTCTTGAGCAACATTAATTTGTTTTGATTAGCATTAACATAAAATTTTGACCATCGTTTAATATTTTTAAATTCTTACTCATTAATGCTAGCTGGTATTTCAAACCCTAATTAAACTTTATTTTTGTCAATTTGTCAATTATTGCCTGGTGCCTGACTCAGCTATCCAGAGCATAAAAATTGGATCAAATGGTCCAAACTTTAAAAATATTTCATTTCTTTGGAGCATTACAGAAGCATTTTTTATAATGCAGACAACAGATTCACTGGATACGAAGATTGGTGCACAATTACGACTGGCACCCCGTTAACCGAAAAGTACCTTTTTTGTAGTCTTTGATGGTAATTTTTAATTCCGGTGGCTTTTTTATAATTTGGATTGGTGGTGCCTTGTTTCTGATTTCCCTGTTTTATGAGATGTGTTGAGGTTATTTAGTTCCAGGGACTTTTTTATAATTTGGATAGATATTTTAATTTATGTGAAGTTCTAAGTATTTGGAAAAGAGGGGGAGGATTGGAGGAATTCGTACTATATAGGAAGGCAATTGTTATGTTGTCTTGGTTTGTGTGTTTTGATAATTTTTTTAATAATTTTTTTAGGGGGTGGGGGAATTTGTTTTCATTTGTTATGTTGCATTTGTTTAGAATGCATGTTACTGTTACCATGGTAACAGTACATCGCACTGATGTAAACTCGAATTATCATTACATCAAATGCGATGTAGTTACCAAGATAAACTCGAATTATCATTACCATGGTAATAAAAACAATCTTCTAGAAACCCCTGTTTGGGTTAAGGTCTGGGAGGGAGGTGGGGGGGTGTTGTTGCGGAAATCATTGAAAAGGACTACTTTTATGTTGCGTAAAAAAATAAGATGGTAGTCTGAGGAATGTAAAGTTAACTGCTGTCAAAGTAAGCAAATGATAGAACTTACTCATGCCATTTTACCCAATGTAATATGTTAACTTTTTTTATGTTTAAAAAAAAATTTTGCCTCACTGATTATGCTAAATGTTTTCAATTCAGAAACCACGCATAAAAATTCTGACAACAAAGATGATAGCATTTTGGAAGCATTTGGAAAAATTAATGTCATAAAGTTAGCAATTTTAATTGATGTGTTGATAAATGTTAATAAACAGTCTTCGAAAGTAACAATTTTATTAGCGTTATTCACGATGCACACACATTTTTACTGTAGTAATCAAAATGCAAAATTTTACCTAGTTCAATCAAAATGGTTGCTAATATCAAAATAACTAAAAATATTGAACAGGATAACAATTTATGGGGAAACAGTGAAGTTTTTGCAAAAATCACTCAAGTGCCCTTGTTTGGTACCTTCGTTTAAGGGAAATACCTTTCATTTAAGGAGAAGTTGCATTTTTAGTTACTTTTTATGAAAATCATTAAATTTAAAGGTGGTTTTTTTTTTCAGCTATCCAATGGCTGAGTAGGTAGAGCACTTGGTACTGATCTAAGGGACCTGGATTTGAGCCCTGGGTAGGAAAGGCTTTTTGTGTTGTTTTTCTGCTGAGGTCCCGCCATCCTCACAGATCTTATACTATGGCATATAAACTGACAGGCTCCTCTGACCTCTGTGGCAAGCAGCAGCTTGAGAGGGTATTTTTTTTTCAATTTGAAAATGTTTACCTCTTTTCGTTAATATTTATGGATAGCTGAACCTTTACTTAGTTGAAATCACAGTATTACTTCCATTTAAAGCCGTAATTTTTCATAGTTTTCTCTGGTAAAAATTTATTGCATCCTAGGATCCAAAATGTGATATTGCAAAATATTGCTCTTTTGAAAACATAGAAAAAGCAACTTTTAGAATTTTTTTTTTCTAAAAATTGTCAAATCTAGGTAGATTTCCCCCCTAACCTAGAGGTTAAATAAGGCATCCATCTGGCAACACTGCTTCTGGCACTTTAAGGGTTAAGATGACTTTCTACTGATCAGAAATAGCACATAAAATGAGACTTGGAAAAAAATGGCAAAACCTTGTGTAGCACCAGTTACGGGCATCTATACCCATACTTTGGTGTGTTGTAGGCAAAAAATGTCTACTTCATTATGTAGAGGGCAACACTGGCACTCATGTAACAACTATTAACAGATTATGGAGAACTTGTCTGCACTTCTGGCCACCTAGTTGTACCTGATATCTCGTATCTAGTATATGAAAAAGATAGTATATGTGTATGTCTATTTATGCGCTCATCCTCCAAAAAAGCTTGAGGCCTCTAAACTTTGCATAAGCTTTCTCTTCAATAAGGATAAAATATAGGCCAAAACTGGTGTGGACTGGTTTGGATTTATTGAAATTCCTATACCCCCCCCCCCCCTCAAGCAGCTGCTTGCCACAGAGGTCTGACAGGAGCCTGTCGGTTTATATGCCATAGTAGATCGGTGAGGATGGCAGGACCTCAGCAGAAAAACAACGCACATCAATGCCTAACCTGGGGCTCAAACCCAGGTCCCTTAGATCAGTAGCCAAGCGTGCTAACCACTTGACTACTATAGACTAACATTCATCATCATCCTCCTCCTCCTCAAGCAGCCATGGGCTACGGAGGTCCAACCAGACCATGCAATTTAGTTCTCCAAGCAAGTTGATCCTGAGCTACATCTGCATCTGGCCACTGCACACCAATTCTAACAAGGTCCTGTTTGACATTATCTGCCCACCGCATCCTAGGTCTCTCCTTCTTTCTGAGGCCTTTAGGCACACTGTTCATAACCCTATTCGCCAATCTATAATTATCCATACGGGCAACATGGCCAAACCAACGGAGTCTCTCTGCACAATATGCTGCTTAAAAGGAGGTTGCAAACTCCTTTGCCTAACCTCATCATTAGTTGCAAAGTTGAACCACCTAATGCCCAAGATACTGCATAAACATCTGGAATCAAAAGCATCTAGTTTCCTGTTATCTTATTTACAAAGTGTCCAAGTTTCACTACCATAACTAACCCTAGAAAGAAGCAAACTGTTGTACAGTCTAATTTTAGTCTTTATGTGTATACGCCTATTTCTCCACACTCTCCATACATTCTTAAAAGTCCCGGCAGCAACCCTATTC
This sequence comes from Ryuthela nishihirai, assembly GCA_038380435.1. Taxonomy (NCBI): domain Eukaryota; kingdom Metazoa; phylum Arthropoda; class Arachnida; order Araneae; family Heptathelidae; genus Ryuthela; species Ryuthela nishihirai. The sequence continues at coordinate 42,224,880 of JAWZYU010000006.1, forward strand.
GTCTGTTAATCTCATGCCGCACATCACCATTATCTGTTACATGGCTCCCAAGATAATTAAACTGTGACACCTGCTCAAGACTGCAACCATTCAGATTAACTGAATCATAGCCTGCTTGACCAATTTTCATCACTTTAGTTTTCTCTCTGTTTATAACCAAACCTACTCTACTACCAGTCTCATCAACAGCTCAAATGAAAGAGTTCATCTCATCAACATCATTTGCCAAAAGGGCAAATCATCAGCATAATCTAAATCGGAAATATTCATATCTCCAGTCCATTTAAGGCCAAAATCTTTCCCTTGAAGTGAATTTCACATAACATAATCAATAACCAAGCTAAAGAGAAAAGGAGACAAAATGCACCCTTGTCGAACACCAGAAGCAATGCTAAACCATTTGCTACAAGCCTTACCAACTCACACACGACTGAGTGTTATTATAGAGAGCTTTCATTATGTTAACTAACTTGTCAGGTATACCATATGAACTCACAATCAACCACAGATTATGACGATCAATAGAGTTGAAAGCCTTTTTGAAATTAACAAAGCTAGCAATCAAATAAACATTTCTCAAGAATCTGCCTAAGTGAAAATATCTGATCCACACATCCCCTACCACTTCTAAATCCAGATTGCTCCTCACGCAATTGACTGTCAACCAGATTTTTAATTTTATTAAGCACAATCATGGAAAAAATTTTACCTGGAACAGAGAGTAGGCTGATACCCTTATAGTTATCACAAGAACTGCGATCACCTTTTTTGAAAATAGGGATCACAATAGCTCTGGTAAAATCCTTAGGAACCATGCCTTTATCATAAAAGATATTCAGAATTTCAGTCATCCAAGTGGTAACCGAAACATTCCCAGCTCTAAGCATTTCTGTGGTAATTCCATCTACCCCTCGGGATTTATGTAGTTTAAGTTTAGAAACAACTAAAATAACTTCAGATTGTGTTATAGGGCCTACATTAACGCCAGCAATGCATCTATCATCATTTCAAACAATGGGAGTAGAACTAAACACATTGTTCAGTACATCTCTAAAATGCTCAACCCACCTAGCCATGACAGAATCCACAATAACCTTACCTATCATTCAATCCCTGTATACCTGTCCGTTTTCTACCACACAAAACATTAACTATCTGGTGCAGCTCTCTGCTGTTGTGCTGTTTAACTGCTTACTCGGCTTTGTCAGCCAAACCATCAAGCCAAAGATTCTTATCAGCAGCTAACTGATCTTTTACACGTTTATTAAGTTCTCTGTAATGCTTTCTATTAGGACTAGTAGGGTATTGATTAAGGACATTCCTGCAGTTCTTTCTTTCCAAAATAAGCTGAAGTGCCTTATCACTCGGATAATTCTGCCTCTTCTGCTCCTTTTTTCCTAAAAGGAAGTTCCAAAAAAGCCTGTTTAAAATGATCCCATTCTTCCTCAACTTCAGTAGTAAGCATACCATGATTGTCATAATGACTAAGTAACCTATCATGGTAAGCTTTGGCTATAACTGGATCTTTCAGAGCTTCAGTATTAAAAGTAAAATTTTTAACCCTAGCATAACACTTTTTAAGTTTAAGTTGCAACACACTTTTAACAAGGTAATGGTCAGATCCAATTTCACCTCCCCTATATGACCTGGTATTTCTAACAGAACTAGCCCATTTGCTGTTAATTAATATATAATCAATCATATTCTTATGCAGCCCATCGGGTGAAACCCATGTGTACTTATTTATGTCGCGGTGTTTGTAATAAGTTTTAGTTATTCTGAATCCATTGAGTTTACTTACCTGCAGGAGACGCTGCCCATTGCAGCTACCATCAAAAGGGCCTATTACTCCTCCCCAAAGGTCAGAGTCAGTACCAACTTTGGCATTGAAGTCACCAAGAACAAGGGTAATATCTCCTTTCTTGACAGAATTCAAAATATCCAGAAGTTGTTCATAAAACCTATCCTTCTCATCCTCATCCTCAGTGGGGGCATAACATCAGATAACATTCAGGTCTTTAACGCTTGTCTGAAATTTTGCTGTAAGAAACCTTTCATTAATGCACTCATATCCTAGAAGAACATCACTAGCGTGTCTGCTGAGAAGCAGACCCATGCCTTGGTGATGCTTATTGTCGTCCCTCCCTGAAAGGAGAAATTTAAGATTATTTTTAAGAATCTGACCTTTATCTGTCCATCTGGTCTCTTGCAAGCTGGGAATATCTAAATTATAATTGTGGAATTCTTGTGTGAGGACATCAAGAGAAAAAGCTCTGTGCAGATCCTCACATTCCAACTACCTATGGAGAGAAAATGGTTAGTGGGATGTTTAAAGAAACTATGTTTATTGAGAGAGGGAATGCCGACAATATCAAACAGCCCCCTAATCGCAGACATGGGGCAAAGACCCATTCCCCCACCACTAAAGGCTGAAGCCATCTACACTGGAAGAATTCCTCCAATGTAGAATTTGACGATGCCAATGGAAGCAAAGAGTTCAGGTGCCTGCAATGACCTCTGCTCAGGATTATCCACCAGCTGATAAACATATATCCTTTGAATCTATTCACTTGGGGCTGTGAACCCACAAACAAACAGAAAACACAGCGGAAGATTTTCCCTCCACAGAAGCCCACCAGTGCAGCAAAATCGGAATCCATAATCAAGCTCAGAGACATAATTCTGTTCAGGTTGGTATATATGGTCAGCACCAGGACCCTGTGTGGTTGACCACTCCTCAGCAGGGTAGAAAAAAAAATAGAAAAGTAGCCATAGTTGTCCAGATCAGTAGGCCACACTAACCTGGCAGCCCTCCCTTTCCATTCACTTCCACAAGAGAGTATCTCTTTGTCTGCAATAAAAAAAAATCTCTAACAGTAATTCAAAAAATTAATGCATTAAGTTGAAAAGTTAAATATGCAAAATATTAACAAGTTAAGTTGAAAGTTAAATATACAAAAAGTTAATGAAAATATTAACATACTTACGATATAGGAATCATTCACCATATATGACTTCAATCTTCAGGCTAATATCTACACGTGATGACCAACTGGGGCTTGCAGACTATATGCAACTTAATATCCTCTTATTGTTCTCAAGAGTTTTTTATGGGGGAAAAAAGTGTTCAACTTCACTAAATGTTGGTTTTAATGAATTTTTATATTCATATGATTCTCCATAATGCTCTGATTAATACATAATTGTGCTGGTTCTCTTACACTTAATACAACTAATTTTGTTTGTTTTTTGCATTGATCTTTAATGATTTTTGAAAATACCTAAAGTTGTGTATTATTAAAATTATTCAATTAACATATTTTATGTTCTTTAATTAATTTATTATAATGATTTCGTTCTATGATTATAATTTGCTAGCTTATGTGTGTTAATAATCTTGCGACACTCGATGGCTTCAATAACTCAATAGTCAACCCTTGGGCACATAGCAGTTGGTTGTCCCTAGTGTCTAGACTGCACCATTGCCAGTTAGGCCTCCAAATATCTTGTGATATGAGCATTTTTGGGACATGATAGGATGGTTGTAATAATCTGCAAGCCCACCTTAATCAGCACACAATTTAATCTTCCCATGAGACTGAATGCATTGAGATGTGGTGACAGTTCTTCAGGGCATTAGACATTTATGTAACTCTTTCTTAGCCATGGTGTTTTGTTTTTATAGTGTTAAAATATTTTACACGATGTATTAATGGTAACTGCACCTATTGTACTGTTTTCTGTATGAACAAATTATTGTTCTGTAACTGGTAGCGTTTCATGGCCATGTATTACTTGCCCCTTTGCTTGCATATGTCTCTGTCCACTGTTTTTGGGTGAACAATTTCATTGTTACAGAATTTACATATAAACATGATAATTTCTAATATGAAGATGAATAAACTACTTTTATATGGCGGGGGGGGGGGGGGGGGGTGAATTGATGGCCTTAATGTTATGTTTATAAGGCTATTTATTATCTGACCAGTTTGGGCAAATGGGTTGTACAATATCACACTCGGAAAACCAGTAGGTAATATCACCAAAGCAGAAGCATTAAGGCTATTAAATTGAAGCAGGGAAATATTCACAATGGTTCTTAATTGATTAAGGTAATGTTTTTATTTTATTTAAGACATTACAACAGAATATCCTTGCTGTGGTTAATTGTTAATCTTAGAGTGTCATTTTAAGTAGTGTAAAATCTTGGTAATTATTTCTGTATTTAAGAAAATGCCATTCTTTGTTATTCAATAATTCACCAAGTATACAATTCACATGGCATTGTTAATTAGTACACAAGAAATTTTAAAACATTAAAATATTATATGAATATCGATAAAATGCTTATAGGAAATTTTTAATCCTAGGACTTCTAACTGTTAATAAAATCAGTAGCTGCAAATACTCATTCACAATTCTCTGTAGTAAAATATATATATATCACTGCTTTGGAGTTACATTAATTGATTTCTCTTTTAAATTTAATGTAACTGAAAAGTTATGTATATCCCCAAGTTTTGTACAGTTTCATAAATACCTTGAAAAATTTTATGTTTTGTTTTTTTCATGAAGGTGCTATAAATAAAATATAAATTATACCTCAAGTACCAATAAGTGCAATATCCATAGAGAAAACTGTTAAGGTGCTTTCTCAGCAGAATTGTAGAACTAAGTAATTGTAAAAGCAATTCCTCTATTTTGAGCAGCTCTCAATAATTGAAACAAATTTGCATGTTTACATTCAGTGTATATGACATTTGCTGTTCATTATTTATTTCATCTATTTGGACCCAAGAGGCAGTCTAACAAATGGAAGTGTCTAGTGTGATGCCATTATTTTTTGTAGCCTGAGGGTATATAAGATTTTAAGTACTAGTTCCTCAAAAGCTGTGCACACAAAGGGAAGGCCTGAACTTGAGAATGCCTTATCTTGCACTTTCCTCCTTGTGTGTATGGACATAATCAGACCAGATGCGCCCATTTTTACCTTTCTCCTGTTTGAAAAATCCAGTCTTCACTCAAACATACCTCTGTATGCATGGGTGACAAGAAACCCAGTGCAGCAGGGTAGCTGCTGTGGAATATGCACAGTATATTATCAGTACACAATGCCTTTTTTTTTATTGCAGCTATTGGATATTTTTCAGAAATCATGTTTTGTGTATTTAACTGAAGGAAAGTGCTTATTGTGCATGATTCATGCTATATAAACCCTGAGTTCTTTTGCTAATTTGTGAATTACATGCTCATCATTGAAATTGCTCTACGTACAAGAAATGTTTGTTTTGAGCTCAAAACAAATGGCTTTGATACTAAAAACAAGATAGCAATTAGGCACAGAAATTAAGTTTGTGTATCAAGTCAGCACTATTTGCTTATGAAAATGTGGTCACATCAATAAATATGGCCTCCATTATTGTAGTAGCAAGTTGAATGTCATCATGGTGAATATTAAACTATGCTTCATGTACTTGTGCTGTGAGCTGGGAAACAGTGATAGAGGACAGAGATGGTGATCAATTAACATCCCATCATATCTCTAACATGTTCAGTTAGTAATCTAGGAACATACACGCCAAGGAAGCATATCCACATCATGTAGGCATTGTTGGAATATGAGAACTATATGTGGGTAGGTGTTGTCCAGCTGAAAAATAGTGTTTGAAATAGAGCACAGAAAGGTCTACACAGAACACACAAACATGACAAGTTACAAATTTGAAATATATTTAGCTTAAGAACAGACTAGATTTTCTGAACATTTTTTTTTGAAAATTTAATGTACATTGTACAGTTAAGTAAGAGTTTATTTCATTTCTTCAAGATACGAAAAGAAGTCCGAAAAGAAGTCCTCAAATTGTGGAAGTCTTCCTAATTAGCCATCATTTTCTACTTCCCAGCTGGGAAGTAGAATCTTATTCACAGCACTGAAATAAATTTTTGTTTCATTCTGACTATGATGATTATTATTTTATCAACAAAGAAGAGTTTTTAGAGATGAATTGTGTTGAAGGAAAAATAGTGATGAATATGAAATTTAAGTCTAACATTTCTTTAGAATCGTATTATATAGTAGTGTAATTCTGAACCAACAAAACATGGGATGTCATCAGTGGCAGAAATTGGAATTTCCCCATAGTTTCACGGCTACTTGAGCAGTTAGTCCCAAATTTGGTTGTCAAACCGTGGCAGTCTTGTTTTCGCAGGAATCGTAAGGAGGAAGTTGTCCTTGCTCGGCTCCACTTAGGTCACTCGTTTTTAACCCACTCTTTTCTTCTTAAGGCGGACGCAGTACCTAAGTGCGAGTTTTGTGACACCGTTTTAACGATCAAACATATTTTACTTTCATGTCCTGCTTTTAACTTTGAACGTCGACTCTATTTTAACCTTCACGATTTTACGTCCGAGCCCCTTACACTCGGACATCTTTTATCAGATCATTGTTGTTCTAACGCTGTTTTCCAATTTTTAAAATATACTGGATATTTTACTTATCTATAGTTTTATTCGAATGTATAACCCAGGTCGCTTACACCTGGGTGCTTTTTATATTTATTATACATTTATACCTTTGTTTCTTGTTAACTATGTTCCTTTTATTGTTTTACATTGTTTTCTCTATATATATATAGTAAATTTTTAAATATGGTTGTGGGTGTTATGACTTTTAGCTTTTATTTAGACATTCGTTTGGCGCATTATAGCCTGAGTTGCTAATGCGCCATTAAACCCAAAACAACCAACCAACCCAAATTTGGTGGGGTAGTTCCACTTAGTTCTAAGCCTGTTGGTGTAACAGATTGGGTTCCTACCATCCGTGGGTTGGGAGTGATCCCTCAAAAAGTGTCCTAAATTTCTGGCAGCACTGCTGTCACCTACCTTGTGAATGGAGTATGTTGTGAGTAGTATGTGTGGAAAGTTGTCCTACTAGTGGCAAGAAATTTAGTAAGAACAAAAAGAAAAACTACTTTTTAAGTCAATTATTTAAAAAAAACTTTTATACCGAAAAGGTATTCTTACGAACTCTTTTGTCTCCCAACAGCTGTTCCAGTGGGTCCCCTCCCCCAACCTTCCCTGAGCCTTCGGGGTCCATGTGACCTGGCCATTTAGCCCATGGTGTGCAAAAAAGTGCCGCTCAGAGGTAAAATAACACATACGAACTCTTTCTAAAAAATCTACAAAGTTCGGCAAATACAATATCTGGAATCCTATCAAAAAATAAAAAATGGTGGTTGGCTAATAATATTTTTCAACTGGAGTTGAAAATCTCAAGCCTGATGAGATGTTAAAAATATTCACCTGTTCTGTTCCTTTGTATTTCTACAGCGGCAAGCCAGAATATGGAGCTTTTTTACAAGAATTTATCAGTAAAGCAAAAAAAAGAGAACTGAAAATATCACCCTGGTTCCCAAAGACATTTCAAATTATTTTAATATGACGTTATTTGCAGCTAACAGAGTATACTCTGTGTGGACCACAGGCTTACTTTTTTATCGTACCTACCCACTGCCTATTTTTCATTGAAAAAGTCAAAATAGTTAGACCAGTAGATGAAGCAGAAACGACTACTGCAGTTTTGTTTTTGGAATCCGAACAAATGGAATCTCAGGCGATGGAATCCGAGCCAATAGAATCTCAGCTGATGGAACCGATGGAGCAATTAAATTTGGTAGATATTCCAGAACGACCACCGAAAATTTGTAGAAAGAGAAAAATAGTCGATGAAGAAACCATTAAATCTTATTGAGAAACCATAGAAAATGTAATTTTAACATCGACCAGTACGCTAGAAGCCGGTATAGAACAACTGAATACATCCCAAACTACAATGATGCACCACTCATCAGAATCCCAGCAGTCGGGAGCTAATATGGAACTTGCACCTGAAACTACGATATACCAAACGTACCAGCAGTCGGGAACCAATATGGAAGCATCCGAGTCCCAAACTACGATGACTAATATGAAACTTAGGGGTTAAACAGTTCAATCTTAAGTGAATTTACTGTGAAAATGTTTATTCATTTCTTGTGACATTTCTGCTAAGTATCTATGCAGTTTATTGAGTACAGGATAAAACTTTTGTTACTAAAAGTGTTTATTCATTTGTACAAACGTATATGTAAACCCTTGTGGTGACAGTCAATTGTACAATTCTTACTGTAAAAAGCTATGTATATAACTGAAGTTTTTGAAAAATAAAATGTATCTATCAATATCATGTTTATCTAGTGACATTTGAAAGGCCAAACAAGTTTTTTTCAAAACCCTTTCTGTACTTTTTTTGAAATGTTTCTATATTGATTGTAAGAGCTACTTTACCAGTGGGCTCAATAGCTCAAATGGTAGAGCGCTCGCTTAGCATGCGAGAGGTACCGAGATCGATACCCGGCGCCTCCAAATGTTTTTTTTCCTTTCAGAAAAAAGTATACGTTCAGATACTGAAAATTGTATTTCTATAAGAATTGGACTAATTGAATTCATGACTTGGAAGACTTCGCAAATTAAGGCTATACTTAAACATCGCAAATTATGGCTACCAGAGTTTAAACCAAAAGGTTTAAGTATAACTAAAATTTAACTCTGGCGTGGAAGGTTAAAAAGTAGTAACTTTGCACTTGTCCCCCCCCCCCCCTATATATGATCCTTCTGTCGAGTGGGTTATCAGGTGTTTAAAAATGTTTGTTTACAAAAGGAATGGGGAAATTATCATCATCATCATCCTCAAGCAGCCATGGGCTACGGAGGTCCAACCAGATCGTGCAATTTAGTTCTCAAAGCAAGTCTATCCTGAGCTACATCTACTGCATTTGGTCACTGCACAATAATTCTAACAAGGTCTTGTTTGGCATTGTCTGCCCACCGCATCCTAGGTCTCCCCTTCTTTCTGAGGCCTTTAGGCACACTGTTCATAACCCTATTCGCCAATTTATAATTATTCATACGGGCAACATGGCCAAACCAACGGAGTCTGTCTCTGCACAATATGCTGCTTAAAGGAGGTTGCAAACTCTTTTGCCTAACCTCATCATTAGTTACAAAGTTGAACCACCTAATGCCCAAGATACTGCGTAAGCATCTGGAATCAAAAGCATCTAGTTTCCTGTTATCTTGTTTACAAAGTGTCCAAGTTTCACTACCATAACTAACCCTAGAAAGAACCAAACTATTATACAGTCTAATTTTAGTCTTTAGGTGTATACACCTATTTCTCCACACTCTCCATAGATTCTTAAAAGTCCCGGCAGCAATCCCTATTCGTCTGTTAATCTCATGCCGCACATCACCATTATCTGTTACATAGCTCCCAAGATAATTAAACTGTGACACCTGCTCAAGACTGCAACCATTCAGATTAACTGAATCACAGCCTGCCTGACCAATTTTCATCACTTTAGTTTTCTCTCTGTTTATAACCAAACCTACTCTACTACCAGTCTCATCAACAGCTCGAATGAAAGAGTTCATCTCATCAACATCATTTGCCAAAAGGGCTAAATCATCAGCATAATCTAAATCAGAAATTTTCGTATCTCCAGCCCATTTAAGGCCAAAATCTTTCCCTTGAAGTGAATTTCGCATAACATAATCAATAACCAAGCTAAAGAGAAAAGGAGACAAAATGCACCCTTGTCGAACACCAGAAGTAATGCTAAACCAATTGCTACAAGCCTTACCAACTCTCACACACGACTCGGTGTTATTATAGAGAGCTTTCATAATGTTAACTAACTTGTCAGGTATACCATACGATCTCACAATCAACCACAAATTATGACGATCAGCAGAGTCGAAAGCCTTTTTGAAATCAACAAAGCTAGCAACCAAAGGTTTCTGAAACTCTAAACATTTCTCAAGAATCTGCCTAAGTGAAAATATCTGATCCACACATCCTCTACCACTTCTGAATCCACATTGCTCATCACGCAATTGATTGTCAACCAGATTCTTAATTCTATTAAGCACAATCATGGAAAGAACTTTACCTGGAACAGAGAGTAGGTTGATACCCCTATAGTTATCACAAGAGCTGCGATCACCTTTTTTGAAAATAGGGATCACAATAGCTCTGGTAAAATCCTTAGGAACCATGCCTTTATCATAAAAGATATTCACAATTTCAGTCATCCAAGTGGTAACCGAAACATTCCCAGCTCTAAGCATTTCTGTAGTAATTTCATCTACCCCTGGGGATTTATGTAGTTTAAGTTTAGAAACAGCCAAAATAACTTCAGATTGTGTTATAGGGCCAACATTAAAGCCACCAATGCATCTATCATCATTGCAAACAATGGGAGTAGAACTAACTACATTGTTTAGAACATCACTGAAATGCTCAGCCCACCTAGCCATGACAGAATCCTCCCCTTCTATAACCTTACCTTGTTTATCCTTGTATGCCTGTCCATTTTCTACCACACAAAACATTAACTATCTGGTACAGCTCTCTGCTGTTGTGCTGTTTAACTGCTTACTTGGCTTTGTCAGCCAAACCATCAAGCCAAAGATTCTTATCAGCAGCTAACTGATCCTTTACAAGTTTATTAAGGTCTCTGTAATGCTTTAGGACTAGTAGGGTATTGATTAAGGGCATTCCTGCAGTTCTTTCTTTCCGAAATAAGCTCAAGTGCCTTATCACTCGGATAATTTTGCCTCTTCTGCTCCTTTTTTCCTAAAAGAGTACTGTTAGTGTCCAAAAAAAGCCTGTTTAAAATGATCCCATTCTTCCTCAACTTCAGTAGTAAGCAAACCATGACTGTCATAATGACTAAGTAACCTATCATGGTAAGCTTTGGCTATAACTGGATCTTTCAGAGCTTCAGTATTAAAAGTAAAATTTTTAACCCTAGCACAACACTTTTTAAGTTTTAAGTTGCAACACACTTTTAACAAGGTAATGGTCAGATCCAATTTCAGCTCCCCTATATGCCCTGGTATTCCTAACAGAACTATCCCATTTGCTGTTAATTAATATGTAATCAATCATATTCTTATGCAGCCCATCAGGTGAAACCCATGTGTACTTATGTATGTCGCGGTGTTTGTAATAAGTGTTAGTTATTCTGAATCCATTGAGTTTACTTACCTGTAGGAGACGTTGCCCATTGCCATTGCAGCTACCAATACCAAAAGGGCCTATTACTCCTCCCCAAAGGGCAGAGTCAGTACCAACTTTGGCATTGAAGTCACCAAGAACAAGGGTAATATCTCCTTTCTTGACAGAATTCAAAATATCCTGAAGTTGTTCATAAAACCTATCCTTCTCAGCCTCATCGGCATCCTCAGTGGGGGCATAACAGCAGATAACATTCAAGTCTTTAACGCTTGTCTGAAATTTTGCTGTAAGAAACCTTTCATTAATGCACTCATATCCTAGAAGAGCATCGCTAGCGTGTCTGCTGAGAAGCAGACCCACGCCTTGGTGATGCTTATTGTCGTCCCTCCCTGAAAATAGAAATTTAAGATTATTTTTAAGAATCTGACCTTTATCTGTCCATCTGGTCTCCTGCAAGCCGAGAATATCTAAATTATAACGGTGGAATTTTTGTGTGAGGACATCAAGAGAAAAAGCTCTTTGCAGAGTCCTCACATTCCAACTACCTATGGAGAGAAAATGGTTAGTGGGATGTTTAAAGAAACTATGTTTATTGAGAGAGGGAATGCCGACAATATCAAACAGCCCCCTAATCGCAGACATGGGGCAAAGACCTGTTCCCCCACTACTAAAGGCTGAAGCCATCTACACTGGAAGACTTCCTCCAATGTAGAATTTGATGATGCCAATAGAAGCAAAGAGTTCAGGTGCCTGCGATGACTTCTGCTCAGGATTATCCACCAGCTGATAAACATATCCTGTGAATCTATTCACTTGGGGCTGTCAACCCACAAACAAACAGAAAACACAGCAGAAGATTTTCCCTCCACAGAAGCCCACCAGTGCAGCAAAATCAGGATCCATAATCAAGCTCAGAGCCGTATATCAGTCCAGTAGGTTTATATGGTCAGCACCAGGACCCTGTGTGGTTGACCACTCCTGAGCAGAGTAGAAAAAAAAGAAAAGTAGCCATAGTTGTCCAGATCAGTAGGCCACACTAATCTGGCAGCCCTCCCCTTCCGTTTACTTCCACAAGAGAGTATCTCTTTTGAAAGGTACTAACGGTCCGCACCACGAGAAGGCGGGGTCGGACATTAGGTGCTAGGCCTGGCCGGTTCTATGCATCATCACAGGGGATTGGTGCATAGATCTCCTTCCAGTGACTACTCGATCGAAAAGGCCAGCAAAGATTTAAAAAATGTAAATGCAAGATGGATAGTAGAGTAAAACGAGGATTGTGTTACAAATACAATTATACCACGGAAATTACAAATTTAATAGCCGACGTTGCTGCTAGTTTAATTACCAAGCATTTCGATTACGATATTCTGGCAGCTAGATTTTTTCTCTCAAATATTTACAAAACTACCCAAGAAAAATTCAGTAATGTCATGTGGAAGTGCTTCACTGCTAAATTAATAACTCTGAAATTTTACAATCTCGTGGAAAGTTTGGATTTGGATAATGAAATATCCTACGACTATTAACGATTACACTTTTATGGGATTAAAAACTATGGTTGCCAGTACGTTATTAAAAATTAATGGAGTCCTAGTGGAACGTCCCCAACATTCTCTGATGAGAGTAGCTGTGCAGATTCACGGCAACGATAGAAATTCTGTACTGAAAACGTACGCGTTAATGAGAGAAAATATTCATTCACGCGTGCCCGACTCTCATGAATGCTGGAACGAAGGTGCCCCAATTATCCAGTTGTTTCTTGTTTCCTGCAGGAAAAGAAGAAACACTCGACGTTGCTAAAAAGTGCGCGATAATTTCTGAATGTGCTGGGGGTATAGGGTTAAACATAAATTCTTTAAAAAACCCAATCAAATCCTCTAAATTATTAAATTCGGTTGTAAATTACGTGGATGGGGAGATACGAAGCAGTGCAATGGCCGTCTATATTGAGGCTTGGCACCCACAAATATTTGAATATCTCAATTTAAAAAAAAACAACCACCAGTGCAACACGAGACTTATTTTATGCTCTGTGGGTCTGCGACTTATTTATGCAGAGGGTGAAAAACTACAAAAAGTGGTCGTTGATGTGGTCACAAGATTGTCCCGATCTCTCCGCCAGTTGGGGGACTAGGTTCGAATCTCTGTATCAGAGTTACGAAAGCAATAAGAGAATAGTAACAGATCGCATCAGGGCCAGAGACTTGTGGCAACGCATCTTAGAAACGCAAATCCGAACTGGCGTCCCTTACATTCTATACAAGGACACTATCAATCGCAAGAGTAATCAGAAACATTTGGGTACGATTCCTTGTGGAAATTTATGTGCAGAAGTGACGTTATACAGTTCTGAAAAAGAAATTGCCGTGTGTAACTTGGCTTCCATTGCTCTCAACAAATTCGTCGTAAACAATAAGAGTTTCGATTTTGATAAACTATACGAAATTACGAAAATCGTGACTAAAAATTTTAAATAAAGTGATTGACGTTAATCATTATCCCCTACAGGAAGCTAAACTCTCGAACGAAAGACACAGACCCATCGGAATTGGAGTTCAGGGTCTGGCCGATACTTTTTTGTTACTTCTATTCCCATTCGATTCACCCAAGGCTCAAAGACTCAATAAAAAAATATTCGAAACCATCTATCACGGAGCATTGGAAGCAAGTTGCGAATTGGCTAAAAAACATGGTTGTTACGAATCTTACCCAGATTCTCCCACTTCCCAAGGTCTGTTTCAATTCGATTTGTGGAATGAGAAACACGAAACTTTTTATTGGTCCTCTCTAAAAGACGAAATATCCAAGTATGGATTATTTAATTCCGTGTTGATATGTCTCATGCCCACCGCAAAGACCAGTCACATATTGGGGAATAACGAATCTTTTGAACCATATATCAGCAACGTTTACGTCAAACGTGTATTTTCAGGAGAATTTCAAATGATTAATCGTCATTTAGTCAGAGACTTGGAGGCTTTAAACTTGTGGACCGAAGATATCAGACAACAAATAATTGCCAATAATGGTTCTATACAAGATCTGGAAAAAGTTCCCCCAGAAATTAAACTCTTGTACAGAACAGTTTAGGAAATTCCACAGAAACACTTGATTCAGATGGCGGCAGATCGCGGAATCTATGTAGATCAAAGCCAATCCATGAACATTTACATGGATCCCAACTACGAAAAGTTAACAAGCATGCATTTTTACGGTTGGCAAAAGGGATTAAAGACTGGTTTGTACTATCTCAGAACAAAACCATTAGCTCAACCCACAAAATTTACGTGTACTGCATGTAATTAAAGACACAATTAGACTTAAAAGTATAATATTTTAAATGTTTTATCTCTTTTACATGGAAGAAAAACTGGAAAACTTTTTTACCATATTACACCCCTTTTACAATTACTTATTTACTTTTTTTTAACAATTACTTATTTACACTTTTTTTAATTACTTATTTACACTTTTTTTCAAATATTTACTTTCTTCACAATCACTTTTTTACTTTCTTTACAATCTACCATTTTAGAATATAAGAACCTCTTAATCTTTCAAAACCCTTTAACCTTTTAAATATTAAGAATAAAAGAACCCTTGAATATTAGAAATAATCTTTTACCGTACAATCTTACATTTACGTTTAGGCTGTAATCTTTTAGGCACTGTCAAACAATTAATTATTATTTTTTTAATACTATATGGAAGTGTTTGAAGGACTGTACATAATTCATTTACCATTGTAGAGTAATTTAACATGCCATTTAACATTGTAGAGTCATTTACCATGTCATTTAACATTGTAGAGTCATTTACCATGTCATTTAACATTATAGAGTCATTTAACATTGTAGAGTCATTTACCAGGTCATTTAACATTATAGAGTCATTTAACATTGTAGAGTCATTTACCATGTCATTTAACATTGTAGAGTCATTTAACATGTCATTTAACATTGTAGAGTCATTTAACATTGTAAGAGTCATCATCTGATGAAAAGTTATCATCTGACATTGTAGAGTCAACATTTACAATTAAAGAGTCATCATCTGATGAAAAGTTATCTGACATTTGGACAAAATCACCATAAAAAACAACATTAGTTAAAAAATCAAGTTCCTTACGTTCCATGGGATTGGCTTCCATATCTTTAACAACTTCAGTAACAGCAAGTGACAAATTTAACAAGTTTTATTTCAAACTGTTTAACATTCAAACTAAACGCAAAGCTTTTATAGTTTGCAACATACGTCCTTGTGTTAAAATGTTATCTGCAGAGTCTTGATAAAAAAATTTTAAAAATTACAAAGTACTTATTTTGAAATGTCAACTTACTTAAACAAAATGGGCGTTGTGACAAAACACCATCTGCTGAGCCTTGATAAAAGCACAGTATTTAAAATTACACTTGCAAGGAACATATTTTGAAATGTCATCACTCCAAGGGCATTTCTTTTCAATTCTCTCCACGTTCAAAAGAGGAAAATAATACTGTAGAAATATTTTTTCGTATTTGCCAAGACAATAAAGTCTTGTCACGTTGTATTTCTCAATATGATAAGTCAATAAATCAAACCAGTTTTGGTTTTCAGAAACTGGTTGTACATAAAAGTTGTCATAATTCAGAAAAATACAAAATTTCCTAACTCTGAAATTAAACATATTTCTGTTAAAGTTAAAAGCCACATAAGCATAATTTTTCGCTATTTGAGCCATTATTTCTTAATATTCTTAATGGCTTTTGGTTGCTCTTTATATACACTTGGATTGAAAAATTTTACTCTCAACTTCGGTTTAAAAGTTACAGCTTAGATCGGCTTAGGTTTTAAACGTTTGATGAGTGTGTTATAACAAGTAAAAAGCTACATATTATGTATATATTGATATTATATATTTGATACATATAGTTTGCTTTCAAGTATTTAAATATCACGCAAAAAATTGCTACATTCAAATTGATGTATGAGGTGCAAAATAAATGTCTTGCAAAGTAAGTTCGCAACCCCCCATACACTGTGCTTCCCCCAATGACGTCACAGACCACACCCAATTTCAACTATTAGATGCTCTCCATAAATTCGTAAAACTCTGCTATGTATTCCATTTTCTCTCTCACAAAACAATTACCCCATGTATTTTCTTTATAACTACCAAAGAAGATAAATCATCTGATCATCTTACGACAAATCATCTTACGACAAAAATAGCTTGACACATATGACTGTTTAATTGCACAAAGTTAGAACAATGAAATGATTGGTCAATGAGAATCAAATGTAAAGGCTAATACACGTCTCTAAAATTACCTACGAGCGACGGGCTAAATGGCCACATGGATCCCCCCCACACCCGAAGGCTCAAAGAAAGGGTTGGGAGATCAATTGGAACAGTTGTTGGGAGAACGCACTTCGGCAAGATCATCCAGCATGTTCTTTAACCCTTAACTGGTATAATATATTTTCTGGATCAAGAAAAATCATAGTGCTGAGGTCTGGTAGACCCCATCATACCAGTTATGGGTTAACGTGCATAGAGTATGGCTCTCACACACACACGAAACCACGGCTTAACCGTCACATCCAACAGCTTTCCAACAGTGTCACCTTACTAATCGTAGGCAGAGAGAGTTTTTACGGAGATAGATCTCAACGCTGACCCAGCTTAGCATGAACCTACATATTACCGACTGCCCCCCTTTAAATGACACGTGATGTAACAATAGAGATAAAAAATTTTTTTTTACATCTGTAGCAGTATGAAGACCCACAATATTTACTCCTTTAGATTTTCTAAATTCAAATTACGGGCAAATTGGCTAATTTAGGGCAGTTAGGAAAAAACAGCTAAAGCAATTGGCAAAATTCATTTAGTAAACCAAGAAGTGAGTTGGCAAAATTCATTTAGTAAACAAAGAAGTGAGTTGGTAAAATTTAGAATGACTTGGTAAAACATTTGGCCCGAATTGTGAGAATGTGAGAATTTAGGTTGCGAATGAGTTATTGATAAAAACTAGTAACACTCGTATTTTTTTCTCCCCGGAAAGAAAAGGGACGGGGGGGGGGGGGAGGTTCAATTGATAGCACTCAAGCTTCCAGGTTCGAGTCCCAGCTGAATCAGCTTTAAAATATTTATCTCCTCAAAATTCCCCACCCACAGTCAGTAAAGAAACACCGATTAGCTTGGCCGCCATCCGTCGGATGAAACGTTAAACCGTGTGTGGGAAAGAAAGCCATATACACGTTAAACACGTTGAGTGGACTTGACGGGAGGCTAATCTCCCAACATCTGTTCAAGTTTCCCCAACCTTCTATAAGCCTTTAGGAGGTCCATGTGACTTAGCCATTTAGCCCATGATATACGCTTAGAGATAAAAACAACTCCCCATAAAAGAGATGCAAGTTTTTCAGCCAATTAAGGAATTCTCTCCATATCGGCAAAAGTGCAACAAATTTACTCTCAAATTTTAGTAATTTGCTTCTAAGGCAAATAACAGTTTGTTATTTCCTGTTTTTTCCTGTAACATGTACATTAAAGCTGACTCACATTTTTCAGAATGTATGATGAGTCATCTCATTTTGAGTATATATATATTGTCTCTTTTCAATGTTAGTCTTGTTAGCTAAAGAGCAGCTACATAATAGTCCTACAAAATGAGATCGTTAATAAGCCTTTGTTTGAGTAACATTGCTGAAAATATAAGAAGGCATGATACATTATATAAACATATGAATCGTGAAGAAAAAATTGCCTATTTGTTATTACGTGAGTATATACTTTTTAGGTGGGTTATGAGAAAGTTTATTTTTAAAAATTGCTTTACTTTTGATGCTTATAATTTTTATTTTTTATTTTAGAAAAGACATATACAAATGTATTATATCAATACATTAGCTTACAGAATCAATTTGAAGAGAAGAAATATGACTACATACCATCTGATTTAATTTTAAACAAATTTCTAACAACGTTAAATTTATGTAATTTTCGTCGCAGGTTTTTTGAAAAAATTCCTAAGTGTACTATCGACAATTTGAAACGTAAATGCAAGGTAAGTTACCAATTTTATGTTTTACCAATTTTATGCATGTTTTACCAATTTTATGCATGTTTTACTAATTGTATGCATGTTTTACCAATTTTATGTATGTCAATTTTATGTTTTATGCATGTTTTACCAATGGTATGCATGTCAATTTTATGTATGAATATTTATTCTAATTTTTTCTCCCTATAGGTATTGAAATATAAATGGGAATTGTTAATGGTAAGTTTCTTAATGTGTTTCTTCATGTAAGTGAATTTCAGTGGGTTGTTTTACCTACAAGTGGTAGTGCGCATCATGAGCTAAATGACTAGGTCACAGGGACCCCTCGAAGGCTCAGAGAAAAGGTTAGGGAACCCACTGAAACAGCTGTTGGGAAAGGTAGCCTCTCGTCAAAGCTAACCAGCATGTTCTTTAACGTGCACAGAGTATAAATCTCCTACACGGGGTACCATGGCTTAACGTCTCATCCGACGGGCATATCAGTCAAACTCATCAGTGTCCCCCCCCCCACTAAATGTAGGCAAGATGAGGAATTTTGCGAAATCCCAACGCTAACCCAGCTAGGACTCGAACCTAAGAGCTGTAGATTACGAGCCTAATGCATTACTGACTGAGGCACCCCTATGAATTTCACAATTTTCTTATATAGTTTCTAGGAAGTTTTAATGTTTTAATTCTAAAGATTTCAATTTTTCTTACAGGGATTAAAAACTTTGAAATTACAATTTTGGACCTTTCAAGATAGAAGCATACATAATTGTAGTATTGTTCATTTAGATATTGGATACTCTAATTTTAATGACTCTCTTGATGAACATGAAATGTCCAAGTTTAAAAGAACTAATATTAAATTGTACTTTAATCACAGATAACGGTGTAAGATTTTTACCTAAAACGTTAACATATTTAGATATAACTCAGACTGATATTACTACGGGGGGGGGGGGGGGGGGGTAATATACATATTGTCGAATTTAACTGAGTTACAATATTTTCATTGTGAAAATTGGTTCCGCAAAAGTATAAATATTGAATTTAGTGACGTAATAATTAACACAAGTAAAACCCTTGCATTACAACACTTGAAATTTAATTCAGATGAGTCAACATTGCTCCAAGTATTAAAATTTTGTCCTAATTTAAAAGAACTATATTTTAAACATGTAATAAATGATTATACTAAGTTGACTCCAAATTTGGAAAGAATACATTTGTGTATCCCTAGTTTAAATAGTTTAAAGAACTTTTATACTTTTTATTCTTGTCAGAACCTGAGAAAAATTAGTTTATGGGGAACTACAAAGCTACACCTACATATTAACACATTATGCGACTTACTGGAGCAATGTCCTCAATTAGAATCATTATCTTTAAAATACTTTTATTTTCAAGGATCAAGTAAAAAATCTTTTCAATTAAAATCTTAAAATATGTAGTATTCGATGAAACCAACGCCGGGGAAACTGAACACAGCATTCATCAGTTACTTAATATAACCAAAGACTTGTATGGTTTAAAATTACACATGCCATTTTGTCAATTGAGAATGTTATCATTGCCTTCAACTATCAAAAACTTACGATTATGCAATTGTACTATTACTTCTGATTTTTTAATAGATATTGTTAAAAAATATAATTTAACTTTAACAGTTGCTCCTGTTTGATCAGATGTACAATTAAAAAAAGCTTTTCCCCTAAAACACCCAAGATTCTATTTATAAACACTTTACCCTTCGTCAATTAACCCATTTCTTCCCAGTGTTACGTACACTGGGCTACTTTTAAGAAAAGTCTTAACCCATAACTGGTATGATGGGGTCTACCAGACCTCAGCACTATGATTTTTCTTGATCCAGAAAATATATTATACCAGTTACGGGTTAAGAGTCAATACCCCCTTCAAAGCTTGCCACAGAGGTCTGGCAAGAGCCTAAAACGATCTGTGACAAAAAACCTCAACATCCATGTCTTATTCAGAGCTCAAAACCCTTAAATTAGTAGCCAAATGTGTTAACCACTCGGCTACCAATAAAGTAATTAGAGTCACTCCTAAAGCTTAGAGAGGGTTAGAAAGAATAGCTGTTGAAAGACGTCAATCCAACATAATGCCCCCCTTATCTAACACACAAAACCACGCCATCCAGCAAACAATTGCCTTTCTACTGTTCGCGTTACTATAATTGTATATTCACCAACTATATGGTTAATTTGTCAACTGTAAAATATTAACTGTAAATTACATGGAACCACGCCATCCAGCAGACAATTGCCTTTCTACTGTTATAATTGTATATTCACCAACTGTATAGTTAAATTGTATATTCACCAACTGTATGGTTAAATTGTCAACTGTAAATATTAACTAAATATTTGTCAACTACATGGAACCACGTCGTTCCATCTAGCGGACAATTGCCTTTCTACTGCTCGCATTGTTATGCTATAATTGTATATTCACCAACTGTATGGTTAATTTGTCAACTGTAAATATTTGTCAACTGTAAATTACATGGAACCACGGCGTTCCATCCAGCAGACAATTGCCTTTCTACTGCTCAAATTGTTATAATTGTATATTCACCAACTGTATGGTTAATTTGTACTCTGATTGTAAATTACTCTGACTTGCAACTACTTGCTAAAATAAAAAATTATTAATTGAATTATTGCCTTTTATGTTTCACTATTGGTCATTCATAACAAGCACAAGCATCATCTGAATCAATAATCATCTGAATCAATATAGTACACAGCATGTGACTAGGTCGTTTAATCATGCATAAACGAATCAAAATAAAAGAATCAAAAATATAAAGGGTGTTGGAATATCTGTAAATACACACAGTGGAATATTTTCACTTGTGAAAATATACTGTAACACAAAAGAAAGCATAAAAATGCAATAGTTGGAAAAATCGTTTAAAAGGCCTTAACCCATAACTGGTATGATGGGGTCTACCAGACCTCAGCACTATGATTTTTCTTGATCCAGAAAATATATTATACCAGTTACGGGTTAATGATATATCGCACCCCGACAAGAAAAGTGACATAATTTAAAACGTAATAATTAAGAAATAACAAAATCAATAAAACTTATATTGAAATATTACAAGATTCTTTTAAGACAATAAATTTTATCTATTCTATAATACTATGGGTCTGTAAATCAGTTCTTGTAGAATATTTGGCACTACCGGGTAAAAATGGATAAGGTTTCTCAGTTATGTCACTTTTCTTGTTTCTCTATTATTGTGACCCCTCAAGTAATTTTTCAAGCTCAAATTTATATATTTTTACTTAAACTTTTGACCTCAGTTAAGGTCACTATTTAGAATGAAAAAAAGTTTAGGTAACTTGTTTTATTTAGCTTATTTTATTAACTACATAAACATAGATTCATAAATGGACTTATACAATATGGGAATACTTTTCGCTGGGCTTATACAATATGGGAATACTTTTCGCTGAGATAAGGGATTGAATATGAGCTGAATATGAGCTCTCTTTGTATGTCCATTTTTTTTTTCTTGTAAACCGGAACGCATTTTATTGTAGAGATGCTCTCTTTGACATTAATCTTCGCATATTCTTTTTGTTCGTATGTAGTTTTCACAAAAAGAACTCCGAGGTTATTCTTCTCTACTGATCTTTTTTCGGGGAGAAAAGTTGTTGAAAATTCGGGAATACATTGTAAGATTTGCAAAAGGAACATTTTTTTCAATACAATCATTTTTGTTATTGCGGTGTAAATCAGCTAAACTTTTCCCACCTTCTATAAACTCCCGAGTAGTTTGTGCGCGCAAGTAATGACTGTCAATTCTTGGGATTGTATTAATATGAGCAACAACACCATCTTTTATTGCGGGATCTAATTTAGAGTGGTGTCCGTGTTTTCTTCTTAGATCTTCTTGTCCGTCCTTCAATTTGGCTATGACAGTCCTAATGGGTCGGTCATTGATGTCCAGCGTGGCCTTAAAGAAAAATTTGCAAACACGTACGTTTACCTCGTTGATTACGAAATGGAACGCATGGTTACATTGGCGTGTACTTCCTTCTCTTTTGTACTGATACTGAGGTCTAACAGCAGTTATACTTCTAGAGATAAATTCTCGCTGGGATTTCAGACTGTCCAGTGACCAGTACTTGTCAAATATTTCGAGCCAATTGTTTTCTTCTATTTTGCTTGAGCATTTTAGTCTACATTTTTCATTACACGCTGGACGTATCTTTCTGGCCCGCATTTCTGTTTTGCGAATTGATGATGATGTATAAGGTTTGCTTTAGTCTTTTTCCACTCAACCGGATTTGCTTTCCTTTTCTTACCTTTTCTTTTGTTATCTGCTTTAGTATTGTCCAATTCTGCACCTTCTGTCTCTGCACCTTTTGTCTCGTTACTAATATTCTCATTTTCTTCCGATCCTGATGAATCCGACGCGTTTTCAGATGATGACATGCTAAAATCTGGATCGAAGTCTGAATCATCTATGGTTTCATCTGCTGAAACTCGAAATGTATTGGTTTTCATGACCGAACATATGCACACCTTCTTGTACCAACACTAAAGTGAAACTGTTCTTGCCATGATGTGAAGTAGCCTTAAAACTGACACAACTGCTCCCATTTGCGAGTTGTGACGTTCACGTAGAGGAACACAATAAGTGAACTTAATGATATTAAGAGGGGAAATATCATAAACATATGGGGAATATTATATGGGGAATGTCATAAAGAACCATAAGCTCTCTCTTTTCAGAGTTCCTGATACGTTTGAATAAGACACGCTCCCAACACAAAAGTTCGCTTGCCAACCAGCAACACAGAAATATCGTTACAATCAATCAATGACCAAACCATCTTTACCACATCTAAAAACCTGATGTGACTGTCAGGCAAAGAAACTTCCTAAGCGTTTTTTATACTTTTGTAGTAAATAATCAAAGTATTAGTTTAAACTAACTACCTAAAAATGAGATGAATGAAATAGAAAAAAGAAATGAAATAGAAAAAATAATTTATCCATTATATAAAATTATAACATCTATACAAATCAAAAGTGATAAAATGTTTAAAGAAATTTTTAAACTTTCATACAATCCTGAAAATGTAGAATCTCTTGAAAATATATATGAATTAAATAATTTAATTATATTAAATTGTAAATAAATAAATAAAAATAAATACCCCCTCAAGCAGCTGCTTGCCACAGAGGTCTGACAGGAGCCTGTCAGTTTATATGCCACAGTAGGAGATCTGAGAGGATGGCAGGACAAAGGCGAATTAAACGTTTTATACATAATAAATATTCCTCTGAAGACAGCACGTAAATTTACAAGTAACACAAATAATAACTGTTCCATCAACTTATATTACACCCATTTGCTCAATAATCACCCTTTACACATGAAAAGACCTCTTTTATAAATAAGGGGCGGGGGTAACTCAATTGGTAGCGCGCTAAGCTTGTAATCTGCTAGGTCAACGTTGAGATTCACCCCCACACACAATCAGTAGTGGACACCGATAAAAAGGCCGCCGTCGGATGAGACAAACCGGTGTAGGAGAGCCCTGTGCACGTTAAAGAACACGATGACCTTGAGTCTCCCAACAGCTGTTCTAATGGGTTCCCCCTACTCTGAGCCTTCAGAGTCCATGTGGCCATTTAGCGCATAGTGCCGCTCACAAGTAAACCCAACCTTTGTAAATAAAACAAATATACTATTTCAATCAAATATTTATTTTTCACAAAGAGCATTAAACTTTACAATGGAAGGCAAGTGACTCGAAAATGTATTTAAAAAATGTGAACTAAATTGCTCCTTTATAACATAAAGTTCACGCAAGTGACGAAATTTATGTGTCTTAAATGCTTCGTAAAATGGTACATCTAATTCAATATTATTCACACTATTCATACTATATTTTATGCATTTCACGTAGAGTACTTTAACGCCGGGAAGAACCTTCAAGATGTTTTCAAGTATCAATAATAAATATTTGTAGTTCTCATTAACCTTTAATTCAACACTACACCACTCAATATTGGGTAAACTCTCGCTGATAACATATCTTTCAGTGTCGAGCATACCATGATCTCCCACAAACATTTTAACTTTCAAATTCTTCAACGTCCGACAGCAGAATAAAAATTTTTCGAATAAAAATTTTATATCATAGCAATCATCTGCAGTTAAAGTTTTTATTTGCGATCACCTATGAATAAAGAAAAAATTTAAAGCGTTGCTTAGATGTGTTCGAATCTTATTATCTAAAAAACATTCCAGTCCTATATCTGTCACAGTTATCGGCATATTTTTTTTCAAAAGTTTCCAAAACATGGAATTACTATTTTCAATTGTAGCATTAATTTCGACGTTAACACTCGTCAAAGGTGCGGAAGAAAAGCATTTTTTTATCATTTCAGCATCAGAGTGAGTCCAACCTAAATCTATGTGCTTCAAATTCACAGGTCCAATTAAATCCGAGTAAATGACTTCTAAAATACCTTCTCCAATTAAGAAATTATCGCGGCAATTATTAGGTTGCGAACTGATACGAGCCAGCGAAGGAAAATGACGCAAAATGGAAACCAAGTCTTCTAACTGAAACCAATCCTCGTATGACCTGGCGTATTCTCCAAAGTTTGTTATAACCAATTCCTTAAGGTGGGGTAATTTCACGGCTGTAAGTTCGTCCAATACGGTTTTAAAGTCTCTAAAAGTTATTTGCGTTCTAGAAACGTTTAATTTAACTAAATTAGAGCAATTTGAAATTATTTTTCTCAAAACGTCTTCACCTGCTTCTGAATAACCCAATTCCAATTCTTGGAGCTTTGGAATAAAGACATGTGAAAAACGTTCCAATTTATCCATTTTGTGTAATTATTGGTCTTATTAATGACTCTAGTCACAAGAGACAAAATCTCATCCCCCTCCTGAGGCAAGTCTTTTTCATCATTAATTATCAAACTCATGGCTGTTGCATATCCACTCTCTTCTTTCCTTATATAGGGTTCATTTGCAAATGGACTAGGGATATTTCTCTAAGTTTAAATATCATTAGTCAAATGCTCAGCATATCAATAGAATGAAACAGGCAATATCTTGTAAAGGTGGAATTCGTGAAAACTGGTGAAACTAGCAGGGAAACTAAAATTCATGAAGGTGGCAATTTTTCCTTTTAAGAATACAGATTTTTTTTCAATAAAATAGCCATTAGTAATTCTCCTAATTTGAAAGATCAGTAACGAAAAATAAACTGTGATTCAAAAAGCTTTCTAAGGATTGTTTTACCTCTAAGCTGCACTACATACCATAATCTAAATGGCCACATGAACTCCAAAGGTTCAGATTAGAAGAGGACCCAAAGCAGAATGCAAAGTTAACTACTGATAGCTGTCAGAGCACTTGACATCGAATGTCACACATAACGCTAATTATTTATAATGTTTACAGTGCCTATTCTACTGTTAAACATTGATTAACATCCCATGTAACAGACGGTGGCCTATTCCAAACCCATCGGTGTGCCCTACTGACCGTGGGCAGGGAGGTAGCTAGCTGGAACCTGAGAATTACAAATTATTATAGTTAATGTTAATTAGATGGAAATGATGTTGTAAGTCTTGTATCTGTCTTAATCAGATGGGGCATTCAGTCATGTTCAGAAGATACATACAGGGCATGTCTCTGAATCCTAGCAAATATACAGGGTAAAGGTTCTCAACATGGGGTTCGCAATTTTGGGAGTACACTGTGAGAACTCAAATGTGCTTTATTCCCATTGTTATACTATAGTTTTATCTATCTATACAAGGACTAGTTACATTTCCAGAGGGGTACGTGAAACGGGTTGAGAACCACTGATTTTATTCTCATTGTTATAAGTATAGTTTTATCTATCTATACAAAGGGTACAATAGTTACATTTCCAGGGAGTAAAAGATTGAGAACCACTGATTTAGGAGATCCTCAATCTTTCCGTCCCCGTAATTGGCAATAAGTCCACTGTCTGTGGGGTTGAACCAACAAAAGTACTTAACTATTTGAGTTCGATTGTATTTGAGTTCAATTGTTTCTGAGCTGCATTTTTTTATTCACATTTAATCAGAGCTGGCTGTTTGACCGCCCGAACTTTTTTAAATACACTTTTTATTAAATACACATACAAAAATCACTGAAACAAAATCTTTTAAACATATAGCTAATTACTTTCAAATTTACTGAGCATTAAACTTTACAATGGAAGGCAAATGACTCGAGAATGTATTTAAGAAATGTGGACTAAATTGTTCCTTTATAACATAAAGTTCACGCAAGTGAAGAAACTTATGTCTTTTTAATGCTTTGTGAAATGATACATCTAATATAATATTATTCTCACTTGAGCATTTCACGTAGAGTATTTTAATGCCGGGAAGAGCCTTTAAGATATTTTCAAGTATCAATAATATATATTTATAGTTCTCATTAACATTTAATTCAACACTACACCATTCAATACTAGGAAACGATTCACTGATAACATAATTTTCACCCAAATCTTCTTCACCCAAATCTTCAACAAGCACTTTAAGGCTTAAATTCTTCAAAGTCCGACAGCAGAATAAAATTTTTTCGAACAAAAATTTCATCTCATTGCAATAACCTATAGTTAATGTTTGTATTTGCGATCCCTTGTGAATAAAGAAAAAATTTAAAGCGTTGATTAAATAATTTTTTTATCATCAAAAACAGTCTTCAAAACATTCTCCAATCCTATGTCTGTCACCGTTAATGGCATATTTTCTTTCAAAGTTTTCCAAAACATAGAATTGCTGTCTTCAATTATACCATTAACTCGAATATTAACACTTGTCAAAGATGTTGAAGAGAAACTTTTTTTATCATTTCGGCATCGAAAAAAAAAAATCCTAAATCTATGTGCTTCAAATTTATCATAGGTCCAATTAAATCCGAGTAAATGGCCCGTACGATAGCTTCTCCAATTAAGAAATTCTCATATGCATAATGAGGTTGCGAACTGATACGAGCCAGCGAAGGAAAATTACGCAAATAGAAACTAAATCTTCTAACTGAAACCAAACCTCGTATGACCTGACGTATTCACCATAGTTTGGCATAACCAATTCCTTAAGGTGGGGTAATTTCACGGCTGTAAGTTCTTCCAATACGGTTTTAAAGTCTCTAAAAGTTATTTGTGTTCTAGAAACGTTTAATTTAACTAAATTAGAGCAATTTGAAATTATTTTTCTCAAAACGTCTTCACCCACTTTCGATGCACCCAATTCCAATTCTTGGAGTTTTGGAGTAAAGACATGTGAAAAATGTTCCAATTAATCCAGTTGTGGTAATTATCGTAATTATTGGACTTATTAATGATTCGAGTCACAAGAGACAAATTCTCATCCCCTTCCTTAGGTAAATCTTTTTCATCATTAATTATCAAACTCATGGCTGTTGCATATCCTCTCTCTTCTTTCCTTATATGGGGGTTCATTTGCAAAAAAATGGATCTTTAAGAAATTTTTTTACCAATCTGGACTAGGGGTATTTCTCTAAGTTTTGCACAAATCCGATGGAAAAATATCATTAGTCAAATACTCAGCATTATATATTAATATTCAACATTATATATCATAGAATGGGAAAGGCAAAACGTAGGATTAGTGAACTGTTAACTGAAAAAACTGAGTTTCACCGTTAATGAGACTAGAACTCACGTCTCATTATAACCACAAAAACCCCAAAGGCTCAGAGAAGACTGAAAAGATGAAATTCACTGAACAACTATTAAAAAATAAATGCTCTAAAAGAACAATTTAGTCCACATTTTTTAAATACATTCTCGAATCACTTGCCTTCCATTGTGAAGTTTAATGCTCAGTAATTTTGAAAATAATACAGTGTTAAGATTTGGCATTGGAGTATTTTATATGAGATATTTTAATACATTAATATAATTGTATGTGTATTAGGTTTAAATCTCTATTGGTGGTATAAATTATTTTAATAAAAATGTCCTTTGTATAAAATTATAGTCTGTGAGATATATTTGTGGCCACAAACAGCCAGCTCTGATTTAAGTAACCCAATTTCAGTAGCGCGCCAGTCACGTAATCTGTACAGCTGAGTCAGTATTGAAATTCCGCAAAAATTCCCCCGACCTGCCCACAATCAGTAGGGGACACCGATGAGTTTGGCCGCCATCCGTCCGTCGAATAGGACGTTAAGCTGTGGTCCTGTGTTTAGGAGAGCCATAGCCTGTGCACGTTAAAGAACATGCTGGATGGTCTTGACAGGAAGATACCATCTGTCTCCAAACAGCTATTCCCCAATTTTCTCTGAGCTTTCGGGGTTCATGTGACCTAGCCATTTAGCCCATGGTATACAAAAAAAGTAAAACAACCAACCTAACTATCCCCTAATTTTTATGAGCAGTATAAAATAAATTAATGTTGTTATATAACTGATATAAAAATATCAACCCTTTGAAGCAAATACTTATTCCATAATACACATAAGTTTCACCTAATGGGATATGATTAACAGCAAATGAATAAAAAAATTATTGAAATATTTTATTATAAGTCTCTTTTCAATCTTACACTTTTGCAACCTTTAACCCTTTAACTACCACAGGCCTTGGAAAACGAAGTACCTCAGAATACCAAACCGGCCGAGTTTTGAAATGGACTCTTCTTAGTTTGTCGTCCGCCTTCCTTGGAGTTAACCGCAGCCGAGCCAGGCAGAGCTCCCCTCAACTCCGTAAATTGCCTCTCATTAAGCTGAGCATCCCTTCACCTCGAAACCCATATGGTCATGAGCTACATACACCCATTGAACACGAGATATCAGACTCCTGTGACTTTGCTCTTAACTCCTTTCCCAAAACGGTTTTTAAAACGCATGCTTGTTTGTTGATTTTTGAAGAGTTTTTTCATTATTATTTTTTAATAATAACTTTTTAAAAGCTATTTAAATTTGATTTTCTACTTAAAAACTGGCATAAGATTGTAATTACTTGGATTACATCTTTTTACATAAAATAGATGTCATAATTTGAAAATTTTCAAAGAAAAAAGTTTCCAATGTTTCCATTTTTTGGATTCTGATGTCAGTTTTCTAACACCCAGCAAAGAGAAAGCTGTTATTAATAGTCGAATGTATGATGCAAAAATATAAAGAAAGATTATTAAAATAGAGGACCAAAAATAGAAAGCAATAGGAGTGCTGAATTGATTTTTAAAGAATAGATTTTAATACAATTGTAGACAGTACCCTAACATAAGAATCAAAAATGATTTTGTGAGAAAGGTTTGCATCTGAGATAAAAGTAATCGAAGTGGATATTGCAAAAGATATCCGAGGAAGCAAAGACTAGATGAAATGAGAAATAGAGAAACTAAAGCAATCAGAGATTACATAAAAATATTGGAGGTGTAAAAAATATTATCAAAATGAGAAAGACTTATGAATATGATGGATAAAGGAAGAGGGCTAAATTTAATATGGAAATTAGAACCCACAGGAAGAAGACGGTGAAAGAGATGGAAAAATGGTATGAAAAAAAGAATGCCGAAAAGAGGACTTCAAGAGCAAGATTGCAAAGATAAAAATAAGTGGATAGAGAGAGCTGACTGGGACCACACAACTTAAACTTGGGAGGGTGAAAAGAATAAAATTTTGTATCATTATGAGTTTTATAGAATACATTGTTAAGTAATTGAGTAGGTGATTCAATTCAGCAAATGATTAAATCAAAAGTAGTCTGTTCTATTTTACATTTCAGATCATCAGTAACGTGCCTTAAAAAGTCTTATGGGTGGAGGGTTACATACTCGAGTCCAAGGACAAGATCTAGGGAGGGGGGGGGGGCATCTCCTATTCCTTTTCAGAATCATAGTAAGGGTAATAGAAATAAATATTACTAAACTTATTTATGTTTCATGGATTTTTCAAAAAAAATTCAAAAATTTAAAAAACAAGGGGAAAATGATATATTGCATTGGAAATACAGCCTCTTGTCCCCCCCCCCCTTTCCGTTTTTTCTGCTCGATTGTGTTTCTTGTTTCCCTCTCTTCTCGATTTTTTTTTCAGATCCGGGTCTGCTATTGTCAATTGGGGTGAGGAGGATTGAATGATGCTTGAGTTAACATATTTCCTCTGAGCGGCTCTGTTTCCTGCACGGTGGGCTAAATGTCCTGGTTACAGCAAAGACCCACTGTACAGCTGTTAGGAGACAGATGGAAACCTGCCTTAATCTTGCTGTTTTAATGGCACAGGCTATAGTTATCCTGCACACAAGGCTAAAATTTTACTTCCCATTTAACTGACGTCGGCCTTCCCAATCCCCTCAGTGTCATATTTTCTCCCCGAGGGCAGTGTAGATATTATCTATATACCCTCGTCAAACAGCTACTTGTCACAGAAGTCTGACAGGAGTCTTTCAGTTTAATACGCCATAGTAGAAGGGATTTGTGAGGATGGCTGGTCCTCAGCAGAAGAACAACACAAACATCCATGCCTTATCCGGGGCTCTAAACCTAGGTCCCTTTGATCAGTAGACAAACATGCTAATAAATAATAATAAATTTTTTTAGTTTTTTTTTAATCTACTTTTAGTGTTCCAAATACAACTTTATCTATTTTTAGTTCCAAATACAAATGTTTTGGTTTTCAAATCATGTAGAGAAGTCTGAGATATGAATAAGACAAGACCAAGATTGCAAAGATAAATATAAGTGGAGAGAGAGAGTTGATCTGGACCACACAACCTGAACTTGGGAGGGTGAAAAGAATGAAATTGTGTAACATTATTTATGAATTACATTGGAAAGTAATTCAGTAAGTGATTCAATTAAGCAAATGACTAAAACAAGCAGAGAGGATGGAAAAGGACAAGAGCATGGCCCATGCCTAAAGCCAGTAACCATGGCAGAGTGTGTGTGTGGGGAGGGGGGAAAGTCAGCGTGTACCAACCTAAGACCAGGGACCACGGAAAACAGAATGAGTGGATAACAATACAAATTTGTCCGCACAAAACAATACAATATTCCGGGCCCCCTGGGTACGTCCCTGACTCTCTCGTTATACAAGAAGCTAGTCAAAAGTTGTTGATGTCTCCATCTTCTAACCACATCATTATTTGCTTAGTCAAACCACCGACACTTCAGCGATATCAAAAGATATTTTCTCGTTGTCGCATTACAGCGCGACAACAAATGAGCTGCAGCAGCATTAAGAGGAAAACGAATAAAATTGTAAGGTAAACTCAAATAGAAAAAGAAATTCAGGTAACAAAAGCTTCTATTTTTTCTTTTGATCCATAATTCAATCCCCTCATCAAATAGTTACGTACTGTGTCGGCCACTGCACTTTATAATACGGCTTTGGTTGAAGTAAATGTTTTCATAATTAAATAACAAATGCTTTAAATTTGAATCTGAAAACACCGTCCGATCACCGAAGGTAAGCAGCTTTGGGCGCGTTCGGTACCTTTCTTTTGTTATTTCAATTATCAGTAGCCTCACCTCAGAGCCTTTTGATCTAGAATAAAAGACGTTAAGTTTCTTACTATCTTGTCACAAAGGAATTATTTTTCATTTAATAATTTGTTTATTGCAGAGCTCCAAAATGCCAGTCTGCAGTACAGGAACTAACTACCCCAAATTTGCTGTTAAGAAAAATAAGACCCTCTCTCCCCCCACCCGAAATTTTAGCATGATTATGTAATAATATCAGATAAAGATTAAACTTATAAAAGTTAAGTGTTCTGTGTATTAATTTGTTTTCAAACCATTTATTATATTACGTGAAATTATATGTTTTATGGGAATTAAAATTATGCATCTATATCTATATTTTTTTAATTCCACCAATTTTTAAAAGTTTTGCAAACCATTCTTCCGTTAAATATTCCGCTATGAATTCTTTTCTAAAAATTAAATATTCCCTCCAGCAGTTGCAGTTGCCCTCAAGTAGATTACGAGCCTGCCGGGCTATCGACTAACCCTCTCGCTGAAGAAACAATGGATATGCATATGTTATCGTATGTCAATAATAAAATTATTACCTTATACTGAATATTTCAATTATTTTTATTTCAACACAAATTGAAAAAAAAAAGAGGAATTTTTTTCCCGATAATTATTCATCTAATAAAGTTATTTTTAATCTGAAAAAAGTCGTACCCTATGTATAGATGTGTCTTTCTGCTGCGGTCTCGCCTTCCTCACAAATTTTGTCTATAGTGTAGTATGACAGGTTCCTGTCAGACTTCTCTGAGAAGGAGATGTTTGAGAGATAATTTTTATTTTCATTTCATTGCATAAACCGATTTTTTTCCTAAGAAACCGAATTCAGTTTCGTGAATTGAAACAAATATTTGTTCTCAGTGAAAAGGAAAACGAATAAAATTGTAAGGTAAACTCAAATACAAAAAGAAATTCAGGTAACAAAAGCTTCTATTTTCCCTTTTGATCCATAATTCAATCCCCTCATCAAATAGTTACGTACTGTGTCGGCCACTGCACTTAATAATACGGCTTTGGTTGAAGTAAATGTTTTCATAATTAAATAACAAATGCTTTAAATTTGAATCTGAAAACACCGTCCGATCACCGAAGGTAAGCAGCTTTGGGCGCGTTCGGTACCTTTCTTTTGTTATTTCAATTATCAGTAGCCTCACCTCAGAACCTTTTGATCTAGAATAAAAGACGTTAAGTTTCTTACTATCTTGTCACAAAGGAATTATTTTTCATTTAATAATTTGTTTATTGCAGAGCTCCAAACATGCCAGTCTGCAGTATAGGAACTAACTACCCTAAATTTGCTGTTAGGAAAAAAAAGACCCTCTCTCCCCCCACCCGAAATTTTAGGATGATTATGTAATAATATCAGATAAAGATTGAACTTATAAAAGTTAAGTGTTCTGTGCATTAATTGTTAAATTTGTTTTCTGATTTAGATTATGCTGATGATTTAGCCCTTTTGGCAAATGATGTTGATGAGAAGAACTCTTTCATTCGAGCTGTTGATGAGACTGGTAGTAGAGTAAGTTTGGTTATAAACAGAGAGAAAACTAAAGTGATGAAAATTGGTCAGGCAGGCTGTGATTCAGTTAATCTGAATGGTTGCAGTTTTGAGCAGGTGTCACAGTTTAATTATCTTGGGAGCTATGTAACAGATAATGGTGATGTGCGACATGAGATTAACAGACGAATAGGGATTGCTGCCGGGACTTTTAAGAATCTATGGAGAGTGTGGAGAAATAGGCGTATACACTTGAAGACTAAAATTAGACTGTATAATAGTTTGGTTCTTTCTAGGGTTAGTTATGATAGTGAAACTTGGACACTTTGTAAACAAGATAACAGGAAACTTGATGCTTTTGATTCCAGATGCTTACGTAGTATCTTGGGCATTACGTGGTTCAACTTTGTAACTATTGATGAGGTTAGGCAAAGGAGTCGGCAACCTCCTTTAAGCAGCATATTGTGCAGAGAGAGACTCCGCTGGTTTGGCCATGTTGCCCGTATGGATAATTATAGATTGGCGAATAGGGTTATGAACAGTGTGCCTAAAGGCCTCAGAAGGAGGGGGAGACATAGGATGCGGTGGGCAGACAATGTCAAACAGGACCTTGTTAGAATTTGTGTTCAGTGGCCTGATGCAGTAGATGTAGCTCAGAATAGACTTGTTGGAGAACCAAATTGCACGGTCTGGTTAGACCTCCGTAGCCCATGGCTGCTTGAGGAGGATGATGATGATGAAGAAAAATTTTAGAGTCGAAAAGCCATTTTACTGACTACATCTTATCTCTAGAAACTACCCTTCAGATTGTCACTAGAACGCAACCAGTTGATGAGAATGTGACCTTCAGCTGCGGGAAAAAATGGAAGTGCGACTTTGACTGGCACTGTGCATGGAGCGAATATCTGTGCTTTGCAGTGGTCAGCAGCATGCATATTACCATTCTCTGTAACACACCCTAACCTGCAGGGTACTGCAGTAGTAAGCGGGGAGAGCCATACCTCTAGGGCATGCAATAAAACAGAACAAAAGGCTTAACCACCATGTTTACTTTCATTCGGCAGCCAACGCTGCAAACTAAGCAAGTCGAAAAGAGACAAAGAAATAAAAGAACAAAATGAAATCAAACATCTTTCAAAAATACATTTGCTAAGCAGAAAACAGTACATAAAATTTAAAGCAATATCAGAACTATGAACTTTATTTTCAGTTTTTGGAAGAAACAATTTCTAGTGAACTTTTATTTCGTCAAGAGTGAATTATGCTTGGAATAATTCCGTGGTCAAACGGAAAAGTCAGCAATGAAATTATAAAGTGCTATCAATAGGTGTCGGCAGAGGGTGCTGGAAGGGAGGAGAGGGCAATTACCTCTCTTCTGGTAAAATTGATTGAAAAATAAATTAATGATAAATAACACAAGTGTACTAAACAGTAATATTATTTTCTTACAAAATGTAGTATTGATTTTTCCCATTACGTTTCCTATGTTTTCGGAAGCATATCATTTATATTTATTAATATAAGAAAGCATTTTTGCATATATTTTAAAAAAATAAGTATCTCATTTTTTCCGTTCTATTTTCAGACATCCTCATTTGCTTTGTTTTGTGATATATGCATGATTACTGTCTCTGCAACTGCTCTAATTAATGAAAGACTTGAGTCAAATATTTATATTTTGAAAAATTGATTTGCTTTCCCATTATCTGGAAAAAAAAAGTTTTACTCCACTCTGAAATAATTTTGCCCCCCCCCCCCTCCCCATAAAAAATTATACCGGAGGCATGCAAAAAAAAACTGTTGCTGAAAAAAAGCTTTAAAAATTAACATGATTAGATTCGAAAAATGAGATTTACTAAGCAGTTTCTAATTCTTATATTTTTCTGTTATCAGTAATTAACATTGGGTAGAGAAATCAAACTCTGGTGGAGGAGGTAGATTTAAATCAAAGTAAACAAGTATTTTATCTGCATTGAATTCAATCTTCCATCTCCGCCAAAGGTAAACTATGCTGCCTTCAGCAAGAATATTTCCGAACTAACTGCGAGGTCAAATTATATAAAAATAAATAAATATTTCCGTCAAGCAGCTGCTTGCCACAGAGATCTGACAGGAACCTGCCAGTTTTTACGCCATAGTAGAAGGTCTATGAGGAGGGCGAGACCTCAGCAGGGAAGCAACACAAACACGCCTTACCCGGGGCTCGAACCCAGATCACCTTGATAAGTAGCCAAGAAACATATTAATAAATTGCATGCCGAGATGTGCTGTTGAAAAATGGTTCAGGAATTCATCAGATGGTGGTAGCTTCACAACTTCAGTATTTTTTTACCAGCAGCCTAAAGTAAATGAAGATCAGTATTGCATTTATTGTTTTTGCGAAGAATGTTTTGTGCTATAGTTTTCGGAAGTTAAGCGGAATGACGCTAGTCTTAGGAATTTATGCCTTTGGACATAAATCATGAACACTAGATTATTTAGAACACAATTACATTTCTTGAAATATACCCTATCACTTGTGACAAATACGCTATTCACACGAAAAAAAATCGGACCAGTTTTAGAGGCAAAAGTTTCAAAAAATAATTGAAAAAATACGAATAAGCCATCTGATTCCAATTTTACTAAAAGAGGCAATATGTACGAAAGTTTTGTAGCGTAAAAAAAAAAGATAATCCTGGTTTCTTAGGCAAAAATTTAAGAAAGTTCACAGTGGTATTCGCAAAAATATTAAGAAAGTTCACACTACAAAACTATTTAAAATTTCGTGGTGTATTACAGAATGGGTTACAGGTATTATAAAGAAAGTGTAATTTTGAACCTAGTTATAAAAAGAAAAGTAGCTCCACTTTGTGATCTGTCTTGCCTGTGTGTGCATATTTTTTTCGTATTTCAAAATATTATTAAAAATTCTTTTTGATTAGATAGGTATTGATGAAATATTGCAATCGCACTTTCCCCGAATATTTCAATAACGTCCTATAATGGTAGAAAAAGTGGGAAAATGCCACAATATTTAACAAACATTGCCAACGATATGTTTATGATAGAAATTTGAAATTTGCATGATAGATTATGGTGGTTACATAGTTTACATTGGCAGCAATGATTGGCTTCGTGCTTCCAAAATATAGCTGGGAAAATGCAATTTTTTGTTTAATGAGAAACTCTATTTGTGTGGTAAAGGTAGTAATAAAATATTAATGCCTGCATTTTTCAAATCATCCATTACATCAAATTTCTAATATGAGAGGAATATAAAGATCGAAAATAAGAACTTCACTCTTTTTGAAAACGAGTATCCCTTTTTCACCAGAGGCGATATGTATTCTTCTAGTTGCTAATTGTGTTTCATTTCCTTCTCTCGTAAGTTATACGGAAAAATTACGAAAATTATCGATCTAAAGATTTTTTATTACCAGAATGTCGAAGTGTATTTTTCTTCTTATTTGGGAAGGGGGCAATGTTGCCTCTCTGTAAATGTTACTAGCAATCAGCTAAGCTATTTAGTTGAAATTTATATCGATGTATATATTGAGCTGACTAATATCCTTCTATGGCTTTTATGGCAAACTTACTGGAAGCTGTGAGAGGGAGGGGGGGGGGGGGCTATTTCTAGATTGTCAAGTATGGCATGCTACGTTGGCAGTGAATTTATAATTTCCTGTCTTAAATTTCCAGACACATTTCTCATTAATTATGAGTGTATTCCTTCAAAACCTTAAAGAATACAATGCTCATTGTAAAAACTGGAGTAACATGGAAATTAGTGCCTAAAAGTAGCAAGGTGACTGTTTGGCTTAGTTGGTAGTGTTGGAAGCCTCTACTCTATAGTTTCCAGGTTCGAGTCCCAAATATAGCAGCGTTGAGATTTATTTCCATTAAATCCAAACCCTTCATTTGGTGAGAAAGCAGAACCGATGGACTTGGAACGATGCCTTCCTGCGGTTGCGACGTAACGCCGTGGTCCGTGTGGAGGTAAACCACACTCTGTGCACGTTTATTGATGGCCTTGAAGGAAGGTTTCCATCTGTCTCTTAACAACTGCCCAAAGAGTCTTCTTTATCCTACCCATGTATGAGCCTTTGAGGTCCTTATTACCTGGCATTTAGCTAATTGTGTGCACAAGAGTGCGACTGAGAATAAATAACTCTACTAAATAAAGGTATCTGCTGTAGAGTGATTTTATAAAATGGATTTTAAAATAACACTTTTGCTAAGATTTTCAACAAATTTTGCTATTTTTTCGAACCGTAATCCCAAGCTACAGTACGGAACTTATACACTCCTCCCCACGAAGAACTATCATATTCACTGGGAAAACCCAACGTTTTAATTTTATTGTTTTTTTTCTTTGTAAGTACTAATAAAATACTATTATTTAAATTTTCCAAATCATCTGTTGGTTCGAATTATCACTGTTAAAGAGTACAAAATTTGGAAAACGATAAATTTCGTTCTCTTTGAAAAGGAACATCCTATATTATCCAGAGGCGAGATATGTTCTTCCAGTGTTTTGACAGAAATTATTCTTACCGAAAAGGGCAGCGTATGATTTTTCTCATCTTGGAAGCGATCTTTCAAAAAGTATTATTCCAAAGTATGTGTACGGTACATGAAAATCAATACGGTCCCCTTTCAGCTCTCCCCAGAACTACCAAGGCCGTAACAACGGTGAGGCAAGTAAAGCATTAGCCTCGGGCGCACAAGATGAGGGGCGCATAAAAATACATAATGAGGGGTTCAGAAAAATACAAGATGAGGAGGCTCAGAAAAAGACTGCTATGAAACTATATAGCGTGCAATTTCTATTCTTGTCTCTGGCACAAATATAGCTAGTTACGGCTCTGCCCAATCGCCCCTCACAGCATGGGGTGTCTGTGTGTGTGTGTGTGTGGAGGGAGCAGGTTGATCCATTTGACAGAGGTCCAGATCCAATATTTTATTTTCTCAATTTCTACTCCCAAATGCGATTGCATTCAGATTTTCTTCCGTTAATCCCCATGAGAAAGGGGTCACCATTGGGCTTCTGAAGATTGCCGTCCGTCAGATGGGACATTAACCTGTGGGTAAAACGCCATACCCTATATAAGTAAAAGAATGCACTGAATTCTCTTGATGGGAGATTACCATCCATCTCCTAATAGCTGCCCAGTGGATCTCCTATACCAACTTTCTCCAAGCCCTTTTGACCTGGCCATTTAGCCTGTTGTGAGCAAAAGTGCGCAGCTTAGAGGTTAAACCTAAGACTTAACCACCCTCAAGTGCTGAGTAAAATAAATTTGTCTCTTTACTATTTACTTGATTCCTAATCAGAGGTACACGAATTTGCACATCGTACAATAATTTATTACGGTATAATAATCTTTCATCGATGAATTTTCATTATTACTGAAGTGCGCGTAGCTTATACCAATGGGACGTGGGTTGGAATCCCTGATAAGGCATTGATTTTTCTTTTTCTGTGTTGTCTTTCTACTGATGTTTCGCCTTCATCCCAGTTCTTCTCCAGAGCGTATTATGTGTACTAACAGGCTTCTCTCACATCTCTGTGACAGGCTGCTCTAATAATTTAATATTTTATTTATTTTTAGAGTGCTATAAATAATACTAACTACCTAAGCTTTATCAGAGAATTTTCTTGGAGCACGTTTTCGGTATGTTCGCACAAAACTTATGTTATATATAACATATTTCCATAGGCCTTGGTAAGTATTGAATAAAAAGTGGATTGGTGAAGGAAAAGTGGGTTGGAACTTTTCGGAATGTCGCCATTTGCAGTAATATATCCATTGTCGATTTAGAAAGAGCATTTCATGATGTGAAAGGAAAGCATATTCGTAGGTAAAGTAAAATTTTAGTGTAAAGTGTTTTATTGAAGATAAATTAATCATCATAACACGTGACTCTTTAATTCTATATTTTCAACATAATTCACTCAATATTTAAAGGGTTATAGAAATTTAAATATTTAAGAAGCTCATTTTATCAGAAATCTATTCCAGAAGTACTTTAAAACTATAAAATAATTTTATATAGGTCGGATCTAGAAAAAAAAATATGGGAAGAGCAATTAACTGGATCGAACCGGAAAAGAAATAAAAGATGGAAAATAACTGAATTGGTGTTTCAGTATGAAATTGCCACTCCGTTGCAGTGGTCTTAAAATTC
The DNA here is from genome assembly GCA_038380435.1 of Ryuthela nishihirai. Taxonomy (NCBI): domain Eukaryota; kingdom Metazoa; phylum Arthropoda; class Arachnida; order Araneae; family Heptathelidae; genus Ryuthela; species Ryuthela nishihirai. Next base: position 42,264,193 of record JAWZYU010000006.1, read on the forward strand.
TTTTGAAAAATCGTGTTGCGTATTTGTTTCATATTATTTTCATCTCCAATCCGGTTACTAACATTCTGAAGATGAGGGAAAGAGGGACATGCCCTCCCCTCGACCCCAATAATAAATGAAAATGAATGAAAAATAATATGAAACAAATATGTAACCAATTTTATCAAATAATTGTTTATTTTGGAAATTTGTATAAATAATTATTGCTCTGTTAGTAAAGATTATATAAGTTCCTTAAGCATTGCTTCTGTTAAATATTCCAGCATATGCAACTCCTTAAATAATAAGAGAATATTATTGAAATTTAAGAATTAGCTCCACTAAATGTAGATCTTCATTTTTGTTTTGTAGCATTTTACCATAAAGTCTTATTTTCTAAGTTAGAAAGCTACAAAAGTTAGCATTCTGTTAATAAAATGTGGAAATTCTTTTATATTGTTGTCTAAGCATTATATCTATACGTAGGTACTGAACAGAAAAAACGTTTCATGTTATTTGAATATAGAGTCATATTCCGATAACAGTAACTTCTTAAATAATATTAATATGGACAAAATATGACTATAGTTATACTTGAGGTCTCTATCAAACCTTTTTAAATGTAGAATTATTCACAAATAATTGTTCAGTATCCAAATAATTTTGTAAGCTGGAAAATGTACTCAATTAAAACCTGAAAAATTATTGCAACATATTAAAATGAAAAAGAAACATTTTGTAAACTTTAATAAAATGTATATTTTAGCTGCATATGTAATGATTGAACAGTACATGAATTTTGAATTATTTTTGGTTAACAAGGTAAGTTAATGTTAAATATTCCAGATTCTATAACTCACTGAATATTAAAAATATCAAAAGTAGGTATTTAGGCAGACCGCAGTCAGATCTTCAAAAGTGATTGTCAATAATCACATTTTTCCATAAAAAGCTCTTTTAAGAAATTGTAGAGTTGTGAATTTGATTCCCTCTTGATCAAACATTTAACAATTTCAACTGTTTCTACTTTCTGTTGAGAACCTATCAATGCATAAATATACTATTCGGTCCTAAGACGTTTTTCTCTCCCCTTCAAATCCGAAAAAATTATTCCATGTTTCCTTTGCTCTTTGCCGAAATGTAAGTTTCAATAAAGGAATAAACAATCCACATTCTGCAGTCGACTCTTAGAGTCTCCCTGTTGCCTGGAGGGATGCAGGCAGTTTGTCAATTAGACGTTAATTGATGGTCGTTTGAACCCTCTGAGCGGGAGATGCACAAAGAGGGGAGGGAGAGTTCATCCATTCAACCTACTTTCTTCCGGCCGACGGGCCGGTACGGCCGGAACGGTAGTGACAGGGTTGTAACTTTTGTAATAGTTAGCATCAAATCTGTTGTTTTTTTCCACAATCTATGTAAATGATTTCGGTACCGTATTGACTTAATAAGTTCTGTGGTTATCCACGGTTTTAAATTTTTTTAATTTTTTATTCACATTTCCCTTTACTGTAGCTTTTTTAACTAATTTTTTAAAGTCCTCAAAGAAATGGTCAAAAGCTTCATTTATGTCATAATAATTTTGTATATGATTCCAACTATAGTCCTTGAAGCCTTGTTGTAATTTCACTTTGTCTGTGTAAATAATTGACGGTATTGGCTACTTAGATTTGACTGAGACATTCGTTGTTGAAGAAAAGGTGAAATAAATCATATAATGATCTGTGATGTCCGTAGTTACAATACAGGGGCAACAAGAAAAAGAACTTATTTTCCTTATGAATAAATGATCTATACAAGTTTGTGATTGCGATCTCGTAATCCCCGTAATATAATTTGACAAGTTGTATAGAGTCATAAGATCTAATCAACTATTTATATGTTCTGTAGATTTTGAGGTATCCAAGTTTATATCACCCGTAAGAATAATATTACGATCTGGAAGTTTATCGACATGTTGAAACAATTCTTCAATGAAATTCATTTCTCCACCTCCAACATAACGATAAATCGACAATAAGACTACCGACATTGTCGAATTCAATTGAATTTTTAATGCAATAACTTCGACTAAGTTCATTTCGAAATCTAACTGGGAAGCACACCAATGCTGCTTGATGTAAATCACAATTCCACCAGATCTGTTAAAATGTCTACAGTTAAAAAATCCTTTGTATCCCTCAATATGATATAAAGATGTTTCATTGTCAGGTATCCAAATCTCAGAAAGGATTATTACATCTGGTTTACAATTACTACTTTCTATCAATGCCAAAAACACATCAAAATTCGCCCGTAAACTTCTGATATTCAAATGAATAAAACTAATTCCTTTTTTGAAATCAGAATGGATCAATTTAAGTTCTTCGAGGTCAATATAAATACCCCATGTTCCTTCCATTCTATGGCTAGAAAAAAATTAACCAAAGCAAAAAATCAAAAATGCATTTTAAGGAACTTAATAGCGCATCAGATATTAAGTTTGACTCATTGTCAATTCTGATGGCATTTGAGTCGTCATTTTTCCTTAGGAATATTTTTTCCAATTTAATCCATACATATTTATATTTAAATTCCTTTTGAAGAGCTTTGACTTTATAAAGTAATCTCTTCCTTTCTATTGTTAATTGCTCATTTATGTAAAATGGTTTCTCTTCCATTTCTTCATTTAGCGAATTTAGAAATAACTTCCTCCCTTTTCTTTTCCCCTCTAACCACTTATTTCTGATGTCTTCGTTCTTAAACTCTATTACAATATTACCAGGTTTATCAGCATTACCAGACTGAACCCTTTTAATTAATTTTATATCCTCTTGTTTCTGGGGAATTTGTAATATAGTAGACACCTTATTTCCAATTAATTGTAAATTCTCCTGCGGTTGTTGAGGTATACCAACAATCTCTAGATTTTTTTTTAATGCATCTAGTCTTAAGTCTTTAATCTTAGACTCTAATATGTTAATTTGTTTTTTCAATAAAAATACATTTTCCTTAGTTTCGTCAAGATCAGACCTATGACATTTAAGCTCATTCATAATTTATTCATTTTCCTTTACGAAGTCATCTATTTTTTTACTACAGAATTCAACAATCTAAGAATATCAACATTTTGTTGATTAATTCTTTTTTCAAACTCTGCGAATTCTTTCCTAATTTCCAACTTAAAAATATTAATAAGCTCCACTTTTAATTTATGATCAGAAGAATCCATAAAGCAACTTGGCTTACCATTGTTCACAGAATGGTTATCTTCATCTCCCATAGATGGCTGCACATGTTCCACTTCACTTGTAGAAAGGGAATCGCCCATCGTTAAGGTAACTCTTTTTCTTCTTACAATTATTACATACCCTTTTGCTTCTTCTGCCTACTGACATATTTCTATAAACCTCGAGTCCTATCCCCACACATCCAATATGAAAAGTAGCTTTACATGAACCATAACACTATAAATATTCCTTTTTTAAATCTGCGTCCTTACTACATACCTTACAAGTAAATTCCATGTTGCCAAAAAATATACATGATAACTTCATTTGGCGCCCTATTTAATTTAAATCGTATTTCGATGTCAGCAGTTGCTGATATTTCATATAGATGTGATTCGTATTTGCTGACATCGAAGTGGAATATCGGATACAGTTTCATAAAATCTTGATAATTGACTTGTATTCCCGAGCTGATAGCCATATTTTTTGCATCTAAAAAGCTGTTGTAAACTCGTACATGGTCTAAAGTGTTGGGTTTAAAGTTGCACTCGAATTCTTGTTCGGGAAACTGTTTGCTATTCACTCTGATCTGAATCCGTCTAGTAACATGTGATCAAACACCATATTGTTTCTGGTTTGATTTAATCGGTTAGACTTTTGCAAGACAATATAAAGATGGACAGGTTTATTTTGAGTTGTAGTAACCTGCCAACTTACATGAGAGTCAATTCGATATCAGATGTGTACAGTTTGCACGATTCCCAAAAGATCTCATGTGGATTGCAGCTTGCTAACTGAGATTCTAGTTTTGCAAGTACTTGTAGTGATGGTTCCACTTTTGGAATAAACCAAGATACGTGAGATATTTCAAATTTATACAACGTAGCCCCAACTCTCCGAATAATGTCTTTGTCGTCACTTTTTTCTAGTTTTATGGTACGTTTTACACCGCGAAACACTTTATCCACGTCTCGGCAGAATCCAAACAGCCGATTCAGTGGTAAGAATAAACTTACATTTTGACTAGTTTTTGTAATTTCATATCTGTCCGAGAATCCTTGATTGAATTCAGGATTTTTCTTCAACGCTTGTGCAAAATCCTTTATTTTATTATTCGTGTCCAGTTTATCTTCGCCTCCGTCGTACAAATACTAATTTATTTTCGAACTGTCTGCGGTATCTTTGAACCACATCATACTTGTGGCAGCACTGTGTGAAAAGTCTTCGGTAAAATCAATTAAATTGTGAATTGTGGTCGTCACTCCTGGCAATTCAATATCTTCCAATTCTATGCTTTCGATATAATATTGAGCTCTCTTAAAAGTGTTGGTTGTACCCGTTATTGACTATCGTAACTACATCACTGCCGCCGATATCAGACCCATCTGATTTCAATATTTTGCGTCTGACATGTATATTAGGGTGGGCCGAAAAAATTCAAAATTTTTTTTTCAAGTCGTAATACCGCGGAAAAGTTGCGAATTGGGGAGACTAAAAAGGGGTTAAAAAAGAAATAAAATCGGTTTATATCTCCCGGTCGCGCATGTGCTCTAAATTTTGCCGAAATTTGGAAAAATTCACATTTTTACGATAATTTTTAACGTTTTTAAATTAGCGTCCACCTGAATGTAATAGCTCAAATTCTTATGTATTAGAACCACAGAATATAATGTTTAAGTATTATTTAAATCCATCAACATCTTCCGGTCGCGCATTGCCTTCAACTTTAATGAAATTTTGAAAAAAATTTATAAATAAAGATAGATCACAGTTCAAAGAAAAATAACACTAACAACTTACATGTTCTTTATATTTGTTCTTTATTGAATACAAGTTTAAATGTTTAAAAACAAATTATTTTAGACCATTAGTAATATTTATAAACTGATGTTTTTATTGAAAAAACTAAGTTTTTTTTATGAAGAGTCGTAAGTCCAAGAAACTCATGTTGAACAATTGAACATCTCCGTTTTCACTCATTCTTAGCTGAAAGTACTTTGAAATCTGATTTATGGGCGAAGTTAGGCATGGTTGACCTTGACAGCAGAGTTGTTCTGATAAAACCATCCCTAAACTCAGCTCCGCAAACTTTTCCTGAGGCTTCTGTCACGAGTTTCACACATCGTTCAACTGCCTGTATGTGAACTGAGAATGTCTTGAATGTTCTATCCCAATTAGGGACTGATTCACTTTGAATATGTGATTTAATCTCATCGTCACTGATATCTTTTAATAATGGGGGAGAAGATAAATCACAGTCCATCCAGTTAATTATTTCCGAGTAGTCTTGAGCCTTGAAATTGAGTTTTGGCGGCATGAATGTTCTGAAAGTTGTTCTCTTTTGATCTAACTGTCTCGCCTTTAGAATTCGTCGAAGTCCGAGCTCTCTTATGTGTTTTGTATTATCTTGTGTCATGGCTAACATTAAATGTTCTGGATGAGCGAAAAGCCATTTCGTTCGATCACAGGGTCGACAATATTACGTAAATCTTCAGGCAGGTACCTTGAAGATTGTATTGATTGGTACACAAGTTTTGGTCCCTCTGTAAAGTATTTACTTGTTTTAATACTAAACCACATTGGCATGTATGACTTCAAAATAAATACAACTATTTCTTGAAGTTCAGGTGTGGGACTTTCTTCACTTAAGTACAATCTGAGAGTTCGATTTGCTGTTGTCAATCACCTCGAGTGTGACAAGGGACCAGGATCTCGTACAGCCAAATCCTCTTTACAGTTTCCCGACTTTATTGCCATGGAAATATCGAGTAGATATTGCTGATCCTTACTTAGTATACTTCTGTCTATTGTGGGGATCTGACAGCTTAGGTACAGCCATAGTATGTCACCGTTATGTCACAAAGTTACAAAAAAATGTCATAACACAAAACCAACATTGAAATAAATGCAAATGCCAAAATAATAACTGGAAGAGCGAACCAAAAACACATCAAACACGAGGAATAAGTGCAGACTGACAGAACAATGGCGCGGCGCGGTGGCGAGAGTGGTAGGTGGGGATCGCGTCGTGGTCATTGACCCGAGCGAGTTACGACGAGCGCGAGAATTTGTTACATTTGACAGCTGTTGCGCGAGCGGAAGACCTTAACCGATTTGAACCATTCTGTTTTCTAAATCATTATCGGTTCGAGTAAGAGTCGACTAGAGCTATTACATTTAAATAGTGACAAGTTAAGTAAGATAAAAAATTATCGTAAAAATATTAATTTTTCCAAATTTCGGCAAATTTTAGAGTACATGCGCGACCGGAAGATATAAACCGATTTTATTTCTTTTTTTACCCCTTTTTAGTCTCCCCAATTCGCAACGTTTCCGCGGTATTACGACGTGAAAAAAAATTTTTAAATTTTTTCGGCCCACCCTAATGTACATACCATGTCTGTGGTAAGAAAAAACTGCAGGAATGTCCTTAATCAGTACCCTACTAGTCCTAATGGAAAAGATTACAGAGAGCTTAATAAACGTGTAAAAGATCAGTTAGCTACTGATAAAAATCTTTGGCTTGATAGCTTGGCTGACAAAGCTGAGGAAGCAGTTAGGCAGCACAACAGCAGAGAGCTGTCCAGATAGTTAATGTTTTATGTGGTAGAAAACGGACAGGCATACAGGGATTGAAGGATAAACAAGGTAAGGTTATAGAAGGTGAGGATTCTGTCATGGTTAGGTGGGCTGAGCATTTCAGTGATGTTCTAAACAATGAGGTTAGTTCTACTCGCATTGTTTGTAATGATGATAGATGCATTGGCAGCTTTAATGTTGGCCCTATAACACAATCTGAAGTTAGTTTGGCTCTCTCTAAACTTAAACTTCATAAATCCCCAGGGGTAGATGAAATTACTACAGAAATGCTCAGAGCTGGGAATGTTTTGGTTACCACTTGGATGACTGAAATTTTGAATAACTTTTTTGATAAAGGCATGGTTCCTAAAGATTTTACCACAGCTATTATTATCCCTATCTTCAAAAAAGGTGATCGCAGTTCTTGTGATAACTATAGGGGTATCAGCCTACTCTCTGTTCCAGGTAAAGTTCTTTCCATGATTGTGCTTAATAGAATTAAGAATCTGGTTGACAGGCAATTGCGTGATGAGCAATGTGGATTCAGAAGTGGTAGGGGATGTGTGGATCAGATATTTTCACTTAGGCAGATTCTTGAGAAATGTTTAGAGTTTCAGAAACCTTTAGTTGCTAGCTTTGTTGATTTCAAAAAGGCTTTCGACTCTGTTGATCGTCATAATTTGTGGTTGATTATGTGATTATATGGTATACCAGACAAGTTAGTTAAGATAATGAAAGCTCTCTATAATAACACTGAGTCGTGTGTGAGAGTTGGTAAGTCTTGTAGCAATTGGTTTAGCATTACTTCTGGTGTTCGACAATGGTGCATTTTGTCTCCTTTTCTCTTTAGCTTGGTTATTGATTATGTTATGCAAAATTCACTTCAAGGGAAAGATTTTGGCCTTAAATGGGCTGGAGATACGAAAATTTCTGATTTAGATTATGCTGATGATTTAGCCCTTTTGGCAAATGATGTTGATGAGATGAACTCTTTCATTCGAACTGTTGATGAGACTGGTAGTAGAGTAGGTTTGGTTATAAACAGAGAGAAAACTAAAGTGTTGAAAATTGGTCAGGCAGGTTGTGATTCAGTTAATCTGAATGGTTGCAGTCTTGAGCAGGTGTCACAGCTTAATTACCTTGGGAGCTATGTAACTGATACTGGTGATGTGCGGCATGAGATTAACAGACGAATAGGTATTGCTGCCGGGACTTTTAAGAATCTATGGAGATTGTGGAGAAATAGGTGTATACACCTAAAGACTAAAATTAGACTGTATAATAGTTTGGTTCTTTCTAGGGTTAGTTATGGTAGTGAAACTTGGACGCTGTGTAAACAAGATAACAGGAAACTAGATGCTTTTGATTCTAGATGCTTACGCAGTATCTTGGGTATTAGGTGGTTTAACTTTGTAACTAATGATGAGGTTAGGCAAAGGAGTTTGCAACCTCCTTTAAGCAGCATATTGTGCAGAGAGAGACTCCGCTGGTTTGGCCATGTTGCCCGTATGGATAATTATAGATTGGCGAATAGGGTTATGAACAGTTGTCTAGAGGCCTCAGAAGGAGGGGGAGACCTAGGATGCGGTGGGCAGACAATGTCAAACAGGACCTTGTTAGAATTGGTGTGCAGTGGCCAGATGCAGCAGATGTAGCTCAGGACAGATATGCTTGGACAATTAAACTGCGTGGTCTGGTTGGACCTCCGTAGCCCATGGCTGCTTGATGATGATGATGATGATGATGATGATGATGATGATGATGATGATGATGATGAATCATAATAAAAATAAATTTTTAACCTCTTCGCATATTCTCATCCTTTATTGAAAGACATCGCAAAACGTTTTGAAACATCATATAGGGAACTATATTTCTGGCTCGGTTTTTTCGTGGTAAATTAAGAATAAATTATTTCTTGTAAATCACTTTTAGAAATACTGTCGTGCCCTCAGGAATTGATCCTGCGGACACGACTTGGGCTAAAAGGTCCTTGAATATGTTTTTCTCGAAGTGTGAACAAAGACCTGGTTAGTCATCGCGGTTCCAAGAACTTACCAGTTCAACTGGATGACACCAGTGTCCGGCATCGCCCCAGGAGCCAAGAACTTCCGGACCCAGAGTTCGGACCCGCCACCAAAGAGGCCGAATAGGCGGAGCGATGCCCCCGACGTCCAATGGCAAGCGCCCGCGTCAGCTTACGACGCTGACCACCGCTAGAGGTCGGTGTGGAGAGAAGCGGCAATTTTGAACTGCTCAAGAGTAGAGAAAGGACTTGTCTCCATGTGTTTGGACAGCGAAGACGTCTTTTCTTGGCCGGGAATCGGCAAGGCCTCGTGTGAATAGTTTAGAAGTTTTCGAAATGTTTTAACTTTCTTGCTCTAGATAAACCTAGGCGATGGGCCTTCAACGGACAGTGCTGATCTTCGCAACAAAGACTCCTGCAGCGACCACCTCATCCAACAGGTAGGGTCACCCTCATTCATAAATCTGGTATCCTTTCCACAAAGTCTGCTAACCGCCACTGTGTTCTGGGGAATAGCCCCGTACTTGGACTTTAGAGCTGGTAGCTCAGCCACATGAAAAGACTTTCGCTTAAACGGTTTGGCGTCTAATTGTAAAGGCGGTCATCGCCTGAGAACTAGTAAGTTCGGCTGTATTCCCCGAAGGGAACTCCTGGTCCTGAAGTTTATTTTTCGCAATGTACTATAAATAAATTATGTTTAAATGGTAACATCTGACTACTCCCTGTCTTTTCCAAGATTGAGTCACGTTTGGGTTATTGCAGAGGTTTCCTTCTCGAAAGTCTGCACAAGTAACAGCACGGCCAAAATAGAACGGGAGGGAGTCAGAAATTTAATGACGGACCGCCCTCATAAGAAAGGGGGGTTCACGTCAAATTGGTGCCGTGACCACGGATTTTCGAACCTGAGTGTTATTGCGGTTAGAAAGAAAAATACGTCAAATTAGCGCGGTGACCACGGATTAGCTTCAATTGGTTTCTGTGACCCAAGTATGTTCGAACCTGAGTTTATTGCGGCTAGAAAAAGAGTATAATTAGAGATTGCAAAATTATTGTGTTGAAATGTGGCAGTAGCAGAATGTGAAGAAATTAAGAATGTTAAATATTGTGATTTTAGTGACTTTAGTGATTTAAATTGTGATTTTAGTGAGAATTGTATACTATGTTTTGAGCGAGGAATTTCAGGAGCATCTGTTAAAACAAGTGTTATATTGAAGTATAGAAAGTGATTTGAATTAAATGTTTAGTGCTAAGAAATAAGTATAAGACTATAGCTAGGCCCAGGTGTAGAGTGTATGAAGGAAGTATTAGAGATTTCGACTAGGGACTATATCATAATATTTTAGATAGGAGTGATTTTTTTTTTCATGTGTTACTGTTAAGTTGCATTTCTGTGTGCGCCTCCATTGCACTTAGGAGGTACAAAAAAACCCAACACACAGCACAACACGCAGCACACTATTTGCGTAGTGAGAAAACCCCCCGAATTAATGGAGAGTCAGGACGCGAGTGCGCCACCCATCCAGGAGCCGTCCCCAACGACGGGACCTCTCCTGGCGGGGTTCATAAACTTAGTAAACCCGTACGAAGGAGATAATAGTCGCACGGCCGCAGCGTTTTTCGAACAATTAGAGGGAGTAGGGAGGATCGCACGATGGCAGCCGAGCGAGATGGCAATCATTGCCCGCTCGAAGCTGCGAGGAGCCGCTGCGGAATTCGTTAACCAATCCCCGGAATTAAGGAACGAGGAGGATTTTGCCATTTTCAAAAGGGCGGTGTTGGAAAGGTTCGATAGTGAGGCGCCATTAGCCACCCGCCTGCACGAGTTCACAAGTTGTCAGCAAGCGGCGAACGAGAGTGTCCAGGAGTATGCTGCCCGCATTCGGACCCGGGTCTATCAGTTTTTGGGACCAACGGGGAGAAACAGGGACAGCGAGGATCAGGGAATCGGCGATCAGATGCGCCTTGCCCAGTTTTTGGCGGGCCTGGCCCCGCGGCTCAAGAGGGTCGTATTGTCTCATAATCCCCGCACTTTCAAGGAGGCTTTAGCGAAAGCTACACTAGAGGAGAGCAATGAGCGTGCCTGCGGACGAACGCCAGCCATACGAGCACTCGACGAGGAAACCCCTGCTAGGAACACAGAGTCGAACCCTCTGCCCCAGCTACAGGATCTGTTGGCAGCCTTTCCGCTGTGCCAGATCCAGGCAGATTTGGTACGTTTAGGGGAGCGCCTTCACCAGATTGAGGGACAGCGAGAGAGGAGCCATACCAATCAGCCCCAGCAACAGCAGCACTCCTGGGCGGATCGCCGGGATGTCACGTGCTTTGCGTGCGGCGGAGTGGGCCATTACGCCCGTCAGTGTGCGTCGCCCCCTACCGTACGCCCACGTGACCCGCGATACCAAACAGGACGAAACCGGCAGCAAAATCAACACCGAGCACCCCCACGAAGGACCCGCTGGACGAGAGGGAGTGAATTTCCTTTTACCCCCCCTCAGCAAACACGAGAACAGGGTAGAGAGGAGTTGCGGCAAACCAACCACCATACGGCTCCTTTAAACTAGAACGGGAGGGAAGCCCCGGATGCACTTCCCAGAGTCCCCTCGAAGCGTCAGCCGTCCGCATTGCCCCGTGTGCCATACTATGTAGTGATGAAAATTCACCTATTGTGTCTGGCCGCATGGAGGACACGGAGGTGTCGGCCCTCGTCGATACCGGCGCCACTGTGTCTGTCATGAATGGCCAGTGTTTTCAGCGCTTGAGAAGCCGAATCCTGCACAAAACGGTCCCCCCACAACATAATTTGAAAACTGTAGATGGCCACCCCCTTCCAGTGATAGGCAGATACATGGTGACCCTCACATTTGATGGAATTAGTTTTGAGCACCCCATAGTAGCCCTTGATATAGACACTCCACGATACGACATGATAATGGGACACGATATCCTCAAGAAGCATCGATTCATCATAGATTGTCATTCAGGCACATTGCAAAGGAAGAAGGACGAGAAATTGGAACATAGGAGCACCCCCCTCACACTGCCCGCTTACCCTGCCCAGGAGCAACCTTCACCCCCCTCCCCTACACCCACGTACATTGGGCGCATCATACAGAGGCTCTGCGTCCCTCCCCGAGCCGAGCGCATAGCCCTCATCGAGTGTTCTGCACCCCAGCTCCGAGGATGCACGATCTTAGCGCAGCCACATGAGCAGCTGAAAACCGGTTCCGTGCGCGTAGCCCGCTCGGTGAACCGCGTGGACGGTAGCGGCCGACTCAACATCCGGGTCGCCAATACCTCATCGGCCCCTATCTGGCTGAATAAAAACATGCGCATCGCCACGTTGGAAGCCCTCGACGCCGAACAAATAGAACCTCCTGGCATTCCCCGGAAGACAAGAAAATCGCCCCTGTCCCTGGAAGATTTCCAATTGGACCATCTTGGGCCTCAAGAGAAGAGTAAACTGGGAAAATTGTTAATGAAAAATCGAGATGTTTTTGCGAGAGATGTCAGCGAATTGACCGGCACAGAGGCCGTGTACCATGAAATCCACCTCACAGACGACCGCCCCGTGAGGCAGCGGGCATACAGGGTGCCGTTCGCGCTGCAGGGCGAATTGGACCGACAAGTGGATGAGTTGTTGGAGCAAGGAATAATCAGAGAAAGCGCCTCTCCTTTTGCGTCACCCATCGTCTTAGTGAAGAAAAAAGACTCCACATACAGATTCTGTGTTGACTACAGGGCACTAAATGCGAAAACAATCCCAGATTCGTACCCTCTCCCCCTCATAAACGAAATTATCGACCAACTAGCTCACGCCAAATATTTTAGCTCGCTGGATATGGTATCCGGTTATTGGCAGGTTCCCGTACACCCACGAGACGTGGAGAAAACTGCGTTCATCAGTAAGAAAGGGTTATTTGAATTTAACTACTTACCATTTGGACTGAAGAACAGTCCCGCTACTTTCCAACATTTACTGGACCACGTATTAATGGGAATGCGACAGGAGCAAGTTCTCGTCTACCTCGACGACATAATGGTGGCCTCCCAGACATTTGAACAACACACAGAACGGTTACAGAGGGTATTTGACCGCCTACGGTCCTACAAATTAAAGTTGAAGCCAGCGAAGTGCCAATTTATGAAGGAGTCCCTCACATACTTGGGACATTTGATTTCCGCAGAAGGGGTCCAGCCGGACCCGCGGAACGTCCAGGCCATTGAAGAATTTCCACGCCCCCGTAGTGTCCGGAACGTTCGAGCCTTCTTAGGCCTAACCGGTTACTACCGGCGTTTTATTGATCGTTACGCCGATCTTACAGCCCCCTTGGTACAGTTAGTGAAGAAAGACACCCCTTTTAGATGGTCTTCAGAGGCAGAGGAAGCGTTCGAAGTACTAAAGAGGAAATTAATGACCGAGCCCCTTCTCCTGTACCCCGACTTTGGACGGAAATTTTTCCTGTCAACCGATGCGTCGGATATTGCGGTAGCCGGCGTACTCGAGCAGGAGACGGACGACGGTTTCCGTCATCCGGTAGCTTACGCCAGTCGGAAATTGAAGCCCCCTGAAACACGCTACTCAACGATTGAGAAGGAGGCCCTTGCGATCCGTTTCGCCATTACCCATTTCAAGCAGTACCTGTATGGGCGACGATTTACAGTTGTGTCCGACCATGCCCCCCTCACATATTTGCTGAAACTCAAGGACCCCTCCAGTAGATTGGCCAAGTGGAATCTGACGCTGCAGGATTACGATTTCGACATCATTTATCGGCCTGGGAAACACAATGTCCCCGCCGATACCCTGTCCCGTCACATCCAGGCAGTCGAGGGAAATCCCCCTGCCCAGAGCCCCTTTGGCGATTTAGCCCATCTGAGAGACCTACAGCTGGAGGACCCCACCTTTAGAAACACCATCGAAATTTTAGAGAGTAGGACCCCCGATTCACCCGCCAGTACCGCCGAACCATTTTATTTGAAGGAAGGTATCCTATACCATTTGGCCCCCCCGACTAGCCATAGCCCCCGCATGGAAGCAACAGAGCAGCTAGCGATCCCCGTCAGTCTGCGAGGGCAGATCTTGGAATTGTGCCACGACAACCCCTGCTCAGGCCACTTGGGAGAGTACAAAACATTGCAAAGAGTAAGGTCTGAGTACTACTGGCCCGGCATGTATGCCGATATACGCAATTACGTCCAGACCTGTGTATCTTGTCTGCAACGGAGAGGCTACGTCGAGAAGAAGAAAGGAAACCTAGTTCGAGCCCCACTCACAAGCCGCCCCTTTCAGCGCATAGGCATGGATATTTTAGGCCCTCTCCCCATCACTCAGCAAGGAAATAGGTACATCTTAGTCATTATGGACTACTTCACCAAATGGCCAGAGGTCTACGCGCTGGCCGATCAGTCAGCAGAGTCGATTGCTAGAGCGTTTGTAGAAGATTTTATTCCCAAGCATGGAATTCCCGCTACTGTCATCAGTGATAATGGGCGCAACTTTACCGGTCGCGTGATGACCGAGGTGTTTAACCGATTAGGCATTACCAAGCAAAACACTAGCTTCTATCACCCGAGCTCCAACGGCCTCGTGGAGAAATTCAACCAGTCCATAGCATCCATCTTATCTCATCTGGTGGCCGACAAAAATGATGTGTGGGATGAGCATCTGCCATTTGTTTTGATGGCTTATCGGAGTGCCACCCACAGTTCCACCCATGAGACCCCCTATTTTCTACTGTATGGCCGAGACGTGGCCCTGCCTTACCAGATGTGGCAGACGAAGGAGCCCCCAACCTATGCCGACACTGAGAGCTATGGTGAACAGTTAGCCAACAAGTTGAATGAAGCGTATGAGCTGGTGAAAGCGAATCTTGAAACAGCAGCTACGAATCAGGAGGAGCAGAGGAGAAAAATGGCCGTGGATAAAGGTATTCGGCCTGGTGACCTCGTGTTTTTATATAGCCCACGGGTCCCTCGCAGGAATACCAGGAAGCTCTCGAAAATGTCCACCGGGCCATGGCGAGTGCTGCAACGCCTCACCGAAGTGAATTATAAAATTGCCTTAGTCGCCAACCCTCACAAAGTGGAGACAGTCCATGTCGATCGCCTCACCAAATTGCGGAAGCGACGCCCGTACCTGATAGGTGAGCCCTCCATCCCAGAAGATCCCACACCAAAACCCCCGACGCCCCCATCACGACCCATCGCTGAGCCGGAATCTGAGGAAGACGACTGGGAATCGAACCCCCGAGTCACACGGAATCACGTTGCAGGCCGCCTGGCGCCAGACGCGCGAGCGCGCCCTGCCACAGCGAGCTCCCAGCCACACCCGTACAACCTTCGACCACGTGCACCAGACGGAAGAGTCGCCCCAGCCACTGCTGCTGACACACACCCGCACACCGTGGCTTGCTATGACGTCAACACATCCGGTGGATCAGCACCCCTTCCGCCTTTGCCTCAGCGGCCGCCCCGCAGCAGACGACGCTTGAAAACACGGAATGCTGGGATACATGACGAACTCGAGGAAGTGAAGCCCGCCTCATGGGCTAATGTCGTCGCGAGGGGACGCCCTCACAATACATCGCCCCAGGACGGCAGAAATCCTCTCCCCTGGTCCGTCACTGCTCAACAGTCTCCGTCAGTACACTAAGGCACTCGCACCCCCCCTCCCCCCCGGCTATCAAGCGCAGCGAAGGAGTGAAATCTGAATCATAGAACGCTCACGCGAGAAATCACGAGAATTTCTCCCGTGCGCGGTGGCCGAGCCGGCGCGGAGATGGTGACGCTTTGGGAAACCTGGCGGGACAGCAGGTTCTACGCACCCCCCCCACACACACACACGTTCAATCAATCAATCAGCCGGAAGGAACGAAGCAGCTATTTGAAACAGTGTAGACCGAGTGCAAAGCCCTCCATTTGAATAATAGACTTGAGATTTGAGAAATAACTATAAATGAGTTTGCTATTGGAGATTTGAGTTTTTTTTTTGAAGTGTCTTGATTATCGATTTGAGTTTTTGAGAAGTAATTTTGTCACGATTAAATGAATTGATGGAGAAATAATTTTTGATGATCATTGTCAGAGTAACTTGAAAAAAAAAAAAGTGATTTTGATATCAGAGATTTGAGTTTTTGAGAAGTAATTTTGTCACGATTAAATGAATTGATGGAGAAATAATTTTTGATGATCATTGTCAGAGTAACAATTAGATGATTTTGTGATTATAAGAGTAATTGTAGATGATTTTGCTATTATAGGAGTAATAG
This sequence comes from Ryuthela nishihirai, assembly GCA_038380435.1. Taxonomy (NCBI): domain Eukaryota; kingdom Metazoa; phylum Arthropoda; class Arachnida; order Araneae; family Heptathelidae; genus Ryuthela; species Ryuthela nishihirai. The sequence goes on from JAWZYU010000006.1 coordinate 42,280,251, forward strand.
TTGGATGATCTTGCTAGTATAAAGTGAGTTCACTATTAAATGAATTAATGGAGAGATAATTTTAAATGATCATTGTCAGAGTAACTTAAAAAAAAAATGATTTTGTTATCAGAGATTTGAGTTTTTGAGAAGTAATTTTGTTACTATTAAATGAATTTTTTTTTTGAGAAGTATTTTTGTCACTATTAGATGAATTAATGGAGAGATAATTTGAGATGATTATTGTCAGAATAACTTGAAAAAAAAAATGATTTTGTTATCAGAGATTTGAGTTTTTGAGAAGTAATTTTGTCAGGATTAAATGAATTGATGGAGAGATAATTTTTGATGATCATTATAAGAGTAATTGTAGATGATTTTGCTATTATAGGAGTAATAGTTAGATGATTTTGTAGTATAAAGTGTTTTACTGAGAAAGGATTTTTGTTTTATTGTTGGAATTGTAACTAACTTCAGGAAGTTCTTGCTAATTAGAAGTGTAATCTGTACCATAAGATTTTTAAGTTCTATGTAACAGTGAGTCACGTGGCGGTAAGCACGAAGACAGACTGTGTGTTTGCAACTTGAGTACATGTGGAAAGCCAGATTGGTGACCCTTTTCCCTGTTTTCTCTATTTCATGTGCTGTGGAGCCTCCTGCAACCGACGCCCACCAGAGCGGTCCAGCCGGACCCCAACTGTGAATCACTGGACTTTCTTGGTGTTGTGCAACAATATGAACTGTGTGACCCCTTAGACTGTTTGCAACAGATGGACTCATGAAGGAAAGGCCAGATTCCAGATCGTGATGGGTGACCCTGGAGATCATCTTCAACAATATAGTGCCATCTTCAGTGCAGTTCGGTCAGTGACCTTTTCCCTGCCCCGCCTGTCCTCCTCTCTCGCTAAAGGGGGATAGGTGTGTCGTGCCCTCAGGAATTGATCCTGCGGACACGACTTGGGCTAAAAGGTCCTTGAATATGTTTTTCTCGAAGTGTGAACAAAGACCTGGTTAGTCATCGCGGTTCCAAGAACTTACCAGTTCAACTGGATGACACCAGTGTCCGGCATCGCCCCAGGAGCCAAGAACTTCCGGACCCAGAGTTCGGACCCGCCACCAAAGAGGCCGAATAGGCGGAGCGATGCCCCCGACGTCCAATGGCAAGCGCCCGCGTCAGCTTACGACGCTGACCACCGCTAGAGGTCGGTGTGGAGAGAAGCGGCAATTTTGAACTGCTCAAGAGTAGAGAAAGGACTTGTCTCCATGTGTTTGGACAGCGAAGACGTCTTTTCTTGGCCGGGAATCGGCAAGGCCTCGTGTGAATAGTTTAGAAGTTTTCGAAATGTTTTAACTTTCTTGCTCTAGATAAACCTAGGCGATGGGCCTTCAACGGACAGTGCTGATCTTCGCAACAAAGACTCCTGCAGCGACCACCTCATCCAACAGGTAGGGTCACCCTCATTCATAAATCTGGTATCCTTTCCACAAAGTCTGCTAACCGCCACTGTGTTCTGGGGAATAGCCCCGTACTTGGACTTTAGAGCTGGTAGCTCAGCCACATGAAAAGACTTTCGCTTAAACGGTTTGGCGTCTAATTGTAAAGGCGGTCATCGCCTGAGAACTAGTAAGTTCGGCTGTATTCCCCGAAGGGAACTCCTGGTCCTGAAGTTTATTTTTCGCAATGTACTATAAATAAATTATGTTTAAATGGTAACATCTGACTACTCCCTGTCTTTTCCAAGATTGAGTCACGTTTGGGTTATTGCAGAGGTTTCCTTCTCGAAAGTCTGCACAAGTAACAGCACGGCCAAAATAGAACGGGAGGGAGTCAGAAATTTAATGACGGACCGCCCTCATAAGAAAGGGGGGTTCACGTCAATACACTTATAGCCTCTGCGCATCTCTATGTCACCCTCTCCTGTGGACCACGTTTCATTGATAGACGTCACAAAAGCAGAAATGCTTTGAAACGTTATTTTTTCCCAATTTACACTCCTAGCTCTGAGACATAAATTTTAAATTCTTGTAAATCGCACAATTTATTCTTCTACTGCAACTTTGTATCTCACTTTTCTTTCATGTATCGCAAAGAACCACGATGGACGGGGGAAAAGTTATTTTTTTAATCTGAAAACTACGCTCTGAATAATATTTATAGGTGCAATTTTGAAATATTTTATAACAGCCGTGCTCTGAATAATTCCGAGAAATATTTTAGAAATAAACTTTTCCATTATGCCATGGAAGAATTCGATTTCAGAAACCTGACCACGAGTCATTCGTCGCCTTCAGGAATACATTTAAGACAAGCTAATAATACCAGATAGCGTTCTTAAACATCATTGGTCAATGAATCCACTATGCATGGGAGGGGACCCTTCCCCCTGTTACTGTTGACTGTAATGGACTCACCCGATAAGGGAGTATAAAAGGTCATGCACACGGGGTAGGAACTCATTAGTTCTGATCATCTACTAGCTTTTGCGTCTCGATTTTCAGAGTTTTATCATGTCCAGTTTTATCGTACCTGTAGTGGCTAATTTTTTCATAGCCTATGGAGGAGGAGAGGAAGCAGACAACCTCTGATGTATTAATGGATCAAAATTTTAAAGCTGTTTCATCCAGGAAAAGCGTCCTGCTGATTCAGCTAACGTTTCGTGCAAGCGGCCCAAGACTGGGGAGAGACCTTCCTTCCCCGGTTCTGGGCTTCCTGTCCCCCAGCTCGTGCTTTACATCAACACTTATCCCTGGGTGTTGATGAAAAGTGTTGCTTATACATCAACACTTTACATCAACACCCCAGCTCGTGCTTTACATCAACGTGCTTACAAGCAAGGATTGTAAGAACAAAGGGTGGCCCTTTACAGCTAGGTGGATCACCCTATGTGTCTGTTACAGTTAATTATGGTGCTGTTCCCAGAACTTCCCGTGCCACTGATGGACCTTCCTATACCATAAAAAATGTGAGAAACTTTATCTCACAAAAGTTTAAAACAACGTTTGTGTCCACAATCGTTCAGCTTAAAGGAATGGAGGATGTACAAGCGCATATTTTCATTCTGGCTCTGCGTGGCATTCATAGCGAAATGCTATCAGACCTTGTGCCTCAAGGGAATTATTCTCACGTGTGAACACTGACATCAAAAATCCTGTGAACCTTCCTCTTATACTGCGAAACGATCTTACTGCTGAGCGGTTCATGACTGCAATAGAGCGAGTCATCCAGTCAAACGAGGGGCTAGGAGGACACAGTGAAATAGAATTTGATTTTGTGTGTGCGGATCTGAGGAAGGAAGGCAGTGGTGGATATGGCCATTTTAACTCTTCTGGAAGAAGATCACTCGTCAATATTGACTCTTTCCTAACAAACAAAAAATTTGTATTGAAAATCAACAATACTGATGAAATGTGTCTAGCTCGTGCCCTCGTAGTGGCCAAAGCACTAAACATGAAAAAAAGAGGTTTGCCAAACAACTCTGAAGGTGTAAGACGTAGTGATTCCATGTTACAGCGACTAGAAGCAGAAAAACTACACGCAGATGCTGGCATTCCTATTGGACTATGTGGCCTCCCAGAAATCAAAATGTTTCAACAACAACTGGCTCCAGAGTTTCGTATTGTTGTGTACTCGGCTGACGACGGATTTGTCCCCATATTCGTAGGTGGCGATGCACCCAAGACCTTCTTTCTGCTATTTAGTAATTGCCATTTTGATGCGATTACCTCACCATCAGGATTATTTGGAGCAAGAAATTTCTGCCCTCAGTGTCTGAAAGTATCAGATCATCCTGGGCATGTCTGCAAAGGTACGTGTATCATGTGCCTTTCCATTGCTTGAATTTGCGAAGAGTTATACACGATCGACTTTGAAGCTATAAGTAAATAGTGTTTTATTTCTTCTGGTGGCGATAAACCGAATGGATCAAAGTACTCGACGTAAGTTAACTTCGTATCGCTGAAATAAGCTACCCAATCAGTTCCTGAACCACAGGAAACGTTAAAGTTCACTATACCATTTTCGTTCATGAATATTTTTGTTGGCAAAGAATCGATAGAGTATACACCACGGAATCCTTTTTCGTTTTTCATTATTTTTTCGATATCTAAGCTCTTTTTTTTTAAATCCCTGAATTATTTTTTTCCTGGAATGTACAAACCTTTTCCCTTTCTTTTATTTTTAGATAAGCCAGCTGTTCCTTGCTTTCCAGGAACGTATAACCCCTTTCCTAAAACGTTTTGGGCAAGCTTAGTACCAGCATATCCCGCAGCTCCAACTGCAGCTGCTTTTCCCAATGATACGAGTGCAGGTATTAAGAACGGCAGAAATCCACCTAGCTGTGTTTTACTGAAACGAAATCGAACTGGCGTTGTAGATTTTTTCAGTTTAACGATTTGTCTCTTTGTCAGTTTCAAAGTATCGTTACCTTTCTTCTGTGGATCATTACTTAAAGTTATAGGATTCTTATTTACAAATGCACTCCTCAAGTTTTGCTTTTGTCCAGACGTTAAACTAATTAGATAACTGTGATACATTATATTTTATTTTATAAGTATATATTAAGTATTTTATAATTTTATATTTAGAAATTAAGCATGTATTGTGTAAAGTGTAAAACGAAAACTTTAACGAATAACTTTGAATATGTCACATCAAAGAATAAAAGAGTGATGATGAGAAGTAGATGCCGAACATGTGGAAAAATGAAATATAAATTTGTGAAACAGAAAGGAAAATTTGTAAAAGGTGGAGATATAGTAAGCTGGATTCAAGAAAAGTTTAATCCACCTGAAATGCACATTCCAGGTTACCAGTATTGTGAACCGTTTACGAAACTGGAGAAAAGTTTAATGCGAGGAGATCCTGGTATTAACCGTGTGGACAAAGCCTGCAAAAAGCACGACATTTCTTACAGTAAATCTACAGAAACTAAAGAGACACAAAGCCGACCAAGAATTATTAAATGATTTGGATGAAATTCAGAACCCAACTTTAGGAGAAAGAATTTCAAAAACGATAATCAAGCCTATCATTAAAACAAAGAAACGGTTCGGTTTAGGACACAAGAAATAAGATGCTTTCTTCCGTTTACTATGAAAAGATCTAATGCGCAAAACTGGATTAAAGGGAAAAGAAGTAAAAAGATTTCTCCAACAACAAGATGTGTACACGTTACACAAACCCATTTATAAAAAATTCCAAACCAGACGGGTTTATGTCTCGAATGTAAACGACCAGTGGCAGAGTAATTTAATCGATATGCAAAAATTTAAATTTCACAATAACCACACGAATTACATTTTAACCGTGATTGACATTTTCAGCAAATTCGCCTGGGCAATACCTATTAAGAAGAAACGGGTAATGAGATTACCAAAGCATTTGTCGAAATTTTTAAACAACGTAAACCATCCAAGTTACAAATGGATAAGGGAACTGAGTTTATCAATAAAGAAACTCAAGCATTATTTAATCAACGAGGTGTCCATTGGTTTGCCACAGAAAATGAGACTAAAACTCAAATTGTGGAACGATTTAATAGGACTCTAAAGGTAAAAATGTGGAAATATTTCACTGCCAATAACACTAGAATATGGATCGACGTCTTACCAAAAGTCGTTAAGAACTGCAATACTTCCTATCACAGATCAATAAGAATGACCCCAAAAGAGGCAAGCTTGCAGAAAAACGGAGATACTGTGTATTTTAATCTGTTTGATAAAAGATTTAAATCTATTACAGCACCAAAATTTAAAATTGGCGACAGAGTGAGAATCGCCAAGTACAAGACACCGTTTAGAAAAGGTTATCTGCCGGATTTAAAAAAGAGATTTTTGAAATTGCTCAAATTCTGAATACAGATCCCATAACCTATAGATCAAGGATCTGAAAGGAGAACCAATCATTGGTAGTTTTTACACCCAAGGAATGGTGAAATACGAAAAGTAAGATGACATTTATAAAGTTATAACCATTCTGAAAACTAGAGTGAAGAATAATAAAAAAGAGTATTATGTTAAATGGTTTGGTTATGGTAATACATTTAATTCATGGGTCAAAGAGGATCATTTTTTTAAATAAAGCAAATGGAGATTCAAAATTTTGACTTTGAAGAAGATGAGAAATTCTTGAACAGAAACGTATTAGCACCTCTCTGGCCTTTTAGACTTTTAATCTGTGGTCCATCGAGCTCAGGGAAGATGAACCTTTTGTTGAACTTAATATTTAAACATCTCTAGTGTAATAAAATCTTTTTATATGCCAAAGATTTAACCGAGCCGAAATATCAGTTTATGTAAGAAATTTTCGACGATTTTCACGAAATTTTGGAGAAAACATTTGGCGAAAAAATCTCAATTGCAACTTTCTCTTCCAGTAAAGAAGATATCGTGAAGGTCAACGAACTGGATCCCGACATGCAAAATTTAATGTTTTCGACGATTTCGTAACCGAAAGAGATCAAAAACTCATGGAAGAATTATTCGTCAGAGGAAGGAAAAAGAACATATCATTGATTTACCTGACACAGAGTTATTTTTCGACTCCGAAAGACATTCGACTACAGTGTAATTATTTTATATTCTTTAATATGCAGAACAAGAGAGAAACGTTGCAGATACAAATGGATCATGCAACAAAAATCAGGAAAGATATTTTTATGCAGTTTCAAAACCACACGATTTCTTATTAATCAATAAAAAAACCAAGCACATGACTCTCAAGTACAGAAAAAATTTTGATAAATAAAGATGAATTACTTGACGGGTTTGGCGTCATCAGCTCTGAGACCGGTTCCGAAAGAGGACCAGCGGGAATTCCAGGTGTCGGTTTTAAATTGACACACGATGGGTACTACGGCATGAGTAATAAAAAATTGAGAAATGTAGCCAATCGCGAAGAGGGTTCGGACTCTGTGACAAAACAATATCTGCAACAAGAGTCTATAACACTGAATCACACGGGAAATTCTGACGCAAATACTAAAAGAATATCGAATGTACGCAGACCTGTAGAAAATGGAGAATGTCGCTACCATTCACTACGTTAATAATACTTCTTTAATTTTTCGAAACAATCGCTACGGTGCACGAAACAAATAAATAATCAATGTTACTGAACCGGATGCAGATTCTGGAGTAGTTACAAAAAGATATTTGGAAAAAAAGAGCACTTTGCAATGACGATGACAATTACGATGCAAGCAATAAACGCATTAAAAATCTTGCAGAACAGATCGATTCATCCAATGCCACTATGAAACACTACATCGACAACTTGACCACTGTTCAAAATAGTCCAATGAATACATTGGTGAGAAATAAAGATGGTCTTTACGTTCCACGAAGCATTGCATTCGACGGGCATAGTTTCAATGCAGAAAAAAAACAAATCCTTGATATTGCCAATCCCGAGTCTGATTCTGCTGCTGCAATTAAGAGATATTTGGAAAAAGTTGCATTAACTGGCGAGGATATCTTTAATGCGAACAATAAGAGATAGGAAATCTCGGGGAACCGAGGCACAACAGAAATGCGACAACAAAAAGTTACGTTGATGGCTTGACAAAGTTAGATCCTAACCCATCCAATTCTCTATTCAGAAATGAAAATGGACTTTTTGCATCAAGTGGGAGCAGTTTTAATGGCGATGCAAATGGGAAACGAATTGCGAATGTTGGCACCCCAATTCTAAACAATGATGCTGCTACGAAACTATACGTTAATAAAAAATACTGCAATTTGCCTTACCTATGGTGATAAAGAAGTGAAAGAAGACATGTTGCAGTCTCATCTAATTATACAGATAAACACAAAATTCGACCTACTAACGCCACCTATTTTCAAAGATAATTACCATCTATGCATTTGTAATGGAAATTATAAGCAAGGTAATCTGCTGCACAACAAATTCCTCTTTTAGTATAAATTATAGTATCAACTTGATCAAAAATATTATAGTATCAACTTGATCTCAACTATAGATTAAAAATTCATTGAAGTAGTAAGACCACAACATCAGCAGTTTTTTTTTTCTGTTATTCCAGCAAACAAGAAATTTGACAGGGGGAGCACGATTAGCGTTTCACTTGCTAGACACTATCCAGATCCAAAAGAAAGAAGAAAAGTGCTTGGAGGTCTTGTTTCAGACTTTCATCACTGGGTATATGTCTTTATTGTATATGAATAAAGATGAAGGATCTTAAGCAATTACACAGTATTATAGATGAAATCTTGAATTCGCGAGCTACTACAAAATCGAAAATTGAAGACATTATTTTTTGAGAGGAACGAGTTAAGGATACGCTCGAAGAATTTAACAAACCAGTGGTGGAACGGTTAAAAAGTCTGGAAACTGTGAGTGAAGAAACCATGAAAAACATACAAGATGTAGTGAAAACTTTAGAGCCAGAAGAGCCCACTGAGATGCCAGAAAAAAACGTTCGTCTATATAATCCAGATTCCAACTTGCAAGATGAAATATTAAACCAATATAAACTAAAACTTCCGAATGAAATGTTATAGGCGATAAACCCCATTCTTGAGCTGAAAGAAATGATTTACCAAACAATCGGGCATCTTCAGAAACTGAGGGAATGATTTACTATGTAATAAGGCTACAGAAACCAAACGCTCTGGTAGAACTACTGAGAAATATCGGATTATCGATAATCACATTGAGGCACTTAGAAAATATTTAAAGGGGATTAAAGTGATGCTCACAGTAATAGAAAGTCAACAGTTTGGTTCTGGACTATAAAAGAGTTTCGACGACATATGCGAAAAATTATCAGTTTTGGTTGCCAGTAAACGAGCTGGAAACACCAGTACAGAAGTAGTAAATGAATTTGTTGAAATTTGGGACATTTTGCTAAAAAACAATATTATTGACAAAAAGGAACATAAGATTATGTTCAATAACGTCGGTATTGTTTAGAAATTTAGTCTTGGACACATACTACAGTCATGTCTATTTCAACTTCCGATTATGCAAAAAATTCCGATTTTTTGCATAATCGAACCATGATTTTTAGCTCCTATATATAATAAAGAGGGTATAACTGCTAACTCAACGATGAACGCAACTATTCAATGTACCAACTGTGGGATATCTATTCGCAAGTCCAATATGAACCATCATATGAAAACTGCATGAACTTCTCACATATTTGAAAAATTCGAATTTTGCAATTCCAGCTTTAACAGAAAAGACAATTACAATCTCATCTGAATCAATGTCATATAAATAAAAGCAGTGCTTTTCGGAAAACATTTCTCACATGTAAAATTGATAACATAAATGTCAGAGAAGACATAAAAAGTTTCCTGGAGAAAAATAACAATAAATGGAAACAAATAATTCGCAAGAAACTCAATCAGCCTCTAAAAGTTAGATTCATATTACAAATAAAATTTAAAAAGCAAACGGATTCTAAAGGAGAGAAAGAAATATGTGCACATTTTTCGACATGTAACGAAATAATCAGTTTGCTTACCTATCTCAATGAATTTCCAAAAAATGCTTATGAGAAAATTGATAACGACTTTGAAAATTTTATACAAAAGGGAAGTGGATGGGTGTTTGACAAAATGCTTTCTATGGAAATTCAAATGTTTCAGTATAATGCCAGTTGGAGCATCTGCTTTCGTTAATTTACCAGAACATTTGAAATCTACAAAAGGAATAGTGAATGTTAAAAACTACTACAACAAATGTTTCTTTTGATTAATATTATCAGCTCTACATCCTGCTAAAGACCATCTACAACGTGTGGAAAAATATAAAATATTTGAAAACGTCTTAGACACATCTTCATTGACTTGTCCAGTTACCCACGATCAAATCCCGAAGTTCGAGGTTTTAAATAATCTTTTTATAAATGTTTTTAATTCTAAGAAAGGGGGTTTGCATACGTTATATATTTCACAGAATCCTGTTAAAGAACCCATACAACTTTTACTTTAAAAAGACTGCAGTAATTCTCACCTTTGTTGGATTAAAAATATTAGTAATATAGAAGCATACATTTCAAGACATAATGGTAAATCCTATCCCTGCCCATACTTGTCTTCGTAATTTCACTTGCAACGATTTATTAAAGAATCCGTAGATAATTGCAAATCAAACACTTTACAACTATCAAGTATCCCGAAGCAAATAGTACGAAATTCCATACAATTATAAACGGTTTGAAACACCCATATGTGATTTATGTAGACTTCGGATGTTTTTCGAAATGTAGAAGAATTGAGATTAATCCATGTAGGATGCGAACTAAGTATTTAGTACCGTCAGGATTTGCATATATTATAGTTGGATAGGGAGGTAAACTGACAGAAATCAGAATGTACAGAGGGAAAAATGTAAAAGAATTTTTGAATGAAATGATCGAAGCCGAAATTTTGATCAATGATTTGAAGAAAAAAAAATATTAAGGTGACCGATTTTGATTGTCAAAATTTTACTGGAGCAAAATATTGTAATATTTGTGGGAAAATTCTTGGAACTGATAGAGTAAGGGACCACGACCACTTAACTGGAAAATACACAGGTGCTGTTCACAACAAATGTAATGTTCAAAACAAATTCTCACTTGAAATACCAGTGTTGTTTCATAATCTCAAAGGATTTGATGGTCACTTTATAGTAAAAGATTTGTGGAAATTTAAAGATAAGAAAAAAATTTCTTATATTACTCAAACTACAGAAAAATATATATGCATTAAATGCAGTCAAATTAAATTTATTGATTCATTCATGTTCCTCAGCTCTTCACTGGATTCACTGTCGAAAAATGTGGAAAATTTCTACATCCTAAGTCAATACTGCAGACAACATAATCTGAATGACTCACAGAAAGAACTTTTGAAAAGCAAAGGAAGTTTTCCATATGAGTACTTACAACAGAGTGCTCAGTTTTTGCAAACGTCACTTCCATCCAATGAGAATTTTCAAAACCATGAACAATACGAAAGAGCTCAAATTTTGTGGAAAGCCTTTTCTATTGCTACCTTCAGGGGATATCACGATCTGTACATGATCACTGATGTATTACTGCTAGGAGATATATTTGAAAATTACAGAAATTCGTGTGTGAATAACTACCAACTCGATCCTTGTCATTATTTTAGCTCTCCTGACTTATCCTATGCTGCTTGTTTAAAAATGACAGAAATTGAGCTGGAACTTATAAAAGGTGATATGCATTTTTTCATAGAAAGAGCTCTGCGAGGAGGAATATCTTTAGTGTCTAAGAGATTTGCACAGGTCAACAATCCTTTAGTAGGTCTAGATGAGAGAAGTAAACCACAAAACTATATCACGTACTTTGATGCAAACAATTTATATGGCTGGGCAATGTCTCAATTTCTTCCAAATAGGTAAATGATATTAACTTGTTTAATATTTCAGATGACAGCAAAAAGGGTTATTTCTTTGAAGTTGATCTAGAATATCCGGCACATCTGCACGATTTGCCCAATGATTTCCCCTTGGCTCCTGAAAAAATGAAACTCTCTGATAGTAATGTGCCATTCTTGATTCCAAATCTGCAGGTTACTTAAATTCTATGTGGAACTGGGGCTGAGGGTGAAACAGGTGTATATAATCTTGGAATTTGATCGAAAACCATGGCTGAAACCTTACACAGATTTTAATGCAACTAAAAGAATTAATGCCATAAATAATCTTGTAAAAGACTTTTTCAAACTGATGAACAATGCTATATATGGCAAATATTTAGAAAATAAGAGAAAGATAATAAAGTGTCACATTGTAAACATTGAAGAAAAGCTTAAAAAATTGATTGCAAATCCTAGGTACGTTCCTTGTGTTGAACTTGCAGAAAATTTTGTAATTTTCCATATGAAAATGAAAAATATTAGATTAGATAAAACATTTTACGTTGGCGTAACGATTTTGGAGTTGAGTAAATTACACGTATAATTACTTCTACAATTTTCTGAAACGAAAATTCAATGCAGAATTGTTATTTACCGATACCAATTCCCTCTGCGTCGACATCCAGACAGATGACATATATCAGAAATTTAATTCAGACTACTTTGAGTTCTCAAATTACCCTACAAACCATGCATTATACAGTGAATCAAATAAAATAGTTTCAGGAAAATTTAAAGATGAATTAAAAGGTCTTCCAATCAAATAAGGTTGTTGCTTTACGTCCAAAATTATATTCTATGCTCCAATTCCCAAAAAATCAGCTAATGCAGTAAAAAATGAATTTAATCAAGTAGATTATCGGCAATGTCTATTTGATAAAAAAATTCTATATACGCAACAAACAGAATTTCGATCGGAGCAATATGATATACACGTATACCAGAATAAAAAAATTGCTTTATCCCAAGAATACACAAAACGACATGTTAATGGAATTCTCACTTGTGGTTTTGGTTATAATCGAATCTCTGATATGTATCGTAAAGAAGGCAATACCATTTACAAAGCATTGAACTGAAAACAACTATAAAAAAGTACTAGTTTAAAAATGCTAATAATCAGTGTTTAAATCTAATATCTCTGGTCAGAGCATAATAATTTCGAGCCCAAGTGTTTATAATATTGCTTCCAAAGTTATGGGTTTTAAATAGGTGCCAGAAAAAGTTGTGCGACACTGTATCGAAAGCCTTATTTTGATAAACAGAGAGTAAGCAGCATTTGCTACGTTTTAAATTAGCATAGTTCCATCACAAATAATACTCAAATTTTGAGAAATTTTCCTCCCCAATAGAAGCTGCATAGGCCCAATAAGGTTCGAAAGAGTTATTCATTCTGATCATAACAACCTTCGCAAAAAGTTTATTGCCACTATTTAATACAGAAATAGTTCTCCAATCATTGACTGAAATATTACCGCCATCGGTTTTTTTCCCCAGTAATGCAATCTTTGCACGTCACATACCAGTTCTCATTTCACCAGATTCAATTAGTAGGTTGAAAAATAAGTTCATAATGAAAGAATAATTGAAACACTTACCTTTAAAACTTTCACGATACCTCTAATGAAACCGTCAAGAATTTCGAAAATATCTTGACACATATTTATCTCGAAATTCCTATTGGCTAGCTAAAGTTCATCTTCAGTTTCTTAAAATCAGATCAAAGTGTTAAACACGAGGCAAGTACAGGATGCTATTGAATAAAAACAGACAGTCTCAAGTGACATGATTTTAGGAAACCGCTTAGAGATCGGTGATAAACACTTTTTGAAACCCAATTCATTAATTTTCTAGTGATCTGCAAGCATGGGTTTTATTTTTTATATTCTTTGGAGAAGGGAAACTTTTAGTTGTTGGCTAAAAAAAATTATTTTAATACAATCATTTCGAAATCTACTACATCTATTTGCATGTTTTAAAAAATAGTTCCAGAACCAGTATTTTTTACAGCTTCACTTTAATACTGAGATGCAGTGAATTCTAAAATAATGACATTAGTCAATTGAACTTAAATAAATGATTTCTATTTAGTATGAATTAAATACGATAACATTAAAAAAATTCTTCTCTCTCTATACAAATTCCATACATTCTCAAAAACTATTCTAAACTACTAGATTTAAATATTTCTTACTTATCACTTACCTTCCAGCAGATCATGACAAATTCTATAAGGTAGGAACCCAGCCAATTAGAACTTTAAATATTCTGTAGGAAATGATATATTTTGTAGGAAAAGATTCACCTTAAATACTAAGGTTTATTCAAAGTTCCTTATTTAAGAAAAATGTTTTAATTAATCTGTTTAAATGCTGTTGAAGATCAAAAAAATTCTGATCATAAGATTGTTTTACCAATCTTTTTTTTTTTATTTCAGGAGACATTCTTTTCAAATTTCTATAGTAAACTCAAATCTTCCTTGTTTTGTGTTTAACCAGTTTACCTGATAGCCTCTTTGATAGCCAGCTTCCAGTCATTTAGATATATATATATTGATTCATCAATGAGGATTTTGATCTATCAAAATTCTAATATTCTTCTTTGATAAGAAAAATATATTTTCAGGTAAAAATATTACTTGGACTTTGGTTAGATAGAAGTTTTGATATTCTTGTTTGATAAGATAAATATTACTTGGACTTTGGTTGGATAAAAGTTATAATATTCTTGTTTGATAAGATAAATCTTACTTGGAATTTGGTTAGATAGAAGTTTTAATATTCTTGTTTGATCAGATAAATATTACTTGGACTATGGTTAGATAAAAGTTCTAATATCTTGTTTGATAAGATAAATATTACTTGGACTTTGGTTAGATAAAAGATTTAATATTCTTGTTTGATAAGTTAAATATTACTTGGACTTTGGTTAGATAAAAGTTTTAATATTCTTGTTTGATAAGATAAATATTACTTGGACTTTGGTTAGATAAAAGTTTTAATATTCATGTTTGATAAGATAAATATTACTTGGACTTTGGTTATATAAAAGTTTTGATATTCTTGTTTGATAGGATAAATATTACTTGGATTTTGGTTTGATAGAAGTTTTGATATTCTAGTTTGATAAGATGAATAATACTTGGACTTTGGTTAGATAAAAGTTTTGATATTCTTGTTTGATAGGATAAATATTACTTGGATTTTGGTTCGATAGAAGTTTTGATATTCTAGTTTGATAAGATAAATATTTCTTGGACTTGGTTAGATAAAAGTTTTAATATACTTGTTTGATAAGATAAATAATACTTGGACTTTGGTTAGATAAAAGTTTTGATATTCTTGTTTGATAGGATAAATATTACTTGGATTTTGGTTCGATAGAAGTTTTGATATTCTAGTTTGATAAGATAAATAATACTTGGACTTTGGTTAGATAAAAGTTTTAATATTCTTGTTTGATAAGATAAATAATACTTGGACTTTGGTTAGATAAAAGTTTTGATATTCTTGTTTGATAGGATAAATATTACTTGGATTTTGGTTCGATAGAAGTTTTGATATTCTAGTTTGATAAGATAAATATTTCTTGGACTTGGTTAGATAAAAGTTTTAATATACTTGTTTGATAAGATAAATAATACTTGGACTTTGGTTAGATAAGAGTTTTGATATTCTTGTTTGATAAGATAAATAATACTTGGACTTTGGTTAGATAAAAGTTTTGATATTCTTGTTTGATAGGATAAATATTACTTGGATTTTGGTTCGATAGAAGTTTTGATATTCTAGTTTGATAAGATAAATATTTCTTGGACTTGGTTAGATAAAAGTTTTAATATACTTGTTTGATAAGATAAATAATGCTTGGACTTTGGTTAGATAAAAGTTTTGATATTCTTGTTTGATAGGATAAATATTACTTGGATTTTGGTTTGATAGAAGTGTTGATATTCTAGCTTGATAAGATAAATAATACTTGGACTTGGTTAGATAAAAGTTTTAATATACTTGTTTGATAAGATAAATAATACTTGGACATTGGTTAGATAAAAGTTTTGATATTCTTGTTTGATAGGATAAATATTACTTGGATTTTGGTTCGATAGAAGTTTTGATATTCTAGTATTATAAGATAAATATTACTTGGACTTTGGTTAGATAAAAGTTTTAATATTCTTGTTTGATAAGATAAATATTACTTGGACTTTGGTTAGATAAAAGTTTTGATATTCTTGTTTGATTATGTAAATATTACTTGGACTTTGGTTATATAAAAGTTTTGATATTCTTGTTTGATAAGATAAATATTACTTGGACTTTGGTTATATAAAAGTTTTGATATTCTTGTTTGATAAGATAAATATTACTTGGACTTTGGTTATATAAAAGTTTTGATATTCTTGTTTGATAAGATAAATATTACTTGGACTTTGATTAGATAAAATTTTAATATTCTTGTTTGATAAGATAAATATTACTTGGACTTTGGTTAGATAAAAGTTTTGATATTCTTGTTTGATAGGATAAATATTACTTGGATTTTGGTTCCATAGAAGTTTTGATATTCTAGTTTGATAAGATAAATATTACTTGGACTTTGGTTAGATAAAAGTTTTAATATTCTTGTTTGATAAGATAAATAATACTTGAAATTTGGTTAGATAAAAGTTTTAATATTCTTGTTTGATAAGATAAATAATACTTGGACTTTGGTTAGATAAAAGTTTTGATATTCTTGTTTGATAGGATAAATATTACTTGGATTTTGGTTCGATAGAAGTTTTGATATTCTAGTTTGATAAGATAAATATTACTTGGACTTTGGTTAGATAAAAGTTTTAATATTCTTGTTTGATAAGATAAATAATACTTGGACTTTGGTTAGATAAAAGTTTTGATAATCTTGTTCGATAGGATAAATATTACTTGGATTTTGGTTCGATAGAAGTTTTGATATTCTAGTTTGATAAGATAAATATTACTTGGACTTTGGTTAGATAAAAGTTTTAATATTCTTGTTTGATAAGATAAATAATACTTGGACTTTGGTTAGATAAAAGTTTTGATAATCTTGTTCGATAGGATAAATATTACTTGGATTTTGGTTCGATAGAAGTTTTGATATTCTAGTTTGATAAGATAAATATTACTTGGACTTTGTTTAGATAAAAGTTTTAATATTCTTGTTTGATAAGATAAATAATACTTGAAATTTGGTTAGATAAAAGTTTTGATATTCTTGTTTGATAGGATAAATATTACTTGGATTTTGGTTCGATAGAAGTTTTGATATTCTAGTTTGATAAGATAAATAGTACTTGGACTTTGGTTAGATAAAAGTTTTAATATTCTTGTTTGATAAGATAAATAATACTTGGACTTTGGTTAGATCAAAGTTTTGATATTCTTGTTTGATAGGATAAATTTTACTTGGATTTTGGTTCGATAGAAGTTTTGATATTCTAGTTTTATAAGATAAATATTACTTGGACTTTGGATAGATAAAAGTTTTAATATTCTTGTTTGATAAGATAAATATTACTTGGACTTTGGTTAGATAAAAGTTTTGATATTCTTGTTTGATAAGGTAAATATTACTTGGACTTTGGTTACATAAAAGTTTTGATATTCTTGTTTGATAAGGTAAATATTACTTGGACTTTGGTTACATAAAAGTTTTGATATTCTTGTTTGATAAGATAAATATTACTTGGACTTTGGTTACATAAAAGTTTTGATATTCTTGTTTGATACGATAAATATTACTTGGACTTTAGTTAGAAAAAATTTTAATATTCTTGTTTGATAAAATAAATATTACTTGGACTTTGGTTATATAAAAGTTTTGATATTCTTGTTTGATAAGATAAATATTACTTGGATTTTAGTTAGAAAAATTTTTAATATTCTTGTTTGATAAGATAAATATTACTTGGACTTTGGTTGCATAAAAGTTTTGATATTCTTGTTTGATAAGATAAATATTACTTGGACTTTGGTTATATAAAAGTTTTGATATTCTTGTTTGATAAGATAAATATTACTTGGACTTTAGTTAGAAAAAATTTTAATATTCTTGTTTGATAAGATAAATATTACTTGGACTTTGGTTATATAAAAGTTTTGATATTCTTGTTTGATAAGATAAATATTACTTGGACTTTAGTTAGAAAAAATTTTAATATTCTTGTTTGATAAGATAAATATTACTTGGACTTTGGTTAGATAAAATTTTAATATTCTTGTTTGATAAGATAAATATTACTTGGACTTTGGTTATATAAAAGTTTTGATATTCTTGTTTGATAAGATAAATATTACTTGGATTTTAGTTAGAAAAATTTTTAATATTCTTGTTTGATAAGATAAATATTACTTGGACTTTGGTTGCATAAAAGTTTTGATATTCTTGTTTGATAAGATAAATATTACTTGGACTTTGGTTATATAAAAGTTTTGATATTCTTGTTTGATAAGATAAATATTACTTGGACTTTAGTTAGAAAAAATTTTAATATTCTTGTTTGATAAGATAAATATTACTTGGACTTTGGTTATATAAAAGTTTTGATATTCTTGTTTGATAAGATAAATATTACTTGGACTTTAGTTAGAAAAAATTTTAATATTCTTGTTTGATAAGATAAATATTACTTGGACTTTGGTTAGATAAAATTTTAATATTCTTGTTTGATAAGATAAATATTACTTGGACTTTGGTTAGATAAAAGTTTTGATATTCTTGTTTGATAGGATAAATATTACTTGGATTTTGGTCCGATAGAAGTTTTGATATTCTAGTTTGATAAGATAAATATTTCTTGGACTTTGGTTAGATAAAAGTTTTAATATTCTTGTTTTATAAGATAAATAATACTTGGACTTTGGTTAGATAAAAGTTTTAATATTCTTGTTTGATAAGATAAATATTACTTGAACTTTGGTTAGATAAAAGTTTTAATATTCTTGTTTGATAAGATAAATAATACTTGGACTTTGGTTAGATAAAAGTTTTGATATTCTTGTTTGATAGGATAAATATTACTTGGATTTTGGTTCGATAGAAGTTTTGATATTCTAGTTTCATTAGATAAATATTACTTGGACTTTGGTTAGATAAAAGTTTTAATATTCTTGTTTGATAAGATAAAAAATACTTGGACTTTGGTTAGATAAAAGTTTTGATAATCTTGTTCGATAGGATAAATATTACTTGGATTTTGGTTCGATAGAAGTTTTGATATTCTAGCTTGATAAGATAAATATTACTTGGACTTTGGTTAGATAAAAGTTTCAATATTCTTGTTTGATAAGATAAATAATACTTGGACTTTGGTTAGATAAAAGTTTTGATATTCTTGTTTGATAGGATAAATATTACTTGGATTTTGGTTCGATAGAAGTTTTGATATTCTAGTTTGATAAGATAAATATTTCTTGGACTTGGTTAGATAAAAGTTTTAATATACTTGTTTGATAAGATAAATAATACTTGGACTTTGGTTAGATAAAAGTTTTGATATTCTGTTTGATAGGATAAATATTACTTGGATTTTGGTTTGATAGAAGTTTTGATATTCTAGTTTGATAAGATAAATATTTCTTGGACTTGGTTAGATAAAAGTTTTAATATACTTGTTTGATAAGATAAATAACACTTGGACTTTGGTTAGATAAAAGTTTTGATATTCTTGTTTGATAGGATAAATATTACTTGGATTTTGGTTTGATAGAAGTTTTGATATTCTAGTTTGATAAGATAAATATTTCTTGGACTTGGTTAGATAAAAGTTTTAATATACTTGTTTGATAAGATAAATAATACTTGGACTTTGGTTAGATAAAAGTTTTGATATTCTTGTTTGATAGGATAAATATTACTTGGATTTTGGTTAGATAAAAGTTTTGATATTCTTGTTTGATAGGATAAATATTACTTGGATTTTGGTTCCATAGAAGTTTTGATATTCTAGTTTGATAAGATAAATATTACTTGGACTTTGGTTAGATAAAAGTTTTAATATTCTTGTTTGATAAGATAAATAATACTTGAAATTTGGTTAGATAAAAGTTTTAATATTCTTGTTTGATAAGATAAATAATACTTGGACTTTGGTTAGATAAAAGTTTTGATATTCTTGTTTGATAGGATAAATATTACTTGGATTTTGGTTCGATAGAAGTTTTGATATTCTAGTTTGATAAGATAAATATTACTTGGACTTTGGTTAGATAAAAGTTTTAATATTCTTGTTTGATAAGATAAATAATACTTGGACTTTGGTTAGATAAAAGTTTTGATAATCTTGTTCGATAGGATAAATATTACTTGGATTTTGGTTCGATAGAAGTTTTGATATTCTAGTTTGATAAGATAAATATTACTTGGACTTTGGTTAGATAAAAGTTTTAATATTCTTGTTTGATAAGATAAATAATACTTGGACTTTGGTTAGATAAAAGTTTTGATAATCTTGTTCGATAGGATAAATATTACTTGGATTTTGGTTCGATAGAAGTTTTGATATTCTAGTTTGATAAGATAAATATTACTTGGACTTTGTTTAGATAAAAGTTTTAATATTCTTGTTTGATAAGATAAATAATACTTGAAATTTGGTTAGATAAAAGTTTTGATATTCTTGTTTGATAGGATAAATATTACTTGGATTTTGGTTCGATAGAAGTTTTGATATTCTAGTTTGATAAGATAAATAATACTTGGACTTTGGTTAGATAAAAGTTTTAATATTCTTGTTTGATAAGATAAATAATACTTGGACTTTGGTTAGATCAAAGTTTTGATATTCTTGTTTGATAGGATAAATTTTATTTGGATTTTGGTTCGATAGAAGTTTTGATATTCTAGTTTTATAAGATAAATATTACTTGGACTTTGGATAGATAAAAGTTTTAATATTCTTGTTTGATAAGATAAATATTACTTGGACTTTGGTTAGATAAAAGTTTTGATATTCTTGTTTGATAAGGTAAATATTACTTGGACTTTGGTTACATAAAAGTTTTGATATTCTTGTTTGATAAGGTAAATATTACTTGGACTTTGGTTACATAAAAGTTTTGATATTCTTGTTTGATAAGATAAATATTACTTGGACTTTGGTTACATAAAAGTTTTGATATTCTTGTTTGATACGATAAATATTACTTGGACTTTAGTTAGAAAAAATTTTAATATTCTTGTTTGATAAAATAAATATTACTTGGACTTTGGTTATATAAAAGTTTTGATATTCTTGTTTGATAAGATAAATATTACTTGGATTTTAGTTAGAAAAATTTTTAATATTCTTGTTTGATAAGATAAATATTACTTGGACTTTGGTTGCATAAAAGTTTTGATATTCTTGTTTGATAAGATAAATATTACTTGGACTTTGGTTATATAAAAGTTTTGATATTCTTGTTTGATAAGATAAATATTACTTGGACTTTAGTTAGAAAAAATTTTAATATTCTTGTTTGATAAGATAAATATTACTTGGACTTTGGTTATATAAAAGTTTTGATATTCTTGTTTGATAAGATAAATATTACTTGGACTTTAGTTAGAAAAAATTTTAATATTCTTGTTTGATAAGATAAATATTACTTGGACTTTGGTTAGATAAAATTTTAATATTCTTGTTTGATAAGATAAATATTACTTGGACTTTGGTTATATAAAAGTTTTGATATTCTTGTTTGATAAGATAAATATTACTTGGATTTTAGTTAGAAAAATTTTTAATATTCTTGTTTGATAAGATAAATATTACTTGGACTTTGGTTGCATAAAAGTTTTGATATTCTTGTTTGATAAGATAAATATTACTTGGACTTTGGTTATATAAAAGTTTTGATATTCTTGTTTGATAAGATAAATATTACTTGGACTTTAGTTAGAAAAAATTTTAATATTCTTGTTTGATAAGATAAATATTACTTGGACTTTGGTTATATAAAAGTTTTGATATTCTTGTTTGATAAGATAAATATTACTTGGACTTTAGTTAGAAAAAATTTTAATATTCTTGTTTGATAAGATAAATATTACTTGGACTTTGGTTAGATAAAATTTTAATATTCTTGTTTGATAAGATAAATATTACTTGGACTTTGGTTAGATAAAAGTTTTGATATTCTTGTTTGATAGGATAAATATTACTTGGATTTTGGTCCGATAGAAGTTTTGATATTCTAGTTTGATAAGATAAATATTTCTTGGACTTTGGTTAGATAAAAGTTTTAATATTCTTGTTTTATAAGATAAATAATACTTGGACTTTGGTTAGATAAAAGTTTTAATATTCTTGTTTGATAAGATAAATATTACTTGAACTTTGGTTAGATAAAAGTTTTAATATTCTTGTTTGATAAGATAAATAATACTTGGACTTTGGTTAGATAAAAGTTTTGATATTCTTGTTTGATAGGATAAATATTACTTGGATTTTGGTTCGATAGAAGTTTTGATATTCTAGTTTCATTAGATAAATATTACTTGGACTTTGGTTAGATAAAAGTTTTAATATTCTTGTTTGATAAGATAAAAAATACTTGGACTTTGGTTAGATAAAAGTTTTGATAATCTTGTTCGATAGGATAAATATTACTTGGATTTTGGTTCGATAGAAGTTTTGATATTCTAGCTTGATAAGATAAATATTACTTGGACTTTGGTTAGATAAAAGTTTCAATATTCTTGTTTGATAAGATAAATAATACTTGGACTTTGGTTAGATAAAAGTTTTGATATTCTTGTTTGATAGGATAAATATTACTTGGATTTTGGTTCGATAGAAGTTTTGATATTCTAGTTTGATAAGATAAATATTTCTTGGACTTGGTTAGATAAAAGTTTTAATATACTTGTTTGATAAGATAAATAATACTTGGACTTTGGTTAGATAAAAGTTTTGATATTCTGTTTGATAGGATAAATATTACTTGGATTTTGGTTTGATAGAAGTTTTGATATTCTAGTTTGATAAGATAAATATTTCTTGGACTTGGTTAGATAAAAGTTTTAATATACTTGTTTGATAAGATAAATAACACTTGGACTTTGGTTAGATAAAAGTTTTGATATTCTTGTTTGATAGGATAAATATTACTTGGATTTTGGTTTGATAGAAGTTTTGATATTCTAGTTTGATAAGATAAATATTTCTTGGACTTGGTTAGATAAAAGTTTTAATATACTTGTTTGATAAGATAAATAATACTTGGACTTTGGTTAGATAAAAGTTTTGATATTCTTGTTTGATAGGATAAATATTACTTGGATTTTGGTTCGATAGAAGTTTTGATATTCTTGTTTGATTAGGTAAATATTACTTGGACTTTGGTTACATAAAAGTTTTGATATTCTTGTTTGATAAGATAAATATTACTTGGACTTTGCTTATATAAAAGTTTTGATATTCTTGTTTGATAAGATAAATATTACTTGGACTTTGGTTATATAAAAGTTTTGATATTCTTGTTTGATAAGATAAATATTACTTGGACTTTAGTTAGAAAAAATTTTAATATTCTTGTTTGATAAGATAAATATTACTTGGACTTTGATTAGGTAAAATTTTAATATTCTTGTTTGATAAGATCTTGTTTGATAAGACTTTGGTTATATAAAAGTTTTGATATTCTTGTTTGATAAGATAAATATTACTTGGACTTTAGTTAGAAAAATTTTTAATATTCTTGTTTGATAAGATAAATATTACTTGGAATTTGGTTAGATAAAAGTTTTGATATTCTTGTTTGATAGGATAAATATTACTTGGATTTTGGTTCGATAGAAGTTTTGATATTCTAGTTTGATAAGATAAATATTACTTGGACTTTGGTTAGATAAAAGTTTTAATATTCTTGTTTGATAAGATAAATAATACTTGGACTTTGGTTAGATAAAAGTTTTGATATTCTTGTTTGATAGGATAAATATTACTTGGATTTTGGTTCGATAGAAGTTTTGATATTCTAGTTTGATAAGATAAATATTTCTTGGACATGGTTAGATAAAAGTTTTAATATACTTGTTTGATAAGATAAATAATACTTGGACTTTGGTTAGATAAAAGTTTTGATATTCTTGTTTGATAGGATAAATATTACTTGGATTTTGGTTTGATAGAAGTTTTGATATTCTAGTTTGATAAGATAAATAATACTTGGACTTTGGTTAGATAAAAGTTTTAATATTCTTGTTTGATAAGATAAATAATACTTGGACTTTGGTTAGATAAAAGTTTTGATATTCTTGTTTGATAGGATAAATATTACTTGGATTTTGGTTCGATAGAAATTTTGATATTCTAGTTTGATAAGATAAATATTTCTTGGACTTGGTTAGATAAAAGTTTTAATATACTTGTTTGATAAGATAAATAATACTTGGACTTTGGTTAGATAAAAGTTTTGATATTCTTGTTTGATAGGATAAATATTACTTGGATTTTGGTTCGATAGAAGTTTTGATATTCTAGTTTTATAAGATAAATATTACTTGGACTTTGGTTAGATAAAAGTTTTAATATTCCTGTTTGATAAGATAAATATTACTTGGACTTTGGTTAGATAAAAGTTTTGATATTCTTGTTTGATTAGGTAAATATTACTTGGACTTTGGTTAGATAAAAGTTTTGATATTCTTGTTTGATTAGGTAAATATTACTTGGACTTTGGTTACATAAAATTTTGATATTCTTGTTTGATAAGATAAATATTAGTTGGACTTTGGTTATATAAAAGTTTTGATATTCTTGTTTGATAAGATAAATATTACTTGGACTTTGGTTATATAAAAGTTTTGATATTCTTGTTTGATAAGATAAATATTACTTGGACTTTAGTTAGAAAAAATTTTAATATTCTTGTTTGATAAGATCTTGTTTGATAAGACTTTGGTTATATAAAAGTTTTGATATTCTTGTTTGATAAGATAAATATTACTTGGACTTTAGTTAGAAAAAATTTTAATATTCTTGTTTGATAAGATAAATATTACTTGGACTTAGGTTAGATAAAAGTTTTGATATTCTTTTTTGATAGGATAAATATTACTTGGATTTTGGTTCCATAGAAGTTTTGATATTCTAGTTTGATAAGATAAATAATACTTGGACTTTGGTTAGATAAAAGTTTTAATATTCTTGTTTGATAAGATAAATAATACTTGGACTTTGGTTAGATAAAAGTTTTGATATTCTTGTTTGATAGGATAAATTTTACTTGGATTTTGGTTCGATAGAAGTTTTGATATTCTAGTTTTATAAGATAAATATTACTTGGACTTTGGTTAGATAAAAGTTTTAATATTCTTGTTTGATAAGATAAATATTACTTGGACTTTGGTTAGATAAAAGTTTTGATATTCTTGTTTGATAAGGTAAATATTACTTGGACTTTGGTTACATAAAAGTTTTGATATTCTTGTTTGATAAGGTAAATATTACTTAGACTTTGGTTACATAAAAGTTTTGATATTCTTGTTTGATAAGATAAATATTACTTGGACTTTGGTTATATAAAAGTTTTGATATTCTTGTTTGATACGATAAATATTACTTGGACTTTAGTTAGAAAAAATTTTAATATTCTTGTTTGATAAGATAAATATTACTTGGACTTTGGTTAGATAAAATTTTAATATTCTTGTTTGATAAGATAAATATTACTTGGACTTTGGTTATATAAAAGTTTTGATATTCTTGTTTGATAAGATAAATATTACTTGGACTTTAGTTAGAAAAATTTTTAATATTCTTGTTTGATAAGATAAATATTACTTGGACTTTGGTTATATAAAAGTTTTGATATTCTTGTTTGATACGATAAATATTACTTGGACTTTAGTTAGAAAAAATTTTAATATTCTTGTTTGATAAGATAAATATTACTTGGACTTTGGTTAGATAAAATTTTAATATTCTTGTTTGATAAGATAAATATTATTTGGACTTTGGTTAGATAAAAGTTTTGATATTCTTGTTTGATAGGATAAATATTACTTGGATTTTGGTTCGATAGAAGTTTTGATATTCTAGTTTGATAAGATAAATATTACTTGGACTTTGGTTAGATAAAAGTTTTAATATTCTTGTTTGATAAGATAAATAATACTTGGACTTTGGTTATATAAAAGTTTTAATATTCTTGTTTGATAAGATAAATATTACTTGAACTTTGGTTAGATAAAAGTTTTAATATTCTTGTTTGATAAGATAAATAATACTTAGACTTTGGTTAGATAAAAGTTTTGATATTCTTGTTTGATAGGATAAATATTACTTGGATTTTGGTTCGATAGATGTTTTGATATTCTAGTTTGATAAGATAAATATTACTTGGACTTTGGTTAGATAAAAGTTTTAATATTCTTGTTTGATAAGATAAATAATGCTTGGACTTTGGTTAGATAAAAGTTTTAATATTCTTGTTTGATAAGATAAATATTACTTGAACTTTGGTTAGATAAAAGTTTTAATATTCTTGTTTGATAAGATAAATAATACTTGGACTTTGGTTAGATAAAAGTTTGGATATTCTTGTTTGATAGGATAAATATTACTTGGATTTTGGTTCGATAGAAGTTTTGATATTCTAGTTTGATAAGATAAATATTACTTGGACTTTGGTTAGATAAAAGTTTTAATATTCTTGTTTGATAAGATAAATAATACTTGGACTTTGGTTAGATAAAAGTTTTGATAATCTTGTTCGATAGGATAAATATTACTTGGATTTTGGTTCGATAGAAGTTTTGATATTCTAGTTTGATAAGATAAATATTACTTGGACTTTGGTTAGATAAAAGTTTTAATATTCTTGTTTGATAAGATAAATAATACTTGGACTTTGGTTAGATAAAAGTTTTGATATTCTTGTTTGATAGGATAAATATTACTTGGATTTTGGTTCGATAGAAGTTTTGATATTCTAGTTTGATAAGATAAATATTTCTTGGACTTGGTTAGATAAAAGTTTTAATATACTTGTTTGATAAGATAAATAATACTTGGACTTTGGTTAGATAAAAGTTTTGATATTCTTGTTTGATAGGATAAATATTATTTGGATTTTGGTTTGATAGAAGTTTTGATATTCTAGTTTGATAAGATAAATAATACTTGGACTTTGGTTAGATAAAAGTTTTAATATTCTTGTTTGATAAGATAAATAATACTTGGACTTTGGTTAGATAAAAGTTTTGATATTCTTGTTTGAAAGGATAAATTTTACTTGGATTTTGGTTCGATAGAAGTTTTGATATTCTAGTTTTATTAGATAAATATTACTTGGACTTTGGTTAGATAAAAGTTTTAATATTCTTGTTTGATAAGATAAATATTACTTGGACTTTGGTTAGATAAAATTTTGATATTCTTGTTTGATAAGGTAAATATTACTTGGACTTTGGTTACATAAAAGTTTTGATATTCTTGTTTGATAAGGTAAATATTACTTAGACTTTGGTTACATAAAAGTTTTGATATTCTTGTTTGATAAGATAAATATTACTTGGACTTTGGTTATATAAAAGTTTTGATATTCTTGTTTGATACGATAAATATTACTTGGACTTTAGTTAGAAAAAATTTTAATATTCTTGTTTGATAAGATAAATATTACTTGGACTTTGGTTAGATAAAATTTTAATATTCTTGTTTGATAAGATAAATATTACTTGGACTTTGGTTATATAAAAGTTTTGATATTCTTGTTTGATAAGATAAATATTACTTGGACTTTAGTTAGAAAAATTTTTAATATTCTTGTTTGATAAGATAAATATTACTTGGACTTTGGTTAGATAAAATTTTAATATTCTTGTTTGATAAGATAAATATTACTTGGACTTTGGTTAGATAAAAGTTTTGATATTCTTGTTTGATAGGATAAATATTACTTGGATTTTGGTTCGATAGAAGTTTTGATATTGTAGTTTGATAAGATAAATATTACTTGGTCTTTGGTTAGATAAAAGTTATAATATTCTGGTTTGATAAGATAAATAATACTTGGACTTTGGTTAGATAAAAGTTTTAATATTCTTGTTTGATAAGATAAATATTACTTGAACTTTGGTTAGATAAAAGTTTTAATATTCTTGTTTGATAAGATAAATAATACTTAGACTTTGGTTAGATAAAAGTTTTGATATTCTTGTTTGATAGGATAAATATTACTTGGATTTTGGTTCGATAGAAATTTTCATATTCTAGTTTGATAAGATAAATATTACTTGGACTTTGGTTAGATAAAAGTTTTAATATTCTTGTTTGATAAGATAAATAATACTTGGACTTTGGTTAGATAAAAGTTTTGATAATCTTGTTCGATAGGATAAATATTACTTGGATTTTGGTTCGATAGAAGTTTTGATATTCTTGTTTGATAAGATAAATATTACTTGGACTTTGGTTAGATAAAAGTTTTAATATTCTTGTTTGATAAGATAAATAATACTTGGACTTTGGTTAGATAAAAGTTTTGATAATCTTGTTCGATAGGATAAATATTGCTTGGATTTTGGTTCGATAGAAGTTTTGATATTCTTGTTTGATAAGATAAATATTACTTGGACTTTGGTTAGATAAAAGTTTTAATATTCTTGTTTGATAAGATAAATAATACTTGGACTTTGGTTAGATAAAAGTTTTGATAATCTTGTTCGATAGGATAAATATTACTTGGATTTTGGTTCGATAGAAGTTTTGATATTCTAGTTTGATAACATAAATATTACTTGGACTTTGGTTAGATAAAAGTTTCAATATTCTTGTTTGATAAGATAAATATTACTTGGACTTTGGTTAGATAAAAGTTTTGATATTCTTGTTTGATAAGGTAAATATTACTTGGACTTTGGTTACATAAAAGTTTTGATATTCTTGTTTGATAAGATAAATATTACTTGGACTTTGGTTATATAAAAGTTTTGATATTCTTGTTTGATAGGATAAATATTACTTGGACTTTAGTTAGAAAAAATTTTAATATTCTTGTTTGATAAGATAAATATTACTTGGACTTTGGTTAGATAAAATTTTAATATTCTTGTTTGATAAGATAAATATTACTTGGACTTTGGTTATATAAAAGTTTTGATATTCTTGTTTGATAAGATAAATATTACTTGGACTTTAGTTAGAAAAATTTTTAATATTCTTGTTTGATAAGATAAATATTACTTGGACTTTGGTTGCATAAAAGTTTTGATATTCTTGTTTGATAAGAGAAATATTACTTGGACTTTGGTTATATAAAAGTTTTGATATTCTTGTTTGATAAGATAAATATTACTTGGACTTTAGTTAGAAAAAATTTTAATATTCTTGTTTGATAAGATAAATATTACTTGGACTTTGGTTAGATAAAATTTTAATATTCTTGATTGATAAGATAAATATTACTTGGACTTTGGTTAGATAAAAGTTTTGATATTCTTGTTTGATAGGATAAATATTACTTGGATTTTGGTTCGATAGAAATTTTGATATTCTAGTTTGATAAGGTAAATATTACTTGGACTTTGGTTAGATAAAAGTTTTAATATTCTTGTTTGATAAGATAAATAATACTTGGACTTTGGTTAGATAAAAGTTTTGATAATCTTGTTCGATAGGATAAATATTACTTGGATTTTGGTTCGATAGAAGTTTTGATATTCTTGTTTGATAAGATAAATATTACTTGGACTTTGGTTAGATAAAAGTTTCAATATTCTTGTTTGATAAGATAAATATTACTTGGACTTTGGTTATATAAAAGTTTTTATATTCTTGTTTGATAAGATAAATATTACCTGGACTTTGGTTATATAAAAGTTTTGATATTCTTGTTTGATAAGATAAATATTACTTGGACTTTAGTTAGAAAAAATTTTAATATTCTTGTTTGATAAGATAAATAATACTTGGGCTTTGGTTAGATAAAAGTTTTGATATTCTTGTTTGATAGGATAAATTTTACTTGGATTTTGGTTCGATAGAAGTTTTGATATTCTAGTTTTATAAGATAAATATTACTTGGACTTTGGTTAGATAAAAGTTTTAATATTCCTGTTTGATAAGATAAATATTACTTGGACTTTGGTTAGATAAAAGTTTTGATATTCTTGTTTGATAGGATAAATTTTACTTGGATTTTGGTTCGATAGAAGTTTTGATATTCTAGTTTTATAAGATAAATATTACTTGGACTTTGGTTAGATAAAAGTTTTAATATTCTCGTTTGATAAGATAAATATTACTTGGACTTTGGTTAGATAAAAGTTTTGATATTCTTGTTTGATAAGGTAAATATTACTTGGACTTTGGTTACATAAAAGTTTTGATATTCTTGTTTGATAAGATAAATATTACTTGGACTTTGGTTATATAAAAGTTTTGATATTCTTGTTTGATACGATAAATATTACTTGGACTTTAGTTAGAAAAAATTTTAATATTCTTGTTTGATAAGATAAATATTACTTGGACTTTGGTTAGATAAAATTTTAATATTCTTGTTTGATAAGATAAATATTACTTGGACTTTGGTTATATAAAAGTTTTGATATTCTTGTTTGATAAGATAAATATTACTTGGACTTTAGTTAGAAAAATTTTTAATATTCTTGTTTGATAAGATAAATATTACTTGGACTTTGATTAGATAAAATTTTAATATTCTTGTTTGATAAGATAAATATTACTTGGACTTTGGTTAGATAAAAGTTTTGATATTCTTGTTTGATAGGATAAATATTACTTGGATTTTGGTTCGATAGAAGTTTTGATATTCTAGTTTGATAAGATAAATATTACTTGGACTTTGGTTAGATAAAAGTTTTAATATTCTTGTTTGATAAGATAAATAATGCTTGGACTTTGGTTAGATAAAAGTTTTAATATTCTTGTTTGATAAGATAAATATTACTTGAACTTTGGTTAGATAAAAGTTTTAATATTCTTGTTTGATAAGATAAATAATACTTGGACTTTGGTTAGATAAAAGTTTGGATATTCTTGTTTGATAGGATAAATATTACTTGGATTTTGGTTCGATAGAAGTTTTGATATTCTAGTTTGATAAGATAAATATTACTTGGACTTTGGTTAGATAAAAGTTTTAATATTCTTGTTTGATAAGATAAATAATACTTGGACTTTGGTTAGATAAAAGTTTTGATAATCTTGTTCGATAGGATAAATATTACTTGGATTTTGGTTCGATAGAAGTTTTGATATTCTAGTTTGATAAGATAAATATTACTTGGACTTTGGTTAGATAAAAGTTTTAATATTCTTGTTTGATAAGATAAATAATACTTGGACTTTGGTTAGATAAAAGTTTTGATATTCTTGTTTGATAGGATAAATATTACTTGGATTTTGGTTCGATAGAAGTTTTGATATTCTAGTTTGATAAGATAAATATTTCTTGGACTTGGTTAGATAAAAGTTTTAATATACTTGTTTGATAAGATAAATAATACTTGGACTTTGGTTAGATAAAAGTTTTGATATTCTTGTTTGATAGGATAAATATTATTTGGATTTTGGTTTGATAGAAGTTTTGATATTCTAGTTTGATAAGATAAATAATACTTGGACTTTGGTTAGATAAAAGTTTTAATATTCTTGTTTGATAAGATAAATAATACTTGGACTTTGGTTAGATAAAAGTTTTGATATTCTTGTTTGAAAGGATAAATTTTACTTGGATTTTGGTTCGATAGAAGTTTTGATATTCTAGTTTTATAAGATAAATATTACTTGGACTTTGGTTAGATAAAAGTTTTAATATTCTTGTTTGATAAGATAAATATTACTTGGACTTTGGTTAGATAAAATTTTGATATTCTTGTTTGATAAGGTAAATATTACTTGGACTTTGGTTACATAAAAGTTTTGATATTCTTGTTTGATAAGGTAAATATTACTTAGACTTTGGTTACATAAAAGTTTTGATATTCTTGTTTGATAAGATAAATATTACTTGGACTTTGGTTATATAAAAGTTTTGATATTCTTGTTTGATACGATAAATATTACTTGGACTTTAGTTAGAAAAAATTTTAATATTCTTGTTTGATAAGATAAATATTACTTGGACTTTGGTTAGATAAAATTTTAATATTCTTGTTTGATAAGATAAATATTACTTGGACTTTGGTTATATAAAAGTTTTGATATTCTTGTTTGATAAGATAAATATTACTTGGACTTTAGTTAGAAAAATTTTTAATATTCTTGTTTGATAAGATAAATATTACTTGGACTTTGGTTAGATAAAATTTTAATATTCTTGTTTGATAAGATAAATATTACTTGGACTTTGGTTAGATAAAAGTTTTGATATTCTTGTTTGATAGGATAAATATTACTTGGATTTTGGTTCGATAGAAGTTTTGATATTCTAGTTTGATAAGATAAATATTACTTGGTCTTTGGTTAGATAAAAGTTATAATATTCTGGTTTGATAAGATAAATAATACTTGGACTTTGGTTAGATAAAAGTTTTAATATTCTTGTTTGATAAGATAAATAATACTTGGACTTTGGTTAGATAAAAGTTTTAATATTCTTGTTTGATAAGATAAATATTACTTGAACTTTGGTTAGATAAAAGTTTTAATATTCTTGTTTGATAAGATAAATAATACTTAGACTTTGGTTAGATAAAAGTTTTGATATTCTTGTTTGATAGGATAAATATTACTTGGATTTTGGTTCGATAGAAATTTTGATATTCTAGTTTGATAAGATAAATATTACTTGGACTTTGGTTAGATAAAAGTTTTAATATTCTTGTTTGATAAGATAAATAATACTTGGACTTTGGTTAGATAAAAGTTTTGATAATCTTGTTCGATAGGATAAATATTACTTGGATTTTGGTTCGATAGAAGTTTTGATATTCTTGTTTGATAAGATAAATATTACTTGGACTTTGGTTAGATAAAAGTTTTAATATTCTTGTTTGATAAGATAAATAATACTTGGACTTTGGTTAGATAAAAGTTTTGATAATCTTGTTCGATAGGATAAATATTGCTTGGATTTTGGTTCGATAGAAGTTTTGATATTCTTGTTTGATAAGATAAATATTACTTGGACTTTGGTTAGATAAAAGTTTTAATATTCTTGTTTGATAAGATAAATAATACTTGGACTTTGGTTAGATAAAAGTTTTGATAATCTTGTTCGATAGGATAAATATTACTTGGATTTTGGTTCGATAGAAGTTTTGATATTCTAGTTTGATAACATAAATATTACTTGGACTTTGGTTAGATAAAAGTTTCAATATTCTTGTTTGATAAGATAAATATTACTTGGACTTTGGTTAGATAAAAGTTTTGATATTCTTGTTTGATAAGGTAAATATTACTTGGACTTTGGTTACATAAAAGTTTTGATATTCTTGTTTGATAAGATAAATATTACTTGGACTTTGGTTATATAAAAGTTTTGATATTCTTGTTTGATAGGATAAATATTACTTGGACTTTAGTTAGAAAAAATTTTAATATTCTTGTTTGATAAGATAAATATTACTTGGACTTTGGTTAGATAAAATTTTAATATTCTTGTTTGATAAGATAAATATTACTTGGACTTTGGTTATATAAAAGTTTTGATATTCTTGTTTGATAAGATAAATATTACTTGGACTTTAGTTAGAAAAATTTTTAATATTCTTGTTTGATAAGATAAATATTACTTGGACTTTGGTTGCATAAAAGTTTTGATATTCTTGTTTGATAAGAGAAATATTACTTGGACTTTGGTTATATAAAAGTTTTGATATTCTTGTTTGATAAGATAAATATTACTTGGACTTTAGTTAGAAAAAATTTTAATATTCTTGTTTGATAAGATAAATATTACTTGGACTTTGGTTAGATAAAATTTTAATATTCTTGATTGATAAGATAAATATTACTTGGACTTTGGTTAGATAAAAGTTTTGATATTCTTGTTTGATAGGATAAATATTACTTGGATTTTGGTTCGATAGAAATTTTGATATTCTAGTTTGATAAGGTAAATATTACTTGGACTTTGGTTAGATAAAAGTTTTAATATTCTTGTTTGATAAGATAAATAATACTTGGACTTTGGTTAGATAAAAGTTTTGATAATCTTGTTCGATAGGATAAATATTACTTGGATTTTGGTTCGATAGAAGTTTTGATATTCTTGTTTGATAAGATAAATATTACTTGGACTTTGGTTAGATAAAAGTTTCAATATTCTTGTTTGATAAGATAAATATTACTTGGACTTTGGTTATATAAAAGTTTTTATATTCTTGTTTGATAAGATAAATATTACCTGGACTTTGGTTATATAAAAGTTTTGATATTCTTGTTTGATAAGATAAATATTACTTGGACTTTAGTTAGAAAAAATTTTAATATTCTTGTTTGATAAGATAAATAATACTTGGGCTTTGGTTAGATAAAAGTTTTGATATTCTTGTTTGATAGGATAAATTTTACTTGGATTTTGGTTCGATAGAAGTTTTGATATTCTAGTTTTATAAGATAAATATTACTTGGACTTTGGTTAGATAAAAGTTTTAATATTCCTGTTTGATAAGATAAATATTACTTGGACTTTGGTTAGATAAAAGTTTTGATATTCTTGTTTGATAGGATAAATTTTACTTGGATTTTGGTTCGATAGAAGTTTTGATATTCTAGTTTTATAAGATAAATATTACTTGGACTTTGGTTAGATAAAAGTTTTAATATTCTCGTTTGATAAGATAAATATTACTTGGACTTTGGTTAGATAAAAGTTTTGATATTCTTGTTTGATAAGGTAAATATTACTTGGACTTTGGTTACATAAAAGTTTTGATATTCTTGTTTGATAAGATAAATATTACTTGGACTTTGGTTATATAAAAGTTTTGATATTCTTGTTTGATACGATAAATATTACTTGGACTTTAGTTAGAAAAAATTTTAATATTCTTGTTTGATAAGATAAATATTACTTGGACTTTGGTTAGATAAAATTTTAATATTCTTGTTTGATAAGATAAATATTACTTGGACTTTGGTTATATAAAAGTTTTGATATTCTTGTTTGATAAGATAAATATTACTTGGACTTTAGTTAGAAAAATTTTTAATATTCTTGTTTGATAAGATAAATATTACTTGGACTTTGGTTGCATAAAAATTTTGATATTCTTGTTTGATAAGATAAATATTACTTGGACTTTGGTTATATAAAAGTTTTGATATTCTTGTTTGATAAGATAAATATTACTTGGACTTTGGTTAGATAAAATTTTAATATTCTTGTTTGATAAGATAAATATTACTTGGACTTTGGTTAATAAACGTTTTAATATTCTTTTTTGATAAGATAAATATTACCTGGACTTTGGTTAGAGAAAAGTTTTGATTGAAGTGTATAATAATTAAAAAAACCACATCATTTTTTGTCTCATTGACACACACCTCATTTTTCTGAAAATTAATTTAAACAAAGTAGTTTGAACCTCATCTGCCAAAAAAAAACTTAAATTAGTTTTTCACGTGTAAAAAACACTTCAAATTTTTCGTATTTTCACACATATTTTCACAAAAAACCACAAGAAACATACTATTTACCTTCTCCCCCATAACGTTTCCCATAGATTTTCATAAAATTCTCCTGACCCTATTACTGTGCCAGAACTCTCATTTATGCTACTACTCAAATACCATATTTTGTGATTTTCTAACAACATTTTTCCCACCACTCCAGATATGCTTCAAAGGGCATGGATGAAGGCGAATTATTAAGCTGATATTGCCCGTATAAGGAATGGTGCTTAAGTAGTTGTTGCATTAAAAGCTACCATATTTTGCGACTTTGTAAGAGCATCTGTATAAAGATACGTTCAGTATATCATGAGTTATAACCGTTTAATTTTGTGACATTATTTTCTGTACACTCTGTATAATGACAGAGTTGAGATTATTATCTGCTGATTTCAAATTACCACGTTTTGATATTCTTGCATTTCAAATTAGCGTACAACAGGGTCGCATATATTGGGTCTGCGTGTGTGAGGATTGGTCTTCTACTTTGAGAATCTTCAGTAATGTAACGGAGCAAAAAGGTTCAGAAAGTTAGTATCTACTTCATAGATTTTTCTAAAACTTTTTAAACACATTTAAGACGTAGGGGGAATTCTTATCCTACAACGCAATTGCAGCTTTTTGCCCCACTTTTTCCCTCCTCGATCAAGTCAATTACTTCTCTCCGACTTTTATTTTTTTCTAAATCCGGGCCTGGTCTGGTAAACATAACCTTTTTTTATCAGTATTGTAAGAAAATTGACAGTTAAATGTCTAATATAGATCAACAGGTAAAGAATGCATACTTTTGCAATTCTGTGAATATGTCTATTTTTTCCTTTTTTGTTTTTGACATACTACAATTGCGTGAAGAATTGCCGATTCGTTTCGACTATATGCTGACTCATAGTAGAATTTTTTTATGATTGCAGTACTCACTACAACATTTAACAGATATCTGCCAGATGGTTTAGTGAAAAGCTCTGACGCCACGTCAAGGCACCATCCATGTCAGAGTGTTTTGCTCTAACCTGGAGAAAACCCCTCCACACATAGGCAGGTAGTGTGGAAGGAAAAAGAGGGCTTCAAGTACCATAAAATATCCATTAAAGTGTGAATCAGAATTATCTGTTAAGTAAATTTAATGGAAATATTTTATGGCATCTTGCGCAAGATCTAATATAAAAAAGGGAAAAAATTAGACCTTGTTCCAATAGTCAAAAACCTCCACTAGTACCTTCGCTTCTCGGCAAGCGACTGTCCACTACAGCTTTCGACACTAGTGGCTGGAGATCAGGAGGATCTACTGAGTCACCGCAATGAATGGACCGAAAATGAGCATTCCACACTAATTTAAAAGTGCACTATTGGTTGTCCAGTTTGAAGAGGACCCACTGAACAACCTAATAGCTGTCCAGTGGGTTTTCTTCCCCATACCATCTCTAAGTCCTTGTGACCTGGTCAATTAGTTCATTGTGTGTAAAAAGAACCTCCAAAGAGTAAGTTAAACCATGAATTTACATACTATATGAAACCTATTTACTAATTTTCAAAGATACGGCACGAAGCCTCATCCCTGTTTTGTGTTCCTAGAAGATGACAAATCAGCAAGGCTAATTTAATTGAGAAAGATACACATAAGACAGCATTTTAAATATAAATGTTGAGATGTTTTTTTCCCGATGCATTAAAATTAAAATCAATTATTATTTTCTTCTTCTGTTGGAGAGCTAACTTTTCCAAATCATTTTCAAACTCTTCCTGGCAATCACCTTCTTCGAGGCATTTTCTCTTTACACAAGTGGAGCTTAAATGACCAAGTCAAAATAAGAACCACAAAAAAGCCACGTGCCAGATATTAATCTCGAGGACGGTATGAGAATACATTTATTTATATCTTAGATATAATAGAGAACATATTAACACAATAACATAAATAAAAAAAGCAAAACTAATATATTAATTCATATACAGACAGACAGAATAACACACTAACATTCATACGAAGAGACTAACATACAACAGACATCCTAACACAATAACATGCATACAAAAAGAAAAGCTACCATACTCATTCACACAGACAGACAGACTGACAGACTCACACACTAACATTCATACCTACAGACAGACATACAACAGACACACTAACACAATAACATGCACACAAAAAGAAAAACTAACATATTCATTCACACAGACAGACACTCAGACGAACAGACTAATATTCATACCTAAAGACAGATATAAAACAGACATACTAACACAATAACATGCAAACAGAAAGAAAAACTAACATACTCATTCACCCAGACAGAAACAGACTAACACACTAACATTCATACGTAGAGACCGACATACAACAGACATACTAACACAATAACATGCACGCAGAAAGAAAAACTAACATACTCATTCACACAGACAGACACACAGAATAACAGACTAATATTCATACCTAAAGACAGATATAAAACAGATATACTAACAGAATAACATGCACACAGAAAGAAAAACTAACATTCTCATTCACACAGAGAGACAGACAACCTAACACACTAACATTCATACGTAGGGAGCGACATACAACAGACATATTAAAACAATAACATGCACGCAGAAAGAAAAACTAACATACTCATTCACACAGACAGACAGACAGCCTAACACACTAACATTCATACGTAGAGACAGACATACAACACTTACTAACACAATAACATACAAGCAGAAAGAAAAACTAACATACTCATTCATACAGACAGACACAGACTAACACACTAACATTCATACGTAGAGACCGACATACAACAGACATACTAACACAATAACATGCACGCAGAAAGAAAAACTGAGATACTCATTCACACAGACAGACAGACAGACAGACAGCCTAACACACTAACATTCACACGTAGAGACAGACATACAACACTTACTAACACAATAACATGCACACAGAAAGAAAAACTGACATACTCATTCACACAGACAGACAGAGACTAACACACTAACATTCATACGTAGAGACCGACATACAACAGACATACTAACACAATAACATGCACACAGAAAGAAAAACTGAGATACTCATTCACACAGACAGACAGACAGCCTAACACACTAACATTCAAAGGTAGAGACAGACATATAACACTTACTAACACAATAACATGCACACAGCGAGAAAAACTAACATACTCATTAACACAGACACAGACTAACACACTAACATTCATACGTAGAGACCGACATACAACAGACATACTAACACAATAACATGCATACGGAAAGAATATAGAATGCGTGAATCCATAATAGCGCACAGCGGAATAAGTAAGTTATCACTATTCATTGGCGATTAAGTGGGTTGTTGTGTACCTGGTGGAAAGCGTCAAAAGCAGTTAATCAAAGTGTGAAATCAGACAAATACGTATTTTAATGTTAATATGAACTTGGGGGTCACTGGTAGAATAAGTGATTGCATTCAGCCCTTTGGATGAACAGCAATCTCCCTCAACGGAAGAGATAGAACGCGTGCAACCATTATAGAGCCAGGGGAATAATTAAGTTATCACTATCAATTGGCGTTTTAGTGTGATGTTTATGCACCTAGTGGAGAAGGTTAAAGCTCTTACTCAAAGTGTGAAATCGCACAAATACGTAATTTAACCTGTTAATATGTACCTGGTGGTCCATGGCTGAATAAGAAACTGCGTTCAGCCCTTTGGACGAACAGCAATCACCCTCAACAGAAGATATAGAACGAGAGCAGCCATTATAGAGCACAGCGGAATAATTAAATTACTCTATTAATTGGCGTTTAAGTGTGTTGTTACGTACTAGTGGAAAAGGTAAAAGCTGTTAATCAAAGTGTGTAATGACACAAATACGTATTTTAATCTGTTAATATGTACCTGGGGGTCACTGGTTGAATAAGTGACTGCGTTCAGCCCTTTGGACGAACAGCAATCACAATCAACAGAAGATATACAACGCGTGCAGCCATTACAGCGCACAGCGGAATAATTAATTTAACCCTATTAATTGGCGTTTTAGTGTGTTTTTATGTACCTAGTGTAGAAGGTTAAAGCTGTTAATCAAAGTGTGAAATCAGACAAATACGTATTTTAATCTGTTAATATGTACCTAGGGGTCACTTGTCGAATAAGTGACTGCGTTCAGCCCTTTGGACGAACAGCAATCACCACCAACAGAAGATATAGAACGACTGCAGCCATTACAGCGCACAGCGAAATAATTAATTTAACCCTATTAATTGGCGTTTTAGTGTGTTGTTATGTACCTATTGAAGAAGGTTAATGCTGTTAATCAAAGTGTGAAATCAGAAATATACGTATTTTAATCTGTTAATATGTACCTGGGGGTCACTGGTTGAATAAGTGACTGCGTTCAACCCTTTGGACTAACAGCGATCACCATCAACAGAAGATATAGAACGCATGCAGCCATTACAGCGCACAGCGGAATGATTAATTTAACCCTATTAATTGGCGTTTTAGTGTGTTGTTATGTACCTAGTGAAGAAGGTTAATGCTGATAATCAAAGTGTGAAATCAGACAAATAGGTATTTTAATCTGTTAATATGTACCTGGGGGGTCGCTGGTTGAATAAGTGACTGCGTTCAGCCCTTTGGACGAACAGCAATCACCATCAACAGAAGATATAGAACGCGTGCAGCCATTACATCGAACAGCGGAATAATTAATTAAACCCTATTAATTTGCGTTTTAGTGTGTTGTTATGTACCCATTGGAGAAGGTCAAACCTGTTAATCAAAGTGCGAAATCAGACAAATATGTATTTTAATCTGTTAATATGTACCTGGGGGTCACTGCTTGAATAAGTGACTGCATTCAGCCCTATGGACGAAAAGCGGAATAATTAATTTATCCCTATTAATTGGCGTTTTAGTGTATTGTTATGTACCTAGTGTAGAAGGTTAAAGCTGTTAATCAAAATGTGAAATCAGAAAAATACGTATTTTAATCTGTTAATATGTACCTGGGGGTCACTGGTTGAATAAGTGACTGCGTTCAGCCCTCTCAACGAACAGCAATCACCATCAACAGAAGATATAGAACGCATGCAGCCATTACAGCGCACAGCGGAATAATTAATTTAACCCTATTAATTGGCGTTTTAGTGTGTTGTTAGGTACCTAGTGAAGAAGATTAAAGCTGTTAATCAAAGTGTGAAATCAGACAAATACGTATTTTAATCTGCTAATATGTATCTGGGGTTTACTGGTTGAATAAATGAGTGAGTCCAGCCATTTCGACGAACAGTAATCACCATCAACAGAAGATATAGAACGCATTAAGCCATTACAGCGCACAGCGGAATAATGAATTTAACGCTATTAATTGGCGATTTAGTGTGTTGTTATGTACCTAGTGTAGAAGGTTAAAGCTGTTGATCAAAGTGTGAAATCAGACAAATACGTATTATAATCTGTTAATATGTACCTGAGGGTCACTGGTAGAATAAGTGACTGTGTTCAGTACTATGGACGAACAGCAATCACCATCAACAGAAGGTGTAGAACGGGTGCAGCCATTACAACGAACAGCGGAATAATTAATTTTACCCCATTAATTGGCGTTTTATTGTGTTGCTATGTACCTAGTGGAAAACGTAAAAGTAGTTAATGAAAGTGTGAAATCAGACAAATAGGAATTTTAATCTTCTAATGTGTATCTGGGGGTCACTGGTTGAATTAGTGACTGCGTTCAGCCCTTTGGACGAACAGCAATCATCATCAACAGAAGATATAGAAGGAGTGCAGCCATTACAGCGCTAGCGGAATAATTAATTTAACCCTATTAATTGTCGTCCTATTGTGTTGTTATGTACCTAGTGGAAAACGTTAAAGTAGTTAATGAAATTGTGAAATCAGACAAATAGGCATTTTAATCTTTTAATGTGTATCTGGGGATCACTGGTTGAATTAGTGACTGCATCCAGCCCTTCAGAAGAACAGCAATCAGAATCAACAGAAGATATACAACGCTTGCAACCATTACAACGCACAGCGGAATACTTAATTTATCCCTATTAATTGACATTTTAGTGTGTTCTTATGTACCAAGTGGAAAGCGTTAAAGTAGTTAATGATAGTGTGAAATGACACAAATAGGCATTTTAATCTTTTAATCTGTATCTGGGGGTCACTGGTTCAATAAGTGACTGCGTTCAGCGCTTTGGACGAACAGCAATCACCAGCAACAGAAGATATAGAACGCGTGCAGCCATTACAGCGCACAGCGGAATAATTAATTTATCCCTATTAATTGGCGTTTTAGTGTATTCTTATGTACCTAGTGGAAAGCGTTAAAGTAGTTAATGAAAGTGTGAAATGACAGAAATAGGCATTTTAATCTTTTAATCTGTATCTGGGGGTCACTGGTTGAATTTGACTGCCTTCAGCCTTTTGGACGAACAGCAATCACCATCAACAGAAGATATAAAACGCTTGCCACCATTACAGCGCACAGCGGAATAATTAATTTAACCCTATTAATTGGCGTTTTATTGTGGTGTTATGTACCTAGTGGAAAACGTTAAAGTAGTCAATGAAAGTGTGAAATCAGACAAATAGGCATTTTAAACTTTTAATGTGTATCTGGGGGTCACTGGTTGAATTAGTGTGTGCGTTCAGCCCTTTGGATGAACAGCAATCACCAGCAAAAGAAGATATAGAACGCGTGCAGCCATTACAGCGCACAGCGGAATAAATAATTTCACCCTATTTATTGGCGTTTTATTGTGTTGTTACGTACCTAGTGGAAAGGGTTATAGTAGATAATGAAAGTGTGAAATCAGACAAATAGGCATTTTAATCTTTTAATCTGTGTCTGGGGGTCACTGGTTGAATAAGTGACTGCGTTCAGCGCTTTGGACGAACAGCAATCACCAGCAACAGAAGATATAGAACGCGTGCAGCCATTACAGTGCACAGCGGAATAATTAATTTATCCCTATTAATTGGCGTTTTAGTGTATTCTTATGTACCTAGTGGAAAGCGTTAAAGTAGTTAATGAAAGTGTGAAATGACACAAATAGGCATTTTAATCTTTTAATCTGTATCTGGGGGTCACTGGTTGAATTAGTGACTGCCTTCAGCCTTTTGGACGAACAGCAATCACCATCAACAGAAGATATACAACGCTTGCCACCATTACAGCGCATAGCGAAATAATTAATTTAACCCTATTAATTGGCGTTTTATTGTGGTGTTATGTACCTAGTGGAAAACGTTAAAGTAGTTAATGAAAGTGTGAAATCAGACAAATAGGCATTTTAATCTTTTAATGTGTATCTGGGGGTCACTGGTTGAATTAGTGACTGCGTTCAGCCCTTTGGACGAACAGCAATCACCATCAACAGAAGATATAGAACGCATGCAGCCATTACAGCGCACAGCGGAATAATGAATTTAACGCTATTAATTGACGTTTTAGTGTGTTGTTATGTACGTAGTGTAGAAGGTTAAAGCTGTTGATCAAAGTGCGAAATCAGACAAATACGTATTTTAATCTGTTAATATGTACCTGAGGGTCACTGGTAGAATAAGTGACTGCATTCAGCCCTACGGACGAATAGCAATCACCATCAACAGAAGGTATAGAACGGGTGCAGCCATTAGAGCGCACAGGGGAATAATTAATTTTACCCTATTAATTGGCGTTTTATTGTGTTGTTATGTACCTAGTGGAAAACGTAAAAGTAGTTAATAAAAGTGTGAAATCAGACAAATAAGAATTTTAATCTTCTAATGTGTATCTGGGGGTCACTGGTTGAATTAGTGACTGCGTTCAGTCCTTTGGACGAACAGCAATCACCATCAACAGAAGATATAGAAAGCGTGCAGCCATTACAGCGTACAGCGGAATAATTAATTTAACCCTATTAATTGGCGTTTTATTGTGTTGTTATATACCTATTGGAAAACGGTAAAGTAGTTAATGAAAGTGTGAAATGACACAAATAGGCATTTTAATCTTTTAATCTCTATCTGGGGGTCACTGGTTGAATTAGTGACTGCCTTCAGCCTTTTGACGAACAGCAATCACCATCAACAGAAGATATACAACGCTTGCCACCATTACAGCGCACAGCGGAATAATTAATTTAACCCTATTAATTGGCGTTTTATTGTGGTGTTATGTACCTAGTGGAAAACGTTAAAGTAGTTAATGAAAGTGTGAAATAAGACAAATAGGCATTTTAATCTTTTAATGTGTATCTGGGGGTCACTGGTTGAATTAGTGACTGCGTTCAGCCCTTTGGACGAACAGCAATCACCAGCAACAGAAGATATAGAACGCGTGAAACCATTACAGCGCACAGCGGAATAATCAATTTAACCCTATTAATTGGCGTTTTAGTGTGTTGTTATGTACGTAGTGGAAAGCGTTAAAGCAGTTAATGAAAGTGTGAAATCAGACAAATAGGCATTTTAATCTTTTAATGTGTACCAGGGGGTCACTAGTTGAATTAGTGACTGCGTTCAGCCATTTGGATGAACAGCAATCACCATCAACAGAAGATATAGAATGCGTGCAGCCATTGCAACGCACAGCGGAATGATTAATTTAACCCTAGTAATTGGCGTTTTAT
This sequence comes from Ryuthela nishihirai, assembly GCA_038380435.1. Classification (NCBI taxonomy): domain Eukaryota; kingdom Metazoa; phylum Arthropoda; class Arachnida; order Araneae; family Heptathelidae; genus Ryuthela; species Ryuthela nishihirai. The sequence continues at coordinate 42,323,852 of JAWZYU010000006.1, forward strand.
TGTGTTGTTATGTACCTTGTGGAAAAGGTTAAAGTAGTTAATGAAATTGTGAAATCAGACAAATAGGCATTTTAATCTTTTAATGTGTATCTGGAAGTCACTGGTTGAATTAGTGACTGCTTTCAGCCTTTTGGACGAATAGCAATCACCATCAACAGAAGATATAAAACGCGTGCAGCCATTACTGCGCACAGTGGAAAAATTATTTTAAACCTATTAATTGGCGTTTTAGTATGTTGTTATGTACGTAGTGGAAAGCGTTATAGTAGTTAATGAAAGTGTGAAATCAGACAAATAGGCATTTCAATCTTTTAATGTGTATCTGGGGGTCACTGGTTGAATTAGTGACTGTGTTCATCCCTTTGCACTAAGAGCAATCACTAGCAACAGAAGATATAGAACGCGTGGAGCCATTACAGCGCACAGCAGAATAATTAATTTAACCCTATTAATTGGCGTCTTATTGTGTTGTTATGTACCTAGTGGAAAACGTTAAAGTAGTTAATGAAAGTGTGCAATCAGACAAATAGGCATTTGAATCTTTTAATGTGTATCTGGTTGTCACTGGTTGAATTAGTGACTGCGTTCAGCTCTTTGGACGAACAGCAATCACCATCAACAGAAGATATAGAACGCGTGCAGCCATTACTGCGCACAGTGGAAAAATTATTTTAATCCTATTAATTGGCGTTTTAGTGTGTTGTTACGTACGTAGTGGAAAGCGTTATAGTAGTTAATGAAAGTGTGAAATCAGACAAATAGGCATTTCAATCTTTTAATGTGTATCTGGGGGTCACTGGTTGAATTAGTGACTGCGTTCAGCCCTTTGGACTAAGAGCAATCACTAGCAACAGAAGATATAGAACGCGTGCAGCCATTACAGCGCACAGCGGAATAATTAATTTAACCCTATTAATTGGCGTCTTATTGTGTTGTTATGTACCTAGTGGAAAACGTTAAATTAGTTAATGAAAGTGTGAAATCAGACAAATAGGCATTTCAATCTTTTAATGTGTATCTGGGGTTCACTGATTGAATTAGTGACTGCGTTCAGCCCTTTGGACGAACAGCAATCAACATCAACAGAAGATATAGAACGCGTGCAGCCATTACAGCGCACAGCGGAATAATTAATTTAACCCTCTTAATTGGCGTTTTATTGTGTTGTTATGTACGTAGTGGAGAAAGTTAAAGTAGTTAATGAATGTGTGAAATCAGACAAAGAGTCATTTTAATCTTTTAATGTGTATCTGGGGGTCACTGGTTGAATTAGTGACTGCGTTCAGCCCTTTGGACGAACAGCAACCACCATCAACAGAAGATATAGAACGCGTGCAGCCATTACAGTGCACAGCGGAATAATTAATTTAACTCTATTAATTCGCGTTTTATTGTGTTGTTATGTACTTAGTGGAGAAGGTTAAAGTAGTTAATGAAAGTGTGAAATCAGAGAAATAGGCATTTTAATCTTTTAATGTGTATCTGGGGGTCACTGGTTGAATTAGTGACTGCGTTCAGCCCTCTTGGACGAACAGCAATCACCAGCAACAGAAGATATAGAACGCGTGCAGCCATTACAGCGCACAGCGGAATAATTAATTTCACCCTATTAACTGGCGTTTTATTGTGTTGTTATGTATCTAGTGGAGAAAGTTAAAGTAGTTAATGAAAGTGTGAAATCAGACAAATAGGCATTTTAATCTTTTAATGTGTATCTGGGGGTCACTGTTTGAATTAGTGACTGCGTTCAGCCCTTTGGACGAACAGCAATCACCATCAACAGAAGATATAGAAGGCTTGCTGTCATTACAGCGCACAGCGGAATAATTAATTTAACCCTATTAATTGGCCTTTTATTGTGTTGTTATGTACCTAGTGGAAATCGTTAAAGTAGTTAATGAAAGTGTGAAATCAGACAAATAGGCATTTTAATGTTTTAATGTGTATCTGGGGGTCAGTTTTTGAATTAGTGACTGCGTTCAACCCTATGGACGAACAGCAATCACCATCAACAGAAGATATAGAACGCGTGCAGCCATTACAGCGCACAGCGGAATAATTAATTTAACCCTATTAATTGGCGTCTTATTGTGTTGTTATGTTTCTAGTGGAAAACGTTAAAGTAGTTAATGAAAGTGTGAAATCAGACAAATAGGCATTTCAATCTTTTAATGTGTATCTAGGGGTCACTGATTGAATTAGTGACTGCGTTCAGCCCTTTGGACGAACAGCAATCAACATCAACAGAAGATATAGAACGCGTGCAGCCATTACAGCGCACAGCGGAAAAATTAATTTAACACTATTAATTGGCGTTTTATTGTGTTGTTATGTACCTAGTGGAGAAGGTTAAAGTAGTTAATGAAAGTGTGAATTCAGACAAATAGTCATTTTAATCTTTTAATGTGTATCTGGGGGTCACTGGTTGAATTAATGACTGCGTTCAGCCCTTTGGACGAACAGCAATAACCAGCAACAGAAGATATAGAACGCGTGCAGCCATTACAGCGCACAGCGGAAAAATTAATTTAACCCTATTATTTGGCGTTTTATTGTGTTCTTATGTACCTAGTGGAAATCGTTAAAGTAGTTAATGAAAGTGTGAAATCAGACAAATAGGCATTTTAATCTTTTAATGTGTATCTGGGATCACTGGTTGAATTAGTGACTACGTTAAACCCTTTGGACGAACAGCAATCACCGTCAACAGAAGATATAGAACGCTTGCAACCATTACAGCGCACAGCGGAATAATTAATTTAACCCTATTAATTGGCGTTTTAGTGTGTTCTTATGTACCAAGTGGAAAGCGTTAAAGTAGTTAATGAAAGTGTGAAATGACACAAATAGGCATTTTAATCTTTTAATCTGTATCTGGGGGACACTGGTTGAATTAGTGACTGCCTTCAGCCCTTTGACGAACAGCAATCACCATCAACAGAAGATATACAACGCTTGCCACCATTACAGCGCACAGCGGAATAATTAATTTAACCCTATTAATTGGCGTTTTATTGTGGTGTTATGTACCTAGTGGAAAACGTTAAAGTAGTTAATGAAAGTGTGAAATAAGACAAATAGGCATTTTAATCTTTTAATGTGTATCTGGGGGTCACTGGTTGAATTAGTGACTGCGTTCAGCCCTTTGGACGAACAGCAATGACCAGCAACAGAAGATATAGAACGCGTGAAACCATTACAGCGCACAGCGGAATAATCAATTTAACCCTATTAATTGGCGTTTTAGTGTGTTGTTATGTACGTAGCGGAAAGCGTTAAAGCAGTTAATGAAAGTGTGAAATCAGACAAATAGGCATTTTAATCTTTTAATGTGTATCTGGGGGTCACTAGTTGAATTAGTGACTGCGTTCAGCCATTTGGATGAACAGCAATCACCATCAACAGAAGATATAGAATGCGTGCAGCCATTGCAACGCACAGCGGAATGATTAATTTAACCCTAGTAATTGGCGTTTTATTGTGTTGTTATGTACCTTGTGGAAAAGGTTAAAGTAGTTAATGAAATTGTGAAATCAGACAAATAGGCATTTTAATCTTTTAATGTGTATCTGGAAGTCACTGGTTGAATTAGTGACTGCTTTCAGCCCTTTGGACGAACAGCAATCACCATCAACAGAAGATATAGAATGCGTGCAGCCATTACTGCGCACAGTGGAAAAATTATTTTAAACCTATTAATTGGCGTTTTAGTATGTTGTTATGTACGTAGTGGAAAGCGTTATAGTAGTTAATGAAAGTGTGAAATCAGACAAATAGGCATTTCAATCTTTTAATGTGTATCTGGGGGTCACTGGTTGAATTAGTGACTGCGTTCAGCCCTTTGGACGAACAGCAATGACCAGCAACAGAAGATATAGAACGCGTGAAACCATTACAGCGCACAGCGGAATAATCAATTTAACCCTATTAATTGGCGTTTTAGTGTGTTGTTATGTACGTAGTGGAAAGCGTTAAAGCAGTTAATGAAAGTGTGAAATCAGACAAATAGGCATTTTAATCTTTTAATGTGTATCTGGGGGTCACTAGTTGAATTAGTGACTGCGTTCAGCCCTTTGGATGAACAGCAATCACCATCAACAGAAGATATAGAATGCGTGCAGCCATTGCAACGCACAGCGGAATGATTAATTTAACCCTAGTAATTGGCGTTTTATTGTGTTGTTATGTACCTTGTGGAAAAGGTTAAAGTAGTTAATGAAATTGTGAAATCAGACAAATAGGCATTTTAATCTTTTAATGTGTATCTGGAAGTCACTGGTTGAATTAGTGACTGCTTTCAGCCCTTTGGACGAACAGCAATCACCATCAACAGAAGATATAGAATGCGTGCAGCCATTACTGCGCACAGTGGAAAAATTATTTTAAACCTATTAATTGGCGTTTTAGTATGTTGTTATGTACGTAGTGGAAAGCGTTATAGTAGTTAATGAAAGTGTGAAATCAGACAAATAGGCATTTCAATCTTTTAATGTGTATCTGGGGGTCACTGGTTGAATTAGTGACTGCGTTCAGCCCTTTGGACTAAGAGCAATCACTAGCAACAGAAGATATAGAACGCGTGCAGCCATTACAGCGCACAGCGGAATAATTAATTTAACCCTATTAATTGGCGTCTTATTGTGTTGTTATGTACCTAGTGGAAAACGTTAAAGTAGTTAATGAAAGTGTGAAATCAGACAAATAGGCATTTCAATATTTTAATGTGCATCTGGGGGTCACTGATTGAATTAGTGACTGCGTTCAGCCCTTTCGACGAACAGCAATCAACATCAACAGAAGATATAGAACGCGTGCAGCCATTACAGCGCACAGCGGAATAATTAATTTAACCCTCTTAATTGGCGTTTTATTGTCTTGTTATTTACGTAGTGGAGAAAGTTAAAGTAGTTAATGAATGTGTGAAATCAGACAAAGAGTCATTTTAAATTTTAATGTGTATCTGGGGGTCACTGGTTGAAGTAGTGACTGCGTTCAGCCCTTTGGACGAACAGCAACCACCATCAACAGAAGATATAGAACGCGTGCAGCCATTACAGTGCACAGCGGAATAATTAATTTCACCTTATTAATTGGCGTTTTATTGTGTTGTTATGTACCTATGGGAATACGTTAAAGTAGTTAATGAAAGTGTGAAATCAGACAAATAGGCATTTTAATCTTTTATTGTGTATCTGGGGGTCACTGGTTGAATTAGTGACTGCGTTCAGCCCTTTGGACGAACAGCAATCACCATCAAAAGAAGATATAGAATGCGTGCAGCCATTACAGCGCACAGCGGAATAATTAATTTAACCCTATTAATTGGCCATTTATTGTGTTGTTATATACCTAGTGGAAATCGTTAAAGTAGTTAATGAAAGTGTGAAATCAGACAAATAGGCATTTTAATGTTTTAATGTGTATCTGGGGGTCAGTTTTTGAATTAGTGACTGCGTTCAACCCTATGGACGAACAGCAATCACCATCAACAGAAGATATAGAACGCGTGCAGCCATTACAGCGCACAGCGGAATAATTAATTTAACCCTATTAATTGGCGTCTTATTGTGTTGTTATGTACCTAGTGGAAAACGTTAAAGTAGTTAATGAATGTGTGAAATCAGACAAAGAGTCATTTTAATCTTTTAATGTGTATCTGGTGGTCACTGGTTGAATTAGTGACTGCGTTCAGCCCTTTGGACTAAGAGCAATCACTAGCAACAGAAGATATAGAACGCGTGCAGCCATTACAGCGCACAGCAGAATAATTAATTTAACCCTATTAATTGGCGTCTTATTGTGTTGTTATGTACCTAGTGGAAAACGTTAAAGTAGTTAATGAAAGTGTGCAATCAGACAAATAGGCATTTGAATCTTTTAATGTGTATCTGAGGGTCACTGGTTGAATTAGTGACTGCGTTCAGCCCTGTGGACGAACAGCAATCACCAGCAACAGAAGATATAGGACGCGTGCAACCATTACAGCGCACAGGGGAATAATTAATTTAACCCTATTAATTGGCGTTTTAGTGTGTTGTTATGTACGTAGTGGAAAGCGTTAAAGTAGTTAATGAAAGTATGAAATCAGACAAATAGGCATTTTAATCTTTTAATGTCTATCTGGGGGTCACTTGTTGAATTAGTGACTGCGTTCAGCCATTTGGATGAACAGCAATCACCATCAACAGAAGATATAGAACGCGTGCAGCCATTACAGCGCACAGCGGAATAATTAATTTAACCCTCTTAATTGGCGTTTTATTGTGTTGTTATGTACCTAGTGGAAAACGTTATAGCAGTTAATGAAAGTGTGAAATCAGACAAATAGGCATTTTAATCTTTTAATGTGTATCTGGGGGTCACTGGTTGAATTAGTGACTGCTTTCAGCCCTTTGGACGAACAGCAATCACAAGCAACAGAAGTTATAGAACGCGTGCAGCCATTACAGTGCACAGCGGAAAAATTAATTTAACGCTATTAATTTGCGTTTTAGTGTGTTGTTATGTACCTAGTGGAAAGCGTTAAAGTAGTTAATGAAAGTGTGAAATCAGACAAATAGGCATTTTAATCTTTTAATGTGTATCTGGGGTCACTGGTTGAATTAGTGACTGCGTTAAGCCCTTTGGACGAACAGCAATCACAATCAACAGAAGATATAGAACGCGTGCAGCCATTCCAGCGCACAGCGGAAAAATTAATTTAACCCTATTAATTGGCGTTTTATTGTGTTGTTATGTACCTAGTGGAGAAGGTTAAAGTAGTTAATGAAAGTGTGAATTCAGACAAATAGTCATTTTAATCTTTTAATGTGTATCTGGGGGTCACTGGTTGAATTAATGACTGCGTTCAGCCCTTTGGACGAACAGCAATAACCAGCAACAGAAGATATAGAACGCGTGCAGCCATTACAGCGCACAGCGGAAAAATTAATTTAACCCTATTAATTGGCGTTTTATTGTGTTCTTATGTACCTAGTGGAAATCGTTAAAGTAGTTAATGAAAGTGTGAAATCAGACAAATAGGCATTTTAATCTTTTAATGTGTATCTGGGATCACTGGTTGAATTAGTGACTACGTTAAACCCTTTGGACGAACAGCAATCACCGTCAACAGAAGATATAGAACGCTTGCAACCATTACAGCGCACAGCGGAATAATTAATTTAACCCTATTAATTGGCGTTTTAGTGTGTTCTTATGTACCAAGTGGAAAGCGTTAAAGTAGTTAATGAAAGTGTGAAATGAGACAAATAGGCATTTTAATCTTTTAATCTGTATCTGGGGGTCACTGGTTGAATTAGTGACTGCGTTCAGCCCTTTGGACGAACAGCAACCACGATCAACAGAAGATATAGAACGCGTGCAGCAATTACAGTGCACAGGGGAATAATTAATTTAACTCTATTAATTCGCGTTTTACTGTGTTGTTTTGTACCTAGTGGAGAAGGTTAAAGTAGTTAATGAAAGTGTTAAATCAGAAAAATAGGCATTTTAATCTTTTAATATGTATCTGGAGGTCACTCTTTGAATTAGTTACTGCGTTCAGTCCTCTTGGACGAAGAGCAATCACCAGCAACCGAAGATATAGAACTCGTGTAGCCATTACAGCGCACAGCAGAATAATTAATTTCACCCTATTAATTGGCGTTTTATTGTGTTGTTATGTACCTAGTGGAAAGCGTTATAATAGTTAATGAAAGTGTGTAATCAGACAAATAGGCATTTTAATCTTTTAATGTGTATCTGGGGGTCACTGATTGAATTAGTGACTGCGTTCAGCTCTTTGGACGAACAGCAATCACTATCAAAAGAAGATTAGAACGCGTGCAGCCATTACAGCGCACAGCGGAATAATTAATTTAACCCTATTAATTGGCGTTTTATTGTGTTGTTATGTACCTAGTGGAAAACGTTAAAGTAGTTAATGAAAGTGTGAAATCAGACAAATAGGCATTTTAATCTTTTAATGTGTATCTGGGGGTCACTGGTTGAATTAGTGACTGCATTCAGCCCTTTGGACGAACAGCAATCACCAGCAACAGAAGATATAGAACGCGTGCAGCCATTACAGCGCACAGCGGAATAATTAATTTAACCCTATTAATTAGCGTTTTATTGTATTGTTATGTACCTAGTGGAGAAGGTTAAAGTAGTTAATGAAAGTGTGAAATCAGACAAATAGGCATTTTAATCTTTTAATGTGTATCTGGGGGTCACTGGTTGAATTAGTGACTGCGTTCAGCCCTTTGGACGAACAGCAATCACCATCAACAGAAGATATAGAACGCGTGCAGCCATTACAGCGCACAGCGGAATAATTAATTTAACTCTATTAATTGGCGTTTTATTGTGTTGTTATGTACCTAGTGGAGAAGGTTAAAGTAGTTGATGAAAGTGTGAAATCAGACAAATAGGCATTTTAATCTTTTAATGTGTATCTGGGGGTCACTGAATTAGTGACTGCGTTCAGCCCTTTGGACGAATAGCAATCACCATCAACAGAAGATATAGAACGCTTGCAGCCTTTACAGTGCACCAGGAAATAATTAATTTAACCCTATTAATTGGCGTTTTATTGTGTTGTTATGTACCTAGGGGAAAACGTTAAAGTAGTTAATGAAAGTGTGAAATCAGACAAATAGGTATTTTAATTTTTTTATTGTGTATCTGGGGGTCACTGGTTGAATTAGTGACTGCGTTCAGCCCTTTGGACGAACAGCAATCACCATATACAGAAGATATAGAACGCGTGCAGCCATTACAGCGCACAGCGGAATAATTAATTTAACCCTATTAATTGGCGTTTTATTGTGTTGTTATGTACCTAGTGGAAATCGTTAAAGTAGTTAATGAAAGTGTGAAATCAGACAAATAGGCATTTTAATCTTTTAATGTTTATCTGGGGGTCAGTGGTTGAATTAGTGACTGCGTTCAACCCTTTGGACGAACAGCGATCACCATCAACAGAAGATATAGAATGCGTGCAGCCATTACAGTGCACAGCGGAATTGTTAATTTAACCCTATTAATTGGCGTTCTATTGTGTTGTTATGTACTTAGTAGAAAATGTTGAAGTATTTAATGAAAGTGTGAAATCAGACAAATAGGCATTTTAATATTTTAATGTGTATCTGGGGGTCAGTGGTTGAATTAGTGACTGCGTTCAACCCTTTGGACGAACAGCGATCACCATCAACAGAAGATATAGAATGCGTGCAGCCATTACAGCGCACAGCGGAATTGTTAATTTAACCCTATTAATTCGCGTTCTATTGTGTTGTTATGTACTTAGTAGAAAATGTTGAAGTATTTAATGAAAGTGTGAAATCAGACAAGGGGCATTTTAATATTTTAATGTGTATCTGGGGGTCACTGGTTGAAATAGTGACTGCGTTCAGCCCTTTGGACGAACAGCAATCACAACCAACAGAAGATATAGAACACTTGCAGCCATTACAGCGCACAGCGGAATAATTAATTTAACCGAATTAATTGGCGTTTTATTGTGTTGTTATGTACCTAGTGGAGAAGGTTAAAGTAGTTAATGAAAGTGTGAAATCAGACAAATAGGCATTTTAATCTTTTAATGTGTATCTGGGGGACACTGGTTGAATTAGTGACTGAGTTCAGCCCTTTGGACAAACAGCAATCACCATCAGCAGAAGTTATAGAACGCGTGCAGCCATTACAGCGCATAGCGGAATAATTTATTTAACCCTATTAATTGGCGTTTTATTGTGTTGTTATGTACCTAGTGGAAAACGTTAAAGTAGTTAATGAAAGTGTGAAATCAGACAAATAGGCATTTTAATCTTTTATTGTGTATCTGGGGGTCACTGGTTGAATTAGTGACTACGTTCAGTCCTTTGGACGAACAACAATCACCAGCAACAGAAGATATAGAATGCGTGCAGCCATTACAGCGCACAGCAAAATAATTAATTTAACCCTATTAATTGCCGTTTTATTGTGTTGTTATGTACCTAATGGAGAAGGTTGAAGTAGTTAATGAAAGTGTGAAATCAGACAAATAGGCATTCTAATCTTTTAATGTGCATCTGGTGGTCACTGGTTGAATTAGTGTCTGTGTTCAGCCCTTTGGATGAACAGCAATCACAAGCAACAGAAGATATAGAACACGTGCAGCCATTACAGTGCACAGCGGAATAATTAATTTAACTCTATTAATTCGCGTTTTATTGTGTTGTTAGGTACCAAGTGGAGAAGGTTAAAGTAGTTAATGAAAGTGTGAAATCAGAGAAATAGGCATTTTAATCTTTTAATGTGTATCTGGGGGTCAATGGTTGAATTAGTGACTGCGTTCAGCCCTCTTTGACGAACAGCAATCACCGTCAACAGAAGATATAGAACGCGTGCAGCCATTACAGAGCACAGCGGAATAATTAATTTAACTCTATTAATTGGCGTTTTATTATGTTGTTATGTACCTAGTGGAAAACATTAAAGTAGTTAATGAAAGTGTGAAATCAGACAAATAGGTATTTTAATCTTTAATGTGTATCTGGGGGTCGCTGGTTGAATTAGTGACAGCTTTCAGCCCTTTGGACGAACAGCAATCACCAGCAACAGAAGATATAGTACGCGTGCAGCCATTACAGCGCACAGCGGAATAATTAATTTAACCCTATTAATTGGCGTTTTATTGTGTTGTTATGTACCTAGTGGAGAAGGTTAAAGTAGTTAATGAAAGTGTGAAATCAGAAAAATAGGCATTTTAATCTTTTAATGTGTATCTGGGGGGTCACTGCTTCAATTAGTGACTGCGTTCAGCCCTTTGGACGAACAGTAATCACCATCAACAGAAGATATAGAACGCTTGCTGCCATTACAGCGCACAGTGGAATAATTAATTTCACCCTATTAATTGGCGTTTTATTGTGTTGTTATGTACCTAGGGGAAAACGTTAAAGTAGTTAATGAAAGTGCGAAATCAGACAAATAGGCATTTTAATCTTTTAATGTGTATCTGGGGGTCACTGGTTGAATTAGTGTCTGCGTTCAGCCCTTTGGACGAAGAGCAATCACCATCAGCAGAAGATATAGAACGTGTGCAGCCATTACAGCGCACAGCGGAATAATTTATTTAACCCTATTAATTGGCGATTTATTGTGTTGTTATGTACCTACGGGAAAACGTTAAAGTAGTTAATGAAAGTGTGAAATCAGACAAATAGGCATTTTAATCTTTTAATGTGTATCTGGAGGTCACTCTTTGAATTAGTCACTGCGTTCAGTCCTCTTGGACGAACAGGAATCACCAGCAACAGAAGATATAGAACGCGTGCAGCCATTACAGCGCACAGCGGAATAATGAATTTCACCCTATTAATTGGCGTTTTATTGTGTTCTTATGTATCTAGTGGAAAGCGCTATAATAGTTAATGAACGTGTGAAATCAGACAAATAGGCATTTTAATCTCTTAATGTGTATCTGGGGGTCACTGGTTGAATTAGTGACTGCGTTCAGACATTTGGACGAACAGGAATCACCATCAAAAGAAGATATAGATCGCGCACAGCAATTACAGCGCACCGCGGAATAATTAATTTAACCCTATTAATTGGCGTTTATTGTGTTGTTATGTACCTAGTGGAAAACATTAAAATAGTTAATGAAAGTGTGAAATCAGACAAAAAGGCATTTTAATCTTTTAGTGTGTATCTGGAGGTCACTGGTTGAATTAGTGACTGCGTTCAGCCCTTTGGACGAACAGCAATCACCAGCTACAGAAGTTATAGAACGCGTGCAGCCATTACAGCGCACAGCGGAATAATTAATTTAACCCTATTAATTGGCGTTTTATTGTGTTGTTATGTACCTAGTGGAAATCGTTAAAGTAGTTAATGAAAGTGTGAAATCAGACAAATAGGCATTTTAATCTTTTAATGTGTATCTGGGGGTCAGTGGTTGAATTAGTGACTGCGTTCAACCCTTTGGACGAACAGCAATCACCAGCAACAGAAGATATAGAACGCGTGCAGCCATTGCAGCGCACAGCGGAATTGTTAATTTAACCCTATTAATTGGCGTTCTATTGTGTTGTTATGTACTTAGTGGAAAATGTTGAAGTAGTTAATGAAAGTGTGAAATCAGACAAATAGGCTTTTTAATCTTTTAATGTGTATCTGGGGGTCACTGGTTGAATTAGTGACTGCGTTCAGCCCTTTGGACGAACAGCAATCAAAACCAACAGAAGATATAGAACACGTGCAGCCATTACAGCGCACAGCGGAATAATTTATTTAACCCTATTAATTGGCGTTTGATTGTGTTGTTATGTACCTAGTGGAAAACGTTAAAGTAGTTAATGAAAGTGTTAATTGAGACAAATAGGCATTTTAATCTTTTATTGTGTATCTGGGGGTCACTGGTTGAATTAGTGACTGCGTTCAGTTCTTTGGACGAACAACAATCACCAGCAACAGAAGATATAGCACGCGTGCAGCCATTACAGCGCAAAGCGGAATAATTAATTTAACCCCATTAATTGGCGTTTTATGGTGTTGTTATGTACCTAGTGGAGAAGGTTAAAGTAGTTAATGAAAGTGTGAAATCAGACAAATAGGTATTCTAATATTTTAATGTGTATCTGGGGGTCACTGGTTGAATTAGTGTCTGCGTTCAGCCCTTTGGACGAACAGCAATCACCAGCAACAGAAGATATAGAGCGCGTGCAGCCATTACAGCACACCAGGAAATAATTAATTTAACCCTATTAATTGGCGTTTTTTTGTGTTGTTATCTTCCTACGGGAAAAGGTTAAAGTAGTTAATGAAAGTGTGAAATCAGACAAATAGGCATTTTAATCTTTTAATGTGTATCTGGTGGTCACTGGTTGAATTATTGTCTGCGTTCAGCCCTTTGGACGAAGAGCAATCACCATCAGCAGAAGCTATAGAACGCGTGCAGCCATTACAGCGCACAGCGGAATAATTTATTTAACCCTATTAATTGGCGTTTTATTGTGTTGTTATGTACCTACGGGAAAACGTTAAAGTAGTTAATGAAAGTGTGAAATCAGACAAATAGGGATTTTAATCTTTTAATGTGTAACTTGGGGTCACTGGTTGAATTAGTGACTGCGTTCAGCCCTTTGGACGAACAGCAACCACCATCAATAGAAGATATAGAACGCGTGCAGCAATTACAGTGCACATCGGAATAATTAATTTAACTCTATTAATTCGCGTTTTATTGTGTTGTTATGTACCTAGTGGAGAAGGTTAAAGTAGTTAATGAAAGTGTTAAATCAGAAAAATAGGCATTTTAATCTTTTAATGTGTATCTGGAGGTCACTCTTTGAATTAGTTACTGCGTTCAGTCCTCTTGGACGAACAGCAAACACCAGCCACAGAAGATATAGAACGCATGCAGCCATTACAGCGCACAGCGGAATAATTAATTTCACCCTATTAATTGGCGTTTTATTGTGTTGTTATGTACCTAGTAGAAAGCGATATAATAGTTAATGAAAGTGTGAAATCAGACAAATAGGCATTTTAATCTTTTAATGTGTATCTGGGGGTCACTGGTTGAATTAGTGACTGCGTTCAGCTCTTTGGACAAACAGCAATCACGATCAAAAGAAGATATAAAACGCATGCAGCCATTACAGCGCACCGCGGAATGATTAATTTAATCCTATTAATTTTCGTTTATTGTGTTGTTATGCACCTAGTGGAAAACATTAAAATAGTTAATGAAAGTGTGAAATCAGACAAAAAGGCATTTTAATCTTTTAATGTGTATCTGGAGGTCACTGATTGAAGTAGTGACTGCGTTCAGCCCTTTGGACGAACAGCAATCACCAGCAACAGAAGATATAGAACGCGTGCAGCCATTACAGCGCACAGCGGAATAATTAATTTAACCCTATTAATTGGCGTTTTATTGTGTTGTTATGTACCTAGTGGAAAACGTTAAAGTGGTTAATGAAAGTGTGAAATCAGAGAAATAGGCATTTTAATCATTTATTGTGTATCTGGGGGTCACTGGTTGAATTAGTGACTGCGTTCATCCTTTTGGACGAACAGCAATCACCATCAACAAAAGATATAGAACGCGTGCTGGGATTTAGAGCGCACAGCGGAATAATTAATTTAACCCTATTAATTCGCGCTTTATTGTGTTGTTATGTACCTAGTGGAGAAGGTTAAAGTAGTTAATGAAAGTGTGAAATCAGACAAATAGGCATTCTAATCTTTTAATGTGTATCTGGGGGTTACTGGTTGAATTAGTGACTGCGTTCAGCCCTTTGGACGAACAGCAATCACCAGCAACAGAAGATATAGAACGCGGGCAGCCATTACAGCGCACAGCGGAATAATTAATTTGACCCTATTAATTGGCGTTTTATTGTGTTGGTATGTACCTAGTGGAGAAGGTTAAAGTAGTTAATGAAAGTGTGAAATCAGACAAATAGGCATTCTAATCTTTTAATGTGTATCTGTGGGTCACTGGTTGAATTAGTGTCTGCGTTCAGCCTTTTGGACGAACAGCAATCACCAGCAACAGAAGATATAGAACGCGTGCAGCCATTACAGTGCACCAGGAAATAATTAATTTAACCCTATTGATTGGCGTTTTATTGTGTTGTTTTCTACCTACGGGAAAAGGTTAAAGTAGTTAATGAAAGTGTGAAATCAGACAAATAGGCATTTTAATCTTTTAATGTGTATCTGGGGGTCAAAGGATGAATCAGTGACTGCGTTCAGCGCTTTGGACGAACAGGAATCACCATCAACAGAAGATATAGAACGCGTGCAGCAATTACAGTGCACAGCGGAATAATTAATTTAACTCTATTAATTCGCGTTTTATTGTGTTGTTATGTACCTAGTGGAGAAGGTTAAAGTAGTTAATGAAAGTGTTAAATCAGAGAAATAGCCATTTTAATCTTTTAATGTGTATCTGGAGGTCACTCTTTGAATTAGTTACTGCGTTTAGTTTTCTTGGACGAACAGCAATCACCAGCAACAGAAGATATATAACGCGTGGAACCATTACAGCGCACAGCGGAATAATTAATTTAACCCTATTAATTGGCGTTTTATTGTGTTGTTATGTACCAAGTGGAAAACATTAAAGTAGTTAATGAAAGTGTGAAATCAGACAAATAGGCATTCTAATCTTTTAATGTGTATCTGGGGGTCACTGGTTGAATTAGTGACTGCGTTCAGCCCTTTGGATGAACAGCAATCACCAGCAACAGAAGATATAGAACGATTGCAACCATTACAGCGCACAGTGGAATAATTAATTTAATCCAATTAATTGGCGTTTTATTGTGTTGGTATCTACCTATGGGAAAACGTTAAAGTAGTTAATGAAAGTGTGAAATCAGACAAATAGGCATTTTAATCTTTTAATGTGTATCTGGGGGTCACTGGTTGAATTAGTGTCTGCGTTCAGCCCTTTGGACGAAGAGCAATCACCATCAGCAGAAGATATAGAACGTGTGCAGCCATTATAGTGCACAGCGGAATAATTTATTTAACCCTATTAATTGGCGTTTTATTGTGTTGTTATGTATCTACGGGAAAACGTTAAAGTAGTTAATGAAAGTGTGAAATCAGACAAATAGGCATTTTAATCTTTTAATGTGTATCTGGGGGTCACTGGATGAATTAGTGACTGCGTTCAGCCCTTTGGACGAACAGTAACCACCATCAACAGAAGATATAGAACGCGTGCAGCAATTACAGTCACAGCGGAATAATTAATTTAACTCTATTAATTCGCGTTTTATTGTGTTGTTATGTACCTAGTGGAGAAGGTTAAAGTAGTTAATGAAAGTGTTAAATCAGAGAAATAGGCATTTTAATCTTTTAATGTGTATCTGGAGGTCACTCTTTGAATTAGTCACTGCGTTCAGTCCTCTTGGACGAACAGGAATCACCAGCAACAGAAGATATATAACGCGTGCAGCCATTACAGCGCAGAGCGGAATAATTAATTTCACCCTATTAATTGGCGTTTTATTGTGTTGTTATGTACCTAGTGTAAAGCGCTATAATAGTTAATGAAAGTGTGAAATCAGACAAATAGGCATTTTAATCTTTTAATGTGTATCTGGGGGTCACTGGTTGAATTAGTGACTGCGTTCAGCCCTTTGGACGAACAGGAATCACCATCAAAAGAAGATATAGAACGCGTGCAGCCATTACAGCGACCGCGGAATAATTAATTTAACTCTATTAATTGGCGCTTATTGTGTTGTTATGTACCTAGTGGAAAACATTAAAATAGTTAATGAAACTGTGAAATCAGACAAATAGGCATTTTTATCTTTTAATGTGTATCTGGGGGTCACTGTTTGAATTAGTGATTGCATTCAGCCCTTTGGACGAACAGCAATCACCAGCAACAGAAGATATAGAACGCGTGCAGCCATTACAGCGCACAGCGGAATAATTAATTTAACCCTATTAATTGGCGTTTCATTGTGTTGTTATGTACCTAGTGGAAAACATTAAAGTAGTCAATGAAAGTGTGAAATCAGACAAATAGGCATTTTAATCTTTTAATGTGTATCTGGGGGTCACTGTTTGAATTAGTGACTGCGTTCAGCCCTTTGGACGAACAGCAATCACCATGAACAGAAGATATAGAATGCTTGCAGCCTATACAGTGCACCAGTAAATAATTAATTTAACCCTATTAATTGGCGTTTTGTTGTGTTGTTATGTACTTAGGGGAAAACGTTAAAGTAGTTAATGAAAGTGTGAAATCAGATAAATAGGCATTTTAATCTTTTAATGTGTATCTGGGGGTCAGTGGTTGAATTAGTGACTGCGTTCAAACCTTTGGGCGAACAGCAATCACCATCAACCGAAGATATAGAACGCATGCAGCCATTACAGCGCACAGCGGAATAATTAATTTAACCCTATTAATTGGCGTTTTATTGTGTTGTTATGTACCTAGTGGAAAACATTAAAATAGTTAATGAAAGTGTGAAATCAGACAAATAGGCATTTTAAACTATTAATGTGTATCTGGGGGTCACTGGTTGAATTAGTGACTGCGTTCAGCCCTTTGGTCGAACAGCGATCACCGTCAACTGAAGATATGGAACACGTGCATACATTACAGCGCACAGCGGAATAATTAATTTAACCATATTAATTGGCGTTTTATTGTGTTGTTATGTACCTAGTGGAGAAGGTTAAAGTAGTTAATGAAATTGTGAAATCAGACAAATAGGCATTTTAATCTTTTAGTGTGTGTCTGGGGGTCACTGGTTGAATTAGTGACTGCGTTCAACCCTTTGGACGAACAGCAATCACCATCAACAGAAGATATAGAACGCGTGCAGCCATTACAGCACACAGAGGAATTATTAATTTAACCCTATTAATTGGCGTTTTATTGTGTTGTTATGTACCTAGTGGAGAAGGTTAAAGTAGTTAATGAAAGTGTGAAATCAGAAAAATAGGAATTTTAATCTTTTAATGTGTATCTGGTGGTCACTGGTTGAATTCGTGACTGCGTTCAGCCCTTTGGATGAAGAGCAATCACCATCAACAGAAGTTATATAACCCGTGCAGCCATTACACCGCATGGCGGAATAATTAATTTAACCCTATTAATTGGCGTTTTATTGTGTTGTTATCTACCTAGTGGAAATCGTTAAAGTAGTTAATGAAATTGTGAAATCAGAAAAATAGGCATTTTAATCTTTTAATGTATATCTGGGGGTCACTGGTTGAATAAGTGACTGCGTTCAGCTCTTTGGACGAACAGCAATCACCATCAACAGAAGATATAGAACGCGTGCAGCCATTACAGCGCACAGCGGTATAATTTATTTAACCCTATAAATTGGTGTTTTATTGTGTTGTGATGTACCTAGTGGAAAACGTTAAGGTAGTTAATGAAAGTGTGAAATCAGACAAATAGGCATTTTAACCTTTTAATGTGTATCTGGTGGTCAGTGGTTGAATTAGTGACTGCGTTCAACCCTTTTAACGAACAGCAATCTCCATCAACAGATGATATAGAACGCGTGCAGCCATTAGAAAGCACAGTGGAATAATTTATTTAACCCTATTAATTGGCGTTTTAATGTGTTGTTACGTACCTAGTGGAAATCGTTAAAGTGGTTAATGAAAGTGTGAAATCAGACAAAGAGGCATTTTAATCTTTTAATGCGTATCTGGGGGTCACTGGTTGAATTAGTGACTGCATTCAGCCTTTTGGACGAACAGCGATCACCCTCAACAGAAGATGTAGAATGCGTGCAGCCATTACAGCGCAGAGCGGAATAATTAATTTAACCCTATTAATTGGCGTTTTATTGTGTTGTTATGTACCTAGTGGAAAGCGTTATAGTAGGTAATGAAAGTTTGAAATCAGACAAATATGCATTTTAATCGTTTAATATGTATCTGGGGGTCACTGGTTGAATTAGTGACTGCGTTCAGCCCTTTGGGCGAACAGCAATCACCATCAACAGAAGATATAGAACGCATGCAGCCATTACATCGCACAGTGGAATAATTAATTTAACCCTATTAATTGGCATTTTATTGTGTTGTTATGTACCTAGTGGAAAACGTTGAAGTAGTGAATGAAAGTGCGAAAACAGACAAATAGGCATTTTAATCTTTTAATGTGTATCTGGAAGTCACTGGTTTAATTAGTGACTGCATTCAGCCCTTTGGACGAACAGCAATCACCAGCAACAGAAGATATAGAACGCGTGCAGCCATTACAGTGCACAGCGGAATAATTAATTTAACCCTATTAATTGGCGTTTTATTGTGTTGTTATGTACCTAGTGGAGAAGGTTAAAGTAGTTAATGAAAGTGTGAAATCAGACAAATAGGCATTTTAATCTTTTAATGTGTATCTGGGGGTCACTGGTTGAATTAGTGACTGCGTTCAGCCCTTTGGACGAACAGCAATCACAATCAACGGAAGATATAGAACACGTGCAGCCATTACAGAGCACAGCGGAATAATTAATTTAACCCTATTAATTTGCGTTTTATTGTGCTGTTATGAACCTAGTGGAGAAGGTTAAAGTAGTTTATGAAAGTGTGAAATCAGACAAATAGGTATTTTAATCTTTTAATGTGTACCTGGGGGTCACTGGTTGAATTAGTGACTGCTTTCAGCCCTTTGGTCGAACAGCAATCACCATCAACAGAAGACATATAACGCGTGCAGCCATTACAGCGCACAGCGGAATAATTTATTTAACCCTATTAATTGGCCATTTATTGTGTTGTTACTACCTAGTGGAAAACGTTAAAGTAGTTAATGAAAGTGTGAAATCAGACAAATAGGCATTTTAATGTTTTAATGTGTATCTGGGGGTCACTGGTTGAATTAGTGACTGCGTTCAGCCCTTTGGACGAACAGCAATCACCATCAACAGAAGATATATAACGCGTGCAGCCATTACACCGCACGGTGGAATAATTAATTTAACCCTATTAATTGGCGTTTTATTGTGTTGTTATTACCTAGTGGAAATCGTTAAAGTAGTTAATGAAAGTGTGAAATCAGAAAAATAGGCATTTTAATCTTTTAATGTATATCTGGGGGTCACTGGTTGAATAAGTGACTGCGTTCAGCTCTTTGGACGAACAACAATCATCAGCAACAGAAGTTATAGAACGCGTGCAGCCATTACAGCGCACAGGAAAGTAATTATTTTAACCCTATTAATTGGCGTTTTATTGTGTTGTTATGTAGTTAGTGGAAAACGTTAAAGTAGTTAATGAAAGTGTGAAATCAGACAAATAGGCATTTTAATCTTTTGATGTGGATCTGGGGGTCACTGGTTGAATTAGTGACTGCTTTCAGTCCTTTGGACGAAGAGCAATCACCTTCAACAGAAGATATAGAACGCGTGCAGCCATTACAGTGCACAGCGGAATAATTTATTTAACCCTATTAATTGGCGTTTTATTGTGTTGTTACGTACCTAGTGGAAATCGTTAAAGTAGTTAATGAAAGTGTGAAATCAGACAAATAGGCATTTTAACCTTTTAATGTGTATCTGGGGGTCACTGGTTCAATAAGTGACTGCGTTCAGCTCTTTGGACGAATAGCAATCACCATCAACAGAAGATATAGAACGCGTGCAGCCATTACAGCGCACCAGGAAATAATTAATTTAACCCTATTAATTGGCGTTTTATTGTGTTGTAATGTACCTAGTGGAAAACATTAAAGTAGTTAATGAAAGTGTGAAATCAGACAAATAGGCATTTTAATCTTTTAAGGTGTATCTGGGGATCACTGGATAAATTAGTGACTGCGTTCAGTCCTTTGGACGAACAACAATCATCAGCAACAGAAGTTATAGAACGCGTGCAGCCATTACAGCTCACAGGAAAGTAATTAATTTAACCCTATTAATTGGCGTTTTATTGTGTTGTTATGTAGTTAGTGGAAAACGTTAAAGTAGTTAATGAAAGTGTGAAATCAGACAAATAGGCATTTTAATCTTTTGATGTGGATCTGGGGGTCACTGGTTGAATTAGTGACTGCGTTCAGCCCTTTGGACGAACAGCAATCACAACCAACAGAAGATATAGGACACGTGCAGCCATTACAGCGCACAGCGGAATAATTAATTTAACCCTATTAATTGGCGTTTTATTGTGTTGTTACTACCTAGTGGAAAACGTTAAAGCAGTTAATGAAAGTGTGAAATAAGACAAATAGGCATTTTAATCTTTTAATATGTATCTAAGGGTCAGTGGTTCAATTAGTGACTGCGTTCAACCCTTTGGACGAACAGCAATCACCATCAACAGAAGATATAGAACGCGTTCAGCCATTACAGCGCAGAGCGGAATTATTAATTTAACCCTATTAATTGGCGTTTTATAGTGTTCTTATGTACCTAGTGGAAAACGTTGAAGTATTGAATGAAAGTGCGAAAACAGACAAATGGGCATTTTAATCTTTTAATGTGTATCTTGGGGTCACTGGTTTAATTAGTGACTGCATTCAGCCCTTTGGACGAACAGCAATCACAATCAACAGAAGATATAGAACACGTGCAGCCATTAGAGCGCACAGCGGAATAATTAATTTAACCCTATTAATTTGCGTTTTATTGTGCTGTTATGAACCTAGTGGAGAAGGTTAAAGTAGTTTATGAAAGTGTGAAATCAGACAAATAGGAATTTTAATCTTTTAATGTGTACCTGGGGGGTCACTGGTTGAATTAGTGACTGCTTTCAGCCCTTTGGACGAACAGCAATCACCATCAACAGAAGACATATAACGCGTGCAGCCATTACAGCGCACAGCGGAATAATTTATTTTACCCTATTAATTGGCGTTTTATTGTGTTGTTATGTACCAAGTGGAAAACGTTAAAGTAGTTAATGAAAGTGTGAAATCATACAAATAGGCATTTTAATCTTTTAATGCATAACTGGGGGTCACTGGTTGAATAAGTGATTGCGTTCAGCTCTTTGGACGAATAGGAATCACCATCAACAGAAGATATAGAAAGCGTGCAGCCATTACAGCGCACCAGGAAATAATTAATTTAACCGTATTAATTGGCGTTTTATTGTGTTGTTACTACCTAGTGGAAAACGTTAAAGTAGTTAATGAAAGTGTGAAATCAGACAAATAGGCATTTTAATCTTTTAATGTGTATCTGGGGGTCACTGGTTGAATTAGTTACTGCGTTCAGCCCTTTGAACGAACAGCAATCACCATCAACAGAAGAGATAGAACTCGTGCAGCCATTACAGCGCACAGCGGAATAATTAATTTAACCGTATTAATTGGCGTTTTATTGTGTTGTTATGTACCTAGTGGAAATCGTTAAAGTAGTTAATGAAAGTGTGAAATCAGACAAATAGGCATTTTAATCTTTTAATGTGTAACTGGGGGTCAGTGGTTGAATTAGTGACTGCGTTCAACACTTTGGGCGAACAGTAGTCACAATCAACAGAAGATATAGAACGCGTGGAGCCATTACAGCGCACAGCGGAATAATTAATTTAACCCTATTAATTGGCGTTTTATTGTGTTGTTATGTACTTAGTGGAAAATGTTAAATTATTTAGTGAAAGTGTGAAATCAGACAAATAGGCATTTTAATCTTTTAATGTGTACCTGGGGGTCACTGGTTGAATTAGTGACTGCGTTCAGCCCTTTGGGCGAACAGCAATCACCATGAACAGAAGATATAGAACGCATGCAGCCATTACAGTGCACAGCGGAATAATTAATTTAACCCTATTAATAGGCGTTTTATTGTGTTGTTATGTACCTAGTAAAAAACGTTGAAGTAGTGAATGAAAGTGCGAAAACAGACAAATAGGCATTTTAATCTTTTAATGTGTATCTGGGGGTCACTGGTTTAATTAGTGACTGCATTCAGCCCTTTGGACGAATAGCAATCACCAGCAACAGAAGATATAGAACGCGTGCAGCCATTACAGCACATAGCGGAATAATTAATTTAACCCTATTAATCTGCGTTTTATTGTGCTGTTATGAACCTAGTGGAGAAGGTTAAAGTAGTTTATAAAAGTGTGAAATCAGACAAATAGGTATTTTAATCTTTTAATGTGTACCTGGGGGTCATTGGTTGAATTAGTGACTGCTTTCAGCCCTTTGGACGAACAGCAATCACCATCATCAGAAGACATATAACGCGTGCAGCCATTACAGCGCACAGCGGAATAATTTATTTAACCCTATTAATTGGCGTTTTATTGTGTTGTTACTACCTAGTGGAAAATTTTAAAGTAGTTAATGAAAGTGTGAAATCAGACAAATAGGCGTTTTAATCTTTTAATGTGTTTCTGGGGGTCACTGGTTGAATTAGTGACTGCGTTCAGCCCTTTGGACGAACAGCAATTACCATCAACAGAAGATATAGAACGCGTGCAGCCATTACAACGCACAGCGGAATAATTTATTTAACCCTATTAATTGGCGTTTTATTGTGTTGTTATATACCTAGTGGAGAAGATTAAAATAGTTAATGAAAGTGCGAAATAAGAAAAATAGGCATTTTAATCTTTTAATGTGTATCTGGGGGTCACTGGTTGAATTAGTGACTGCATTCAGCCCTTTCGACGAACAGCAATCACCAGCAACAGAAGATATAGAACGCGTGCAGCCATTACTGCACACAGAAGAATAATTAATTTAACCCTATTAATTGGCGTTTTATTGTGTTGTTATGTACCTAGTGGAAATCGTTAAAGTAGTTAATGAAAGTGTGAAATCAGAGAAATAGGCATTTTAATCTTTTAATGTATATCTGGGGGTCACTGGTTGAATAAGTGACTGCGTTCAGCTCTTTGGACGAACAGCAATCACCATCAACAGAAGATATAGAACGCGTGCAGCCATTACAGCGCACAGCGGTATAATTTATTTAAACCTATTAATTGGGGTTTTATTGTGTTGTGATGTACCTAGTGGAAAACGTTAAAGTAGTTAATGAAAGTGTGAAATCCGCCAAATACGCATTTTAATCTTTTAATGTGTATCTGGGGGTCAGTGGTTGAATTAGTGACTGCGTTCAACCCTTTGGACGAACAGCAATCACCATCAACAGAAGATATAGAACGCGTGCAGCCATTACAGCGCACAGCGGTATAATTCATTTAACCCTATTAATTGGCGTTTTATTGTGTTGTTATGTACTTAGTGGAAAATGTTAAAGTAGATAATGAAAGTGTGAAATCAGAAAAATAGTCATTTTAGTCTTTTAATGTGTATCTGGGGGTCACTGGTTGAATTAGTGACTGCGTTCAGCCCTTTGGATGAACAGCAATCACCAGGAACAGAAGATATAGAACACGAGCAGCCATTACAGCGCACAGCGGAATAATTAATTTAACCCTATTATTTGGCGTTTTATTGTGTTCTTACGTAATTAGTGGATAACTTTAAAGCAGTTAAAGAAAGTGTGAAATCCGCCAAATAGGCATTTTTATCTTTTAATGTGTATCTGGGGGTCAGTGGTTTAGTTAGTGACTGCGTTCAACCCTTTGGACGAACAGCAATCACCATCAACAGAAGATATAGAACGCGTGCAGCCATTACAGCCCACAGCGGAATAAGTAATTTAACCCTATTAAAGGGCGTTTTATTGTGTTGTTGGGTACCTAGTGGAAAACGTTAAAGTAGTTAATGAAAGTGTGAATTCAGACAAATAGGCATTTTAATCTTTTAATGTGTATCTGGGGGTCACTGGTTGAATTAGTGACTGAATCAGCCCTCTTGGACGAACAGCAATCACCAGCAATAGAAGATATAGAACGCGTGCAGCCATTACAGCGCACAGCGGAATAATTAATTTAACCCTATTAATTGGCGTTTTATTGTGTTGCTATATACCTACTGGAGAAGGTTAAAGTAGTTAATGAGAGTGTGAAATCAGACAAATAGGCATTTTAATCTTTTAATGTGTATCTGGGGTCACTGGTTGAATTAGTGACTGCGTTCAGCCCTTTGGAAGAACAGCGATCACCCTCAACAGAAGGTACAGAACGCGTGCAGCCATTACAGCGCACAGCGGAATAATCAATTTAACCCCATTAATTGGCGTTTTATTGTGTTGTTATGTACCTAGTGGAAAACGTTAAAGTAGTTAATGAAAGTGTGAAATCAGAGAAATAGGCATTTTATTCTTTTAATGTGTATCTGGGGGTCACTGGTTGAATTAGTGACTGCGTTCAGTCCTCTTGGACGAACAGCAATCACCAGCAACAGAAGTTATAGAACGCTTGCAGCCATTACAGCCCACAGCGGAATAATCAATTTAACCCCATTAATTGGCGTTTTATTGTCTTGTTATGTACCTAATGGAAAACGTTAAAGTAGTTAATGAAAGTGTGAAATCAGAGAAATAGGCATTTTATTCTTTTAATGTGTATCTGGGGGTCAGTGGTTGAATTAGTGACTGCGTTCAACCCTTTGGACGAACAGCAATCACCATCAACAGAAGATATAGAACGCGTGCAGCCATTACAGCGCACAGCAGAATTATTAATTTAACCCTATTAACTGGCCTTTTATTATGTTGTTATGTACCTAATGGAGAAGGTTAAAGTAGTTAATGAAAGTGTAAAATCAGACAAATAGGAATTTTAATCTTTTAATGTGTATCTGGGGGTCACTGGTTGAATTAGTGACTGCGTTCAGCCCTTTGGACGGACAGCAATCACCATCAACAGAAGATACAGAACGCGTGCAGCCATTACAGCGCACAGCGGAATAATTAATTTAACCCTATTAATTGGCGTTTTATTGTGTTGTTATGTACCTAGTGGAGAAGGTTAAAGTAGTTAATGAAAGTGTGAAATCAGACAAATAGGCATTTTAATCTTTTAATGTGTATCTGGGGGTCAGTGGTTTAATTAGTGACTGCGTTCAGCCCTTTGGACGAACAGCAATCACCAGCAACAGAAGATATAGAACGCGTGCAGCCATTACAGCGCACAGCGGAATAATTTATTTAACCCTATTAATTGGCGTTTTATTGTGTTGTTATGTACCTAGTGGAGTGGGTTAAAATAGTTAATGAAAGTGTGAAATCAGACAAATAGGCATTTTAATCTTTTAATGTGTATCTGGGGGGTCACTGGTTGAATTAGTGACTGCGTTCAGCCCTTTGGACGAACAGCAATCACCATCAACAGAAGATATAGAACGCGTGCAGCCATTACAGTGCACAGCGGAAGAATTTATTTAACCCTATTAATTGGCGTTTTATTGTGTTATTATTTACCTAGTGGAGGAGGTTAAAGTAGTTCATGAAAGTGTGAAAGCAGACAAATAGGCATTTTAATCTTTTAATGTGTATCTGGGGGTCACTGGTTGAATTAGTGACTGCGTTCAGCCCTTTTGACGAACAGCAATCACCATCAACAGAAGATATAGAACGCGTGCAGCCATTACAGCGCACAGCGGAATAATTAATTTAAACCTATGAATTGGCGTTTTATTGTGTTGTTATGTACCTAGTGGAGAAGGTTAAAGTAGTTAATGAAAGTGTGATATCAGAAAAATAGGCATTTTAATCTTTTAATGTGTATCTGGGGGTCACTGGTTGAATTAGTGACTGCGTTCAGCCCTCTTGGACGAACAGCAATCACCAGCAACAGAAGATATAGAACGCGTGCAGCCATTACAGCACACAGCGGAATTATTAATTTAACCCTATTAACTGGCCTTTTATTATGTTGTTATGTACCTAATGGAGAAGGTTAAAGTAGTTAATGAAAGTGTGAAATCAGACAAATAGGCATTTTAATATTTAATGTGTATCTGGGGGTCACTGGTTGAATTAGTGACTGCGTTTTGCCCTTTGGACGGACAGCAATCACCATCAACAGAAGATACAGAACGCGTGCAGCCATTACAGCGCACAGCGGAATAATTAATTTAACCCTATTAATTGGCGTTTTATTGTGTTATTATGTACCTAGTGGAGAAGGTTAAAGTAGTTAATGAAAGTGTGAAATCAGACAAATAGGCATTTTAATGTTTTATGGTGTATGTGGGGGGTCACTGGTTGAATTATTGACTGCGTTCAGCCCTTTGGACGAACAGCAATCACCATCAATAGAAGATATAGAACGCGTGCAGCCATTACAGCGCACAGCGGAATAATGAATTTAATCCTATTAATTGGCGTTTTATTGTGTTGTTTTGTACCTAGTGTAGAAGGTTAAAGTAGTTAATGAAAGTGTGAAATCAGACAAATAGGCATTTTAATCTTTTAATGTGTATCTGTGGGTCAGTGGTTGAATTAGTGACTGTGTTCAGCCCTTTGGACAAACAGCAATCACCATCAACAGAAGATATAGAACGCGTGCAGCCATTACAGCGCACAGCGTAACAATTAATTTAACCCTATTAATTGGCGTTTTATTGTGTTATATACCTAGTGGAGAAGGTTAAAGTAGTTAATGAAAGTGTGCAATCAGACAAATAGGCATTTTATTTTTTTAATGTGTATCTGGGGGTCATTGGTTGAATTAGTGACTGCGTTCAGCCCTTCGGACGAAGAGCATTCACAAGCAACAGAAGATATAGAACGCGTGCAGCCATTACAGCGCACAGCGGAAAAATTGATTTAACCCTATTAATTGGCGTTTTATTTTGTTGTTATGTACCTAGTGGAGAAGTTTAAACTAGTTAATGAAAGTGTGGAATCAGACAAATAGGCATTTTAATCTTTTAATGTGCATCTGGGGGTCACTGGTTGAATTAGTGACTGCGTTCAGCCCTTTGGACGAACAGCAATCACTAGCAACAGAAGATATAGAACGCGTGCAGCCATTACAGCGCACAGTGGAATAATTAATTTAACCCTATTAACTGGCGATTTATTGTGTTGTTATGTACCTAGTAGACAAGGTTAAAGTAGTTAATGAAAGTGTGAAATCAGACAAATAGGCATTTTAATCTTTTAATGTGTATCTGGGGGTCACTGGTTGAATTTGTGACTGCGTTCAGCCCTCTTGGACGAACAGCAATCACCAGCAACAGAAGATATAGAACGCGTGCAGCCATTACAGCGCACAGCGGAAAAATTAATTTTACCCTATTAATTGGCGTTTTATTGTGTTATGTACCTAGTGGAGAAGGTTAAAGTAGTTAATGAAAGTGTGAAATCAGACAAATAGGCATTCTATTTTTTTAATGTGTATCTGGGGGTCATTGGTTGAATTAGTGACTGCGTTCAGCCCTTTGGACGAAGAGCAATCACCAGCAACAGAAGATATAGAACGCGTGCAGCCATTACAGCGCACAGCGGAAAAATTGATTTAACCCTATTAATTGGCGTTTTATTGTTTTGTTATGTACCTAGTGGAGAAGTTTAAAGTAGTTAATGAAAGTGTGGAATCAGACAAATAGGCATTTTAATCTTTTAATGTGTATCTGGGGGTCACTGGTTGAATTAGTGACTGCGTTCAGCCCTTTGGACGAACAGCAATCACCAGCAACACAAGATATAGAACGCGTGCAGCCATTACAGCGCACAGTGGAATAATTAATTTAACCCTATTAACTGGCGTTTTATTGTGTTGTTATGTACCTAGTAGACAAGGTTAAAGTAGTTAATGAAAGTGTGAAATGAGACAAATAGGCATTTTAATCTTTTAATGTGTATCTGGGGATCACTGGTTGAATTTGTGACTGCGTTCAGACTTCTTGGAAGAACAGCAATCACCAGCAAAAGAAGATATAGAACGCTTGCAGCCATTACAGCGCACAGCGGAAAAATTAATTTAACCCTATTAATTGGCGTTTTATTGCGTTGTTATGTACCTAGTGGAAAACGTTAAAGTAGTTAATGAAAGTGTGAAATCAGACAAATAGGCATTTTAATCTTTTAATGTGTATCTGGGGGTCATAGGTTGAATTAGTGACTGCGCTCAGCCATTTGGACGAACAGCAATCACCATCAACAGAAGATATAGAACGCGTGCAGCCATTACAGCGCACAGCGGAAAAATTAATTTAACCGTATTAATTAGCGTTTTATTGTGTTGTTATGTACCTAGTGGAAAACGTTAAAGTAGTTAATGAAAGTGTGAAATCAGACAAATAGGCATTTTAATGTTTCAATGTGTATCTGGTGGGTCACTGGTTGAATTAGTGACTGCGTTCAGCCCTTTGGACGAACAGCAATCACCATCAACAGAAGATATAGAACGCATGAAGCCATTACAGCGCACAGCGGAAAAATTAACTTAACCCTATTCATTGGCGTTTTATTGTGTTGTTACGTACCTAGTGGAGAAGGTTAAAGTAGTTAATGAAAGTGTGAAATCAGACAAATAGGCATTTTAATGTTTCAATGTGTATCTGGGGGGTCACTGGTTGAATTAGTGACTGCGTTTTGCCCTTTGGACGGACAGCAATCACCATCAACAGAAGATACAGAACGCGTGCAGCCATTACAGCGCACAGCGGAATAATTAATTTAACCCTATTAATTGGCGTTTTATTGTGTTGTTATGTACCTAGTGGAGAAGGTTAAAGTAGTTAATGAAAGTGTGAAATCAGACAAATAGGCATTTTAATGTTTTATGGTGTATGTGGGGGGTCACTGGTTGAATTAGTGACTGCGTTCAGCCCTTTGGACGAACAGCAATCACCATCAATAGAAGATATAGAACGCGTGCAGCCATTACAGCGCACAGCGGAATAATGAATTTAATCCTATTAATTGGCGTTTTATTGTGTTGTTTTGTACCTAGTGTAGAAGGTTAAAGTAGTTAATGAAAGTGTGAAATCAGACAAATAGGCATTTTAATCTTTTAATGTGTATCTGTGGGTCACTGGTTGAATTAGTGACTGTGTTCAGCCCTTTGGACGAACAGCAATCACCATCAACAGAAGATATAGAACGCGTGCAGCCATTACAGCGCACAGCGTAACAATTAATTTAACCCTATTAATTGGCGTTTTATTGTGTTATATACCTAGTGGAGAAGGTTAAAGTAGTTAATGAAAGTGTGAAATCAGACAAATAGGCATTTTATTTTTTTAATGTGTATCTGGGGGTCATTGGTTGAATTAGTGACTGCGTTCAGCCCTTCGGACGAAGAGCATTCACAAGCAACAGAAGATATAGAACGCGTGCAGCCATTACAGCGCACAGCGGAAAAATTGATTTAACCCTATTAATTGGCGTTTTATTGTGTTGTTATGTACCTAGTGGAGAAGTTTAAACTAGTTAATGAAAGTGTGGAATCAGACAAATAGGCATTTTAATCTTTTAATGTGCATCTGGGGGTCACTGGTTGAATTAGTGACTGCGTTCAGCCCTTTGGACGAACAGCAATCACTAGCAACAGAAGATATAGAACGCGTGCAGCCATTACAGCGCACAGTGGAATAATTAATTTAACCCTATTAACTGGCGATTTATTGTGTTGTTATGTACCTAGTAGACAAGGTTAAAGTAGTTAATGAAAGTGTGAAATCAGACAAATAGGCATTTTAATCTTTTAATGTGTATCTGGGGGTCACTGGTTGAATTTGTGACTGCGTTCAGCCCTCTTGGACGAACAGCAATCACCAGCAACAGAAGATATAGAACGCGTGCAGCCATTACAGCGCACAGCGGAATAATGAATTTCACCCTATTAATTGGCGTTTTATTGTGTTATGTACCTAGTGGAGAAGGTTAAAGTAGTTAATGAAAGTGTGAAATCAGACAAATAGGCATTCTATTTTTTTAATGTGTATCTGGGGGTCATTGGTTGAATTAGTGACTGCGTTCAGCCCTTTGGACGAAGAGCAATCACCAGCAACAGAAGATATAGAACGCGTGCAGCCATTACAGCGCACAGCGGAAAAATTGATTTAACCCTATTAATTGGCGTTTTATTGTGTTGTTATGTACCTAGTGGAGAAGTTTAAAGTAGTTAATGAAAGTGTGGAATCAGACAAATAGGCATTTTAATCTTTTAATGTGTATCTGGGGGTCACTGGTTGAATTAGTGACTGCGTTCAGCCCTTTGGACGAACAGCAATCACCAGCAACACAAGATATAGAACGCGTGCAGCCATTACAGCGCACAGTGGAATAATTAATTTAACCCTATTAACTGGCGTTTTATTGTGTTGTTATGTACCTAGTAGACAAGGTTAAAGTAGTTAATGAAAGTGTGAAATCAGACAAATAGGCATTTTAATCTTTTAATGTGTATCTGGGGATCACTGGTTGAATTTGTGACTGCGTTCAGCCCTCTTGGAAGAACAGCAATCACCAGCAAAAGAAGATATAGAACGCGTGCAGCCATTACAGCGCACAGCGGAGAAATTAATTTAACCCTATTAATTGGCGTTTTATTGTGTTGTTATGTACCTAGTGGAAAACGTTAAAGTAGTTAATGAAAGTGTGAAATCAGACAAATAGGCATTTTAATCTTTTAATGTGTATCTGGGGGTCATAGGTTGAATTAGTGACTGCGCTCAGCCCTTTGGACGAACAGCAATCACCATCAACAGAAGATATAGAACGCGTGCAGCCATTACAGCGCACAGCGGAAAAATTAATTTAACCGTATTAATTAGCGTTTTATTGTGTTGTTATGTACCTAGTGGAAAACGTTAAAGTAGTTAATGAAAGTGTGAAATCAGACAAATAGGCATTTTAATGTTTCAATGTGTATCTGGGGGGTCACTGGTTGAATTAGTGACTGCGTTCAGCCCTTTGGACGAACAGCAATCACCATCAACAGAAGATATAGAACGCGTGCAGCCATTACAGCGCACAGCGGAAAAATTAACTTAACCCTATTCATTGGCGTTTTATTGTGTTGTTACGTACCTAGTGGAGAAGGTTAAAGTAGTTAATGAAAGTGTGAAATCAGACAAATAGGCATTTTAATCTTTTAATGTGTGTCTGGGGGTCACTGGTAGAATCAGTGACTGTGTTCAGCCCTTTTGACGAACAGCAATCACCATCAACAGAAGATATAGAACGCGTGCAGCCATTACAGCGCACAGCAGAATAATTAATTTAACCCTATTAATTGGTGTTTTATTGTGTTGTTATATACCTAATTTAAAACGTTAAAGTAGTTAATGAAAGTGTGATATCAGAAAAATAGGCATTTTAATCTTTTAATGTGTATCTGGGGGTCAGTGGTTGAATTAGTGACTGCGTTCAGACCTTTTGACGAACAGCAATCACCAGCAACAGAAGATATAGAACGTTTGCAGCCATTACAGCGCACAGCGGAATAATTAATTTAACCCTATTAATTGGTGTTTTATTGTGTTGTTATATACCTAGTTTAAAACGTTAAAGTAGTTAATGAAAGTGTGATATCAGAAAAATAGGCATTTTAATCTTTTAATGTGTATCTGGGGGTTACTGGTTGAATTAGTGACTGCGTTCAGTCCTTTTGATGAACAGCAATCACCAGCAACAGAAGATATAGAACGCTTGCAGCCATTACAGCGCACAGCGGAAAAATTGATTTAACCCTATTAATTGGCGTTTTATTGTGTTGTTATGTACCTAGTGGAAAACGTTAAAGTAGTTAATGAAAGTGTGAAATCGGACAAATAGGGATTTTAATGTTTTAATGTGTATGTGGGGGTCACTGGTTGAATTAGTGACTGCGTTCAGCCCTTTGGACGAACAGCAATCACCATCAACAGAAGATATAGAACGCGTGCAGCCATTAACGCGCACAGCGGAATAATTAACTTAACCCTATTCATTGGCGTTTTATTGTGTTGTTATGTACCTAGTGGAGAAGGTTAAAGTAGTTAATGAAAGTGTGAAATCAGACAAATAGGCATTTTAATCATTTAATGTGTATCTGGGGGTCACTGGTTGAATTAGTGACTGCGTTCAGCCCTTTGGACGAATAGCAATCACCAGCAACAGAAGATATAGAACGCGTGCAGCCATTACAGCGCACAGCGGAATAATTAATTTAACCCTATTAATTGGCGTTTTATTGTGTTGTTATGTACCTAGTGGAAAAGGTTAAAGTAGTTAATGAAAGTGTGAAATCAGACAAATAGGCATTTTAATCATTTAATGTGTATCTGGGGGTCACTGGTTGAATTAGTGACTGCGTTAAGCCCTTTGGACGAACAGCAATCACCATCAACAGAATATATAGAACGCGTGCAGCCATTTAGAGCGCACAGCGGAATAATTAATTTAACCCTATTAATTGGCGTTTTATTGTGTTGTTATGTACCTAGAGGAAAACGTTAAAGTAGTTAATGAAAGTGTGAAATCAGACAAATAGGCATTTTAATCATTTAATGTGTATCTGGGGGTCACTGGTTGAATTAGTGACTGCGTTAAGCCCTTTGGACGAACAGCAATCACCATCAACAGAATATATAGAACGCGTGCAGCCATTTACAGCGCACAGCGGAATAATTAATTTAACCCTATTAATTGGCGTTTTATTGTGTTGTTATGTAGCTAGAGGAAAACGTTAAAGTAGTTAATGAAAGTGTGAAATCAGACAAATAGGCATTTTAATCTTTTAATGTGTATCTGGGGGGTCACTGGTTGAATTAGTGACTGCGTTCAGCCCTCTTGGACGAAGAGCAATCACCAGCAACAGAAGATATATAACGCGTGCAGCCATTACAGCGCGCAGAGGAATAATTAAATTAACCATATTAATTGGCGTTTTATTGTGTTGTAATGTACCTAGTGGAAAACGTTAAAGTAGTTAATGAAAGTGTGAAATCAGACAAATAGGCATTTTAATCATTTAATGTGTATCTGGGGGTCACTGATTGAATTAGTGACTGCGTTCAGCCCTTTGGACGAACAGCAATCACCAGCAACAGAAGATATAGAACGCGTGCAGCCACTACAACGCACAGCGGAATAATTTGTTTAACCGTATTAATTGGCGTTTTATAGTGTTATTATGTACCTAGTGGAGAAGGTTAAAGTAGTTAATGAAAGTGTGAAATCAGACAAATAGGCATTTTAATCTTTTAATGTGTATCTGGGGGTCACTGGTTGAATTAGTGACTGCGTTCAGCCCTTTGGACGAATAGCAATCACCAGCAACAGAAGATATAGAACGCGTGCAGCCATTACAGCGCACAGCGGAATAATTAAATTAACCCTATTAATTGGCGTTTTATTGTGTTGTTATGTACCTAGTGGAAAAGGTTAAAGTAGTTAATGAAAGTGTGAAATCAGACAAATAGGCATTTTAATCATTTAATGTGTATCTGGGGGTAACTGGTTGAATTAGTGACTGCGTTCAGCCCTCTTGGACGAAGAGCAATCACCAGCAACAGAAGATATAGAACGCGTGCAGCCATTACAGCGCGCAGCGGAATAATTAAATTAACCATATTAATTGGCGTTTTATTGTGTTGTTATGTACCTAGTGGAAAAGGTTAAAGTAGTTAATGAAAGTGTGATATCAGACAAATAGGCATTTTAATCTTTTAATGTGTATGTGGGGGTCACTGGTTGAATTAGTGACTGCGTTCAGCCCTTTGGACGAACAGCAATCACCAGGAACAGAAGTTATAGAACGCGTGCAGCCATTACAGCGCACAGCGGAATAATTAATTTAACCCTATTAATTGGCGTTTTATTGTGTTGTTATGTACCTAGTGGAAAACGTTAAAGTAGTTAATGAAAGTGTGAAATCAGACAAATAGGCATTTTAATCTTTTAATCTGTGTCTGGGGGTCAGTGGTTGAATTTGTGACTGCGTTCAGCCCTTTGGACGAACAGCAATCACCAGCAACAGAAGATATAGAACGCGTGCAGTCATTACAGCGCACAGCCGAATAATTAATTTAACACTATTAATTGGCGTTTTATTGTGTTGTTATGTACCTAGTGGAAAACGTTAAGGTAGTTAATGAAAGTGTGAAATCAGACAAATAGGCATTTTAATCATTTAATGTGTATCTGGGGGTCACTGGTTTAATTAGTGACTGCGTTGAGCCCTCTTGGACGAAGAGCAATCACCAGCAACAGAAGATATAGAACGCATGCAGCCATTACAGCGCGCAGCGGAATAATTAAATTAACCATATTAATTGGCGTTTTATTGTGTTGTTATGTACCTAATGGAAAACGTTAAAGTAGTTAATGAAAGTGTGAAATCAGACAAATAGGCATTTTAATCATTTAATGTGTATCTGGGGGTCACTGGTTGAATTAGTGACTGCGTTCAGCCCTTTGGACGAACAGCAATCACCATCAACAGAAGATATAGAACGCGTGCAGCCATTTACAGCGCAGAGCGGAATAATTAATTTAACCCTATTAATTGGCGTTTTATTTTGTTGTTATGTACCTAGAGGAAAACGTTAAAGTAGTTAATGAAAGTGTGAAATCAGACAAATAGGCATTTTAATCTTTTAATGTGTATCTGGGGGTCACTGGTTGAATTAGTGACTGCGTTCAGCCCTTTGGACGAACAGGAATCACCAGCAACAGAAGATATAGGAAGCGTGCAGCCATTACAACGCACAGCGGAATAATTAATTTAACCCTATTAATTGGCGTTTTATTGTGTTGTTATATACCTAGTGGAAAACGTTAAAGTAGTTAATGAAAGTGTGAAATCAGACAAATAGGCATTTTAACCTTTTAATGTGTATCTGGGGGTCACTGATTGAATTATTGACTGCGTTCAGCCCTTTGGACGAAGAGCAATCACCAGCAACAGAAGATATAGGAAGCGTGCAGCCATTACAACGCACAGCGGAATAATTAATTTAACCCTATTAATTGGCGTTTTATTGTGATGTTATGTACCTAGTGGAGAAGTTTAAAGTAGTTAATGAAAGTGTGAAATCAGACAAATAGGCATTTTAATCTTTTAATGTGTATCTGGGGGTCACTGGTTGAATTAGTGACTGCGTTCAGCCCTTTGGACGAACAGCAATCACAAGCAACAGAAGATATAGAACGCGTGCAGCCATTACAACGCACAGCGGAATAATTAATTTAACCCTATTAATTGGCGTTTTATTGTGTTGTTATGTACCTAGTGGAGAAGGTTAAAGTAGTTAATGAAAGTGTGATATCAGAAAAATAGGCATTTTAATCTTTTAATGTGTATGTGGGGGTCACTGGTTGAATTAGTGACTGCGTTCAGCCCTTTGGACGAACAGCAATCACCAGCAACAGAAGATATAGAACGCGTGCAGCCATTAGAGCGCACAGCGGAATAATTAATTTAACCCTATTAATTGGCGTTTTATTGTGTTGTTATATACCTAGTGGAAAACGTTAAAGTAGTTAATGAAAGTGTGAAATCAGACAAATAGGCATTTTAATCATTTAATGTGTATCTGGGGGTCACTGGTTGAATTGGTGACTGTGTTCAGCCCTTTGGACGAACAGCAATCAACATCAACAGAAGATATAGAACGCGTGCAGCCATTTACAGTGCACAGCGGAATAATTAATTTAACCCTATTAATTGGCGTTTTATTGTGTTGTTATGTACCTAGAGGAAAACGTTAAAGTAGTTAATGAAAGTGTGAAATCAGACAAATAGGCATTTTAATCTTTTAATGTGTATTTGGGGGTCACTGGTTGAATTAGTGACTGCGTTCAGCCCTTTGGACGAACAGCAATCACCAGCAACAGAAGATATAGGAAGCGTGCAGCCATTACAAAGCACAGCGGAATAATTAATTTAACCCTATTAATTGGCGTTTTATTGTGTTGTTATGTACCTAGTGGAGAAGGTTAAAGTAGTTAATGAAAGTGTGATATCAGACAAATAGGCATTTTAATCTTTTAATGTGTATGTGGGGGTCACTGGTTGAATTAGTGACTGCGTTCAGCCCTTTGGACGAACAGCAATCACCAGGAACAGAAGTTATAGAACGCGTGCAGCCATTACAGCGCACAGCGGAATAATTAATTTAACCCTATTAATTGGCGTTTTATTGTGTTGTTATGTACCTAGTGGAAAACGTTAAAGTAGTTAATGAAAGTGTGAAATCAGACAAATAGGCATTTTAATCTTTTAATCTGTGTCTGGGGGTCAGTGGTTGAATTTGTGACTGCGTTCAGCCCTTTGGACGAACAGCAATCACCAGCAACAGAAGATATAGAACGCGTGCAGTCATTACAGCGCACAGCCGAATAATTAATTTAACACTATTAATTGGCGTTTTATTGTGTTGTTATGTACCTAGTGGAAAACGTTAAGGTAGTTAATGAAAGTGTGAAATCAGACAAATAGGCATTTTAATCATTTAATGTGTATCTGGGGGTCACTGGTTTAATTAGTGACTGCGTTGAGCCCTCTTGGACGAAGAGCAATCACCAGCAACAGAAGATATAGAACGCATGCAGCCATTACAGCGCGCAGCGGAATAATTAAATTAACCATATTAATTGGCGTTTTATTTTGTTGTTATGTACCTAGAGGAAAACGTTAAAGTAGTTAATGAAAGTGTGAAATCAGACAAATAGGCATTTTAATCTTTTAATGTGTATCTGGGGGTCACTGGTTGAATTAGTGACTGCGTTCAGCCCTTTGGACGAACAGGAATCACTAGCAACAGAAGATATAGGAAGCGTGCAGCCATTACAACGCACAGCGGAATAATTAATTTAACCCTATTAATTGGCGTTTTATTGTGTTGTTATATACCTAGTGGAAAACGTTAAAGTAGTTAATGAAAGTGTGAAATCAGACAAATAGGCATTTTAACCTTTTAATGTGTATCTGGGGGTCACTGATTGAATTATTGACTGCGTTCAGCCCTTTGGACGAAGAGCAATCACCAGCAACAGAAGATATAGGAAGCGTGCAGCCATTACAACGCACAGCGGAATAATTAATTTAACCCTATTAATTGGCGTTTTATTGTGATGTTATGTACCTAGTGGAGAAGTTTAAAGTAGTTAATGAAAGTGTGAAATCAGACAAATAGGCATTTTAATCTTTTAATGTGTATCTGGGGGTCACTGGTTGAATTAGTGACTGCGTTCAGCCCTTTGGACGAACAGCAATCACAAGCAACAGAAGATATAGAACGCGTGCAGCCATTACAACGCACAGCGGAATAATTAATTTAACCCTATTTATTGGCGTTTTATTGTGTTGTTATGTACCTAGTGGAGAAGGTTAAAGTAGTTAATGAAAGTGTGATATCAGACAAATAGGCATTTTAATCATTTAATGTGTATCTGGGGGTCACTGGTTGAATTAGTGACTGTGTTCAGCCCTTTGGACGAACAGCAATCAACATCAACAGAAGATATAGAACGCGTGCAGCCATTTACAGTGCACAGCGGAATAATTAATTTAACCCTATTAATTGGCGTTTTATTGTGTTGTTATGTACCTAGAGGAAAAGGTTAAAGTAGTTAATGAAAGTGTGAAATCAGACAAATAGGCATTTTAATCTTTTAATGTGTATCTGGGGGTCACTGGTTGAATTAGTGACTGCGTTCAGCCCTTTGGACGAACAGCAATCACCAGCAACAGAAGATATAGGAAGCGTGCAGCCATTACAACGCACAGCGGAATAATTAATTTAACCCTATTAATTGGCGTTTTATTGTGTTGTTATGTACCTAGTGGAGAAGGTTAAAGTAGTTAATGAAAGTGTGATATCAGACAAATAGGCATTTTAATCTTTTAATGTGTATGTGGGGGTCACTGGTTGAATTAGTGACTGCGTTCAGCCCTTTGGACGAACAGCAATCACCAGGAACAGAAGTTATAGAACGCGTGCAGCCATTACAGCGCACAGCGGAATAATTAATTTAACCCTATTAATTGGCGTTTTATTGTGTTGTTATGTACCTAGTGGAAAACGTTAAAGTAGTTAATGAAAGTGTGAAATTAGACAAAGAGGCATTTTAATCTTTTAATCTGTGTCCTAGGGTCAGTGGTTGAATTAGTGACTGCGTTCAGCCCTTTGGACGAACAGCAATCACCAGCAACAGAAGATATAGAACGCGTGCAGCCATTACAGCGCACAGCGGAATAATTAATTTAACCATATTAATTGGCGTTTTATTGTGTTGTTATGTACCTAGTGGAAAACGGTAAGGTAGTTAATGAAAGTGTGAAATCAGACAAATAGGCATTTTAATCATTTAATGTGTATCTGGGGGTCACTGGTTGAAATAGTGACTGCGTTCAGCCCTCTTGGACGAAGAGCAATCACCAGCAACAGAAGATATAGAACGCGTGCAGCCATTACAGCGCGCAGCGGAATAATTAAATTAACCGTATTAATTGGTGTTTTATTGTGTTGTTATGTACCTAATGGAAAACATTAAAGTAGTTAATGAAAGTGTGAAATCAGACAAATAGGCATTTTAATCATTTAATGTGTATCTGGGGGTCACTGGTTGAATTAGTGACTGCGTTCAGCCCTTTGGACGAACAGCAATCACCAGCAACAGAAGATATAGGAAGCGTGCAGCCATTACAACGCACAGCGGAATAATTAATTTAACCCTATTAATTGGCGTTTTATTGTGTTGTTATGTACCTAGTGGAAAAGGTTAAAGTAGTTAATGAAAGTGTGATATCAGACAAATAGGCATTTTAATCTTTTAATGTGTATGTGGGGGTCACTGGTTGAATTAGTGACTGCGTTCAGCCCTTTGGACGAACAGCAATCACCAGCAACAGAAGATATAGAACGCGTGCAGCCATTACAGCGCACAGCGGAATAATTAAATTAACCCTATTAATTGGCGTTTTATATTGTTGTTATGTACCTAGTGGAAAACATTAAAGTAGTTAATGAAAGTGTGAAATCAGACAAATAGGCATTTTTATGTTTTAATGTGTATCTGGGGGGTCACTGGTTGAATTAGTGACTGCGTTCAGCCCTTTGGACGAAGAGCAATCTCCATCAACAGAAGATATAGAACGCGTGCAGCCATTAACGCGCACAGCGGAATAATTAATTTAACCCTTTTAATTGGCGTTTTATTGTGTTGTTATGTACCTAGTGGAGAAGGTTAAAGTAGTTAATGAAAGTGAAAAATCAGACAAATAGGCATTTTAATCTTTTAATGCGTATCTGGGGGGACACTGGTTGAATTAGTGACTGCGTTCAGCCGTTTGGACGAACAGCAATCACCAGCAACAGAAGATATAGAACGCGTGCAGCCATTAAAACGCACAGCGGAATAATTTATTTAACCCTATTAATTGGCGTTTTTTGGGGTTATTATATACCTAGTGGAGAAGGTTAAAGTAGTTAA
This sequence comes from Ryuthela nishihirai, assembly GCA_038380435.1. Classification (NCBI taxonomy): domain Eukaryota; kingdom Metazoa; phylum Arthropoda; class Arachnida; order Araneae; family Heptathelidae; genus Ryuthela; species Ryuthela nishihirai. The sequence goes on from JAWZYU010000006.1 coordinate 42,363,565, forward strand.
TGAAAGTGTGAAATCGGACAAATAGGCATTTTAATGTTTCAATGTGTATCTGGGGGGTCACTGGTTGAATTAGTGACTGCGTTCAGCACTTTGGACGAACAGCAATCACCATCAACAGAAGATATAGAACGCGTGCAGCCATTACAGCGCACAGCGGAATAATTAACTTAACCCTATTCATTGGCGTTTTATTGTGTTGTTATATACCTGGTGGAGAAGGTTAAAGTAGTTAATGAAAGTGTGAAATCAGAAAAATAGGCATTTTAATCTTTTAATGTGTATCTGGGGGTCACTGGTTGAATTTGTGACTGCGTTCAGCCCTTTGGACGAACAGCAATCACCAGCAACAGAAGATATAGGAAGCGTGCAGCCATTACAACGCACAGCGGAATAATTAATTTAACCCTATTAATTGGCGTTTTATTGTGTTGTTATGTACCTAGTGGAAAAGGTTAAAGTAGTTAATGAAAGTGTGATATCAGACAAATAGGCATTTTAATCTTTTAATGTGTATGTGGGGGTCACTGGTTGAATTAGTGACTGCGTTCAGCCCTTTGGACGAAGAGCAATCACCAGCAACAGAAGATATAGAACGCGTGCAGCCATTACAGCGCACAGCGGAATAATTAAATTAACCCTATTAATTGGCGTTTTATATTGTTGTTATGTACCTAGTGGAAAACATTAAAGTAGTTAATGAAAGTGTGAAATCAGACAAATAGGCATTTTAATGTTTTAATGTGTATCTGGGGGGTCACTGGTTGAATTAGTGACTGCGTTCAGCCCTTTGGACGAAGAGCAATCTCCATCAACAGAAGATATAGAACGCGTGCAGCCATTAACGCGCACAGCGGAATAATTAATTTAACCCTTTTAATTGGCGTTTTATTGTGTTGTTATGTACCTAGTGGAGAAGGTTAAAGTAGTTAATGAAAGTGAAAAATCAGACAAATAGGCATTTTAATCTTTTAATGCGTATCTGGGGGGACACTGGTTGAATTAGTGACTGCGTTCAGCCGTTTGGACGAACAGCAATCACCAGCAACAGAAGATATAGAACGCGTGCAGCCATTACAACGCACAGCGGAATAATTTATTTAACCCTATTAATTGGCGTTTTTTGGGGTTATTATATACCTAGTGGAGAAGGTTAAAGTAGTTAATGAAAGTGTGAAATCGGACAAATAGGCATTTTAATGTTTCAATGTGTATCTGGGGGGTCACTGGTTGAATTAGTGACTGCGTTCAGCCCTTTGGACGAACAGCAATCACCATCAACAGAAGATATAGAACGCGTGCAGCCATTACAGCGCACAGCGGAATAATTAACTTAACCCTATTCATTGGCATTTTATTGTGTTGTTATATACCTGGTGGAGAAGGTTAAAGTAGTTAATGAAAGTGTGAAATCAGAAAAATAGGTATTTTAATCTTTTAATGTGTATCTGGGGGTCACTGGTTGAATTTGTGACTGCGTTCAGCCCTTTGGACGAACAGCAGTCACCATCAACAGAAGATATAGAAAGCGTGCAGCCATTACAGGGCACAGCGGAATAATTAATTTAACCCTATTAATTGGCGTTTAATTGTGTTGTTATGTACCTAGTGGAGAAGGTTAAAGTAGTTAATGAAAGTGTGAAATGAGGCAAATAGGCATTTTAATCTTTTAATGTGTATGTTGGGGTCACTGGTTGAATTAGTGACTGCGGTCAGCCCTTTGGACGAACAGCAATCACCATCAACAGAAGATATAGAACGCGTGCAGCCATTACAGCGCCTAGCGGAATAATTAATTTAACCCTATTAATTGGCGTTTTATTGTGTTGTTATGTACCTAGTGGAAAACGTTAAGGTAGTTAATGAAAGTGTGAAATCAGACAAATAGGCATTTTAATCTTTTAATGTGTATCTGGGGGTCACTGGTTGAATTAGTGACTGCGTTCAGCCATTTGGACGAACAGCAATCACCAGCAACAAAAGATATAGAACGCGTGCAGCCATTACAGCGCACAGTGGAATAATTAATTTAACCCTATTAATTGGCGTTTTATTGTGTTGTTATGTACCTAGTGGCGAAGGTTAAAGTAGTTAATGAAAGTGTGAAATCAGACAAATAAGCATTTTAATCTTTTAATGTGTATCTGGGGGTCACTGGTTGAATTAGTGACTGCGTTCAGCCCTTTGGACGAACAGCAATCACCATCAACAGAAGATATAGAACGCGTGCAGCCATTACAGCGCACAGCAGAATAATTAATTTAACCCTATTAATTGGCGTTTTATTGTGTTGTTATGTACCTAGTGGAGAAGGTTAAAGTAGTTAATGAAAGTGTGAAATCAGACAAATAGGCATTTTAATCTTTTAATGTGTATCTGGGGGTCACTGGTTGAATTAGTGACTGCGTTCAGCCCTTTGGAGGAACAGCAATCACCAGCAACAAAAGATATAGAACGCGTGCAGCCATTACAGCGCACATTGGAATAATTAATTTAACGCTATTAATTGGCGTTTTATTTTGTTGTTATGTACCTAGTGGCGAAGGTTAAAGTAGTTAATGAAAGTGTGAAATCAGACAAATAGGCATTTTAATCTTTTAATGTGTATCTGGGGGTCACTGGTTGAATTAGTGACTGCGTTAAGCCCTTTGGACGAACAGCAATCACCATCAACAGAATATATAGAACGCGTGCAGCCATTTACAGCGCCCAGCGGAATAATTAATTTAACCCTATTAATTGGCGTTTTATTGTGTTGTTATGTACCTAGTGGCGAAGGTTAAAGTAGTTAATGAAAGTGTGAAATCAGACAAATAGGCATTTTAATCTTTTAATGTGTATCTGGGGGTCACTGGTTGAATTAGTGACTGCGTTCAGCCCTTTGGACGAACAGCAATCACCAGCAACAGAAGATATAGGAAGCGTGCAGCCATTACAACGCACAGCGGAATAATTAATTTAACCCTATTAATTGGCGTTTTATTGTGTTGTTATGTACCTAGTGGAGAAGGTTAAAGTAGTTAATGAAAGTGTGAAATCAGGCAAATAGGCATTTTAATCTTTTAATGTATATGTGGGGGTCACTGGTTGAATTAGTGACTGCCTTCAGCCCTTTGGACGAACAGCAATCACCATCAACAAAAGATATAGAACGCGTGCAGCCATTACAGCGCCCAGCGGAATAATTAATTTAACCCTATTAATTGGCGTTTTATTGTGTTGTTATGTACCTAGTGGCGAAGGTTAAAGTAGTTAATGAAAGTGTGAAATCAGACAAATAGGCATTTTAATCTTTTAATGTGTATCTGGGGGTCACTGGTTGAATTAGTGACTGCGTTCAGCCCTTTGGACGAACAGCAATCACCAGCAACAGAAGATATAGAACGCGTGCAGCCATTACAGCGCACAGCGGAATAATTAACTTAACCCTATTAATTGGCGTTTTATTGTGTTGTTATGTACCTAGTGGAGAAGGTTAAAGTAGTTAATGAAAGTGTGAAATCAGGCAAATAGGCATTTTAATCTTTTAATGTGTATGTGGGGGTCACTGTTTGAATTAGTGACTGCGTTCAGCCCTTTGGACGAACAGCAATCACCATCAACAGGAGATATAGAACGCGTGCAGCCATTACAGCGCCTAGCGGAATAATTAATTTAACCCTATTAATTGGCGTTTTATTGTGTTGTTATGTACCTAGTGGAAAACGTTAAAGTAGTTAATGAAAGTGTGAAATCAGGCAAATAGGCATTTTAAACTTTTAATGTATATGTGGGGGTCACTGTTTGAATTAGTGACTGCGTTGAGCCCTTTGGACGAACAGCAATTACCATCAACAGAAGATATAGAACGCGTGCAGCCATTACAGCGCACAGCGGAATAATTAATTTAACCCTATTAATTGGCGTTTTATTGTGTTGTTATGTACCTAGTGGAGAAGGTTAAAGTAGTTAATGAAAGTTTGAAATCAGACAAATAGGCATTTTAATCTTTTAATGTGTATCTGGGGGTCACTGGTTGAATTAGTGACTGCGTTCAGCCCTTTGGACGAACAGCAATCACGAGCAACAGAAGATATAGAACGCGTGCAGCCATTACAGCGCACAGTGGAATAATAAATTAACCCTATTAATTGGCGTTTTATTGTGTCGTTATGTACCTAGTGGCGAAGGTTAAAGTAGTTAATGAAAGTGTGAAATCAGACAAATAGGCATTTTAATCTTTTAATGTGTATCTGGGGGTCACTGGTTGAATTAGTGACTGCGTTCAGCCCTTTGGACGAACAGCAATCACCAGCAACAGAAGATATAGAACGCGTGCAGCCATTACAGCGCACAGCGGAATAATTAATTTAACCCTATTAATTGGCGTTTAATTGTGGTGTTTTGTACCTAGTGGAGAAGGTTAAAGTAGTTAATGAAAGTGTGAAATCAGACAAATAGGCATTTTAATCTTTTAATGTGTATCTGGGGGTCACTGGTTGAATTAGTGACTGCGTTCAGCCCTTTGGACGAACAGCAATCACCAACAAGAGAAGATATAGAACGCGTGCAGCCATTACAGCGCACAGCGGAATAATTAACTTAACCCTATTAATTGGCGTTTTATTGTGTTGTTATGTACCTAGTGGAGAAGGTTAAAGTAGTTAATGAAAGTGTGAAATCAGGCAAATAGGCATTTTAATCTTTTAATGTGTATGTGGGGGTCACTGTTTGAATTAGTGACTGCGTTCAGCCCTTTGGACGAACAGCAATCACCATCAACAGGAGATATAGAACGCGTGCAGCCATTACAGCGCCTAGCGGAATAATTAATTTAACCCTATTAATTGGCGTTTTATTGTGTTGTTATGTACCTAGTGGAAAAAGTTAAAGTAGTTAATGAAAGTGTGAAATCAGGCAAATAGGCATTTTAATCTTTTAATGTGTATGTGGGGGTCACTGTTTGAATTAGTGACTGCGTTGAGCCCTTTGGACGAACAGCAATTACCATCAACAGAAGATATAGAACGCGTGCAGCCATTACAGCGCACAGCGGAATAATTAATTTAACCCTATTAATTGGCGTTTTATTGTGTTGTTATGTACCTAGTGGAGAAGGTTAAAGTAGTTAATGAAAGTTTGAAATCAGACAAATAGGCATTTTAATCTTTTAATGTGTATCTGGGGGTCACTGGTTGAATTAGTGACTGCGTTCAGCCCTTTGGACGAACAGCAATCACGAGCAACAGAAGATATAGAACGCGTGCAGCCATTACAGCGCACAGTGGAATAATAAATTAACCCTATTAATTGGCGTTTTATTGTGTCGTTATGTACCTAGTGGCGAAGGTTAAAGTAGTTAATGAAAGTGTGAAATCAGACAAATAGGCATTTTAATCTTTTAATGTGTATCTGGGGGTCACTGGTTGAATTAGTGACTGCGTTCAGCCCTTTGGACGAACAGCAATCACCAGCAACAGAAGATATAGAACGCGTGCAGCCATTACAGCGCACAGCGGAATAATTAATTTAACCCTATTAATTGGCGTTTAATTGTGGTGTTTTGTACCTAGTGGAGAAGGTTAAAGTAGTTAATGAAAGTGTGAAATCAGACAAATAGGCATTTTAATCTTTTAATGTGTATCTGGGGGTCACTGGTTGAATAAGTGATTGCGTTCAGCCCTTTGGACGAACAGCGATCACCCTCAACAGAAGATATAGAACGCGTGACGCCATTATAGCGCACAACGGAATAATTAATTTATCCCTATTCATTGGCGTTTAAGTGTGTTGTTATGTACCTAGTGGAAAGCGTTAAAGCAGTTTAATCAAAGTGTGAAATCAGACAAATACGCATTTTAATCTGTGTATGTGTATCTGTAGGTCACTGGTTGAATAAATGACTGCGTTCACCCCTTTGGACTAACATTAATCACCCTCAAGAAATGATAGAGAACGCGTGCAGCCATTAGAGCGCACAGCGGAATAATTAAGTTATCACTGTTCATTAGTGTATAAGTGTGCTGTTGTGTACCTAGTGGAAAATGTTAAAGTTGTTAGTCAAAGGGTGAAAGCAGACAAATATGTATTTTAATCTGTTAATGTGTAGGTGAGGGTCACTGGTTGAATAGTTGACTGCGTTCAGCCCTATGGGCGAACAGCAATGTTCTACAAGAGATCTTATAGAATGTGTGCAGCTATAAGAGTAACGGCGTAATTATTTTGTCCGTTTTGATTAGCCTAGGACCTGTGTTGCTTTGTATATAGTACAAAGTGTGAGAGGTTATTAGGAAAATAGGAAAGCTGAATTGAGTCAAATACCTATTTCAGTCTGTGAATGGATTTGTTCTTCGAGAGACACTGGTTGAATAGTTGTCTGCACTCAGCCATTTCAGCAAATGGCAATCACTTTCAATAGAAGCAATAGATCACATTCAGTCATTTCATCACAGAGCGGTTTAATTACTCTGCTTCTTTTGAATACGTCATCTAGTGTGTTTGGTGTGTGCAGAGTGTAGAGTGTTAAAAGTTGTGTTTTTAGAAAGCTGAAACGGTCGGAATATATACTTGAATATATTCTCCCACCATTTCTCTAGGTTGGACCCTCAACCGTAGGGGTGCAGTGTGATATTTGTGTCAGTGCCGAATTATTGTGTGTTATCCGTTGTATCTGAGTGTGTTTCTTGTCTCTATGTGTAGAGCTACATCTGTGATCGCCCCTATACGTCTTTTGGAGTTTTCCTGTTATTTTACAATTAAATGTTGAAATTTTAAATCAATCATGTTTTGAAACGTAGGCGTAAAAGGTAAAGAAATAGATTAAAATGTAAAATAGAAGTTAGAATTAATTGAAAAATTAGAACCAATAGATCCGCTGAACGTGTTTGTAAATACGCCTGCTTACGTAAATACATAATTAATTACTTTGAACTCACTATTTCGAATAATATTATGAAATATAAGTAGTAAATGTTAACTTGTTATTCTGATTTGTATAGAATCCCACTGACTCTTCATCTATATTCTGGTTTAGTGGGTATTTTCTCCCCTTGTGCAATTTGTCCGTTAAATCTAGGGTTTACTGTGTGTCATAAAGTTAGAATTTCGTACAGTCTCTCATGAACCCCTCCAGATAATTTTGTTTTACACTTCTACTCTGATCTAGTTTGGAGTTCCTGGGTGGAAAATATTTTTGGTACAGGTCATGTCTTTCCTTTTCGTCCGTGTTGTCAAATTTGTCAGGAAGTTGAAATTTTTAATATTTAGTGCTTTATTTTATTTGCAGTGTTAGTATGTTCCAAAGCTATATATTATTAATATTTAATGTGAATTAGGAAAGCTCTTTGAAATTAAGAATAAAGCAATCCTATTTCATTCGTTTGCTTTTAGATTGGGGAGGGTGGTATTGCATTACGGATTTCACATGTCGGTCAGGTCTTATTAGCATGAACAAGATTCGCGTGCAAAAATATTAGGCGTAACGTTACTGTGATAATATACGTTTATTATTATTTTTATTAGTGCGATTACGGAAATTATTCAAAAAAATTTTAAACAATGGATTAAGAAAACACCGAAATTTGAACCTATTGTTTTGGACAGAGTTGATTTTAATACTGTGTCTAGTGTGTGTCCTCTACTATTTATAATAGGTCATTGTAATAATTACGTGACCTGACGTACCTGGGGAAGTGGTGGGGGAAGGTTCAAGTACATATTAGGCTCGTTTCACTACGTATTGTACATTTTTGTTTCACTAAGAATGGTAAATAAAGATATAACAGTGAATGCTGTTGTGTTTTAAGTCAGTGTCGATAGAACATGGGCATTCTGTCACCCAAGGCAAAAGTTTTGAATTATTCCCTAATCCTTCCACACTCGCATTAGAGACATATTTACCACGAAAATAATATAAAAAATAATGTAATAATAAGCATATGCTTATTATTACATTATTTTTTATATTAGCACGAAATTGTATGCACAAATATTTTTGCACAAATATTGTATGCACAATATATATGCACAAATATTTTTTTATTAGCACGAAAATAACACAAACTTATTCCTTCACACGCATAAATTCACATACTACTCAAAGCACAAAATGCGCGGAAAACTTTGCCTATATAATAAAAATATAAATTGGAAAATTAATTGTTAACAATATTTAGAAGGAAAAAAAACACATTCAAAGTTTTATATAAAAATAGCATTTTTTTCACTGCGAATAAGCAGAGATTCATAAGAGTATACCATGCAAATGTAAAAAGACAAAATTGACGACAAATTGATAAATTTAAAAGAAACTGTTGAAATACACCCATCCTGCGAATTAAACGGTCGATAGATTGCAAAAATTAAGGTATAAATCGAATCTGGTTGCATTTTTTAGCGTGTGAAGCCAAAATTCTGTAAATCAAGTACCGTGTAAGTCGAGGGACAGGTGTGAATCGATGGCCCCTTAATAATTTTGCTCGAGGAGCTGAGACCCTGCTAGTAAGCTCAAAAAAGTATCAAAAAATCGCTCAAAAAAGTATCCGAACACTATGATTGATTACAGAATTCAGAAAAAATATCTGACAACGAGTGTTTAAAAATTAGTAATCTGGCAACCTTCGTGTACTGTACACGAAAAATATCTGACGAGTTTTTCAGAAATTAGTAATCTGGCCACCATCGTGTCACGTGACACGACGGTTGCCAGATCACTAATTTCTAAAAATATCGTTGCCAGATATTTTTCCTGAATGCTGTAATCAACCATAGTATTCGGATACTTTTTTGAGCGACTGTACATGTTTCTGTACATGTTGTTATTGGTGATGTTTTTAGTTTAGAGTAAAAAAATAATGCGCTGACATTTCACTCCTATATTATGCATGGATCAAACCTATCAGTTCATCATACAAATCATACTATCAGTTCATCATACAAATCATACTATCAGTTCATCATACAAATCATACTATCAGTTCATCATACATCATGCAAATCAAATAGTACAAAATTTTAACGGTTCAAATATAAGGATACGGAACACTAAGCTTTAGGCTCGCCATTACACAAGTGAAAATGAAAATCATTCCTACACACGCACAAACTCACATACTACTTTCAATTCTTGTGCTCAACGCATCACGACATTTCGATACCTTTACTAGAATGAAGTGAATTTTTATAAGTCAAGCAAAAACAGAAACCTTAAATAAATTTTAAGTTCTACAGAAGTGCTTTAAAGGAAATCAATGATCAACTAAACTAAAAGCTGCATCAAAAACAGACGTATTAAACTATCAGTTGATAGCTTTAATACGTCTGTTTTTGATGCAGATTTTTGAGAAATGTGTAACCAGTTATTTGGCGAGATATTTTAAACATATGGATGCACAATTCAAATTCGTAATGAATAAGTAACTAATTATAACAACCTAGTCGTCATCTTGCTACCAATGATTAATCCATAAACATGTATTGAATTGCTGTGGTTATTGTTTCTAATTCTCTATACTAGCCGTATTCACTATTTCTCTTCACCTCTCAAGGGAGTGCCAACACAAATCATCGTGCATGTTACCTTTGGCACGCGTGTCATAAAATCGCCATCACTGCTATGAGGACACCAACCTGAGTTTTGTTGTTAAAGGTATTGGGTTCGTGGTGGCTCAGTCGGTGAAGTGCCAGGCTCATAATCTTATGGTCTCAGGTTCGAGTCCTACCTGGGTCAGTGTTGAGATTTTTCTCCCCAAAACTCCCCGCCCTGCCCTCTGTCAACAGGGGGACACCGATCGGCTTGGAAAGGCCGCCGTCCGTCAAATGACATAACAAATGTTATAGACCATGTTGGATGGCCTTGACGGGAGCTACCATCTGTATCCTAACAGCTACCCAGTGGTTTCCCTTCATACAACCTTCTCTGAACCTTTGCGGTCCTTATGATCTGATCACTAAGTACATTCTATGTAAAAAAGGTACAGCTCCTAGGTAAAACAGTTTGTACTTATTTACATACCTGTAATAAGCATCGGAAGGAACTTCAGGTCATGGTCGCACATCAGAGGACACGTCAAGGCACGGTCTCACGTCAGAGGACACGTCAAGGCACGGTCGCACGTCAGAGGACACGTCAAGGCACGGTTGCACGTCAGAGAACACGTCAAGGCACGGTCGCACGTCAGAGGACACGTCAAGGCACGGTCGCACGTCAGAGGATACGTCAAGGCACGGTCCCCCCAGATCCAGCCCTGGGTCTTCTGATCTGATCATTTAGCTCATTACGCGAACTAAAGTGCCGTTGACAGGTAAAACAACCAAAGTAGAACAACGGCTCGGGTCACGTTAGAGTGGGAGGGGAGGGGGCGAAGATTGCTCAGTTAATGTCTTGAAAATTCTCATAGGTCATATAGGTCGGCACGATCGCTTTTCCTATTAGTGAACCAATGATCTACGAGAATTTTCGAAAGCATCAACTGCGCAGTCTCATCTTAGGCTGAATGATTGCCGCCACTCTGAAAACGGATATTCTGATTGTAATTCTTGCGTTACGACAGAGTGTGATCGCATTCTAATAATGGATCTGTTGGCTGTTACGTGACATTGTTCTACACTGATATTGTTGGTCAATTGCGTGAATTAGAATATCCGTGTTTTTGAATTATTCGGGCTTCCGTATGATTTGAAGAAATCAATTGAAATATTTAGATTAACGTTGGAATAAAAATAATAAATAAAAAAAAACATTTTTTCAAAATTTTTTTCTAAAAGCTTTCAAAATGGAAACAAATCGTTAAATTATTATTATATCATTCATATCCTATTGATTTCAAAATGAAAGTTTCTTAATTATTATTTTTTGGTTGGGTTGTTGTAATTGTCAGCATGATTTTTTTTTTACCTTCACTGGCCAAATGAAGTCACTAGGACTTAATGGCTCAGATGTATAGATACAGGAAAAGAGTTGAATTGTTTTATCTCTGAGCGGCACTTTTTTTGCTCACAATGGTCCAAATGGTCAGGCCGCAAAGTCTCCGAGGGTTCAGAGCAGGTTTGGAGGGAGGGGAATCATTGGACAGTTGTTACGAGACAGATGGTCGTTTTTCGTAAAGTTCACCTAACGTGCTCTTTAACGTGCACAGGTTATGGCTCTCAGGTTCACTTGGCTACGGCTTAACGTCCCATCCGACGGACAGTTGCCTTTCCAAGCCCATCGGTGTCCCCTCCTGACCGAGGGAAGTGCGGGGAGTTTTGCGGACATAAGTCTCAACATTCGCCCAGCTGGGACTCCAATTTGGGAACTGCAGATTACGATCCAGGCGCGATATCCACCATCAACACCACCTCCGAGTGGCACTATTTTTTTTTGGCTCACAACTGAAATTCTAGGTCCCAAAAAACCAATTTTTTAGAATTGAACAGTGGAAAAGTAGGCCATGACGCTGTTTAGGGGACATTAAAACGGATTTTTCTTTTTGGTTTAATTAGGATCACAGGAATTTCTTTCCAAATAAGAAAAGGATCGCAGAAATTCGCTAGATTTTGCCTTATTTTCAGCGATCATTGTCGATCTTAATACTTTAATAGGATATGTTTTTTACCTCTATATTTTCTTATAGACATCTATTTCGTGAATTTCAGTTGACAATTAAAAATTAGCTGATTGTGAGTTAGTGCGTCACAAAGGATGACGCTAATTACGACCATCATGCAGAAGTTGTAAAGCTCTGAAAATCTGCACTTAGGGGTAATTGGAATCTTAGTTCTCGGGCGAAAAAATCCGAAATTCGATCTTCGACCTGTTCTTCAAGGTCAGAGAGAGGTGAAGCAGAGATCAAAGCTTGACGTAAAAGTGCTAGAAATGTGAATATTGATATATAGGAGTACTTCTGATCACAGAAGCTTTAAAAATCTCGGATTCTTTGTGTGTTGGGGCTTAGAGATCAAAAATTAAATTTTAATTTACCACTTTTAGAGAGCTAAATTTGATGCCTACAAGGCAAGCACGTACCTAGAATTTAGTTCGGGGCGGTCTAAGAATAAGCCTTGAGTAGGGTTTCCCAGTTACGAAAACATTCCACCGAACAGGAAAGATTAAAATGATATTCTATATGAGATTTTATAATTGTTGTTTTATTATATTTTTAGTGTCAGAATAACATATGGGGCTAAAATAAAGTTGTATAAAACTTCCAACTGTTATTGTTCAATTTCTTTTTAATATTTTTAAACTGAACGAAATAAAGACAATTGTTTTGGAGTTCAAAGCAGATAGACGAGTTCGATATTTAGTAGAAGACGACAGGGTGCTCAGCGGGCTTATTTTTATTGAGAGAGGGTGGGTTAATGAAAACCCAGAGATAATGAAAAAGGAAATTCTACACAATTCATTAATAATATTATTTCACAACCATTTTCCAATTTTTTTTGCAGTTTTTTTTAAACGAACTAATGTCATCATTTTGTTTTTTTTTTATCTGTCTGTACATTGTCATCTTTTTTGTTTTAAGAGATTAATTTAAAATTCCTTTTGAATTGGATAAGTATTGATGACACCCCGTAGGCAGGGACGTACAGTCGCTCAAAAAAGTATCCGAACGCTATGGTTGATTACAGAATTCAGGAAAAATATCTGGCAACGATTTTATTTTTATTTATCTTTAACGTGCAGATTGTATGGCGGGTGTGACTCTCCTGCACACAGGATCACTGATAGCATACTGACTATGCTCATCAAACTTTAGAGTTTGTTTGACCACTGCATCAATCACAACTAAAACAATGCTTGGCAGTGTAAAGGAATTGGAGGCAAGGTTACCTAATTCCGTGTTATTTTGCTTTACCTACGATGTTTATTGTTAAAATTAAATACAATTGTTCGAGATGAAAGACTACACCATGAACTAAATATCCGTGAAAGGTTTTTGACTAAGCAAATGATACATCCTGACTTAAAATCTTTTTAATGCATATTCCGCGCAATGGTTTCTAAATCCTTGATAGTATTTCGTATTCCGTTATAATGGTGTCTTAACTCAGTGACAGCGTTCCTAACAGTGACGTAGCAAGGTGACTGGGCCTTCTCGCGATACTTATTTTTTGAGCCCATTCCCCCTCCTTAAAAACATATTTTGGAAAAAAAAATTAGGAAATCATTTTTTTAATGAAATAGAAACACCTTTGTTTTATAGTTTTCTTAATTTAATTTTGCAGTGTACACATATAAATCACGAGATATCATATCAGTATCATTCAAGCCAGGATCTGAAAAAATATAATAAGGATGGAAAAAAATGGGGGGAGCGAGTGCAAGTGACTCAACGGAGCCGAAAAAGGTAAAAAAAAAGGGGGGGGGGAAGACAAGAGACTGGCTTTGCATTGAAGTATAACATTTTCCCCTCCGCTTTAGAGGTCTTTAAAATTTTTTGAAAAATGTGTGAAATATGCTCATACGGGCTCTGATCTAGAAAAGGGGGAAGGAGCAGGAAATACAATCGAGTCAGACAAACGTAAAGAGGGAGCAGGAAGCTGGTTTTCTAATGCAGCATAAGATTTTTCTCTTATTTTACAAGTCTTTAAAAATTTCGTAAAAAATGCAATGAAATATAAATAAGTTTAATAATTTTTTTGCATCCATTACACATACTATTCTCAAAGGGTGAAGATATGGCCATATATCGAACACATTACTGTAGTTTGCTCCCACCTGAATCAGAGTAATTTTTCAGTTGCTCTATTAAGCTTTTTTTTATACATCCTAAGTATACTTATTAACTTAGTGTTTTTTTAAGATTTCTATGATTTTTTTTTTCGTTATTAGAGTAAGAACAATAATTTTAATCTCCTCAACGTAGCAAAACTTTTGAGAGTTAAAAATATTTTTATTTTATAGACAATCTTCTAGTAACGAAAAAAGAAAACAGACACCCATTATCATGTTATTGTAAGGTAGGTTTTAAGGAGAGTAAGATTACATTTGTGTTTTCAAACTAGCAGATGAGTCTGCGAATTTAGATATCGTTTAACGATACATCAGAGCATTTTATTCTGATATGTGTGAATCTTTACAGAATTGCAGGGAAAATATTTGCCTTCTATTTCAGCCACTAAGGTCTTTGGATATATGTTTGAGATTTATCTAGCATAGTTTCAGAATCTGACATATGAGAATGACTAAAAATAAATTATGAATCTGAACTTCTAATAAACCTGTTTTTCGTTTTAAAAGTCATAACAAAGCGATAATCACTTATTTGATTTCGTCAAATAATAATTTAAATATGAAAATAATTTTGAAATAAGCACTGAGATCTACCATAGCAAGCAAAGGTTTTAAAACTGAAAACTATTGAACACATCAGAGCAGTTTTGAAGACTAGAGGTGACATTGCTCTTCTCTGTATATCGAAAAGGATGGGAAGGGGAGACGGGAAGATTTCTGCCTGAAGGTCGGACACAAGGAGTGGCGTTGCGGTTGGTTCAATTAGCGGCTGCCTATGATCGGGGGGCTCTCCTGCTTGTTTCCTTGCCCCCTTCTTCTTCTTCTTTCACATCCTTCTAGTTTCTGGACCTCTGTGTAAAGAGGAGAGAGTTGAGGCGGCAGTCGGCCGGACCGGCGTTTTGCATGACGGCCGGCAAATATACGGAATGGCTTTCAAAAGGTTAAGAAAATAAGCGCAAAATTGCGATGGTATCAGTTAATGTCGGATTGAAAGGGATCAATGGAGTAAATCTACCCATCTTGGACAAGTTTGAACTGGCAATCTAAGTGATAGGAGCAAAATTTGTATACTCTCTCATAGCAGTAGACAAGGAATTTAGTGGAAAATATGAAGCCATATTTGGTTATGATTTGTTGAGAGCTCAAGGTTTTGTGTGGGATTTGAAGAATCAAATGTTAGAAAGAGAGAGCGAGTCATGCCCCCTTCGCTATGCCCCTGAGCCCAAGGGAGATCTACCCTGTCATAATTTGGAAAATGAGTCACGGAATTAATAGTGAAGCCATTTCGGCCACGATGGAAAGAGCTGTAAATAAGATAATGATAGCCCCTCCTACTGAAAGGATTGTTTTGGTGAGGAGCACTCAAGGAGACCTCGCTTCCAAAACAGTCTTAGCACAGCAATGGGAAGGAATAAGAAACGAAACAATAAGATTAGCAAAGGTCCTTAAATGTTGTGGATAACAATGGACTACTAAACATTAGAGTCGCGAATGTCTCGCAGCAGCCAGTGTGGATAAACAGGGGTATGAAACTGGCAACTTCAGAAACCTGCAGGCGATGCAGGTGAAATATGTAAATGCAATTGAGAAAACTAAGTCTGAGCCCCTGTTCATTGATGACTTTGATTTAACACATGTCTCACACAAGATGCGCAAACCCTTGGGAGCCCTTCTAATGAGAAATAGAGATGTTTTCGCTGGAGATATAAGTGAGCTTAGTAGCACAGACGTTATCTATCATGAGATACATTTAGAGGATGATAGACCTGTTAGACGCTCTGCATATCGAGTGCACTATGCCATGCATTCAGTATTGGATGAACAAATAAAGGTACTCCTCGACAATGGCATAATTCGTGAAAGTGTCTCGCCATATGCTGCGCCTATCCTGCTAGTAAAGAAACGTGATGGAAGCTACTGATTTTGCGTTTGATTATAGAGCCCACAATGCCAAAATCATCCCAGACTCCTACCCCTTACCTTTGATCAATGAGGGCATTGATTTATAGCAGATGCGAGCTATTTCAGCTCATTAGACATGACATCTGGCTATTATAAAGTGCCTGTACATCCAAGGGATATGGAAAAAACAGCATTCATCAGTAAAATGGTCTGTATGAATTTACACGACTTCCGTTTGGCTTTAAATGTGCACCCACCAGCTTTCAGCGCTTATCAATGCGATGTTCTTGGACTGAAAAGTGATCAGATTTTGATATACCTTGACGATATCATCGTGGCATCAAAAACATTCGAGCAACATTTGTCTAAATTACAGACCGTCTTTGATACGTTGCGAAAATTTAAGCTCAAGCTCAAGCCTCAAAAATGTCAATTCTTAAGAGAATCTGTATCCTATATGGGACACCTGATTACCTCCCAGGGAGTTAAACCCAATGCGCGAAATCTTGATGCAATCAAAAACTTCGCCATTCCGAAGTCAGTGAAGAAGGTGAGAGCCTTCCTTCCTGGGTTTGACGGGCTACTACCGCAGGTTTATTGACAAGTATGCTGAGATCGCCCTACCTTTGATAAGCTTGATAAAGAAAGATAGATCCTTTGTGTGGACCGCTGACGCAGAGAGGACTTTTTAAGAACTGAAATTAAAACTGATGACGGAACCCGTGTTGATCTATCTCAACTTCGAAAAGATTTTTTTTATCCATTGATGCCAGCGGAGAAGCTGGGGCTGCAGTAATTGAGCAGGAATGAAAAAGCGGAGTTAGACAAGCAGTTTCCTATGCTAGCCAGAAATTAAAGGCAGCAGAAACCCGATATTCCACCATTGAAAAGGACGCTCTGGCAGTTAAATTCGGCATAAATTATTTTAAACTTATTTATATGGGAAGAAGTTTACAATCATCAGTGACCACGCCCCACTGTCATACCTCTTGAAACTAAAGGACACGTCAAGCAGGTTCGCAAAGTAGAATTTAGCCCTTCAGGGCTATGACTTCTATATTATTTATAGGCCTGGGAAACATAATATCCCCGATGATATATTACCTCGTAATAAAAATACCATGAGGAGAATGTAATTTTGTCTAACAAGTTCGCAGACAAGCAACAGCTTCGGGATCTACAGAAGGAAGACACCCAGATAAGGGATTTAACAGAATTTTTAGAGGGAGCTAGCAGCAAGCTTCAGCAAAAGATGCCTGATTTACCTGGAAGACGGGATGCTTTTCCATTATTCAGGCCACACAGGAAGGATGTCAGAAATGAGCTCACACAACAACTAGTTATATCCAAGAGTTTAGCTGGACAGATTTTAGAACTCTGCCACGACCTGCCATGCTCTGGTCATTTGGGGGAACTGAAGACGCTACAACACATTCGATCTCAATATTTCTGGCGGGGAATGTATGCAGATGTACGGAAGACTTGTGCCTCCTGCTTCGAGCGACGATTCTACGTGGCCAGGCGAAAGTCGAATCTAGAAAGAGTTCCACTTGCTTCCCGTCCATTCGAAAGAGTTGCAATGGATTTCCTAGTGCCGTTACCCATGACGGAAAAGGGTAATGAATACATACTGGTAATTACTGATTATTTTACGAAATGGCCCGAAGTCTGTCCTATGCCGGCTCAGACAGCAAAAGGGGTAGCGAAAATATTCGTGGAAGATTACGTCGTCAAAAGCATCTCGCAGTTTGTCATCAGTGACAATGCAAGAAATTTCACTGGAAAAGTAATGACTTCCGTTTATGAAAAGCTAGGCATTTGCAAGTGCCGAGCAATTCCATATCGGTCCCAAAGCAATAGATTATGCGAACAGATGAATGCAAACATTCTCAACATAATATCGCATTATGATTAGATTCCGCGCAAGTACACTGGGATGAGTTTATACCCTTTATATTATTGGCTTATCGGAGCGCAGCTCATACTTCCACCAAAGAATCCCCTTATTATCTGACCTATGGATGCGACTTGGTACTTCCTTATCGGATTTGGGCGACGCAGAGGGCACCCCTGTATTTCGCATCAGAAAACTATGGAAAATACATCATGGCAAAGATGCAGACGACGTATAAAATCGTAAGACGTCATCTATGACGTCACACATCCGCTTACGTCATAGGTACATTATAAGCAATTAATTTTTTTAATTCCTTATAAGCAAAATATTTGCATCATGACATTTGCTTATTAAACGTGCATGTTTTTGTTTTTATTAATTCGTTTAATTATATGATTTTGTAACAATATCAAAGGCTTTATGTTATTTCGATATGCTCCTCCTATCCCAAGAGAGTACCGTATTTCTTCGATTCTAAGACGCACTTTTTTCCCACATAAACGTCTCTAAAAACGGGGTGCGTCTTAGAATCGCAGAAAAGACGGCTCAGAAGAATCAGACTCTGATATTGATTCAGAAGGAAGTGATGAATAGAATACTTACTGATAAATAAGTACTATTGTTGTTAGTAAATTGAATTCTATTATAATAAAAATATTTGTTAGATATATTTTAGCAATTTATTTATTTTTTATTTCTTAGAAGCAAAACTTTTTGTCTGTTGGTGGTGCTGAAATTAAAGTGCGTCTTAGAATCGATGGCGTCTTAGAATCGAAGAAATACGGTAATGCACAGTTAAGGTAGAATTTAACCATAAACTTTAATCTAAACATTTCTGTTCCACTGAAGTTAAATTCCCGGAGTCTCCCCCAAACTGAATTCTCGGACCCCCCTACCGAAACTTAATCTTGCGCACCTGCCTGGTTGGACTATACATCTCTCCCCTCCCTCCTCCGCCGTCCCATAGATCCTGCCTGGGGCCCGTTATACTTAATATAAAATAATAATAATGTAAAATGGTTTAGAACATATTTTTACCACAAATTTCAAAAAATAGCAAAGACCTTCATTTTCCATTAATATTTTCCAATCCATATCAATAGTATGTTGAATATTATTCTCAAAAATGCAACATTCCACAAATGGCTTATCATTCAATTTTTCCATTCAAATTCAATATATCAATTATAATTTCCAGGTCAGAACATCGTATCTTTGTGATGAGAAGTTTGCGTCGGCACATGCTACTTATGAATAAACAGCAAAAATCACTCTTTGAGCAGTTGACCAAAATTAGTTAGATGATTCTTCATCTGAATTTCGAGAGAGTCTCAGCTATTTAAAGAGTGGGGTTGCACAGATAAGTGGAGTTTGAACTGTCCCTAAGGCTCATTTCTCATATTAGATCTAATGCACGTCATGTGATCGACAGTATTCTCGGATCAGTCAATGCGGTGTCCCATATGGCTTTGGTACGACAAGCAGGATAAATATTGATGATGCGGGACAGTTGGCAACACTAGGCGTACCCAAGTGTGCTTATGTTGGGGGGTGTTAAGGTTGTGGATCTGAGTATCATACGTTTTTTAATGGAGTCTCCAGAAATGAAACACTCAAGCATACAATAAAAGAAATTACAAATAGACCAAAACATGTTAACTCTCATTGAAAGTTTCTGAGTATACCTTTGGCAACGCAGATAAGACTTTGTAAATAACTAAGACATCAATTGCGTTGACTTCACTATTGTTATACGTAACAAACCAAGTCGTAGAATAGTGTTGTACGCAACAGAATAATTCATTACGAAACAATGAAAAATACGTTAACGTTGGAGAAGAGGCCATGTCTCTCTGTTAGAATTGCCTACAACTCCTCGTCGTCGAGGTCGTTCTCCTTCGCATCCTCATCTAATCAAAGTAGGTCTGAACTTCAATATACCATTTATCTAGTTAGGGAACTTATGTGTTTATGCAGTAGTGAATTTATGTTAGTGCATACTTGTTGTATTTCTTTTAGCCAATATCCTTGCTGTTTGTCGAGCGTTGGACGCTCAGAAGATTGGTTGCACCGCATTAAGTGCGGACGTCTGTAAAATCGCGGTGGTAAGAAATGGTAATATATTGGGAGTTAAATGGGGAATAAGATTTCTGTTATTGTTTAAGTATACTTTAGCTCAGGAGTTATTTGTTATGTGTTCAGTTACATGTTATATCTATGTGTTAACCGAGTAGACGGAGACGTGCAAGGCTTACACCCTTGGTAATCCAACCTTCGTTTAGCCGGTTAACAAGACGTTCAATATACTAAATAGTAAGTAAATATATTCGGGTCGATTTGTAGTAAACCAGGTGGATCTGATTTATACCCTCCATTCACAGAAATCGATATTTCATTACATCTGGTCTGGAAATCGGGTTTCAATTATTTTAAACATCTTTCTGTTCTTTATCATTTAACAACAGATAAAAATGCCCAATTATTTTTTACCAAATGTTTCGAAATATATTCAATTATGGCAAATTACATTAATAACAATTGCATTAATTATATTAGTATTAATAATATTTACATTAATATTAATAAAATTGCATTAACCTGTAAATAATGCTTTTCCTTTTCATTGTATATTACATTATTAAATATAATAAATAATAAATACCCCCTCAAGCAGCTGCTTGCCACAGAGGTCGAGTACGTACAAATTTTCTGCACAACTTAAACCCACCATAGCACAATTTGCCCATATTTAATTTTATTTCGTTATAGAATTTTCTATGACTGACAAATTGTATCCAAGTGCTGGAACTTGAATTGAAATACGAAATTATTTGAAAAATTCCATTTTGTGAATGAGACAATATTGTTTTTTCGGGTTTAGAAACTTCTGACGTGGAGACTATGTTCGGAATCCCAAAATACATCCATTATTTCCTCCCCAAAAAGAGGGGAGGCAAAATTTTATTAGTAGAGGAGAATCAATCGTAAGCGTTTTATGCGAAATGAAAGCTTGCGACGTGGAGAGTGAAATCCCATATACTTTAGAGCAGTGGTTCTCAAAGGATGTGCCGAGAAATTTGGGATGGAATTGTAGATAAAAGGAAATTTAGAAACCATTTTGTTGCTCCTTCCTGAAACTGATTCTTCATTTAACTTTTTTCCGTTTAATAAAAAACTTATCCATATGAAAATGGGATAACATGCAGGGCACAAAGCGGGGACGGATCTAGGGGGTGCAAAGGGAACCCCCCCCCCCTTCCTTTCAGAATACAATAAGGGTAAAAGAGGGAAAACTTATTAAATTTATTTATATTTTATGCATTTTTGAAGATTTTTTTTAAAAACCTTCAAGTAGAGGATGAAATGTTAGAGTGCATTGGAAATGAAGTCTCTTGGCCTCCCCTTTGACATTTCTTTTTTTGACTCGATTTTGTTCCTTGGGGCCTGCCTCGATTTTTTTCTAGATACGGGCCTTACACAAAGCATACCGTTAATACACACAGCGTAGTACTAACCTTAGTACACGTCAGAACTTAAAAAAAAGTTCTCTGCGTTTACAAACGACTCCACAAAAATGGCTATTATTGAAGATAAATTGCACATGTGCGAATTTCCCGTAGTATTACCACCAAATTTTTAGTGCCAGCAGTATTCACGGCGAAATATACGATGTGCCGTGAGCAAAAAAAAAGTTTGAGTATCACTGCTTTAAAGAAAGAGAAAAACCCGAGCAACAGAAGATAAATTTGCTTGTTAATCATAATGCACGAAAATGTGAAGTTCTACAATAAACAAAAGATTATATATAAATAAGTCAGAGGACCTAAAGATATCCTAGCTTTGGGTTTCAAGTAAGAGTCATCTGGCCCAGACTGAAAGGTTATAGTAGCGTCCAAAGGATAATTTGCTTTTGATAGAGTCATAAGCGAAAGGCTTCCTCTGGGAGACCTTTTTTGTTCCTTTTCAGAAACAAAAGAGCGAATGCTTCACTTTGTCGTCAGTCTGTCAAATTCTTTGTTTTTAGAAACGGATCAAAAATTCTTTTGTGTTGGTTAGGTATTGTGAAATAGTACGATTCGTACTTGCGAAATCTCCATGCAACTAATTGCGCCATCAAACAGTGAAAAAAGTTGAAAATGGCAAACATTTCAATATTGTAATCGATGTAATTATATTAGAAATTTTTAATATTAATGGTAACATTTCACCATCAGCACAAGCACAATTTTTCTTGTTTTTAGTGATAATATTTATTTCCAAAAGCAAAGAATTATTTTTTCGTTGAATAGGTATTTGATAAACTATTATGATTCATAGTTTTTGAATCTCCCAAAAGTTTTAATTGCAATCTCTGACGGTGGAATAATTCCAAAATTTCAAACATTTAACATATATTGCTAAAGATATGATGTTTTACTGATAAAATATCACAATCAAGGACTTAACACGTGCAGCAACGATTTGTCCCTTCACTTCGGGAGGGGGGGGGGTGCAGGGAGTGACGAAACGTTTTGTTTTAAGAGATTAATGAAAGTTCTTTTTGAGTTGAACAGGTACTAACGAAATATGATGATTCATATTTTTCAAACCCTTCAAAAGGCTTTAATTTACATCGTTTCATTTTCACTGAAATGATCTTATTAGTGACGGTAATTGATATGTGCTGGAGTCATTCGGTCTAATGTTCAACTGCTATTAGGGACAAGACTACAGTATTAATTTTTTTCCCGTCAATTAGGTGAAAAAAATGAATAGCCTTAAAGTCCAGCCAGAGTTTTACCTCGCTGACAGAGAAACTGAAAGAATTAACTGAAGCTGAATTTTGTTGTGGTTTGGGTTGTTTACCTCTAAGTGACACTTTTGTGCATTCAATGGGCTAAACCGCCAGGTCATAAGGACCACAAAGGTTCAGAGGAGGTTGGGGAAGGGGACCCACTGGATTACACTTGGCAGACAGATGAGAGCTTTCTGTCTGGGCCTTCCAGCATGTTCTGTAACGTGCACAGGGTATGGCTCTCCTTCATACATGGTCAGGGCTCAACAACCCATCAGAATGACCGCGACCTTTGTAATCTCATCGGTGTTCCCTTTCACACCGAGAGTAGGGTGGAGCTTATGAGAGATAAATCTCAACGCTGATACAGTGGGAACTCGAAATTGGGAATATCGCATTACTAGTCTGGTGCTGGTGATTATGATTCAGGCAAGACATGGTGGCTACCTCAAGTACCAAAGTTTCAGTTTATGCTTCTGTTCAGGAGACTTCAAAATAGCTTGTTCCCTTCAATCGGGTTAGCTAGATAATCAGCGTTATCTGCTCTCTGATTGGCCCATTCAACACACCGAAATTGTCTTTCATTTTGAGAGTTTAAACTCTCTAGATCGCTCCTTGAGCTGAGTTTGGTTAAATTGACATCGAATGTCAGAGAATACACTGATGATCTTTAAGCTGATCGCAGTGCTATGACTTTACTCTTTTTACCTACAGGGTACCGAGATTTATGAAAATTACATGATAAAATTCAAAGCAGTATTTATATAGCTTACTAGTTATAAGAGACAAAAAAAGTAACATCAAGTACCAGGTTACCAATTAAAAACCCATTAACACCTGATAAATAATGAATAATGACGTAACTCAGATAAAACATGGCGATATGTTTTGGCAGTTCCGGAAGGTGGTCATTCTCAAGTGTAAAAGATATATTTCGAAAGACATGGAGCTGGCCATTTCGTTGCAATCCGAGAACACGGTGCAATTCCAAGTTATCATGCAAACTGCCTTTGTGTTTCACATAAAGAATACGTTATTTTTATTTACTTTTTATTGCGTGCAAACTTTAACAGCTTTAGTACAATACAGTGTTAAGATGATTTTCAAATATGATTTAATACACAAATTCCATGTGATTAATTTTTTAGAGAATGCGTTTAATAACAAGTTAGTTTACCTCACGACTGTTTATACACTGTAGTGCGTACTCAACATCTTCTCATGTAAGAAAAGTTGAGGGGTTTTGATACTTTGGCGACTAGGAGCTACCATATTCCATAAATACTTCTCTTAATATGCATAAAGTATATATTTAAGTGGGTAATAGAGAATTACAACTTGTATCCTAATCCTTGCGTACTCTACCAACACGTTACCATATGGAGACAATAAAATCTTAGAATTTATATCTTGGGATGAGTTACCTGTTTTCGTTTTACAATTATCACTTACAGATCCACAAGGGTTGATAGGAATGGCATTCTGTGTAGGTTAAATTTCTTCAGAACAATCTGAAATATATTCCATAAGACTGGAATCAAGGATTGAAACTGCCAAGATAGATACAGCAGATCACTGGGATGCTCCCGAAATCACTCATGACCAGTTGAAATATGGACGTGATCATGACTACCATTTGAAAGGGAACCACGTCGATCTCAGTCCTTAATAACTGCCATTTTGTCCACAGATACAATGGATTCCAATAGAAACTTCCCATGCTATAATATCCCTACCATCAGCCAGAGGTTTGGGATTGAAACAATCCGAGCGATGCTTCACTTCATCTCCAACACACTTTGGACGTTCTTTATGAGATTTTTTTTCCATTATGAGAATTTGAAATGAGAAGTGATAATGGCTTAATTAACAACGCTGCATGCAATCAATTGGTCACTTGAAGGGATTTAAAGCAATTTACTAAAGAAATTCGCAGCCCACTGCAAACGGTTGCCTAGTTCCTTATCTAAGTGAGCTCTTTACGGTAAATCCACGGCGAGAACTTCATTCACTTTGGAGATGGCGAAATCATTTCTTCTCTTACAATATTTAAATGTGGACTCGGATAGGAAAGATTTTGTGCAATAATATTAGAATAATAGCTCCTGGCCCAGAAAGCAGGGAAAGCAGTGCCAAAGATAAGAACGGGAAGAGATGTAGAGCAGAAGGCTTTAGCAAAAGCTACACTGGAGGAGAGCAATGAGCGTGCCTCCGGACGAACGCCAGCCATACGAGCACTTGACGAGGAAACCCCTGCTAGGAACACAGAGTCGAACCCTCTGCCCCAGCTACAGGATCTGTTGGCAGCCTTTCCGCTGTGCCAGATCCAGGCAGATCTAGTACGTTTGGGGGAGCGCCTCCACCAGATTGAGGGACAGCGAGAGAGGAGCCATACCAGTCAGCCCCAGCAACAGCGGCACCCCTGGACGGATCACCAGGGTGTCTCGTGCTTTGCGTGCGGTGGAGTGGGCCATTACGCCCGTCAGTGTGCGTCGCCCCCGACCCTACGCCCACGTGACCCGCGATACCAAACAGGACGAAACCGGCAGCAAAATCGAGACCGAGCAACTCCACGGAGGACCCGCTGGACGAGAGAGAATGGATTCCCCTTTACACCCCCTCAGCGAACTCGAGATCAGGGTAGTAGTAGTAGAACACATAACATAAATTGAATATTCTTGCTTTATAAAAGCAAACTCATTCAGAGGCTTTTTGAATCTGAATTAAGTTAAATAGATGGTATAGTATTAATGATGGTATAGTACCCTGCTGAGGTGTGGTCAACTTCACAGGGTGCTGACCATTTATACCTACCAGACTGGACTTGTTTATGGATTTGAGTTTGATTATGGATCCTGGGCTTGCTGCACTGGTAGGCCTCTGTTGAGGGAGAGTCTGCCGCTGTGTTTTCTGTTTGCTTCTGGGTTGCCAGCTCTAAGTGAACAGAGGCATGGGATACCTTATATCAGCTGGTGGATAATCCTAATCAGAGGCCATCGCAGGTACCTGAACCGTACTTTGCTAGTTGGGCATCGTCAAGCCTAAACTGGAGTAATGCGTCTCAGGCAGGCCATGTGGCTCTTGAAAAAGTCCACTTGAAAAGGTGGTGCCTGAAGTTCCTACCAGCATCGGTGACTTCAGCCTTTAGCGGAGGAGGAACGGGTCTTTGCACCATGCCTGCGATCAGGGGGCTGTTTGATATTGTTGGCCCTACCAATCTCAATAAACCTAATTTCTTTAAAAATCCTACTAATCATTTTCTCTCTGTAGGAACGTGGAACGTGAGGACATTATATAGAGATTATTCTCTTGATGTCCTCATGCAGGAATTCCAGCGCTATAACCTAGATATTCTAGGCTTGCAAGAGACCAGATGGACAGGTAAAGGTGAGATACTTAAAAATAACCTTAAATTTCTCTTTACAGGGAGGGAGGATGGAAAGCATCACCAAGGCGTGGGTCTGCTGCTCAGCAGACATGCTAGTGATGCTCTTCTGGGATATGAGTGCGTTGATGAAAGGTTTCTTACAGCAAAATTTCAGACAAGCATTAAAGACTTGAATGTTATCTGCTGTTATGCCCCCACTGAGGATGCTGATGAGGATGAGAAGGATAGGTTTTACGGACAACTTCGGGATATTTTGAATTCTGTCAAGAAAGGAGATATTGCCCTTGTTCTTGGTGACTTCAATGCCAAAGTTGGTACTGACTCTGATCTTTGGGGAGGGGTGATAGGCCCTTTTGTTATTGGTAGCTGCAATGGCAATGGGCAACGTATCCTACAGGTAAGTAAACTCAATGGTTTCAGAATAACTAACACATATTACAAACACCGCGACATTCTTTTATAATTGTGGAGTCATGTGATTTTTTATTAGAGAAACCTGGGATTTTATCAAACATTGGCGGAAAAGATGTTGTCCAGTAAGGAATGGATCAGGGTAGAGAAGAGTTACGACAAGCCAACCACCATACGGCTCCTTTAAACTAGAACGGGAGGGAAGCCCCGGATGCACTTCCCAGAGTCCCCTCGAAGCGTCAGCCGTCCGCATTGCCCCGTGTGCCATACTATGCAGTGATGAAAATTCACCTATTGTGTCTGGCCGCATGGAGGACACGGAGGTGTCGGCCCTTGTCGATACCGGCGCCATTGTGTCCGTCATGAATAGCCAGTGTTTTCAGCGCTTGAGAGGCCGAATCCTGCACAAAACGGTCCCCCTCCAACATAATTTGAAAACTGTAGATGGCCACCCCCTTCCAGTGATAGGCAGATACATGGTGACCCTCACATTTGACGGGATTAGATTTGAACACCCCATAGTAGCCCTTGACATAGACACTCCACGATACGACATGATAATGGGACACGATATCCTCAAAAAGCACCGATTCATCATAGATTGTCATTCAGGCACACTGCACAGGAAAAAGGACGAGGCAGCGGGCATACAGGGTGCCGTTCGCGCTGCAGGGCGAATTGGACCGACAAGTGGATGAGTTGTTAGAGCAAGGAATAATAAGAGAAAGCGCCTCTCCTTTTGCGTCACCCATCGTCTTAGTGAAGAAAAAAGACTCCACCTACAGATTCTGCGTCGACTACAGGGCCCTAAATGCGAAAACAGTCCCAGATTCGTACCCCCTCCCCCTCATAAACGAAATTATCGACCAACTAGCTCACGCCAAATATTTTAGCTCACTGGATATGGTATCCGGTTATTGGCAGGTTCCCGTTCACCCACGTGACGTGGAGAAAACTGCGTTCATCAGCAGGAAAGGGTTATTTGAATTTAACTACTTACCATTTGGACTGAAGAACAGTCCCGCTACATTCCAGCATTTATTGGACCACGTGTTAATGGGAATGCGACAAGAGCAAGTTCTCGTCTACCTCGACGACATAATGGTGGCCTCCCAGACATTTGAACAACACACAGAACGGTTACAGAGGGTATTTGACCGCCTAAGGGCCTACAATTTAAAGTTGAAGCCAGCAAAGTGCCAATTCACGAAGGAATCCCTCACTTACTTGGCACATTTTATTTCCGCAGAAGGGGTCCAGCCGGACCCGTGGAACGTCCAGGCCATTGAAGAATTTCCTCGCCCCCGTAGTGTCCGGAACGTTCGAGCCTTCCTAGGCCTAACCGGCTACTACCGGCGTTTTATCGATCGCTACGCCGATCTTACAGCCCCCTTGGTCCATTTAGTGAAGAAGGACACCCCTTTTAGATGGTCTCCAGAAGCGGAGGAAGCGTTCGAAGTACTGAAGAGGAAATTAATGACCGAGCCCCTTCTCCTGTACCCCGACTTTGGACGGAAATTTTTCCTGTCAACCGATGCATCGGATATTGCGGTAGCCGGCGTACTCGAGCAGGAGACGGACGACGGTTTCCGTCATCCGGTAGCTTACGCCAGTCGGAAATTGAAGCCCCCGGAAACACGCTGTCTCAGTCACGTCTCAAGAAGAAAAACTTAAAAGGTCAAATTCTGAAAATATTCGTTGTCCGACGCGTGGTGCAAATAGTTAGCACGCTCTGGCATGAATCTGGAGAGATGCGGGTTCGATTCCCGCCGTGGCGGCGATGAATTTTTTTCAGAATCTATTAATTATTGTTTCTTAACAGGGAATACTGTGCATTCACTTTGGATTTCAATTATATATTTAACGCGGTAGCGTTAGCGCGTCAAATGTGAGGGTCACCATGTATCTGCCTATCACTGGAAGGGGGTGGCCATCTACAGTTTTGTTGGAGGGGGACCGTTTTGTGCAGGATTCGGCCTCTCAAGCGCTGAAAACACTGGCTATTCATGACGGACAGAGTGGCGCCGGTATTGACAAGGGCCGACACCTCCGTGTCCTCCATGCGGCCAGACACACTTCCCTCCCGTTCTAGTTTAAAGGAGCCGTATGGTGGTTGGCTTGTCGTAACTCTTCTCTACCCTGATCTCGAGTTCGCTGAGGGGGGGTAAAGGATAATCCATTCTCTCTCGTCCAGCGGGTACTCCGTGGAGTTGCTCTTCTTCTTTCACATCCCTCTAAATGCTGGTCCTATTTGTAAAGCAAGCCTCGGCCTGCTTATCATCAGGACCACGAGCCAATGTCTTCTGTGGGTGATAGAGAGAGAAGATGTTAAAAAAGTTCTGAAGGTGATAGAGGGAGAAGATGTTAAAAATTGGAATTTTAATTTTTAGAGGCAAGGGTGGAAGGAAAGGCCGAAAGTTTGCACAGATCTTATTTTGCTCCAAAGTTGGTAAGTGTCGCGAAAATCGTGGAATGAGAGAGAAAAAAGGGGGAGAAGGGTATAATTTAGTGATAATTTAGTGTTAAGTAGGCTAAACATTAAAATTGTGGACGGGGGAGCAATAATTTGAAGGTGGGGGGGAGAAATAAAGCCCAAAGTAGCGTCAGAGCAGCGAGATGATGGAAATCGATCGCTGACGTCACAGCCAATGGGATTGAAGGAATTTTGGCATTGGCTGAGAGCGGGAGCTGGAAGTTGGTTAGGTTTGACGCTAACGGAGACGAGTGGGCAAGAGGGGTCTCAGCCAATGAGGATAAAGGAATTTTGGGATTGGCTGAGAGTGAGGAATGGAGAGGAGGCAGAATTTTGATCGCTAAATGAGTAAAAAAAATGGAAAAGGGCTAATTTTGAACGGAAAATAATTTAAAAACGGAAGAATAGTGAATTATTTAAAAAGAGGGAGGAGATTCTTTACTAATTGGAGGAAGTCCCAAATAGAAAAGCACTCTCTCTGCGGGCATTTGCCTAAAGCAGAGAGGTAAAGGTCTCGATACTTCGGCAAAATGCAACCGTCCTTGGATAGCGTTTTTTTAAGAGCTTTAAGGTGGGGAGGGGGATTTCCCATTCTGAGGAGGCTAATTTAGGGTTAATAAGAAATTTTAGAAAATCAAGGAGGTCCTCAAAGTTTTCAAGAAAATCAGGGGGGTCAGAATTTAGAGTAATAGAGGGGGAGGCGGATCGATCTATGATGAAATTTTGAATATTACCTATTAATGAGGAAGGCGAGTCAGGAGCTGGCTGTTTTTTCTTCTGATGGGCAGTAGACTCAGAGGCAGAAGGTGAATCCGATGGAGAGGGAAGGTGCTTTCTTTTTTGTTGAAGGGGAGTAGAAGGAGCTGACTCTTCAGGAGCGGGAATTTCTTTTGGAGCATCCTGAACTTCTTCTCTTTGAATGGAGGTTGGTGCCAGCAGTTGCGAAGAGTTGGTGGTCGAGATAGAGTCCGAAATTATGACCGATTTTGATGCGGGAGGTGGCAGGTTCTTCTTGGCGAAGGCTTCGCAGTCCTTTATGATGTGGCCTGGGAGCCTGCACCACTTGCAAAGCCGGATCATGCCAGAGTAATTAATTGTAGCCGAAAAGGTAGAGATGTGGAGGAAATTGGGTACCATTTTCTTCATCTCCATGTGGACTACCCTCGTACCCGTCCGGATGGATTCCAATCCCGGGAGGTTCAGGAACTCTTCTGCAATGCTTTTTACAATGCCATATGGCTTGAGGGCGTCCACGATGTCACAGTTAGGGATGAAGAATGGTAGTTTAGAGATGAAAACTTTTTTCTGGGGATATCCTAGGCGCTTGAATGCGATGGGCTGGTCCGTGGGAAACACCAGGTTCGGATCAGCGGCAAAATCATCCGCAGCGTCTTCAGAGGCAAAAGTAATAATGGTGATATCTTTGGAAATACTTTGTGCGACTTCAATAGCAGCTGGGTCGTTATTGTTGGCCAATATAGTCACGAAAGTCTCATAGCTGAGATCACGATGTAAAAACTTGAAACAACGATTTAATCTGGAGTCCTTATTGATATCCATTGTTAGCTGAATTCACAAACACGTGGAAAACAGAGAGCACTAGCGAACACGTCTTACTATCTTGAAGTCCGAGGTTGGAATCCGTGGAGTTGCTCAGTCTCGATTTTGCTGCCGGTTTCGTCCTGTTTGGTATTGCGGGTCACGTGGGCGTAGGGTCGGGGGCGACGCACACTGACAGGCGTAATGGCCCACTCCACCGCAAGCAAAGCACGTGACACCCTGGCGATCCGCCCAGGGGTGCCGCTGTTGCTGGGGCTGACTGGTATGGCTCCTCTCTCGCTGTCCCTCAATCTGGTGGAGGCACTCCCTCAAACGTACTAGATCTGCCTGGATCTGGCACAGCAGAAAGGCTGCCAACAGATCCTGTAGCTGGGGCAGAGGGTTCGACTCTGTGTTCCTAGCAGGGGTTTCTTCGTCAAGTGCTCGTATGGCTGGCGTTCGTCCGGATGCACGCTCATTGCTCTCCTCCAGTGTAGCTTTTGCTAAAGCCTCCTCAAATGTGCGGGGGTTATGAGACAGTACGAACCGCTTGAGCCGCGGGGCCAGGCCCGCCAAAAACTGGGCAAGGCGCATCTGATCGCCGATTCCCTGATCCTCGCTGTCCATGTTTCTTCATGCTGTTCCCAAAAACTGATAGGCCCAGGTCCGAATGCGGGCAGCATACTCCCGGACACTCTCATTCGCCGTTTGCTGACAGCTTGTGAATTTGTGTAGGCGGGTGGCTAATGGCGCCTCACTATCGAACCTTTCCAACACCGCCCTTTTGAAAACTCAAACAAGAAGAAGAATATAATGAACACTTGGAGATTACAGCAATTGTCGCCAGATCCTTCTACCAAGACATTTCTTAAACCACCACATTTGGAAATAGGACATCTTGGTAGGATTCAAAGTCCTGCAACATAGAACAGTGTAAACAGTGAAAAAGATAAGATTATGAAGAGTTGGAAAAGTGAGATATTGTCAACAGATCCTTCTACTAAGAGAGTTCTTAAACAGCCTCCTCCAAAGCTTGGAAAAGTGTATCCTGGTACGATAAAAGTTCCTGCCTGTGATAACAAAGGAATGAGTGCCAAGCAGAAGATCTTAAAGAGCTGGAGCGGAGAAACATTGCCAAGAAATCCCTTCTGCGAAGAGACCTATTAAATCGCCTCCACAACAGTTCCCAAAGGTACCTTCTGGTATGATAGAAGTTCCTACCCCAGAATACAGCAGAATGAGTGCCAAGGAGAAAATTATGAATATGTGGGGAAAAGGACAGGAAAGTTCAGACAATTATACTAGAGGACAGGTCAAACGGCCAAGTAAGATGAGTGAAATGGACTATAATGCACTCTATATAAGTCGATATTCGTCCCAGTGCCCTTGAAAGGAAAGTCCCAGCAGGTTCCTAGATTAAAAAAGAAGGAAACTCTCTTTGCTCCAGTTAAGGCGGTTGACTCCATGATGAAGACATCGAATAAATGGGACGGAGAAAGGAAAGAAAACTGTTAAGAAAGCTTATTTATGATCACTCTTTTTCCTTCCACATTAGCTGCCTATGTGTGGAGGTGTTTTCTTCTGGGTTAGAGCAAAACACTCTGACATATCAGTAATGGCATTTAATGGAGCCGGTTCCCTCTTTTTCCTTCCACATTAGCTGCCTATGTGTGGAGGGGTTTTCTCCTGGGTTAGAGCAAAAAAATTAAAAAATACCCCCTCAAGCAGCTGCTTGCCACAGAGGTCTGACAGGAGCCTGTCAGTTTATATGCTACAGTAGGAGATCTGAGAGGATGGCAGGACCAAAACACTCTGACATATCAGTAATGACATTTAATGGAGCCGGATCCCTCTTTTTCCTTCCACATTAGCTGCCTATGTGTGGAGGGGTTTTCTCCTGGGTTAGAGCAAAACACTCTGACATATCAGTAATGACATTTAATGGAGCCGGATCCCTCTTTTTCCTTCCACATTAGCTGCCTATGTGTCGAGGGGTTTTCTCCTGGGTTAGAGCAAAACACTCTGACATATCAGTAATGACATTTAATGGAGCCGGTTCCCTCTTTTTCCTTCCACGTTAGCTGCCTATGTGTGGAGGGGTTTTCTCCTGGGTTAGAGCAAAACACTCTGACATATCAGTAATGACATTTAATGGAGCCGGATCCCTCTTTTTCCTTCCACATTAGCTGCCTATGTGTGGAGGGGTTTTCTCCTGGGTTAGAGCAAAACACTCTGACATATCAGTAATGACATTTAATGGAGCTGGATCCCTCTTTTTCCTTCCACATTAGCTGCCTATGTGTGGAGGGGTTTTCTCCTGGGTTAGAGCAAAACACTCTGACATATCAGTAATGACAGCCGGATCCCTCTTTTTCCTTCCACATTAGATGCCTATGTGTGGAGGGGTTTTCTCCTGGGTTAGAGCAAAAAAATTAAAAAATACCCCCTCAAGCAGCTGCTTGCCACAGAGGTCTGACAGGAGCCTGTCAGTTTATATGCTACAGTAGGAGATCTGAGAGGATGGCAGGACCAAAACACTCTGACATATCAGTAATGACATTTAATGGAGCCGGATCCCTCTTTTTCCTTCCACATTAGCTGCCTATGTGTGGAGGGGTTTTCTCCTGGGTTAGAGCAAAACACTCTGACATATCAGTAATGACATTTAATGGAGCCGGATCCCTCTTTTTCCTTCCACATTAGCTGCCTATGTGTCGAGGGGTTTTCTCCTGGGTTAGAGCAAAACACTCTGACATATCAGTAATGACATTTAATGGAGCCGGTTCCCTCTTTTTCCTTCCACGTTAGCTGCCTATGTGTGGAGGGGTTTTCTCCTGGGTTAGAGCAAAACACTCTGACATATCAGTAATGACATTTAATGGAGCCGGATCCCTCTTTTTCCTTCCACATTAGCTGCCTATGTGTGGAGGGGTTTTCTCCTGGGTTAGAGCAAAACACTCTGACATATCAGTAATGACATTTAATGGAGCTGGATCCCTCTTTTTCCTTCCACATTAGCTGCCTATGTGTGGAGGGGTTTTCTCCTGGGTTAGAGCAAAACACTCTGACATATCAGTAATGACATTTAATGGAGCTGGATCCCTCTTTTTCCTTCCACATTAGCTGCCTATGTGTGGAGGGGTTTTCTCCTGGGTTAGAGCAAAACACTCTGACATATCAGTAATGACAGCCGGATCCCTCTTTTTCCTTCCACATTAGCTGCCTATGTGTGGAGGGGTTTTCTCCTGGGTTGGAGCAAAACACTCTGACATATCAGTAATGACATTTAATGGAGCCGGATCCCTCTTTTTCCTTCCACATTAGCTGCCTATGTGTCGAGGGGTTTTCTCCTGGGTTAGAGCAAAACACTCTGACATCTCAGTAATGACATTTAATGGAGCCGGTTCCCTCTTTTTCCTTCCACATTAGCTGCCTATGTGTGGAGGGGTTTTCTCCTGGGTTAGAGCAAAACACTCTGACATGTCAGTAATGACATTTAATGGAGCCGGTTCCCTCTTTTTCCTTCCACATTAGCTGCCTATGTGTGGAGGGGTTTTCTCCTGGGTTAGAGCAAAACACTCTGACATGTCAGTAATGAAATTTAATGGAGCCGGATCCCTCTTTTTCCTTCCACATTAGCTGCCTATGTGTGGAGGGGTTTTCTCCTGGGTTAGAGCAAAACACTCTGACATATCAGTAATGACATTTAATGAAGCCGGATCCCTCTTTTTCCTTCCACATTAGCTGCCTATGTGTGGAGGGGTTTTCTCCTGGGTTGGAGCAAAACACTCTGACATATCAGTAATGACATTTAATGGAGCCGGATCCCTCTTTTTCCTTCCACATTAGCTGCCTATGTGTGGAGGGGTTTTCTCCTGGGTTAGAGCAAAACACTCTGACATATCAGTAATGACATTTAATGGAGCCGGTTCCCTCTTTTTCCTTCCACATTAGCTGCCTATGTGTGGAGGGGTTTTCTCCTGGGTTAGAGCAAAACACTCTGACATGTCAGTAATGAAATTTAATGGAGCCGGTTCCCTCTTTTTCCTTCCACATTAGCTGCCTATGTGTGGAGGGGTTTTCTCCTGGGTTAGAGCAAAACACTCTGACATATCAGTAATGACATTTAATGGAGCCGGTTCCCTCTTTTTCCTTCCACATTAGCTGCCTATATGTGGAGGGGTTTTCTCCTGGGTTAGAGCAAAACACTCTGACATATCAGTAATGACATTTAATGGAGCCGGATCCCTCTTTTTCCTTCCACATTAGCTGCCTATGTGTGGAGGGGTTTTCTCCTGGGTTAGAGAAAAACACTCTGACATATCAGTAATGACATTTAATGGAGCCGGATCCCTCTTTTTCCTTCCACATTAGCTGCCTATATGTGGAGGGGTTTTCTCCTGGGTTAGAGCAAAACACTCTGACATGTCAGTAATGAAATTTAATGGAGCCGGAATCCCTCTTTTTCCTTCCACATTAGCTGCCTATTTGTGGAGGGGTTTTCTCCTGGGTTAGAGCAAAACACTCTGACATGGATGGTGCCTTGACGTGGCGTCAGAGCTTTTCACTAAACCATCCGGCAGATAAATGTTGCAGTGAGAGCTGTAATCATAAAAAAAATTCTACTATGAGTGAACATATAGTCGAAGGGGGACACCAACCGCTAATTCTTCCCTAAATTATAGTATGGGGGAAAAAAAGGACCGGAACTAAGAGGCTTTCGGCAAATTGAACAGTTCATTCTGCAAGAATCATGACCTCGCCTTGGAGCGGAAGACAACTTGGATAGACGACAGCGATCAGCGTCAGCTGTTGCAGTGCATCACCTCGGTCGAAAGTTTGGGCGAGACTAGTTAAGCTTAGTTTTATTGACTGTTTTGATTTTCTCTCAGTGTTATTGTGCAGGGGCATAGCGAAGGACTATGGTTGTAGGGATGGGATGGAAATAAAAAAAATCCCAACTCGGAAATCAAATTTTGCCAACTGAGCAAATAATGTATAGATTTTCGCTCGGTGGGGGTGGGGGGAAATTTTCACGACTCTATTGAATTTTGCCAACTAGCCATAATTTCACGGAAATTATCCCAATATTCATATCTCGTCGGAATTGTAGCAAGCCAGTGTGAATTTTGCCTGATTTGGCCAAATCTCCTTAATTTCACAAACCTAATACCAGTCCTATCTTTGTATCTCTCCTTCTTTGTCAAGTGACTTCAACATTTTCAAAGTTCCCAATATTTTGCTAAGTTTTCTCTATTTTGTCAACTCTTTTTAATTTCACAAACCCAATCCCAATTTTCATACCTCGCCTATATTTCATCAAGTGGATTCGCATTTTGCCAACTACCCTAGATTTTGCCAACTCGCCTATATTTTACCCAGTGGATTCGAATTTCGCCAACTCCCCTAATTCGCCATAATTTTACAGAAAAATATCGCAATTTTTACATCTACCCTGTATTTGCCAAGTCACTTCGAATTTTATCAGCTCTCCTTAATTGCACAAGAAAGGCACAATTTTCACAAATCCCTTGTATTTTACCAAGTTGGCTTCGAATTTTGCCAACTCCCCTAAATTTTGCCAAGAGTTCTCGATTTTGCCAACTCTCCTTAATTTCACAAAACCAATCCCAATTTTTACCACTCACCTGTACTTTACCAAGTGGATTCGAATTTTGCCAAGAGTTCTAGGTTTTAGCACCTCTCCTTAATTTCACAAAACAATCCCAATTTTACATCTCTCCTGAATTTGCCAAATCATTTCAAATTTTTCAAACTCCCCAAAATTTTTCCAAGTTTTCTCGATTTTGTCAACTCTCCTAAGTTTCACAAAAACAATCCCAATTTTCGGAACTCGCCCGTATTTTACCAAGTGGATTCGAATTTTGTCAACTGCCCTAGATTTTGCCAAGTTTCCTCGATTTTACCATCTCGCCACAATTGTACAGAGAGCAAAATTCAAATTTTTACATCTCACCTGATTTTTGCAAAGTCATTCTGAATATTGCCAGCTCCCCCAAGATTTGCCAACTCTCCTAAATATTGCGAAGTTGCCTCGATTTTGCCAACACGACATAATTTTATAGAAAAAAGATTGCAATTTTTACATCTCACCTGAATTTTGTCGTCTCCACGATTTTGTCAAGTCACTCCGAATTTTGCGAACTTTCCATAATTTTACAAAAAAAATCCTAATTTTCATATCTCATCTAAATTTTGCCAACCCCCCACGATTTTGCCAAGTCACTCCGAATTTTGCTAACTGCCCCTAGATTTTGCCAACTCCCTACGTTTTGCCAACTAGCAATAATTTTACAGAAAAAATCCCTATTTTTATAGCTCACCTGAATTTTGCCAGCTTCCCCTAGATTTTGTCAACTCCCTAAGTTTTGTCAACTCGTCATAATTTTACATAAAACATCCCAATTTTTACATCTCACCTGAATTTTGCCAACTCCCCACGATTTTGCCAAGTCGCTCCGAATTTTGCCAACTTTTCATAGATTTTTGCCAACTTCCTAAGTTTTCTCAACTCGCCATAATTTTATAGAAAAAAATCCCAATTTTACATCTCACCTGAATTTTGCCAACTTCCCACGATTTTGTGGGCGGGGGTGGCTCAGTCGGTAGCGCGCCAGGCTCGTAATCTGTACTTCCCAGGTTCGAGTCCCAGCTGGGTCAGCGTTGAGATTTATCTCCGCAAAATTCCCCGCCCTGCCCACGGTCAGTAGGGGACACCGATGGGCTTGGAAAGGCCGCCGTCCGTCGGAGGGGACGTTAAGCCGTGGCCCCGTGTGCGGGAGAGCTATACCCTGTGCACGTTAAAGAACACGCTCGATGGCCTTGACGGGAGGCTATCATCTGTCTCCCACAACTGTTCCAGTGGGTCCCCTCTCCCAACCTTCTCTGAGCCTTCGGGATCCATGTGACCTGGCCATTTAGCCCATGGTGTGCAAAAAAGTGCCGCTCAGGGGTAAAACAACCCACCAACCCAACTCCCCACGATTTTGCCAAGTCACTCCGAATTTTGCCAACTCCTTAAGATTTTGTCAAGTTGTCCCAATTTTTCCAACTCATCTGTATTTTACGAAGTGGCTTCGAATTTTGCCAACTGCTCTAAATTTTGACGTCTCTCCATTTTCCAAACTCCCTAGATTTGCCAAATTGCCTCGATTTTGACAAGTCCCCTTAATTTTGCAAAAAAAGATCACAAATTTTCACAACTCATCTAGATTTTACGAAGTCGCTTCGAATTTTACCAACTCCGAGTTATTTTGGGTGGAGCCTCCCCCCATCCCCCCGTGGCTACGCCCCTGTACATAGCAATATGCAAATGGCCACACAGGTTATTCTGGTGATGTAATTTCACAGCTCGCGGAGTTGCGCGCAACATGGATTTAACTATAAAACCCTTCACAACGTTCCGACCTATCATTTTTCAACTGATAACGAACATCATTATGTTCGTTATCAGTTGAACAATGTATTGACGTGTGTACACCCATCAAAGATCATCTGATTTATCGGACGTTGAGCCTGCAGATATCTCATGCAATAGTTATGAAGCATGATGGTATAACCATTGCCATCGGCCAAATATATTTTGCTAATGATTGGTACGGGTCCTATGCATCCTCAGAAGTCATTTCTTCCGCAAAAATATTCCTTGAATTCTATTGCAACAGGAAATCTCTGCATTTGCTACTGATTGATAGAGCAGCTTATTGAAATAATGATAGGCAACATTAGTACACACCATAGATTGCCTGTAGAAATAAACTTCAGTAATTTTTCATCTGAAAAAAAAAATTATCGGTCACGCGGGGGGGGGGGGGTGGATTTAACCCGTAACTTTCTAGATACATACATGCCAGAGCGCTCTACCGTTAAACCACGCATTAGAAGCTACTGATCTTCCAGGATTTATCCAGGTCTCCTCTATAGGTCTTAAGGACCCCAAAGTCTCCGAGAAGGACACCAGACAGCTCTTAGAAGACATATGGTGGCCCTGTGAGCAAGAGAGCCATCTCCTGTGCATGTTAAGGAACACGCCGTCTTGACGGGGGGCTTCCATATGTCTCCTAAGAGCTGTCCGGTGTCCTTCTCGGAGCCATTGGGGTCCTTAAGACCTATAGAGGAGACCTGGATAAATCTTGGAAGATTATTAGCTTCTAATGCGTGGTTTAACTTCTAATGCGTAACTTTAGATCCGAACCATCGAACGGCGGCTTTTCCAACCCCATCGATGTCCCCTTTCTCACCTTGGGGAGGGGGAGGATTAGCAAAGATAATTCTGAATGCTCTCATAGTCGAAACTACGAAGTGCAGATAACGAGGCTTACACGCTTCCGACTGAGAGACCCTTCTCTTCTATGTATCAGTGAAATATCCGGTGCTGCCAAGGAACAGCAAGAAGCAGATGGCCTTTATGGTTTATAACCGGTGCGTAAAATATTTATTTTTACTTGTTCTGTATCATCATTGGTGTTTAAAGTACTGTTGCGAATTACAAAATACGGATATGCACTGGACGTGAGTAATAATAACTATATTTTAAAGCCAAATGTAATACAATGCAAATCGTTACAAAGAAAATATGGATGTAGTTTTTCATAAACAAATCGACTACTAACATGCAAAAGTCATTAACATTCCTGCACAGAGTACACAACACAGCTCTGTCTATACTACTAAACTATTACCTCTATACTGTCTGTCGTGTCTCTTGAATACCTTATATACCAGGTATAAAGAATCCTTCTTCTTGTTAGATCACTAGACGTATCCTCTAGCAAAACATAACTACCGCCCGTGCACACACCAATACAAGATACTTCTTGACTTTTACTTATCGCGCACAGACTCAAACCATCTGAACAACCTTTCAGATCTCAGAACTTTAACACACTGCACACTGCTATATTTTCATTCTTCTTCTTCTGAACTCTTCTAAGTTCCAAATCGTTGGCTAATTGAATCTCACGTAGAAGCACACACGAGGGTTACAATCACGTTAACTCGTGAAGTCACTGTAGCGCGTTCATCTGTCGTAACAATACTCTCTATCCACCACTGCTTTCTATATTCAAAACTCGTATCATTTAAAGTTCCAAATCACCATACCATGTAATGATTTCTGCTTTTGAGCTTGGAGAAATGGATTAATGTTTCGTTGCTTTGTTTGCAACTTTTATACATATTGTCTTTCTGACCTGTCCGAAAAGTATACAATTACTCAGGTTTAATTTGAACTTCTTCGTTTAAAAAATCAATTAAATGTTAATGAACAGAATGAACTGTTGTGAATGATTATGATGAAAATAATGGGATAGTATAACAAAGCTTTCATGACAAATGTTCTTAGTTCCTACTAATAGTAAACTACGAAAAGGTGCATTGTGGCCTGTGCATTATTCCAGAGGATTCCTTTTTGTCTCATAATATGAATGAGGAATTTTAAGAAGTCGCAAATTATGATGCTATTTAAAATAATGATCGTTTACCTGAAATGCATTTCTCTGTTCTGCTTGAAATAATGATTGTTCGATGGCAATAAATGAATGACCTATCAGAGTTGATAATTTTTCCTTGATTTTGAAAAATTTTTCGATATCTTTGGTTAATGGTTTTAAGCGTTGATCTGTCGACTGTTGTACGTTATACGTTGAATGCATTCAATTAAAATTATCTGTAAGTCTTGGGCACAGTAAACATTCTTCAAGAAGGCATCTTAGGTGAAAAGGGTCATATATGAGATCCTTGGATAGTCAGCCGTAACTATCATTACTGGCAGTTTAGATGCAATGAGCAGATATTTAATGGATTAGAAAAACCGCAAACGCTATGTGTTCCATTTCCCGAGCTGAAATAGTTTTTTTTTTTACTGCAACTCAGCAAACTTCGAAAATCCAATAGAAATAACAGTTGAATTCATAACACTCTTAGAATAAGTATTTAAATTCAATACAGGAAAAATATAACTTTATTTACTTGTGATTTCTATCCCTGACAGTGATCGTTCTCCGAGGAAGTTACAGTCCTGTTGGAACTCTCTTCTTTCTTCCAACAAGACTGAAATTCCTCGGAAAGCGATGCCAGTCGGGGATAGGAATATAAGGAGTAATTGTTCACAAGTGAATAAAGTTATTTGCTAAGTGTTACCTATATTGAATTTAAATCCAACAGAGAGATATGGATTATTCTTTCTAAAGAGTGGTCAGAAGGCAGGGATGGCTCAGTTGAAAGTGCATCAGGGTCGTAAACTGCAGTTCCCATGTTCAAGTCCCAACAGACCAGCGTTTAGATTTATCACCGCCATGCCCACAATCAGTAAGGTCCACCGATGGGCTTGGAAAGGCCGCCATCCATCGGATGGACGTTAAACCTTGGCTCCGTGTGCAGGATAGCCATACCTTGTGCACGATAAACAACACCCTGTATTGTCTTGACGGGAGGCTACCATCTGTCTCCTAACAGCTGTCCAGTAGGTCCCCTTCCCCCAACCTTCTCTGAACCTTCGGGGTCCTTGTGACTTGGCCATTTAACCAATTGTGTGTAAAAAAAAGTGCCCCTCAGAGGTAAAAAAAAAAACAAATTTAAAGAATGCATATAGTTATTTAAAGCAAGCTTTTCTAAACATGCTGTATTTTACCTTCCTTTCTAATAAATACAAAAGAGTTTCTTCATTCATGGTTGTTGGGTTGCTTTTACCTTTAAAGCTACCCTTAGAACTGTTTTGCACACAATGGTTAAATGGCAGGTCAAAAGGACAGCAAGGGTTCAACGAATGTTGGAAAGGAGCTCACTGGACGGCTGTTAAGAGACAGATGGAAGCGCCTGTCAATGTCATTCACCGTGCTCTCTAGCGCACACAGTGAATGAATCTCCTGCCACATCTTTGGGTCTCATCAAAGGAGGGCGGCCTTTCCAAGCCCATCGGTGTACTCTTTCTGACTTAGGGAAAGGGGGGGGGGGTAACGCTGGCCCAGGTGGCACTCGAACCTGGAAACTGTAGATTACGAGCCTCACGTGCTATTGAATGAGCCAACCAGCCCCTTTATTTTCATGACATAATCATTTCTCTTTCACAATCTTTGGCATTTCTTATCTGGACGTTTCCAGATAAGAATTATTCTTACTGGACGTTCCAAACTCTTCTTGAATTTATCTTATGCTCCATTTCTTTGCCAAATTGAAGTTTTTGTATTCCACTTATTGTTCAACAGTGTCACTTGTCATAGATTTCGTATTGTTGTTTTTGGTCAGATACACCATCCATTGTAAGTCAGGTCTTAAACAATTTCTTACATCATGTTTTCTTCTCTAAATGGGTTATAGCAATGTACAGGGTGATTATAATTAAACTGGTATTACTCAGAGCGATGTAGAGAAGGATCTACTCGGCTGATCACAGCGAAAAGTGGTGGATACCTTAATAAAAACATAGAGTAGAGAATTTTCGAATAAAAAATAGTTATTTTTAATGCCACCAGGTGGCGTGGGTGTGCTAAAATAAAGAACATACGAAGTTGAACAAACATAACCTTTTTTAAAAATCAAGATTCTCATAATGTGAACCCTTCGTATGCAACATGTGCTGGAAACGTTATACGGCATGATCCACAGTTGCTTGAAACATTGGCTGCAGCATGCTTTGCTATTCTTGCGTTAATTTCAGCAAGCGATTCAACATTGCTTTAGTAAATTCGTCTTTTCAAATAACCCCATAACCAAAAATCGCATGGGTTTATGTCGGAGGAATGTGGTGGCCAAGCATTGGAAAAAGTTCGAAAAATTATTTCATTTGGTGAAGACCACGGAAGTCTTCACCAAATGTGGTACGCAACAATTGCGTTGCCGTAATTGCAGTATGGGGTGGCTTTTCTATGGGTGAATTTCTTTCTTACAAAGCCGGAATAATCTTGCGGTGGAGAAGGTCTGTGTCACGTGATCCACTCACCGATCGACGCACGGAGGCTTAAGGCGTGATCTCCTTAACGAAAAATGACTCGATTATAAATTTTGCGGTAAACCTGAACCATACAGTTACATAGTCGGAATATAGGGACACATCATACACAGCATGCGGATGTGTAGGTCCCATATTCGTAAGTTGTGCGTATTCACTGTTCCATATACGAAAAAATGCTCCTCATCGGTCCATAAGACTTTCGAAGGGCACATTTCATCCACCTGCATCCTCGCCAGAAATCGCAAAGCGAAGTCGGCGCCTTGTTTTTTGTCACGTGGTTGCAGCTGCTGCACCCTATACATTTTTAAAGGATACCATTTCAAGATGAACCGTATAACTTTACAGACAGTTGACCACGGAAGTTGCAGTTGCCGGGATACCTGTCTTGCACAAACTACGGATAGTTCCGATTGTGACTGGATTTCTGCAACGGTAAGTGCGACGTCTTCCATATTGCTTTTTGCAACAGGTCACCAACCTCTACCCGGAGCCACACCCTTGCCTGTTCGTCCTGGTCCACACCCTTGCCTGTCGGAGCCACACCCTTGCCGGTTGCCACACCAACGCCTGTTTCTTCGAATTTCTGTATCATATTCTTCAGCGTTTAGCGACAAAGGTACTTTTCTCATAATTTTCAGACGAGATATTCACGTAATGCAGCGGCGGCATTACTGCCGTTTTGGTAAAAGAGTTTCACTAGCAAAGCTCGATCCTTATTGCAGATACCTATGGTTCCTTTTACCGATTACAGGGAAGACATCGCATTTTATAGTGTGCCTCATGCGACTCTCACATGTAATTTATTGCAATGTCACGAGAAATTGGCATGTTCTACTACGCTTTTAGCGCGTCCACACCACCTGATGGCACTAACACTATAACTATTTTTTTTATTTGCAGTTCTCTACCCCATGTTCTTATTAAGATATCCAGCACTTGTTGCTTGATCCGTCGAGTAGATCCTTCTCTCATCATTACGCAAATCTTTCTTCATCATTACGCAAATCGCTCTGAGTAATGTCAGTTTAATTATAACCACCCTGTATGTTAAAATAAACAGAATCCGTTTCAAAAAACACTTTATTTTTTTTTTCAAACTGCTCATGCCAGACTTCTCTTTGCACTGAGCCTTCTTATACCAATGCGCAGAACCTCAACATGAATTTTCCACCCTCCTTAAAAATTAATTATTATAAGAAATGATTCACTGACCTTCTGGATCAGAAACAAAGCCCATTAACATTTGGATGAAATCATGGAAAGATGTATGAGAAACGGAGTAAATCTGTCTATTAGTAAACAAAATAAAGGCAAAATTTTAAAATTTAACCATGCACAGCTTCTGCGAGATCGTACACATTCTCCATTGAACAAACTAATGCTACAATTCAAAAGTTGATATCTCATTCCAAACGATATTTTCTGTAGTTTGAGATATATCGTACTAAGTAAGAAAGTTCTCAAAGGTTATTTGAAAAGTTTCCTTCGTTTACTGTTCATCCACATCATCAACACCATCACGGAGGTCCAACCAGATCGTGCAATTTAGTTCTCCAAGCATATCTGTCCCGAACTATATCTGCTGCATCGGACCACTGCACACCAATTCCAACAAGGTCCTGTTTGACATTGTCTGTCCGTCACATCGTAAGTCTCCCCCTCTTTCTGAGGCCTTTAGGACACTGTTCATAACCCTATTTGCTAATCTACAATTATCCATACGGGCAATATCGCCAAGGGAGAATCAACGGCAGTCTCTCGCTGCACAATATGCGGCTCAGAGTAGGTTGCCGACTCCTTTGCCTAACCTCTTCATTATTTACAAGGTTGAACCACCTAATTCCCAAGATACTGCGTAAGCATCTAGAATCAAAGATATCAAGTTTGTGTTATCTTGTTTACAAAGTGTCCAAGTTTCACTACCATAACTAACCCTAGAAAGAACCAAACAATTATAGAGACTAATTTTAGTCTTTAGGCGTATACGCCTATTTCTCCACACTCTCCATAGATTCTTAAAAGTTCCGGCAGCAATCCCAATTCGTCTATTAATCTTATGCTGCACATCATCACTATCTGTTACATAAGCTCCCAAGATAATTAAACTATAACACATACTGAAGACGATTAACTGAATCACAGACTGCCTGACTAACTTTAGTTTTCTCTCTGTTTATCAACAAACCTACTTTAGTACCAGTCTCATCAACAACGTGATAATACGTGACAATCCCGGTGCACCGCACTACGGAGACTGCATATCACCATAGGGAGTTGTCACTGAAATCATCATAAGAATTTATCTCATCAACATCATTTCGCAAAAGGGCTAAATCATCAGCATAATCTAAATCAGAAATTGTCGTATGCCCAGACCATTTAAGGCCTAAATATTTCCCTTGTAGTGAGTTTTGCATAACATATTCAATAACCACACTAAAGAGAAAAGGAGACAAAATGCACCCTTGTCGAACACCAGAAGTAATGCTAAACCAATTGCTACAAGCCTTACCAACTCTCA
This sequence comes from Ryuthela nishihirai, assembly GCA_038380435.1. Classification (NCBI taxonomy): domain Eukaryota; kingdom Metazoa; phylum Arthropoda; class Arachnida; order Araneae; family Heptathelidae; genus Ryuthela; species Ryuthela nishihirai. The sequence continues at coordinate 42,408,131 of JAWZYU010000006.1, forward strand.
CACACGACTCAGTATTATTATAGAGAGCTTTCATTATGTTAACTAATTTGTCTGGTATGCCATACCATTTCACAATCAACCACAAATTACGACTATCAACAGAGTCGGAAGCCTTTTTGAAATCAAAAAACTAATAACCAAAGGTTTCTGAAACTCTAAATATTTCTCAAGAATCTGCCTAAGTGAAAATATCTGATCCACACATCCTCTACCACTTCTGAATCCACATTGCTCATCACGCAATTGCCTGTCAACCAGATTCTTAATTCTATTAAGACCTTCAAAATTCAAATCAGACAAGCACTGCAGCATTATCGTGCAGAGAGAGACTCCCGTGGTTTGGCCGTGTTGCCCGTATGGATAATTATAGATTGGCGAATAGGGTTATCGACAGTGTGTCTAAAGTCCTCAGAAAGAAGGGGATACCTAGATAGCGGGGTGGACACACAATGTCGGACAGTACCCTGTTAGAATTGGTGTGCAGTGGCCAGATTCAGCAGATGTAGCTCTGGACTGAAATGCATGGAAACCTAAATTGCACGTTCTGGTTGGACTTCCATATAGCCCATGGTTGGTTGATTATGATGATGAGTTCTGCATCTGAGTTACTATTGACATAACATAGCCTAACATGCTTAATGAAATGACCTTTAGTCTTTTCATGAACGAGTTCATAAATAGTGCATGTATTATTTAGTGTACATGCGCTCTTTAGGTCTTTAAAACGTCTGCAAATTTCGTAATGATTTTAGGAAAGAGGATATGTTCCAATGTGGAACTCCTTACCTTTTAATATAAATATATTACTGTTTTTAATGTTATAGACATTAATGTCTATAAAATAATAAATAATTAAAATGCTTAATTTATAAAAATAATTTTAATTAAAATAATTTTAAATTACTAATTAAAAAAATAAAATAATTTTAAAATGCTATATTTATTTTTGCGATTAGTGTATTTTTGAAGTCTCCGATTACAAAAATCAGTTTTTTACATATATTATCCCTTGTAATTAACTGTTACTACCTTAACAATGATTTGATATGCTTAAATCAGTACAAAAGGTTTCTTGCACAAAATACATATGTTACGTAAATGAAAGTGACGATCCAGTTTTGATTGGGATGCTAAATTAGTCTGATGCGACATTATTTAAGTTACGGAAGACTTGCTATGAAAATTATTAGTGATATATTTTTATGTTAATTTGTAGCGACTTTACACTGAAAGTCACTGAACTAGAATCCGATTTGAACATCGTGAAAGTGCATGTGATTAAACGGAGGTATAAAACTACACTAAAAAATGCTATGATTTGTACTGGTAGCCATTTTTACTCCTCTTTTAATGATCTTTCTTTAACTGAAAGCATAACATAAAACGAAATTTTAGTGTTTCATTTAATGATATACAGAAATATCTGAAATTTTTATGGTAAGTTAAAAGTTATGAAATTGTCTTTATAATTACACTGATCAGCTCAGAATAAAATAAAAAATATTATTTTTTCTAAACTATGTCCCTTTATCTTTATATCTGAAGTGACCCAAAAAAAACTTATATCCACTAAGTAATAACTTAGTGGATATAAGAAATATATGAAATTTATACATTTTAAATCACTGTTGAAGCACTACATAAAACCTAAGGTTTCATGTTTTACAAATGGAGGGAATGTAATTTTCAATATTAGAAGAAGCACAGAAAATGACCTGTAAACATGAGACTCATCGCAACTACCTCAGGGTTATATCTGGAAGGTGTTTTGTCGACCAGCATCTTCAATTGTAGTTAAGGCAACTTGCAATGACTGACTCCGTGGTATAAAGCAATCAATAGAAGATATCTCGGTGAAGAGCTGGTGGCTGAGGAATCAGAGTACCTGACATGCCATCAGAACGTCGTAGGTTCGTACTCCACCCGGATCAAGTTAATATTTCCTCTATGCTTAGAATTGTTCATCCTGCTTATTATTTACGATTTTGTTTCATTTAGTTAAATAATAATATACGTTAATGTACTATTTATCGGATTTTTTAAAATACTTCTCTAAAATGTACATCGTGTAACTCTATTTTATGTATTGTAAATAAAAAGAATCGTATAGGAAGCCTTCTACGTTTGGAGTTTGAGGTGGTTTCCTCATTAGCCTATTCCTAAGCAGATCATATCTGATCACTCATTCACGCCATGTAATTAATCGAGTGTTTTGGCATCAAATTGAAACTTAAACATGAACTCTAATTTGGTATTAAAGGAATTCCCATATCTTTCCCTGTTTGCACTTTTCTCAAATTCCAGCATGTAGCATAACTATGATTTTTCGAAGTAACAGGATAAAAAAAACCCTAACCTTCTCCGTCTGTGGGTGTCCAATAAGTGGCATGAGTCGCAAAGGACAAGACAAAGATCACCAACCGGTGGAGCGGACCTTCTACTATGGCATATAAGACCTTCTACTATGGCATATAAACTGACAGGCTCCTGTCAGACCTCTGTGGCAAGCAGCTGCTTGAGGGGGTATTTATATTTTATTTATTTATTTAAATACTATGGGGTAGGGATTCTCGGACATATGGCTCATGAAGTCATTTTTGTAGTTCACAAGCAATACGTTTCATCGTAATCAAGGCAGCTGCTATAATGATCTCACGCGAATATATTCACCTTCAGCCGAAAATGAAACCACAATCAATGAAATCAGGTCTCTTTCATCTTATGGTTTTGTGACAAGAAAGGCATTTTAAACTTTTTTATCAGTATGCAACTTGTTGCAATACCAAAACAGTCCTCCTGACCTATAGCTTTAGCGGCCATACCCCTAGCTTTAAGCGTTTCAGTTGATATATATTGCCTAGATAACAAAGTAACGAATTTTTGTCATATCACAAGAAAGCCAAATTCGATTATCCGCAGCTTCTAAAATTTGCATTTTATGGTAAATTTTGACGTAATATAAAGTTATCTGTCTAATATATTTACACCGAAGAGCCAAAGTATTATGAACAGCTGCCTAATATGATGTTGGTCCTCCATGTGCCGCTAAAACAGCTATTACCCGGCAAGGCATGGACGCTACAAGATTTCTAAAGGTGTCTTGTGGTATCTGGTACCAACACGTTACCAGCAGATCCTTTAACTCTTGTAAGGTACATGGTTTAGCCACCACAGATCGGATATGCTGTTCCAACACAAACCACAGATGCTCGATTAGATGCTGTCTGAGGAATTTGGAAGTCAGGGCAGTACCTGAAAGTCTTCTTCATGTTCCGCAAACCATTCTTGAACAATTCGGCCAGTGCAGCATGGTGCATTATCCTGCTGAAAAAAGGCACTATTAGATGGGTATACCGTTGCTATGAAAGCATGTACCTGGTCTGCAATGATGTTAAGGTAGATGGTAGACGTCATAGTTTCCTGTACATGAATGACTGGATCCAGGATTTCCCAGCAGAATATTGCCCAAAGCTTTCTCCACTCTTGTGCATCGTTTACCTGGGGAAGTGCCAACACTTCCCCAGGCAAACGAATGCACACCTACACCGCCGTCCACATGGTGCCACAGGAAACGAGATTCATAGGATCATACAACCTTCTTTCAATCATTCAAGGTCCAGTTTTGATGCTGGCGTGCCCATTGTAGGCGCTTTCGATGGTAAACTGAAGTTAGCATGGGCACTCGGAGCTGCCAGCGGCTACGCAACTCCGTTTTCAGCAGGGTTCGATGAACTGCGTTTTGTGACACATTACTCCCGGCATCAGCATTAGAATTACGGATGAGTTCCACCACAGTATCCCTTCTGTTGGCTCTTACCATATGGGCTAGCCTTCGCTCAGTTCTAGCATCGATGAGCTGTGGTTGACCCACACCTTGCTGGCGGTTTGTGGGTTTTCCCTCCTCAGACCAATTTCTGAAGGTACTAACCACGGCTGACCGTGAACACCCAACAAGACTTCCATCTCAGAAATACTCTGGACCAGTCGTCTGTATATTACAATTTGGCATTTGTCAAAATCACTTTTATCCGCTGTTTTTCTCATCTGAAGAATACGAATAACACTGATTAACAGAGCTCAGTATCAGGTGTTATTTATACAGTTTCATGACCTTCACACGCGCCGTCGTTTACCTGCAGTTGCTTCGATTTGCATAAAGACTCGGTGGTCATAATGTTTTGGCTCTTTGGTGTATATTTTAATTTTCAACAATATTACTTCAATATTTGAAGAATTATTAAAGATCGGCATTTGAACAGCAGCAATAAAAAAATGCCCCTCAAGCAGCTGCTTTCCATAGAGGTCTGACAGGAGCCTGTCAGTTTATATGCCATAGGAGAAGGTCTGTGAGGATGGCAGGACCTCAGCAGAAAAACGACACAAACAGCCATGCCTTACCCGGGGCACGAACCCAGGTCCTTAGATCAGTAGCCAAGCGTTCAAGGAGAATTTTAGCAAGGGCGATTCGTGGAATTGTGTTTCTAATGTCCCGTTTATGCTCGTCTATCTTGTGTTTTAGGGTGCGTTTAGTGCAGTCGATATAGAGAGCGGGGACATCGGGGGTGAAATGGAGATTAGGGGAATGAAGTAGATTCAGCCTGCTTAAGAATTTAAATGGGATCTTTGCCATGCTTAAGAATTTAAATAGATTCGGTGGTGTTTTGAAAGGAACTTTTAGGTTAAATGGTTTTAGGTTGGTATAACAAGGGGTTCAATATTGAGGAAGGTAATGGAGGCGGTGAATTTATGATGTGGCTACAGAGGTGATGGAGAGTGATTATGAAATTTATGCTTAGCTTTGTGAAGAATTCTATTGGTAAAGGTGTTAGTATAACCAGCATTGCGCCCAGTGGCAACGATAAAGCTGATTTTATTTTGCCGGTTGGTTGGGGAATCACAGGCGCGGAAAGCGAGATAAAATGCGGAGTAGAAAAAGACACTTTTAAATTGGGTGGGAGGAAAGGCGGAAACTTTTGTTACCTGAATTTCTTTTCCTATTTGAGTTTACCTTACAATTTTATTCGTTTTCCTCTTAATGCTGCTGCAGCTCATTTGTTCGCGCTGTAATGCGACAACGAGAAAATATCTCCTCTTGACTACTACTATAGATGCTGAAGTGTCGGTGGTTTGACTAAGCAAATAATGATGTGGTTAGAAGATGGAGACATCAACAACTTTTGACTAGCTTCTTGTGTAACGAGAGAGACAGGGACATACCCAGGGGGCTCGGAATATTGTATTGTTTTGTGCGTACAAATTTGTATTGTTATCCACCCATTCCGTTTTCCGTGGTCCCTGGTCTTAGGTTGGTACACGCTGACTCTCCCCCTCCCCTACACACACTCTGCCATGGTTACTGGCTTTAGGCATGGGCCATGCTCTTGTCCTTTTCCATCCTCTCTGCTTGTTTTAGTCATTTGCTTAATTGAATCACTTACTGAATTACTTTCCAATGTAATTCAAAAATAATGATACACAATTTCATTCTTTTCACCCTCCCAAGTTCAGGTTGTGTGGTCCAGATCAACTCTCTCTCTCTCCACTTATATTTATCTTTGCAATCTTGGTCTTGTATTATTCATATCTCAGACTTCTCTACCTGCTTTGAAATCCAAAACATTTGTATTTGGAACTAAAAATAGATAGAGTTGCATTTGGAACACTAAAAGTAGATTAAAAATAAACTAAAAAAAATTTATTATTATTTATTAGCATGTTTGTCTACTGATCAAAGGGACCTAGGTTTAGAGCCCGGATAAGGCATGGATGTTTGTGTTGTTGTTCTGCTGAGGACCAGGCATCCTCACAAATCCCTTCTACTATGGCTTATTAAACTGAAAGACTCCTGTCAGACTTCTGTGACAAGCAGCTGTTTGACGAGGGTATATAGATAATATCTACCCTGCCCTCGGGGAGAAAATATGACACTGAGGGGATTGGAAAGGCCGACGTCAGTTAAATGGGAAGTAAAATTTTAGCCTTGTGTGCAGGATAACTATAGCCTGTGCCATTAAAACAGTAAGATTGAGGCAGGCCTTCCATCTGTCTCCTAACAGCTGTACACGGGTCTTTGCTGTGACCAGGACATTTAGCCCATTATGCAGAAAACAGAGCCGCTCAGATGAAATATGTTAACTCAAGCATCATTCCATCCTCCTCACCCCAATAGACATGAGCAGACCCGGATCTGAAAAAAAAAATCGAGAAGAGAGGGAAACAAGAAACACAATCGAGCAGAAAAAACGGAAAGGGGGAGGGACAAGAGGCTGTATTTCCAATGCAATATATCATTTCCCCCTTGTTTTTTAAATCTTAAAATTTTTTTTTGAAAAATCCATGAAACATAAATAAGTTTAGTAATATTTATTTCTATTACCCTTACTATGATTCTGAAAGGAATAGGAGATGCCCCCCCCCCCTCCCTAGATCTTGTCCATGGACTCGAGTATGTCCACCCATAAGACTTTTTAGGCACATTACTGATATCTGAAATGTAAAATAGAACAGACTACTTTTGATTTACTCATTTGCTGAATTGAATCACTTACTCAACTACTTAACAATGTATTCTATAAAAAGTATAATGATAGAAAATTTTATTCTTTTCACCCTCCCAAGTTTAAGTTGTGTGGTCCCAGTCATCTCTCTCTATCCACTTATTTTTATCTTTGCAATCTTGCTCCTGAAGTCCTCTTTTCGGCATTCTTTTTTTCATACCATTTTTCCATCTCTTTCACCGTCTTCTTCCTGCGGGTTCTAATTTCCATATTAAATTTAGCCCTCTTCCTTTATCCATCATATTCATAAGTCTTTCTCATTTTGATAATATTTTTTACACCTCCAATATTTTTATGTAATCTCTGATTGCTTTAGTTTCTTTATTTCCCATTTTATCTAGTCTTTGCTTCCTCGGATATCTTTTGCAATATCCACTTCGATTACTTTTATCTCAGATGCAAACCTTTCTCACAAAATTATTTTTGATTCTTATGTTAGAGTACTATCTACAATTGTATTAAAATCTATTCTTTAAAAATCAATTCAGCACTCTTACTGCTTTCTATTTTTGGTCTTCTATTTTAATAATCTTTCTTTAGTTTTTTTTCATCATACATTCGACTATTAATAACAGCTTTCTCTTTGCTGGGTGTTAGAAAACTGACATCAGAATCCAAAAAATGGAAACATTGGAAACTTTTTTCTTTGAAAAATTTCAAATCATGACATCTATTTTATGTAAAAAGATGTAATCCAAGTAATTACAACCTTATGCCAGTTTTTAAGTAGAAAAACAAATTTAAATAGCTTTTAAAAGTTATTATTAAAAAATAATAATGAAAAAACTTTTCAAATATCGACAAACATGCATGCGTTTTAAAAACTGTTTTGGGAAAGGAGTTAAGAGTAAATGTCACAGGAGTCTGATATCTCGTGTTCAATGGGTAGTAGCTCATGACCATATGGGTTTCGAGGTGAAGGGATGCTCAGCTTAATGAGAGGCAATTTACGGAGTGGAAGGGAGCTCTGCCTGGCTTGGCTGCGGTTAACTCCTTCGCCCTTCGGGTGAAGGAAGGGGGGACGACAAACTAGGAAGAGTCCATTTCAAAACTCGGCCGGTTTGGTATTCTGAGGTACTTCGTTTTCCAAGGTCTGTGGTAGTTAAAGGGTTAAGTAAGAATTTTAATTAATGTGAAAATGTTTTCATTGTATGCGTATGAATATGCAATGAAAGAAACATGGTAAAAGAGTATACATTATTAATTAGTATATATATATATGAAATGAAGAAGCAATTAAACATTTATAAAAAAATAAACATCCCGTCAAGCAGCTGCTTGTCACGTTGGTTTGACAGGATCCTGCCAGTTTATACACCATAGTAGAAGGTCTGCGAGGATGGCGGGCACAACACAAACATCCATTCCTCACCCGGGGCTCGAACCCAGATTCCTTTAATCAGTAGCCAAGCATGCTAGCCACTCAGCCACGGGACGGCTAGAATTGTTCAAAACACAAATGAAATTTCTCTAGTTGTTTATTCTTCAAAGATCTCCTTTAGATACGGATTTCATTTCTCTTATGGATTATTGAAAAAAACTTCATTAAGTGTTTAATGTTGTCTTGCTTAATAAAATATCTGATCGAATGGATATTTAAAATGTATTTTATAATGATTTAATTCGAATAGCAAATATAAAGAATGTAGAATCGATACATAGATTATCTTAATCGCGTGTGATATTTGTCTTGAACGGCTGGTTTAGTGTAGATCTGACAAATCTGATGTTTGCTATACACTCAGTGTTCGTTGAATTATGGCCATTCCTCTCCATGTTATGGCAATGCAAAAGTTTCGATTCACCATAACTTCTAAAATAAGCGCTTTTATGGTAAAATTAAAGATAAGTAAAAATTCCTCAAGCAGACGTGAAGAATGAAGTCTGTGAGGAAAACGACACCTCGGCAGAGAAACATCCATTCCTTACCCAGGACTCGAACACAGGTCCCTCCGATCAGTAGCCAAGCCCACTCTAACCATCACTGATGATAAACTGTAGGTCTTAACTACGTCTATCTAAACCTCAATTTTCGTAATTATTCGTTCACTATATATATAAAGAGTTATGACAGTGTGAATAATTAATATCAGTAATGCAATCGTAAGGAACTTATACAAAATTGACGAAGATTGAAAATATTACATAAACTTTTATATTGTTCACTTTTCTTATTAAAGGATTTCAAATAATGTTTATTTATAAAAGATCTATACTTTTTAGGTAAATTCTTGTCTCGCGTTGCTGTTGTTCAATGTTTAAACTTTCGTAACTATTTAAATAATGAATGCATAATTTTGGAAATCGAGATTTAGCTGAATGTATTAAAAATGTTACCACGAGGGATATTTTACCATTAAAAGCTTATTTTATAAGTTATAAAGCATCCAAATTAGATTTCCGTTCCCTTATCATGAAGTTGGGTTGGGCTGTTTCACCTCTGAGCGGTACTTTTTTTGCAACAATGGGCTAAATGGCCAGGTCACAAGGTCCCCGAAGGATAAGAGAAGGTTGGGGGAGGGGACCCACTGAATTGCTATTAGGATAGATTCCCGTCAAGGCCATCTAGCGTGGTCTTTAACATGCACAGGGTATGGCTCTCCCGCACACGGAGCCACGGCCTAACGTCCCACCCGACGGATGGCGGCCTTTACAAGCCCATCGGTGTCTCCTACTGACCGTGGGCAGTGCGGGGGGGGGGGGGGTGCGGAGATAAATCTGAACACTGGCTCAGCTGGGACACGAACAGGGAAACTGCAGATTACGAACCTTAACTTGAAGTGCAATGATCATAATTTAATGAACACTGAGTGTATTTTTCGATTATTTATATTCAGATTTAATATTACAATTACTCTTTTTTTTAGATTTTACAATTTCAAGAGGGAAGCGTTCAATTCTTTTTACCTTATGCATCAGAATTTTGCAGACTATTTTTATACCATGATACTTTTTTTTATTTTCTGCTATGATTCAATACTTTGATCTTTTACAGTTGAAGTGTGGATTGAAAGTGCAGAAAAAGTATCCACTGATAGATCCTGGGAAAACCATCCCAGTTGTAGAGGGTAAAGACAAGCTTCCTAATGCCGTCCCCTCTCTTGCCAACGAAAGGTTGGTTGATCTAAAGAAAGGTAATGATTCGGAAACTTTGATTTCTTGCTGAAAAACAAATTATTTAATTTCAGCATTTGCTAAGGTGGTTTCATAGTTTTCCTAATTTGTATTACTAATGTCAATAGGCAGAGATGATTAACGTATTTGGCTGGAAGGCATAAAATCATTGGTAAAAATTGTATTTAAATTGAATAAGAGAATATTGTAACGAACTTTTGTATCCTCAAACCAAGAAATTGTCTTAAAAATCTGATAACCAGACAGATGCCCTATAAAGAACCTCAAGAGGTAAATTGTTGCATGGTCTTCAACGACAGAATGGGGAAATTGTTATTCTGGATGTTGTAATTCAACAAAAATATTTCACATTGACAGTATTTGATTAATTTAGAATTTCGCCTGTCTGTATGTACCGCACTGGCAATTCATTTCATTAGTTTTAATGAAAGAATTTATTTCGACATTTTGTTTCAAATGAACCTTTTTTTTTATCAATATTGTTATTATTAAACATAATGGAAACATTACTTTTTAAAAAACTGTTCTACAAATAAGCTTTCAGATCCAGCATAATGACGTTTTTTAAATATTTCACTGGAATAACTCTCCAAAATATTTCAAAGGCTAGCTATAAATTGATATATTTGCTTTAAATTTTTTTTTCTAAAAATAAGAACAATTAATCCAGGTTCTGTGAAAAATTCGTTCAGTTGGGAACACTGATTGAATTGCCCTAATACTAAAGAGTCAGTTTATGTAGAGTGTTGAAAATTTGGTATTTTATTCTCTTTATGGAAACATTTAAAGTGATCGAATTTCAGCAAAAGTGTTCAATTCTTTTGTGATATCTTTATCAGAGTATGACTTGAAGAGTCACCGTAGTAGGAACAGAGCGCTAAAAAAAATTAATAACCCTCCCTGACCTGTGGACAAAATTCCTGACTTTTCACAATTAAAGAATGTCAAAAAATTTAAATGAATCGAAATATTTTATAAGCTCGCTGAGTGGTCATAATAGTTCAAATAGCCAGATTTCGTAATTTTGCTATGAAAATCAAGTGTTTACAATTTGAGGCTGAAGAAAGAGCTCAACAAATTCAAAAAGTTTTTTAAAGACCATTAGGATAGTATCCTTTCGCACTGCTCAGGATAGTAGTACCAGTGTAATTCCATCTTTTGCATTGGAACTTCAAAAATAAGAAAAATTGTCGAGGGGGTGTCTAAGATTTTACGACAGAACCCATTGTTAGTGTTTTTCCTAACTTTCGTTTTGTCTCTACCTTTTCTATTTTTTATTGCTTTATTGGATAAGGATTTCATGCACAATGCATTTAATAACAAGTTATATCCAAGCTTTATATTTCGCCCTACTTTTTGCCTAGTTACAAGTTTATGTTTTGTAAGTTTAGCAATATATTATCCTTATACGAATAAGCAAAACGTTCTTCCGATGTTCTAACGGACTCTTCTCTCTGTCTTTCAGGTTCTATGCGTCGCAAAAACCAACAGACGAGCATAGAGTGGTGGGTGGTGGGGCCTCTCAAAATCCAACCTCAACTTCCACGCAGTGAGAGGCGGGCAACATCAAGGGCTGATAATTTCTCCTTCTTACTTAAAGTGTCGAAACTACGACCTTATTTCTTTTACTCTTATGTTCCCTCCAACAGAGCTAAAATCACTTAATCATCAATCGGGAAATTATCAGCTCTTGATGGCTAATGAGGCTCTGGTGAAAATACACTTAAATCCAAATCACACCACTAATTAGAAAGTACAATTACACAACAAATCATAGCACCTTCTGTAAAATACAGTTAAACAAGAAAAAACGACACTTATTGTAAAATATAACTACCCAACAAAATTAGAACATGCATTTGAAAAAAAATACGCATGCCAAACAAAACTCACAAGAATTACTGGAAAATACAACTAAGTAGCTGAATTACAAAACTGAATGGAAAACACCATTATACCCTGCCCAGCTGGGTCAGAGGTGAGATTTAGGTCCACCCTCCGCCACCACCACCATCACAACCGTGTCGGCCAGTGGAGGAAAACCATGGGTATGGGAAGGCCGCCATCTGTCGGATGGGACGTAAACCCGTAGTCCCGTGTGTGGAGAACCATCGCCTGTGCATTTAAGCATCGATATGGTTAAATGCATAAGAATGCAGATGCTATTTCCAGACGCCCATGTATTGACAACTGTAAACATTGCTATAATGCAGAATTGAAATTTGGAACTAAAGAGGTAATGCCCATAAGACAAATAACATCGACACAGGCAAACAGTGATACTACTAACATCTGGAGTCCAATTGAAATTAGAACGGCTGAACTAGGTGATAAAGATAGAAGGCCAATAATAATTGATTTGATTGAAAAATCTGATGTAAGACCTAATTGGGAGCAAATGTTGAGGTATAGTCCAACTAAAAGTTACTGGGCACAGTGGAACTCCTTAGAAGTGAAATACGGTGTATTATACAGAAGATGAGAGAGTCTCACTGGACGACCGATCCATTGGAAGATGGCTTCCTCGCTTCTGAGTGGAATTAATGATGAAATATGTGCATGATAGTGCCACTGGATGACACTTCGGTGTTAATAAGACATTCACTAAAACCAGAGAATGATTTCATTGGTTGAAAAGTAGGGCAGACGTTGAAAGATGGGGTAGGCAATATGAGGCCTGTGCAGCAAAGAAAGGCCCTAAGACTAGGAGTTGGGGTAGCTGCAGACGTATAACCTTTTGAGAGAATAGCCATTGATGTAATGGGTCCGTTTCCTAGGATTGGTGATGGAAATCGCTATTTATTAGTGGTAGTGGATTATTTCATGAAGAGGCCTGAAGTCTTTCCCATCTAACACTAAGACGCAACAGCAGTTGCAGAGATGATAGTAAATAACTTGATTAGTAGGTGTGTAGTATCTTTGCAACTCCACTGTTAGTAAAGACGGAATTTTGAATCCAATGTGTTTAAGCAAGATGATTTTGATATTGATATCTCTTTTAATTAAGCACAAAGGAGAAAATTTGTTAAACCATTAATGATTAAAATTAATTATTTTTAAATACAATAGGCACAAAGTTTATGCTGCAGCACAGAATTAACTCTTTATGTGTTAGCTTTTTTTTTATTACTTCTCCCGGCCCTCTCCTGTTTCTTGTTTAAATAATGTTATTTTTTATCACGTCAATCTATGAAGCACATAAAGTAGTTAACTTTTCATTATTTTTCAGTTTAGAAGAATAAAAGTGCTCTATTTAGAATATAGCTTAAAGGCTCCTGTTTATCACTTTGTTCCACTGCACCCATTTGGAACTTGACTCCCGGTCTCCCAATTGCTTAATCCACCCTCATTCACATATATATATTTATGCCTTTCAAGAGACTGAAAAACTGTTATGAACTTCCGTATTCCATTACTCATATATACGATTAGTTCAACGAAAGATGGGGAGGGGACAAGAGCGTTTAGGTCCAAGAAAATGAACGACATTTTGAGTATTATATCTAGCAAAAAATTTTTAAAGTAACGTATTACTTGAATTAGTGAAAAATTTTAAAATGGTAACAACAATATTATGCTCAAAGAGAGCTATAGATTTATCTTTCCATGTTATATCAAGGAAATCTAACTGCGAAGATCTATAACAGGCGTGTCCAACCTCTGACTTCCCTTGGCAACATTGAGTGAAGATTTGACTTCCCTGGGCCACACTGAGTGATGATGAATTGTTTTGGGCCACACATAAAATATATAATATAGTTAATATATATAAATAATAAACTTCATTTATTTTCTTATTTTTTTATTATAAAATTAAAAAAGGGCAACATAAAACTAATGTGATATCAAAAACTCGCTGAAAAACACATAATGATATTGAAAGCTTATGTCGTAAACACGTAAACTTTACGATTTTGTGGGCCGCATTACTAGCTGTCCAAGACCGCGGGTTGGTCAGGTTTGATCTATAACATCTAAAACATGCATTTAATGGAAAAATGTGATGAAAATAAAGTTGTAGAATGATACTTGTAGACCCGTCAGAGCAAGATTCTTTTCGAGCTGCTCGTGTGTGAATGTGTGCAAAAGGGTACTTGTCTCTACCTTGTCAAGATATTGCTGCTATCTAGGTGGCCGATACACACACACTCAGATTTTGTGTATAAGCACTTGATGCATTTAATGAAAAACTGCGACTGAAGTTAAAGATAATCAAATTTATTTAAATCTCGATTTATCGCAATTTTCGCTCCGTGTTTAGAGTTATGAAAGCTGGAATATTTAATAATAAATTATCCTGTTTTATAAAAATCATTAATAATTATCTAATATCCAGTGGCGGCTCGTGTATAGGCACTGTGAAACTGCAGCACCCCCAATTTCAACTTGATATCATCGATAACATTTAATATAATGAGTCCTTTTTTCTTTAATTCTTTCTTTATATTTGTACACTATATAATCCTTAAAGCTTAATGTCAGTAGCCATCCCCCAGTTTACGAAAAAGATACAAAAACTTTGTATGGAACTGTGTGCTTCACAGTACTAGCGGCGAGGTGTTTGTCTGTCATGCGCATGTGCACATAGGAAGCTACATGCAAGGCTGCAAGGGAGAGAGAGAACTGTCGTTCCCGCAGTGCCGACCCTGGCATGCTGGTTGAAGGTAGTTTTTTTTTACTCCGTGTGTGTTGTGCTTAAAAACCGTGTACCATATTCTTGAATGGAATAAAGTATAGAATTAGATTATTATCCTGCTTCCAGCTATTCTATTTGATTCATTGTTTTTTTCGCGCAAATTAAAACAAGAAGAATGGATTTCATTTTTAAATGAATAGATTAAGCTTGAACTGTAACAATTTAGGTTAAAGTAAGTAAAAAATGTTTGATTTTGTTCTTTTAGGATTTTATCAAGTTTCTGAATAAATTTTCTTTTTATACATGTTTGTTTCCTTTTACACAATTTTAAAACAAAGGCTAAAAATTTTCTGGAGCAGCACCCCCACTAATTTTAGCTACGAGCCGCCACTGCTAATATCGAAAAAAATCATTATGCGAATATTTAAAATATATATTTTATTAAATAATTTGAATTACTCTTATTATTTAAGTTTCAATTAATATCTGAGGTAAAATCTTGTGACCTAATACTGTTGTGAAACATTCCAAATTACGTAATTCCTTAAATATTAGACGAATGTTGTTGAAAATCAAAATTGATAAGATTACGATCTTTAATTTATTTTCAGTAACATTTTTCATTAAATGAATATTTTGAAACTTACATAGCTTCGAAGTTAGTTTCCCATTCGCATTACACGGAAATTCTCTAATATTTTGTTATTCTTATACTAGGGCAGTGTAACTCAGTTCCATATATTGTAAAGATATTCATTATATTGATGTAATGGGAATAACTTTCCCTTGCTTATAATTCCTGCGATTACAAAATATTCTCTTTTCAAAAGTGATGTCTGAAATTTTTTCATATTACTAATGTCAACGTTACGTTGCCGACATAATACTGTAGCCATCTGTCTCGCAGATCCAGTTTGGAAGAGATTCAATAGAAACTGAATTAAATTTGATAACTTTCCCTTGTGCAAAACATCACACAATACTGCATCATCGTTCACACTTCTAATTAAAAATGACAGACAGAACGGTAAATAAATAAATACCCCCTCAAGCAGCTGCTTGCCACAGAGGTCTGACAGGAGCCTGTCAGTTTATATGCCATAGTAGAAGGTCTGAGAGGATGGCAGGACCTCAGCAGAAAAACGACACAAACAGCCATGCCTTACACCGGGGCTCGAACCCAGGTCCCTTAGATCAGTAGCCAAGCGCGCTAACCACTCGGCCATGGGACGGCAGTAAATAAATAACATGTGAACAAATCCGTATCAGAATCCAATTTTGAAACTAGCGGTAAACAGCGTAAATAACCTACACTACTATGAAGCAAGTAGCAAGCAAAACAGCGTAAATAACTTACACTGCTATGAAGCAAGTAGCAAGTAAAAAAAGCGTAAATAATCTACACTGCTATGAAACAAGTAGCAAGCAAAACAGCGGATCGCCAGCGCCACAGCAGACGAAAATGTAACTAGCTCTGCTGTCGCTTCACGTCTGAAAATCGCGATGAAGCCATTTCGGCTATGAAGCCAGCTGCTAGAATTCTACGATGATATGCTGCACGCATGCGAAAATCGAGGTTGCGTGACCCTAAATATCTGCTTTGTTGCCTCTCTCTTTGAACCGTTCGAAAGCCGCAAGAGGGCGCACTTTAAGGTTTTGCTAGGTGGCCTTTTTGTCAATAGATTTTCCTTGGTTTTTATAAGAGGCCCTATATAGGTAGAGGTTGGCCATCTCCAACGCCATGTTTAGCGTGTGCAGCTGAATGATATTGCAGGTACTTATGGATTCCGGAAAAGGGTTGGGTAATATTTTATACAGATTGCAGTGTTCATGATTGGAAGCACTTTAGAAAACGTCTAAAAAAGTAAAATGTAGGGTTTTTTAAAAAAAAATATTAATATCGCTTTGTTTTCTGTCCGTCTGTAGAAATCGAACATTTTTGTTTATACAGAAAAATAAAAAAAATTCTTTCTGTGTTAGATAGGTATTAATGATATAATACGATTTGCATTTTTCGAATCTCACAAAAGTTATAACTGCGCCCTCTAACGGTGGAAAATTTTGAAAATTTTAAAATGTCAAACGAATATTCCAAACGATGTAGTTATGTTTAGAAATTTGAAATTTTGGTGTTGAAATGTAGTTACGAAGTTGCCATTGGCAACAATCACTTGACCCTTTAGACGAGGGGGGGGGGAGGTGAATGCAATTTTTTTATTTAACAGTAAAATGTATGTTTTTAGAGATAAAAATTCTTTTTGGGTTGGACAGGTATTGATGAAATGCTACAATTTGCATTTTGCGAATTTCCCAAAAGCTATAATTGAATTTTACAAAACTCTAATGGTGGAAAAAAATCGAAAAATCCCAAAATTTAAAACGAATATTGCAAACGATGTAGTTATTATGCTAGAAATTTGAAAGTTTGGTGGTGGAATGTGACAATCTGAAAATTCCATTGGCAACAATGAGTTGACCGTAAGCCCAATGTAGGTAAGAAACGGAATGGTTTTATTTTAAGAGATAATTGGAAATCACTTTTTTAGTTGGTTACTAATGAAATATAATTCGCATTTTCAAAGGTAGTTTTAATTTACATCATTAGAGATCACTAAATATCGAAAATGCAAAACTTTTAACGAATGTTTCAAGTGATCTACTTATGGTAGAAATTTTGGGTGTGTAAAGTTCTGCTATGGTGGAAATTCTACTGACAGCAATGATCTGCCCACTATTTTCAGAGTAGTGGGAGAAAAGCAAATTTTTAAATTTGAGAACTAAAAGTCAAATACTTTTTATGCTGTATAATTACTAATAAAATACTACTATGTGCATTTCTCCCATCATATATTAAAAAATAAATAAATAACCCCTCAAGCAACTGCTTGCCACAGAGGTCTGACAGGAGTCTGTCAGTTTATATACACCATAGTAGAAGATCCTTGGGGATGGCAGGACCTCAGTAGAAAAACAACACGAACAGCCATCATATAAAGTTTTAAGGAGTGAAAAGTAGACAAAGGAAGAACTTCATTCTCTTTGAAAACAAAATTCCTATATTACCTTTCAGTACCCTCTGACAGTGGAAATTCGAACTACTGTATAAATCATGTTCATATGTTTCATTGAGAAAATAAATTACTAATATTTTGTTAATTCCTATAAAACAGAAAAATGGTTTTTCATTTATATCTTAAAGCAAAAAAGATGCATTTCACCAACGGGACAAATCATTACTATTAGTGTAAACATTTGTCCATTACACTCTTTGACAAAAAATTTCAATTTCTAGCAAAAATAGATCGTTTGTAATATTTATTTAAAGATTTGGTAATTTCCAGCTTTTTACCGCCTTTAGAGGTCGCCTTTCGAGTTTTTATTTACCGACTTTAGCACTCTCTAACACTAGAAATTCCACTGATGGCGATTCGAAAAATGTAAATATCATTATTTTTGTGGGAAAAAATTTGACCAACATATGGGATTCGAACCCGCATTTCTCCAGAAACATGCCAGAGTATTCTAACCTGTTTTTTTTTCACAAAAAAAAAACAATTATTTATTTATCATTAATATTTTGTTAGTGCCTGTAAAACAAATATATATATATATTGTTTCGCTTATCTCTTTAAAAAAGGTTTCATTTTTCCCAACCCCTTTGGCTAAGAAGGTTGCCATTGTAAACTTTCTGACCATAACACTCTACTACCAAAATATTATATTTCCAGTGTAAATAGTTCGTTTCCAATATTCGTTTTGAATTTTAGCACTTTCCGTCTTTTTCCACAGCTAGAGGGTGCTTTTAAAGCTATTGAAAATTTTCAAAATTGTAAATCGCAATATTTGTTCGATACCTGTCCAACCCAAAAAGAATTTTTCATTTAGCTGTAAAAGTAAAAAAAAAAATGATTTTCTATAGACAGACAGGTGGAAAGACAGATGGACAGACAATAGTTAACAGAGAGACGGACAGACAGATGGACAGACAATAGTTAACAGAGAGACGGACAGACAGATGAACAAATATTGGCATAGGGAGACGATAAAGTGGAAACATTAGCTCGTTTTCCAAACGAACCTTAAAAGAAATATTTTGTTGGTTTTCAGCTAACACGTTTCATTTTTGCATCCGATTGACGTCTTTTGATGGAATTTCTGGGAAAAAATATTCTTTAATTTATTTCTTTGAGTGAAATTTTTACACCCAAATGCAGCGCAATGAGGCATTCATAAAATATGACAGCTTTTATAGACAAAAAAGTGGTAGAAATATATAAAACTATAACAACTGAGAAGTTTTAACTTGGTACACACACTAAGTTATAAGCTTTCGTCTTACGTACGACAAAACATGGCGCCCATAAACCACGTGACTCAATCAACCAATGGCAGTGAATCACCGAGATGGCCAGCCTCTAACTATACAGAATATTTAGGGCTAACAATAGACCGTAAGCTTACCTGGAAACAACACATTAATAACATTAAATCCACATGCATTGGAGCATACAACATATTTAATTCCATCACAAGAGTGTTATGGGGGGTCAGCGATAAAGTAATGCTTTCTTTCATCAAAGCATTTATCAACTCTAGACTAGAGTATGGCCTCCCAGCACTCAACACTGCTTCAAACACACAAATCAATGAAATTGAAACTATGCACACACGCACCATTAGACTTGCCCTGGGTCTTAAAGCTGGCTGCCCAAACCTCGCCACTTGGGCAGAAGCTAACATGCCACCTCCTCACATGCAAACACTACATCAAACTTAAACATTGCAACTTTACTACCACAGCACAAATAATAAAAAAAAAAAACAATTTACCCCACTTGGAAACAAATTAAACTCTATAAACCCACACAAACACTTCCCTATTGGTTACTTGAGAAACCAAACATTCACCTCACTCTACCACACATCACCAAAAAAAATAAGCTCACCTCCCCATTGAACTAAAAATTGCTGCAGACAACTAATCACACAACTATCAGACACTGACCATACAATTTAAACTGATGGATCTCATATTCCACACACCACCGCTGGCTCTGCTGCTTTTTACACCTCTTCCACCAAATTCTCTTATGTTATAAAATTAAATCATGCTGAAAATAGCGCCTCTTCAGAGCTAGCAGCAATACATATGGCATTAGGCTGGGCCACCCACCTTAACAAACAACACATTAACATAATCACAGACTCAAGGCCTGCATTACAACTCATTAACACACTAACAGTAGATCCATCACAGAACCATTCCCTTTTCCACATACAAAACATAGCACACAACATTATAGACAAGGGAAACACCCTAACATTTTACTGGATTCCCTCCCATGGCAACATCATCCATAATGAGACTGTTGACTCACTTGGTAAACAAGGCCTCACACTCACAACCCCAAATTACCACACTGTCACTACATGCAAACATCACATAAGAGAATACACATAATTTTTTTATCACACATGGAACCAGAATTGGGTACAACACACTACAGATAAAACACATTCAGAGCCACAATAGCACCCTCTCCAAACACACTACATCTTAACTACTTCTCCAGAAAGGCCCAAACAGCAATACACGGACTCCAAACTGGCAGAGCGAACATCAACAAAGACTTATTTATGATTAGAAAAATACATACTGCACTCTGCCCAAACTGCCAAGTGATAGAGGATATCCCCCACTACCTACTACACTGTCAAATATACAACACACAAAGACACACCCTCTATCACAAACTTGCTACACTTGGAGTCACCACATTCACCTTACAGACCATCCTAAACCCCACCCATAAAAAAGGCAAAATCACATATCAGAGCCCTGGCCCATTTCATACAAAGTGCTGGCAAAATCCTTTAACCTTCCAACTTCCTGCAGACTCTCCATCTCAATATGTGAAATATGACTCTCCTCCCTGCAGACACCTCCTACTCAAAAGATCCATTGGACATCAAAAGATCCAGATGCCGAAAAGATCCAAAGGGACAAAAAAGATCCAGTACAGGACAAAAAAGAAGCATTTTAGACACATTACTGCACCACCTTATTTCCCTAGTGCATTTGTATTGATGTTTTCAAAAAAATATATATACATATTTATACTCTGTAACAATAGACTACAACTCCCAAAGCACCCTTTTTCACAAATGATTACTAGTGGTGGCAAACCATCTGCCTGACCAATTTTCAACACTTTAGTTTTCTCTCTGTTTATAACCAAACCTATTATACTACCAGTCTCATCAATAGCTCGAATGAAAGAGTTCATCTCATGAACACCATTTGCCAAAAGAGCTAAATCATCAGCATATTCTAAATCAGAAATTTTAAGATCTGCCGACCATTTTAGTCCATCCTTAATTTTAAGAGATCCGGGGCGATTTTGAATATTTACCTTGCACCCTTCTTACCAACTTCCGGCCAACATGGGCCACACAGTGATCACACACTCTACAATTTTCACTCCCAGAAGAATTTTACTTCAAACCTCTCGGCTCCCCACCCCCTTGCGACAAAACTACGACGCAGCACTTCCTTGGCACGAAACTTCAACCACCTCCTTCATTATTAGGCGGCCTGCGGTCAAAAGCCTATCGCCAACATGTAGGGTCGCTAGCACTTCACTGTACTGGTCCCTACTTTTTGACGCACACAAAAAATAACTTTTTCTCGTGGACCAGATGATAAAGGGGCCAAGCCCCTTTTACAAAATGGTCCAGTTTTTAAAGAAGGAAGTTAGACTCTAACTATACAGGACCTCTACCTTTTTTTCCTATAAGAAGGAAGTAAGACTATACACTATAGAGGACCTCTACCTTTTTCCTATAAGAAGGAAGTAAACAACATTTCATCCATACGGGAATCAGGGCAAGAACAGTCTATAGGTCTTCACAGGCCTTATGATATTAAAAAAAATAAAATAAATACCCCTCAGCAATTGCTTGCCACAGAGGTCTGACAGGAGCCTGGATGATAGATTTTTCACCCAGTGGTTGCCGCACAAAAGCGGGTGATTGAATAATGTCGCATGAACGAAAACATATTGAAGATTTTATTGCAAGCACTGAACAACAGCTACATAAGTTAGTAGCAGATTTAGAGTGGAAAGAAGAAGATGTCAACTCTCAGGTAAGCATACAATAAAATATTGTTCTTTTCGGATAAGAAATGTATGCTTGGGTATTGGAGCAGGGTAGTTCAGTCGAAAGCTCATAATCTGCAGTATTCAAGGTTCGAGGTTGCTGTCCGTCGGATGGGACGTTAAAGCTGGCTCCGTGTACGGGAGCCGGTCTGTATGGCCAGGTTATTTTGGAAGTGAGAGTTTGGTATTTTTTGTTCCTGTGTGTGGGCTTTTAAGAAAGTTCTTTAGAGTTGGTGGGGGGGTCAGACTTATTTGTAATCGTTGTTTTTGTGTTAGGGTATAGTATGTGTTGTGAGTGTGTAACGACAAAAGTTTGGAATATGGAAAAATTAGAAAGTTTTTAACGGGCATTAGTGTTTTAGAAGAATAGTTTTTGGGGGAAATGTGTGCAAAGGATTTTCAGAGAATCCTAATGTGGGGGTGGGGTATGTTTGGTGAAAGAATGAAGTTTTTTTTGTGTGGGAGTGAACACGGCAGTTGTAAAGAGCACATATCTTGTTATAGTTGAGATTAATTGGGTGGTTAGTAGTTATGCATTGTATAATTATTATATTTTAGTGGTATATTGACTTTGTTAGATATTTATTTCATTTTTAATGTTAATATGATTGGGAATAATTGCAAATGTTTGGTGGTATATTTTTTACATAAAAATTTTGGATGTAGAGTTCTCTGTGTGGAAAATCATACTACATAATTGGGGCAGGAAGATTGAAGTGTTATTCAGGAGAGATTTGTTTTTGAGAAGCATGAATTATATTTAATGGATGGAGGATGGTCCATAGTTTGGTACTTCCCTTTTATAGCGGCCTTGGCGAGAAAGGGAAATTGGTGCGTTTCTGTCTTGGCGTGAACCATTACCGATACACAAAAGCAATAGCCAAATTAATCACCAGCATGAAAATCAATGAATAATCACCCAAATGAAATTGAACACCAATCACAAAACCAAAAACACCATCGACAATATAAAAAAGCCCCCAAAAACTAAATCTCATCGTTTATGACACATACCAAAAAGCAAAAGAATCGGAAACAGTGCACTGTCAACCGAATTATAAAAAAGTTCCAAAACTAAATAATGTCTTCCCAGGCAACACAAACCGAAAAACATAAAAATTGGAAACAGTGCACCGCTGACTGAATTATAAAAATGCCCCAGAAACTGAATTATGTCCTCCCAGCCAACACAAATAAAAACATGAAAATTGGAAACAGTGCACCGCTGACCGAATTATGGCAATTTTCACAAATTCTTTCATAGGGTAAAATACATTTCTTTTGGAAAAAAGCTGTAGCATCTTTTTCCGTCAATGGCAGATTGAAAATAATAAGCATATTAAATATTTAACAAAAAAAACTGTTAAGGTGGAAACGCACCAATTCCCCTTTCTTGCCAAGTCCGCTATAAAAGGAGGGGCGGGGGTGGCTCAGTCGGTAGCGCGCCAGGCTCGTAATCTGTAGTTCCCAGGTTCGAGTCCCAGCTGAGTCAGCGTTGAGATTTATCTCCGCAAAATTTCACCGCCCTGCCCATGGTCGGTAGGGGACACCGATGGGCTTGGAAAGGCTGTTGTCCATCGGATGGGACGTTAAGTCGTGGCCCCGTGTGTGGGAGAGCCATACCCTGTGCACATTAAAGAACACGCTGGATGGCCTTGACGGGAGGCTACCAACTGTCTCCCAACAGCTGTTCCAGTGGGTCCCCTCCCCCAACCTTCTCTGAGCCTTCGGGGTCCTTGTGGTCTGGCCATTTAGCCCATGGTGTGCAAAAAAGTGCCACTCAGAGGTAAAAAATCCAATCAAATCCGCTATAAAAAGGAAGAAACCATAGTTTTTTTGTTAACTTAATTCAGTGTTCTTATGCATGTTTTATTAATATTTCTGGTTATGAATAATAGTGATATTGATATAATTGATTATGTAATTAAATATTTGTTTTTTCATTTTGTTTATTACTATTTGTGGTTAAGAAGTTTAATATGGATATTGAATTGCTGAAAAGGCAGTAGTACAGATCACAGGCCTCAGCCTCCATTTTGTTTTTGACGCAACGTAATAAAACACCCCTTTTAGTTGATTCCCACAACTCCCGAGACCCTAACCCAAACAGGGGTTTCCAGAAAAAAGTTTTTTTTACCATAGTAATGAAAATCACACACATGGGGCGGATACAGATGCTTCACGTTCTCCACGAAACTCAGAAACGGGTCTGACTGGTGCCACAGCTACTTCCTATATATGAATTCAGCCAGATAACTGTCAAGCATACCGTCCACATGGCCTCTAGGCATCTCATTTTTTGCATGCCGCTACATTCCTTCCACAGTGTTAGTGTGGACCCCTGTCTCATATGGTGAGGCGGGTGTGGCTCAGTCGGTAGCGCGCCAGGCTCGTAATCTGTAGTTCCCAGGTTCGAGTCCCAGCTGGGTCAGTGTTGAGATTTATCTCCGCAAAATTCCCCACCTTGCCCACGGTCAGTAGGGGACACTGATGGGTTGGAAAGGCCGCCGTCCATCGGATGGGACGTTAAGCCGTGGCCCCGTGTGCGGGGGAACCATACCCTGTGCACGTTAAAGAACACGCTGGATGGCCTTGACGGGAGGCTACCATCTGTCTCCCAACAGCTTTTCCAGTGTGTCCTCTCCCCCCAACCTTCTCTGAGCCTTCGGGGTCCTTGTGACCTGGCCATTTAGCCCTTTAGGCACACTGTTCATAACCCTATTCGCCAATCTATAATTATCCATACAGGCAACATGGCCAAACCAACGGAGTCTCTCTGCACAATATGCTGCTTAAAGGAGGTTGCAAACTTCTTTGCCTAACCTCATCATTAGTTACAAAGTTGAACCACCTAATGCCCAAGATACTGCGTAAACATCTGGAATCAAAAGCATCTAGTTTCCTGTTATCTTGTTTACAAAGTGTCCAAGTTTCACTACCATAACTAACCCTAGAAAGAAGCAAACTGTTATACAGTCTAATTTTAGTCTTTAGGTGTATACGCCTATTTCTCCACACTCTCCATAGATTCTTAAAAGTCCCGGCAGCAATCCCTATTCGTCTGTTAATCTCATGCCGCACATCACCATTATCTGTTACATGGCTCCCAAGATAATTAAACTGTGACACCTGCTCAAGACTGCAACCATTCAGATTAACTGAATCATAGCCTGCTTGACCAATTTTCATCACTTTAGTTTTCTCTCTGTTTATAACCAAACCTACTCTACTACCAGTCTCATCAACCGCTCGAATGAAAGAGATCATCTCATCAACATCATTTGCCAAAAGGGCTAAATCATCAGCATAATCTAAATGAGAAATATTCATATCTCCAGTCCATTTAAGGCCAAAATCTTTCCCTTGAAGTGAATTTCACATAACATAATCAATAACCAAGCTAAAGAGAAAAGGAGACAAAATGCACCCTTGTCGAACACCAGAAGCAATGCTAAACCATTTGCTACAAGCCTTACCAACTCTCACACACGACTCAGTGTTATTATAGAGAACTTTCATTATGTTAACTAACTTGTCAGGTATACCATATGATCTCACAATCAACCACAGATTATGACGATCAACAGAGTCGAAAGCCTTTTTGAAATCAACAAAACTAGCAACCAAAGGTTTCTGAAACTCTAAACATTTCTCAAGAATCTGCCTAATTGAAAATATCTGATCTACACATCCCCTACCACTTCTAAATCCACATTGCTCATCACGCAATTGACTGTCAACCAGATTTTTAATTCTATTAAGCACAATCATGGAAAGAACTTCACCTGGAACAGAGAGTAGGCTGATACCCCTATAGTTATCACAAGAACTGCAATCACCTTTTCTGAAAATAGGGATAACAATAGCTCTGGTAAAATCCTTAGGAACCATGCCTTTTTATCATAAAAGATATTCAGAATTTCAGTCATCCAAGTGGTAACCGAAACATTCCCAGCTCTAAGCATTTCTGTGGTAATTTCATCTACCCCTGGGGATTTATGTAGTTTAAGTTTAGAAACAATTGAAATAACTTCAGATTGTGTTAAAGGGCCAACATTAACGCCAGCAATGCATCTATCATCATTACAAACAATGGGAGTAGAACTAAACACATTGTTCAGTACATCTCTAAAATGCTCAACCCACTTAGCCATGACAGAATCCACAATAACCTTACCTATCGTTCAATCCTGTCCGTTTTCTACCACACAAAACATTAACTATCTGGTGCAGCTCTCTGCTGTTGTGCTGTTTAACTGCTTCCTCGGCTTTGTCAGCCAAACCATCAAGCCAAAGATTCTTATCAGCAGCTAACTGATCTTTTACACGTTTATTAAGTTCTCTGTAATGCTTTCTATTAGGACTAGTAGGGTATTGATTAAGGACATTCCTGCAGTTCTTTCTTTCCGAAATAAGCTCAAGTGCCTTATCACTCGGATAATTCTGCTCTTCTGCTCCTTTTTTCCTAAAAGAGTACTGTTAGTGTTCAAAAAAGCCTGTTTAAAATGATCCCATTCTTCCTCAACTTCAGTAATAAGAATACCATGATTGTCATAATGACTAAATAACCTATCATGGTAAGCTTTGGCTATAACTGGGTCTTTCAGAGCTTCAGTATTAAAAGCAAATTTTTTAACCCTAGCACAATGCTTTTTAAGTCTAAGTTGCAAGACACTTTTAACAAGATAATGGTCAGATTCAATTTCACCTCCCCTATATGACCTGTATTTCTAACAGAACTAGCCCATTTGCTGTTAATTAATATATAATCAATCATATTCTTATGCAGCCCATCGGGTGAAACCCATGTGTACTTATGTATGTCGTGGTATTTGTAATAAGTGTTAGTTATTCTGAATCCATTGAGTTTACTTACCTGTAGGAGACTTTGCCCATTGCCATTGCAACTACCAATACCAAAAGGGCCTATTACTCCTCCCCAAAGGTCAGAGTCAGTACCAACTTTGGCATTGAAGTCACCAAGAATAAGGGTAATATCTCCTTTCTTGACAGAATTCAAAATATCCTGAAGTTGTTCATAAAACCTATATTTCTCATCCTCATCGGCATCCTCAGTGGGGGCATAACAGCAGATAACATTTAAGTCTTTAACGCTTGTCTGAAATTTTGCTGTAAGAAACCTTTCATTAAAGCACTCGTATCCTAGAAGAGCATCGCTAGCGTGTCTGCTGAGAAGCAGACCCACGCCTTGGTGATGCTTATTGTAGTCCCTCCCTGAAAAGAGAAATTTTAGATTATTTTTAAGAATCTGACCTTTATCTGTCCATCTGGTCTCTTGCAAGCTGAGAATATCTAAATTATAACGGTGGAATTCTTGTGAGGACATCAAGAGAAAAAGCTCTGTGCAGAGTCCTCGCATTCCAACTACCTGTCGAGAGAAAATGGTTAGTGGGATGTTTAAAGAAACTATGTTTATTGAGAGAGGGAATGCCGACAATATCAAACAGCCCCCTAATCGCAGACATGGGGCAAAGACCCGTTCCCCCACCACTAAAGGCTGAAGCCATCTACACTGGAAGACTTCCTCCAATGTAGAATTTGATGATGCCAATAGAAGCAAAGAGTTCAGGTGCCTGCAATGACTTCTGCTCAGGATTATCCACCAGCTGATAAACATATCCTGTGAATCTATTCACTTGGGGCTGTCAACCCAGAAACAAACAAGAAACACAGCGGAAGATTTTCCCTCCACAGAAGCCCATCAGTGTAGCAAAATCAGGATCTGTAATCAAGCTCAGAGCCATATATTTGTCCAGTCTAGTCGGTTTATATGGTCAGCACCAGGACCCTGTGTGGTTGACCACTCCTCAGCAGGGTAGAAAAAAAAAGAAAAGTAGCCATAGTTGTCCAGATCAGTAGGCCACACTAATCTGGCAGCCCTCCCCTTCCGTTCACTTCCACAAGAGAGTATCTCTTTTGAAAGGTACTAATGGTCTGCACCACGAGAAGGCGGGGTTGGACATTAGGTGCTAGGCCTGGCCGGTTCTATGCATCATCACAGGGGATTGGTGCATAGCTCTCCTTCCAGTGACTACCTAGCTACCATTTACAGACCACAACTTCTATAACTCTTCAATAAATAATTTTGTGGAAAGTGAGTTTTGCTGATGTGCAGGATTTGAACCCATATCTCTCCAGATTCATGCTAGAGTGTTTTAAAACCATTAAACTAACAGCAGCTCCATCTTTTTTTCCCTAATGTGACCTGTCGATTTCCGGTCATTGTTGCTACTGACATCATCTATGACAAGGAATGCAATTTTGCTTTTTAATCTTGCACATTATAAGATGTAAATAAGCAAGCAAGTAAGTAATTCATTCTAAAGCATTAATAGATAGTAAATTCACAGAGTTGCTTGTTGACTTTGTAGTCAATAAATCAATTGATTTTATTGACTACAAAATCAAATGGCCGAGTGGTTAGCACTCTTGGCTACTGATCTAAGGGACCTGGGTTTGAGCCCCGGGTAAGGCATGGATGTATGTGTCGTTTTTCTGCTGAGGTCCTGCCATCCTCTCAGGCCTATTATGGCATATAAACTGACAGGCTCTTGTCAGACCTCTGTGGCAAGCAGCTGCTTGAGGGGGTGTTTATTTTTTTTTTTAACTCTGTGGATTTACTATTCATGATCCGTAACTCTTTATGTACTGAATGGATATTGTTCAAAATCGAAAATTAAACAATTTAATTGACATCTGATGTTTATCTTCAGTCATGTTTCCATAAAAATTTATTAAACCTGTTACAGAGCCTCAAATTTAGTCTCCATTGATAAGAAGTTGTTTCAATTTTTCTGTCATTCCCTGTATTTATCCGTGTCAATCTAAGTCATCCATGTCAGTTTGCACAGCAGACCCAACATTCCACTTCTAGCCTTTGTGATATTTATTCATTCTGATAACGACATGTATACACGTAGCTTGTACACGCACAATTGAAAAGACCTTCTTGCTCAGAAATTAATTAACATTAACTTAAAATTATCTGTCGTTGAGCAATAAAATTTTAAAGTTTATCCTTCAAACTATTTGCATGTTAAAAGTTTTTAGGAGAAAACTCAGTAGCTTTTCAAAGCAAGGACAGCGCTCCGTCTTCAGTGAAGTGACACTATGTGGTGACGTTAGGGGTGTTTAGACAAAGAACTTCTTTTCACGTGTCATGAAGGGTGATTCCAGTGTCTCGGTTGCAGGTGGGGATGGTCGAGGTCATTATTTCAATAGCCTCGTGGACTGTGGTTCCATAAAAAGTGGATGCACAGGCAAACAGTTTGCCGTTCTCCCAGTCTATTCTAACAACTGCTGTTACCAAGCTAGCAGTACAACACACGGCAACTGGGAGCATGCCACACTGCTTGCCTGTGCATCCACATTCTACGGTACCATGATCTTCAAGGCTATTGAAATAATGACCTCACCTGTTCCCACCTCCAACCGAGATACTGGAATCGTCCTTCACGATGTGTAAAGAAGTTCTTGGTCTGAACACCCCTAATGTTACCACATAGTGTCACTTCACTGAAGACTGAATGCTGTCCTTGCTCTGAAAAGCTTCCGAGTTTTCTCCTAAAAACTTTTAATGTGCAAATAGTTTCAAGGATAAACTTCAAAATTTTATTGCTCAACAACAGAGAATTTTAAGCTATTGTTAAAGCTTGTACATTATTTAAGCTTTAAAAAATTAATTTGCCTGACATAAAGCTATCTAAAATGACTGCTTAATACTTTTATTTTTGTGAACATTGAAGAAAATTTATTATTTAGTCATTTTCCCATTTTTTTTGGCCTAAGTATTATATCTTTACAAAAGTTGTTAGAATTCAAATATGTTAATTTATATTTGTAAGAATCTTTTTTTTCCCCACAGGAAAAAGTTTGCTGTCATGTGGATTCAAGACATTGGGTGCCTCAGTTTTCGCTTTCTAAGCACGTCGAACTTTGTTCATGGTTAAAAGATGGTTATCAGAAGGAAGAAATAGTAAGTTCTCTCAGTATTAGCAGTATATATATAATAAATAACTTCATATTTATGCATATAACATTGCATAAACAATTAAAAAGATCTTATTCAGAAAATAATTAAAATAGCAAAATTATCTGTTATTGAGCAACAAAATTATATTTATCCTTCAATCTATTTGCATATTGAGGGTTTTTAG
The DNA here is from genome assembly GCA_038380435.1 of Ryuthela nishihirai. Taxonomy (NCBI): domain Eukaryota; kingdom Metazoa; phylum Arthropoda; class Arachnida; order Araneae; family Heptathelidae; genus Ryuthela; species Ryuthela nishihirai. The sequence goes on from JAWZYU010000006.1 coordinate 42,437,796, forward strand.
GAGATGTGGAGAGCACAATGTGGTGATGTTAGTGTTGTTAAGAACTTCTTTCCACATGTTGTGAAGGGTGATTCCAATGTCCCGATTATAGATGGGGAGGGATCAGGTCATTATTTCATGTCCTTACAGACATATGATCCCATAATAAGTGGATGCATGTGTTAGCAGTGTGGCATGCTCCCAGTCTGTGATAGCAGCATTGGCCTGTTTTTTGCTGATATGTCTGATGCTCTGTGAACCTCTTGTAAAGAATGTATGGTTTTTCTGATATGTAAACAATGGAATTATCCAGCAAATGTAAGGTAAATCTGTATGCACCCGATTTTCGAAGGAGGCTGAATTTGTCTGTTCTTTTTTTATAATTTTCTTCAGATTTAGAGCTGTGCTGAAAACAACTTATTTTTTGGGCTCTGAGTAGTTTGTGGACTGATTCGCACAGTACAGGAATGTAGGATATAGATCCAGCAAAGGTTGCCAGCTTGTAGTCAATGATTGGGAGAAGAGTTGAATCTCTTCTGTTGTCATTTCTATACTTATTGATTATCTTTTCTATTGATTTTGAGTGGAAACCTTGGGGATGCAGCAATAGATTAAATGTTTTGAATTGTTTTTAAACTAAATGTGTGTTTAATGATATGAAGGCCCTATGGATGAGAGAATGGAATGCTGCAATTTTGTACACCCATGGTGCATGAGTCGACACATATGGTGGAAGGTACGTATGTTTTGGTATATTGACGTCAAGGCTCCTGCATCAGCATTTTGTATAAAAACATCTAAACGGGATGGCACTGCTATTTTCTTCCTCCTTTGTAAAATATATTGTAGGATAGTTATTACTGACTGTATTAATGAGGCATAATTGATCATTGTTGCCATTATTAAAATAAAAATAAAAAATATCAAGTAAGATGAAAATCTCAACCAAATTAAAAATATATTATTAACATAGCTACACCAGAAGATGGATAAAATTGATGCCAAGTTGAATAATTTTATCTCTCCTGAAAGGTTTTGAATGACAATCTCAGACAGGATGCTGGAAAGGGGTGTGCCATGGGGCCCCTGAGTCCTGCTGTAGATTTTGTTGAACTGGAAGTAATTAGTTTTAGTGCTTCAAGAATGGTTGATTTCAAGTAGGGAAAATTTTTTCACTTCAATGGTTTTTTTTTAAATAACATAACAGCATCAAAAACTGGAATGGATGTGAATAGGGAGACTTACATCAAGTGTGACTAATTTGCTGCTAGGAGGAATGAACAGATCCTTGAGTCTGATGAGAAATTCTGCTGTAGATTTAATGGAAAACAGGTGCTCACAAATGTGAAGCTAGACAAAAGTTTGGACAGATTATTTTCTAGAAAGAATGTTGGGGGATGATCTTTTGCACACTAAGGAGCAAATGGGATGATTATCTTTTTGCACTTTGCAGTCGGTGAACATTCATACTGCCTGATAGTTGATGGCACTGCACTCTTCTTTGAAGTCCTTGGAAAGCCATTGGTTGTTTTTTTAGTCTGCAAACCTTGTTTTTGATGTTAGTGATTGGGTCAATATTTAGACTAGTACAAAGCTTTGATATTATAGCTCTTTATGTTCATGATAACAAACCGACGTTTTGTCAGCTAATGTGAGAACAATGTCAGGGGGTGTTTCTTATGTTTTTCGAGGCCTGAGAATACTTATTTGTGAAATTTCTCTGTGAGTAGGAGGGGGAGACTTTTGTCCAGAGTACACGAATTTGAAGACTTTCTGTCTCATGGCATTAATTTTATGCTCTTCCAGATGTCCACATATTACTGATGGTGTTTTCAGTTTTGGTGATGATCTTTTTCTTGTCTAATTTTTGATGGAATGGGCTGAACCAGTCACACCAACACTTCTGCCATAGCTAGCCTCCTGTCATGCTCACGGATCTGCTTGAAAGGCTCCATTACCCAGAGGAAAAATGCAAATACCAGATGGAAACATCTAAAGATCACTGAAACTTTAGATAAGCCTTTTTGAACTACTTTTAAAACCTGTACCAATTATTAATCTGTCTAATAAAAGTTTCTCCCACAATGAACTGGCTGCTCTGGAACACGGCCCTAAATTCAGCCAATAAATGCTGGGATGCCATTTGTGTGTTTCATGCCTTCATCAGTGACATGTAGACACCACCGAAGACTTTCTGCAAACCTTGGTGTTTCCATTTTTTTTGGCCATTAAGTGTAGTTCTTGAATGCAAAATATGCACATGCTAGCCTCAAGGCCAATACTGGAAGTGATTATCAGATCCTTTAATTTATTAGTTTACAGAATTGTGCATTGTTTTGCTTTTTTGGTACTCAAGAATTACTGTTTGCACATATTGATGTTAGAATGTGATCTACCTACATTCAAATCCCGTATGTCGGCGAAAATTTTTTACTTTGAATATTTATTGATACTAAATTTTGGCTAAATTCACTAAGATTGAACTTTTTAAGACCATTGTTTATCAATTCTGTTTAATTAAAAAAAACCACACCTAAAGCATGCATCACAAATACTTATATGCTGTTTTACAGATGGCCTCTTTTGATGTTATGCATATTTTTATATGCAGCAGCATACCCAGAAACTTCCAGTCAGTGTGTGTGTGTGTGGGGGGGGGGGGTCTTTGTTTTTCAGGAATTTACATAGAAAAGGTATGATATTTAAGCCCTCAAAAGAGGTGAGAAAGAGGGATTATAACCCCAAACCCCACATCAATTTCTCATAAAAAAAATTCTTGAACCTTTTTTTTGACAGCTGTCAAGGTAAACTAATCATATTTTTGTAGCTGTTTATTTACTTGCTGTTGCTTACCTGGAGTACAAAATATCTCACATGAATCAAATTATAAGTATGGAAACTTTTTGAGACCCGATGTTTCAAGAATTTTCACTTGCAATTCCCTATATTGACATTTTCTCAACATTCAATTTCAACTTGTGTTTATATTGAGCTTCTCATGTTTGTGCCCACAACTGTAGCCATCTTAGCTTTTTTTTTTTTGAGTGTGTGGTTTTAGTTTCATTTTACTGTTGAAATTTATAAATTTCTTGTTTATTAGTATTAAGTGCCAATAAAGTTCAAGTGCATCATCTAGCAAACAAATAAAGTATATTACACAATTCTATTTTTCATGACCATTGCTTTGTTGAATCCAGTATATCAGAGAAATCTGTATATTTTTTATGCAGACAAGTGCAGTTATAAGTAGTGATAAGGTCTAGCTAATAGTCAAAGAGCTGTTTATTTACATCAGATCTCAAGTTAGGGGAAATGGAGTATATATTTTAACAATGGAGTATATAATTTAACACAGCCCAGAGAATATCTTTAATATTGATAAAGCAGGACTTACTGCAGAGATATTTAAAAAAATAATAAATGGATGGGTTGCTCAAAGTTTTCAAACCTGCAGTTGTTGAGCCAGGACCCAAAACATTTCGATATTTGCTGAGCTAGACTTGCACCATTCCAGGGTCAAGGAAGTATATAGACTTTTTTTTGTACAACTCATAAAATTTTGATTTCTTTTTAAAAATTGTATTTGAAAATTTTCTTCCATATATCTTTTAAAAATATGTAACTCAAGCTTGAAAAATAATATTTTCTTTTTTCATTTGATGCATACTTTATTAAACTACAATATAAATAATTTAATAAAGCCATCTGATTGCCATATTTTAAAAGTGCTGTAATGTATTGCCGATTTGTTTAACATTACTCTATATTGAAGCAATCACCTGATTTAAGCTCACAAGTTTGATTTAAACTATTATCAACATATTTTTCCTTAAATTTTTGATAATCTCCTAAAAATTAACAAAAAACTGCTGTTTTTAAGAATGGAAGATTTTGGAAGTAATTATGAAATATGTACCTTTTTTTTGGTATACACTGTAGAAAGTGTTAAAATTAATATGTTACTACAATGTTCATATTTTTTTACTTCAGTAAAATTCAGAATTAAATTCTCTTTACTTTGGTATACAACATGACCTATTTCTGTTCATTATTAGTTGTTTATTAAAAATATTCTAAAGTTGACTTGTTTATTGAATGCTGCAACAAGCCAAAACTTTTCTAAGTATTGTACAGAGAAAAAAATTACAAAATGGGAGAAATGTTTACTCTAAACCAGAAAATTTTTTTGTTAGTCAGAAATAGCCTTTCTTATTTTTAGGCTATTTAGGGCCCTTATAATAATAGGAATATTTTAGAGCCCTTATAATAAATGGAGTCTAAAAAAAAGTCCTATTCAAATAAAACTAGTTGTCTTTTTTGTTAAATATTTTATTTTCAGAAAATCCGGAATTAAATGCTGATTAATTTGGCATTACATGCTATAATTCCTTTATGTTAAATAAAAATAAATAAATACCCCCTCAAGCAGCTGCTTGCCACAGAGGTCTGACAGGAGCCTGTCAGTTTATATGCCACAGTAGAAGGTCTGAGAGGATGGCAGGACCTCAGCAGAAAAACAACACAAACATCCATGCCTTACCCGGGACTCGAACCCAGGTCCCTTAGATCAGTAGCCAAGCGCGCTAACCACTCGGCCATGGGACGGCTATCCTTTATGTTATTTGGCAAAAAAGTTCTAAAGTTAATTTTTTTTTGCCTGATCAGAGTGAAAAAATTGCTGGACCTGGGAAGGGCTAATACATATAAATTACACCTCAGGCAGCCATATCTACTGAGGTTTAATCAGTCTAATCTCCAGACATGCCTATCTTGATAAGTTATAAGCCTACCTTAATGAGTGAATATTTTTTATCTTTAATTTATTCATATTTATAGTCATAATAATTTTTTTACCATGATATGCTTTTTTCAAATATTTCATCAATTGAAATTTATTACAGGATAAAGCTTTGCCAAGCTCTCACTTTTGCTATAAGAATTCAACTTCAGTTGTTCCAATTCTGATTGGTTAGTTTTTCCCAATTTATAATTTTACTTAATGCATTTATTGCAATTTTATGTAAATAATTGTTATGATATTGTTTATTTGTACTGTTTGTATATATTGTGTGTTGTATTTATAATGTGCATAATCCTGAAACTTTTGTTGTACATATAGATGAAATTTTCAGGTAATTGCATGAAAGCTTCATAAAAAAAAGATTTTCACTTTTTATCATGTTTTTGCAACACATTTATCTTTTAAACTGACTAAAAATTTAAATTTTAATAAGGAGTTTCAAGATCTTATGTACATATTTATTTTTATAATTTAATAAGGAGTTTAATACTTTAATGCCCAAGACAGCTAAAAAAAAAGGTATATGATAGTAAAGACAAAGTTAACTACTACTCGGACTACTCTATTTCAAATTTCAGTTATTATGGTCATTAAAGAGTTAAAGATCTTGAGAATAATTTGTTTAAAAAAAAAATTGAGGTTTGCATGGTGATACTACAACCCACATCTCCTGAAAGCATGCCATATGTTCTAACCACTAAACTATATCAGCAGCTAACTCTTCAGTTAATTGTGACTATAAATATTCCCAATTTGTGTAGTTCCTTGTGGCACCATCTTTGTCAGGAACCGACAACAAAGTTACCTCAATAATGGTGAATAGTCATGGTCTATGCAATATGTGAATGCAATATTCTGTAGTAGAGTAGCTTGAATATGATTGAATGATGCCACCCGACATTCCACTATACAGGACAGTACTACATCTTATGGATGGCACCAAAAGCCACCTTTGTGTGCTGGTTGAGGCCTATCAGAACACTAACATTAAGGCTGTGAAGCAGCAGAGAGAGTACCTATTGTCTGCATTACTTATATATTATCGAAATCTTCTGTTCATTCATATCTCTAATTTTGGTACTTTCGAATTTTGAGCCTTGTGTGTTGGATGATTCCTATCAGAATGCTGACATTAAGGGTGCAGAGCAGCTGGGAGAGTACCTATAATCTACATCAGTTTAATATTATGGAAATCAATCAGTTCATTCACATCTCTAATAATGGAACTTTCGAATTTTGAACCGTGCCGATGATTTATTGCCAATATGGTTAGGTAGCATTATGGTCTAATTTTTACTGCAACTCTGTACATGAATTGTGCCGAAAGTCTACCATTTTTAAGGGGTAAATTCAAGCTCTTTTAATTTTAAAATACGTGATATTCGCTACTTAAATATCAGTTATTTGGGACAGATGTCCAAATTTGAAGCTCTTGTAGTTTCGTGGATGGTTGGGTGAGGGAACCCACTGGACAGCTGTTGGGAAAAGGGTGTCAGCCTCCTATCAAAGCCATCCACCATGTTCTTTAATGTGCGTGGGTGTATCTCTCCCACACACAGGACCATAGCTTAACGTCCCATCCGACAGATCGCTATAGTAGAGTAACACAAAAAAGTATTCTGTAAACATGGGCCTCATGAATAGCTAAAAGGAAATTGAGTTCTGCCATGAATAGGACTCGAACCCACATCTGCTGAATACATGCCAGATATTCTTGGTGGGTAGAACTCCTGGCATGCACTCAGGAGATGTGGGTTTGATTCAGTGGCTACATGGTTTTTTTCAGCTTAACTCTTCATGAGGCCCATGTTTACAAATTTCTTGTGATACTCTACTATTGAATATTGTAAAGATTTTATCACTAAAATAACATGCAAACACTATAAAAAGTTGTATATTGTACAAAAAATATCCAATTTTAAAAATTCATGCAAATAATGCTTTGAATAACTGCTTCATAGTTGTGTATTGTGCCAGTTTTCCTAGTACCAAAATTGAGTGTTTCCATTTTGCTTTTTGAATATGCAGTATGATTATAAAAGAATACCCATATTTTAAAGTCTTATATTTTATTAAATAGTTAAGTAACAAAAAGGAAATATGTGTTCAAAATGTCAATAACTCTCAAAGTTTTGTTTGCTGCTCAATGGATTTCAATGCATGCCTTTGGTAGCATGGGAAGCATCCATGCAATATTCAACTTCCTTCCATACTTGGCTCAGCATGTCTGGTGTAACACTTGCAACAGTTGCAGTGATCTTTTGAATGCTGTAAATTATGAGATCCAATAACAGTTACATATCAGTCGACACTAAAAATTTCCTTTGGATTATTCTGCACATGTTCTACTAAAACATCTTGTGTTGACATTACATGTGATACTAACTTCATGCTGTCGTAACATGGAAACTTTGAGTTTCTTGACATTTTGGACATAGTTACTTTTGTTTCTTAATTATTAATAAAATATAACCTTTTAAAATATGGATATTCTTTTTATAAGAAATTCTCTGTACTAAGTAGTATTGGTTATGTTCTTGTTAGAAAGGAGCCTGAGCCAATGCCTGAACCTTTTCAATAATTACTGAGGCTGATTAGGGGGAAAAAAATTATCTGACGCATTGTAAAACATATGTGCAGAAATGCTGCCACTAAATCTTTTTTTTTTAATTCTTCATATTAAAGCTGTTACAAACTTTAAAATAATTATAATTATTAAAATTTAACTTTAAGACACAATGATAGATCTATATGTATTCTAATATTGACAATTACACTGTTTTAAAACTTAGAAAATGCATTTACATAGCACAGATTAATTCTGCATCCACTATTTAGCACAAGATTTCTAAGGCATTACTTGTGGCAGTGAAGGTTTCTTGAACCCATGGTGCATCATTAAGACTATTAGTAAAGACTTTACATTAAAGGGAAGTTATAGAAGCCCAAATTTACATGTAGTGGGATATGGTAACAATGTTACTTCTTTCAGCAAAAGTTCTAAATAATAAAATGGGTGTCACACTTACTATAAGACATTTGATGTTGTGGTGTAAACCTGACATCCTTACTTGTATCTTATAAAACGTTTTTAACCAGTTTTTAAAAACAAAGTTTCTTAACATTCCTTAGGATTGGCTCAGTTGGTAGTGTGCCAGGCTTGTAATCTGTAGTTTCCAGTTCGAGTCCCACCTAGGCCAGTGTTAAGATTTATCTCTGCTAAACCCCAACACTGCTCTTGGTCAGAAAGGGGACACCAGTGAGCTTGGAAAGGCTGTTTTCTGTCAGATGAGATGTTGAGTCATGACCCCTGTTTCATAAGAGCCATACCATGTGCACATTAAAGAATACATTGAATGGCCTTGATAGGAGACTCATCAGTCTCCTAACTTCTGTCCATTGCATTCCTTTACCCCAACCAGAGCTGCCAACTACTCCATTTTATTGGATTTTTCCCAAATTTTGGTTTAAAATCCAAAAATCTGATTTTTAAGGTTATTTCAGTTTCTCTTATGAAAACCTGCTCTCAAATTTTACAGTATTTTTGCTCTTTTCCCAAAAGGAGAATGTTTAATGAAAAGGAAAATTATTTTTGACATAGCTCTTTTACTCTACTAAGTGTGCAGCTGTGTCCCCACTCCCTAATTTATGCTTGTTTGTGGGCTCACCTGCACACCAATCAGAAGAAATCTGTCTTCATCCCAACAGCTGTTCTAGTGGGTCCCTCCCCTAACCTTCTCTGAGCCTTTGGGGTCCTTGTGACCTGGCCATTTAGCCCATGGTGTGCAAAAAAGTGCCGCTCAGAGGTAAAACAACCCAACCCAAAATCTATGACTTCAGCTGACCATTTCCAGACAACTCATGGCAAAGTTCACACCTAAATGCTTTTACAGAGTTGAAGGCTGTTTAATTATTTCTAAATGGGTGTGTATTAAACCTATTTCCAACTATCTCAGCTATGGCCCACTAAATGTTAAATTGGATTACTTATACTTGAAAAACCACTACTGTCAGAGTTAACCTAGAGAAGTTTTGTGTTTTAACAAGAGGATGCAAAATTCTTTTAATGAAATATTTTGGTTGGAAATAGCTGTTTGCCAAATGCTCCATTTTGTGTAATGGAAAACAATTTAAATATCTGTGTTAATTAATGGAATCTTTAGTTGAAAAGATAAATTTGTTCTCTTTAACTGTAACAGTTCAAGTTATGCTTGTGTTAATTGAACTGAGAGATGCAAAAGGGGCATCATGTAACTAGAGGTATTTCAGCCAATATACCAAAACTTCAGTTTACATCAAGGACAAGTTTCTAAAAATCATGATGTGAAGTGAAATATTGCAGAAATTAATATACTATTTTCAATAAGAACTAAATGAAATACCTTGGATAAGTACTGGCTCTACTAATCTAAAGTCTAAATATAGTAGAGCTAATCTAAGTGTAAATTCTTAACAGATCTAAATAAGTTCAATTGAAAAATAATGGTGGGGTTTTGAGAACCAAGAATAATAAGCATATTGAAGAAAGTAATATTTTAATTGAAAGCCTACCTCAAATAGTTTTGAACATTTTTAGCAAATTTACATATGAGCATTGTTTGTGACCCTGCATATGCCCAATTGGTATTCCACTTCTTGCTATACACATTGCAGCATATTTTTTGTTCCTTGCTTAGTTGCTTCTCTTATTCTGACTTTCAAATCATTCAGGTTTTGAATTTTGTCCATGTGAACATAATTCTTTACAAAAAAAAACCAAGAAAAAAAAATTAACACGTCAAATCAAGTCTCCTTGGTGGCCTTAGATTTGGACCAATCCATCTGTCAGGAAATTTGCACTTTTAGAACATCTCTTGAGAAATGTGCACCATCTTCCTGGTGGCTGCCCATGAAACTATTTGAGTGGAGGAATATACAAGTACAACATTCAATGAATGTATTTGGGGACAGTGCTTCCCAAACCCCACCATTATTTATCAGACACTGTTTATTAACCACACATTTAAATGTTATATAGAAAAATATGTAATGTAAAGCTAAATATATAGTGTTGCATGTTTTTAATAAAAAATGCTTACAAAAGATATATATATATATGAAAATAATATTGAATAATAAATGTTAATATTCCATTATTATGTATTGATGATAATAAATGATGATAAATGTTTTGGCTGGAGAGAAGTTGATATTTCCCTTGAGAGTGCAGATGGTTATTCAGACTATTGTAGGGCTGTCAGCAAAGCAGTAGAGGTTGATTTACTTGATACTACTTCAAATGTATAATAATTTAATTTCTTGTTAAAATTGTAACTTCAGCTGAAATTTAAACTTAGCTACATTAATATAATATATAAAAGTAATTAGCATATACCTAATTCAAAAATTTTCTCTAACAACTGGTTATATTATTTCATTTGTTTCTACCATATTGCTTAGAAGTTGATACCCCAGTGTATTATATAATTTATCTGGGTATGGTAAGGTAATGGCAACTGATTTGCTCTCTTAAATGATTACCTATATATGCATTATATGATTACCCTATTCTAAATATGCGAATAAAATTAAATAATTATAAACCTTCAACGGAGAGTATAAATCTGAACCTATGGATCCTCTTGAAAGCCATTTTTTTTTCAGCTAAGAACATTTTAATTTTTACTTGGTCACAAGACATTTCTTATGTTTTACTAATATTGAATCTTTTCATTTACCAATAGGAATAGATCTCCACATAAAAGTAATAACAAAATTACCAAAAAAAGACAAATTAACTTTTAAAGCCAAAAATCAAGCAATAAAGTGTAGATCTGGTTTAAAAAAGACCAAATTGACAATCTTAGTTATCAATGCTATTGACACAATCAAAATTTACAGTGCATCATAAGAAAAATTTTGGCATGAAAAGCAAAAATTATTTTCAATAGTCTAACAAAGAGGTGACCTAAATACATAATAAAAGAAAACAAAAAGTTGGGACTTTTCAGTATTTCTAAAAAAATTCTGAATATGAAGAACTTTCAGGTGGTGGTGTTGCAAAATATGCCTTTTTTGCCTCCTTTACACGGTGCTTAATTTACGAGTGCCTCCTTTACACGATTGCATTTTTGCTCCATAGTTAAAAGAAGGCAGCAATTTATTTCTCATAAAACATGAGCAGGTAAAAAAAAGTAGTTGTCATGATAAAAATGTGCAGTTGTAAAAAAGATACTTTGCAAATTGAATGAAAAAAGAAAACAAATTGTGAATTTCAGTTGATCAAGAAAAAAAAGTGTATAAGAGGAAAACTTGTATAATTTTTATCACATATTCAAAAAATAGTTATTTTTTCACTTCATCCATTTATTATCCACAAATGGGCAAATGACTTCAACTTTTTTTGTTTCAATACAGTGCTGTCCAATTAGTGGCCTGCAGGCCGCGTCGGCACACACAAGGTTTTTGTGGCCTGCGAACAATCCATTAAATATTGATAATTAACACCGTAGATCCTAAATATCAAATGGAATTATGTGTGACCTTCAGGCCGACCCAATTATTGCATCTAATAGAGAAACTGGAATAGAAATGTTTAAGCTTTTGCCTAAAGAAAAATATCCAAAAATGAAAGATTTTGGACTCCAAATAATTTCTATGTTCGGAAGTACATATATCTGCGAGCGCGAATTTTCTGACATGAAATATATAAAATCAAGATACAGAAACTGCTCGAAAGACTCTACACTTGGACATATACTTCGGCTCGCAACAACAATATCGATATGGACGTAAAAGAAATTATTGCCCAACAACTACGGCCACAATGTTCCCATTAAATTTATTAAATATTTGATAAGGTTTAGAAAATTTATATTGGTTTATTATTACTTATTATATTTCGTATAAATAAAACATTTTTTGAGGTTTATTATTACTTATTTTTTTTTGTATAAATAAAATAATTTTTTGAGGTGACATGAACCTGACTTTTCAATTACCTATGCTATCTTATTCTTTTTTTTTGCAAATATTATATTGGCAAAAGGAAAAATGGCCCATGGTCTTAGAGAAGTTGGACAGCACTGTTTTAATATATATGAGAAATTCTTTTTCTGTTGGATAGGTCCTAATGGAATACTAAGATTAACATTAAAAGAGAATTTAATCACAAACTACACTGTTTTAAAAAGGGCTTATTCAAATGCCTTTATTGCTCATTAGCTTTTCTTGTATACATCATTGCAAAATGCAACAAGTAATAGTACTAGCTTATTATTCTAAAAACACAGGGACTTCTACAGAAGAAGCATGAAGTGTTGGCCTTTGATACTAATAGAGTATTTTATAAGTTCTAATACATATTAAAATGTTGTATTTGCATAGTTGTATGTCCTGTGAAGCAGATGTTTTGTAATTCTGTAGAATCTATGGTATATATATATGGTAAAGTATCTATGTATAATTATGTAACATCTATGGTAACAGCAATTCTAATGTCCTGTGAAAAGAATAAGACTTATCTACAATATGAAAGTCAATAAGTGTCAAGCTTACTGTAAATAACTAGGACTATGTTTCTCCATGAAAGTGTCGAGTGTACCAGCCAGTCTACAGAACTACAAAACATCTACTTCATAGGACATACAACTATGCAAGTACAACATGCTAGTATAATATACACAGTCGTATCAGAATAATATGATCACCTACCTAATAATGAGAATAACTACCCTTGGCCCAGATGAGAATGGCAAGACTGCGTGGCATGGATGCAATGAGGCCCTGAAAGGTTGCCAGAGGCACACTCGTGCCCATTCGGACTCCAGCAGAGCACAGAGGTTCTGGAGATGACATGGTTGTGGGTCCTCGCACTGAACCAATGGTCCCACAAGTGCTCTATGGGATTGAGGTCAGGCAATTTTGCTAGCCAAGAGAGAACTGAGACATTGCTGTCGTGTTCCTGGAACCAGTCACGCACCACCTTAGCGACATGGCAGGGCACATCATTCTGTTGATAGACACCATCACCACCAGAGTAAACGTCCAACATGAAGGGATGCATGTGGTCAGTGAGGATGGACAGGTAGCCGTTCAGAGACCCATCCAGTGATACCAGCGCTCCCATGTCATACCAGGAAAACATCCCCCAGACATGCACACTGCCACCGCCGGTTTGTACTTGATCGACAAGCATGTCCGTGTGTTGGTTCTCGTGTGTCTGAAACCGTATTCGCCACTGCCCATCACTTATGTGGAGTAGAAACCTCGATTCGTCAGAAAAGGCAACTTTCCCACTCTTCCACTGTCCGATGACGGTAGTCCTGTGCGAACTGCAGGCATTGTTGCTGATGGACCTTGGTTAACATAGGCACCTTTACGCAGCATCGACTCCGAAGACCCATCCATAACAAGGTTCGCTCTACTGTTATTTGGGACATGTACCTGGGTGCCCCAGCGTTCATTTGAGTGGTCAATTGCTGCACTATTGCACGTCGATTACCCTTTACCAGTCGACGGAGGCGACATTCTCCTCTGGGGTTGATACCCTTTGGTTATGTTATGTCGTCTGGAGGTACTCAGTGTGCCAGCTGTCCATTCTTGGTACACCCTTACTACAGCACATTGCGAACAGCCCATGAAGTCTGCTGTTTCCAAGATGTTTCCACCTTTGGTGCGGTAGCTAATAATCATTCCTTTTTGAACGTCCGTCAAATCAATACCTCTGCTCATTGTGCTCACGTTACGCACTATGGCTCATCTGTCTTGGACGGCCGCTTATATCTCCATGTGGTTGACCTTATCATGTGCATTCTGTGATGCGCTTGGATGGGTACACTGTGATTCCATGAGTGGTCATATTATTCTGATATGATTGTGTATGTGAGTATGTATAAGAACATATAAAATACTCATTAGTATCAAAAGCCACTTCATGCTTCTTCTGTAGAAGTCCCTGTGTTTTTAGGATAATAAGCTAGTACTTATGCACACTGACATGTTGCTCTTGTAAACACATTGCATTTTGCAATGATGTATACAATAACAAGCTAATGAGCAATTAGGGCATTTGAATAACCCCTTTTTAAAACAGTGTAGGTTGTGGTTAAATTCTCTTTTAATAACGTATGACTGTATTTAAATTTAATTAATTAAGATTAATATTTTCTGAAACTCCCAATAGTTTTAATTTTTACTACTAGAGAGTGCTAAAGTTGGAAAATGGCAAAACTTAAATGACTATTGTAAACAGTGTATTCATGCTAGAGGTTTGAAATTTTAATGGTATAGTATGGTGGTCAACATATTACATTGTAAGCAGCAATTTGCTCCCTTACATTCAAGGTAGGATTGGGTTGAATTGTTTCGCATCTAAAAGGCACTGTTTTGCACACAATGTGTTTATAGGCTAGAACTTGTTCTTGTCATTCATGCAAAGTTTGGACTGGAGTAAACTTGAGTAAAACCTGTCCTTGCCTTACTGGACCTGCATTCTGATAAGTGCATGGAGCCCTTAACAGGCACCTTTAACAAAGACTGAATGGGAATTAGTGAAAAAAATTATCATACAGGCACAATTGGGGCTTGAACCTGGGAACAACAGATTATGAGCATAGTGCACTATCCTCTGATTGAACTAATCCCCTTTATGTTTTAAGAGAATTGAAAAATTCTTTTTGTATTGGATAAGTAGTATTCACATTTTCCAAATCATCCAGTAGTTTGAATTTCCACTGTAAGGGGATACTAAAGTCAGAAAAATTATGATCTTCATTCCCTTTGAAAATGAGTATTCCATAACAGGAGCCTTTAACAGAGGCAATATGTTGATCTTCTAGTTACATACTGTATTTTGTACAGTCAGGTTTAAGAACTATTTCTTTGTAAGAGTTTACTATTGCAATTTTGTAAATTAAGTAAATTTTAACTTGTAAATTAACTTTAATATTTGGTACTGTCAATATTTAAAAGCTATTTCTTTGTAAGATTTTGCTGTTGCAACTTTCATGCTATTTTTCTTTATTTCTACTTTAATATCCTTGTAAGCTACTGTAGTAAAATATTTGGGATGTTTTACAGATAAAGAACTCCAGGAGAGGATATTTGCTGAAGCAAATGTTAATGAACCAGGAATAAGTATGTGTTCCTTTTATTACATTTTAGCCTTTTTCATGTTCAATTTTTTTTTCTCTAAATTATTAGTAGCTATTAATAAAAAAGATAGCATATATATTTAATTATGTCAGCTTTTCTCTGAAGGTTAGATGCAGGGTCAAGTGAAATAAGAGATGTGGACAATTCAGTTGAAAGTTTATGGAAGATTGTAGCATTAGTCAACTTATGTTAATTAGATTGAATTTGCAAATGTAAATTTCTAATAAATGTATTCAGTACCTAGTTTAAATTTGACAGTATTTGAGTATACAATATAAAATGGAATAATTTAATATTTTATTGGAGGATTTAGGGATAACTATTGTATTTTCAATTCAGTAAGAATTTGAAATGTTATAAAACGCTTGTTTTACTGAGTGATGCTGCCTAGCTTATCACTCTGCTACAAATATGCCTAAGAATTGCTAGAAAATTGTTCTAAGGTTAAATTTAAAAGTTATACTCACAGAGTTAATTGTGTAGTGAAAAACTGAATCTCTTAGGGTGCCAGATGTTTGTTTTTTTTGGTGCTTTTGTCTGGCCAAATATTTTGGATCTGACTGGACAAAGAAATGTTCAGTTTTCCAGATTAATGTAAAACAGAAAGGATTTATTAGCTTTTCACTCTAAGCTGCATTCTGCTCAATTATTTATGGTGCAAATATAATGATTTCAACATTAATTAATAAATCATTAGTTGTGAAAATTAGTATAGTAATGATAATATAATATGCAAAATTTTTGGTTGACAGTGGTCACATCTTTCTGTAAATTATATAATTGCATGGCAACACTGTGCAGGCCGCTTGTAGTCATTTGAGTGTTTACACACAATGCTGCAGCATGTTTTATTAAAATAATAAATATATTAATAATTGCTACAATAAAGTTTTATGACAGACAATAAAATTTTATGTAAATGTATTAAATTCTCATTGACAGTTGTTTTTAAAATGACTGATCTGCAGCAAAAGAAACCCCTTAAAATATGCAGAGAATGTGTAAATATAATTTGGAATGGGAAACACAATTTTCTGGAATTGTCAAGTGTCCAAGTGAAGACAGTTCTAAGGCAAGGTGCGGATTGTGTTAATATTATTTTTATTGCAAGTTTTACGATGGCATTAAAATAGCCATTCAACATGCTAACATGAAAAAACATGAGAATGTACTCGTTCGTCTTTCCAGAATCTGACTTTGTTAGGTTTTGTCCAGTCAGTATATCTGGTTTTGTGGTTCATCTGACAACCCTAATACCTCTGGACATTTAAGTCCTAATCTGGGTATAAGAGATGCCAGCAACTAATGGTGATCAGTAACACTGAAGTTTAAGAGATGCATGCTGATATTATGTGGATTGCAGTTTCTAAATCTACTTGGTAAGAGTCCTTAGAGCAACCTTATCACTATTGGGCTATTTTTTCATTAATGGATATAACATGCATACCAGCCTGAATATTAAAACATTATAGTGATTAAGGGTTGTAAAAATTTTAGAAGTGATAAGCATACAATTATTTATTATTAAGATAGGTTTTAGCCAACATATTGCATAGTCATTATTGAAATTTAATCAAATTCAAAAATTTTCCTACATTTTCTCTGCAAGAATAAATGTAAATTACTTTAATTAAAAACTAGTTCCCAACCACACAAAAAAGATGAAAATCATTGAAAGGAAGAATCATTTGTGAAATTAGTGATGCTAATTATAACTGGGATGCTAAATAAATGTAATTAATCAT
The DNA here is from genome assembly GCA_038380435.1 of Ryuthela nishihirai. Classification (NCBI taxonomy): domain Eukaryota; kingdom Metazoa; phylum Arthropoda; class Arachnida; order Araneae; family Heptathelidae; genus Ryuthela; species Ryuthela nishihirai. The sequence goes on from JAWZYU010000006.1 coordinate 42,454,455, forward strand.
ATACATTTGTGTTGGCATTATGAAGTTCATTAAGTTCCCCATTAACATAGCTAATTTTTAATGTTTAAAAATTTTATTACAATTTCTGTTTGCTGCTAGCATTTTTAAAGGAACTGGAAAATAAGTGAATTTTAGGATGAAAGTGACAGTTATAATATTTTTAGTACAATAAGTTTTGTTTTTTAAATTTATAATTTAATCATAAGTGATTTTTTCAGTTTGCCGCATTTATCTGAAATATGTGTATCACAGTGTTTGTTTTTGCATATTTCCTAACTTTTAAACATTTCCCCACTGTCCTCCAAGAGGAAAAAAGGTTATTGAACAGGTAATTTTTTTTCTGTTCTAGTGACAAAGTGAGTACCAGATATTCTTCTATACTCTAAGGACTGTTATGTATCCTCTTTTAATGCCATATCCTTTCATGTAATTTGCCCTGTATATAAGCATATTGTGCACCAGCTTATGCATATGGTGTAAGTTGACAAGCAAGTTGACTTTTAAATGTTTTTGACATTCATTACTTCATATGAATGTCACAAATCTTACTAATTAAAAAAATGTCTTTGAAACAATATATTTATGTTGAAAGTTATTATATTAGTCTATTTCACAGTAGAAAAGCAGTGCAACTTGATTTATGTGGAAAGAAATATTAATTTACTAATGATTTCATTTTTTTTACATTATTAGTCATTTTTTTCATTTAGCATCTTGGAGAATTGACATACTGCTGAAGTATATGTATTATTATGGAGCAGCCTTTGTGTACTATTAGAGTATAGTTTATTTTCACAGATTTGGCATTAACAGTAAATAATTTGAGTGTTTATTTTTGCATAAGCTGAATATTACACTGAATATATAACTTCTTGATATTTGATAAACATCGAGATTTGTCATAATAAGCATTTCTTAATGTCAGTTTGATACTATCTTTGGTTAGTTATACTACCAAAATTCCAATCTTAAGGCAGAAGTGTTTTTATTTTAAAATAATATTTTTTAATTCTTCTGTCAAATTTGTGTGTGTTCTGATAGCACTTGCTGAAGAGCTATAGGGAATTGTAAGATGATACTCATTACCTTGCACTGCTGTTTCTATATTCCTAGGTTTTTTTCTCTAGAAATCTTAAATACAGTTACTTTTAAGATTTTTTAAAAACAAAATACAGTTAATTTCAAGATTTGCCTACATGGTCTGCTGGTTAGCATACCTGACTTATGAGACTAGTGAGCATGTCCTTGTGCAATTGTTTGTATGTTGTATGAGAAACCAGGACAAGCATAATATAGCTTCCAGGTTATCTCCATCCTTTATGTAGGGTTAAGGCAGGCCTTTGCCTTTATATAGGAAAGTACCTTCTTCCTTTTTGATAATAATTTAAAAAAAATTATTTTCAGGAAAAAAAAAAGTTATTTTCATTTTGCCGTCTATCTGTTGACATTCAACTTCTTTGTTTTTAGAAATAAATATTCTTTTTGGGTTGAATATGTATTGATGAAATATTTTGATTGACAGTTTCCAAGTCTCCCAATAGTTATAATTGTGTTCTCGAATGGTGAAAAAAGATCAAGATCTTGAATGCAGAATGGAGATGGCTCAGTTGGTAGTGCCCCAGGTTCAAGTCCCAGCTGGGCTGGCATTGAGATTTATCTTCCCAAAACACCCTGTCCTGCTCTCAGTCTGTCAGATGGAATGTTAAACCTTGGCCCTGTGTGCAAGAGAGCCATACCCTGTGCATGTTAAAGAACATGGTGGATAGCCTTGATGGGAGGCTACCATCTGTCTCCCAATAGCTGTTCCAGTGGGTTCCCTCCCCCAACCTTCTCTAAACCCTCAGGGTCCTTGTGACGGCCATTTAATTCATTTTGTTCCAAAAAGTGACACATAGAGGTAAAACAATCCAACCAAGCCATACCCTGTGCACGTTAAAGAACACGCTGGATTACCTTAACCCTTTTCACACTTGGGTAAAGTTCACTAAGTTAAAGTTAATTAAAATTTTTGTAATAAAGTTAAGTCCAAAATTTTAAGATTTATTTTACAACAGATTAAAAAAATACAATATCACGAAAAAAGGAGACTTTATTTACAATATCAAAAAAAAAAATACAAGATGTATTAAATTTCAACAGCTGCCCAAAATTTGTGTCTGTGATTTGGCCCCTCTACTTAGTGAGAACATGGCCACTAATACTAAATAACCTCTTAACATGTGCAGAAGAAGGAATGGTAATGTTGTATGTGAAAAAAAGCTTCTTTAATAGCACCTATCATCTCTCCAGTTGAGGAAGTCAAATACTAATTCACCAATTTTTCAGAAATCAGGATCTCCTCTTCAAATTGAAAAAAAAAAAATCCTTTGGCTTGTCAGACTTGCTGTTCTAAACCTTGAGCTTCTGTAGGAGCTCAAGTCTCTTCTTTATGGAGCCACTGTAGCTGTGAGATCTGATCTTAAATGGTTCTTGTCCATTTTAACTAGTTCAATTCCCTTAACTAGTTCCTGTAACATTTGACTTAACAGTTGACAATAGTTAAGAATTCATCAATACTTCACATTTGAAAATTTGGAACTACAAGGAAATTAATGATTCATCATCATCATCCTCCTCCTCAAGCAGTCATGGAATATGAAGGTCCAACCAGAGAGTGCAATTTAGTTCTCCAAACAAATCTCTCCTGAGCTACATCTGGCCAATGCACACTAATTCTAATAAGGTCCTGTTTAACATTGTCTGCCCATCACATCCTAGGTCTCCCCCTCTTTCTGAGGCCTTTAGGCACACTGTTCATAACCCTACTTGGCAATCTATAATTATCCATACGGGCAATATGGCCAAACCAGCAGAGTCTCTCTCTGCACAATATGCTGCTTAAAGGAGGAGGTAGATTCCTTTGCCAAATCTCATCATTAGTTACAAAGTTGAACCATCGAATGCCCATGATACTGCATAAGCATCTAATTTCCTATTATCTTGTTTACAAAGTGTCCAAGTTTCACTATCATAACTAACCCTAGAAAGAACCAAACTATTATACAGTTTAATTTTAGTCTTTAAGTGTATACGTCTATTTCTCCACACTCTCCACAGATTCTTAAAAGTCCTAGCAGCAATCCCTATTCATCTGTTTATCTCATGCTGCACATCACCAGTATCTGTTACATAGCTCCCAAGATAATTAAACTGTGACACCTGCTCAAGACTGCAACCATTCAGATTAACTGAATCACAGCCTGCCTGACCAATTTTCATCACTTTAATTTTCTCTCTGTTTATAATCAAACCTACTCTACTAACAATTTCATTAACAGCTCGAATGAAAGAGTTCATCTCATCAACATCATTTGCCAAGAGGGCTAAATCATCAGCATAATCTAAATCAGAAATTTTCGTCTCTCCAGATCATTTAATGCCAAAATCTTTCCCTTGAAGTGAATTTCGCATAATATAATCAATAAACAAACTAAAGAGAAGGCAAAATGCACCCTTGTTGAACACCAGAAGTAATGCTAAACCAATTGCTACAAGCCTTACCAACTCTCACACTTGACTCAGTGTTATTAACACAACAGAGTCGAAAGCCTTTTTGAAATCAACAAAGTTAGAAACCAAAGGATTCTGAAATTCTAAACATTTCTCAAGAATCTGCCTCAGTGAAAATATCTGATCTACACATCCCCTACCACTTCTGAATCCACATTGCACATCAGGCAATTGCCTGTCAACCAGATTCTTAATTCCGTTAAGTACAATCATGCAAAGAACTTTCCCTGGAACAGAGAGTAGGCTGATACCCCTATAGTTATCACAAGAACTGCGATCACCTTTTTTGAAAATAGGATAATAATAGCTCTGGTAAAATCCTTAGGAACCATGCCTTTATCATAAAAAGATATTCAAAATTTCAGTCATCCAAGTGGTAAACGAAACATTCTCAGCTCTAAGCATTTCTGTAGTAATTTCATCTACCCCTGGGGATTTATGTAGTTTAAGTTTAGAAATAGCCAAAATGACTTCAGATTGTGTTATAGGGCCAACATTAAAGCCACCAATGCATCTGTCATCATTACAAACAATGGGAGTATAAGTAACTACATTGTTTAGAACATCACTGAAATGCTCAGCCAATCTAGCTGTGACAGAATCCTCACCTTCTATAACCTTATCTTGCTTATCTTTCAATCCCTGTATACCTGTCCGTTTTCTACCACACAATACATTAACTATCTGGTACAGCTCTCTGCTGTTTGGCTGTCTAATTGCTTCCTCAGCTTTGTCAGCCAAGCCATCAAGCCAGAGATTCTTATCAACAGCTAACTGATCCTTTACATGTTTATTAAGCTCTCTGTAATACTTTCTATTAGGACTAGTAGGGTATTGATTAAGAACATCCTTGCAGTTCTTTCTTTCTGAAATAAGCTCAAGTGCCTTATCACTCCAATAATTATGCCTCTTCTGCTCCTCTTTTCCTAAAAGAGTACTGTTAAGTTTCCAAAAAATCCTGTTTAAAATGATCCCATTCTTCCTCAACTTCAGGAGTAAGCAAACCATGGCTGTCATAATGACTAAGTAATCTATCATGGTAAGCTTTAGCTATAACTAGGTCGTTCAGAGCTTCAGTATTATAGGTAAATTTTTTAACCCTAGAACACTTTTTAAGTTTAAGTTGCAAGACACTTTTAACAAGGTAATGGTCAGATCCAATTTCAGCTCCCCTATATGACCTGGTATTCCTAACAGAACTAGCCCATTTGCTGTTAATTAATACAGAATCAATCATATACTTATGCAGCCCATCAGGTGAAACCCATGTGTACTTATGTATGCCGCGGTGTTTGTAATATGTGTTAGTTATTCTGAAACCATTGAGTTTACTTACCTGTAGGAGACGTTGCCCATTGCCAATTGCAGCTACCAATACCAAAATGGCCTATCACCCCTCCCCAAAGGTCAGAGTCACTACCAACTTTGGCATTGAAGTCACCTAGAACAACGGTAATATCTCCTTTCTTGACAGAATTCAAAATATCCTGAAGTTGTCCGTAAAACCTATCCTTCTCATCCTCATCGGCATCCTCAGTGGGGGCATAACATTCAAGTCTTTAATGCTTGTCTGAAATTTTATTGTAAGAAACCTTTCATTAATGCATTCATATCCTAGAAGAGAATCTCTACCATGTCTGCTGAGAAGCAGACCCACACCTTGGTGATGTTTATTGTCTTTCCTCCCTGAAAAGAGAAATTTAAGATTATTTTTAAAAATCTGATCTTTATCTGTCCATCTGATCTCTTGCAAGCCAAGAATATCTGAATTATAACTGTGGAATTCTTGTGTGAGGACATCAAGAGATAAAGCTCTGTGCAGAGTCCTCACATTCCAACTACCTATGGAGAGAAAATGGTTAGTGGGATGTTTAAAGAAAATATGTTTATTGAGAGAGGGAATGCTGACAATATCATACAGCCCCCTAATCGCAGACATGGTGTAAAGACCTGTTCCCCCACCACTAAAGGCTGAAGCCATCTAAACTGGAAGACTTCCTCCAATGCAGAATTTGATAATGCCAGTAGAACAAAGGGTTCAGGTGCCTGTGATGACCTCTGCTCATGATTATCCACCAGCTGATAAACATATCCTATGAATCTATTCACTTGGGGCTGTCAACCCACATACAGAAAACAGCGGAAGATTTTCCCTCCACAGAAGCCCACCAGTGCAGCAAAATCAGGATCCATAATCAAGTTCAGAGCCATATATCTGTCCAGTGGGTTTATATGGTCAGCACCATGACCCTGTGTGGTTGACCACTCCTGAGCAGGGTAGGAAAAAAAAAGAAAAGTAGCCATAGTTGTCCAGATCAGTAGGCCACACTAACCTGCAGCCCTCCCTTTCCATTCACTTCCACAAGAGAGTATCTCTTTGTCTGCAAAGAAAAAAAATCTCTAACAGTAATTCAAAAAATTAATGCATTAAGTTGAAAAGTTAAATATGCAAAATATTAACAAGTTAAGTTGAAAGTTAAATATACAAAAAGTTAATGAAAATATTAACATGATACTTATGGTATAGGAATCATTCACCATATTATGACTTCAATCTTCAGGCTAATATCAACATCAGTGATGACCAACTGGTGGCTTGCAGACTATATGCAACTTAATATCCTCTTATTGTTCTCAAGAGTTTTTTATGGGGGAAAAAAGTGTTCAACTTCACTAAATGTTGGTTTTAATGAATTTTTATATTCATATGATTCTCCATAATGCTCTGATTAATACATAATTGTGCTGGTTCTCTTACACTTAATACAACTAATTTTGTTTGTTTTTTGCATTGATCTTTAATGATTTTTGAAAATACCTGAAGTTGTGTATTAAAATTATTCAATTAACATATTTTATGTTCTTTAATTAAATTATTATACTAATTTCCTTCTATGATTATAATTAATTATAATTAGCTAGCTTATGTGTGTTAATAATCTGCGACACACGATGGCTTCAATAACTCAATAGTCAACCCTTGGGCACATAGCAGTTGGTTGTCCCTAGTGTCTGGACTGCACCATTGCCAGTTAGGCCTCCAAATATCTTGTGATATGAGCATTTTTGGGACATGATAGGATGGTTGTAATAATCTGCAAGCCCACCTTAATCAGCACACAATTTAATCTTCCCATGAGACTGAATGCATTGAGATGTGGTGACAGTTCTTTAGGGCATTAGACATTTATGTAACTCTTTCTTAGCCATGGTGTTTTGTTTTTATAGTGTTAAAATATTTTACACGATGTATTAATGGTAACTGCACCTATTGTACTGTTTTCTGTATGAACAAATTATTGTTCTGTAACTGGTAGTGTTTCATGGCCATGTATTACTTGCCCCTTTGCTTGGTTTGCATATGTCTCTGTCCACTGTTTTTGGGTGGACAATTTCATTGTTACAGTATTTACATATAAACATGATAATTTCTAATATGAAGATGAATAAACTACTTTTATATGGGGGGGGGGTGTGAATTGATGGCCTTAATGTTATGTTTATAAGGCTATTTATTATCTGACCAGTTTGGGCAAATGGGTTGTACAATATCACACTCGAAAAACCAGTAGGTAATATCACCAAAGCAGAAGCATTAAGGCTATTAAATTGAAGCAGGGAAATATTCACAATGGTTCTTAATTGATTAAGGTAATGTTTTTATTTTATTTAAGACATTACAACAGAATATCCTTGCTGTGGTTAATTGTTAATCTTAGAGTGTCATTTTAAGTAGTGTAATATCTTGGTAATTATTTCTGTATTTAAGAAAATGCCATTCTTTGTTATTCAATAATTCACCAAGTATGCAATTCACATGGCATTGTTAATTAGTACACAAGAAATTTTAAAACATTAAAATATTATATGAATATCGATAAAATTCTTATAGGAAATTTTAAATCCTAGGATTTCTAACTGTTAATAAAATCAGTAGCTGCAAATACTCATTCACAATTCTCTGTAGTAAAATATATATATCACTGCTTTGGAGTTACATTAAATTTAAAAGAGAAATCAATTAATGTAACTGAAAAGTTATGTATATCCCCAAGTTTTGTACACAGTTTCATAAATACCTTGGAAAATTTTATGTTTTGTTTTTTTCATGAAGGCGCTATAAATAAAATATAAATTATACCTCAAGTACCAATAAGTGCGATATCCATAGAGAAAACTGTTAAGGTGCTTTCTCAGTAGAATTCTAAAACTAAGTAATTATAAAAGCAATTCCTCTATTTTGAGTAGCTCTCAATAATTGAAACAAATTTGCATGTTTACATTGTCTACATGACATTTGCTGTTCATTATTTATTTCATCTATTTGGACCCAAAAGGCAGTCTAACAAATGGAAGTGTCTAGTGTGATGCCATTATTTTTTAGTAGCCTGAGGTTATATAAGATTTTAAGTACTAGTTCCTCAAAAGCTGTGCACACAAAGGGAAGGCCTGAACTTGAGAATGCCTTATCTTGCACTTTCCTCCTTGTGTGTATGGACATAATCAGACCAGATGCACCCATTTTTACCTTTCTCCTGTTTGAAAAATCCAGTCTTCACTCAAACATACCTCTGTATGCATGGGTGACTAGAAACCTAGTGCAGCAGGGTAGCTGCTGTGGAATATGCACAGTATATTATCAGTACACAATGCCTTTTTATTGCAGCTATTGGATATTTTTCAGAAATCATGTTTTGTGTATTTAACTGAAGGAAAGTGCTTATTGTGCACGATTCATGATTCATGCTATATAAACCCTGAGTTCTTTTGCTAATTTGTGAATTACATGCTCATCATTGAAATTGCTCTACATACAAGAAATTTTTGTTTTGAGCTCAAAACAAATGGCTTTGATACTAAAAACAAGATAGCAATTAGGCACAGAAATTAAGTTTGTATATCAAGTCAGCACTATTTGCTTATGAAAATGTGGTGCACATCAAAAAATATGGCCTCCATTATTGTAGTAGCAAGTTGAAAAGGTGCTGAATGTCATCATGGTGAATATTAAGCTATGCTTCATGTACCTGTGCTGTGAGCTGGGAAACAGTGATAGAGGACTGAGAGATGGTGATCAATAAACATCCCATCATATATCTGACATGTTCAGTTAATAATCTAGGAACATGCAGGTCAAGGAAGCATATCCACATCATGTAGGCATTGTTGGAATATGAGAACTATATGTGGATAGGTGTTGTCCAGCTGAAAAATAGTGTTTGAGAGCACAGAAAGGGCTACACAGAACACACAAACATGACAACAAGTTACAAATTTGAAATATATTTAGCTCAAGAACAGACTATTAGATTCTCTGAACATTTTTTTTTTTGAAATTTTAATGTACATTGTAGAGTTGAGTAAGAGTTTATTTCATTTCTTCAAGATACGGAAAGAAGTCCTCAAATTGTGGAAGTCTTCCTAATTAGCCATCATTTTCTACTTCCCAGCTCGGAAGTAGAATCTTATTCACAGCACTGAAATAATTTTTTGTTCCATTCTGACTATGATGATTATTATTTTATCAACAAAGAAGAGTTTTTAGTGATGAATTGTGTTGAAGCAAAAATAGTGATGAATATGAAATTTAAGTCTAACATTTCTTTAGAATTGTATTATATAGTAGTGTAATTCTGAACCGACAAAACATGGGATGTCATCAGTGGCAGAAGTTAGAATTTTCCCCATAGTTTCACGGCTTCTTGAGCAGTTGGTCCCAAATTTGGTGGGGTGGTTCCACTTAGTTCTAAGCCTGTTGGTGTAACAGATTGGGTTCCTACCAGCCGTGGGTTGGGAGTGATCCCTCAAAAAGTGTCCTAAATTTCTGGCGGCACTGCTGTCACCTACCTTGTGAATGGAGTATGTGTGGAAAGTTGTGAATGAAGTTATCGTGAACATAAGTTTATTTGCCAAACTTTTTGTGGCATTTGATTGTGACGAGAGTACAGTGAAAAGTTGTGAATGAAATTATCAATGCAAAGAGTTATGAATATGTTTCACTCTGAATTTTTAGCATGGATTTAACTAGTAGACCATGAAAAAATGCAGGTAGTAATACATTTACTAAATTTAGCAGATATAAATCGTGTTTTAGGAGTAAAATATTCCCACTGTGAAAAGAAATGAAAAAAAAAGGGGGGAAAAGATAGTTAAAATACGTATACAAAATTACAGGATAAGTAAAAAAAAAATGAACAATGCATAAATGTGATAAATCCATGAGTTAATACACTTATTTTGGAGAATGCAATATGTTACTTTATAGCTGCTATAAGGCTCCTAAAAGTGAGAGCTGACCTATCCCTCATTTTTGTTCCCACTCATTATATGCATCAACACTGATGGTCAATGCAATTAAATTTTTTTATCAAATTTTTGTCATTAAATTAATATTAATTCTTATGGGAGGATGTTCAGCTGTGAATTGTTCTAACCACTGTAGGAACAATTGCAGAATGCTTAAATTCCTTGCTGATTCAGTTCAAAAGAAGAAATAATTGGAAATAATTTGATGAAAAATATGTATTGTTTTTAACTTCCCTTTTACATATAAAATAAAAAAATATCCCCTCAAGCAGCTGCTTCCCATTGAGCTCAAACAGTAGCTTGTCAGTTTATATGCCAAAGTAGATCTTTGAACAAGGCAAGACCTCAACAGAAAAACTACACAAATATCCATTCCTTATCCGGAGCTCGAACCCAAGTACCTCTGATCAGTAGTCAAGCACTCTAATCTCAGCCATGAGACGTACTTGTGTCTATTCCCTTTATACCTTAATGTTCATTTATGTGATATATCAATTAGTAATCAATGAATAATGGCTACACATAGGTTCTTAGTTATTAATTTTTAGTGATCAAGTTTAATTTTATTAATATTAAACACGCATGAGCAAACTTTGGTTATGGCTACTGCAAGCCGTCACTTCCCATGCATATACTGAGATCAGTGACTACTGGCAATCATTTTCATTGGAATGGCTAAACTCCGATTGTTTGCTTGGGAATGGAGAGGCTGTTTTGGGTTTGCTTGCAAAGCAGTGATTGTGGTAATTGGTGGCTCTGGAAGGCACATGACTCCAAGTCTGTACCTTATGATATTATCGAGATATAACTTAATTGCATTAATAACTACCACCTGACATTTAGGCATTATTTATTGATTAACCCTTTAAAGGTCAGATTTTTAATTCACTTCTAAAATTTCTAGCCCCATGCAACATCTGATATCTAAGGAAAGCTAAAAAGCTTCGGAATGATCCCCAAGAGATGTTGACAGCTCTTAATATAATGATATGATGTACAGAACCCAAGCAGGATATGTTAAAAGTCTAGCAACAGCAGCAAATATTTGTTTCTTGATCTTGAAAGGGTTGACAAGTGATAGAATAAGCATTTTACAAGATATTCAAAAAAAAAAACACAGTAGGAGCTGATTATTGTGATTACTTTGGGAAATCATATTTTGATTCTATGAAATGTGACTCTAATTGATATCTACTATATGATATCAGATTAAATTCCAAGATCTTTAATAGATTTTAATGATTTTTTTTTTGTCTCGTGTCTGATCTATAAAAGATCCTGAAGGTAGTTATAATTACCATGGTTGAAATGTTCAATAAATGACATGGTGTTTGGAGGTAGAAAAACTAGCTCAATATTTCTTAAGTTCAACCTTGGATGAGCTGGGCAATTGTTCAACACTGGTGCAGTTTTTTTCTTGTCCAATTGCTTACCTGATCTGCAAAACTAATCTTCAAATATAGAAGCTGCCATCCAGGCATTAATGTTGTTAGAATATTCAACAAGTAGATTTTTTTTACTCCTTTTAAGACATCTTGGAGATTTACTCTTGCCTGTCTTTAAAGGCTACACTCCTTTGAATTGAATTTGAATTCTTTACTCATTTGAAACATCTAGATTTACTCTTGCCTATCAGTAAAGGCTTTGCTTCATTGATTCACTTGCCTATGGCTAAAGGCTTCATTTCAGCTTGATTGTTCCTGTCATGTTTTTGCAAGTTAGCAGGCTTGTAATTCCTCCCACAATCGTCTTCCCTGAAGAAGCAGAGGCATTTAAAAAAAATCATGAAATGATCCAGTGTGGCCTGTAATATAACTCTATTTCATAATTTTAAAGATACCTGTTGACTTATGTTACTGTGTTAAGCACTTAGCTTAACAGTTTGTAAAGCAGTTCTGTGCCTGTTTCCAACTGCTGAGCCATTAGAATTCTTTTGTATTTTTCTTTTGATTTTTCACCAAAATCATTGGCTCTTTGTAAAAGAATGTTACAATTTATAGGAGGGTTAAATGAGATGGCCTGCTTAAACCAAATCAGTAGCCCTTCATCTATGTCATCCCTCTACAATTTCATTTTCTGGTTACTCTAGTCATCTGTTGTTTAATGTGTGTGGAATTTCAGTAATTTTGGTAAATAACCTAGCAGCTTGGTATTTTTTTTGGTATTCCTAACCTAGCAGCTGCTTTTCTTTAGTACATGTTGCTTAAGTTTAATTTGCTATATTTGTTTATAAACACAACATTTACACCCAAATATGTTCTCTTATTCACTGACACTTTTTTAAAATAAAATTGTTTAAAATATGAAATAACAGAAAAAAAAACACCACTAATTAATGATGACAATCAGCAACATAGTAAAGTTAATTACTGATTGAAAAAAGCAAACTGGTGCAGGTAGGATGTACTTACACAGTTGAGAATGCACCATAATATTGCCTTATCTCTCGATGAATGGCAGAGAATGTGATGTCCTTTATTTCTTAGCCTGTGATAAGATGAAGGCAATGTCCAAACAGATGAACATTAGAGTGTTCATCTCTTTGGAGGCTTTAAAGTCCCATCACACAGCATGTGCATTCTGTTCTTAAAGCCACTCCTTATGTGCCTCAGATATTCCTTTGTGGCCATTTCTGCTAACAGCAAAGCACATGTGCAGTATCACCTCATTGGAACTAGGTTAGAGTCCCAGCTGGGTCAGCGTTAAGATCTATCTCCACAAAACTACCCACCCTGCCTACAGTCAGTAGGGGACACCGATGGGCTTGGAAAGTCCGCTGTCTGTCGAATGGGATGTTAAGCTGTGGTTCTGTATGCAGGAGAGCCACACCTGTGCATGTTAAAGAACATGCTAGATGGCCTTGATGGGAGGCTACCATCTGTCTCCCAACAGCTGTTCCAGTGGGTCCCCTCCCCCAACCTTCTCCGAGCCTTCTGGGTCCTTATGACCTGGCCATTTAGCCTATTTTGGGCAAAAAAGTGCCAGTTAGAGGTAAAACAACCCAACCCTCATTGGAACTCCAGTATACTGCACTATTTCAAAGCTATGACCTAATAACATTCTTTGACTATACATAAAATAAATACTCCCTAAAGCAACTGCTTGCCACAGAGGTCTGACAGGAGCCTTTCAATTTATATGCCATAGTAGAAGTCTAAGAGGATGGTGGGACCTCAACAGAAAGACAACACAAATATCCATGCCTTACCTTAGGCTTGAACCCTGGTCCCTTAAATCAGTAGCCAAGTGTGCTAATTACTGTCCATGTATTGTTCACCTGACATCTCAAAGTAGGAATTTTTCTGATGGACTTAAGGAGTGGCCTAAGAACAAAAGACTCGCTTGTATCAAGGCCTTAAAAATGGCTTTATTCCACAACACACCAAATGCTACTGAAAATTGATTTGTTTTGAAAAAATTGATAGCGTATTTAATAGATTCTGAAAAAAATTCATCGCCGCCACGGCGGGAATCGAACCCGCATCTCTCCAGATTCATGCCAGAGCGCGCTAACCATTGCACCACGCTTCGGACAACGAATATTTTCAGAATATGACCTTTTAAGTTTTTGAGACGTGACTGAGACAGCGCCATCTATACTCAAGGAGATGCAACGTTTACAGTCATTGCATTTGATTATCAGATGTATATATGTATATATTTATATATTTAACGCGTTAGCGTTAGCGACCTTCTCATTAACCTCTGATAATCAAATGCAACGACTGTAAACGTTGCATCTCCTTGAGTATAGATGGCGCTGTCTCAGTCACGTCTCAAGAAGAAAAACTTAAAAGGTCATATTCTGAAAATATTCGTTGTCCGACGCGTGGTGCAATGGTTAGCGCGCTCTGGCATGAATCTGGAGAGATGCGGGTTCGATTCCCGCCATGGCGGCGATGAATTTTTTTCAGAATCTGTTAATTATTGTTTCTTAACAGGGAATACTGTGCATTCATTTTGGATTTCAATTTGATAGCGTATATATAAAAAGATGTTTTGCCAAATACTGCCAATAATATTTTAAGCCTTGCTTAAAAATGAGAATCAATGCAATATTGATTCTAATGATGGAAAATGTGATTCCAATAAACAGTGAAAATTTGGTATGTTTTGATTATTTGAAATCATACTCTGAAATTTGATTGTATAAAATTAAAAAAATTTTAATAACAGTTGGTTACAATAACTGGTGCCTATGTGTTGGAAACACTTTTTGTCTCTCCCAAAACATTAAAATTGGCATTTGTACAGAAAGTTTCAGTTCATGTGCAATTGTCTCTAAGACCCATCCAATTGATTGGATTTTAGCAATTGTTGGTATTTATAGAACTATGGGTAATGGACAAAAAAAAATCTGAAACAGCAACATAAAATCACTAATATGGTGTTGGTTTACCATGTGAGTCCAGTAAAGCTTGTGTATGTCGTGGCATAGTCTACCAGTGTCAGGAAATCAGCAGGAGGAATATGACACCATTTGTCCATAAGAAACGTGATCGATTGCTCCTTGTTCGATGGAACTGGTTGGTTGTTCCAGAAGTTCCATGATTTTTCAGCGGGTTGATATCTGGTGGCCAGGGTGACCATAATATGTGAAAAGTTCAGCTTCATGCTCCACAAACCATTGGGTGACCACATGTGCCCTGTGGATGGAAGCATTTTTCATCCTGAAAGACAGCTCTCTCTTTGTGAAAGAAATGATGTACCATTGGATGAAGATGATCACTCAGGACTGTCAAATAGTGATTGGCATTAATCTTGCCTTCTAACAGAATGAATGCACCCAAAGCATGCCACAAGAAAGCACCTCACACCATTACAGAATCGTCAGAACCCTAACGGTAGGAAACTAGCAAGCAGAGTTGTAAGCTTCTTACAGATGGTGCCACACATGCACTCATCCATTTCTCAGAAACAAGGTGTAGGATGATTTGTCAGACTATATCACATTCCTTACTGCTGAAGTCTGCACTGCTTGTGTTCTTTGCACCACTGGGAACCCCTCATTGGAGGCTAATTTCACTATGTTGACAGGTGTGATGAGTGGCTTGTGAAGTGCAGCTCAACTGTGATATCTAGCTCTATTGAGTTCGTGATGTACTTTTTGAAATCTGTGTTGAAATCCATGCACAACTAACTAACTAATCAGCTGTAGCTTGCCAGTTTTGCTTCAAATGTCCCAATTCTAGAATATGCGTTTTTGCCCACTGTTGCTTTTTGCAGATGATGTCTTTCTGTTAGATTCCCATGCAGACATAACCTTGGAAACTGCTCCTTGTGAAACATTAGTGAGTTCAGCTGTCTTAGTGACCAAAGCTCTTACCAAATGTACTCCTTTCAAAATCACTAAGGCTCCTCTCAGTAAAATGATGCTGCTAATTTCATGCAGTTATGCTAGTTTTGCCTTTATAGACCTCACACTAAGCATGGTGGGATGCCATTTGCATGTTTCAGGTCTTCATCAGTGGTACATAGATGCCACTGTTTAACATAAACTGAAGGCTTTCTGGAAACGGTGTTTCAAATTTTCTGTCCGTTATCTACAGGTATGCATGTGGCAAGTGTATACTTATAGCATGTGTATTTTATATTAGTAAAATTAAATTTTATCTCTAATAAACTAACAACTACATGTAGCCATCATTTATTGATTAATAATTGATATATATTGCATAAATTAATGTTAAAATACAGAGAGAATAGCCATAAGTGTATGTCACAGGATTCTTAAAGCCTAATTCACATATTCCATCAAATATTTCCATTATTTTTTTTCTTGGAGTTGGATCAGCAAGGAATTTAAACACTAATTGTATTTAGAATGGTTAGGACAATTTACAGTTGAATACACCCCAATAATAATTAGTGTTAATAATGGAGGGGAAAAAAACAGTGGAACTCATGGTGACTGCATTGACAACAGTGCTAATGGATATGATGAGTGGGAACAAAAATGGCACATGGGTCAGTTTGATATATAAAGGTTATGAGCATTTAAGTGTTTGTTTGCTACATGCTACAGAAAAATAATTGAAACTATTGATTTTCAAAAATTCACCGAAGAATTCAATCGTATGTATTGCATACTATCTGTTTGGCACAGTTATTTGATCTGTAATGAAAAATCTTCCCATCACTAAAATAATAACACATTTTTTTAGATTTATTTTATTTATATTTCAAATTTAACAGCAATACATTATACCTGCAGTAAGAGATCTGATTATTTGAATTCAAATAGGAAAAGGTTTTGAATCACAATCAAAAGAAATGCAGCATGGGTTTGAATCCTTTATTGGATAAAATAGATTGTTACATTGTTCAAAAAATTGGATTAAAATCACAGTATAAATAATAAAAACAGTTAAAAACTATAAATCACTGTAATTAACAATGTATTGAAAGATAAGTGGATAGTCATAGTGGCTATACCAGTAATTACTATTATTATTGTTCTGATAGGGTCATAATGAAATTGCTTAAACTGCTATTAAGGAGCATTCAGATATTTTTGCTTGGTGAAAATAGAAATTTGACATTATAGATCGGTTGATATTAATGAATTTTTATGAACAAAATGTGATCATGTGGCAATTGCACATTTCTCAAACTTAACATGATGATACTTTAAGGTAAGTTGATGATGCCACATCATAGTGCCTGAAAATATATGATTAGTAATTGCTCATTATGGAGAGGGGAACAGTTTTGTTAGATATTATTTGTAGATATTCAGATCTAAACAAAAAAATATGTACTATCATGATGAATTGATCAAATATTTGAAATTAATGGTTTTGACAGTCGCAGGGGACAGACATTGGGACCATGGAGGTTTCAGAGACTGGCATTAGGGTTGTGACAGTTTCAGAGACTTTTGAGTCATAGCACTCTTGGAGACATACTAGGAATTTTAAGTGCCAGGTATTTAGGTGTTAATCTGAAAAAAAATATATATATACAAAAACCACCTCGCTATATTAATCTCATCATACTCCTTCTCAAGCAGCCATGGGCTATGGAGGTCCAACCAGACCGTGCAATATAGTTCTCGAAGTATATCTGTCTTGAGCTATATCTGCTGTATTTCGCCACTGCACATCATTTCTAACAAGATCCTGTTTGGCATTGTCTGCTCGCCACATCCTAGGTCCCCCCCCCCCCCTCTTTCTGATGTCTTTAGGCACACTGTTCATTACCCTATTCGCTAATCTATAATTATCCATACAGGCAACATGGCCAAATCAATGGAGTCTCTCTTTGCACAATATATTGCTCATAGGAGGTTGCCGACACCTTTGCCTAACCTTTATCACTTACAAAGTTGAACCACCCAATGCCCAAGATACTGCATAAACATCTAGAATCAAAAGCATGAAGTTTCCAGTTATTTTGTTTACAAAGCATCCAAGTTTCACTACCATATTCCTAGAAAGAACCAAACTATTATACAATCTAATTTTAGTCTTTAGGTGTATATTCCTATTTCTCAACACACTCCATAGATTTTTTAAAGTCCTGGCAGCAATCCCTATTCATCTGTTAATCTCATGCCGCACATCACCGGTATCTGTTACATTGCTCCCAAGATAATTAAACTGAGATACTTGCTCAAGAGTGGAACTATTCATATTAACTGAACCACAGCCTGCCTGACCAATTTTCATCACTTTAGTTTTCTCTCTGTTTATAACCAAACCTACTGTACTACCAGTCTCATCAACAGCTTGAATGAAAGAGTTCATCTCTTCAACATCATTTGCCAAAAGGGATAAAATCATCATCATAATCTAAATCAGAAATCTTCATATCTCCACACCATTTAAGGCCAAAATCTTTCCTTTGCAGTGAATTTCGCATAACATAATCAATAAGCAAACTAAAGACAATGCACCCTTGTTGAACACCAGAAGCAATCCTAAACCAATTGCTATAAGCCTTACCATCTCTCACACATGACTCTGTTATTATAGAGAGCTTTCATTATGTTAACTAACTTGTCTGGTATGCCATACGATCTCACAATCAACCGCAAATTATAATGATCAAAAATTGACTTGAGCTGAGTGGAACCTCCTGATAACATGTCAGAATCAATATTTAATTTCTCGAGAATCTGCCCGAGTGAAAATATCTGATCTACACATCCCCTACCACTTCCGAATCCACCATTACTCATCAGCAGTTGCCTGCCAACCTGATTCTTAATTCTATTAAGCACAATCATGCAAATAACTTTATCTGGGACTGAAAGTAGGCTGATGCCCCTATAGTTATCACAAGAACTGCGATCACATTTTTTAAAAATAGGAATAATAATAGCTCTGGTAAAATCCTTAGGAACCATGCCTTTATCATAAAAGATATTCAAAATTTCAGTTGTCCAAGTGGTAACCAAAACATTCCCAGCTCTAAGCATTTCCGTAGTAATTTCATCTATCCCTGGGGATTTATGAAGTTTAAGTTTAGAAATAGCCAAAATAATTTCAGATTGTGTTATAGGGCCAACATTTAAAGCCACCAATGCATCTATCATCATTACAAACAATGGGAGTATAAGTAACTACATTGTTTAGAACATCACTGAAATGCTCAGCCCACCTAGCCATGACAGAATCCTTACCTTCAATAACCTTGTTTATCTGTCTGTTTTCTACTACACAAAACATTGACTATCTGGTAGAGCTTTCTGCTGTTGTGCTGCCAAACTGCTTCCTTGGCTTTGTCAGCCAAGCCATCAAGCCAATGATTCTTATCAGCAGCTAACTGTCCTTTACACATTTATTAAGACAAAATATTTTCCATTTTGATGTTCAGTCATTGTACCGAAGCTAGACAGGAAAATAATTATATTGGCACATGGAAAGTGCCCTATTGTAATATCAACAATTAAAACCTGTATTTCTGTTGCATTGATGATATATTTTTAATATGCTACTATGTACAATGATTTAGAAAAATTGCTTTCGGAATATAAATCCATTTTGTCCAATATAAACCTTATATCTGAAAAAGAATTTTTTTTAAACTAATTAGTATCCACATGCAATCTTAGCTCTGCCTGAAGTTTTAAATGTCCATGGATTTGAAAATTAAGTGTCATCTGTTTACTATTCTCAATTGTCAATAAAAGACTAGCATAATGAAGCACATTGAAAAAAGTGCCTCTATGAAGCTAATATAGCTCTGACTTCAGTAGAGAAGGCAAAAGGGAAAAATTGAGGTCTTTGCAATATACTAGTTTAACTCTTTAAACTTCTCCAAGCTTTTGGTTTCCCAATCAATGTACGTATGTTTGTAAGATATAGTTTTATGCAGTTAAGTAGGTGAATGTTATATATCTTTACCAGTTTATATAAAACAGCGGACAACACATATTGGAAAACATTTGTCTTTTTATCTGGAATCTTATGAGTTTAAACATGCTGGGTTATCACCAACATGTTATTGTCTCATCCAACTGCATATTTTATTTCATGTGTGTCTTTATATTGGCTTTTAGTAGTTTGTAGTTTAGCGTAACAATGTTTTATGAGATAATATGTGATGACTTCTCAAATTTTGAGATAGACTTTATGCAGTTTTCAATATTAGGAATTCACAAACTAGGGAGAATGAAAAGAGCTGCATAATAAAGTAGATTGCCATATTAAATCAAATTTTCAGTAGAGGTTATATCTGTAGTGCAGATATATTAAATATCTCAATTCAATCTACTAAATTTCGATTCTCAAAAATATTTGATGTTTAAAGAGTTATGGAACATTCAGTTATTTAACAACAGTAGTTCCAGTCATAAGAAAAAAAAAGTTATATTCATAAACCATTTAATAAAATAAAGTGTACATTTTAGAAATTTCTGTAAATAACCCAATATTTATCGAATCTATGTAAAATATTTTGTGAGATGTGTAAAAACCAAATTAAAAAAATGTTTAATATATTTGGCAAAGATCTGCAATTTTATTAAAGGAACCTATCTTAAGTTTTATAGTTACAAGAAAGGCTGAACAATAAAGTTTAAAAAATTTCCGAATAAACATAGAACAAAAAAAATGTAATTGATAACTGATACAATTACATAGTGAATAATGAAACCTTTCCATTTACTCAACTTGTTTGTTGATTTGATAAAACAGTCGCTGCTTGTTATCTTTCAATTTGGTGAAATTCACACAATTGCACCCAAGATTAGATTCTTTTGCTGCCTACGAAACAGTTTAATCCATCTTGGTAAACACTACTCAGAAATATACTTTAAGTTATTATTTTGCTTTTAATAAAGTTTAGAACAGTTTACAGTCTTAGTTTCATAGAAATATCAATAAGTTACAGAAGATTCGTATCATAGAACTAAATCAGAATATCTTTCATGTCAACTGAACTAGCCTTTACATGCATAAATTTTTGAATTGGAAAGTATGTGCAAATAATTTCATAGAAGAAAAGTAAGGATTGGATGTGGTTTGAGAAAATTGTTCAACTATTCTATAAGTTCAAAACAAGTAATGTTTTTAATAGCAATAGATTTTTCTCTATTGGTAATTGTCCAATAAATTATCAGTTTAATAATTGCATTACTGTTACAATGTACATAACTACATGTGTGTAGTATGAAATTTATAAATTCAGTTATGATCAGACAACAATAATTAAATGTAATGAAAAAAATTTGAATTTTTTTTAAATATAAAATGTAGGGACTGATTAGTTGACATATACAGGGTGATTCAAAACTTATCGTTCAAATTTCGTGGGGAGGTAGGGAATACGTCAGGAAACCGATTTCACATAGGAAAGAATGTATGCATGCGTATGTAGAGGGCGCTGTGTGTACCCAACCAGTGTACAGCTCGCCCGACCACTCCCGCTGTCATCAGTGTACGAGCTGACTTACTAGTGATAAGATGAATCGTTTTACGCATCAAGAGCTAGCGGATATGCATCTCGCATATGGGGCAGCTGGCGAAAGCGGCCGGCGAGCTAGGCAAGTTTACGGAGACCGATACCCCAACAGAAGAATACCGCAGCATCAAATGTTTGCATGTGTGCATCACAATCTGCGCGAACGTGGTTCACTGCGCAGCAACATGCAGGATACGGGGAGAAGACGACTGACGCGGACTGTCAACGTCGCAGAACAAGTCCTACAGTCCATCGAAGATAATCCGAATACCAGCACACGAGCTATTGCTCAGCAGCTTGGGGTCTCTCGGTCAGCAGTGTGGCGGATACTGCACGAGGAACGTGTGCATCCTTACCATCTGCAAAGGGTGCAGTTACTGCATCCTGACAATTATCCGAAGCGTGTGGAATTTGCACAATGGTTCATGCAGAAAGGTGCCGTGGACCCCAGTTTTCCAGCTTCTGTCCTTTTTACAGATGAAGCTTCATTCACTCGTGAAGGTGTGTTCAATACACACAATTCACATGTGTGGGCTTACGACAGCCCGCATGGTACGAGAAGTCACGCTGCGCAACATCGTTTTGCCGTAAATGTGTGGGCTGGAATCATTGGTGACTGTTTGTTGGGACCTTACTTGCTACCGCCCCGATTGGACGGCCGGAAATACCTAATATTTCTCGAGACAGTGTTACCGACTTTTCTGGGCACTGTTCCTGCGCATATCCGCCGAGATATGTGGTATCAACATGACGGGGCTCCAGCCCATAGCACAATTGTTGCGCGTGATTACCTGAACCGAACATTCAGAGCTCGATGGATCGGTAGAGTGGACCGATCGCTTGGCCACCCAGGTCACCTGATTTATCGCCCATGGATTTCTTTTTGTGGGGGGCCATGAAAGACCATGTGTACGAGACCCCCGTCGACAGTGAAATGGACCTCGTTGCACGAATAGTGGCCGCCGCAGGCATTGTCCGTGATATGCCAGGCGTTTTTGAAAATGTTCGGGGGTCAATGCAACAGCGCTGTGAATCCTGTGTCTGTGTAAATGGTCGCAATTTTGAGCACCTACTGGGAACCTGTACTTTACCTTGTTGGAATAAAAGTCACATTCGTTACCACTTAACTGTACTGTTTCCTTGTGTTCACTTTACTTGTCCATTTTGTTCATGTAGATGACGTTTGTGGACATACTTTCCTATGTGAAATCAGTTTCCTGACGTATTCCCTACCTCCCCACGAAATTTGAACGATAAGTTTTGAATCACCCTGTATAATGCTTTTATATTAGCCTACCTGGGGCAGGGGTTGGCTCAGTCTGTAGTGCATTAGACTCATAATCTGTAGTTCCCAGGTTTGAATCCCACCTGGGCCAGTGTTCAGATTTATCTACACTTAACCACCAGGGTCTGTAAATGGTAGCTAGACCAGGCACATATATTCTGTTTACCACTTCCCTGTGACGATGCATAGAACCGGCCAAGCCTAGCAACTATAGTACGATCGCCTTCTCATGGTACAGGCCATCAGTACATTTCAAAAGAGCGATTCTCTTCTTGAAGGGAATGGGAGAGCTGCCAGATCAGTCAGGCCTATTGATCTGGTCATCTGTGTCCACAATTTCTTTCTTTTTTTCTGCCATGCTGAGGAAGCTCTAAGTGGATTGTTTGAAAATCAGTTGTTCAAAAACCAATTCTTTGAAAGTTAATTGTTCAAAAATCAGTTCTTCGAAAGTCAACTTATAACTTATATTTGAGATGCAAGGTGGTTTGTGTTTCTGCACTGATATTTCAGGGCTGATGGAAGAAATTGAAACAACTCTCGAAAGGAAGGGCGTCTATTTATAGATTCGTCAAAATTCAGCTTAAAAGCTGTCCTTTTGCAAAAGGAAACCGAAAAAACCTTCCGTTCCAGTGACACATGCTGTGGGAATGAAGGAAACTTATGAAAGCATGGTAAAAATACTCACTGCTATATGACCAGTTTAAGTGGACAATATGTGGTGACCTAAAAGTCATATATTTCTCTTGCTCGTTCTTCAAGGAGGCTTCACAAAATGTTGCTGTTTTCTGCATTTGTGGGGCAGTAGGGCCAGAAAGGAACACTACAAAAGACTGGTCCAAAAGAGATGTTTTTATTCCTGGAAAGAGTAATGTGAGGTATAAGCCTCTAGTTGACCCCTTTGATGTTCTGCTCCCATCGCTACATCAAACTGGAACTTATGAAAAACTTTGTAAAGGCTATGGACAAAACTGGTAAAGGGTTTTTGCACTTGAAGGAAAATTTTTCGAAACCAAGTGATGCCAAACTCAAAGAAGATATCTTTGTTGGTCCTCAGATCAGGAAGCTACTGAATGATACTGTCTTCAAAGAAAAACTGAATATGAAGTAGCGCACTGCATGGAAATCCTTCACGTCTGTGGTCCAGGGTTTTCTGGGGAATCACAAAGAGGAAAACTACCATCAGCTCATTTAAAATCTCAAAAACTATGAAAATCTTGGCAGCTGAATGTCTTTGAAGATCCATTCTTCTTTCCCAAGAACTTAGGAGTTGTCAGTGATGAACAAGGGGAAAGATTTCGCCAGGATATCCGAATCATGGAGGAGAGATAGCAAGGCAGGTGGGACACGACAATGATGGGTAACTACTGCTGGTTCTTGCAGAAGGAAGATGCCTCAACACATAAAAGACAAAAATGAACTTCTTGTAAGTATAAAAGATCCTTATCCATGTTTTTAATGTTATTTCACTTGTTATTTTTTATTCAATGGTCTATAACTCTGACATTTCTATTTTTTTTTTGTTGTAATCATGTTAATGGGTTTTAAGTTGCAATTTAATAAAACAGTTACATTTATTTTCATTTCCCAGATATGTGTATTTTTTGAAATTTGAAATACATCAATCTGTAATTAAAAAAAAAACTTACGTGATGCAGATTTTTCACAGCCATATTTGAATTCAGCACCCCAAAATTAGTTTAAAACATCCTATTTGACCAATGTTACAAAAAAAGTTTCAATTTGTTGTCTAGTGTTATTGAGTTATAGGCTGGTTGTAAATGTTTCATGCTAGGGCCACTTCATTCTCAGTTTGCTCATTGTTATCAGTTGATTTGTAACATGCAGAAGTGTTACTTAATACACTTTGTCTTCCACATTTACAATGAAGAATGCACAGATATTCATTTTGCATTCAGATTTGGAATGGAAATAGTAGGAGTGCTGTAACATAATATTGATTTCACTTTACAAATAGCAGAATTCCATATCAACATATATTTTACAATGCTCACTGGTTCTTTCCCATGAGGAGCAGATTGTTAACAGC
The DNA here is from genome assembly GCA_038380435.1 of Ryuthela nishihirai. NCBI lineage: Eukaryota > Metazoa > Arthropoda > Arachnida > Araneae > Heptathelidae > Ryuthela > Ryuthela nishihirai. The sequence continues at coordinate 42,478,550 of JAWZYU010000006.1, forward strand.
AATAGTATATAAGAGACACTGGTATACTCAGTGCATAGCTGACATTACATATACGAAGATTTCCTATGAAGACTGGTATTTCACATTCACAGGTATGGTAGACTTACACATTGTTAAATATTCAGATTTTCATAACTCTTAATAAACGTGTAAAAGATCAGTTAGCTGCTGATAAGAATCTTTGGCTTGATGGTTTGGCTGAAAAAGCCGAGGAAGCAGTTCGACAGCACAACAGCAGAGAGCTGTACCAGATTGAAGGATAAACAAGGTAAGGTTATAGAAGGTGAGCATTCTGTCATGGCTAGGTGGGCTGAGCATTTCAGTGATATTCTAAACAATGCAGTTAGTTCTATTCCCATTGTTTGCAATGATGATAGATGCATTGGTGGCTTTAAGGTTGGCCCTATAACACAATCTGAAGTTATTTTGGCTGTTTCTAAACTTAAACTTCATAAATCCCCAGGGGTAGATGAAATTACTACAGAAATGCTTAGAGCTGGGAATGTTTCGGTTACCACTTGGATGACTGAAATTCTGAATATCTTTCATGATAAAGGCATGGTTCCTAAGGATTTTACCAGAGCTATTGTTATCCCTATTTTCAAAAAAGATGATCGCAGTTCTTGTGATAACTACAGGGGTATTAGCCTATTCTCTGTTCCAGGTGAAGTTCTTTCCATGATTGTGCTTAATAGAATTAAGAATCTGGTTGACAGTCAATTGCGTGATGAGCAATGTGGATTCAGAAGTGGTAGGGGATGTGTAGATCAGATATTTTCACTTAGGCAGATTCTTGAGAAATGTTTAGAGTTTCAGAAACCTTTGGTTGCTAGCTTTGTTGATTTCAAAAAGGCTTTCGACTCTGTTGATCGTCATAATTTGTGGTTGATTGTGAAATCATATGGTATACCAGACAAGTTAGTTAACATAATGAAAGCTCTCTATAATAACACTGAGTCGTGTGTGAGAGTTGGTAAGGCTTGTAGCAATTGGTTTAGCATTACTTCTGGTGTTCGACAAGGGTGCATTTTGTCTCCTTTTCTCTTTAGTTTGGTTATTGATTATGTTATGTGAAATTCACTTCAAGGGAAAGATTTTGGCCTTAAATGGACTGGAGATATGAATATTTCTGATTTAGATTATGCCTTCTGGCAAATGATGTTGATGAGATGAACTCTTTCATTCGAGCTGTTGATGAGACTGGTAGTAGAGTAGGTTTGGTTATAAACAGAGAGAAAACTAAAGTGATGAAAATTGGTCAGGCAGGCTGTGATTCAGTTAATCTGAATGGTTGCAGTCTTGAGCAGGTGTCACAGTTTAATTATTTTGGGAGCTATATAACAGATAATGGTGATGTGCGGCATGAGATTAACAGATGAATAGGGATTGCTGCCGGGACTTTTAAGAATCTATGGAGAGTGTGGAGAAATAGGCGTATACACCTAAAGACTAAAATTAGACTGTATAACAGTTTGGCTCTTTCTAGGGTTAGTTATGTTAGTGAAACTTGGACACTTTGTAAACAGGATAAGAGGAAACTAGATGCTTTTGATTTCAGATGCTTACGCAGTATCTTGGGCATTACAAAGTTGAACCACCTAACTAATGATGAGATTAGGCAAAGGAGTTTGCAACCTCCTTTAAGCAGCATATTGTGCAGAGAGAGACTCCGTTGGTTTGGCCATGTTGCCCGTATGAATAATTATAGATTGGCGAATAGGGTTATGAGCAGTGTGCCTAAAGGCCTCAGAAAGAAGGGGAGACCTAGGATGTGGTGGGCAGACAATGTCAAACAGGACCTTGTTAGAATTGGTGTGCAGTGGCCAGATGCAGTAGATGTAGCTCAGGATAGACTTGCTTGGAGAACTAAATTGCACGGTGTGGTTGGACCTCCGTAGCCCATGGCTGCTTGAGGATGATGATTAAATACTAAATCAATATTGTTGAAATTGGAGCTTTTTAATTTATTCCCACATTTTTTCATAAAAACTTATTTTAGAAGTTATCGAGATTTTAAGTTTCCTATTGACATAACATTGGGTTTAACAATACAATACAAAGACTTGCATATACAAACAGAAAACAATATTAGCACAAGTCAGAAAAAGAATAGAATATAAATAAAATAAAAGTTACATATTAGCAGACCTTTGAGCAATTTTATCATTTAGGATGCCAAATTGAATTATTACATTCAGAAAAATGTCTTTAGTGGTAAAAAATGTGTCATGTTAAAGACAAAATATTATTGTATAGCTTTAAAACAATCATCAATATTTGAAGCAGTAATAATGGCGTTTTTCACTTCAATTTAAGAACACTATATGAACATTCATTTCTAATTTCATTAGGTAAGGAATTAAATAATCTGGGGGGCAGGGGGGGGGCTCAGTCGGTAGCACGCCAGGCTTGTAATCTGTAGTTCCCAGGTTCGAGTCCCAGCTTGGTCAGCGTTGAGATTTATCTCTGCAAAATTCCCTGCCCTGTCCACGGTCAGTAGGGGACACTGATGGGCTTGGAAAGGCCGCCATCTGTCAGATGGGACGTTAAGCCGTGGCCTCGTGTGCAGGAGAGCCATACCCTGTACACGTTAAAGAACATGCTGGATGACCTTGACGGGAGGCTACCATCTGTCTCCCAACAGCTGTTCCAGTGGGTCCCCTCCCCCAACCTTCTCTGAGCCTTCAGGGTCCATGTGACCTGGCCATTTAGCCCATGGTGTGCAAAAAAAGTGCTGCTCAGAGGTAAAATAACCCAAATAATCTGAGAGCTAAATATAAAAAGTGCTTATGAGCTATTTCTTTACTCTAGGGATTACAAATAAAAGGCCAGATTGATGAGTAGTACACTCTTTACATTTAACTTGTAAAAGTGTTGGATTTTTAAAAACAGCTGTAGTATATGTAGTGATCTCAGACTAAGAATTTTATAATCACAAATAACTTTAGTCATATAGACTTTATTATGAAATGTCATAACTTTTAAGAATTTATATTGTACTTTACTAACACATTTAATAATATTCGTATAAGTACCCCCCTCCCAGCTAGTCAAAGCATATTTTAAAAGAGACTGTATCCAAGCAAAATAAAGAGTAATTAAAAATCTACCAGAGATAATTTTTCTTAAATGGTACAATCTGACTAAGTAAAATCATACTTTATTTACTAGCTATTAACATGTGATTTCCATTTAAAATTGCTGTCTATTAAAACTCCAAAATATTTTGTAGTTTTAATTTGTTTGATTTCAGGGCATTCACAAGAAATTTTGTTGACATAATGCATACTATGAAATTGTAATTTATTTAAAAAAGTTATTGGGGTGAGTGAAAAATACATAAAGCATGTTTTATCAGAGTTAATTTTTAATCATTATAAATATCAAGAAATAAATCATGTTGATTTCCTTTTATGTAAACCCAGCACTGTATCATCAGCATATGAAATCAATTTTCCTTTTAGATTTTAATAAAAAAATCGTTTATATAAATTAAAAATAAAATGGATCCTTGTGGAACTCCTTTGTTAGTATTTTAGTATTTTCACCATTATTAATAGAAACCTTTTGATAGCGTTCAGATAAATAAGATTTAAACCATCTCCATAAATTTCCCCTAATTCCTAAAAAATGTAATTTCTTTTAATAAAATATCATGTCTAACTGTTTCAAAAGTTTAGATATGTCAAGAATTAGGGCTACTGTTTTTTCAGAATTATTTATCCCTTGATAAATACTGGTAGTAAACGCTAAGATAACATGTTCAGTACCTAAACCTTTCCTAAAACCGAACTGATAATAAAGGTTGTAACTTAACTTTTGGGCATCAGTGTAATTGTTGAATATAAAACATCTCTTTTCAATAATTTTTTTTGACAGATGCTTCTGGACAAGGTAAAGCAGTCCCTAAAACAATGGATCGGGGCATGATAGATTTGACTTCACAAGAAAGACTTGCTATATATAATTTTGTAGTAAGTAAAGCAAAGGCAACCAACAAGCCAACTGATGTAACAGTAGAAGATCTCCTTTTTGACTTTGAAAATAAAAATGATAAAGGTATGCAGTGAATTAAATACTCATATTTTATTAAGAGTTTTAACTATTTAGTTTGTAGTAATATATACAGGGTGAATCTGAAAAAGTGGGCAAAACTTTACGGGGTGGTAGAACGCAGCTATACGAGCAACATTCGTCATAGAATGTATGGTCGGAACGTAAGCGGTGAGAAGTTAAAAGGTAGTTTTCCACTGTCACATTTAAAGAATGAACACAAGAAGGAGAGGAGATACTTCAGAATACATTTTATTAACAGGAATGTAATTGAGGTACATGCTCAAAGAAATTGCTCAAAAGAGCTGCCGCCAGCTGTAATGCAGGCTTCACACCTGCGGGATAGGGACCGACACACATTTGTGAAGACACCAGGCATTTCCCGAATATCGCCGGCAACAACGGCGATCCTGGCGACTAGATCCATATCGGTTTCAATGGGGCACTCGTAGATTAGGCTTTTCATATGGCCCCACAGGAAAAAGTCCAAACACGAGAGATCCGGCGATCTTGGTGGCCAAGCTATGGGACCACCTCGACCAATCCATCGCCCTGGGAACATTGCATGTAAAGTGTTTCACACATCTAAGCTGAAGTGTGCAGGCGCACCGTCATGCTGGAACCACATTCTCGACCTGCTGGGGGTTGGAATCAGACGCAGCAGCTCCGGCAACACCTCTCGTAGGAATGTGTTATACGATTTGCCGTCCAGACGGTGTGGCAGGAGGTATGGGCCAACCAAATGGTCATGGAGGATCCCTGCCCAAACATTTACGGAGAACCGCTGCTGGAACGAATGAGGACGTGTGGCATGCGGGTTTGTAGATGCCCACATGTGTGAATTGTGGGTATTCAAAACGCCCTCACGGGTGAAAGTGCACTCATCCGTAAACAGAACATGTGCGCCAAAATCTGGCTGCGCTGCATTCTGCTGGAGGTACCAACGTGCGAAATCGACACGTGGCTGATAGTCCGCCAGTGACACCACTTGTACCTTCTGCGTACGATAGGGGTGCATTCCTTCCTCCTGTAGCACACGGCAAACCGACATTTGGGACACGTGTACTGCACAGGAAACCGCTTGCATGCTCCATCCCAGTCGCTCTTCCACCCTATGCAGAATGTCCTCTGCAAGTTGCGGTGTCCTGACACTCCTTTCACGCCCTGCGTCTTGCTTGGCCACGGCGAAGGATCCCGTTTCACACAGCCGCCGATGCAAACGCTCGAAGGTTTTCTGATCTGGAGTGCATCTCATTGGAAACTGGTCGCGGTAACATCTCTGTGCCTCACTTGCATTCCCGTCCGCTGCACCGTACACAAAGTGCATATCCGCCATTTCGTGGTTAGTATAACCAGCCATCCTCTCGACAATCCACGGTAGAAATGCTGTTGGGTGCGAGGACCGACCCTTTTATACCATTTCCAATGCCACCTAGCGGCTCGCCGTTTGCGTTCCGCCCATACTTTCTATGACGAATATTGCTCGTATAGCTGCGTTCTACCACCCCGTAAAGTTTTGCCCACTTTTTCAGATTCACCCTGTATATATACAAGGTGTTTCAAAACTCTCTGTACAAATTTCAATGGGAGATGGGGAACACCAAGACAAACCTTATTCTTCTATGAATATATGTTCACTGACGTAACTCTTTGGTGCTAGAGGGGCTTAAATAAACATGTTTTGAACAACATGTTTAGTTAAAGAAAGTGCACAAAGTTGCGACCGGCAACAGCATCGAAGCATTGATTGCCATACATGTTGAAAGATTCCTGGAATTTGGCGAAGTTTCAGCGGTGAGAGCGATTCTTGCGAGGTCTTCGTCTGAGTCAATGGGAGTCTCGTACATGAGATTCTTCATGTGTACCCACAAGAAGTAATCAATACATGTTTGATTGGGCAATCTTGATTGCCTGGTGATGGGTCCACCCTGGCCTATCCATTGGCCCTCAAAAGTGGTGTTGAGATAATCTCGCACACCATTGCTGGTGTGCTGGTGCCCCATCGTGTTGAAACCACTTCATTTGTGAATAGCCATGGGAACATCTTCCAGCAGTCTTGACAATGTTTCTTCAAGAAATACCTGATAAATCTGCCCATTGAGTCAGGGAGGCAGCAGATATGGCCCACTCAAAATGTCATGGACGATACCTGCCCAAACATTGACTGTGAACCATTTGTTGATGACCATGCGCCATTGTGACCTGAATTTTTGTGTGCTCAAACATGAGAATTATGCACATTTAAACACCCTCACGTGTGAAAGAGGCATCATCTGACAAGAGCACATGTGCCAGAAAATCAGGCTGCACTGCAGTCTGCTGCCGAAACCAGCGCACGAATTTCACACAAATAGGGTAATCCTGAGGTTGCAATGTCTGGACTCTGACGATGAAATGGATGTAACTGCTGCTCATGCAACACTCTTCACACAAGGGCATAGTTCACACCGAGGCTATGTGCAACAGTTTGTGTGCTTGTGCCTGTATTGTCCTCAGTCCACTGTAGGATCTCTTGTCAGGAGTGAACATGGTTCTCTCCCAACCAATGTCATATATGTTTGCATGGAATGTTCCAGTTTCTCGCAGTTGCTGGTGCAAACACAAATATTTGGTGGTTTGGCACACATCAATTTGGAAAGTGATGTCAGTACAACCTCACAGCAGCTCTTCCATTTCCATTGGCAGCCCCATATGCCAGTTCATGTCAGCCATCTCAGCAGTTGTGAAACACTCCATGTGAGCATTGTGAAACACTCCATATCTTATACAATCCTGTAGCTCTCTATTAGCCTCAGTCATCAACTAGTCTTTTTCTAGCATGTGCATTTCATGGATGTCTAGAAGACATTCAAAAAGTTATTGACATGCATCTGCAGAACAAAAACCATTGCACTTACCTCAACAAAACTTTTGCTGTTCTTCAAAATACTCTCCTCCACATCTATGTAAAGTTGCAGATGTTTACACCAATTCTGGAATTCGCTTGGTGGTACTCCTATTGGTAAATACTCCGTAACTCTGAATGAATTCAATTTGCAAGGCCAGCAAATTCCTTTTTAATTTTTGGAAACAACCAAAAATCGCATGATGCAAGATCAGGTGAATATGCAGGATAGGTTAATTTTTTTTCCTGTTCCAGGTAGGCCATAACTTGCCAGTTTTTGTGAGCAGTGGTATTTTCATGAAGGAGAACCCTTGGCATGCCTGTTGTTGTTTTTTGTTTTGTTTTTTGTCATAAAAGTATATATGAATAAGCATGAAAACAGTCATTTTGTTTATTACTGTGAATCAGTTTTAATTGTTTTTAATCTGCTATTTCAGAAGAAAAGCCAAAAAGCCATTTAGAAATTTTGGCTGAGCAAAGGGATTATAAACGGCGAAGACCATCATACAGGGCCAAGAATGTACACATCACTAAAAAATCATACACAGAGGTAAGTTAATTTGTTTTTTTTTTAAAAAAGCTGTGTTTGTAGGAAAATATTTTAGTAGCCATTAAAGTGTGACGAATATTTTTACAGACAGAATTGTTAAACTTCAAACACAAGAATTTTTCATTAGGTTATATTTATTTACATAAGACAAATGATATTATTTTAAGCATTTAACAATTTACTCATTGTTAATCATTTTATTGAAATGTTACTAATTTGTAAGAATAGATATCTGAATCAATTTGAGTATAAGTATAAAAATATTATTTTTTAAAGAAATGAAGGATTTAATGTGTTATTCTCTTACCGTGTATAGTGTTACATATGGATGTAGGTGAATCATTTAATTTGTGGACTGCTGTCACCAAAAATATGCAGCTTTTCATACCAGTCAATACATGATAAGCTCACCAGACAAAAATATGTCACCCCTGGCTGAATGCCTAATAGCGCATAATGCCTCCATGCAACCAAAGAACAGACTAAATCCTGTCTGGCATGGATGGCACTAGTGTGTGGATGTAGTGCACATCAATATTCATCCACTCTTCTTGCAGTAAATGCCGCAGTTCAGACAGATTGGCTGGATTGTTTGGATGGCGCTTCACTCGTTGTCCCAAATAGTCCCACAAATTATCTATGGGATTCAAATCCAAGAATTTGGCGAGCCAGTCAAGATGTTCGAAGGCTTCAGAATGCTCATCATGCCAATCCAACACACTTCAAGCCCTGTGCACGGGACAATTGTCATCTTGGAAGACTGGGGTATCCTTCTGGTGTTCACTGTGGAGATGCTGCACAAAAGGCAACATGTAGTCTAGCAGAATCGAATTCATATAGCCCTTTTGGTTCAAGTGTGACGTCACCACAACCAAAGGACCCATTTCCTTGTATGTGAAACATCCCCAGAATATCAGAGCCTCCTCTAACTTGAACAGAACCTTGCACACAGTCTGCATGGAAGGCTTCATATGGCTTACAATGTACCTGTTGCCTCACATCATTCGAGTACAAGCAAAATCGTGACTCATCAGACCAGATCACATGCTTCCAAGAGTTGACAGTCCAGTATTTGTGGCACTGCACCCACTATAGCCATGCAGCCTTGTGCAGAGCTGTTAACATGGTTTTCTGTGGTACTCTGCTCTAGATATCCATGGCATGCAGTTCCCTTCAGAGTGTTCTTTCGAAACAGCTTGTTGTAGACCTGCATTGACTGACTGGAGCAATTCCTGCCTCGTTGCAAAGTTATTTGCCCTAACAGTGCATGACATATTGCAGCGGTCCCTATTGGTGAGCACAGTTTTTCTGCTGCAGTTCTGGTGACGATTAGTGGTGGACTGCGATGTATGCCATTGCTGGAAGATCCTTTGGCAGTACGTTTTGACACACCTGCAAAGGCAGCAACTTCTTGTACCCTATGCCTTTGGTATGACCCATGTTTCATGGAGCGACTAACATACACATGGCAAACTATCACTTGTCACTATACGAACCCCATAGCACACGGCACAGCTATTTGTAGGACACAGGTTGTAAGGTAGTTTCCAACCATTTCTTTTGGTTGTAATCCCACCTCATCCATACGGACGCTTTTTTGCAACATTGACTTCAATGACTGCAGTATTTTGATATTCAAGCTCCGTACTAGAGCCCCACCCCTTGTGGGGGTAAGAGTGGACTAAGCTCCAGCAATTTGCTGATACTTTTAAAACCAGATGATCAAACTGATTTTTCTTGTGGAGTACCAAAAGAAGTTTCCTTTCTGTTCAAGATATTCAATGAAATGGAAAAATAAAGATGTAATAATTATCTGTTTTTTAGTAATAGTCCAAAAGGGACTATGCCTCTCATGAATTATAAAATGAAAAAAAAAAATAGGATCTTCACTTTTCTGTTTCAGTAAGCTATTGTGATGCAGATGTTGATTGGCAGATTAACAGATTGGTGACCTAGCATTTTACCACCTTCAGAGAATCCTGTCTTTATTGCTATAGAACTGGAAATAAATGAAAAAAAAAGATTTAAATAATGTATTGATATTAGAATGGCAAAATGATTTACATGTTCTATTCCACTAACTTTATTGGGAGAAGTTGTTAAAAATCTCACTTCTCTAAAATTAGTTAAATATATCTCACTTATCCTTTTTCTTAGAATTGGAAAATGCAAAAGAGTAAAGATCCTAGTTTCTATTACATATGTATCTATTCTCTTTTTTTTGTGTCTAATTTGTGGGATATATAGATAAACCTTTTGGTCTCTGTTGTTGAATAATAGAGAATTACAATAAGTTCTAATCAAAAATATAACATAGATGACAATCACAGCATTACCTGCTGACTTTTCAACGTTGATAAATCTATAAATATTTTGCGGAAAACATTTCGCCGACATAAGGGACTTCAACCTGCATCTCTCCAGAAACATGCCAGAGTATTCTTCCATTGACTAATGCCAGCTCTGTCTGAAGAAACATGCCAGAATATCTCTGGCATGTTTCTGGAGAGATGTGCGTTTAAGTCCCATTATGTTGGTGAAATTTTTTCTGCAAAATATTTGTTTTATCAACGTCAAAAATATAACAGAAATTCTAAGGTAATAATAAAGATAGAATTGCATTGTATTGTATTTTTAAATGATGTAACACAGTGTACAAGTTTATTTTTTTATATAAATTAAATGTTCTTTATTATTGTAGTATGTAGCATGACATTATCTGTTTGTTTCTTCAACTTAAGGTATTTTTTTACTGGTCACTAAAGTTATCCATTGTTGAAGGCTGGATGTCTTAATTAACCCTTACCATATATATATATTCGTGTTGCATAAGGGATATAGGTGGATTAACAATCCTCATTTTTATAAGCATGGTTCACATAAGTTATTTAAATAATACAGTAATTAGTATTTACTATTGATTGCATTTTAATATTTTTTATATGATTCTTTTGATTACTAAATGCAAATATCACATTACAGATTATGAGAGAGGTCATTGAGAACCAGGTATCATATCTTACTCAAACTGAGAAGCAAGATGAAGTTTCTGTTAATGAAAGGTAAATTTATTGTTAGTTGCAATTTTTGAAACAAATATTTGCATATTCAAGAATTTCTATTTATCGGTGACTAGGGCCTGGTGAGAGAAGGCAAATTCTCTGCAATCTAAATTTATACCTTTTGTTTTAATTTGAATTACTACTGTAACTGCATTTTGAAATTGCTAATTTGAATTACTACTGTATGCATTTATAAATCTTCACAATATCTTACCTCAGATGAAGCATTTTGTTTTGTTGAACACAAACAAGAATTGTCCAAGATATATCAGTTTTTAGCTTATTTTCAGTTATAAGTAGTTTTGTGTTATACAATATTTCTAAGTGACACATTCTTTAGTAGCAATATGATATTCCAGTGTTATTAATTAATTTTATACAAAAAGCCAATCTTCCTGTACATTTCTTTGAAAAGTTAAATGTGTAAATAGGCATAGGTGGATCATTTAATTTGTGGACTGCCATTGCCAAATTACGAGTTAATAGATATGTGATAATAGAGCAATTCTTCAAGGGTAGGGTGTGCAAGTTGCAGTAAGCCAAACAGTATACAGCCTTCCCACTAACTGCAAATTTTTGCTTTAAAAGATAATTGAAAAGAGTTGTTGGATAATTACTGATGGAATACTATGATTCACATTTTCAAATTCTCAAGTAGTTTTACCATGTTTAGACAATGTTACAGTGGTTTATTAAAAAAATGGGAACACTTTATTAATAAGCTGTAGGCCTACTGCAGGCATTCAGAACAGATGCAATTCGACATGGAATAGACATAAGTCATGCACATATGGGACCATTCTTTCTGTAAAATATGGCCCAACTGTGCTACTGATGCTGGAGGTGGAAAGTGATCTGACCTTGCACTCCAGATATTCCCACAAATGTTCAATAATATTGAGGTGGCCATGGTATCTGCTGTACCTCATTCTCTCCAAACCACAACTTGACATGTTTCACGTTATCTGCTTGAAACTAGGGATGGTCATTAGGGAACAATGTCCGCATCATTGGGTGCAGGTGGTCCCTGAGAATGGATTTGTATGTTGTGGATGTGACATGACCCTGCAGAATAACTAAATGGCCCTAAGGAATGCCACGATATGGCACCCCTCAGCATCAGGAATCCACCTCCATGCTTTACAGTCGGAAACAGTCTGGGTGGTATGCTTCTGCAGGTTTTCATCAGACATACTCTATCGGTGATGGGAAACAATGTGTAGCACAATTCATCATACCAGATGACGTTACTAGTCTTTAGTATCCCAGTTTTTATGTGCTTTGCACCACCTTACACACTTTGTTGCATTGATGTTAGTAATCACAGGTTTGTGGATTTCAGCACGGCCATAAATGCCATCATGATGAAGTTCCCAATGAACTGTTATGACAGAAATGGGATCATTCCGACTGGTGTTCAACTCTGCTTCCATTGTACAATCTGTGCCAACATTTGCATCTCTATCTGGCAACTTTGTATGATGTCCACAATTTGCATGTTTGTAGGCAACATCCTCTCCTTTTTGATAAGTACTCGTAATCTTCGATACAGTTCCTTGTATTACACCTACTTTTCACTGTTCTGGTTACTGAAGCTCCTGCAAGATACACACCAATGATCATGTTTATTTGGAGGTCACTAAGAATCTGACATTGTCAACAATTACACCACAACAGCTGTTGCACCTGTGGCATTGCTACATGATAACTGACATTGTACTTCTCCCCTTTATTACCTCACATCGCAAGTGATATTGTCCCTGTGATATGGCGCATTGCATAGAGTACATGCAATGTAACGTATCCACATCACTGGGGACCATGGTGGAAAATAATGGAGCCCAGTCAGTTTCCATTATTTTGATAAAACCCTGTAAATCTGCAAAATGCAATACTTTAAAGGAATATTGCAAGCAACCTATTTGTGTAGAAATTGGAAATTTTGGCAGTAGAGTGTCAAGATATTGCACTAACAGCAACAACTGGTAACTGCCTCTGAAGTAACCAATCCATAAGATTGTTTGGAAAAAATAATTCAACGGTAAAAATCAAACAAGAACACAGTTCCATTTTCATAAAATTATTCTCTAGCACTTTCTCCTCTATTATTTTTAATGGGATTTTAAATAGGACCTCCTTCGATTCTGCTTGAATAACATTACAGAATTGCATTTTGAGATGTTCAATATTTCAAAACATGAGTTTCAGCAGTGGGAAAAGGTGCTGTATTAGCTCCCAAGGGTATAACAGTGATTAAAACCTAAGTTTAAGCCTACATCTTTTATTTTTTCCTCTGTTTTAACCACTGTTTTTGCATGATTATGATTTTTTACTATCTTTCCTAGATCCTATATACCCATTTTTATTGTTGAGTTATACACTTGTTGATTCTTTGTATTCATCTTTATTGTGCTGTTTTGTTTTTTCCAATTTTACCTTTTGTTGTGGGTTAACTGACTTTTGTCTTTTTGTTTGATGCAATATAACCTTGGCTGCTCTTGTGCCAAAAAACCCTAAATAACCAACATCTTTTTTTTATCAGTGCAGTGTAGGAACTTTTGGATTGCACCTCGTATAAAAATAAACTATAATTATATTGAAAAACCTAGAATATATGTAGAAGACATTGTAAAATTGTGAGTACATTTTTAAAAATTGTTTTGCTGTTTTTTTTTAGATCGGAGCAACAAAATAATACAGAAATTAAATTGCACGAGAGTGATGAAGTGGCTATCAACAGATGTGAGGATAAAGGGGAGAAAGAGGAATCTGATTATCAATCAAAATCTTCAAGTAATTACAAACCTAGTAGTAGATCAAGAGATAAACATTCAAGAAATTATCCTTACAAGAGACACCATCATAAGCGGAGCCGTAGCAGTTCCCGTGAGAGACATAGACATTCTGATTCCCAAAAGGGTAAACATAGAGCTCGTGATGAAGAAAGGCGTGATGAAGAAAGGCGGCACAGAGAATATTAGAAAATCAGCAAAATTGCAACTTATTTTTGTTATCCATTGTTTATTTAACTGTGTGTATACCATAAAATACAACAGCAAGTTCTATACAGTAACTATAAAGTAGTTTCTAAAGTAAATTTCTCCTAAGTCTATTTGCAATGGAGGTCTGACAAAATACTCTCTCTAGTAAACAAAGAAAAAATAATCCATGCCTCTTTCAGGATTGTAAATCATGTTGCGTTGCTCTGCAACTAAATACAATAATGACATTTGTATTTTGAAATGATATAACATTTAGTTGAATTATCATTTGAAAAATTATACTATATAGCCAGTATCTGGATCTTATTCTATGGTCATTTTGAGTCTGATTTCCATGTAATGTCATACAAACTTCTTAAGTCTGATTAGCAACATTTATGAAGCTACTAGCTGAACACACCCAGCTCTTCCCAGGTGTTACTTTTAATTTGTATATTCTTATTTTCACTGCACTAAAGGTAAGTTTTGTAAGTACTACTCCCCACTCCTTTTGACACTTTAGCACAGATTCAACACTAAGAAAATTTCCTGGAGTTTGCTTGGGTTATTTCTGACATCGGTGTGTGTTCTTATAACCTGTAACTTCTTTGTACCTATATTTTTTATTTCCGTTATGACATATTTTACTGCCCTTTAGTTCCCATAATACTTGACTACATGGTTCAAATTTGCTGCTTGGCTTATCCCTATATGCCCCAGTGGTTGGTTTAAAAATTGGGTTTTTACTTGAACTGGAAAAATCAGGTTTTTACTCGTTTCTACATAAATTGTCACTGCTCAGGTCTCTTTCACTGTGCTAAAGGTTAGTTTTGCGAGTACCCTCTCCCCCATTTTAGTACAATTTCAACTCAAAGAATTTCGTGGCATTGCAGAGGTCATTGCTGGTTCAGCACGCTCTTTTAGCCTGTGGCCAGTCTTTTATTTCCGATGTACCTGACCGAAAGAGCCCAAATTTAGTAGGTGTGTATCCCCTGCCTGATTCCATGTTGGGTTAAAAAACAGGTCCCTAGTTGCAGTGCGATGCTTTAAAATAATTCCTTTGGAAATGTGGGGAATTTGGCAGTGGCTGAGTTGGGTTGTTTTACCTCTGAGTGGCACTTTTTTTGCACACAATGGCTAAATACCCAGGTCACAAGGATCCTGAGGGCTCAGATAAGGTTGGGGGGAGGGGACCTACTGGAACTGCTGTTGGGAGACAGATGGTAGCCTCCCATTAAGGCCATCCATGTGTTCTTTAATGTGCACAGGGTATGGCTCTCCTGCACACAGGCCAAAGTTTGTCACATCTAACTGACTACAGCCTTTCCAAGCCCATCGGTGCCCCTTACTGACTGGGGAGTTTTGCGCTGAAAAATCTCAATGCTGACCCAGCTGGGACTTGAAACCTGGGAACTGCAGATTATGAGCCTGGTGTGCTACTGACTGAGCCACCCCCACCCTCTCCTAAAAACGTTTGACATGCAAATATAGTTTGAAGGATAAACTCTAAAATTTTTTTTTTTAATTAATTTCTGAGCAAGAAGGTCCTGTTTTTTTAATAGGTTCAAGCTTGGAGTATTAAATGTAGCATATGAACAATGCAGTCAGTTTGTGCTCATCGTAACTGTGAATCTATTTACATTTTCCAGTGAAGAATACACAAATATGCATTTTTGCAATGTTATTGCTGCCATTGAAGAATATGAGCAATAATTTCTTTGATGAAAAATCCCAGGTTGACGTGTTTAATCGTATTCACCAATATATACAAGAAAGTGGCCCATTTGAGTGTGAACTTTAGTGCTGAATGTCAAGTATGACCGAATGTGGATTTTGTCACCTCAATATTTCTTCTTTATATACTAGTAAACAGAATTTTCACCACCTCAGTAATGATAAACTAGTAAAACCTAAACCATTTGGAGTGAAATGGAAACTGGTTCATTCACAGGCTTCCACTCACAATCAGATGTGCAGCGATAATTTCATTCACAAGGCAGGCGACAGCACCACCCCAGAAATCAAACACTTTTTCAGACATCACTCCCTATCCATGACAGCAAGAAAGCTGATTCATACTGTTCACAATAATCAGAGTGTCAGAACTAAACAGGGCCACCCCATCAAATTTGGGACCAAATCAGTCAAGCAGCTATGGAACCATGGGGAAATTGTCAATTTCTGCCACCGATGACGTCAGACATGCCCTCCTTTTATACGAGAGTCTGGTGAACGATACACACAGAAGGATTGTATCTGTACCATATCCAGCAAAATTCAACATCTTGAAGCTGTAGATGTGGGTAGGTGGTTGGAATCCTGCTGTTGAATTGATGTGCACCCCACTTAAGTGAATTCTTAATGCAAGACTCGTAAATAAGGCTTAAGTACGAAGGGTTATATATGCCTTAGTCTCATGAGCCAGAAAAATGCACCCAAGCTGACAGAGACCATTTTGAACATACACTCTACTAGTTTTAACACAACTGCTACAATGTTCAGAATCACACTGTTTTTCTTGTATTTGGTTCAAAATACCATGATTATGATGAATTTATGTCCAAAAAAATTTTACACCAACTTTTTAAGTGTGAGTCACTTGTTTACTGCATGACCTGTAGGACAAAAACAAAAATTTGCATACTGGGTGTGCTGGTAATAACATCGCTAGACATAGAAAAGCATAGTAATAAGCAACCTGCAATGCATCGTCGATGAAATTTTGCTGCACTAAACATGATTTGTTCATGGAACCATACTTTCCTGTCACTCATAACTGTTCATTATAGCATGAATCATGGGTGAGCTATGAGGCCCAAACTAAAAACTTAGATGTGAAGCAAATATGATTTGCATTGCTAGAACAAGTTCGAATCAAATAAATTCATATGACAGTCAACATGTTATTCAACTGTATAAATTATTGTGAACAGTGTAATTTTTTTCCCAGTTCAGTGTACAATAAATACCCACAACTCTGCAATCACTGTAAACCAGACCTGTGTTGATATGACATTTCCAACTCTGAATGAACTCAGGAATAAGATGTTGAACCATTGTCCTTTGTCATGGAACACCCTGTTTTCTATATACAGTGTGTAAAATCTTAGTGACACTGCAACGTATGCTGGCAAAGAGAATGAAAAAATGTATTCCGAGTGCCATATATCATTTCATTACTATTGGCTTTACCTGAAGGCAGGGACTGGTTTAGTTAGTAGCTTACCAGGCCCCTAATCTGACTGCAAAACCCACACCCTGACCTCAGTCCATAAAGGGATACCAATGGGCTTAGGCTGCCATCCATTGGATGGGATGTTAATCTGGGTGCGGAAGAGCTATACCATGTGCACAATGAACTTTAATGGTAGGCTACCATTTGTCTACCAATAGCTATCCAAGTCTGTGATCTGGGCCTTGCCATTTAGCCCATTGTGTAGAAAAAGTTTAGTGCTGTGCAAAAAAAAAAGCAACTCTACCTCTAATATTCCAACATTGTTTAACCTCCTACTCAGCCCTCAGTGAAAGCACACTTATGAACTTGGAAGGGATGCTCGTCTATCGGATGAAACATTAGTTCAAGCCTTGAGCCATAATTCTTGTGCAATAAAGGAAAAGCTTCTAGTTGGCCAGTTACTGCCTACTAGCTGCCTATTTGGTCCCTTTCCCTTACTGAACTCCTGCATTCTTGAGGATTCAAAGTGTGGCACGTTTGAAGTGACCACCATTAGTTACAGGGTCGGCTCGTCCATTAGGCCACCTGGGTCACCAAAAATACGCAAAAAAATAGTTTCAGATTTAATATATATAATTTGTCAATCTAAATAAAATGTTTGTTTTGTAATCATTATTTGCCATGTTACATAGATAATCACAGCATTTACTTTGCGAATGAGGTCTACGTCGGCTGCTTGAGTATTGTCATTGGTAATTTTAACATAGTGGTCACCATCCAGAATCTTAGCGTTATCCATTATAGCGATAACACAAATGTGCATGCAGTGAATGCTGAGCTGCTGCAGATAGTTTCCCATTTCAAAGGGGCCTGTGACACTTGATTGGCTGATTCAACCAAAGCAATCAATAGTCGAATATCTTCATTTGACTGTGGCAAGTTCAACAAGTGTATAATTCCCTGACAAGAAGTGTTTGAATTGGGGTGTGAACTTTTTATTTTACCAAGGGTTGGGTTGTTTTACCTCTGAGCAGCACTTTTTTGCACACAATGGGCTAAATGGCCAGGTACAAAGACCTCAAAGGTTGGGGGAGGGAACCCACTGGAACAGCTGTTGGGAGACAGATGATAGCTTCCGGTCAAGGCCACCCAGTGTTCCTTTTCCTTAATATGCACAGTATAGCTCTCCCACTACCGGGGCCACAGGCTTAGTGTACCATGTGACTGTCATTTCAAGTAATTGACTGGTTGGGAGGGGGGGGGGGGAGTTTTGTGGAGAAAAGTCTCAACACCAACCGAGCTGGGGCTTGAACATGGGAAGTGCAGGCTATGAGCCAGGCACGCTACTGACTGAGCCATCCTTGCCCCTATTTTACCAAGGAAAGATACTTATGACTGAAGAATGTAAGAGCAGCGTTAGATATCGAAATATAAAACGTTTTGAATATATTATATAAAAAAAAACTGAAATTTTAGACAATTTATACTAGCGACTGTTCCAGCAAGGCAAACTTTGTGTGTTGTGTTAGCTCTAGCTAAGGCAGTGGTCAGCAGTGACTTCGGTCTTAGTAGGGCATGTCCTTGTATGAGAAGGCCTGTATTAAGCTAGGAGTAGCTTCTAGGATTCTTCTGTCCTATAAGTCGCAAATCAAAAAAAAATATATTATTACCATATCGTATTTTTTACAATATATATATATGCAATAAATTAAATATAACTGAAATAGACAACTTTTCAATTGATAATTTACGACGAGTAAATCA
Organism: Ryuthela nishihirai; assembly: GCA_038380435.1. NCBI lineage: Eukaryota > Metazoa > Arthropoda > Arachnida > Araneae > Heptathelidae > Ryuthela > Ryuthela nishihirai. The sequence continues at coordinate 42,497,019 of JAWZYU010000006.1, forward strand.
ATTTAAAATAATATAAATTTATAATTGGATAGTACATCTATATATTAGGAAATTTTCAAGAAAAGTTTTTTTTTAAATACCACTAGAACGGAGAGGAACAATATATACACACACACACACGAGTAATTACAGTGGAAAGGCAAAATACTGAAGTATTGGGCTGAACCAAATGTTTGTGATTACTGGATGTGATCTGCATAACCACGTTCATTAGCAGCTACAAATGTGTGCTTTCAACAGGGGACAGTTGCTAGCGTGTTCTGAAAAACGTGCAGATTGAGAGTGATATTTATGTATGGCCAATTTGAAAATGGAAGATACGAAGGTGCATTTTCGCCATCTTACGCTCTTTGTTTTTTCAGAAGGGTAAAAACGCAATACAAATCCGAAAGGAAGATTTGTGCAGTGTGCGGCGAAAATGTAAATGACCGAACGTGTCAGAAGTGTTTTGTGAAGTTCCAACCGAGAATTTCTCTCTAGTAGATGCCCCAGGTTCAGGAAGGTCCTGCACGGTTGACAACGACCAAATCGCATTAAACTAACCAGCTCATCACCACAAGAGAGATGAAGTTACTAAAAATATTTGCAAACATCAGTTGTAAGGCATTTGTAGCAGCTGGGATAGGAGAATCTGTACGATGTGTAAGTGCCGGATTAATTGAGCGAAAAAATTTAATTGACCTCGTTTCTGCTTGTGGTTCGCACCATTACTGCAACTCAAGGCCAACCTGCATCCAAAGCAGGTCTGTGTGTGATGGGAATTGAAAGGGAATCCTTCACTATGAGTTGCCAAGCAATCAAACGATTAATTCAGATCACTATTGCTTGCAATTTGATCGGCTGAAGGCATCAATTGAAAAACGTCCGGAATTGGCAAATTGCAAAGAAGTTGTGTTCCATGAAAATGTGAGACCACAATGTGTCTTTGACCTCCCGGCAAAAATTGTGGCAGTTGGAATGTTTTGTGCCACCTGCCACATTCGCCTGATGATTAAATGGTAATGCGAGGGTGCAATACCCTCGCATTACCATTTATTCTGTTCGCTGCAAAACTTGAATCGGTTCTCCAACGAAAAACCAAAGTTCACGTTACACTGACGTAATAACGAAGCGCCTGACAGATGGCTTAAGATAATTGAACAAAATGATCGATACATTTTTTACCAACCCTTTGAGGAACGTCAAAAAATCTAATAGCTATTATTAATTAATTAAAATCTCATCCCAAAATGACAGATTTTAAATGCACTTGTCCAATCAATGCTATTCCTTTTCGCTATCTCCAACCTGCAATTTGGGCCATTTTAGACAAGTATGGTAGAGAGAGGGTTAAAGGTTTTTTTTTATATTTGAGTGAATTTTTGCTAAAATCCGAACGAACTTTTGGTTCAACCCTATAGAAAGAATAAGAACGTCTCAGAGTTGTTTTGTTAAATATTTCTTAGCCGAAAAAAACAATATTTGCATTACGAAATGTTTTTTTCAGTCCTATTCCGTTAAATCAATATCAAGCACTTTCCAAATTTTTTTCCTACATTCGGGCGCTGCATATAGTAGTCAAAGTGTCCAACAAATTTTTTAGTCGCAAGCCGTCACTGATCAGTTATCATGCACAAATGATGGTCACAAATTAATGCCCAGGGGGCAATTATTTGGTGACTAGCATAGGCATCTGTGATGCAATGTTGCGGATCTTACAATCCCACTGCTAGGGTGGCATTGTTGAACAAGTTGGACTAGAAATCTCTTGTTTGAAGGAAAAAGTGACATCGCCCACAGCTTTCATAATGTTACGACAGAAGGAATCTGGCAACCGAAAGCAAAAAGTTTCAGCCAACGAATAAGAACTTTGGGAGAATTTGGAGAAGGAGAGTGGAGCGTTAACGGTCGTTGTATTGTAACGGTCGGTGAGTTCGAAAATGCACGGTGAGCTGTTCTGAGACAGTGCGCGTAAGTATCAAGAAGTAACTTGATGTGTTGTGTATACGCGGAAGGATAAAAGTGGATCTTTTATCGTTAAGTATCAAGAAGTAACTTGATGTGTTGTGTATACGCGGAAGTATAAAAGTGGGAACTTTTATGGCTAACTTCGAATGTCTACACGGACTGTCTTTTTGTTCGGCTATTGTGTGAAAAGTTATTAGCACAGGACGAGAATTGGTTTACGAGTGAAGATCTTCGGGTGACCTGGTAAATCAAGTAAAAGGTAGTATTTAGTAAAATACACAGAGCTGATATTGTGTGCTCTACGCAGGAAGATTGATGACTTGTGCATGTTAATAGTTGATTTGTTGATAAGATACTTCATCCATATTTCCTTTGTAACAATTTACCTTGTATTGAATTTGGTTTTGAAATATAGCTTTTAATACTCACGCTCAGTGGCTATCCATTTTTGTAATCCGCAACATTTGGTGTCAGAAGCGGGATAATTTATTGAATGCCGTTAACTAGAAGTATGGATGAATTAGTAAAGTTGTTAAATGACTTGAAAGCCGATATGAAAGCCGATATAGCTGCCCAAAGCGATAAAATAGGTGACCAGATGACTGATATGGCTACACAGATGAATGACATTAAAAGTCAAAATAGCGAAATGGCCGCACAAAATAATGAGTTGAGAACTGAGATAGTTTCTCAAAAAGATGATTTGAAAGCCGAAATGGCCGCACAAAATAATGAGTTGAGAACTGAGATAGTTTCTCAAAAAGATGATTTGAAAGCCGAAATGGCCGCACAAAATAATGAGTTGAGAAATAAAATAGGTGACCTGGCCGCACAAAATACTGAGATGAGAGCTGAAGTGGCTTCTCAAATTGATAAGATTTCTGATAAGTGTAAGGACATTATGACCGAACTAAATAGTGTAAAAGATGATCTTGATAGTGTTAAGTTAGATTATAAACACGAAATTGAAATTGTAAAAACTGATTGTGAACGCCAGTTTCAGATTTTGAGAAATGAAATGTTACCTTCTGCCTGTGATAATAATAATTCTAGTGGAAATAATGTTATTACACATATCGCTAAAAATACAACTAAACCTTCTACATATGATGGTCAATCATCTTGGACAGTATTTAAAACACAATTCGAAGTTATCGCTACAGCCAATGAGTGGAATGAATTCCAAAAGGCCAGTTTTCTTGCAGCTTCCTTAAGAAATTCTGCTGCGGAAGTTTTGCAGTCTGTTCCAGAAGAAAAACGACTTGATTATCAAAGTCTAGTTTCTGCATTAGAACTAAGGTTTGGTGATAGTTATTTAAAACAATATTACGTGACTCAATTTAAACATCGCATGCAGAAAAATGGTGAAACTTTGCAAGAGCTTGCTAGTGATATTGAGCGTCTAGCTAGATTGGCTTATAGTAACTGTCCACCAGAAATTCAAGATAATTTAGCTCAATTACAATTTATTGATGCTATTGCTGACCCTGACACTCAGCAATCTCTGAGGATGTTGGAAGGTGAATCCTTAAAGTCAGCTGTGGTACATGCTATGAAATACGAGTGCTCCAGGCTTTCCTCCCGAGCGAACAAACGTGCAGTGAGATTTGTGAGTGCAGAAGAAACTGTAGAAAAGGATAATGAAATGAAAGAACTAACCAAAGCCATACTATCCGTTTTGAAAGATATAAAAGGTTCTTCTTCAAAACCTACAACAGACCTCCAGTGTTGGAATTGTGGCAAGACAGGACACATTCGTACCAACTGCACTAGGAAACGAATGAGGAGTCCAAGTACATCAACTAGACAACAGGATCAGAGAAACAGAAAATTTATCAATCTTGCGAGGCAAAGGCTGGTTGTTGATTGGTTGGCCCCAGGGGAAGTCGCCCACGTTTCAACATTGCATGGTGATAATAATGGATTAGTAGCTGATGGAGCCATAAATGGAATACCTTGCCGTATGATAGTCGACACTGGTGCAAATGTAACTTTACTCAGAACGGATATAATAAAGAAAATAATACCTCACCCAAACTTGAATAATACACAGTCTAGAATAAGCCTACAAACGGCCACTGGAGATCGTGCAAAGGTTCATGGAAAAATAGAACTTAATATTCGAGTTGGTAGCTGTCTGGTTCGCCATCCTGTTTACATCGCTGACATCTACGACGAATGCATATTAGGCCTTGATTTTCTTAAGAAACATGGATTCAACATTAGACCCAGTGATAACCTACTCATCTATGAGACAGAAGAGATTCCTCTGCTTAGCCGGACGACTGATTCTTTATCAAGCGTAACTCCAATATTAGTGACGGAAGACACAGAGATCCCAGCACAAAGTGAAGTTATAGTCCGTGGACATCGGGCGGAGACTTCTGGGGCCTTCCGATTGGCAGTTACTGATGCCTCTGGTAAAGGAGCTTTGGCTCATAATATCCTGGTTGCAAGGACTTTAGTCAGAATAGATAAAGAACAGATCCCTATCAGAGTGATGAACTGTAACAAATCCAGTAGAATGTTAAAAAAAGGTGAGGAATTAGCAATATGTGAAGCTGTTACCTGTGTAACAAGTATAAATAAAATAGAAGTTACCGATTCATATCAAAATCATACAGACATCCCGTCTCATCTTACTGAATTATGGAGAGAAACAAGACAAATATTAACTGAAAACCAAGCTGTTAAGGCCGAGAACCTATTAAAAGAATTTTCTGACATTTTTTCTGCCACATCAAATGATTATGGCCGTACTAACCTGACAGAACATAAAATCAACACTGGTGATTCTCCTCCAGTCCATCTGCCGGCAAGAAGGCTTCCATTGGCAAAAAGAGAGGAGACGGAACAACTCATAAAGGACATGAAAGCTCAGGGCATTATAGAACCATCACAGAGTCCCTGGACATCACCAGTAGTTCTTGTCAAGAAAAAAGATGGATCTACACGATTTTGTGTAGATTATCGCAGATTAAATGACGTAACAAAGAAAGATTCCTTTCCTTTACCCAGGATTGACGATACACTAGACACTTTATCTGGGTCAGAATGGTTCTCAACATTAGATTTAAAGAGCGGCTATTGGCAAGTTGGTATACGTCCTGAAGACCGTGAGAAAACGGCTTTCAGTACAGGGAATGGACTTTGGCAGTTTAAGGTGATGCCATTTGGACTTTGTAATGCACCTGCCACATTTGAGCGACTAATGGAGTCAGTGCTCAAAGGTTTGTCTTTGGAGGTCTGCCTGGTTTACTTGGACGACATCATAGTTCTTGGAAGAACTTTTGAAGAACATTTGAGAAATCTTCGTCAAGTATTTGAAAAACTTAAGGCAGCCAAGTTAAAATTGGGACCGACAAAGTGTAAACTGTTCCAGCAAGAAGTTCATTACCTTGGTCATGTGATCACTACAGCAGGGATTAAGACTGATCCTAGTAAGATAGAAGCTGTAAGAGACTGGCCTCCACCACAAGATGTTCATCAACTTCGTAGTTTTATTGGACTTTGCACCTACTATAGAAGATTTGTCAAAGGTTTCTCCAACATCGCAAGGCCATTACATCGTCTGACAGAAGAGGGCCAGCGGTTTATGTGGACCACCGAATGCGATATAGCCTTTCAACAGCTGAAGAAAACTCTTTCCACAGCACCAGTGCTAGCGTACCCACAAACTGGAAAACAATTCGTAATAGATACTGACGCAAGTAACACAGGAGTTGGTGCTGTGCTTTCACAAGAACAAGACGGACAGGAGAGAGTTATTGCATACTTTAGTAAAACTTTATCCAAACCAGAGCGGAATTACTGTGTAACACGCAAAGAACTGTTAGCAATAGTAAAAGCAATAGAACATTTTCATCACTATCTCTATGGCCAGAAATTCCTTATACGTACTGATCATGCTGCACTTAGATGGTTATTAAACTTCAAAAACCCTGAAGGACAAATCGCTAGGTGGATACAACGGTTACAAGAATACGATTTCTCCATCGAACATCGAAGTGGTAAAATGCATAAGAATGCAGATGCTCTTTCCAGGCGCCCATGTATTGACAACTGTAAACATTGCTATAATGCAGAACTGAAATTTGGAACTAAAGAGATAATGCCCATAAGACAAATAGTATCGACACAAACAAACAGTGACACCCCTAACATCTGGAATCCAATTGAAATCAGGAAGGCTCAACTAGATGATGAAGACATAAAACCAATAATGGAATTGATTGAAAAATCTGATGCAAGACCTAATTGGGAGCAAATCTCGAGGTATAGTCCAACTACTAAAAGTTACTGGGCACAGTGGGACTCCTTAAAAATGGAAGACGGAGTATTATACAGAAGATGGGAGAATCCCACTGGACGGCTGATCCGTTGGCAGATAATCCTTCCTCGATCCCGAGTGGAACTTGTGATGAAAGATGTACATGATAGTGCCACTGGAGGACACTTCGGTGTTAATAAGACATTAGCCAAAGCCAGGGAACGATTTCATTGGTTGAAAAGTAGGGCAGACGTTGAGAGATGGTGTAGGCAATGTGAAGCCTGTGCAGCAAAGAAAGGCCCTAAGACTAGGAGTCGGGGTAAGCTGCAGACGTATAACGTTGGTGCCCCTTTTGAAAGAATAGCCATTGATGTAATGGGTCCGTTTCCTAGAACTGATGATGGAAATCGATATTTATTAGTGGTAATGGATTATTTCACAAAGTGGCCTGAGGTATATCCCATCCAAGACCAGGAAGCAACAACAGTGGCTGAGATGATAGTTAATAACTTCATTAGTAGGTATGGAGTACCTTTACAACTCCACTCTGATCAAGGACGGAATTTTGAATCCAATGTGTTTAAAGGCATCTGTCAACTATTAGGTATTCAGAAAACCAGAACAACTCCCTTACACCCTCAGTCGGATGGTATGGTTGAAAGGTTCAATAGAACAATTGCTCAGCATTTAGCATTATTTGTGAACGACCACCAACGTGACTGGGATCGCCATGTACCACTCCTTTTGCTGGCATATAGAACGGCAGTGCATGAGACAACTGGACAGACACCTTCCATGATGATTTTTGGAAGAGAGTTACGTCTTCCCTGTGACCTTTTATATGGTCGGCCCGAAGCAATGCCTGTGTCCACTCCACAATACGTACAAGAATTGCAACAACGACTAGAAGAAATCCATCACTCTGTTAGACATAACATCGACATAACAAGTGACAGAACCAAAACAAGATATGACAGTAAAATAAATGGAACTATTTTCAATCAAGGAGATCTTGTCTGGCTATACAGTCCACATAGAAAAAAAGGACTATCTCCAAAACTTCAGAAACCTTGGGAAGGTCCATATACAATAGTTAACAGGATTAATGACGTGGTATATCGCATTCGTCGACGTCCAGCTACAAAGTGCAAGGTGGTTCACGTGGATCGTTTGGCTCCGTTTCATCGAAGAACTGAAGAAACTTTGGAATCCAGAATTGTTCGGGACGAACAAGACCTAGGAAGGGGGCAGTGTTACGACAGAAGGAATCTGGCAACCGAAAGCAAAAAGTTTCAGCCAACGAATAAGAACTTTGGGAGAATTTGGAGAAGGAGAGTGGAGCGTTAACGGTCGTTGTATTGTAACGGTCGGTGAGTTCGAAAATGGACGGTGAGCTGTTCTGAGACAGTGCGCGTAAGTATCAAGAAGTAACTTGATGTGTTGTGTATACGCGGAAGGATAAAAGTGGATCTTTTATCGTTAAGTATCAAGAAGTAACTTGATGTGTTGTGTATACGCGGAAGTATAAAAGTGGGAACTTTTATGGCTAACTTCGAATGTCTACACGGACTGTCTTTTTGTTCGGCTATTGTGTGAAAAGTTATTAGCACAGGACGAGAATTGGTTTACGAGTGAAGATCTTCGGGTGACCTGGTAAATCAAGTAAAAGGTAGTATTTAGTAAAATACACAGAGCTGATATTGTGTGCTCTACGCAGGAAGATTGATGACTTGTGCATGTTAATAGTTGATTTGTTGATAAGATACTTCATCCATATTTCCTTTGTAACAATTTACCTTGTATTGAATTTGGTTTTGAAATATAGCTTTTAATACTCACGCTCAGTGGCTATCCATTTTTGTAATCCGCAACAATAACTTTAACGAGGTTCATAGCCAAGTTCAGATTCCGTGGGGGCGGGGGTGGCTCAGTAACGGTAGCGCGCCAGACTCGTAATCTGCAGTTCCCAGGTTCGAGTCACATCTGGCAGTGCATATTCTAAATATTCATATAATGTCGGAATATGTGATACAGGTACGGTGACGATATTTTTTGGAGAAAATGGACAAACCAGAAATTGTTTCGTAATGAAAAAAATTGCAGGTTGCGTTTTTATAACATTTATTATAAAATATAAGCATATACATAACATTATAAGCAATCATTACTTTAAAAAATTTTAGTTGATACTTTTCACAAGTATAAACTTTTTTTAATTCATAAAACTTGATACAATTCATGTCAAAGTTGCATTTGGTTTCGATTTTTAATTTGTTTTTCCACTGGTCCACATATTGTTCGCTAATCAAAATACTCGTTCAGTGGGGGCATTAGATCCAGGGAGACAAGCAAAATTCAACCATTTTTAAAAGATGCGTGTTTATCTGTGAAATATTTAAAAATTTCAACCCATCTACTGCATGCCAATATTCAGTTTACTATTGTAAAAGGACAAAATGGCCATTTCAGAAAAAAAAAATCTAAAGGACAGCAGTTAAAGGACTGTCCTCTTAAATAAAGGACGTGTGGTCAGCGTAGATATAGGTATATGGATTGGTCACCTGATCTACTCGCGTCTAAATGGGGCAGGAGTGGCTCAATCGGTAACACGTCAGGAACAGCTGTAGTGCCCAGGTTCGAGTTCTGCATGAACCAGTTTCGAGATTTATCTCTGCAAAACTCCCCGCCCTGCCTTCCAGCAGTATGGGACACTAATGGGCTTCGAAATCCCTGGCCCTATGTGCGAGAGCCATGTCTTGTATACATTAAAGAATGCTCTGAATAATCTTGATGGGAGGCTACCATCTGTCTCCCAACAGCTGTCCAGTAGAACCCTTCCCCCAACCTCAGCCTTTGGGGTCCTTATGTCCTGACCATTTAGCACACTGTGTAAAAAAAGTATTTTAGCAATAATTAAAATTTGAAAACAATTTCCCTCAATACTTTACATCAAAAGAGTTTTCACCATGAAGGTAACCTTGTCTGAGCCCATTACCAGTATCTTGAAGTTCGCAGACAACACTGTAGGTAGTATTGGGTACGCCCAAATCTAGGGGGGAGGAGGGGGGCGAGAGACTTGAGATTTCCATTGCAGCATAACATTTTACCTTGTGTTATATATTAAGGTCTCAGTAGCATGCCAGGCTTGTAATCTGCAGTTCACAGGTTCGAGTCCAACCTGGGGCAGTGTTGAAATTTAAAAAATAAATGCCCCCTCAAGCAGCTGCCTGCCACTGAGGTCTGACAGAAGCCTGTCAGTTTATACTCCACAATAGAAGATCTGAGAGGATATACTATTTGTTGCCAGATGTTACGGCAACCACTGCAATCCCCGGTTCCGTCTTTCGACACTACCAAGTTAATGAAAAGCCGCGACAACTATAGTCGGGGGCAAGGCTACACCATATAGATGCATCTCATCCCCGACCTCGTATGGCGGGCAGTCCTATAAAAGGAAAGCTCGTCCATCGGTTAAAACCTGGAATTTAATCTGTTCCCCGATTAGCCATGAACAAGGATATGTAGATCCAAGTTCGCTCGGCACCCAGGGTGGAAACTCTTAGTGACACCAGGTGAGACACCCAGACTTTGAAAAGCGCCCTTGCCTACTAAGGCACGACTCCGTTCTGCAGGGCCCTTGAACTGCTCCCCGGAGCACCTGATTGTGAGATCTTGGCACCGTCCAACCGGTCAGTGATACCTTCGACGTCGGTCGGTCTTGGCTCTGTCCAACTGGGACCCAAACTGGTCAGCAGAGTCTTTGATCGGGTGCTGGGACACCGATCCACGACAAGGTGGTCCCTATGGGGGGGGGGGGGGGGATCAGAGAGGATGGTGGGACCTCAGCAGAAAAACATCGCAAGCGTCCATTCCTTACCCATGGCTCGAACCCAAGTCCCTTAAATCAGTAGCCAAGTGCACTAACCACTTGGCCACAGGTTTATTTCTGCAAAACTCTCCTCGCCCACTGTCAGCAGGGGATACTGATGGACTTGGACAGGACACCTGTCGGATGGGACGTTAAGCCGTGGCTCCATGTGCAGGAGACACCCTGTGCACATTAAAGAACATGGTGATTGCCTTGATGGTCAAGGTCCTGTATAGTTAGAGGCTGGCCATCTGGGTGATTCACTGTCATTGGCTGATTGAGTCACGTGGTTTATGGGCGCCATGTTTTGTCGAACCATGAGACGAAAGCCTACGAGTTAATATGTGTACCAAGTTAAAACCCTGTTGTTATAATTTTATACATTTATACCACTTTTTTCTCTATAAAATAAATACCCTCTCAAGCAGCTGCTTACCACAGAGGTCTGACAGGAGCCTGTCAGTTTATATGCCACAGTAGGAGATCTGAGAGGATGGCAGGACCTCAGCAGAAAAACGTCACACGCATCCATGCCTAATCCGGGGCTCGAACCCAGGTCCCGTAGATCAGTAGCCAAGCGTGTTAACCACTCGGCCACGGAAGCTGTCGCATTTTATGAATGCATCACTGCGCTGCATTTGGGTGCAAAAAATTTCACTCAAAGAAATTGAATATTTTTTTCCGAGAAACTCCATCAGAAGACTCCAAACGGCTGCAAAAGGGAAAATGAGCTAACTGAAAAACCAACAAATAATTTCTTTTAAGGTTCGTTTGAAAACGAGCTAATGTTTTCACTTTCTCATCTGCCTATGCCAATATTTGTTCGTCTGTCTCTCTGTTAACTTGTCTATCCATCTGTCTTTCCACCTGTCTGTACGTCTATAGACAATCAATTTTTTTTTGCTTTTAGAGCTAAATGAAAAATTCTTTTGGGGTTTGATAGGTGTGGAAACATATATTGCGATTAGCAATTTTGAAAATTTTCAATAGCTTTAATAGCGCCCTCTAGCGATGGGAAAAGATGGAAAATACTAAAATTTCAAACGAATATTACAAACTAATTACACTGGAAATCTCAAATTTTGGTAGTAGAGTGTTATGGTCAGAAGGTTTACAATGGCAATAAGGTTTTGCAGTCTTAGCCAAAAAGGGGTGCGAAAATGAAACTTTTTCTTAAGAGATAAGCAAAATATATAAAAAATTTTTGTTTTACAGGCACTAACAAAATAGTAATGATTTAAACAATATTTGATAAACTCGGCGTTACCTGTAGACGTTTAAACGTTTATAAATCAAATGTCTTTTGTGAAAAAAACTGCGTTAGTTCAACAGGTTAAAAATACTCTGACATGTTGCTGGAGAGATGCGGGTTTGAATCCCGTATGTCGGCGGAATTGTTTTCCTCAAAATTATTAATATTTACATTTTTCGAATCCCCTTCAGTGGAATTTCCAGTGTTAGAGAGTGCTAAATGCGGTATATAAAAACTCGAAAGGCGACCTCTAGCGGCGGAAAAAAGCTGGAAAATACCAAATCTTTTAATAAATATTGCAAATTAAAAACTGTTTTTGCTAGAACTTAAATTTTTGGTCATCGAGTGTAATGGTCAAGTTGTTTACCCTAATAGTAATGATTTGTCGCGTTGGTAAAATGCAAATTTTCTGCTTTAAGAGATAAATGAAAAACTATTTTTGCACATTACAGGTACTAATAAAATATCAATAGTTTATTTTCTCAATTATATAGTAGTTCGAAATTCCACTGTTAGAATGTACGGAAATGTAGAATAACTAGAAGAACGCATATCTCCTGTGGCGCATATGGGAATCTCATTTTCAAAGAGAATGAAGTTCTTCCTTTGCGTACTTTTTCACACCTTAAAAGTTTTAATTATGGATGTTCATGTTTTTCTCCTGAGGTCCCGCTATGACATATAAACTGAGTCTCCTGTCAGACCTCTGTACAAACAGCTGCTTTGGGGGGGGGGGGGGGGGGGGGGGTATTTGCATATTTTTTAATGTATGATGGGGGAAATGTGCGTAGTAGTATTTTAGTAATTATAAAACATAAAAAAGCATTTGTCTTTTAGTTCTTAAATTTAATAAGTTTCTTTTCTCTCGTCTGAAAATAGTGGGCAGATCATTACTGTCAGTAGAATTTCTACCATAACAGAATTCTACACGCCGAAATTCCTACCATAAACAGATCACTTGACACATTCGTTAAAAGTTTTGCAGTTTCGATGTTTAGTGATATAAATTAAAACTATCTTTGAAAATGCGAATTTCGTTTCATTAATAATCAACTAAAAGAGATTTCTGATTATCTCTTACAAAAAAAACCATTCCGTTTCTTACCTATCTTGGGCTTAGGGTTAACCCATTGTCAATGGAATTTTCAAGACTGTCACATTCCACCACCAAAATTTTAAATTTCTAGCATAACTACATCGTTTGCAATATTAGTTTGAAATTTTGGGATTTTTCGATTTTTTCCACCGTTAGAGAGCGCAATTATAGCTTTTGGGAAATTCGTAAAATGCAAATTGTAAATTTCATCAATACCTGCCCAACCAAAAAAGAATTTTTAATTTATCTTTAATAACATACAATTTTCTGTTAAAACAAAAAAAAGTTGCATTCACCTCCCCCCCTGGGTCTAATGGGTCAAGTGATTGTTGTCAATGGTAACTTCATAACCTCCAGATTTCAACACCAAAATTTTAAACTTCTAACATAACTACATCGTTAGAATATTCGTTTGATATTTTCCAATTTATAACTTTTTCCACCGTTAGAGGACGCAGTTCTAACTTTTAGGAGATTCAAAAATGCAAATCATAATAGATCATTAATACCTATTTAACACAAAAATAATTTTTTATTTTTCTGTATAAACAAAAAAGTTCAATGTCTACAGAAGGACAGACAACAAAGCGAAAATATATCTTTTTTTTCTTATAGAAAAAAAAAAGAAAAAGTAAATTTTACGGCTTAACTGTTTTCTAAAGTGCTTCCAATCACGAACACTGAAATCTGTATCAAATATTACCGTTTCCTTTTCCGGAATCCATAAATACCGTGCAATACCATTCAGCTATGCACACTAACAATCTCGGAGCATGGCGTCCTATTTTGAGATAGCCAACCTCTACCTATGGGAGCCATCTTTCTCTCAACAGCTGTCCAGTGGGCCTCCTCCCCCACCTTCCGTGTTCTTGTGACCTGACCATTTAGCCCATTGTGTGCACAAAGTGCCACTCAGAGATAAAATTGTAGAAGTCTAAAGATTTTCTTGAGAAATGCATGAAATAGACAAGTTTTTCCTTCTGTTTCCTTACATTTTTTGCATCTGAAGAAAGGCATGGTTGATCCAATCATAGATCTGATCCTGGTAATGGGGTCTTGGAAAGTGGATGGCATACATCTTAGCAGCAACTCGATTTTTCTAAGATTTGCATTTTGCCACCAGGGGTTGTGCAAACATTTCAATCATACCCCCCTTTCCTACGTTTTAATGCACCTACCTGTTTATTTCTGCATCATAGAATCAGCGTGATCAGTCAATCACTTACAATAGTCTTTATATGTTAAATAAATACAATCAGTTCTCACATAGCAAATTAACACCTTTTCACTGTATATAGCAAAAAATTCCTACAGAGGGCAAAAGGAGATGCTCGCTTTATTTGGTTTTGGAGATTGAAAATAACTTTAGGCAAAAATAAGAATGTGTGATAAAATAAAAAATGCCGTTGTGGAAAGTGAGAGTACAAGTAAAAAGAAAAAATTCCCAATGCTACTGGAAAATTTTCAGAAATAAATAATAAATAAAATAAATACCCCCTCAAGCAGCTGCTTGCCACAGAGGTCTGACAGGAGCCTGTCAGTTTATATGCCAAAGTAGAAGGTCTGAGATGATGGCAGAACCTCAGCAGAAAAACGGCACAAACAGCCATGCCTTACCCGGGGCTCGAACCCAGGTCCCGTAGATCAGTAGCCAAGCGTGCTAACCACTCGGCCACGGGACGGCTAAATAAATAATACGAATACCAAAAGTTTTTAAATATTTTAACCTAGAAATAATTTAATGTATCCACAACGTTTTTAATATCAATAAATATGTTCCCAAATTTTTTTCCTACACTTTATTTAGCATGAACCAGTAAACTAATTTATCATTCTATTGTATTCGACTTATTCTCCTTTAACTAATGCTATTCTGGAACCAATTCGTTAGAATGCGAATTGCGTGTACATCGTTTGCAATATTCGTTTAAAATTTTTTCGCCGTCAGGGGGCGCAATTATAGATTACGGGAGATTCTGTTAATTGTAATATTTGATCAATACTGGTCCAAACCAAAAAAAAGTTGAATAGCTATAGAGAGGCCACAAAGTGAAAAAACGTTTTTTTTTAAGGGGAGTAGTTGTTTTACCACCGAATGGTTCTTTTTTGCATCTATGTGAGATAAATAGGTCACAAGAGCCCAATGAGGTTGGGGGTAGCGGACCAACTGGATAGCTGTTAGCAGACAGTAAAAGCCTGTGTGGCCATGTAGTGTGTTTAATGTGAACAAAGGTATGGCTCTCCTGCACACGACGTCATGGATTTACCTTCCATATAACGGACTTTCCAATCCCACGAGTATCCTCCTCACCGAGGGTAGGTGAAATTTAATGGGGATAAATCTCAGTGCTGAAATAGTGAGACACGAACCTGGCACACTATCAACTGAGACAAACTCTGACCAGTTTCCTTTTAACGAGCTAAAAATGATAAAACAACCAACTTCCCACAAATAATTATAAAATATAAATAATTTGCATCTTTACGTTCATTATTACACGAGTATTGTTCAACATATTGTCTTCATTGTTGCAAATCTACATTTGATATCTTGAAAAAAAAAATAAATGTCCCCTCAAGCTTGCCACAGGTCTGACAGGAGCCTGTCAGTTTATACACCATAGTCGGTCTGTGAGGAAGGCGGAACTCATCAGAAAAAGTTCACAAACATCCATGCCCTACCCGAGGCTCGAACTCAGGTTCCTTTGATCAGTAGCCAAGCGCACTGACACAGGATGGCAAATATTATACTTCTCGTCATTAAAATGAGGTAGAGGAGGTGCAGTTTGTAGCGTACCAGGCTAATAATTTGCAGTTCCCAAGTTTAAGTCCCAATTATGCCAGATTCAGATTTATCTTCGCCAATCCCACTTTGCTCTCGGTGAGTACAGAGTTGGGTTGTTTTACCTCTGAGCGGCACTTTTTTGCACACAATGGGCTAAATGGCCAGGTCACGGACCCCGAAGGATTGGATTGTTTTACCTCTGAGCGGCACTTTTTTGCACACAATGGGCTAAATGGCCAGGTCACATGGACCCCGAAGGATTGGATTGTTTTACCTCTGAGCGGCACTTTTTTTGCACACCATGGGCTAAATGGCCAGGCCACAAGGACCCCGAAGGCTCAGAGAAGGTTGGGGGAGGGAACCCACTGGAACAGCTGTTGGGAGACAGATGGTAGCCTCCCGTCAAGGCCATCCAGCGTGTTCTTTAACGTGCACAGGGTATGGCTCTCCCGCACACGGGGCCACGGCTTAACGTCCCATCCGACGGACGGCGGACTTTTTCAAGCCCATCGGTGTCCCCTACTGACCGTGGGCAGGGCGGGGAAATTTTGCGGAGATAAATCTCAACGCCGACCCAGCTGGGACTCGAACCTGGAAACTATAGATTACGAGCCTGGCGCGCTACCGACTGAGCCACCCCTTCCCTGGTGAGTACAGAAACTGAAGAAATTGGAAGAGCCATCGTCTGTCGAATGGGATGTAAAGCCATTGGCTTGTTTTCGGGAAAGCTATGCCCTCTGCACGTTAAAGAACGCACTGAATGGCCTTGACTGGAGGCTGTCATGTCTTCTAAAAGTCTCCAGTGGTCACCAGCTTTCGAGTCTTTGCCGCCCTTGTGACCATTTAGCCCATTGTGTGCAAAAAAGTGCCTCGCAGTGGTAAAATGACTAACGTAACGTTATTAAAATTGTCCCAACTATGAAGAGTGCTCGCTGAATTTCAGCTCAAAACTTAATGGAGTGACAGATAATAAGGTACGCACCAAATGATGAAGTTTCCTATCAAATCAGTAGTATTATGAAAATGCGGTTGGTTGGTTGTTTTACCTCTGAGCGGCACTTTTCTGCACACAGTGGGCTAAATGGCCAGGCCATATGGACCCTACAGGCTCGGAGAAGGTTGGGGGTGGGGACCTACTGGAACAGCTGTTGGGAGACAGATGGTAGCCTCCCGTCAAGGCCATCCAACGTGTTTTTTAACGTGCACAGGGTCTCCCGCACACGAGGTCAAGACTTAACGTCCCATCCGACGGACGGATGTTTTTCCAAGCTCATCGGTTTCCCCCAACTGACCGTGGGCAGGGCGGGGAGTTTTGTGCATGAAAATGCAGTGTATGGAAATAAGAAGTAAGCCCTCCATCAGTGGTGTCCAACCTACAGCCTACGAATAATTTTTATACGGCCCGCGAAGGTAACTAAAACAGTATTTTAAATTTTTTTAATTTTTTCAAGCACTTTGGCGTCATTGCAGCGAATATGTGAGTGTTGAAGTTGTGAATCCTCGTACGACATCAAAATGTAACATTAATTTTTCTCGAATCACTCAGTGCGGCCCGCGAAACAAATCTAACTATGAATATGGCCTTGTACGGGAAAGGTGGACACCACTGCTCTCCATGAACAGGAATATAAGGAGCCAAACGTTGGGTTAAGGATTCGGAAGTGGGGTAGCGAATACCATCTTTGTGAACATTGAGCCATGCAGTGTTCAAATTCTTCTTATTTCGTAAAAAATAATCTAGACTATGACCTCAAAATAGCCGTCCCTGGCCGAGTGGTTAGCACGCTTGGCTACTGATCTAAGGGACCTGGATTCGAGCCCCAGGTAAGGCATGGATGTGTGTGTCGTTTTTCTGCTGAGGTCCTGCCATCCTCTCAGATCTCCTACTGTGGCATACAAACCGACAGGCTCCTGTCAGACCTCTGTGGCAAGCAGCTGCTTGAGGGGGTATTTATTATTATTTATTATTACGATCTCAAAATAGCCCTTTGGCATGAAAAAAAAAAGCATTTGTTATACTTTGCGAAGCATTTTCTTCGTCAACTTTCGTTGTACAATGAAGCCAGACTTAGGCATAAGCTACAGCTTAGGGCCTCAAAGAAATGCATTTCAAATTTTACCGTATCGAAATTTTTTTTAAATATATAATCTGTTATGCAACACTGTTCATCTGAGCTTTGCACTGTCATCATTGTATACAGATGCAAGAATTACCTTTTCACCATATCAGTTTCATGTTTCTTTTTTTTAATGTTCCCTTTAATAAAATACCCCCTCCAGCAGCTGCTTGCCACAGAGGTCTGACAGGAGCCTGTCAAATTAATACACCATAGTAGAAGGTCTGTGAGGATGGCGAGACCTCAGCAGAAAAAAAAAACATCCATGCCTTACCAGGGGCTCGAACCCAGGTCCCGTAGATCAATAGTCAAGCGAGCTAACCACTCGGCCATGGGACGGCATTCCTTTTAATAAAAGTTAAAAAAATATACATTTCGAATTTTTTGAGGCCTCAAATTTGAAAAAGTTTAGAGCCTCAGAAGGGCAAAGTTCGGCCCTGAATATAGCCTACATTCGACTTTTGTGTGAATGAAATTTTTCTGTCTTGTAAATATTGATGCATTATTGAAAAATGAAATATGGTGGAATAATGATCTAAGCGAAATCTTCTCAGATCAACGTGTACTGCATGATCCTAATTTTAGACACTTTTTCTGCTCTTTGTTCCTGATTGTAGAGAGGGAATTTTTGAATCCCTCTTATATTGACACCAAAGGAACTACTATTAAAGAAATAAGGCTCATTTAATATTGTTTACGGCTAGGATGGCTCTTTGATTTCATTTCTAAAGGATAATACTTTTTGACTTTAAAAAATAAATTTGCTGATCATGCAAAATCAAAAAATAAATCAAAGGTAAAAGCCTACCATGGAGAATTTTTATTGGCATTTTATTACAAAGTAAATCGTTAACAGATGCAACGAGGTTTTTTATTCTCTCAGAATGTAAAATTATTTAAATATAGCAATATGACATTCAGTTTAAAAACACATTTCAGGATCATTAATATCAGCATCTTCAGGAATATTGAGAAATTCATTTAGATCTACACTGAGACTTCGAAGTTTAAAGAAAGTGCCTAAGATAGTAGCATTTGTGGAAGGTCCTTGCACTGCTGGGTAAGCATAACTAATCCGCAGTACGAATCTTATGCAACATAGCCTGCGGATTTCATAATCGTTGCAGCATTTTTTTTTGTCGCCCAGGACCTGATCGAACAGCTAAAATAGGTTTCGTTATTTTAGTGCTCACACCATTACGAGTCATTTTTTGAGTAGGTTCATTTGGCTAAAGATCCATTCCAGCATTATTCATGAGAACACGAGAAGAGTCAGAGCAAAGCTAGCGTTCTTCAAATGGATTTAGGTCTGAGCATCTCAGTATAAGCAGCCAATCCATGTTACCATTGTCTAGTTTGTCCACTGTACATGATGCAATGCACTATTCTAAATTTGTAGCCTAAAGAGACCAATGTAGGTTTCATTAAATTTATGTAGATTGTGAAACGAAACTGTACCAAATTAAAAAAAGACTGTTACAGATGCATGCTTTATTAAAGTATTCAGTAATAAATTATCACAGGAAAAGTCCTGTAGACAAGGAACACTTGAAATAATGAGTTGAAAAAAATTAGTTGTCCTGACTGGGATTTGAACTAGGTCTCCTAGAAGCATGCTGGGCATCTTAACCGCTAGACCAA
The DNA here is from genome assembly GCA_038380435.1 of Ryuthela nishihirai. Classification (NCBI taxonomy): domain Eukaryota; kingdom Metazoa; phylum Arthropoda; class Arachnida; order Araneae; family Heptathelidae; genus Ryuthela; species Ryuthela nishihirai. The sequence continues at coordinate 42,515,995 of JAWZYU010000006.1, forward strand.
GGAATTCCTGATAATAGATGACGCCACTGGTGAATCAATAGGAAAGCTTAAATGTCACTTAGTTAAAGAAATTGTCAGTTCTTTGGTGGTCTAGCGGTCAAGCGACCCAGCATACTTCTGGGAGCCCTGGGTTCAAATCGCAGTCAGGAGAATCAATTTTTTTTCAAATCATTAAAGTACGGCTAAAACTCGATCGGCCTGCCCTTTCAGAAGCGGTTAACACCTTATGAAATTGGGGAGAGACAGTATTTCACCGAAATCACCCTCTGCATGTATAAGAAGCACAGATTGGGTGTTATTGGAATGGACTTAGATTTATTACAAGCAAAATTTTAATCATTAAAAAACAGTTGGTTAGCGCGCTTGGCTCCTGATCTGAGGGACCTGGGTTCGAGCCCCGGATAAGGCATGGATGTGTGTGTCGTTTTTCTGCTGAGGTCCTGCCATCCTCTCAGATCTTCTACTTTGGCATATAAACTGACAGGCTTCTGTCAGACCTCTGTGGCAAGCAGCTGCTTGAGGGGGTATTTATTTATTATTTTTTTTATTAAAAAATGCAAAATACGAAAAAATTCAATTTTTAATTAAAAAAAGCCATATTTAAAGTCATAAGCAATTTAAAAATTTTCGAAGCTAGGCACCTTCTCAAAACTTTAGATCCAGCTTGAAAAACTAAGATGCCAACAGTGTTCATGCACCTATAACATGAGCTCATTGCGTGAATAGGCAAGAGCCTAGAGACAAGAGATCACAAAATATCCCATCCCCAACATGTTCGATCGATGATATCTGGAAGGTAGATTTTATTTCTTGCCAGTACGATACTCTCTGAAGCATAACTTTGTGTAGAAACTTGCACATATGACTTCACGTTACCTACCCAAAAGAAACAAATCACAGAACCATAGGCCACTAACAATCTACGATTACTTATAACGTTACAATTTTACGTCATGCATTTCTTGAGCAGCGCCATTTCTTGGCTGAAGATCGTGAAAAGTCCCTTGGCGCAAGTCACACATGCAAAAATTAACCTAAATCATCAGAATTAATCTAATCGAAGACAAATTTTAGAAACAAGAAAATCGGAAACAGTGCACCGCGAATGATAAAAAAGCTCACGAAACTAATCTAATCGGAGTCAACACATATAAAAAAAAAACACAAGAAAATCGGAGGCAATCCATATCGAGAAAACTGGAAATAGCACCGTCGATCCAAATCATGAAGAAGGAATTTATTCTTACCTTCGTGATCCTAATTATTAAAAAAAGCCACAATTCTTCCGAATTGCTTATTTAACACGTTTAAAATGCTTTTAGCCGACATTTTGTTTCCTACCAACACGACTGGGAGGATATGTCGAAAAGATCGTATTAACGATATTTTTCCTCAAAAAAATTGAGTTTTGTATTCCGGAGCTTAAAAATCTTCATTTGATTGTCTAAGAATTAAAAATTCTGTGTCCTGTAACTGTGTATGTTATGTAACGGAAAACTCGAGCACCATATAGCTTTGCTGGGGCAATAGCGATTCAGATTTCCGAGTAAATTGCCTGCCGCATTATAAAAAAAAACAGAGTGATTTATTATCTTCCTGAGCATTTTTTTTATAATGCGGCAGGTAGATAATTGTTGAAATTACTAGCGGCGATGAAAATGTATAAAATGATGGTCATCAAAATATAGAAAACGGCCGCCGTCAGCAGAGCTTCTGAAATGTTTTTGTATATTCCTACTGTTTTTAGCATTTCTAAGAAAGCGCCTGCAATATTACATAAAAAACCTCAGAATCATACTTTATTTCCTCCTGTTATTTTTTTTTTATCACGCTGCAGTAAAATAATGTCCATTACTTGCATAGTTTTTAATTTTTTTCGATAATTACAAAGAAATAAAGCGTTTTTGGCGAGTATTGACTGCAGTTCACGATGACAACCATTATAATGACTCGGAGATTTTTTCAGAATTGAACGGTCGAAAATTATTTTGGGGCCTTTTTCAAGTGCGGAATGGATTGAGTTACTTTACTTCTGAGTGGCTCCAGGTTCGAGTCCCAGCTGGGTCAGCGTTGAGATTTATCTCCCCAAAATTCCTCGCCCTGCCCACGGTCAGTAGGGGACACCGATGGGCTTGGAAAGGCCGCCGTCCGTCGGATGGGACGTTAAGCCGTGGCCCCGTGTGCGGGAGAGCCATACCCTGTGCACGTTAAAGAACACGCTGGATGGCTTTGACGGGAGGCTACCATCTATCTCCCAACAGCTGTTCCAGTGGGTCCCCTCCCCCAACCTTCTCTGAGCCTTCGGGGTACATGTGACTTGGCCATTTAGCCCATGGTGTGCAAAAAAGTGCCGCTCAGAGGTAAAACAACCCAACCCAAATCTGAGCGGCACTCTTTTGCACACCATGAACTAACGGCCGGGTCACAAGACTCAAAAGGCTCAGAGAAAGTTGGGGGAAGGGACCCACTGGAACAGCTTTTGGGAGACAGGTGGTAGCCTCCCATTAAGGGTATGGTTCTCCTGTACACTGAACCACGGCTTAACATCGCATTCAAATGACAGCTGCTTTTCCCAAGCCCATCGGTGTCCTCTACTGACTATAGGCAGTTTTGTGGAGATAAATCTCAACGCTGACCCAGCTATGATTCGAACCTGGCGTGCTACTGACTGAACCATCCACTCACCCAAGTGTGGAACGCAAAATATACTGCTCACAAAAATTAGGGGATATTCTTATCGCTTCATATTCATTTTGAAATATCCCCTAATTTTTGTGAGCAGTATAGTTGTATACAATGAGATTATATATCTTTCGGGTTTCTTTAGTGCAGAACGAAAACTTTTTGTGTAGCGATATACTGTACCGAAAATAGTTGTATCGGATGAGATATTATATATAGTTTTTGGGCTGTTTTTTAGTGTGGAACGAAATTTGTTGTTTAGCTATATGGTCGAAACAATTTTTTTGACGCAACGTAAAAAACGTTTCTTTTTGATGTTTCCCACAATCCCTCAGACTTTAACCCATCGTGTAGACGAAGCATGAGATCTCCCAGGATAGGGGTCCCCCTTATTAATTACTCATTAATCTTCCTGACTCAATCAAAAAATGTCATTTTTCCACACGGACAATTCTACAATACTCAAAATTTCTATATAAAAAAGCCACCAAACGCTTCCAGATAGTAACAATAAATCGTATTAGTAACTTTAAAAGACTCCTAAATATCTAACAAAATTAATGTATCGCTTAACACACTAATATTTACTTTGCTATACGTAACTATAACACTGACTTCCATAAATTAAGAAAAAACTCAAAAATTATGAAAAAAACTATTTGAATAGCTTTAATGAAATTTGCTGGAATCATGAATTACAATACTAGTTTCAGAATGGTATAAAATATTTTACACTAGAAACATTTTTCGTCAAAAACTAACAAAAAACTTGTTTAAAAATGAGGTGTCAGAATGCAACAGGCAAAGTTCTTTAACAAGGAGTGTGGTCACCCCTTACAGCAATGCAGGCACGACAGCAATGTTCCACGATTTTTACGATGATGTGAATCAGCTCAGTAGGGAGTAACGACCATTGTTCCTTTAAAGCAGTAATAAGTTTCCGCTTTGTTTCAGGTGGCGGGTTGAGGGCAGAAACTTGTCTCCCTAGAGCATCCCACACACATTCTCAATCGGATTTAGGTCTGGTGATTGAGCTGGCCACTCCATGCGCATAATGGTCTCCTCTTGATTGTATTATTCCACTAGTCGAGTGCGTTGTGGACGAGCGTTATCGTATTGTAAGATGAATGTTTCACCTATTGCATCAGCGTAAGGACGTACATAAAGGTCCAGGATGCCATCTCTATACCTTTGAGCATTGAGTTTCCCACTTGTCAACACATAGAGATCTGTGCATCCACCTAAGGAAATGTCGCTTCAAACACACACTACCTCTACCGTAACTGTCTCTTTGACGGATGTTACTGGGATAATAGCGGGTACCTCTTTCTCTCCGTATAAAACAATGTCTGGAATCACTCTGCAAGCACTATCTGGACTCATCTGTGAAGATTATGGACCTCCATTGCTCTTCTGTCCAGTTAACATGCATGCATGCCCAATTCAACCACTTGGGTTGGTTGCATTGGGCATGCATTTTATGGTGCATCGGCAGCTAAGGCCATAATGCACCAAATGAGGCAAAAGTGTAAAAGACACAAACCGACAACCAAAGTTAAAAGTCAAGACAGCAAAGGTCAGGACCAACAGATATAAAATCAATACGTGTAAAGCAGTACATAGTAAAATATAAAAGTAAAACCAACCGAGGGGTAAAAGACCCAGGTTGGACAGTGTATAAAAGACTACAATTTGTTAAAATAGCCAGTAAAAGGTAAGAAAAGCAAGGGCAGTAGGTAAAAAGGAGTCATCAGATAAAAGATATCGGAGTGTAAGGGGCTCGGTGGTAAAATCGTAGGTAAAAAGGAGTCATCAGATAAAAATTATCGGAGTGTAAGGGGCTCGGATGTAAAATCGTCATTTAAGGTTAAAAGTTGGACAAGATATTAAAATATGCTTAACGGTTAAATGGTGTCACAAAATTCAATTCAACCGCTCTCTCCTGTGACGTGAGGATATACAAATTACTGGCCTTCTAGTATACAGAGCTCCCTCATGAATCCTATACACAGTAGAAGTTGATACAACCCTCCCAGTGGCTGATGCAAGAGAGGATCGTAGACGAGAGGGAGTAGACGTCCTGCTCCTTCATGTTGTTAATCGCAGTTATCTGTCTTGTAACAGTGATCGTAACGGTACTTTTCGATTATATCCGGTCACATTTTCTTGGCGACAAAAAATAAACACCAAAGTAAACCAAGTCATCGACAATGCATCGCCGACCGGCATTATAAAAAAAACCCCAAAACTAAATTATCTCATTGGAGACAACACATACCAAAAAGCATGAAAATCGGAAAGTTTACTGCCGACCGAATTATAAAAAAGCCCCCGAAACTAAATCTCATCAGAGACAACAACAACAAAAAAATCTTATAGCTCAAATAACCCACCCCTAAATTACTCATTAACCTTACCGACTCCATCAAAAACTGCAATTTTTTCCGAAAAAAGTCGCCAAGAAAATGTGACCGGAGATAACAGAAAAGTACCGTCGTAACTCTAGCGCTTCCTCGGCTAAACCTTCGGGACGCGGAATCCGTGCTAAAAAAAGATTCCATAGTCTAGACCACAGAAGGACTCGCATTCAGCCATCGTGCCACGTCTGACTGACTTTGGCCTGCTTCGAGCCGACCAATAGTTCTCTCCACCGCAGTTCATTTGCACCGCAGTCATTCCACTCCAAAACACCGATTACACAAATTGACGAAACCTAGATTAATTTGCATACGATATGCTCACTCGGCATTGCTGGTTACATGAACAAGTTTGGTGAAGATCGCACTTTTTTTTAGCGAATTATCACGATTTTTCTCATTTTTCCTTAATTTATGGAAACCAGTACTACCGCCATGTTCAGTCCCACACACAAAAAATCCCATCATACTTTTCCCCAAACATCTCAATTTCCCCCCCCCCCCCCCTTGTACTACATTAGAATCCTCTGAAAACTCATTGTATGCTTCACCAAAACCTATTCTCCTAAATCCCTAACACCTTATAAAAACTCTCATTTTTAACATTAATTTCCCCACATTCTAAACTTTTGCGATTTTCTTCCATTCTCACAACAAAATACATACTACATCATACTAAACACAAAAGATTCAAATGCCCCTCACTCCAAAGAACATACGAACCCCGCGCCCCAGACATATAAGTCACAAAAAGTACCGAACTCCCACTAGCAAAGAACTTAGCCATATCATTATAAAACAGTTGACTAACACTTTCAACAACAACCTTCAAATATTAAATAATTTAAATTCTTAAACATCGTAATTTATTAACCATATTTTAACCAAATTTCGAAAAAAACAACGGAAAGATATTAATTACCCCTATTCTGCCTATCACTAAAAATCCTTCATTGTATATTATACACATCTACTCAACTGTGATCGTTCCAGTATGTTATCCCAAAGAGTAATCCAGCAAAAATAGAGAGAGAAAAAAAAAAGCAAACATAACGTCACATTCACGTCTTCAGGTTATCTACCGAAAAGAAATCCACAGTCCATCAACAACCAACGGTTACATTTCTGCGTCATACTCTACTTTGACGTAATGCGTTTCCTGAACATCGCAATCTCTTGGCTGAGGACCGCGAAAAGCACCCTGGTGAAAATGTCTAATATATAATACCATCATTTCAAACATATGCAAATTGCATAATAATTCTGTAACTGCATTCAACAGTTCATTGCCACTTTCTTAAATGTCCTATTTATTACAATTCATCTTTATTATACTTTTGAATATTAGTTATCGTTTGCTGCACCATTTTAATTGAACCCTTTTATTCACTTTAAAATAAAAAATGACACATCCAGCTTTTCGGGTAGACAAATGCTACGTTAAAATTGCACACTAGGACCACAATTCCCATAACTGAAACTTTATCTCACAAGCAGATTGGCTTTTAACACATTCTGTACGAAGAGCAAATTACGAGACAGAGGCCGCTTCAAGTTGGCGGTATATTTCAAAGACCTTACAAGATGCTGCATAAACCATTAACCTCGTGCGCCATTCTTCCATACTCTTAACGTGTGTCGCTACCTAATTGGACAGTGTTTGCGGCCGAACAGGACTTTTTCAGTTCCACAGCCAGACAACTACAGTGGACCCCCGATATAACGCTCATGTCGGGCGGGAAACAACACCCGCGTTATACCGAGCGGCGCGGTGACGACACAATAAATTTCACACTGTAAGCTTTTCTTTTACTCATCATGCATACAATAATTAAACACTATTCAAAATACATACAGGAACTCAATACATACACAATTACTCAATACGTAGTAACAATAAAACGCGATACTCACTAACGCCGCACGGACCTTTATAAACATGTTTGAACTTATCGCGAATATCGCCCGCGCTATAATCGAGTGCGCGGTATAGCGAGCAGCGCTATAACGAAGGTCTACTGTAGTTACAAGTATCCATGGATAGCACTTACCATTTCAAACTATTCTCTGAAACAAAAACGAACTTTTAAACGAATATGGATTGTGAGGCTGGGTTGGGTTGTTTTACCTCTGAGCGGCACTTTTTTGCACACCATGGGCTAAATGGCCACCTCTCTTTAATAGAGGGGTGGGTACTCCCCATGGGGAAAGCACGCCGTCTCACGACACTACACGTAAATGGCCAGGTCACATAGACCGCAAAGGCTCAGAGAAGGTTGGGAGAGGGGACCCACTGGAACAGCTGTTGGGAGACAGATGGTAACCTCCCGCCAAGGCCATCCAGCATGTTCTTTAACATGTACAGGGTATGGTTCTCTCCCATACACGGGACCACGGTTTAACATCCCACCTGATGGACGGTGTCCTTTCCAAGCCCATCGGTGTCCCCTACTGACCGTGGGCAGTGCGGTGATTTTTCGGAGATAAATCACAACGCTGCCCCAGGTTGGACTCGAACCTGGGAACTGCAGATTACGAGCCTGGCATGCTACCGACTGAGCCACCCCTGCCCCGGATTGTGAGGCAATACATTATAATTACTATATTACCAAATGTATTGGGATACTATCATGTGAATGGAAAACAATATTCAATAATGAATGAATGAATGAAAAATGATTCGAAAATCATTTTTTTTACAGCAAAATATTGCAATTGATAAATTATAGATATAAATGAAATTTATCCAAATTTCGATTATAAAACAATATTTCTTTAATATTTAGCAACAAATGCTGCTGTTATGCTTGCCCTAAGCCATGGGTGCTTAACCATTTGGAAGTCGCGGACCAATTTCAAAATTTGGTACATGTCGCGCTATTATACATGTTTAAATATTTTTTGGAAGTTTTGTCATGTTCGCGGGCTATGGTTTGAGCAACCCTGTCCTAAGTACTGTTTCAAATTTTGGTGCAAAGCGAAAAAATTACACTTATTTCAGTAAATGATTTATAATTTTATGTAAAATCTTGCGAGTAGCAACACTGATGATAAATGTTTAAATGATTTATAATTTTATGTAAAATCTTGCGAGTAGCAACACTGATGATAAATGTTTAAATGATTTATAATTTTATGTAAAATCTTGCGAGTAGCAACACTGATGATAAATGTTTAAATGATTTATAATTTTATGTAAAATTTTGCGAGTAGCAACACTGATGATAAATGTTTAAATGATTTATAATTTTATGTAAAATCTTGCGAGTAGCAACACTGATGATAAATGTTTAAATGATTTATAATTTTATGTAAAATCTTGCGAGTAGCAACACTGATGATAAATGTTTAAATGATTTATAATTTTATGTAAAATCTTGCGAGTAGCAACACTGATGATAAATGTTTGTTTCCAGAATCTTTAAAAAGTGAACAAATATTACTCAAATCTAGATTTGGGAAATTGAGATTTCCCAATTTCTTGTGAAAATTTGCTACAACACGCTGAATTGAAAGTTTCAATTCCCCCTTCAATAGTTTCCCTTCACAAAATACGGAAATGTCCCAATACTTTCGATAATTTTGTGCAATTTGTTCATTCTCAAAGCAAAAAAATTTTAAATTTCAAATGAACGTTTTAAATTTTACCGCCTAGTGACTATACAAGTTATATGCTATGTGTAATATTTATTAACAAAACAGTATTACTTATGCATATTGTATAAAAAATTTGAGGAAGTTGCAATGGCTTGGTCTATCTCTGTATGGACATTGTTTTTTGTGCAAAGTCTGAATGACAATATTAATCTTGATCCCATTTTAAAAAAGGATTGTAAAGCTGCAAAATACCTCATTTCTCTAGCCTAAACACCTCTTAGAAACCAAACAATCCAGTGGAGCTGAATGAACCTCCATCAGATGGATCATTTGTGAATAAATACTATTAACTACTTCATTTTTTTTAAACTCTTTTATTATGACATAAGGTTATTTAATGTGATCGCAGATCCACATTTCCTACCTTTCCATAGACCTAATGCCTCGAGTATATAGTTCCAAACTGGGCAATATTTTCCAGGAATTATTTTGCAAATTTTGTGGGGGGGGGGATAGATATTCAATAATGGTAATTGCGACAAGCTCCTGTCAGACCACTGCAACACGTGGGAATATTTAATTCAGCCATCCTGGTGGCTGAGTGGATAGGATGTTTGGCTAGTGATCAAAGGGGCCTGGGTTCAAATCCCAGAAAAGGCATGGATGTTTCTTTCATGTGTTGTCTGGCCTTTCTCATAGATCTCTAGCATATTACATTGAGACTCCTGTGGCAAGCAGTTACTTGTGAGGTAATTTTTATTATCAGTGTTTGAGTAGTTAGTATGCTTGATTACTGATCTTAGGAACCTGGGTTAGGCCACAGGTAAGACATGGATATTTTCTTGTTGCTTTTGTGCTGATTTCATCTTTTTCCCACAGAGGCAGCTCATCCATTAGGTCACTACACCACCAAAAATAATCATAAAAAAATAATAAAGGAATTTCTGTTTTAATGATCATTATTTGTCATATCTAAATCAATGTAATGTCATTTTATAATCATTACTTGCCATGCCACGTAGACAATTACAGCATTTACTGAGCATTCTCTTGTTCGTTCTTTGGAAGTGGATCTCTAAAGCATCAGAATGGGCAAAATGAACAACTTTGAATGTGGCATGATAATTGGTGCTAAGTGTACCAGTTCTAACATCTTCCAGAGTCATCCTCCTACACTTACCACACACAATCGTTTCAAGGGTTTACCAAGAATGATGTGAAAAGCAAAAAACTACCAGTGATTGGAAAAAATTGTGAAAGCAAACATATAAGCCACAACCAGATAAATCACAGCAGAATTAAACACTGGTGTGCAGAAGGTCATCTCTGAATGCACCACATATTGAACCTTGTCATGAATGAACTACAACAGCTGCTGACCATATCGAGTGCCATTGTTGTCAACAAAGAACACAAAATTCTTTCAGTGGGTACAAGAGCATTGACACTGGACTGTTGAGCACTGGAGAAAGGTAGCTTGATTGGATCAGAATTCAGCACAAGCAACACGGGGCCATGGGTTGGGTTGTTTTACCTCTGAGCGGCACTTTTTTGCACACCATGGGCTAAATGGCCAGGTCACATGGACCCCGAATGCTCAGAGAAGGTTGGGGGAGGGGATTTATGACGAGTAATTCAGTTTAAATAATTATAAATTTATAATCGGAAGAGTAAAAAAAACCCAGTAAACCTAACCTTTATACATAATTTTCATGAATAGTGTTTTATTATATTTTACCACTACAATAGAGTGAAAATAAGTATATATTGTTTGTAATATTGATAATTATTACAATGGCGAGGCAAAATACTGAATGGAAGTAGAAAAAACACCTTTTATTGGTTTTTTTTAGAAAAATTTCATTGAGTTTTGAGGATAACTGGGAAAAAAAGAATATATGCATTACAAAACGTCTTTTTGTCCTATTCAAACTGATTCAATATCAGGCATCTTCCCTTTTTTTTTAGCTACACCCAGGCCCTGTCTGTAGTGTTAAAGTGCCCCATCAAAAATTTTAGTCATGAGCTTCAAAATTTAGTCACTGCTCAGATCTTCTCTATTGCTTATTGTAATGAAAGGTCCTTTCATTACAAACTAAGACACATTACTTTAAGATGTAGTGAAGAACTCTGGCCTTTCAAAACATATTTTCTGCATGGTGTGCACTATGGAATATTTTTTGTCTACAAGTTCAAAGAAGTATCTTTAACTGTAGATAATGTTTATTACTATATAAATATGCACTTCAGTCTTATCTGGTGGTGAGACTTTTGTGACTTAGAAACATTTCACGTAGTATACAAGAGTTATTTATTCAAAAATGCACAAATTCATTTTACAAGTTTCTTTAAATAAAAATGTTGTACACAATGCATTAACTAGAAATAAATTAGAAAAACAAGTTAAGCAGTCAATATTCCTACATTAAATAAGACAAAAATATCACAAATAACTACAGAGAACACCATAAATACTGATGATCGTTCCCAAAAAAGCAGTATTTCTGTGTTGGTATTTTCGGTTTTCGTTAAAAGATATCTGATCAACTTGAGAACTGAGAAATAATACATAAACCATTTGATAACATTTGCTTAAAACTGTGAGCAACTGCATTCTTCTAAAAATTGCTACCTGTATTTATCCAGGACTGAATGAACTTCCTGGAATACGAGCATTACAAATGTAGTAGCCATTTACAAAAATTGTTGCCATTATCTCAATCACATGTTTTACCTTGTTTTGCATTATTTTTAAAACATGAAAGCATTTCATTTTATATGACAAGAGTTCATTGAGTGCAAAATTATATGCTGATTACTTCCAATGTTCTAGTAGAAATGACTAGAGCTGAAAGGTTTCACATCAGTATCTTTGCCTGTATCCACTTTAATACACCAGTTTTTAATAAAAGCCTACAAAGGTCAGTATAATTTTTTCTTTACACCAAAAAGAGCACAGATTGTAAGGCTTCTGAACATACTAAATTTGAAGATATTGTTTTTATTGACTGCTATGTTTTTGGTGCATTTCCACCAGTACCATCTGATGCTGGGTTGCCAGCAGTAGTCTGTCCTGTATGCACAGAGCCATTTGGGGGAGGATCTGAAAGGAAAAAGTATTTTTGAAATCTGCAATAAGGACACATGAAATAAAAATGATTCCTTAGCAAGTGCTTTACAACTATTATCAACAATAATAACTCTAAGAGGTCTTCTACAGATTATAATTGCAAAAAAAAAAGCATGGTGTAGAGCAGCGTTTTTCAAACTGCAGGTTGCGACCAGCATTTTTTTTAATGAAATAGAATAGAATATATCACAGTGAATCTTACAGATTGGTTTGTGATGTAAAATGTATTTCTTAGTGTTGGTCACGGTCAAAAAAATTCGATAAACACTGGTGTAGAGTAATACTAGGCCTACCTGGCCTAGTGGTTAGCATACCTGACTACTATTCCAGTGGGCATGTCCTTGTGTAAGTGTTCGTATTGTGTATGAGAAACCAACACAAACCAAAAGTTTACAGGTTATCTCCATCCTTTTAAAAAAATAGACAGAGGGTAATCTCCCACTTTTTGATGCACCACAAATGGTAGGGCATGGAACTAATTTTCATGTCATGATCCTGTCAACAACCTGCTATAATCTGTGCAGTTCAAAAGGAATATAAAATAATTTATTATGATCATTTAAAAACATTATACAGTAATCTAAAATAAATTTCTTTGAAAATTTTTTGTTTTGTAACACATAGGAGAGAAAAGAATCCTAGAAGCTTCTCAACATTTACAGGCCTTCTCATACAAAGAAATTTTCCCTACCAAGACCGAAGTAACCACTGTCTCAGTTAGAGCTAACACAAAGTTTGCCTTGTTTGAACAGTAGCTAGCTCCCTAAACCACTATGCCAATTGAGGCACAGCATTACATACATACAAAATCCTCATGCAGCCATAGGCTACAGAGGTGCAACCAGAGTGTGTAATTTTCCTCTCCAGACATGTCTGTTCTGAGCTCTGAGCTACAGCTGCTGCATTTGGCCACTCTAGGCAATTCTAGCAAGGTTCAGTTTGACATTGTCTGCCCATTGCATCTTAAGTCTCCCCCTTTTTTCTAAAACCTTCAGGCACACTGTTCATAATTCTGTTTTCTAATCTGCAGCTTTGTATATGGACAACATAGCCAAACCAACAGTCTCTCTCTGCACAATATGCTGCTCAAAGAAGGTTGATAACTCCTTCTAAACCTCATCATTGCTTACAAAGTCGAACCACCTAATGCCCAAGATACTGTGTAAGCATCTAGAATCAAAAGCATCTAATTTCCTGTTATCTTGCATCTAATTTTCTGTTATCTTGTTTACAAAGTGTCCGAGTTTCACTACCATAACTAACCCTAGGAAGAACCAAACTATTATACAGTCTAATTTTAGTCTTTAGGTGTATACGCTATTTAAAAATCAATCCATAGTGAATGCACAATATTCCCTGTTAAGATAAGACATCAAACATTAATTAATAGATTCTGAAAAAAATTCATCGCTGACACGGTGGGAATCGAACCTGCATCTCTCCAGATTGAATCTGGAGAGATGCAGGTTCGATTCCCGCCATGTCAGCGATAAATTTTTTTTCAGAATCTATTAATATACGCCTATTTCTCCGCACTCTCTATAGATTCTTAGAAGTCCCAGCAGCAATCCCAATTTGTCTGTTAACCAGTATCTGTTACATAGCTTTCAAGATAATTAAACTGCAACCATTCAGATCAACCGAATCTGCCCGACCAATTTTCATCGCTTTAGTTTTCTCTGTTTATCACCAAACCTACTCCACCAGTCTCATCAACAGCTCATCTCATGAACATCATTTGCCAAAAGGTCTAAATCATCAGCATAATCTAATTCAGAAATTTTTGTATCTCCAGACCATTTAAGGCCAAAATCTTTCCCTTGCAAAGAATTTTGCATAACATAATCAATAACCAAATGAAATAGAAAAGGAAATAAAATGCACCCTTGTCTAACTCCACTAGCAATGCTAAACTAATTGCTGGAAGATGTACCAACTCTCACACATGACAATCAACCACAAATTATGTTGATCAACAGAGTCAAAAGCCTTTTTGAAATCTATAAAGCTAGTAACCACAGGTTTCTGAAACTCTAAACATTTGTCAAGAATTGAGAATATTTGAAATATAATAAGTGAAAATATTTGATTTTCACATTGCTAGCTTTTTAAAAACAAATAGCAGCAGAATTTTAAAATTGTAATATTTATTATGATAAATTTATTTGTACATGCAGTGAATAAAGGATATTCAGCTGAATGCATGTTTTGTGGAAGTCTGTGCATTGCCCCAGACATTGGCATGTGCTGTTCTATGAGAATTGACATTGTGGAATTAACATTAAAGATTACCCTTATGCATATTACTCTGTGTATGCTGGTATATAGTATATTGATAAAACAAAGGTTACTTACTGCAAGACTCAATCAGAAGAGTGCAAACACATACACAAAACAACTCACTATGCATACTTATTTTTAGCATTCATACATTTCGTCAATAAATTCATTTTATGACTGATAGTTGAATTTTTTTTGCCTGTCTGATCAAGAAAATTCAGTATACTGATCCTCTTTATCATAAAGCAGCAGAAGGTTTAGTCCCTTAAAATTTCTTACTCCCTGCGAAAGAAAGGGTAGCACTTCTCTGTATGATAAGAGCTAGAATAAACTAATTCAGTATAGTTTTCTCTGACCATAACATAAAGCAATGCACTGGTTTAGCCATAGACCATTCTTTATCCCCCATAAAAACAGGAAGAATTTCTCCTACTGAATTCAGCATACAGCTTCCTCGTAATCACAATTGAAAAGTCTCTAATCATAACTAAAAATCATGTTGCACCCTCCTGCCAAAAGGGGAAATGCATAAAAGATTGAAATAATATGAAATCACAGATATGCACCTCTTGGTGATATATTGAATAAATATAGAGGAAACATTGTCATTAGTCGGGTGGGATCTGAACCCACAACCTTCTGATAACATGTCAAGTGCTCTGACTTGACTGATCGTGTGAACTAACTAGAAAGTGCCTTCAATTAGTCAGATACATTTCCAATGACAAACTCTATGGTATAATGCTTAAAGCCACTAATATTTTTTTTTTTTTTCAGCCAGTAACTCAGTGGTCAGAGCACCTGAACATATTATCAGGAGGTCATGGGTTCAGATCCCAACTGGCTAATGATGATGTTTCCTCGATATTTATGCAGCATAAATGATTGTCAAGTACAATGAGTTATATCTCAAATTAAAGCTCCTGGCATAAGAAGTATCATGGGACCTCAAACTATGTTTCACCTTTTCAGCCCACACAAAAGAGAGGATGGAAATTTTATGGGTATAATCATAAGATGTAAAATGAATACTTATGATGTGGGGAGTTCACCTATGACACATTTCAGAGAGTTTAGTTGAGTTAAATGACCCGAGTAATACTGGGAAAATCCACTACTTTATATTTAAAATTTACTTTTAAATGCTATAAGGGAGAAAATGGCGTTTTGCTTCACAGTGGGATGCCCATGGCCAGATCTAGGGTGGGGTGGGGGGGCTATAGTTAAGATGTTTACACACTGACAGCAATGATTTTTCCTCTTTAACATGATAGAGGTAGTAAAATTAATTTTTCTTTGAAGAGCTAAATTAAACGTCATATTTGTTTTTATAGATACTAAACAAATTACTATTTGTATTTTTCAACCCATTTATTAGTTCAATTTCCACTATTAGAGGCTGCAAAGTCTGAAAATAAAAAAACTCAATTTTTTTTAAATCGAGCATTCCATATTTGTTGGAGGCAATGTTATTCTTTTAGTCTTCAATTATATGAATTTGCAATATTTAACAAGGCATTTCCATTCGTAATTTACCAAAATATACTTTGAATATTCATCTGCAAAAAATACATGTGATGCAATGAAAAACAGTATAGCAAAATATTGGGAAAAAAATTACAAGATAGCAAATGACCAGAAAAATTTAGCTCTATAATGTTAATATACATGCCAAGTCTCTTCCCAGTACATATTTCCACACCAGCAAAGTGAATTATTTAAATTGTATTTTTTTTTATGTATATTTAGCAAGAACCTAGATAAGCAGAAATATTCAAATGCTGAAGAATTAATTTGTGACAACACAAAAATGAATGTTACGGAAAAGACCATTGTGCAAGTTAAATTAACTTAAACTGTTTAGAGTTGAGGGACACAATTTCACTCTAATGATTGAAATGTGAGACTGAAAAACATTAATGGCATGTGGCATATTATCTTTAGACAAGTAGCCCACACCACACTTTTTGGGGGCGGGGGTGGCTCAGTCGGTAGCACGCCAGGCTCGTAATCTGTAGTTCCCAGGTTCGAGTTGGGTTGTGTTGGGTTTTTTACCTCTAGCGGCACTTTTTTGCACACCATGGGCTAAATGGCCAGGTCACAAGGACCCCGAAGGCTCAGAGAAGGTTGGGAGAGGGGACCCACTGGAACAGCTGTTGGGAGACAGATGGTAGTCTCCCGTCAAGGCCATCCAGCGTGTTCTTTAACGTGCACAGGGTATGGCTCTCCCGCACACGGGGCCACGGCTTAACGTCCCATCCGACGGACGGCGGCCTTTCCAAGCCCATCGGTGTCCCCTACTGACCGTGGGCAGGGCGGGGAATTTTGCGGAGATAAATCTCAACGCTGACCCAGCTGGGACTCGAACCTGGGAACTACAGATTACGAGCCTGGCGCGCTACCGACTGATCCACCCCCGCCCTCCCCGGTTCGAGTCCCAGCTGGGTCAGTGTTGAGATTTATCTCCGCAAAATTCCCCGTCCTGCCCACGGTCAGTAGGGGACACCGATGGGCTTGGAAAGGCCGCCGTCCGTCGGATGGGACGTTAAGCCGTGGCCCCGTGTGTGGGAGAACCATACCCTGTGCACGTTAAAGAACACGCTGGATGGCCTTGACGGGAGGCTACCATCTGTCTCCCAACAGCTGTTCCAGTGGGTCCCCTCCCCCAACCTTCTCTGAGCCTTCGGGGTCCATGTGACCTGGCCATTTAGCCCATGGTGTGTAAAAAAATGCCGCTCAGAGGTAAAACAACCCAACCCAACCCACACTTTTTGCTTTTGTTTCACTCCTTCAGATAATCCCCTCTAATCCCTTTTGTCTGCAGCAAAATGCAGGTGGAATTCCACCATTGTTGGAACTCCAACATCCTGCACTGTTCACGTATCATCACTAAGGGATAATTATCTGAGGGTCATAAGGTGTGAAATGAAAGAAAAATTCTGTGGGCAACTTTAAAAGCAGAGGGAAAAATAAATGCTTAGAGAGAAATGATGGGATGTGCAGATTGAAACAAAGAGGCAGTGACACCACAGTAGAGGGTTAGAGTTAATACATTTCGTACTCTACATTGGCTTTCTTAGAACAATCTTACCTAACTCATTCCTCTATTCATGTGCAGGATAAATGCAAATAAAAAGGGAACTAAAGAATATATGCACATTTTTTTTTTATAAAATAGCTAGATTCTTACATTATTTGTACCTAAAATAATTTTTACACACATAGTAGCATAAGTAGCTTAATATTTGATTCAGGTGAAAAAAGAAAGCCAGTGGTATTTTTTATGTGCTTTCTTACCCCAAATAATTCTATTTGATTAACCTGTGAAAGTACATGGGTGGGAAACTGTTATAAGTGCATGGGGTGTTTTTGGGACCCCACCTTTCTGAAATCAACTGTATCCCAGTTCATTCTTGTTTTTTTACTTTAGCACAATTTATAAGGTATTAATAACAAAATAATGCCAATGCTTAATAAACTGAATTAAAATTTACATTTCAGGTATTACTGCTAGGTGGGTCTCACAGATCAAACTCATGCATTTACAGGTTAAAATGAACAAAGTAAGTTTTTATGTGTCAAATTATAATTGATACATAGGACAGCTTGATAATTGTCTCAGTGGGCATGCTTTGGATACCTTCAAATAAACCATTTTTACATAGGAACATATAGCCACAACACCATCCGAGTGTGCTAGAGGTACAGGAAGAATCAAAACTAAAGAAATACAAGTAAGGTATAACAACATGTTTATTAGACATCATGTTTACAGTTTCAGAGGAAGTGCTCATTCTTTCCATCCGCAGCAATACTTGCCTCATAACGTCGACACGTGGATCGGCAAACGTGTTCAAAAATGCCAGGCCTCTCGTGGACACTTGCTGCTGCCTCAACGACTCTTGCCACGAGGTCAGCCTCAGAGGCTATGGGGGTTTCGTACACAAGGCCTTTTAGGTAACCCAGAGGAAGAAATCAATGGGGGACAAATCGGGTGATCTTGGTGCCATCTCAGTATTACTGTAATGATGCATCCTACTCCAACAATGACAACGACTCGAATGATGACGACTCACGCTGACCAACTCAATTTCTGGCAAATAACGCCCTCTAGCATACTAGGGTGGCGTTTGCAGCTATATGTTCCTATGGAAAAATGGTTTGTTTTTGTATTCCTGACCTACCTATACAGTTTGTCTAAGACCTTTTGAATCACCCTGTATATATCTTTTTCATTTACATGCTCTTAAACATCATTGGAATAATATGTGAATTAATTATGTTAACACTAGTACATCACCTGCCAAAAAATTGGTGGGATGAAAACAAATTTCTTCCAGCATTCTTGAACTCTAAATCAAATTCTGTTATAGCTACAGACTGAATTTTTAATGCAATACAAGGTAGCACAAAGAAAAATCTGCAGGAGACCAATTGTTTGGGTACATACAGGCAGTGATGTATCTAAGACACTACTCCTTGAACACTTGAAAAAATATATTTTCTAAAAGATGTCCCTGAATATCAGATTCCATTTGACTCAAACATGTCAACTAAAAAATGTCATGTCATTAAAAGTTTCTACAGAACTGCAAAAAAATGCTATTTGCAAGTTTCTCCTGTTCTATTACAGAGAGATCCAATTTTGGAATAAAATATGAAGTTGCTAAAGGCTACCCCATACAAAAACCACGTGACCGACTCGCAATTTTCCAGGAAGTTAGAGGCTTCAAAAATTAGCAAAATTTTAACAAAATAAATTGTATTTTCTGGGGCATTGAGGCAATGACTTATGTCACTGTTCATTGTTGGTGTCAACCAGATGCACTTCTACACACAGACTCCAGTCTTTTCCTTACCTCTGCCTGCAGATCAAAGGGACTTGGATTTGAGCCCTGGATAAGGCATGGATGTTTTCTTTTCACATGTTGTCTTTCTGCCAAGGTCTTGCTTTCTTCACAGACCTTCTCTGCAATGTATTATATTGACAGACACTTATGACACCTATGGCTTAATTCAGAATACAGAGTTTCGGTTCCAAACAAGTTTGCTGTACTAATTATTTCAATTTAAAGAGAATCAAAGTTTTTCTATTGAAAATAATCAAATCTGAAGATTTGATCTCGAAAGATTTGGTTCCATTTTATGTCATATTGTTAATGCGTTTTTTATTTATGGATGGCAATGTAATATGAAACAGACATGACTGTTGCTTTTCCTGAAATCAGATGTATTTAGTTGTTAGTCTAGTACTATGAAAATGAGGCATACATCTGACAACCCCAGTTCATGCTACACTGGGGCACAATGAATAAAAAAATGCCTTGTCAGAGGTTTTTCAAAAATTAAGTATTTTTGCATTCCTTCAAAACTTTTAAAAATATTTTTGAATATCTAATATGCAGGGTTACTCCAGACTGTGTGGAACAGGGCAACTGCTCTTGTTGTAAAAATCTTAAGATATTATTACAAATTTCTTTCTTTAAAAGATTAAAAACACTCTTTACTAAAAATTATTCTCAAGGAAAAAGTGCTTACTTTGATTTCTTCAGTTGTCAAAATGCCTTGAGCCATTGCTGATAATATTTGTTACCGAGTATGATGAAACGGTGTATCCCTCGCAAGAATTTTTTGGAGGAAACCAATATCTAAAGTTTAAAAATGTTCTTTATAAAAATTTTTTTGAAGGAAAATGGGTGTTACTTGGCATTATTGCCAAGGTGACAAAATCCCTCATGTGGTTATTGATAATATGGGTATTCAAGTACAGCAGAACTTTGATTAACTGGCCTGTATATTGGTGCCTCCGATATATTAAAATGGCTGATATTTGAGAGAAAAGGCAGGGGAAAAAATGGAAATACAGCTTAATTTTGAACAATAAAGGAAATGGAAACTAAAAAACCATATTAATAAAGGAATAATGATAAATAAAAAATTATATCAAGAAAATTACTCCACACAGTGAATAGCTGTTAAAGAGAATTAATATTATCTTAAAACTGTAAAGAATATGCTACAAAGAATTGTAATATAATACACTTATTTTAATCAAATGCTATCCTTTTGTAAATCCATGATTTTTGCTGTAAATATTCTAAACATTTTTCTGTTCATGATGAAAGGTTTTAAAACACATGTTAGGGTGCATTAATCAGGGAAAAAGGAGGATGACTCCATTATGCAAGTAAATACATTATTTAAAAATTTTCTGAAAAAAATCCATGCCAAAATTGGAAAAATTTAGTGACCATAATCTACTGTTTTTCACCAAAGTTTTTAACACTATCATAAGGGGTGGTTGGGGGGGGGGGGGGGGGAGATGCTAGGAAGTGTAGCTCTATCACTGAGTGGTACCTGTACAAAATTCAATAGTCAACAGGAATCTGTACAAAATTCAATAGTCAACAGGAATTGATCAGTTAAACCAATTATTGGATTATCGAAGGTTGGTTAATAAAGGTTACACTGTAACTGTATGTCAAACAACCTGTGCCACTCCCCCCACCACCCAAGAAACTTTTCTGGATACACCCATTTAACAGACATCACCTATATTAATAATTCATAGATTATTAGCATTGTATCAATAAGTGTTGCTATCTTGGAGTATGAAAAATTCATCAAATTTTTTGGTGAATTTTTGAATGGGCTTTGTTCATCCTGCTTTTATGATTCCCACATATTTTGGACAATACCGTGTGGGGTTTGCTGTGACAATAGTAGTTTGGTTAAGCTCCACTTACTGTAAGAGATTCTACAGAGATTCAGATATGTTCTACTGAGTTGTAACCAAAAAAGGCAACTAGTGCAAATAGTAAAATCTGATGCATTTGACATGTTTTTCCTATGCAAACGATTTTCCTATCTTCATTATAATAAAAATAAATAAATAAATACCCCCTCAAGCAGCTGCTTGCCACAGAGGTCTGACAGGAGCCTGTCAGTTTATATGCCATAGTAGAAGGTCTGAGAGGATGGCAGGCCCTCAGCAGAAAAACGACACATACATCCATGCCTTACCTGGGACTCGAACCCAGGTCCCTTAGATTAGTAGCCAAGCGTGCTAACCACTCGGCCATGGGACAGCCTATCTTCATTACAGTACTTAAATTTTAAATGCTTTCTCTGCAGAAATGAATGAAAAAAAATGAATAAATGATGCTCTGCAGAGCATGGTAATCAGCAATTCAACCTAAAATAATACGAAATTTCATTATGGCCACAATTTATGATGACCTGCAGAGTGAGCGAGTAACATATTCATATAAGTATTCATCAACTTCTTTAATTTATATATTTTTAGGTATATGTGAGTGTTTGTTACTAAAAGAGTTCAACATTTAGTATCTGAGCAGAAAATATTATTAACCAATTTTACATTTATGTTCCTAAAAGTAGATGCTTTGAATTTTGCATGTCATTAAGTTTTCAACAACAAGAAATAAAAAAATCAAATTTTTTCTCAATTTATATCTTTTTACATCATTTTGGCAAGAACTAAAAAGATTCAATAACAAATTAGGGTTCAACAGGTCAGCCTTCAATTGGAAACACAAAATTTGGGACAAAATTTTTTTACACAAAATTTGGGATATTTTGGGTTCAAAATATTGTCTGTATGGGACAAAAAGGTAAGAAATTGGGCATTAATAAATTATAAAAATAAACAGAAATTTTTTCTTTGCACTTATTTTTGAACTTTCTGTAATAAATTTATAAGGAAGAATATTAAAAAAAACCCATCAATATGCTAAAGACTTTTTTTATTGTAAAAAAGATTTTTTAGAATTCTGACCATGGGCATTGGCTGTAATTTTTTTTTTGTGGTGGTGGAGGCATAAAACAAGTCAGTGTTTCAAGATATAAATATTTTGGTCCAGCCATTCATTAATGGGTGCAGTTGTGATTACAGCAATCATGTACATGTAATATCAAAATACCAAAACAAAAGGATGCCTAAAAAAAACTTATTATTGAAAATATGTGTAAAAATATTTTTTCATATTAATATGTAGACATATGAATTCACAGCTCATTATTGATTTAATGAATCCACTTATCAACCTGTTTTTTTAAGTAACAGGAGAAGATGGGTGTAGAGAAAAAATTGTTTTGAGCCGAGTGGGATCTGAACCCATGACCTCCTGATGACATGTCAGGTGCTCTGACCACTGAGCTAGATCAGCTAAATCAACATGAGATTGAACAACAGCTGGTAGCTCAGTGGTCAGAGCACCTGACATGTCATCAGGAGGCTGTGGGTTCAGATCCCACCTGGCCCAAGACAATTTTTCCTCTATACCCATCTTCTCCTGTTACTTAAAAAAAAACAGCTTGATAGTGGATAAATATTCATTAAATTCATATTCATGAATGAAAATAAAATAGATGCTTCCAAAAACATAAAAAGAATTTGATAAGGGAAAAAAAAACATTAATTTTGGCACACCTGTATTATTCATCATAAATACTTTCTTAATGAATTTTCCAGATGGGTCCTATATGGTCCCAACTATCCCTCTTACCCTCCCTATACATAATGACAATAATGTTTATAATACTTTATATCTAATACTTATTTGAATAAAACGAAATTTTTGTTATAAAAGTGGTGTCAGACACTAGTCACTATTTGTGACTCAAAAGTTTCAAGGCCATCAGTTAAAGTTACAAAATATATAATACACTTTAAACGAAAAAATACATTCCTTGTTATGCTGAACATGCCACAACCTGTTTTCATTTAATATTTTATACATATATATTTTAAACAAAGGGATATAATTGCCATGACTACCCTGCATTGGTTGGAGTGGGTTTGGATCAATTGGTAGCATGCCAGATTCGCAATCTATTTCCTCCCAGCTTTGAGTTTCAACTGTACCTGCATTGAGATTTATCTACCAAAATATAATTATATATACCATTTCAAATACAACAGGCCATTTTTATTCATGGTCTACAGAGGCAACTTCCCTCTTTAAATTGTATGCTGTTCTTTAACACATTTGTTCAGTGACTACTCATACACACTGCATCTATACAGTTAAATTGTCTTTCTTGCTTTCATTTTTTAAACCAGTAAATGGTCTCACCTGCACAAGCTACACTTTGCAAATGAAACAATTTTATATATAACATCTGCTCTAGAAGAATACATATTTCTCCTGGTGAATATGGGATGCTTATTGACATAGAATTGAAGAAATACATTTGTGGAAAAAAGAGTTTCGCTGATGAGTGGCATTTAAACAGGTCTGTAGTTGTTCTGCCATCTTGAATGAACTTGGACTCTGACACCCTTTCTCCAAGTCTGATCTTAGATATCAAAAATAAATTTAACAATATTTAATATCATTTTAAAATTAGCTGTTGAACAATATGTTGTACTTATTGCAGCTTCTGCAATATGTAAGCTTACTGCAGCTATGTCATTTTAAGGCTTATTGGAAAAAATACCACCCATAAAAAAATGCTGCCAAGTGCAGTTGCATTGACTCTTCCCAGTTACATGCATGAGTTGGGGGGTGGCTCAGTCTGTAGTGTGCCAGGCTTGTAATCTGCAGTTCCCAAGTTTGAGTCCCAGCTGGGTCAGTGTTCAGATTTATCTCCGCAAAACTCCCCATGATCAGTAGGGGACACCGATGGGCATCTGTCGAATGGGACATTAAGCTGTGGCCCTGTGTGTGTGGGAGAGAGCCATACCATGTGCACATTAAAGAACATGCTGGATGGCCTTGATAAGAGACTACCATCGGTCTCCCAACAGCTGTTCCAGTAGGTCCCCTCTCCCAACCTTCTCTGAGCCTTTGGGGTTCTTGTGACTTGGCCATTTAGCCCATGGTGTGCAAAAAAGTGCTGCTCAGAGTTAAAACAACCCAACCCAGTTACATGCCAGGAAGGAGGTTCGAGTCCTACTAACTAATGAAACTCATTTTTTCCCCACAAAGTATTTCTTGAATTTGATAACTTTGTGGATGTCAAGTGGTAATCTGTGTATTTACTATTGAATGATTCTTATATTAATAAAACTTTAGCATGAGGGACTTCATTACTGTGCAATATTGGTAAGTTGCCTTTCCCAATCATAGATGGTGTTATGAGCAATAAGGTTGGGAAGATTTAAAAGTCACAATTAGTGGATAAATGATGGAGATGGTAATAGTTTAATCATTAGAACATCTGGCATATAAGTGGGAGGCATGGGTTCACTCATCAGCAAAACTCATTTTTTCAACAAATGATTTTCTTGAATGGGATACTTGTTTTCAAAGAGAAACAATTATTTTCATTTTAACTTTTGCTCTTTTAACAGTGGTAATTTAGATAGATATCTTGGGTTGGGCTGTTTTACTCTGAGTAGCACTTTTTTGCACACAATGGGATAAATGGCCAGGTCACAAAGACCCCAAAGGCTCAGGGAAGGTTGTGGAGAGGACCAACTAGAAGTCATTGGGAGCCAGATAATCACCTCCATTCAAGGCCATCCAGTGTCTTCTTAAATGTTCACAGGGTATGGCTCTCCCACATACGTTTAACATACCATCTGATGAAGGGTGGCATTTACAAGCCCATCAGTTCCCTATTGACTGTGAGCAGAGCAGGGAATTTTGCAGAGAATAATCTCATGCTGACCCAGCTGAGATTATTCTCTGCTGGCTCATGCTCGAACCTTGAGAACTGCAGATTACGAGCCTGGTACACTACTGGCTGAGTCACCCCTGCACTCTAAGATATTTTGGAAAATGTAAATAGAATATTTCATTAGTACCTATACAACACACAAAGAATTTGGTTTTTTTTCTTAATAAAAATTATTTTTAAAACAAAAAGATTAATTTTTTCATTCCCTACCTTGGGGTTAAGGGGCACATCAGTGTAAACCCCTTGACCACACAATGTATCACCAAAATTTCTATCATAAAAATATCATTCAAAATATTAATTTTAATTTTGAATTTTCCACATGAGCATGTCTCAGGTAACAGGTTTAAAATAAAGGATGGATCATCTGTTGATACTGTACAGCTTTTAATGTTGCGGAAAATGTTTATTTGATAGCGTGCAAAATATTTTTGGTTTTATGTTCATTCATCCATGTATATAATACAGTAACCAAGGCCATCTGTAATGTAAAATTTTTTTTTTTTTTGATAATAAAATTTAATTTAGATTAATGAGATTATTAGTATTAAACATTTAAAATGGTAGGGCAAAACACGGAAAAGTTAAAATCAGAATCAGATCTCATAGCTGCAGTGGCTCTGTATGAAGCTTGAGGTGTGGAACGGTGAGAGCCTGACAGCCATAGGATTTCTTTGAATTTGAAGGAGATCTCGATTTCTGAAAAGTCGGTGAATCAATATTTGACTTCCTCAACTGGAGAGATGACAGGTGCTATTAAGAAATTTTTTGTCATTCACACTATCATTCCTTCTTCTACACATGTTGAGAGGTTATTTAGTATTGGTGACCATGTTCTTGGTAAGCAGAGGGGCTGAATCACAGATACCAATTTTGAGTGGCTGTTAAAATTTAATAGATCTTATAAATAGTTTTTTTTTGTGATCTTGTAAATAAAGTCCTTTTTTTTGTGATATTGTAAATAGTGTTTTTTTCACTTTATTGTAGTATAAATCTGAAAACTTTTCACTTAACTTTTAAGACTGTGCACTGCAGCCAGTCTTGAAGAAGCTTTGGCTATGAAGGCTCCTTTTTTGGTTACAGAGGAGCAGGAACAATGCATAGAATGCTGGGATAAATGATATAAATGATAAAAATAATTCTAGGAATACTAAAATATGTTGCAGGCAGAAAAAATAAATAAAAATAAATACCCCCTCAAGCAGCTGCTTGCCACAGAGGTCTGACAGGAGACTGTCAGTTTATATGCCATAGTAGAAGGTCTGAGAGGATGGCAGGCCCTCAGCAGAAAAACGAGTGAAAAAATTATGTATTTCAAAATTAACTCTTGAAAATAGAAGATTTTTAGAAGTAATTTTTTTGTCAATAACTTCAAACTTAATGTTATTAAAAAACTTTAACTGAGTTAACTTTTTTGTTAACTTTACCCAAGTGTGACACACATGAATAGAAAGACTATTTCTAAAAACAAAATTATTTGTAACATGAAAAATTCTCTTTCAAAATATTAATTTTAATTTTGAATTTTCCACATGAGCATGTCTCAGGTAACAGGTTTAAAATAAAGGATGGATCATCTGTTGATACTGTACAGCTTTTAATGTTGCGGAAAATGTATATTTGATAGCGTGCAAAATATTTTTGGTTTTATGTTCATTCATCCATGTATATAATACAGTAACCAAGGCCATCTGTAATGTAAAATTTTTTTTTTTTTGATAATAAATTTTTTTTTTTTTTTGATAATAAAATTTAATTTAGATTAATGAGATTATTAGTATTAAACATTTAAAATGGTAGGGCAAAACACGGAAAATTTAAAAAAAAATGGCTGAATATTCATGCAATCTTAAACATGAATATTCAGCCATTTTTTGGCTAAAAATCATAAAAGCATTATAAGCATGATAGGTTTTTTTACATCTTTGTAGAATAAAGCATTCATTGTAAAATATACAAATTAAAAAATTTAAACAATATCTATCTGTCTATATAAGCCTTAAAAATACCAATATGGTGTAATTAATACCAATGAAGAAATCACATACTAAATTTGCATTTAACCTCCAAAGTTTAGTTGGTAAAAGAAATCTGTTTCGGCAACCTATCTTTCTGTGAAATTAATAAAAATTCAGTAAAAGATTTCATCATTAATACTAATACTTTAATAATACACTTAATAATACATTTTTTACTTTTTAATATATATAATTTACTTTTTTTATGTATTAGGTAGAAAAACAGTTTTGTTTTCCACATATTTTATTTTTTGGCTTTTAGTGGCAATTTCGTAGGGGCCGTGTGTCACGAAAAGCACATCTTTTTGCTGCTTCAGAGGAGAAAATTGCTACATTCCTTGTGTTACTCTAAACATCTTAAACTTTTATTTGGCATATGCTAATGAATGGAATTATGACATGTTATATGTCAAATTCAGCATTTAATTTTGGATTTTCTGAAAATAATTTACAAAAAAAAAAGACTAGTTTTATTTTAATAAGGCATATAGACAGAAATGAATATAATGCACATCATACTTGGGTTAATGTCCATTAATATATTAAATGTTAAGTTAATATTTTCATTAACTTTTAACTTAATTCATTAACTATTTGTATATTTAATTTTTGTTAATCAACGCTAATGATTTTTTTAGATGTTAATCATTAATTTTCCAGTATTTCCCAATTTTCAAATGTGAAGTTTTGGCATTTTCTGAATTGTTGTCAGCTGTCAAGTCAAATAACATGGAACCAATTAAGATGATTAAAATGAGCGAGCCCAGTTAAAACCAGATCTCATAGCTGCAGTGGCTCTGTATGAAGTTTGAGGTGTGGAACGGTGAGAGCCTGACAGCCATAGGATTTCTTTGAATTTGAAGGAGATCTCGATTTCTGAAAAGTCGGTGAATCAATATTTGACTTCCTCAACTGGAGAGATGACAGGTGCTATTAAGAAATTTTTTGTCATTCACAACACTATCATTCCTTCTTCTACACATGTTGAGAGGTTATTTAGTATTGGTGACCATGTTCTTGGTAAGCAGAGGGGCTGAATCACAGATACCAATTTTGAGTGGCTGTTAAAATTTAATAGATCTTATAAATAGTTTTTTTTTGTGATCTTGTAAATAAAGTCCTTTTTTTTGTGATATTGTAAATAGTTTTTTTTTTACTTTATTGTAGTATAAATCTGAAAACTTTTCACTTAACTTTTAAGACTGTGCACTGCAGCCAGTCTTGAAGAAGCTTTGGCTATGAAGGCTCCTTTTTTGGTTATAGAGGAGCAGGAACAATGCATAGAATGCTGGGATAAATGATATAAATGATAAAAATAATTCTAGGAACACTAAAATATGTTGCAGGCAGAAAAGAGTGAAAAAAATTATGTATTTCAAAATTACTTCTAAAAATCTTCTATTTTCAAGAGTTAATTTTTTTGTCATTAACTTTAAACTTAATGTTATTAAAAACTTTAACTGAGTTAACTTTTTTGTTAACTTTACCCAAGTGTGACACACATGAATAGAAAGACTATTTCTAAAAACAAAATTATTTGTAACATGAAAAATTCTCTTTTGTAATTTTTTTTTCTCAGTACCAAACTTTGAGAAAAGTCCAGGCTTTTTGCTAACTATGCTAAGTCAAATAAACAAATCAAGTTTAGAATTAAAAAAAAAGCACCAATAAACTGAAATAGATAATGTTATACAACAAATTAAACAGAATGTAATTCTGAATTTATGAAAAAAAAATTAAACAAACTTATAAATATATTCATTTAGTAAGACTTTTTCATGTGATAATAGTGAAAAAATAAAATAATTAAGTTATATATTAATTGAAAGGAAATTTCCTCAAAAATACTATAATGTTTACCTGAAGCATGATTTTTATTTCTTTGAATGATTCTTTTCAGCATGGTATATTTTAAAGCATGGGCAAATCTTATACAAGTTGACTTGGACTGCTTGTATAAATGGGATTTTCTGTCCTGCTTATGAAATGGAGTAACACTTTCTTGACTACTTTTTTCCCAAACATTATGAATTTTTTTTTCTTTTGGTATTGAATTTTGGAGATCTTGGCTAAGTGCTGTAAAGTTAGTGCATCAAAGCAAAAAAAAAAAAATCATCTATATCATCAGAGTGTCACAGCCAAGATATTGGGGGAAGGGGGAGGGGAATCTTTTAAAATCATTCAATAAAAACTCATAATTTAAAAACAAAAATAAAATTTTGTTAAGGGGCGAGTGGTTAAAAACACTTGCTGAAATTGCTCTCCCACATGAGAACTGAGTTCCATGTCGAAGAAGTGCTTTTTGCTTCTGTATCCAAAACCTCATTCATTTTCAGGAGAAAAGTTTTATTTTACTGGAAAATGAATAAAAAAAATTACATATAACCTAATGTGATGTTATTATAAAATATCCACAACAACTTGTAAGCCAGAAATCTGATGTAGCATAACTTCATTCGGATGGATAATAATCTATCAATAGATCAACCAACCAAAAGATAAATAATTTACAGAAATAAAATAAATCTACAGAAATGAAAACTAAGGTTTAAGTATGAAAAAAGGAAATAAAATACTAACTTTATGATGGGAGATGATATCCAATGTGTGGGGAGGAAGTATTTGGATTTAACCATATAAACTACCATGCAGCCACTTAGCAGATAACTCTCGACACTCTCACATGTGTGAGCGAGCAATTAGTAATATCTGCATCTTCCTCTATTGTGACACTGTGCACGACAGCCAGTCTTGAAGCTTTGGCTATGAAGGCTCCTATTTTTGGTTATAGTGTCGGTTTCAGGAGCAGGAATGATAAATAGAATGCTGGGATAAATGATAAAAATAATTCTAGGAATACTGAAATATGTTGAAGGCAGAAAAGAGTGAAAAAAAAAAAGTATGCATTTCATAATTACTTCTAAAAACCTTCCATTTTCAAAAATAGCAGCTTTTTTGTTAATTATCAGGAGTTTTTTGAAACTTTAAGGAAAATTTGTTGATAATAGTTCAAATCAAACTTGTGAGCTAAAATTAGAGGTCTGTTTCAGCATAGAGTAATGTTAACAAACAAATCAGCAATATTGTATAGCACTTTTAAAAATGAAAATCAGAAGACCTTAACAAATTATTTATGTTGTAGTTTAATAAAATATGCATGAAATGAAAAAAGAAAATATTAGTTTTCAAGCTTAAATTAAGTATTTTTTATAAGATATATGTAAAAAAATTTCAAACAACAATTTCTATATTTTAAAAATCAGATATTTTTCTTGTACTAAAAATGAAATAGACTTCTTGGGCCTTTCATTTCAGATTCTGTCAATGTCAATATTTGTTTTGGACCTGGAAGTGTTAAAAGGACTATTCAGGGTTTGCACCACAGTTAAATTATTTGTTTACACTAGCTTTTTTCCAATCTGTTTTTCAATTTGTGCTGAAGTTACTGAAAACATGGTTTTACATATTCTGATTATAGTTGTCTGTTTCCTTTGTTCATTTTTTCATGTGATCTTTTAGCAAAGAAGTTACTGGTTATTGTTTCAATCTGTAATTTACTATTGCCTAAAAGTTTTGAAAATATTTTAAAAGAAACCAATATAGTGTTCTTTACAATTTGGAAAAACCAAATCATTCATCAAATACATCAATTTTTTTCATCATATTTTACTCTTCTTTATATTTTAGAATTGCTCTTTGCTACAATAATTTTTATTGTTGATTAACTTCATGATACAATATCGGTATTTTTATTCCAGCTGTATCTGAATACAGTAAAAATCAGCAAGAATATTCTTCTATTTCATTTGGAATTTTGAAAAATGGTCCTTTTATTGAGCTTTCCAAAAATCATGTTCCATTTTTAAGCCTTCCCCAGATATCAAGCCCATTTTAGCTAAACCGGTCTTGGATGTCAAACAAAGTGAACTGCAGTTAATTACTTAGTGACAATTGGGGTTCACTCCTAGTCAATTAATGGTGCAGTCTTCAAGTGGGGACATTATTCCCTGGACAAGCTGAGATATAATTAGAATGACACAGCTTGAGTTTTGTAGTCTTTCAGAATCTAACAAAACTTTTAGATGGGGATAAAAAATAAAAAAATAAGTTTTTTTCATGTCCCTCTAATTCCTTTTCTTTTCTTATTTACTGTCACTGTATATATCTCTGTATTAGATATATTTTCAGCAGTGTCTTGGATAAGAATGTTGTTGTCATTCATGGTCAAGCTTTAGATATGGATTAGTATGGTTTAGTGCTTATGCCATTAAATGGCACCATGAGGTGCAACGGCAATTAGTATTGCAGTCACCTTATCTCCAGCATCAACTGGACATTTCCACCATTTGCTTGATGACTGACCGAACAATACTTGTCTTTCTTAACTGTAATTAAAACACATAAAAAAAAATATCCCCTCAAGCAGCTGCTTGCCACAGAGGTCTGACAGGAGTCTGTCAGTTATAGTACTAAAATTGCTTTAAGCATTTTTCAAAAATATATTTTTCATTTTTGCTTGGATTTTTCCCTTCTAACATTATTTCAGGTTAGTTTCTAATAAGACTTTATTTCTAAATCATATTTTTAACAGTATGTCAGTATTTAAGCCAGGGTATAACCTGGCTTAAATACTGACATACAGTAGTATATGAACCTTTTTGGGTCAAGAGCCAAAACAGCAAGAAAAAGATAATCCAACAAAATTTGAGAGCTGCGAATTTTAATCATTATTGGGTCAAGGGCCATAACAGGAACAAATAAACCATAGATTATTTTATTAACAAAAATAAAACCTTACTATATAATTTTAAAATACGTGTATTCAAGTGCATACAATAAAACTACTGAAAAGAATTATTAAAAAAACTGGCATTCATCAGTGACTTTTGAGTTTGAGTTTTCTCGACCAACTTAAATTTGAAGTGTATTTAGAGCATTTGAATGGCATCAGTGCTTTCAAACTATCATCTGCCAAACTGCCTTAGAATTATTTTTTAAGTTTAAAAATTTTTCAGAGTTAAATGTAAAACCAAAAAGCTTCAAGGGCCAGATTTTAGAGTGCTCTGACTCAATGGTTCCTGATCCGATTTCAGCCATGTAAATCCAAAAGAAAAAGGTCACATTTTTACCCATAAGTTACTTAAGGCCATGCTTTAAGATGGTGCCATATTCAGGTATTAATAATTGACTTACAATCAAGTTTCTGAGAGTAAAAACATCATTTTAATAATGTCTAGGAACAAAATGATGGTTTAAAGCAAAAAAATACACGTAACAAATGTTTTCTATTAGTTTCAAAATCAACGTTCTTAAATTTTGAATAGCTGTTTTAGATTATTTTTCTGGCTTTTTTTTTTTTACGCTGAATTTTGTGAGAAAAATTAATTTTAAAATGGAGAATTCTATGGAAAATCATATATACATGGACTGATTCTGCAGCTTGACTGAACAATGGTCAAGAGGTTAGGTGGCAATATTACATAAACCAGTGCTTATGCAACATACATGCCCATTTTATTTTTTGAAAAAGTGAAAATAAAGACCATTTATTCCACCAATTATTATATTCATATTTATTCCACCAGGAGCAATTTTACCTATATTTTGGGGCTAGTACGTTTCTCTAGCAGATTTTATAAAACTTAAGAAAAACATATAGTGAAAATCTCTTTGGTGGAATAGGAAACATTATGAATGCTGTATATCTGTTACACTGGCATTTGTCAAAATTGGCAGGCATGTATATCACCTAGGTCCTACGTGTACATACTGAGGAAAATGTGATGCATTAGTATCAATGGAACATAGTACAGAGTCAGTTAATACAGTTATCTCTGAAGAAGTTGCTCCCCTTTTGACTGCATTACTCATGGTTGGCAATTAACTCGCCATTTAGGTCAAACACACATTCTCTAAAAAGTTTTGCTTTACTTTTTATAATTGCAAGCATTACATTTAGGTGAAAATATTACAATCTGGTAGGACCTCTGTAGCCCATGGCAGTATGAGAATTTTGTATATATCTTGCCTTCCTCACAGATCTCTATGGTGTATAAACTGACAGGTTCCTGTCAGATCTCTGCTTTTATTTTATGTATTTATAAAGAAAAAGTGTTACGAAATTAACAAACGTTTTAATTTTTTTCATTTTATATGTATGCATATATGAAATATTTACATATTTTGCATCTATAATATGCCAAAACAAACTTTCCACTGCAAAAAATCAATGCAAAACATGTTAGTAATTTTTCATCATTTTTAATATCATTAATTGTTCTTTGAACCAACCATAAGGTTCCTACAGTGTCACAATAAAATACACAATCAAATGGCATTTCTTTTATATTTGTATAAACAATATAAATAGATATTATATTGTCATTATTAAAATTTGACCTAAAATCATTTTTATGATATATTAAGTTGTTAATATGTGGTAAAAAGAATAAAATAATATGTAGTAATAAAAGAATAAGTTAAAAAATAGATACTATATTGTTATACAATAATGTAAAATATTATGCTCAAGACTAGCAAAACAGTTTATCTTGATGCCAAAAAATTAATGTAGATATCAAAATGTCTGTGTGACAGCCAAGACTAAAATATGACTAATACTAGGCTAACAAAATCACAGCTGCTTCATGATAATGTCATTACCAGTGACTGCACTTACTGAGTCTCATATGCTATCTAAAAAATGTGCAATTATATAACACATAAAATATATTAAATGCTCATATAGTGGGGGAAAAAAGCTTGTTTTTTTTAACCCAAGATTTCTGTTATCTATGCTGCCAATGGTGTTATGATTATTGAACTTATACGATAATTACAGTACCACAGGAAATTATTGGTAAAATTGTAGTTATACCATACAATTCTTTCAAATTGTAAATGTTAGAAGTAATAGAGTTCTGTTTAATTTTATACTTTAAATGCAGTACATTTTACTTTTATTATGTACTAAAAGCTGCATTCAATTTTCACACATTTTGGCAAACTTACACTTTTAAATCATATTTTATATTAACTTTATCACTCAAAATATTTACTACAATTGTAATTCTTATTAGCTGAGAGATAATTTTAGTTAAAACTTATTAAAAAATTACCATAAGACAAACTTCTTCCTTATAATTTTTTAAAATTTAGAATATTGCAAATATGCTATGATGTGATAATTTTAGAATTTCCTATAAAAAAAATAAATAATTTTTTTTGGCAGCTTGAAATTTTTGCAACTAAATTGTTGCATAAAACAAAACAAATATTGTATATTTGTTTTTTAGGCTACGCTGCAGTATAGGGTCCTCAGCTGCCATGTACTTTTCCCCAAGAAAACTGTAATGTCGAGTTGCAATACGATATCCATCTGCATGTTCCATTTTATGACGATATATGCTATTTAGAATAGTTATCTCTAATGAGATTATTTGTTTTCGGGGCTTTCCTTAAGTTTATTATTGAAATTTACTTTTGATATTTATTTTAGGGGTTTTTTTCAAATGCGAAACGAGGTTTCATTGTCTAGCAATAAGCGTTATTAATGAAATCTTTTGATGAGATTATTTATTTTTGGGGCTTTATTTCAGTAAGGACCAAAAAGTTATTTTTTAGCAATAAAAGCTGTTAATGAAATCTAGTCTTGATGAGAATATTAATTTTTGGGGCTTTTTTTAAGTGCAAAACGAAGGTTTATTCTTTAGCAATAAGAGGTGTTAATAAAATCTAATTTTGATGAGACTGTTTAATTTTCGGTTTTTTTTAAAGTGAGAAACGAGGGTTCATTTTGTAGCGATAAGCATTGTTAATAAAACCTTGTTTTGATGAGATTATTCTCAGTAATTTTTTTAAGTGCAGAAACATGATTTTCTTCTGTGTAACATTGCATATTTCTTTTATATATATATCCTCAATACACATCTAAAGGTAGACGCAGAACAGACTACATTTACCATTCGGACTTTTTTTTCACTGCGGCGAAATATAATAAGATGGCGGCTGAGGACCCTATACTGCAGTTCTGCCGATTTTTATTAAAATTTATTATAGAAAATTTCTAAAGTGTGAGCTCTGGTACATATATTTTGCATTAGCTTCTCCAAATTTCAAGCCAATACCAAGTAAAATGCAAATTTGCTAATGTTCCGATTCAATGATTTGGATCACTGAACCAGAACATTAGCAAACTTCATCACTATGACAATTATCTCAGCAAAAATTTATATAAAATGTATGCAACCACTTGCTCATAATTTTTACTACTGTTTACTATTAGATTAATTTATTATGTGCATGAGAGGTTTATACATGATGTGTTCTAAAGCTTTCCACTCTGCTGATCTTGGTGCAATTTCTGCAATTTTAACATTAACAGCTTTTAGTCTTATCTATATTACCAAGAACTGAGAAATCTCATATGCTAGGAACTACATAGTTTTGCCTTACTTCCTGAAAAATCTGCTGGTTAACTAAAAATTGCTTTTACCTGAGCAACTCAGCTTTTCTAGGCTGTCTGGTAAGGATGCTGTGCTAACAGAGGCATTTTCTCCTCTGATATCCGGAAGTGCATTTCGACGGCCAGTGCGTCCAGTTTGTAAAAAGTCCTCGAACGCAGGAGATGTGGCAGCCTGATCCACTTCCATCAGATCATCCGGTTTCACCAATCATTCACTGAAGACACTTCAACTTCTAATTATCTCTTTTCCATTCAACAGGTCAACTGAAAGAAAGTCACAAGGGCTAATTAAGTTGAAATATTACCATTTGCCAATATAACATTTTCCTTTGCACAACATTATGCTAAAAAGAGTGCTTCATCAACATATTTATGATACATAATATAAATAATACACGTACAGAAAACGAGAGTATTATTAAGAAAAATCATGTTACCATCGCCATCACTACTTCTTTCGTAGCTCTAGCTGTGAACACCAGTGAACACAACAGATATTTGTGAATGTTGCAGAGAATAACATAATAGGAAACTAGCGACATCTGTTGGCCAGGTAGTAAAATCAATATCATAGAAAGAAATTATTAATTGATTTACAAATAACGTAGCCTAACAAGACTAAACAGTGGGTAAATGATCATTAAATATCACAGAAAAGTTGCTTTAAATAATTAAAAACAGTTAAGAGTTTTCAAAATTTTAAATACTATAAATTCAGAATTTACTGTAAAAACTACTGCCTGTATTTTATATTAAAAAAAATGATTGGAACTATATTACTAAACTATAATTTTACGAATGCTTTTCAGTAATCAATATTTGGCTAGAATATTATAAATTTACAACTCTGTTAGGGTATTTTGCATTAGTCGTTTTATTTCTTCCAAAAATTTCAACTTTAAAATCTCGGGATATGCATATGTTTTAAAAATTATCCCGTTGCTTAAAACAAAAGTTAAAAGTACATGACTCACCCCAACAAGGTAAAGTAGATAGAGTGCGCAACCGGTTGCAAAAGTTGAAGCAATTTGAACGACGTCTTGCCCACTCTTTACATTGCCGCCATAATGTAAAGTATGGGTATTAATGCGCTAAGACTAAGTAGTTAAACGTTTTGCTTTTTTGAAAATTACGTTAAGTTTTCGTTCTTGGGATAAAACCCAATCAATTATTTTAGCTGAACATTTAATAGCCTATAAAATATTGCATTTAATAAAAAAAATATCAGTTAAAAGATCGCGTTATTTCCAGACTTTTTTTTGGAAGTAAATATTTTGTCTGATACTACAATTTAATGAAAATAGAAAATCCTTTGTTTATTAAGGTATGTAAACACAACACTAAGAAAAGGTGCTTTCTACATGATTGCTTATACTTTACATGCTGGCGGTCATGTAACGAGCTTACTTTAGCTTCAGGCTGGGCGCGCTGTAACACAACGGTTGTTCACTCTATGTATTCTTTCTCATTGATCTAGGTTGTTCCCTGCGCAGCCATTTTTACATCGAAGTTCTATATTTGTTGCCGTAGAAACCTTACTAAGTTCTACAAGTGGGTACATAGTTGAAAGGTTAGCTGAAAAAAATTGGGTTTTGCTGCCAGTGACATGCGGACCTACGCTCTCCTGATAATGTCAGGAGGTCAGAAAATCATGTCACACTCGCAGCAACACTAAATTTTTCCAACTAACTTTTCGTATTTCATGAACAGAGTTCTATCTATAATCTGTAAATGGTAGCTAGGCGTAAACTGGAAGGAAAGCTGTGTACCAATCACTAGTGATAATGCATAGAACCGGCCAGGTCTAGCACCTAATGTCCGACCCAGCCTTCTCGTGGTGCAGTCCGTTAGTACCTTTCAAAAGAGATATTCTCTTTTGGAAGGGAACGGAAGAGGAGGGCTGCCAGTTCAGTATGACCTACTGATCTGGTCATCTATGGCCACTTTTTTCTTTTTTTTCAACCCTGCTGAGGAGTGGTCAACTTCACAGGGTCCTGGTGCTGACCATTTATACCTACTAGACTGGACTTGTTTATGGATTTGAGCTTGATTATGGATCTTGGACTTGCTGCACTGGTGGGCCTCTGTTGAGGGAGAATATGCCGCTGTGTTTTCTGTTTGCTTCTGGGTTGCCAGCCCTAAGTGAACAGAGGCATGGGATACCTTATATCAGTTGGTGGATAACCATAATCAGAGGCCATCGCAGGTACCTGAACCTTACTTAGCTAGTTGAGCATCGTCAAGCCTAAACTGGAGTAATGTGTCTCAGGCAGGCCACATGGCTCTTGAAAAAGCCCACTTGAAATGGTGGTGCCTGAAGTTCCTACCAGCATCGGTGACTTCAGCCATTAGCGGAGGAGGAATAGGTGTTTGCCCCATGCCTGCGATCAGGGGGCTGTTTGATATTATTGGCCCTACCAATCTCAATAAACCTAATTTCTTTAAAAATCCTACTAATCATTTTCTCTCTGCAGGAACGTGGAATGTGAGGACATTACATAGAGATTATTCTCTTGATGTCCTCACGCAGGAATTCCAGCGCTATAACTTAGATATTCTAGGCTTGCAAGAGACCAGATGGACAGGTAAAGGTGTGATACTTAAAAATAACTTTAAATTTCTCTTTACAGGGAGGGAGGATGGAAAGCATCATCAAAGCGTGGGTCTGCTGCTCAGCAGACATGTTAGTGATGCTCTTGTAGGATATGAGTGCATTAATGAGAGGTTTCTTACAGCAAAATTTCAGACAAGCATTAAATACTTGAATGTTATGTGCTCTTATGCCCCCACTAAGGATACCGATGAGGATGAGAAGGATAGGTTTTACGGACAACTTCAGGATATTTTGAATTCTGTCAAGAAAGGAGATATTACCCTTGTTCTAAGTGACTTCAATGCCAAAGTTGGTACTGACTCTGACCTTTGGGGAGGAGTAATAGGCCCTTTTGGTATTGGTAGCGGCAATGGGCAACGTCTCCTATAAGTAAGTAAACTCAATGGATTCAGAATAAGTAACACATATTACAAACACCGCGACATACATAAGTACACATGGGTTTCACCTGATGGGCTGCATAGGAATATGATTGATTATATATTAATTAACAGCAAATGGGCCTAGTTCTGTTAGGAATACCAGGTCATATAGGGGAGCTTAAATTGGATCTGACCATTAACTAGTTAAAAGTGTCTTGCAACTTAAACTTAAAAAGTGTTGTGCTAGGGTTAAAAAATTTACCTTAAATACTGAAGCTCTGAAAGACACAGTTATAGCTAAAGCTTACCAGGATAGGTTACTTAGTCATTATGACAGTCATGGTTTGCTTAATACTGAAGTTGAGGAAGAATAGGGCTGTTTTTAACAGGCTTTTTTGAAAACTTAACAGTATTCTTTTAGGAAAAAAGGAGCAGAGGAGACAGAATTATTTAAGTGATAAGGCACTTGAGCTTATTTCAGAAAGAAGGAACTGCAGGAATGTCCTTAATCAGTACCCTACTAGTCCTAAGAGAAAGGATTCCAGAGAGCTTAATAAACCTGTAAAAGATTAGTTAGCTACTGATCTTTGGCTTGATGACTTGGCTGACAAAGCTAAGGAAGCAGTTAGGCAGCACAACAGCAGAGAGCTGTACCAGATAGTTAATGTTTTATGTGGTAGAAAACGGACAGGCATACAAGGATTGCAGGATAAACAAGGTAAGGTTATAGAAGGGAGGATTCTGTCATGGGTAGGTGGGCTGAGCATTTCAGTGATGTTCTAAACAATGTGGTTAGTTCTACTCCCATTGTTTGTAGTGATGATAAATGTATTGGGGGCTTTAATGTTGGCTCTATAACACAATCTGAAGTTATTTTGGCTATTTCTAAACTTAAACTTCATAAATACCCAGCGGTAGATGAAATTACTACAGAAATGCTCAGAGCTGGGAATGTTTCGGTTACCACTTGGATGACTGAAATTTTGAATAACTTTTATGATAAAGGCATGGTTCCTAAAGATTTTACCAGAGCTATTATTATCCCTATTTTCAAAAAAGGTGATCGCAGTTTTTGATAACCATAGGGGTATGAGCCTACTCTCTGTTCCAGGGAAAGTTCTTTGCATGATTGTGCTTAATAGAATTAAGAATCTGGTTGACAAGCAATTGCGTGATGAGCAATGTGGATTCAGAAGTGGTAGGGGATGTGTAGATCAGATATTTTCACTTAGGTAGATTCTTGAGAAATGTTTAGAGTTTCTCCAGGAAACATGCCTGTTATACTACCACTACATCACCAATGGCTAACCTTTGCTCAACTTATGCGACCTTATAAACCTTCCGGATTTTATTTATTTGATTCGCACTAGTGGCGCCATCTATCCAGGAAGTGGACAACTCTTTGCCTCATTAGAGATGGAATTAATATTTGTCACTCATGCTCAGGGCTATTATATATTTACTACAGATTTCAATTACTTGACACTATGTTTAAATGCACCTTCCAGGTTTAGATCTTTAAAAGTTGGTAACTGTAATACTTCTGCAATGGAAAGCAATATTAATCATAAAATTAAACTGATTTTCATGCCAGAATATATTTCACACGATTGCAGTCTAGATGATATCGGAGTTGCTTGCTCAGGAAGACCTAAATAAGATATTTATGAGTGAAAAGAATATTTTGAAGCAATTAGATTTGTCTGAAGAAATTTCTTATAAGGTATTCAGCAAAATTAACGTTAAAAGATAGCTTTTTCAAATATATATTATTTCATTTTCTTCATGATTTAAAACAACAAATTTAAGAGAAAGTAAAACCAAGACCACTTTATTACTCTACGTTAGCCACGGTAAAGGCAAGTTCTATGGAAGTTAACAATAATAAAGGAAAGTAACTAACAATAATTTCAGATGGCCTTAGGTATAAATTTATAATGTTCTAAAATGTTTTTAATGTTATCCCTATTTTCGTGAAACACGGAAGTAGTAAAGTTAATAGAGATAATTTATTAAATTATGCTTAAAATATTTTTGTCCTTTAGAGAAGCATGCAATGCACTGGATGCTAAGTTTCAGTAAAATGTTCGGATTTAGAAGACGAAGCCTGAAATTTCACGAAAAATTGCTATAGCAACTACTGATTTTTAAGCAAATTTGAACTATTATTGCTATAATGCAATTTTGAACTATTATTTTAATAAAGTAGTCCAATTGTGACTATCAGAGATTGAGAATCTTAAACTCTTATTAATTCAATATAATTAATGATGAAGTTTACCTAACTCTCGAAAATATCCTCTCATCGACGTACTATCATCAATTTTACAACACACATGCACACATTACGAATGTAATACATACGAATATAATGGAAATTTTTATACTTATACATTAGTCCTTCAATACACATGTAGAAATGATTTCGAGATGAGGATTTTTTAACTATATTTTAGTGGAGAAATCAGGCCTTGGTTTATATCCAAATGAAGGACAGTGATGCATTCATTGCTACAAACTCTCGATAATAGTGTTGGAACATGCGGAAAAAAAAAAGGTTTTTTACAGTTAAAAATATTTCTGCACTCTGAAGTATTTTACGTAAAAATTATATTGATATATATATATTTTTCAGAAAGAATATATTCATATACCTTTCCAACATGGGTAAGAACCAAAACAGATGCATGTACTTGAGTACGATTCAGGTATTTTGGTCAAGATTTCAAAGACAAAACTGTGAAGTCAAGCAAATTTTGTTTGCATTCATTTAATAAATATTATTTTCAAAATGCATAAGTATATAATTTTTGTCTAGAAACTCAGTCCCCCATCCTCCAAATAAATGCTGAACTAAGATTTAAAGAATATTGTTTTCAAGGTCGTCAAACTGTTAAGTCTGTCCAGGGGTTCCAAAATGTCTCGGTCAACCCTAGTTGCAAGAACAATCATCTCTGACGTAACCTCCTTCTCAGTCCGTGATTTTGTGGCTATAGGACATTTCCTGTGGTTCTGTACTATTGAATCATTAATAGTTAATTATTTAGCATAAAGAAGACTAAAAGAGAATGCTGTAGTTTACATTTAAAAGCATAATCATGTTCAAAATCAAATACAATTTCACATATAAGTTTGTATACTAATTTAAAGTAATTCACTTTTAAAATGTTTTTTAATTCACAATCAATGACCTAGAAAATATGTGTGAAAAATGTTGTTTCCTATAATCATTTCATATTTTGACATATCGCAAATGCTGTATTGAACATTAGATTATTGGATATTTTCGCACTCTCTTCGTAAAAGTTTAAATTCAGTTTATGATGGAATTTGGCCAAAAATAAGGTACCCATAGAGAATAAGATGTCCACTAGAATTAAAAAAACGAATTTGTTCAGATATACCAAAGGGAGAACTCGTATGGCTGCACCATTGGACATCATGGACAAGTAAAGATCTAGTGTTAGTTGGGCAAAATACAAGAATTGTAGTTTTACATTTGTGTTTAGGTCCCTACATATGACACAAAGGGTTATACACATTAACACTTTTTAGGTAAATAAAACCCAAATATATCAATGTAATTATAATGTAGGTTCTTCATAATTTTGTGCAGATGACTAATGTTTTTGCCTGTGGTTTGTTACTGAAATTGTGAAGGCAAATGTTTTTATAGGCTTCCCAGTCCAATATTTCCCTCAACCATTGAGATTTGTTTGTCTTTTTTTTTTATGTTTTTATGTTGTTTCATCAATATTTCTTATGCATTTTTAAAGTTCTGTTTTGTAGCATTTGCTCTTTTGCAAGCAAGCCATGCTTCTATTCTCACAAGATAAGCTACTGAACAGGGTGGAAACTAGTATGGAATGAGGTGTCAGCCATCAGCTTGTAAGAACCAGGATGTGGTTGTTGCTGCAATAGCAAACCCAATCAATATATAGCTGATGATTTGCGTGACAGGGATGCATAAAAATGAACTTCAAAGGTAATTTTGTTTTGAAAGGGAGAATAAATAAAATTATTTGAAGAAATTAAAAATTTTACCTTTGTTATAATGATTTGTGCATCCTGTGGTTGAGCCTGATTGAACCATGTTTTTTTTAATAACTACAAAGACTGTTAGTATAATTAAAAATATACTACTGCCACATTTTTGGCCTCTAACTCAGCTTCTTTGTAGCCCCTTGATGCTGTTGCTAGTAGGGCTGGAATAATGGGCAGGACAGTTGCCTGGGTTTCTAACCTACAATGGGTGCCAAAGGAGCAGTTGAAAATATTTAAAGTTTTGTGTGCCTAAAGGCCTCAGAAAGAGTGGGAGACATAGGATTGGGTGGGCAGATAATGTCAAACAGGACCTTGTTAGAATTAGTCTACAGTTGATCAGATGGAGTAGATGTAGCTCAGGACAAATACGTTTGGATAATTAAATTGTGCCATCTGGTTGCATCTCCATAGCCCATGGCTGTTTGAGGATGAGGATGATGAAATGATAGTGTCATTACATAATCAGTGAAATGTATATGGTCTACAGCAAGGGTTCTCAACGTCGGGTACGAGGTAAAATTTTTTAGAGTATGCCTTGAGAGCTCAAATATCGCTAGACAACGTCGCTAAGTTGGCATTATTATGCTATAACTATAGTTTTATCTATCTCTATAAGTGGTATTCTAGTTACATACATATTTCCAGGGGGTACGTGAAGCATAAAAGGTTGAGAGCCACTGGTCCGCAGTATCATCTCTTCAGTAGCGTTTAAAACAAACGGACAAATATTTTGACAATACTGGAGATTTTTATTTGTTTAAAAAGCAGAGTCAAAAGAATTACTCAAATGTTGAAAGATTTAGATGCAATCCTTTACAGACTTAGCTGATTCTAGCATCAATGGACTTGAACTATTTGATGAAACACAATATACCAAAATGTGACTTCCGGATGATGTAAATTCTCTTTCAAACATTTTCCAATATGTGAAAATGAATGAGCTTCAGAACACAATGCCTAAGTTATGGATACCATTAAGGATCTTATTAAGTACATCAATGATAGCTGCTGCTTGTAAGAGCAGTTTTAGTAAACTTCAGTTCATTTAAACATATCTGTGATTGTCTGTATCAAATGAGCATTTGAATTATTTGCAATTATTTTCGATTGTAAACGATTAGTTCCTGCTAGAAAATGAGCTATTGCTCGTAAAGTATAAAACGTTTTGCCGAAATCAACGCCAGAAAAAAAGAATTTGTAAAGAAAGTACATTATAAACAATCTTATATCTTTTTAAACAAGATTCTTTAAGTTTTCCTTACTTTATAACTCTATCCACTAGTGAGTGTTTAATGCTTGTTTGAGTGATAGCAAAACTGTGAACTTAAACAAGTTTAAGTTGCGTACATTTAATAACTATGTTTTTGAAAATATACAGGTGCATAATTTTTGTCTAGAAACTCAGTCCTCTCACCCCTAAATAAAGGTTGAACTAAGATTTTAAGAAAATTGTTTTCAAGGTCAGCAAATTATTTATCCGCGATTATTATATAATGTTATATAAAATTATTATATAATTATTATATAATGGAGCCAAAGTGTTTTGATCCAACCCTAGTTGCCAGAAGAATCTCGACTATATACACTCATGAGCCATAACATTATGACCACTTGCTTAATAGCATGTTGGACTGCATTTTGCTCTGATAACCGCTTGCACTGGTGTAGCATCAACTCCACTAGACCACGGAAGATGTTCTTAGGTATTCTGTACCAGCTAGACAGAATGACACCCTGGTGTTCAATGATGAATCGGAGTACTGGTGTGGAGTGGCAAATGCTGCTTTCCACTGCATCCCACAAATGTTCGATGAGATTAATGTCAGAGGAATTTGATGCCAAGCGGAGCACACGAAATGCTTGGACATGATCCTCAAACCATTCCTGCAGAATGCAGGCTTTGTCTTGATGAGAGTCCAGTGACTTCCAGCTACACAGTCACCATGTAAGGCACTATTATTAGCATATTGGATTGCATTTTGCTGAACTGAAACAATGCCTAGGTAGGATCTGGTGTTGAGGGTGCATTCAACAGGGATGAGGGGACCCAGTAATGTCCATGATACCAATCCCCATACCATGATACTGGGCTGTTAGCCTGTTTCTGTCCTACCCTGCAGTCTGGTTGAAGATGTTCATTTGCATAGCATCGAATATGGATGTGTACATAGATATAGTGGAGACTGAATTGAACTCATTGGAACAGTAGACTCATTTGTTCAGCGTCCAGTCACAGTGCTCATGTATCTACTGCAGGCAGAGTTTTCTATGATGGTTAGTTGACATGGGCACATGAATTGGCAGCTGATTTTGTAAACCCATCAAGAGCACTGCTGGATTGTGTGCTTGAAAGTTGGTCGCTTCTTTCCATTAAAAGTCGATTCTGGTTTACTTCATTCGATAAGAAATAGATTATGTTCGCTTCATTTCATTAGAAACTGATTATGGTCGCTTCATTCCATTAGAAATCGATTATGGTCGCATCATTCCGCTGGAAGCCGATTCTACAGTGCTTCATTCCATTAGAAGCCGAGTTAGAAGCTGTTCATTGCTACTTCATTCCACTACAAGGCAATCATGACCACTTCGTTCTATGAGATGCAGATTCTGGTCGCTTCATTCCATTAGA
The DNA here is from genome assembly GCA_038380435.1 of Ryuthela nishihirai. Classification (NCBI taxonomy): domain Eukaryota; kingdom Metazoa; phylum Arthropoda; class Arachnida; order Araneae; family Heptathelidae; genus Ryuthela; species Ryuthela nishihirai. The sequence continues at coordinate 42,560,879 of JAWZYU010000006.1, forward strand.
AGTTGATTCTGGTCTTCAATCCATTAAAAGCCAGTTCTGACCTGCTTCGTTCTGTTAGAAGCTGTTCATGACCACTTCATTCCCTTAGAAGCAGATCATGGCTGCTTCATTCCATTAGAATCGATTCTCGCCCGCTTCATTTCGTGAGAGGTCAATTCTGGTCCGCTTTGTTCCATTGGAAGTCGATTCTGGTCTTCATTCCATTAGAAATCGATTCTGGTTTGCATTCCATTAAAAGCCAATTCGGCCTTCTTCATTCTGTTAGTTGCTGTTCATGGCTACTTCATTCCCTCAGAAGACGATCATTGTCGCTTCATTCCATTAGAAGTCGATTCTGGCCCACTTCGTTTCATTAGAGGCTGATTCTGGTCTTCACCCATTAAAAGCCGATTCTGACCATTTCATTCCATTAGAAGTCGATTCTGATCTCCCTACACGTTAGAGTTCTATACACTCCTAGTTTAGAGCTTCATCATCAGGAGCCATCGAATACGAACATTTCAAGTTCTATTCATGGGCCAGATACTTTTGTTAATGTAGGCCATATTTGAACTGTGGAAATTTTAAGTGGGCTGCACTAGAAGTATTAGGAGAGGGTACAATACATAAAAAAAAGCTAATTTTTTTATATGTCGATTTATTTTTGCTAAAACATTTATAAGTATGTGCATATCTTTATGATTATTTATATCTCAAATAAAAATTATTTTGGCACATTTTAATTTCTTCAAATAATTTTTGCAAACGCATAACTAAAAAGAAAATTTTATCTAGAAATGTTAATGAGATGCTTGATACTTTTACCAATTTATTACCGTATTTCTTCGATTCTAAGATGCACCTTTTTTCCCCATATAAACGTCTCTAAAAACGGGGCGCGTCTTAGAATCGACGGCGTCTTAGAATCGAAGAAATACGGTAATATCAATTTCAAAGTCAATGCTACTATCCATTAGTGCTCAATGCAAATGCTCATATATCACTTATGACCGAAATTTGCTTTTGATAAAATTCATTCGAGAAAATGTTTGTTCTGAAATATAGGTGCTGGCGAACACAATTGTCATTCGGGTCGAGAATAGCTTTAGGAAAGAAATGTAGAATTCGAAAGTTCACAGATTTAAAAGACTCTTTCAACATGTCGTCCGTTTGTAAATCAAATTTGTTAGAAAATAAAATTATTTTATATTGTTATTTAAAGAATGATTTATTATCAGTATTGCTGGAACAAATTTCGTTATAAAACCCAAATGATCCTCTGGCTGTATGTTCCAACCGCTTGTTTTACGTACAGTGCTCAAAGGTAAATAAAAAATTGAGTTTATTTTTATGCATATTGTACCCTTTCGTATAAAAAATATTTACAAGATATCTATAAGATTGCAAAAAAAAAAAACATAGCTCTAAAACAGTTACTGTATTTTAATTACAATACAACTAAAATATACCCATGTAGTATCAAAATTAGAATAATCCATATTGGCGTTTTGAAATCTGATGCTGACTCAAAGGTGCAGATACAGTTTTCGTCTGTGGTCAATATTTGTGACGTACAAGAAGCGACCACACGTGGCATGACTGAGCTACAGCCAAGTGCAGCAGGTGAAAGAAAGCATATATTGTGTCTTTGGTTGTATTTGTTGAGTCCCACGAAATTTTGGTGTTGGCAGGGGCGTGCCAAGTGAGCATGCAATGGCATGGGCTTTGAAATCAAATGATTAACCTGAATAAAGGCAACATGGATTTTGTATATTTGTTGCGTATCCACACAACCACAATATCTGGAAAATATTTATAAGATATCTAAGATGACTAATAGATATCTATTTGCCATCGTAGATGCATTATTTCCTACATATTGTGGTTGTATGGGTAGCTAATGGATATTTCAATATCAGCAATAAAATTTCGATTTGAAGTGCACCATGATCGGTATTAGTCTGTTGCATTAGGCTACACTTTGCTGTATATTCATTATAGGTGCTGGTTGAGTAAATTCAAACTTGATCTATTTATTTCTGTTTTGTAGCATGGCTTTGTGAGAAACTATAAATGTTGGTCCTAAACTCTGTTATTTGTGCATGCTACTATTGGCATCTTTTGGCATCATAGGAATATGACTTCTTAGTTGTAGATTATGCTGAAAACACCCTCTGTGAAGCTACTAATAGTAGAAGTGATATCACAGGAATCAACCGCAGAATCACTAATCAGGCGATTGATTAAAATTGGAAAAATATTAGTCACACATTTCAATACACAGAAATCTATACTTTTTATGCTACATCATCATCATCCTCAAGCAGCCATGGACTACGGAGGTCCAACCAGATTGTGAAATTTAGTTCTCCAAACACATCTGTCCTGAACTATATCTGCTGATGACTGTAGACCAATTCTAACAAAGTCTCGTTTGACATTGTCTGCCCACCGCATCCTAGGTCTCCACCTCTTTCTGAGGCCTAGAGGCACACTGTTCGTAACCCTATTCGCTAATCTATAGTTATGCATACGGGCAACACGGCCAAATGAATGCAGTCTCTCTCTGCGCAATATGCTGCTTAAAGGAGGTTGCCGAATCCTTTCCCTAGCCTCATCATTACTTTCACAGTTGAACCACCCAATACCCAAGATACTGCGTAAGCGTCTGGAATCAAATGCATCAAGTTTTCTGTTATCTTATTTACAAAGTGTCCAGGTTTCACTACCATAACTAACCCTTGAAAGAACCAAACTATTATACAGTCTAATTTTAGTCTTTAAATGTATACGTTTATTTATTCCTCCACATTCTCCACAGATTTTTAAAAGTCCTAGTAGCAATTCCTATTTGTCTGTTTATCTCATACCGCACATCACCAGCATCTGTTACATAATTCCCAAGACAACTGCTCAAGACTACAACCATTCAGATTAACTAAATCACAGCCTTCCTGACCAATTTTCATCGCTTTAGTTTTCTCTCTGCTTATAACCAAACCTACTCTAATGCTAGTCTCATCAACAGCTCGAATGAAAGAGTTCATCACATCAACATCATTTGTCAAAAGGACCAAATCATCAGCATGATCTAAATCAGAAGATTTCAGATCTCTAAACCATTTAAATCCAAAATCTTTCCCTTTCAATAAATTCTGCATCATAATCAATAACCAAACTACTTAGTACTTATAAACATTAGTTTTAGGAATAAAAGACAAATGCTTTTTAAGAAGTTTTTTAATTAATGGGTTTTTCATCGCATTTTTCGCTAATGAATATGCAAATATAACGTTTTAATATTTCTGCTTTATCCTCTCTCTTAGAATAAACCCTTTTCCTTTCGCAAGAGAACATTCAAACATGACGTCACCAGTTTTCTTGCTAATTGGAATCCCATCCTTCCTCTTCCCCAACAAAAGTTATCAAATCCTGATAAGATTGGATTGGATTGTTTTACCTCTGAGCGGCACTTTTTTGCACACCGTGGGCTAAACGGCCAGGTCACATGGACCCCGAAGACTCAGAGAAGGTTGGGGGAGGGGACCCACTGGAACAGCTGTTGGGAGACAGATGGTAGCCTCCCGTCAAGGCCATCCAGCGTGTTCTTTAACGTGCACAGGGTATGGCTCTCCCGCACACGGGGCCACGGCTTAACGTCCCATCCGACGGACTGCGGCCTTTCCAAGCCCATCGGTGTCCCCTACTGACCGTGGGCAGGGCGGGGAAGTATTGCGGAGATAAATCTCAACGCTGACCCAGCTGGGACTCGAACCTGGGAACTACAGATTACGAGCCTGGCGCGCTACCGACTGAGCCACCCCCGCCCCAATCCTGATAAGCCCAACCATCACCAGTGAATTAAATTTCCCATCATTAGATTTTTTCATGGTTTCTTGTATTTTTTCCCATTAATGTTCCCTATTTTTCGAGCTTTAAGGCCTAGTTTATTCTCTTCATTTCCAAATCATGTGAATCATTGCAGATTTTAGTGAGGGATTTCTGATTACTTTTTAGAATAGCATTCTGCAAGATGTACTTGATGCAATATTAATATAAAAAAACAACAAAGAGACCTCTAACGGTAACAAGAAGCAGGCGACATTTAATTTTGCTTCGGTATGTATTTGTTAACATCTGTTGGCACAATGAATTCTGAAGCCTTGGGTCATTAAAATCAGAAATATATTTTTAGGACAAGCGCTGAAGATAAACGCTATAAATTCTGATTGGACTATTGAGAACTCGTCAGTTTGGAAAACAAGGGCCGAAATTGGAAATCTTTGCCAAGTGTTCTTGCAAGAATTTAGAATTCTAATTCTGTCTTGAATCTAGAGATAAGTTATCCAAAGTCTTTCATTACTCAGTTTGTTCGCGGTTACTGGTAAAGTTCACTTTTTTGAAAACTGTGAAAGAGTTGGGTTGTTTTACCTCTGAGCGGCACTTTTTTGCACACCATGGGCTAAATGGCCAGGTCACATGGACCCTGAAGGCTCAGAGAAGGTTGGGGGAGGGGACCCACTGGAACAGCTGTTGGGAGACAGATGGTAGCCTCCCGTCAAGGCCATCCAGCGTGTTCTTTAACGTGCACAGGGTATGGCTCTCCCGCACACGGTGCCACGGCCAAACGTCCCATCCGACGGATGGCGTCCTTTTCAAGCCCATCGGTGTCCCCTACTGACCGTGGGCAGAGCGGGGAATTTTGCGGAGATAAATCTCAACGCTGACCCAGCTGGGACTCGAACCCGGGAACTACAGATTACGAGCCTGGCGCGCTACCGACTGAGCCACCCCCGCCCCCCTCACTCCCCTCTGTGAAAGAAAAACATAAATAAGATTAAGCGAAATGGAAAAGAAGAATTTAATGCATCAATAGTAAATAATCACATGATAAGTCCTGTAGACATGGAACTCATGAAATAATGAGCTGAAAAAAAAATTGGTTTTGTCATGAGTGGGATTCGAACCCACGTCTCCAGGAAACATGCCTCTTATGCTTAGTTTGAATTATGCTTATGCACTTTGGAATGACTAAAATGATGGCGAGCTCAGCGAAGTAGTGAATAAAGAAAAAGATAAATTTACTTTTACAAAAAGGTATTCGAAAGAAATCTGTGTACAAGAACTTTTTGGATAAATCGTGATTGTCAGTGTTACAGATATCCAGCCAGGGTAGAATATTTTTACCCAATAAACAGCTTGATGATCCAATCTATGATAAATTTAGAAATCAACACAATGCAGCAAAATCGTAGCCGACTAATGATCAGATGGGAAAACTGTAGGATTCCTCTTGTAAAAGTCAAAAAGTCACAGGAAACTTCTGAAAAGATTTCATAGTCGGAAGCCAAAAGTAGCTAATTTATGGAACATTAATGAATCAGGTATGTCTAAAACAATATTAATAAACAATTACAATAATTATGAACGAATTGAAAAGATTAAAAAACAGATACATTTTGAAATTTGCATTTTAAAGAAGATTACATTTTAAAAAGAAAATGCAGATATTGCAGCACAGCGAAAGACAAGAGCTAGATTTGGGTGATAACGGCTGAAAGATCAGCTTCAAACATTAAAAGAAATTGCATATACAGTAACAGTCTGAAAATCCTGACATTTTAAAATACTAGCAAACTTTTGTGAATTTCGCGGTCTGTTATTTTCCCGCGTATTAGAAAATTCTGGTTGAAGCGCCAATGATACTTTGTGGCAACTCTACTTTTCATCTGCGATGACTCACGATTGTGAAACATATAAGTCACTCGATTTGTGGCAACGCTAAATACTGTAGTGCAGTGGTTCTCAACCTTTTATGCTTCACGTACCCCCTGGAAATGTGTATGTAACTGGCGTACCCCTTGTATAGATGGATAAAACTATAGTTATAATATAACAATGGTTATTTTTACTTTGTTACTAGATCTAGCGACTTTTGAGCTCTCACGGCGTACCCCAAAAAATTTTACCGCGTACCCCACTTTGAGAACCCCTACTGTAGTGTATTATTTGCTGTCCTAACAGCTTTCATTTACATATTCAGCTTACACGTACTATTTACAAATTTTTATTAACCCCATAATATAATAATGGCTCCGAAAGTAGATAAAGTTAGAGGTGTTAAAAGAAAGAAAACCACATTAAAACTAAGTGAAAAACTTGAAATTGTGTTCCATCCATAAGTAGTTCACCAGATGCCCACGAACTCGTCAAAATTAAGGAATAATTTCTTTTAGTTTTTTTTTAATAAAAATGTTCCTTTTGTGAATGATTCTAGAATCAATTCGTACCGTATAATTTCGTAGTAAAAACACTATCATGATTAACTTTTTTTCATTTTCTTCATCCCTTCTTAAATTTGAATCTCAAAGTTACTCCCGAGAATCCGGAAAAGCCAGAAATCCGGATGATCCCATTCCTCGAGCAATCCGGATTTTCGGATCCTTACTATATTACAGTTTTTGCAGAAAGTGTAAATGATAAACGATATAGTAGTATAATAAGAAATCGTAAGAAAAAATGATGAACTACATAAAATGCTTAAGTCGTATGGATTCATTATTGGTCTAAGCGGCGTATATTTGAGACGCTCAAGATCGTCTTCTTCCGTGAAGGGTTGGGTTGTTTTTACCTCTGAACGGTACTTTTTGCACACCATGTGCTAAATGATTAGGCCACAAGGACCCAAAAAGTTCAGAGAAGGTTGGGGGAGGGGACCAACTGGAACAGCTGTTGGGAGACAGATGGTAGCTCCCCGTCAAGGTAATCCAGTGTCTTCTTTAACGTGCACAGGGTATGGCTCTCCCGCACACGGGCCCAGGCTTAACGTCCCATCCGACGGACGGCGGTCTTTCCAAGGCCGTCGGTGTTTCCTACTGACCGTGGGCAGGGCGGGGAGTTTTGCGGAGATAAATCTCAACGCTGACCCAGCTGGGACTCGAGCCTGGCGCGCTACCAACTGAGACACCCCCGCCCCTGCAGGAAAGGGTCACTCAGAGTAAAACAACGGAACTCTTATTCTTGAAGTGCTTTTGAAAGTTTATTTCGGCATAATCTATATTGCAGTTAATTCACAGGGAAGAAAGAGCATGCAATCGAATAGGGTTGGGTTGTTTTACCTGCTGAGTGACACCTTTTAATGATGGGAAATTTCTGAGTGACACCTTTTTGTGACACATACATTTTGCGCACAATGGGCTAAATGACGAGATCACAAGGACCCTAAAGGCTCAGGGAAGGTTGGGGAAAGGGTACCCACTGAAAAGCTGTTAGGTGACAGACTCTCGTCAAGGCCATCTAATGTATTCTTTAACGTGCACAGAGGTATGGCTCTTTGCACAAAGGGGCAACGACATAATGCCCCATCCGCGGGACGAGGACCTTTACAAGCCCATTGGTGTCCCCTATTGACCAAGGGCAGAGCGGGGAGTTTTGTGGAGATAAATCTTTGCCAGAGCTAGGTTGGACTCGAACCTCGAAATTAGATATTACGAGACGTAAGCGCTACCGACTCAGTCATTGCCCCCCCCACCCCACTTCGAATGGAAAGAAGAATGTTTCCAATAAAAGAAAGGAGCTGTTAGGCAGGTTTTTTTTTGAAGAATATTTTTTTAAATCAGAGTAGAAAAATTCAGAACCTTTATGTTCATAATACATACGTTGTTCATATATACTGAAGTGCTATTGAATAAGGGATAGGAGACGTTATCCAAATTCAGTACCGCAAGTCCCGCATTTGTGCGCATGCGTGGTTGAAACTCTGGTCATCTATAGCTGTCAGCTTTGATTTCCCAAGTATTCATGGTGAGAAGCGCAATGGGAAAGGCGCGGGATTTAGATGCATTTGACAGAGGGTAGATTGTAGGTGCCCGACAGATGGGACACTCGATCTCCGAAATTGTCAACGAACTTGGATTTCCTCACATAACAGTTTCAAGAGCGTTCTGGGAATATGAAAATTCCGGCAAAAAAAAAAGCACCCGGAAAAACTGCAAAGGACAACCAGTCTTGAATGATCGTGGGTTATGGCGCCAATCCCCATTAATCTAAGGTTATGGCGCCAACCCCCATGAATCCTGCATGTCAGGCCTGAACAGTACAAGCTGATTGCTCAGTGATGGCCTGGGGTGTCTTCAGTTGGACGCATCATACGGACCGATAGGGGCCAGACATTATCTGAAATCACGTTCCATCTGAACGCGGGTTCTAGTCAGGAAGTCAGTGCACGAACCGTGCAATGCTCACTTCATCGTCTCCAACGCCTTGCCTGGGGTAAAGAACATCGAAACTGGACCATCGAAAGTTGGAAACCGATAGCCTGCAGTGATGAATCCTGATTTAAACTTCAATCCCGCCGATAGGAGACTAAGGTTATGGCGCCAACTCCCATGAATTCTGCATGTTAGGCCTGAACAGTACAAGCTGGTTGCTCAGTGATGACTTGGGGTGTCTTCAGTTGGACGTCTTTGAGGCCTTTATTACGTGTACCGACGACTCTCGATGCCTCCCGGTACGTAGAACTCATGGCTGACCATTTACACCCATTTATGGCCATCATGTATCCCAATGGAGATGGCGTCTACCAGCAAAACAACTGTTCATCTCACAGGTCCAGGTTGATTACTGCATGGTTACAGGAGTATTCTGCTGACTTTGAAATAATGAATTGGCCACTTAGAAGCTCAGATTTAAATCCCATTGAAAATCTTTGGAATACTGTCGAGCAGAGTGTTCGGGCCTGTGTCCCATCAGCGACGATCTTGAGAGAATTGTGGACGGCTCTGGAGGATGCATGAGTCGCCATTCCTGTGGAACATTTACGTAAGCTTGTGGAATCCTTGCCTCGTCTTATGATGGCCGTTATCAGGGCCAGAGGGGGTCCAACACGTTACTAGGTTGCAATCCCTAATTCAGTGGCACTTCAGTGTATTCTTAGCATTAGCAACTGTGCTTCATGCTATTGTTCCATTAGTTGAAAAACATAAAAAGTTAGAAAAAATCAAATTGAGATTTTTAACACCAGATATTCGACACGAATTTCGTTAATGAGGATTTTTTCCTTTATGTTGTTCTAAAAAAAATATGTATATACACTTTTGTATACAAATATTGCAACATCATCAAGCAACCCTCGAACTTCAGTGAAATTGAGCAGAGTGGTAGATCATGTTACAAAGTAGCAATGGTTAATGACATAATCACCTATATTCATATCAAAGGTAAGGGCCCCTAATATGGACTAGGGTTGGTTGGTTGTTTTACCTCTGAGCGGCACCTTTTTGCACACCATGGGCTAAATGGCCAGGTGCACAAGGACCTCGAAGGCTCAGAGAAGGTTGGGGTAGGGGACCCACTGAAACAGCTGTTAGGAGAAGATGGTAGCCTCCCGTCAAGGCCATCCAGCGTGATCTTTAACGTGCACAGGGTATGGCTCTCCCGCAAACGGCGCCACGGCTTAACGTCCCATCCGACGGACGGTGGCCTTTCCAATCCCATCGGTGTCCTCTACTGACCGTGGGCAGGGTGGGAAAATTTGCGGAGATAAATCTCAACGCTGACCCAGCTGGGATTCGAACATGGGAACTGCAGATTACGAGCCTGGCGCGCTATCGACTGAGCTATCCCCGACCCATCTCAGTACGGGTATGAGCTCCGTTAGCAGTGATGATGCAGCGAGGCATCGATAAATATCTGTCAGTATCCTGTGAGATTTTCACCCATCCTTCCTCCAAATGGAGACGCAGGGTATCCAGCATGTGTGCTGGCTGTTGATGCCATCAGAGACATCGTCCCAGCGGTACCCCGTCAAAATAGCCCAAGACTAAATAGCCCCGACAAAAAAGCCCCGACAAAATAGCCTATTCTAAAATAGCCCAAGACTAAATAGCCCCGACAAAATAGCATATTCTAAAATAGCCCAAGACTAAATAGCCCCGACAAAATAGCCTATTCTAAAATAGCCCAAGACTAAATAGCCCCGAAGAAATAGCTTAGCCTATTTAAAATCCAAAGTAAAAATCCAACTTGCGCGTCGGAAAACGCGCGTAATATGTCTTCCTATACTTTGGTAAAATGAAGGTAACTTTGCAACAAGTTGCGTTGAGTGCATCTATAATTAGAAATATTATAGTAACAAATGAGTCACGTGACAGGCACATAGCTCACCGGTAGGCGGAGCCATGTGATTTAGTTTTAGTATTAAAACCAATTCTTCTAGTTTAGCTTCTAGTTTTAGTTTTTTGTTCGCACGTGGCGCACGTGTGTCTTGCGGGAGTCGTTGCAAGAGATCTCTAACGGAAATAAGTAAGTTATTTTAATATCTATTTTACCGGATGCGTTTATTTATTGATATAATATAGAACTATTTAACAGATATTAACTGATAATCCGTTATTATTTGTGTTTTGCAAGAAAAATGGAGAAAAGCTCGTCGCAAAAAGGAAAAGATCTGCTGCTGAAAGATGGTCATCGATATCGCAAGGCTAGGGAAAACCGGGATGAAAGTACATCGTGGAGGTGTGTAGTTCCGACTTGTAAAAGGCGTCTAAGAACATTGGGTGCTGACTTCCGGGTCGTGACGGAACACAACCATGCGCCAAATCCAGCTAAAAATCAGGCATTGAAATGCGTTTCTGAAATGAAACATAGAGCACAGAGTGCTGTGGAGAAGCCTAGGCAAATATATCAAGCCTGCACAAGTGGAATATCTTTGGAAGCATCGATTCAGCTTCCAAATTATATTGCCTCCCAGAGAGCAATAGAACGTATACGAAAAAAAAAACGAATCTTCCATATCCAAATCCTGCAAGTGTTGCCAATATTGCAATTCCAGTTAATCTTCAAAGTACCACAAGAAACGAAAATTTTATTCTGTGGGATTCTGGAGAAAACGATCCTGATCGAATTCTAATGTTCGGCACTGAGGAAAATTTGAGAATATTGGAACAGAATCATCATTGGTTTGTTGATGGCACGTTTAAAGTATCACCTGAACTGTTTTTTCAATTATTCACGATACACGGACTAATAGAAAAGTGTTGTATTCCACTGATATATGTACTGTTAAGAAATAAAAGTGAAGCAATATATGTTCGCGTATTTCAGAAACTATTACAGTTGAAGGAAACTTTAAATCCAACAAGTGTGTTAAGTGATTACGAGAAAGCGGTTCAAAACGCCGTGCAACAAGTTTTTAATAACACAGAAGTTGTTGGCTGTTTGTTTCATTTGGGACAGTGCTTATGGCGAAAAGTGCAAGAACTGAATTTAGCGGAACTTTATGTAAATAACGAAAATGTGCGTGCTTATATAAAAATGTTGTTTGCGTTGAGTTTTGTACCGGTACATGATGTTATAGGAGTATTTGAAGAATTAATTGAAAAATGCCCAAACGAACTAGACCCCATTATCGATTACTGGGAAGATACATATATAGGACGAATAAGACGCAATCGCCGAGCACAACCACGATTTGCAATACATATATGGAATGTTCATGAGCGCGTTGTCAATGGTCTTCCGAGGACAAATAATTCGGTAGAAGGGTGGCATAGGGCATTCCAGCAAACTGTAGATTGCCATCATCCATCCGTCTACAAACTCATCGACCATTTCCGAAAAGAGCAGGATATGGTAGAAATCCGCTTAACCCGTCTTGCTGCAGGTATTCGCAACCTAGATGCAATCAAAACTAAATATGTGCAACTGAATCGACGCCTGAAAGCATTAGTGGAAAATTATGCAACTATGGAACATATGGACTTTCTTCGTGGCATTTCACATAAACTTGAAATGTAATTTTTGTAAAGAATGTGGCAAGGAACACAAACCTTAAAGATTTGTAAAGAATTACCAAACCATATTTAGAATTTTTATTTATATGTCTGTATACAATTTTTAAAATGCGAAATTTAGAATTTAAATAGACTAAGCTATTTCTCCGGGGATATTTTGTCGGGGCTATTTAGTCTTGGGCTATTTTAGAACAGGCTATTTTGTTGGGGCTGTTTTGTCGGGGCTGTTTTGTCTTGAGCTATTTTGACGGGTCACGCGTCCCAGCACATCCCATGTGTGCTCCTAGGGAAGAAATCCGGGACAGAGCGTGCCAAGGTAGTATGTTGGCATTCCACAGACACTAGTGAACGATGGATATGGGGATGTGAGTTATCCTGCTGAAAAATGGTGCCAGGAGAGCTGGGCAAAAAAGGTAGACAACGGGGACCAGAATGTTGTCAATGTATCATTGAGCTGTCAGTATTACCTGGACAAACACTACAGGTGTTCTTGAGTCAAAACTGATGGCACCAACACCCGAATGGAGGGCGTTTCGGATATGTGCTGGATCCTGCCACTGGATGGGGTGAAGCTGAATCCTGACTGAACCGTTATCTGCACCCAAACAGAGGCATTACTCATTCGAGATGATGATGCGGTGTCTTTACCATTCCCACAATACACGTTCGATGCTTTAAAGATAGCTTTCATGGCAATGAGTAACAGCCAGAGGCAACATTCGCAGGGGGACACAATGCCTGTAATTCAGTTTCATTCAAATGTTGTTGGACTGTCCATGTGGACCCTGTTGCACACATTGCATTGGAGTCAAAGACTGCTTGTCGGTGGATGAGGCGATCTTCTCGTGGCGTGGTACATCTGTGGAACCTGAGCCATTGCAACGTGAAGTAGTACCTGTCCTGGTTCACTGTGCGACTCCTTGGGTTGGGTTGTGTTGTTTTACCTCTGAGGCGGCACTTTTTTGTTTTACCTCATGGCGGCACTTTTTTGCATACCATGGGCTAAATGGCCAGGTCACATGGACCCCGAAGGCTCAGAGAAGGTTGGGGGAGGGGACCCACTGGATCAGCTGTTGGGAGACAGATGGTAGCCTCCCGTCAAGGCCATCCAGCATGTTCTTTAACGTGCACAGGGTATGGCTCTCTCACACACGGGGCCACGGCTTAACGTCCCATCCGATGGAAGGCAGCCTTTCCAAGACCATCGGTGTCCCCTACTGACCGTGGGCAGGGCGGGGAATTTTTGCGGAGATAAATCTCAACGCTAACCCAGCTGGGACTCGAACCTGGGAACTACAGATTACGAGCCTGAAGCGCTACCGACTGAGCCACCCCGCCCCCATGCGACTCCTTGTATGACCGAGATGATTGGCTATACGATTGGCAGACGAATCTGCCTCATGCATCCTCTCGATACTTCCTCATTCGAACCGGCCTATCTGTTGGTAATGCGTTCAAATTCATTGCTTTGGCATAATTGAAACACACGTGCACTGTTTCACTTCCATTGACTTACCTGTTGTCTGCTATGGTGACTTTTATTGGGATCTTGGGACCGTCACCACCGCTTCTATTTCCAGTTCCATGTGGCAGATTCTTAAGAAATGTTTAGAGTTTCAGAAACATTTGGTTGCTAGCTTTGTTGGTTTCAAAAAGGCTTTCGACTCTGTTGATCGTCATAATTTGTGGTTGATTGTGAGATCATATGGTATACCAGACAAGTTAGTTAACATAATGAAAGCTCTCTATAATAACACTGAGTCGTGTGTGAGAGTTGGTAAGGCTTGTAGCAATTGGTTTAGCATTACTTCTGGTGTTCGACAAGGGTGCATTTTGTCTCCTTTTCTCTTTAGCTTGGTTATTGATTATGTTATGCGAAATTCACTTCAAGGGAAAGATTTTGGCCTTAAATGGACTGGAGATACGAAAATTTCTGATTTAGATTATGCTGATGATTTAGCCCTTTTGGCAAATGATGTTGAGATGAACTCTTTCATTCGAGCTGAGGATGAGCGTGGTAGTAGAGTAGGTTTGGTTATAAACAGAGAGAAAACTAAAGTGATGAAAATTGGTCAGGCAGGCTGTGATTCAGTTCATCTGAATGGTTGCAGTCTTGAGCAGGTGTCACAGTTTAATTATCTTGGGAGCCATGTAACAGATAATGGTGATGTGCGGCATGAGATTAACAGACGAATAGGGATTGCCGCCAGGACTTTTAAGAATCTATGGAGAGTGTGGAAAAATAGGCGTATACACCTAAAGACTAAAATTAGACTGTATAATAGTTTGGTTCTTTCTAGGGTTAGTTATGGCAGTGAAACTTGGACGCCGTGTAAGCAAGATAACAGGAAACTAGATGCTTTTGATTCCAGATGCTTACGCAGTATCTTGGGCATTAGATGGTTCAACTTTGTAACTAATGATGAGGTTAGGCAAAGGAGTTTGCAAACTCCTTTAAGCAGCATATTGTGCAGAGAGAGATTCCGTTGGTTTGGCCATGTTGCCCGTATGGATAATTATAGATTGGCGAATAGGACTATGAACAGTGTGTCTAGAGGCCTCAGAAGGAGGGGGAGACCTAGGATGCGATAGGCAGACAATGTAAAACAGGACCTTGTTAGAATTGGTGTGCAATGGCCAGATGCAGCAGATGTAGCACAGGACAGATATGCTTGGAGAACTAAATTGCAAAGTCTGTTTGGACTTCCGTAGCCCATGGCTGCTTGAGGATGATGATGATGATGTGGTGTCTTGCTACGTCACTGGAATCATTTGCATAGGACCTCTGGTACTGTGTGTGGTATATACTATTTCGTTTTACTGCATTTAACCCTATGGGTGTTGCAATTTTTGTTTCCATTAGAATATTTAAGGTATTATCTGTTATATGAGCATTTTTGGAAGTTATTTGACTGAACGTAATGAAAGCTATCGACAGAGACATGGAACCAGCAGATTTCTCTCATCCTGGCAAAGTGCTAGGACAGATTTTGCGTTCTTTGAAAATTGGTGGTTACCGTACGAATTCAGATTGTATCCTTCCTACATATGTGAAAGGATTTCAGGACTCGACTTTCTGAAGGGTTCCTGCTCCATATTCTGTGGTTCAGAACTCTTCAGACTTAATTGTATCTGTTTCAGCAGATGTGTCGCAAATTGGAAACATCAAATCCCTTCCTTCTCTTGCAGCAGGTACTGGTTTGGGTAGTTTTACAACTAAGGGCGTCTTTTTGGAACACAATGGCCAGGTCACAAGGACCTCGACGGCTCAAAGAAGATTGGGGGGGGGGGGACCCACTGGAATAGCTATTGCGAAAAAGATAGTAGCCTCTCGTCAAAGCCATCCAGTGGGTTCTTTAACGTGCCCAGGGTATGCTTCTCCCGCGCATTGGGACACGGCTTAACGTCCCATCCGACGGACGGTGGCCTTTCTAAGCCCATTGTCTTTCTAAGCCCATTGTGTCCCCTACTGACCGAAGGCAGGGCGGGGAATTTTGCGGAGATAAATCTTTACGCTGACTCAGCTGGGACTCGAACGCGGAACTGAAGATTACGAACCTGGCTCGTTACCGACTGAGCCATCCCCGCCCGTACAGTAGGTACTAGAAATTCATTCTGGTAGTAAGGGTTCAAAGTTATGTTTTATTCTGCCCAAAGATGAAATCGCAATTGGTGAGCAGAACGTGCGCGGAATGTGAGTTTCTCCAATAATCAGTGAGGTGAGCAGCTCGGCATATTGAAGATATCCATCACGCTACTCTTTTCTCTTTAGAGGAAGTTAAACTTGTAAGAGGAGCCGAACAAAGGAAGAAAGAGCTAATGATTGTCGTTAAGGATGTGACGACGGGTGGATGGAATGTCGAATGGATTGGAAAAGAAGCAATGATTGGCTCTCCCTAATCCCTCCGCTCTTCAGGAGGAGCATCGCCTTCGTGACTGTGGACGCCATCGTCTAGTGGTTGGTTGGGTTGTTTTACCTTTGAGCGGCACTTTTTTGCACACCATGGGCTAAATGGCCAGGCCACAAGGACCCTGAAGGCTCAGAGAAGGTTGGGGGAGGGGACCCACTGGAACAGCTGTTGGGAGACAGATGGTAGTCTCCCGTCAAGGCCATCTAGCGTGTTCTTTAACGTGCACAGGGTATGGCTCTCCCGCACACGGGGCCACGGCTTAACGTCCCATCAGACGGACGACGACCTTTTCAAGCCCATCGGGCAGGGCGGGGAAATTTTGCGGAGTAAATCTCAACGCTGACCCAGCTGGGACTCGAACCTGGGAACTACAGATTACGAGCCTGGCGCGCTACCGACTGAGCACCCCGCCCCAGTGAATAACTGGACTATGGTAAAAGAATATTACTGACAGTTTGCTTTACCTTCCTAATTAATTGAAAATAATAATGAAAGCAATAGCACAAATTGAAATTATCGTTATTTGCAAATGCTGGTAAGTGGAGAGAATGGAAAAATGTAACAGGTTTAAATTGTAAACGTAAAAGTAATGAAGATTGTTACACTTAATAATTTGCTAAGTGTAACTTTAAAGTAGCCCTAAACAGGATGGGAAAACTTCCTTCTTAGATTTCTAAATCCATAATTATAGTTAATCCATAATTATATTAAAATCAATAACATTTTCCAGAGGAGTTCTGATAAGCCCGCAACCCCCTCGTGGTGGAGTGCCCCAAGCTTAGGAAGGGGCCCCCTGCAAAAATAAAGTTGCAAAATTTATGGTGAACCTTGACCTAAAAGAGACCGTGATTCTCTCATCGCATGCAACGTAAATATCCAAATAGAGAAAATCCCTGTCCTCTGATTGGGACTTTCATGAACTGAACTCTCAGAAATCGTGTTATTTCCCAAAAGAAGAAAAAACGATCATTGAATACTAAAGAAGCTGATATCGTTAATGAGGAACAGCCAATATATATTAAAGAATAATTATCCACCTACTTTAAACAATTATGTCTGAAAGCAAGGCGTTTTAAAATGGAAAAAAATTACAAAATTAAAAAAATCTTTGGATACTAGATGGTAAAAGTTTTATTCGTTACGAAGATGGATCGCAATCTCTGCCTTTCAGAACTTTGAATGATCTAAGCAACAATCCTTAAATTGTACATATTTGATAATTCAGTTAAACATTTTTTGTAAATGACAGTATTATGACACTTTTTCATACTGTGATTTAACTAAAAAATACTTCTTTTGATTTTTCCATATCTCATGTAAATGCTCGAAGCCTAAACAATGAAACTGAATTGCTTGAACATTTCTATGGGGAACTATATCCACAATTTGATATCATTTGTATAACTGAAACTTGGTTGGATGATTCAACCCTGAACTATGATTTTTTTAGATCATAAAGGTTACTTTTTAAATAGAAATGATTAAAAAAAGGTTTTCAATTTCTTCAGTGCATTTTGAATTAATTATTTTTGAAAGTGGTAACGTACTGTGTGATGCTATTTATATATAGGTCCCCGGTCTTTCATGTACAAATATTCTTAGATTTTCTGCGCAAACGTTTAGAAAATGCAACTATAAGAATTATAATTTTTATGTAATTGGTGACTTTAATATTGATCTCTTACAACAAACGAAAATGTTATTGATTTTAATATAATTATGGATTTAGAAATCTAATACAATTACCGTATTTCTTCGATTCTAAGACGCACTTTTTCCCCCCATGTAAACGTCTCTAAAAGCAGGGTGCGTCTTAGAATCGATGGCGTTTTAGAATCGCAGTTTTTTTTTTCAAACTTTCACGCGCTTTGCAAACGGCGCCACACGTTTTGTTTTTACGCGGAAACCCCACCTCCAAGTTTAACCGTTATCGCATTCTCCAATTCCATTGAAGAATAAAGTGGTTTGGTTATTTTCCGGCGCTTTCCAAATGTGAAGCCGCCGTTATTTCATTATAGTGGAGCTGTGTGAGGGAATTATAGTGAGCTTGGAACCTGGCTGTTGACTGACAACCTTCCACTGACACCTTCCGGTAAAAATTAAGAAAGCGCCGGCATCAAAATTGGCGGAATAGGTATCAACAGCTTGGAAGCTAATCCCAGAAAGAATAGCGCAGCAGTCATTTAAAAAATGTTGCATCACCAACGCTCTCGATGACTCAGAAGAAGATATATTATGGAATAATGAAGATAAAGACGGCTCGGAAGAATCAGACTCTGATATTGATTCAGAAGGAAGTGATCAATAGCATACCTACTGATAAATAGGTACTATTGTTGTTAGTAAATTAAACTCTATTACAATAAAAATATTTGTTAGATATATTTTAGCGTTTTTTTTTTCTTGGAATTAAAGCTTTTTTTCTGTTGGTGGTACTGAAATTAAGGTGCGTCTTACAATCGATGGCGTCTTAGAATCGAAGAAATACGGTGCTTACTAGGGTAACATATTCTAGCTCAACTGTGGTAGATCTGTGCATCACTAATGTATCATTTGCAATTGGAGGTGTTTTCTGCATCGGTATAAGAGACCATTTTCCTATCTTTGCTCTAAAAATAAGCTGAAAGAAAAGTTAAACACTTTTGCTACTTTTCGACATTTTTTGGAAGATAATATGAATAAATTTTATGCCGAAATTAGCAATATATGCTGGGATGGTGTCATAATATGCAATGATCCTAATGAAATGTATACTAAATTTATCAGCTTGTTAACTCTGTGTTATAATGCATGCTTTCTCTGCAAAAATTAAAAGAATGCGAAAAACTGAGAAATCTTGGAAAATTAATGATATTTTAAATAAAATAAAAATAAAATATAAGAAAATTTAAGAATTTTCGAATGCGATAAGTAGATAATTATGGGATTCTTTTAAAAATTAAAGAAATTAACTGTAACAGAAATATGTATTATCAAAATATGTTTAGCACTGATGTTAACCCAAAAACAGGGAAATGTATCAATAGTCTTTTACGAAACGAGCAATATTTTTTAATGATGTGATGCAAGTAGAAGGTATGGAAATTGAAACTTTTTCTGGAAAGAGTAATTATTTAAATAAGTATTTTTCAACTATTGGAAGTAATATTAGTCGTTAAAACGTTCGTAAAAGATAAAAAGTTGTACTACTAGTCTCTTTTTTCTGCCACTTCCACAAATAAAGTGTATCATGAATTATTAAAACTAAAGGAAAGCCATGGAATTGATGGTATTCATGTAAACCCGGTAAGTTTATTGCAATTTAATTGCTGCAATACCAGCTGCTATTTTAAATGCTTCGATGGCGAAAGGTGTTTTTTCGATAATTAAAAATTGTTCGTGTAGTAGCTGTTTACAAATCTGGAAATAAAAATGACTCATCAAATTACGGACCAATATCAATTCTTTCTACTTCTGCTAAAGTCATGGAAAAAATAATTTATGAAAGAGTACTTAATTTTGTTTTCAGTTGTAACATTTTACATAAAATCAGTTTGCTTTTTTTACCTAGGAATTCAATAGAAAAACCTTTAATAAATATACAGTCGTATCAGAATAATATGACCACCTACCGAAGTATATGTATGGTCATACTATTCTGATACGAATGAGTATAAAAGAGTCCTGTATAAAAATATTAAAAACAAGCTATTCACTATAAGTATTTTTCTACACTTATCTGACTATCTGTCACCAAATTTTGTTGTTCAAGATATACCATTGTGGTTTTTGGAGTATTGTTTACAAATTATTTGAAAATTACTTATCCAATAGATTGGGTTGGGTTGTTTTACCTCTGAGCGGCACTTTTTTGCACACCATGGGCTAAATGGCCAGGTCACATGGACTCCGAAGGCTCAGAGAAGGTTGGGGGAGGGGACCCACTGGAACAGCTGTTGGGAGACAGATGGTAGCCTCCCGTCAAGGCCATCTAGCGTGTTCTTTAACGTGCACAGGGTATGGCTCTCCCGCACACGGGGCCACGGCTTAACGTCCCATCCGACGGACGGCGGCCTTTCCAAGCCCATCGGAATTTTGCGGAGATAAATCTCAACGCTGACCCAGCTGGGACTCGAACCTGGGAACTACAGATTACGAGCCTGGCGCGCTACCGACTGAGCCACCCCCGCCCCATTATCCAATAGAAAACAAGTGGTTATTTATAATTATATATTTATAATCAGAGACGTGTAGCCTTGAAAGTGATATCTTCAAGACTCTAATCTAGGACCACTACGTTTTCACTTATGTTAACGATATTATTAGCATTTAGAATGATTCTTCTCAGATAATATTTGCAGACGATACTAGTATATTTTATACAGGTAAAACTATTAATAACTTAATTGACATCGTTAACAACAATTCAAAAATTTATGCAAAAGAGTTTAGAGCTAATAAACCTCAGTTATATATTGGCAAAACTAAATATATTTTATTTGGTCCAACAGTAAAAACTACAATGAACTGCATTGATGGAAATGCAATCGAAAGAGTTAAAATTAAATTCTGAGGAGTATGGCTTACTGGCAACTTGAAATGAACACGTTACGTAAATTAGGAAAACAATTTTCAGAAATATTGGTCTTATTAGACGCTATAGATTCATGTTTCTATTTCGAATTTAATTGTAATTAAATAATTCCATTATTTCCCCTCATCTATATTTTTGAATTTTAATATGGGGGTAAGACGAGTAATCAGAATACTATTAAACAATTATATCGATGGAAACTTCGTGAGAACTCTGTAAAATCTAAACTTCAATGAACATACTAAAGGATGCTTTGAAATAGCCAAAATTTTATAATGTTCAGATCTATACAAATTAAATATAGCATTATTTATGTTCTGTGCTACGAGATTAAAAAAATACGATGCAATTTCAGAATGAAGTGTTACCATTACTCAAGTAGACAGCAACTTGATCTAGAATTACCATTATGCAGAGCAAATTATGGACAGGGTTTGGGTTGTTTTACCTCTGAGCGGCACTTTTTTTGCCCACCATGGGCTAAATGGTCAGGTCACAAGGACCCCGAAGGCTCAGAGAAGGTTGGGGGAGGGGACCCGCTGGAACAGCTGTTGGGAGACAGATGGTAGCCTCCCGTCAAGGCCATCCAGTGTGTTCTTTAACGTGCACAGGGTATGGCTCTCCCGCACACGGGGCCACGGCTTAACGTTCCATCCGACGGACGGCGGCCTTTCCAAGCCCATCGGTGTCCCCTACTGACCGTGGGCAAGGCGGGGAATTTTGCGGAGATAAATCTCAACGCTGACCCAGCTGAGACTCGAACCTGGGAACTACAGATTAGGAGGTTGGCGCGCTACCGACTGAGCCACCCCCGCCCCTATGGAGAGGTATCACTATTATTATTTTCAAAGAAACAAATGAAAAAATAATGTAAATGAAATATACAAAATGCTTCTTATAAGTGATTCTTGAAGTAGGTTATAAAATAGAAAGTAAGATACTTCGCAGATATAATAACCCACTAGAGTATGACTCGTTTGTGGGTGAAATTCTGCATATTAATACCATTTTTTCATATAATATTTTACTCCTAATGCATGATGTACAAAAGATTAGTGTTTATGTCACCGGCAAAGTTTGAAATCCGGCATTCTATAAAATGCCTAGGCATTGTATATAATGCCTAAAACTAGCCGGCAATGTATGAAACGATTCATATTTCACACATTTCCTAGGCATTCTATAGAATGCCAAAAGGCAAATCGGCAAAGTATAAAATACTCCCGGCAGTGATGTTTAATGTCGCAATGCGAGTCACGTGACTCTCGACGCTCGCCTCAAACAGAGAGCCAGAGCACTCAGTCCAATTCGAATTGACCAGTAAATGTTCCCCTGGGTCCCCTATAGGCTCACCCTGATTGCCAGATCCGCCAGTCCCTAGTTTCGGTAAAAAAGAGCGCCGTAGTTGGTCACTTTGGACACCAAATAGACACCGTTCCATTCGACGCCCCCTAGCGTTGTAAGAGTGTAAAAGAGGGTTGCCTCAATAGGGATCCCAAAGTTTGATAACCCTAGCTTCCATAGAAAGAGAGTTAAGGTAAAAAAAACAGATTAAAAAAAGTCATCAAAAAACGACATATCACAAGCATCTCGGAACTCCACTGAAATAGATTTGACAAGTAGTAAAGTGAAATACGAGTATCCTAACTCGAATTGCAAACTTCGAATATTCAACACTTTACTGATTCGTTCTCACTTGGCTTTACCTCATTTGGGGCGTTTTTTATAATGCGGACGACAGATTCATTACAGGTTATGATGTTAATATTTCTGGCGGTAGTTCAGCAATGGTATTTCTTCTCTTTTTGTAGAAAAATCCCATATCTTATATTTTGTACTTCTTACATTTTCACATGCATCTTTTCAATAAAAGCCTTTTTCATACTTTGCCGAAATAGTATTTGTCATTCTATATAATGCCTAGGTATTCTATACAATGCCTAGGGAAAGTATATAATAATTCTCATATTTCATACATTGCCTAAAAACGCCGGGTATTCTATAGAATGCCGGCTTTTCATACATTGCCGGTAACATTTACACTAAATATTTTCATTTTAACACTCTATACATATATATTTTGTTCTAACAGTTCAATCATTATGGGCAGAGATTTTTTAAACACAACATCAAAGACTTATTTTAATTTTTGGCCAATAGCAAAGATTCAAAATTGTCAAGAGTTAATAACCATAATTTTACATTTTTAAGAAACGTTTACAGTTGATTCGTAAGTTCATTGTTCCATAAAATATCAAATGAATATTAATTTTACAAGATAAGCATTAAGTGTTGGTTACTGAAAGCGTTGGTCCTAAGTCAATGGTGCTATTGATAGCGTTGGCCTAACTGTAGATATTCAACAGCTTTGTTTGTAGAGATAAACTTTTGTTTTTGGAGATAAATATATTTTTGGGATGGATAGGTATTGATGAAATAATACGATTCATACTTTCAGAATCTCCCAAAAGCTATAATTGCGCCATCTAACGTGAAAAAAGTTGAAAATAGTAAAATTTGAAGCTTTGGGTTGGGTTGTTTTACCTCTGAGCGGCACTTTTTTGCACACAATGGGCTAAATGGCCAGGTCACAAGGACCCCGAAGGCTCAGAGAAGGTTGGGGGAGGGGACCCACTGGAATAGCTGTTGGGAGACAGATGGTAGCCTCCCGTCAAGGCCATCCAGCGTGTTCTTTAACGTGCACAGGGTATGGCTCTCTCGCACACGGGGCCACGGCTTAACGTCCCATCCGACGGACGGCGGCCTTTCCAAGCCCATCGGTGTCCCCTACTGACCGTGGGCAGGGCGGGGAATTTTGCAGAGATAAATCTCAACGCTGACCCAGCTGGGACTCGAACCTGGGAACTACAGATTACGAGCCTGGCGCGCTACCGACTGAGCCACCCCCGCCCCAAAATTTGAAGCAAATATTGCAAACGATGCTTAAGGAGCAATTTTTTAAGGTAGTTTTAATTTACTTCTTTCGAAACCACAAAATATGGAAACGGCGAAACTTTTAACAAATGTTGCAAGTGATCTGTTTATGGCAGAAATTGAATTTTCGGTGATAGAATGTCAACAGATATTCCACTAAGAGCAACAATCTGCCCCCTTTTCTCAGAGGGGGCGAAAAAAGCAACTTTTTCACTTTAAAGAACAAAAGACAAATATTTTTATGTTGCAATAGCACTAATGAAATACTACTGTTTGTATTCTTCCAATCGTCTATCATTTCTAATAAGATTTTTAAGGAGTGAAAGAGTAGGCAAAAGAAAAACTTGATTCTCTTTGAAAATGAGATTACCTAACGCGGCAGAGGCGATTTGTGCTTCTCTAGTGATTCTGTGGGTACAGTCGCTCAAAAAAATATCCGAACACTATGGTTGATTACAGAATTCAGAAAAAATATCTGGCAACGATTTTTTTTAGAAATTAACGATCTGGCAACTTTCGTGTCACATGACACGAAGGTTGGTGACACGTGATCTGGCAACCTTCGTGTCACGTGACACGAAGGTTGCCAGATCACTAATTTCTAAAAAAAATCGTTGCCAGATATTTTTTCTGAATTCTGTAATCAACCATAGTGTTCGGATATTTTTTTGGGCGACTGTACTATGTTCTTCTGAAGGTTTATTTTCATACTGATGAAGATTTGTGTTGGTTGAATTTAATTTATATAAATGTTTTCATCCATACTTTTGAAATAAATTACATTATTTTAGAATTATTGTTGTTAAATATTATTTTTGAACTCACGCTGTTTCTATCCGTTAAATTTATAACAATCGGTTAAATACAGCTGATTCGTAAGTACACTGTTTCATAAAATATATAAATGCTAATTCTACAAACAGAATTCATAAAAATTATCTGGCAACGATTTTTTTGAAATTAGTGATCTGGCAACCTTCGTGTCACGTGATTACAGAATTCAGGAAAAATATCTCGAGCGTGTACAACAACTGTACATGCTTCAGTTACCGTTCACAGCAAACTGGAGCGTGTGCAGTTACTGCACACGCTCCAGTTTGCTGTGAACGGAACACTATGGTTGATTACAGATGTTTCCCAAAATACAAACGAATCGTTATCATTGAAACTGAAGAACGGATCAAGGAGTACGAAACATTGCTGGGTTGGATTATTTTACCTCTGAACGGCACCTTTCCACACCATGGGCTAAATGGCTAGGTCACCAGGACCCCGAAGGTTCAGAGAAGGTTGAGGGAGGATATTCACTGGAATAGCTGTTGGGAGACAGATGGTAGCCTCTCGTCAAAGCCATCCATATTGATCCGTTCACAGTAAACTGGAGCGCTCAAAAACCTACAGTCGCTCAAAAAAGTATCCGAACACTAGCTGCAAAAGTATCCGAACACTAGAGCAAACTGGAGCGTGTGCAGTTACTGCACACGCTCCAGTTTGCTGTGAACGGATCAATATACTCAACCCACAACCTTTTGTTTCCACGAAAAATTTTCAATAAGACTCTTTGTCCAAGCGAGTTTGCTGTGAACGGATCAATATAGACTCTTTGTCCACGCTCAATATTTCCGTGAGTGAGCCGACACGATCTAGTATCAAATTAATATGACCACCTACAGTCGCTCAAAAAAGTATCCGAACACTATGGTTGATTACAGAATTCAGAAAAAATATCTGGCAACGATTTTTTTTTTAGAAATTAGCGATATGGCAACCTATGTAAAATAAAACGCTATGTTGGTACAAATGTTTAATTTCTAATTTATAGTCAGTCATGAATATTCTTTCAAATTTCGTATTTCAATTCGATAGCTAAACTGTACCTTAAAGATGAATACTTTTCGTGACCCAAAAGAAATGTATGAGAAATTAATCCAAGCTTATCTGAATTAGTTCGAATAAAGTACAATATAATGTTACATTAATGCTTATTATTATTGCAGAATTGATGTAAAACATATGCTAAGGGGTAGTATTAAAATCTATGAAGATTTCAGCATTTCTTTTATTAGTTTTTCAAGCATGCAAAAAAAAAAGCATTCGATTTTGTCACTTTTAATGAAAAATTTCGTTGTATGACACCAAGACAAATTAGTTTAAAACTGTCCGCTGGGTTAGCATAGACATTTTAACTAGGCGACGATATTTTAACTAGGGAAATCAAAGTCCAATTCTGTGAGAACTCCTACGAGAGTGTTATGAACTTTCATGCTTGAACAATCACTAAACAGGAAGTTTCTTCAAAGCTTCGTGTCACGTCCTCTCCTTTCAGCGGGCATCAACCCTTTCGCTTCTTCTCTTTCCCACTACATTGGAGTGGCAACGTTTTCTTCGATTGCTGACCCGTATCATCACTGTAATCGTTGCAACCATTGCTCCACTCCCGACGAATGCGCTTCCTTTCCGCGATGTCGCATAGTATTAACGACACAGGTGACAGAGTTAAAAGTACAAAGCCGAAAATGACTCCAGGAGATTAAACGATAACAGAAGAGGTAGCACAGATGTTGCCCAAAATACAAACGAATCGTTATCATTGAAACTGAAGAACGGAGCAAGGAGTACGAAACATTGCTGGGTTGGATTATTTTACCTCTGAGCGGCACCTTTTTCACACCATGGACTAAGGGCGGGGGTGGCTCAGTTGGTAGCTGCGCGCCAGGCTCGTAATCTGTAGTTCCCAGGTTCGAGTCCCAGTTGGGTCAGCGTTGAGATTTATCTTCGCAAAATCCCCCGCCCTGCCCACGGTCATTAGGAGACACCGATGGGCTTGGAAAGGCCGCCGTCCGTCGGATTGGACGTTAAGCCGTGGCCCGTGTGTGGGAGAGCCATACCCTGTGCACGTTAAAGAACACGCTGGATGGCCTTGACGGGAGGCTACCATCTGTCTCCCAACAGCTGTTCCAGTGGGTCCCCTCCCTCAACCTTCTCTGAGCCTTCGGGGTCCATGTGACCTGGCCATTTAGCCCATGGTGTGCAAAAAAGTGCCGCTCAGAGGTAAAACAACCCAACCCAACACCATGGGCTAAATTGCTAGGTCACCAGGACCCCGAAGGTTCAGAGAAGGTTGAGGGAGGATATTCACTGGAATAGCTGTTGGGAGACAAATGGTAGCCTCTCGTCAAAGCCATCCAGCGTGTTCTTTAACGTGCACAGGGTATGGCTCTCTCCCGCACGCGGAAGCACGGCTTAACGTTCCATCAAACGACGGCGGCCTTTCCAAGCCCATCGGTGTCCCCTACTGACCGTGGGCAGGGCTGAGAGTTTTGAAGAAATAAGTCTCAACGCTGGTCCAGCTGGGACTCGAACCTGGAAACTGCAGATTAGGAGCCTGGCGCGCTACCGACTGAGCCATCCCCACCCAACCGACTGACACCCCCAACCCCAACATCACTTGGACAAAGAGTCTTATTGAAAAATTTTCGTGGAAACAAAAGGATGTGGGCTGAGTTGTTTTTCCTCTGAAGCGCTTTTTTTTTTAACACAATGAGCTCAATGATCAGGTCCCAAGAGCTCAGAGTTGGATTTGAGTTGTTTTACATGTGAGCCGCATTTTTTTTGCACGCAATGTAACAAGAGCAATCAGTAGGGTTGTGGGTTGTTTTACCTCTTAGCGGCACTTTTTTGCACACAATGGGCTAAATGGCCAGGTCACATGGACCCCGAAGGCTCAGAGAAGGTTGGGGGAGGGGACACACTGGGGAGCTGTTGGGAAACAGATGGTAGCCTCCCGTCAAGGCCATCCAGCGTGTTCTTTAACGTGCACAGGGTATGGCTCTCCCGCATACGGGGCCACGGCTTAACGTCCCATCCGACGGACGGCGGCCTTTCCAAGCCCATCGGTGTCCCCTACTGACCGTGGGCAGGGCGGGGAATTTTGCGGAGATAAATCTCAACGCTGACCCAGCTGGGACTCGAACCTGGGAACTACATATTACGAGCCTGGCGCGCTACGGACTGAGCCACCCCCGCCCCTCAATCAGTAGCATGGCCAGGATTTTGGTAAGGTGTGTTAGGGAGGAGGAGTAGGAAAATTTTTCCCTACGTTAAAAAAAGTTAATGTAAATTGAGAAAATAATAATTTCTTAAGAAAGGGATTTCCACAGAGGGGGTTTAAAGCTTCGTTGCAGCATTTCTTACCACTTCTAAATTATAAACAAATAAAAGACAAGTTTTTCTGTTTTTAACTCTCGCAAATATTAAAAACATCGTACCATGAAGTTCGGAAAGTTCGGCTTCTTTTAGTCTGATTTCATAAAAGTCTGTAATTTTTTTAATTCGCATTTCTTTTCATACAAGTTAAAAAAATGGCATATTGACTAGAAACTTAATTAGATCTTTACAATCATCGATTCCTTGCATGAATAATTTTTTTAATAATAATTAGTGACGGAATAATGAGAATATATAATATGTGCACACAACATTTATGAATTAAAAAAAATCGTGGTATTTTTACTGACTGTTGAATATTTTTGTACCATTTTGCTCTTGTGCTTTAAACGACGCCTTTGTGCACTAAATTTTTATTGGTGAGAATCTTAATTGTTATGATTAATTTTCTGTCAGAGGCACTGACTACCAACACCTGGGATGGAGCCGCGAAGTGCCGAGCATCGACTGCCGGCCAGATGCGAGGATGTTTTGCAAAGCAGAGCCAATATGCATTTTGGACGTCTGTGTGTGAGGTTCCGCATTGCTGAGCATCTGCCCTGTGGAATGCAAGCCTTAGACGAAGAATGCATCAGATGCATTGGACCTTGTAAGAGATACGTGCATAATATTTTCTCCAAAAGAACAAAGTAAGCATCTTCTGGTATAGATCTCAGGATGGATCTTCGGTCATGAAGGATTTCAATCTCTGGTAGGGTGTCTTATGACATGTAAACAGCGTGCAGCATGACAGGGCTGCTCATTGCGAAGTAAGATCAGATCCTTTATCTAATGCCGCACTTGACTTTGCTTTTCACCATGTCTTTACGGCTTTATGGGCTTGAAAAGGCCTCCGTCCGTCGGATGGGACGTTAAGCCGTGGTCCCGTGTGCGGGAGAGCCATACCCTGTGCACGTTAAAGAACACGCTGGATGGCCTTGACGGGTGGCTACCATCTGTCTCCCAACAGCTGTTCCAGTGGGTCCCCTCCCCCAACCTTCTCTGAGCCTTCGGGGTCCATGTGACCTGGCCATTTAGCCCATGGTGTGCAGAAAAGTGCTGCTCAGAGGTAAAACAACCCAACCCTTTACGGTTTCTATAGGACTTTTCAGTGACGTAGAATATCTACGTCAGTAAGAAATTTAGCATGCATTGGCAGCTTTCTTGTAACTTCGTGCACGACGCAGAGTTCATAATAATTTGGCCAGGCAGTGTGTAAGAAAGTGCACTGAACGAATCGCACACACTCAGAATTGAAAGTGATTCATCTTGTTAATTTCAATCAAGTGCCTTGGTAATTTATTGAACGTTTCTAAGAAACTGCCTTAATTGAACTTTCTAGGGAGACTGATTGTTATTTTGACATCCTTGAGTACTTTTCGTTTTTCTGTGCTTCGTTGGTTTGCGTTGTTTTACTTCTGAGCGGCACTTTTTTCCAGGTCATAAGGACCCCCGAAGGCTCAGAAAAGGTTGGGGGGGGGGGGAACTCACGGGACAGTTATTAGGAGACTGATGGTAGTCTCCTGTCAACGCCATCCAGCGTGTTCTTTAACGTGCACATGATATGGCTCTCTCGCACTCGGGGGCCACGGCTTTACCTCCCATCCGACGGAAGACTGTCTTTCGAAGCCCTTCAGTGTCCTCTACTGAATAAGGACAGGGTGGGGGGTTTTGTGCAGAGAAATCTCAACGCTAGCCTAGGTGGGACTCAAACCTGGGAACTGTAGATTATGAAACTGGTCCGCTACCAACTGAGCCACCTCCAGCCCTCAGAGCTTGGTGTTGACTTTTGAGCACCAACATTGGTACAGACAACCACCGTACCTGTTAACAAAAAAAGATTAGTGTTCCGTATCTTTAGAAGAGGATTTGAAGGTGGCTGAGATTTTCAGAAGGAGGATTTGGGTTGTTTTACCTCTGAGCGGCACTTTTTTGCACACCATGGGCTAAATGGCCAGGTCACATGGACCCCGAAGGCTCAGAGAAGGTTGGGGGAGGGGACCCACTGGAACAGCTGTTGGGAGACAGATGGTAGCCTCCCGTCAAGGCCATCCAGCGTGTTCTTTAACGTGCACAGGGTATGGCTCTCCCGCACACGGGGCCACGGCTTAACGTCCCATCCGACGGACGGCAGCCTTTACCAAGCCCATCGGTGTCCCCTACTGACCGTGGGCAGGGCGGGGAATTTTGCGGAGATAAATCTCAACGCTGACCCAGCTGGGACTCGAACCCGGGAACTACAGATTACTAGCCTGGCGCGCTACCGACTGAGCCACCCCCGCCCCTCAGGAATCAGGGACATGATCATTAACACCTGCAATTTAATTCGTTTTCATAACAATTTTCGAAAAGTATACAACTGTTCTTCACAAATTAAATTAAAAAATATAGAATGATAAGAGTTGGTCTATTACCGAACAGACTGTTTAGAGCACAATGAGTGAAATGGCCAGACCACCAGAACCTCAACGGCTCATACTAGGAAAAAGATGAGAACCTTCTGTCTCCTTATATCTAACCAATTCAAGACATTCAACACACGTTAAGGCATTCAACACAAGATATGAATCTTTCCTTAACACTGAACCATGGCTTAATGTCCTATCAGAGGACGGCTGATTTCCAAGCACTTTGATGGTACCCTTTTTTTCACCAAGGGCAAATTTGGTGTTAGCAGAGAATATCTGAAGACTTTACACTGAAAATTATTACAATGCCAGTCACGAATTGCAGGAAAAAATATTCTATTACTGTACTAAACTTTTCTGAAAGACAGCAGCACTCGAAGTATGCAAAAATAATTCAAATACCAGAACAGGAATGGCTCATTTGGAAGCACAAAATGTTTCATCTCATAGGTAGAATGACGAAATCTTTAAAAGCATTAGAGAGTAAAAAAGAAAGATTAAAAAAAAAAGGGTGATTTTAATGATTTATCTTACAGGCCGATTTCTATACTACTTGTTTTTTCAAAGACAATAGAACATATTATGAAGAAAAGATAAATAAGTAGCTATTTAAAAAAACTCATTATGCAGTGAAGCGCAATTTGACTTTCGTGAATCTTTGAGTACATAGGATGGGATTTTAAAATTAACTTCTTTCATTGTGAATGGAATTGCTCATCACAGAAAGTTAGTGAAATTTTCTTGGACATTTCTAAAGCATTTAATGCAGTTGATCGTAGTATTCTTTTGAATAAATTACAGCATGCGGCATTAGAGGAAAAGTGTTAAAATGATTTAAATCATATTCATGCAATAGAAAACAATTTATCAAAATTAATAAGAATAGTGAACTTTTAAATTAAAAATTTAATTAAACGAATAGTGAACTTTTAAGTGTCACAAAAGGTGTTCCACAGGGCTCAATCCTTATCGCAGTTTTATTTCTAATTGATGTTAAAGTTTTTTTTCTCTCAAAGTCTTTGGAGAGAGGTGGTGTCATTTGCCAATGATGCTATTTTATATCAAATTTCAGATACAGAAACTATGCCTAGTGATATGAGTTCTACTTAATTAAAGTAAAAAAAAATGGTCTGATGCTAATTTGATAAAATAAAATTTGGATAAAACTAGTCTCATGTACCTTGAATAATTTAGAAAAATTTATATATAAATTAAATTTTCATTCCAATTTTTGCGATGGACCTCATTTTTCTTGTTGTAATGAGATTACTTAAATTAATTGTGTTAAGTATCTTGGAATTATCTTCACTCCAATTTAAAAATCGAATATTCACATAACTATGATTACAAAAAAATTAAGGTTTTATTTACATAACTACTATTTAGAAAATTTTTATTGAATAAATTTTTAATTCAACGCATTTTGCATAGTTTTATTCTATTATTAGCTATGGGCTTGTCAGCTGTGGAGGTACATATTTATGTTCCTTAAACAATACTATAAATACACAAAACAAATATGTAAAAGCTATGACTTTTCAAAATGAAAATTGGTATAATTAACTTATTAAGAAAAACTTTATTCTTGTTTTCAGGAAATTACATGTCTACCGTATAGTTTATTACATGAACTCTACAATTTTGCAGCTGAAAATTTCAAAAGGGAATTTGAGAATTGCAGAATATAAATTTATTGTTCCATTAACTAAAAAAGAAATTTCGCACCGGCATTTTATGTTTTATGGGGCAAAATATTTTAACATATTGCCTTTATAATAATAGAAATGAACTGTACCAAAGACATTTCAATAAGAAGATAAAATCTTTTTTAATGGAGTTAAACGATATTGAACAATTATATAGAGTTGTTGTCTAATTGCACCTGGGTTTAACTATGTAAAAGCGAGTTGCGACTTTTAACATTTTCCTTTCTTTATTTAATTTTTAGTTTTATCTTGTTTAATTCTTAAAAATATACTAGGGGAGTAAGAGGAGACTGATCTTTGCGCCTCTCAGTATGGAAAATAATTTTTATTTAATTTTTTCCCTTTTTCTTCATACATTGATAGTTTTGATATCATCATAATATGTATCTATTGTGTATGAAATTAGGTACACTAATTTATGGATGTGTAGCATGAAAATGTACAGTCGCTCAAAAAAATATCCGAACACTATGGTTGATTACAGAATTCAGAAAAAATATCTGGCAACGATTTTTTTAGAAATTAGTGATCTGGCAACCTTCGTGTCACGTGACACGAAGGGTGCCAGATCACTAATTTCGAAAAAAAATCGTTGCCAGATATTTTTTCTGAATTCTGTAATCAACCATAGTGTTCGGATATTTTTTGAGCGACTGTACATTAATTTAGGGATGTGTAGCATGAAAATGTACTGTGATTGATTGAATAAAAATTTTTACTATTAAAAAAAATATTCTAACGCATAAAATCCTTGATAAATTAGGAAAAACAGTTATTTTCAATATTTTTCTATTTAATTCCTTCAATACGTACTATATTAGAACTGTCGCTACATTCAACTAGAGAGGAAACAGCTGCATCCGGCAACCTGTAATTGTGCCTGCTGTTATCCATATTTTCTGTTTCCGCATGCTTAGCTACATTAGCACAGTAAAAGCACCTGTTCACTGACATCTACTTCACTACAAGGCCTTCCGAGAACTGTTAACTGCTTTTCTGCCATTTCTCCTATAGCTTTCTCCAGTACATTTCTACTTCCACTGCACTTTGCAGTGCCTCCTCTGTTATCCATACTCAAACTGTTTTTTCTTGATATACTCTTTATTTCTGTTTTATTTTTTAATATTATTTCGAAACTCATTTCTTTAAAAAAAAAAACAACCCCCCCCCCTCAAAATTAAAATATAAAAACGAAATCTAACAGTTTTAATCAATGCTGCTTCCATTCCAAATTTTCCCAATTTTGAGCTGCCTCCAAATCTTTTTCCATTGTGGCCCCGTGTGCGGGAGAGCCATACCCTGTGCACGTTAAAGAACACGCAGGATGGCCTTGACGGGAGGTTACCATCTGTCTCTCAACAGCTGTGGCAGTGGGTCCCTTCACCCAACCTTCTCTGAGCCTTCGGGGTCCATGTGACCTGGCCATTTAGCCCATGGTGTGCAAAAAAGTGTCGCTCAGAGGTAAAACAATCAACCAACCAACTTTCTCCATTGTAGGAGGAGGGGGTTGCTCAGTGGGTAGCGCGTCAGGCTTGTAATCTGCAGTTCCCAGGTTTGATTCCCAACTGGGTCAGTGTTGAGATTTATCTCATCAAACCTCCTCGCCCTGCCAGCAGTTAGTAGGGGATACCGATGGCCTTGGAAAAGGTGGCCCCGTGTGCATGAGAACCATACCCTGTGCACGTTAAGGAACACGCAGGATGGCCTTGACGGGAGGTTACCATCTGCCTACCAACAGCTGTTCCAGTGGGTCCCCTCCCCCAACTTTCTCTGAGTCTTCGGGGTCCTTGGGAACTGGCCATTTAGCCCATTGTGTACAAAAAAGTGCCGCTCAGAGGTAAAACAACCAACCAACTTTCTCATTGTAAGAAAAACTAAATTCAAAATTCAGCTTACAGAAAATCACAATAATTTAATATATTTATTTGTATCTAAACGGAATCTAAAACTTCAAACATTTCTTTTACAGATCTTCTATTCAGTTTTTATTTGGAAACAAAACACACTTGCTTTTATTGAACAATATATACATATTTAGAATTTAGAACTAGAAATTTGAAACACAGAATCATATTTGATTCTTTAAAATAAACATCAAACCTTTCTTCCCTTTAAAATTTCAAATGATTTCTGTTGATTATTTTATATCCTTTGAAATTTGCATACATTTTTCTGTTCATTCCTCTATCAATTTGAGGAAGTTTCAATATATGGGACGAAAGAATAATTATTCCTAAAATTAACTACATCATAATAGTTCCTGATTTCCTGAATAATTTATTATAAACGCCTGCTTATAATATATGGAAAATAAACTCAGTTTAATGAAGTATTAAAAACATTTTACTGATTATTTAACATTTTTCTTACCTATAAAATAGGGGCGGGTTGCTCAGTCGGTAGCGCGACAGGCTCGTTATCTGCAGTTCCCAGGTTCGAATCCCAGCTGGGTCAGCGTTGAGATTTATCTTCGCAAAATTCCACGCCCTGCCCATGGTCAGTAGGGGACTCCGATGGGCTTGAAAAGACCGCCGTCCATCAAATGGGACGTTAAGCCGTGGCGCCGTGTGCGGGAGAGCCATACCCTGTGCACGTTAAAGAACACGCTGGATGGCCTTGACGGGAGGCTACGATCTGTCTCCCAACAGCTGTTCCAGTGGGTCCCCTCCCCCAACCACCTCTGAGCCTTCGGGGTCCATGTGACCTGGCAATTTAGCCCATAAATAAATAATAAAACCCGCTCAAGCAGCTGCTTGCCACAGAGGTCTGACAGGAGCCTGTCAGTTTATATGCCACAGTAGAAGATCTGAGAGGATGGCAGGTCCTCAGCAGAAAACAATACATACATCCATGCCTTACCCGGGGCTCGAATCCAGGTCCCGTAAATCAGTAGCACAAGCACGCTAACCACTCGGCCACGGGAGTGCAAAAAAGTGCCGCTCAGAGGTAAAACAACCCAACCTATAAAATATTAACTATAAAAAATAAAATATTAACTTTACCATAAAAAACATTAACTTACCTGTTAGACCGGGTTTGACCACACCGTGATCTTTATTTATTATACATAACGTTACTCGTCGTGTTCCCACTCCGACGATTTCAATGCCATTGCGTGGATTTATTCCCTTAGGTCAGCGACTGCAAATCAGAATTCAAATTCCTGACTGAATATGAACTTCAACTTGCCCAAACCTACTTCCCGACGCTTGCTAATCCAACATTATTGCAATTGCTCATAGTTGGGGTCGAAGAGCGATGCAGACTTAAAATTCCACCTTCATCTATGAAAGCGAAGAGCAATAAAAAGATTAGAGATGTAACTGGTAACACTGCAATTGACTGAGAAGCGCAATTCCGAAAGGAATGAGAGAAGGTGGCATCCAGTTCCTCCTCTTCCGCATCCACTGCTTTGTAGATATTTCTTTTCAGATCATCTGCGTTTGACTAACAGTCGTTATCCTCTCTGCATCGATGCCAGAGATGCTGGAGCCAAGAGATTCACTGAGGGGGTGTACATGTCAAATCGGGGATATTTCAAGTACCCTTCGTTGCTAAGTAACACCGACATGCAGTCTCTTAGAATCTCCGTTCGTTATTTTAATTAATAGCCTGTCGCCATCGCACACACAGTCTCCCTCGCTCCGAATCCAAAGAGCCAATTACACCGCGCCTGCCGAACAGGGCAGTGACGTGTCGCTGCACGCTCAATTACGTCAGAAGCAAAGGTACTGCATCGCTTGCTCTCCCCTCTCTTCCGCCACCTCGGCTGAAGCTCAGCGTCGCCATGGAAACACCGACGAAAAAGCAAGCGCTGTAGAGAGCTTGATACAGCTGATTACTTGCGAACATAGTTACACCTGAAATGTATTTTATTTTTCTCTTTAACGAGACAGAGCCCGGATGATTCTTTGAATCATCGGTAGCATTAATTTTATTGCTGGAAAATGCACGAACACAAAATTGTCACGTGATATCTCAGTTGTTGGGTTGTTTTACCTCTGAGCGGTACTTTTTTGCACCCCATGGACCAAATGGCCAGGTCACAAGGACCCCGAAGGCTCAGAGAAGGTTGGATGAGGGGACCCATTGGAACAGCTGTTAGGAGACAGATGGTAGCCTCCCGTTAAAGCCATCCAGTGTGTTCTTTAACGCGCACAGGATATGGCTCTCCCACACACCTCACCGATGGGCTTGGAAAAGGCCGCAGTCCGTCGGATGGGACGTTAAGTCGTGGCCCTGTGTGCGGGAGAGAGCCATATCCTGTGCACGTTAAAGAACACGCTGGATG
Organism: Ryuthela nishihirai; assembly: GCA_038380435.1. NCBI lineage: Eukaryota > Metazoa > Arthropoda > Arachnida > Araneae > Heptathelidae > Ryuthela > Ryuthela nishihirai. Next base: position 42,596,679 of record JAWZYU010000006.1, read on the forward strand.
ACCTTGACGGGAGGCTACCATATGTCTCCCAACAGCTGTTCCAGTGGGTCCTCTCATCCAACCTTCTCTGAGCCTTCTAGGTCCTTGTGACCTGGCCATTTAGCCCATGATGTTGAAAAAAATTTCCGCTCAGAGGTGAAACGAAACAAACCAAAAGCTGCACACGGAGTCACGGCTTAACGTCCCATCCGACGGACGGCGGCCTTTCCAAGCCCATCGGTGTCCCCTACTGACCGTGGGCAGGACGGGGAGTTCTGCGGAGATAATTCTCAACGCTGACCAGCTGGGACCCGAACCTGGGACCTGCTACCGACTGAGCCACCTCCGCCCCTATATTAGCTATCATACGCTGCAAAGCAAATGGTTTAAGGAAGAAAACTCTGTGAAAGAAGTTTCCTTCAGATCTTAGGAAGAATACAAGAATACTAAAAGATTCTGGTCCAATTACTCATTTGATACGGAGCGAAAGGTGGTCCCTCCGTATCCAATTTCATATACTTGGGGTTCGTCTTCGGATACGGAGCGAAGGAAGACTGCGTGTGCGATGGCGACAGGTTATGCAGAGAGAGAGGATAACGAGTGTTAGTCAAAATAATGATTTTCTTCTACCTTCTGGAAGAAAAGTTTTCATGACATTATAAATCCCTCCTCAAGCAGCTGCTTGCCACAGAGGTCTGACAAAACCTGTCAATATAATACGCCATAGAGAAGATCTTTGAGCAAGGCAAGACCTCAGCAGAAAAACAGCAGAAACATCCATGCCTCACTCGGGACTCGAACCCGGATCTTTTTCGTCAGTAGCCAAGCACACTGACTACTCTGCCACATCGACGGTAGGTAGCGAAAACTTTGGAATGTTCACATTAACTAGATTAGAGTGATCCTGTACATTCATAGCAATCTCCATGTATCGAATCTAATGCCCCAGAACATTCATAGCAATCTCGATGCATCGAATCTAATGCGCTAGAACATTCATAGAAACCTCCATGCATCGAATCTAATGCCCCAGAACATTCATAGCAATCTCCATGCATCGAATCTAATGCCCCAGAACATTCATAGCAATCTCCATGCATCGAATCTAATGCCCCAGAACATTCATAGCAATCTCCATGCATCGAATCTAATGCCCCAGAACATTCATAGAAACCTCCATGCATCGAATCTAATGCCCCAGAACATTCATAGCAATCTCCATGCATCGAATCTAATGTCCCAGAACATTCATAGCAATCTCCATGCATCGAATCTAATTCCCCAGAACATTCATAGCAATCTCCATGCATCGAATCTAATGCCCCAGAACATTCATAGAAACCTCCATGCATCGAATCTAATGCCCCAGAACATTCATAGCAATCTCCATGCATCGAATCCAATGCCCCAGAACATTCATAGAAACCTCCATGCATGAATCGAATGCCCCAGAACATTCATAGCAATCTCCATGCATCGAATCTAATGCCCCAGAACATTCATAGCAATCTCTATTCATAGAATCTAATGCCCCAGAACATTCATAGCAATCTCCATGCATCGAATCTAATGCCCCAGAACATTCATAGCAATCTCCATGCATCGAATCTAATGCCCCAGAACATTCATAGCAACCTCCATTCATCGAATCTAATGCCCCAGAACATTCATAGCAACCTCCATTCATCGAATCTAATGCCCCAGAACATTCATAGAAACCTCCATGCATCGAATCTAATGCCCCAGAACATTCATAGCAATCTCCATTCATAGAATCTAATGCCCCAGAACATTCATAGCAATCTCCATGCATCGAATCTAATGCCCCAGAACATTCATAGAAACCTCCATGCATCGAATCTAATGCCCAAGAACATTCATAGCAATCTCCATGCATCGAATCTAATGCCCCAGAACATTCATAGCAATCTCCATGCATCGAATCTAATTCCCCAGAACATTCATAGCAATCTCCATGCATCGAATCTAATGCCCCAGAACATTCATAGCAATCTCCATGCATCGAATCTAATTCCCCAGAACATTCATAGCAATCTCCATGCATCGAATCTAAGGCCCCAGAACATTCATAGCAATCTCCATGCATCGAATCTAATTCCCCAGAACATTCATAGCAATCTCCATGCATCGAATCTAAGGCCCCAGAACATTCATAGCAATCTCCATGCATCGAATCTAATTCCCCAGAACATTCATAGCAATCTCCATGCATCGAATCTAAGGCCCCAGAACATTCATAGCAATCTCCATGCATCGAATCTAATGCCCCAGAACATTCTCTACTATCGGATCTAGTTTCGGAAAGTGTAAGACAGCTGGCCACCTAGCGAATTCGCATCTGTTCTCAAAATTATGGGGGTGGCTCAGTCGGTAGCGCGCCAGACTAGTAATCTGTAGTTCTCAGGTTCGAGTCCCAGCTGGGCCAGCGTTGAGACTTGTCTCCGCAAAACTCTCCGCCCTGCCCACGGTCAGTAGGGGATACCGATGGTCTTGGAAAGACCGCCGTCCGTCGGATGGGACGTTTAGCCGTGTCCCCGTGTTGAGGAGAGCCATACCCTGTGCACGTTAAAGAACACGCTGAATGGCCTTGACGGGAGGCTACCACCTGTCTCCTAACAGCTTGTTCTAGTGGGTCCCCTCCCCTAATCTTCTCTGAACCTTTGAGGTCCTTGTGACCTGGCCATTTAGCCTATTGTGTGCAAAAAAAAAAATGCAACTCAGAGATAAAACAACTCAACCTCAAAATTTTGAGTCTGGCTTTGGAACATCTAATGCGTTACCCTAGAGAGGGTGACGGCTTGCTTAGAAGAATTGTCATGTGGGGTGAATCCTGGGTTCATCTTTCAAAGCCAGAAATGGAAACAGTGCATCGAGACCAACGGCAACAATCTAGTATCCCTTAAAAGAGAAATTTAAAATTGTAACTTCAAAAGGAGAGAAAATTTTAGTGGTCTTTTGGCTGTTCAAGGCATTATCTCTGCATTTTCCGAAAACCTGGAGAAACCGTTAATCCTGAAAGTCTCTTTCTCAAAAAGGTAGTGATAAAATTCATAGGAAACATCTGGGCTGGTGACTGGTGGTCGCCTGGGACGTACCCAGGAATTAGGTTTTTTTGGAGGGTTGGGTTGTTTTACCTCTGAGCGGCACTTTTTTGCGCACCATGGGCTAAATGGCCAGGTCACATGGATCCCGAAGTCTCAGAGAAGGTTGAGGGAGGGGACCCACTGCAACAGCTGTTGGGAGACAGATGGTAGCCTCCCGTCAAGGCCATCCAGTGTGTTCTTTAACGTGCATATGGTATGGCTCTCCCGCACACGGAGTCACGGCTTAGTGTCCCATCCGACGGACGTGCGGCCTTCCCAAGCCCATCGGTGTCCCCTACTGACCGTGGGCAGGACGGGAAGTTTTGAGGAGATAAATCTTAACGCTGACACAGCTGGGACTAGAACCTGGGAACTGCAGATTACGAGCCTGGCGCGCTACCGACTGAGCCTCCCCTCCCTTTTGTTTGGAAGGAGAGAAAAATAACACTTGAGTAGGGTTTCCCAATTACTACAATATTTCCCCGAATAGGAAAGGTTGAGATAATATTCCATATGGAATTAGATTTTTTATATTTCTTTTTTCAATCTATTTTTAGTATCCAACATAAAATATGGGGCTAAAATAAAATTATGCAAAGAAACTGTTTTGTATTTCAAAGCATACACACTACCTGTTTTGAAATCCAAAATAGCTGTCTTCAAAATCCAAACAGCTGTTTTTCGTATAAGACGACTGGATTTTCGGGTGGACACCTTGTTCCTCTCCTGGGTACAGTCGCTCAAAAAAGTATCCGAACACTATGGTTGATTACAGAATTCAGAAAAAACATCTGGCAACGATTTTTTTAGAAATTAGTGATATGGCAACCTTCGTGTCACGTGATTACAGAATTCAGGAAAAACATCTGGAGCGTGTACAGCAACTGTACACGCTCCAGTTACCGTTCACAGCAAACTGGAGCGTGTGCAGTTACTGCACACGCTCCAGTTTGCTGTGAACGGTAACTGCACACGCTCAATATTTCCTTGAGTGGGCCCACACGATCTAGTATCAAAATAATATGACCACCTACAGTCGCTCAAAAAAGTATCCGAACACCATGGTTGATTACAGAATTCAGAAAAAATATCTGGCACCGATTTTTTTTAGAAATTAGTGATCTGGCAACCTTCGTGTCACGTGACACGAAGATTGCCAGATCACTAATTTCTAAAAAAATCGTTGCCAGATGTTTATTCTGAATTCTGTAATCAACCATAGTGTTCGGATATTTTTTAATATATATAATGCGTATGAATATATAATGCAATGAATATGGAGCGTGTGCAGTTACCGTTCACAGCAAACTGGAACGGTTGCGGTTAATGTTCACAGCACATTGGATTGTGTGAGCTCACAAAAACCTGGATCGTGTGGGCCCACTCATAGAAATATTGAGCGTGTGCAGTTACTGTTCACAGCAAACTGGAGCGTGTGAAGTAACTGCACATGCTCCAGTTTGCTGTGAACGGTAACTGGAGCGTGTACAGTTGCTGTACACGCTCCAGATATTTTTCCTGAATTCTGTAATCACGTGACACGAAGGTTGCCAGATCACTAATTTCTAAAAAAATCGTTGCCAGAAATTTTTTCTGAATTTTGTAATCAACCATAGCGTTCGGATACTTTTTTGAGCGACAGTACGTCTCTATGAAAGACGTCAAAACACACATAGAAGCGTCTCAGCCACGAGATGTTTTTGTCACCTACCCCGCCACTGAAGGTCGCACATAGCCACGGGAGAATTCTGCGTCGTCCTCTGCTGAAACATCCTGGTACAAACGATCGCACGGTAGTCAGTCTTTGGCTATGGTGGAAACTAAATGATGTACAGTCGCTCAAAAAAGTATCCGAACACCATGGTTGATTACAGAATTCAGGAAAAATATCTGGCGTTTTTTTAGAAATTAGTGATCTGGCAACCTTCGTGTCACGTGATTACAGAATTCAGGAAAAATATCTGGCAACTATTTTTTTTTAGAAATTAGTGATCTGGCAATCGTGTACGAATCTTACAGGGGCGTTTTAGTGTCTTTTTGGGACTTTTTTTTTTAAATCATTTATTTATTGAGACAAATTCAAATAAATCATACCTTATTTACAGATGTCCCGCAAAGCTAACAGCTTATCTGCAGGAGAGAATAATACTTTGGCATAAAACATAATATCTTCTTTCTTCCTTAATCTGCTAATCTTAATATATTTATATCACATTGCATTTACTATGTACTCTCTTACTGTTTCAGTTTAGAATTTCGACATTCAATAATATGCTCTCTTTACAATTTTTTTTTTACCTTTTTTTTCGTAGGGGCGGGGGTAGCTCAGTCGGTAGCATGCCAGGCTCGTAATCTGTAGTTCCCAGGTTCGAGTCCCAGGTGGGTCAGCGTTGAGATTTATCTCCGCAAAATTCCCTGCCCTGCGCATGGTCAGTTGGGGATACCGATGGGCTTAGAAAGGCTGCCGTCCGTCGGATGGGACGTTAAGCCGTGACCCCGTGGGAGGAAGAGCCATACCCCGTGCACGTTAAAGAACACACTGGATGGCCTTGACGGGAGGCTACCATCTGTCTTCCAACAACCGTTCCAGTGGGTCCCCTCCCCCAACCTTCTCTGAGTCTTCGGGGCCCAAGGTGTTCAAAAAAAGTGCCGCTCAGAGGTAAAACAACCCAACCCAAAATCCTTCTCCATGAGACTGAACCTTTTCCCATACCATGGCCACCGCAGTCACCAGATATTAACCCGCTGGAAAAATTTATGAAAATTTCTGGAAAGACGTCTCAGGGGGCGTTTTCCAGTTCCATCGAACAAGCAGGAATTGATCACGTTTCTTGTGAACAAACGGTGTCGTATCCCTCCTGACGATTTTCAGACACTGGTAGACACTATGCCACGACACGACGTTTGCAGGCTGTACTGGAGTCACGTGGCGATCAAACACAGTATTAGTGATTTGGGATCCGGAAAAGTGTCCCCTCGCATTTCGCCCCCCCCAGCACATTTCGCCCCCAGTAGATAATGAGTAGGTTACAAAAATGTAAATAATACACCTAATTTTTTAATAATTCTAATTTATTTTGTTTTAATAGAATAAATGCACATTATTATTGTTTAAAACTCGAAGTTGTATGCAATGCCTCTAAGGTAATCAATCACATTACGATTTTGAAAATCTTGGAGTATTCTTTTGATTCTAGCAGAAATTGCAGAATATTTCTTGTTTTTTTGATTGCCTGATTTGCCGGCAATTAGTTGTGTAATTTCGAAATTGTGCAGCCCTTATTGTTTCTTTAAAGAATCAATGAATCAGTAAATATTTGGGAATAAAGTAGCACAAGTTTCTTGAAATCCCCTGTGCACCTCTCCACGCCGTTGTTGGTACTGTCGCTCAAAAAAGTATCCGAACACTACGGTTGATTACAGAATTCAGAAAAAATATCTGACAACTATTTTTTTAGAAATTAATGATCTGGCAACCTTCGTGTCACGTGACAACGAAGGTTGCCAGATCACTAATTTCTTAAAAAAAATCGTTGCTAGATATTTTTTTTCTAAATTCTGTAATCAACCATAGTGTTCGGATACTTTTTTGAACGACTGTAGGTGGTCATATTATTTTGATACTAGATCGTGTGGGCTCACTCACGGAAATATTGAGCGTGTGCAGTTACCGTTCACAGCAAACTGGAGCGTGTGCAGTAACTGCACACGCTCCAGTTTGCTGTGAACGGTAACTGGAGCGTGTACAGTTGCTGTACACGCTCCAGATATTTTTCCTGAATTCTGTAATCACGTGACACGAAGGTTGCCAGATCAATAATTTCTTAAAAAAAGATCGTTACTAGATATTTTTTTCCTGAATTCTGTAATCGACCATAGTGTTCGGATACTTTTTTGAGCGACTGTACCTTGCTGATCATTCAGTGTTCGTGTGTAAACATACATTTGCCTTTAGGTTGGCATTTGCACTGGATGTGAAATATTCCAGCTTCCATAACTCTTTAAATACTGAACGAATATTGTCGAAAATCAAGATTTAAGTAGATATGATTAGGATCTTGAATCTGTCATCAGTCACACTTTTCCATTAAATGCATATTTTAGAAGTTATAGAGTTGGGTTGGGTTGTTTTACCTCTGAGCGGCACTTTTTTGCACATCATGGGCTAAATGGCCAGAGTCACATGGACCCCGAAGGCTCAGAGAAGGTTGCGGGAGGGGACCCACTGGAACAGCTGTTGGGAGACAGATGGTAGCCTCCCGTCAAGGCCATCCAGCGTGTTCTTTAACGTGCACAGGGTGTGGCTCTCCCGCACACGGGGCCACGGCTTAACGTCCCATACGACGGACGGCGGCCTTTCCAAGCCCATCGGTGTCCCCTATTGACCGTGGGCGGAGATAAATCTTAACGCTGACCCAGCTGGGACTAGAACCTGGGAAATACAGATTACGAGCCTGGCGCGCTACCGACTGAGCCACCCCCGCCCCAGAAGTTATAGAGGCTTTGAACTTAGATTGTCAATGATATAAATGCCCACCCCTAATTAGTGCAAATGAAAAGAATTTTTTAAAGTGAATAAATGCAAACGAAAGAATTTTTTAAAGTGAATAAATGCAAATGAAAAGAATTTTTTAAAGTGAATAAATGCAAATGTATGTACACAAATTAAACCACATGAATTGTATAAAACTGCTAGAAAAGCGCGGGCACTGTGCTAAAAGTTCCATCAGAAAACCACTCCTGTCTACGCGCCAAAAACTGAAGATTGTTACTAGTGGAAAAAATAAGCATGCGACCCGGGAGCAGTTCGTCCTGAGAATCATACATCAAAAACTGATGTACAGTGCCATCGATAATAATTTCTTGATGATTTTGCGGAATTACTAAGTCCTGGAGATTCCTCGGTTAAGCGGGACTACATTGTTGTATCGAACATGACGAATGGTTCGTTTAAGTGAATCCTTTTTAGGAAGTAATGCCGTGACATTGGCACGAGCCTCTTCAATTTTCTGATGCAACAATTTGCTGTGGCCGTTCGCTCGTGGTTGTTGTATGTTGCCGTATTTGACCAATCAATTGCAATGCTTCCGACCTTGCAGCTTGAGCTGCATGGTTATGTTTAGTTACGACTTTCATAACTGGACCTTCCAAACCCCTGGGGCGGGGGTGGCTCAGTCGGTAGCGCGCCAGGCTCGTAATCTGTAGTTCCCAGGTTCGAGTCCCAGCTGAGTCAGCGTTGAGATTTATCTCCGCAAAATTCCCCGCCCTGCCCACGGTCAGTAGGGGACACCGATGGGCTTGGAAAGGCCGCCGTCCGTCGGATGGGACGTTAAGCCGTGGCCCCGTGTGCGGGAGAGACATACCCTGTGCACGTTAAAGAACACGCTGGATGGCCTTGACGGGAGGCTACCATCTGCCTCCCAACAGCTGTTCCAGTGGGTCCCCTCCCCCAACCTTCTCTGAGCCTTCGGGGTCCATGTGACCTGGCCATTTAGCTCATGGTGTGCAAAAAAGTGCCGCTCAGAGGTAAAACAATCCAATCCAAAGCCATTGTACACACAGCATTAGTCAATCAAGGTGCAAAAATGATACGCAGATATTGCACTGCCTGCGACGCTCAGCTTGTTCACGCGATGCACCGCCGATAATGAGGCGGCGAAAACAGGAAACGTGCGCCGTCCACTGCGCCAGGAAATGTGAGGAGAGCCAGATGCAGGAACTTTTATTGTTTGAATTTAGACAAATCAGGAGAAGATTCACTTGTTACTGAGAAGACTCCTAAAGATGCGGGGGACCACTTTTCCGTACATCTAGTGATTTGATGTTGCTCTTTCCGTTTTTTGTCCATGACCTGTATGTATGAGGGTTGCTATTCCCCGTTTTCCGAGAAAGAAAAGCATTGGAAAAGAAAATGCTCTTACTGATTCTGTGGAATTGAAACAGCAGACTCACGAGGCATTTAGGTTATTAAAATCAAGTCAATTATGATAACAAGCAATCTTTCCGGAGAAAAAGTCATGATGAATACGTTTCGAGTAGGGGACATTGTTTGAACAAAGATCATCGCAATTCCGAGAATGAAAGAGAGAACTTTAAAATCGCTACTGATCATCATTATCTAGAAGCTATTCATGAGAACTTATTTCCTGGGGGAGCTAGCAGAAAAAGACCGGAAGCTGTCTTTGCGCGTGCAAGTCCCGCATCTCAGACTCTGCATGACAAACACTAGCATCACGGGGATACTCTACTTTCTGGAAGAAGCCTTTCATTTCCTTTATCTGATAGGTAAATGAATACGAACTGCTCTTAGCAGCACGGGGATCTGGAATAGAAGTTGATGGGCTCAAAAAAGAATTTTTATATTTTTCTATTCTTCGTTGGAATGAGGATAAATAAGATATAGGTGAAACAGAAACGGATTTAAGGAAAAAAAAAAGGGATATATGCTTTTGCTGCTATTAATAGGATAGATTATTATGCATCGAGGAAAAGGAAACAATATTCACAAAATGAAAACAAAAAATGAGATTTTAATCGCATGAAAAAAAAATGAGATTTTAATCGCATGAAAAAAAAAAAGAGATTTTAATCGCATGAAATCATTTTTGAAAGAACGCAAAGAACCAGATTTTCTCTTTACGATGTTAATAAGAGAAGCACAAAAAACTTTTAGAGCTCTAGATTCAGCTCAATCAGTGATCAATTGAAGGTTTCAATTCGCATCCCGAGTGCTTAGGACTTGTTCCCAGCATGTTGAAGCCTCAGGAATGTTTGCTTGGTTGGTATTTTATGTGATAAAAGTTTAATAAAAGAAGACACCTGAAAGCATTTTCCGAAACACATTTTATCACTTGGTTATTTCGTCTTTTTCATTATGTTCAAGCTTAATACTTGACAGGCATATGACAGCGGGCCAATGATTGATGGTTCACAGATCATTATTTTATGGAATAATTTTCCATCTTTTTTCTGGTTCCCACTCCTTTTCAGAATTAATTCTTTCGTCATTATTATATGGAATAATTTTCCATCTTTTTTCTGGTTTCCACTCCTTTTCAGAATTAATTCTTTCGTCATTATTATATGGAATCATTTTCCATCTTTTTTCTGGTTCCTACTCCTTTTCAGAACTAATTCTTTCGTCATTATTATATGGAATAATTTTCCATCTTTTTTCTGGTTCCCACTCCTTTTCAGAATTAATTCTTTCGTCATTATTATATGGAATCATTTTCCATCTTTTTTCTGGTTCCCACTCCTTTTCAGAATTAATTCTTTCGTCATTATTATATGGAATCATTTTCCATCTTTTTTCTGGTTCCCACTCCTTTTCAGAATTAATTCTTTCGTCATTATTATATGGGATAATTTTCAATCTTTTTTCTGGTTCCCACTCCTTTTCAGAATTAATTCTTTCGTCATTATTATATGGAATCATTTTCCATCTTTTTTCTGGTTCCTACTCCTTTTCAGAACTAATTCTTTCGTCATTATTATATGGAATAATTTTCCATCTTTTTTCTGGTTCCCACTCCTTTTCAGAATTAATTCTTTCGTCATTATTATATGGAATAATTTTCCATCTTTTTTCTGGTTCCCACTCCTTTTCAGAATTAATTCTTTCGTCATTATTATATGGAATCATTTTCCATCTTTTTTCTGGTTCCCACTCCTTTTCAGAATTAATTCTTTCGTCATTATTATATGGGATAATTTTCCATCTTTTTTCTGGTTCCCACTCCTTTTCAGAATTAATTCTTTCGTCATTATTATATGGAATCATTTTCCATCTTTTTTCTGGTTCCTACTCCTTTTCAGAACTAATTCTTTCGTCATTATTATATGGAATAATTTTCCATCTTTTTTCTGGTTCCCACTCCTTTTCAGAATTAATTCTTTCGTCATTATTATATGGAATAATTTTCCATCTTTTTTCTGGTTCCCACTCCTTTTCAGAATTAATTCTTTCGTCATTATTATATGGAATCATTTTCCATCTTTTTTCTGGTTCCCACTCCTTTTCAGAATTAATTCTTTCGTCATTATTATATGGGATAATTTTCCATCTTTTTTCTGGTTCCCACTCCTTTTCAGAATTAATTCTTTCGTCATTATTATATGGAATCATTTTCCATCTTTTTTCTGGTTCCTACTCCTTTTCAGAACTAATTCTTTCGTCATTATTATATGGAATAATTTTCCATCTTTTTTCTGGTTCCCACTCCTTTTCAGAATTAATTCTTTCGTCATTATTATATGGAATAATTTTCCATCTTTTTTCTGGTTCCCACTCCTTTTCAGAATTAATTCTTTCGTCATTATTATATGGAATAATTTTCCATCTTTTTTCTGGTTCCCACTCCTTTTCAGAATTAATTCTTTCGTCATTATTATATGGAATCATTTTCCATCTTTTTTCTGGTTCCCACTCCTTTTCAGAATTAATTCTTTCGTCATTATTATATGGAATAATTTTCCATCTTTTTTCTGGTTCCCACTCCTTTTCAGAATTAATTCTTTCGTCATTATTATATGGAATCATTTTCCATCTTTTTTCTGGTTCCCACTCCTTTTCAGAATTAATTCTTTCGTCATTATTATATGGGATAATTTTCCATCTTTTTTCTGGTTCCCACTCCTTTTCAGAATTAATTCTTTCGTCATTATTATATGGAATCATTTTCCATCTTTTTTCTGGTTCCTACTCCTTTTCAGAACTAATTCTTTCGTCATTATTATATGGAATAATTTTCCATCTTTTTTCTGGTTCCCACTCCTTTTCAGAATTAATTCTTTCGTCATTATTATATGGAATCATTTTCCATCTTTTTTCTGGTTCCCACTCCTTTTCAGAATTAATTCTTTCGTCATTATTATATGGGATAATTTTCCATCTTTTTTCTGGTTCCCACTCCTTTTCAGAATTAATTCTTTCGTCATTATTATATGGAATCATTTTCCATCTTTTTTCTGGTTCCTACTCCTTTTCAGAACTAATTCTTTCGTCATTATTATATGGAATAATTTTCCATCTTTTTTCTGGTTCCCACTCCTTTTCAGAATTAATTCTTTCGTCATTATTATATGGAATAATTTTCCATCTTTTTTCTGGTTCCCACTCCTTTTCAGAATTAATTCTTTCGTCATTATTATATGGAATAATTTTCCATCTTTTTTCTGGTTCCCACTCCTTTTCAGAATTAATTCTTTCGTCATTATTATATGGATTAATTTTCCATCTTTTTTCTGGTTCCCACTCCTTTTCAGAATTAATTCTTTCGTCATTATTATATGGAATCATTTTCCATCTTTTTTCTGGTTCCCACTCCTTTTCAGAATTAATTCTTTCGATGATGTACTTTTAAAAGTTCCTTGGAATTTTTTGTTTCATTTTAGGTGCAACTCTCAAATGCTTTCTATGCTGAAACTATCGCTGCTTCTTATTAGAAGAATTATGATTAGAAGATTCTTATTAAATTATTCTTTAGTAGATTCCTTTTAGAAGAGAATTTTTTAAATGATTCTTGTTAGAAGATTCGTATTAAAAAATTCTTATTAGAAGATTTATGATTAGAAAATTCCTATTAGATTATTCTTAGAAGATTTCTATTAGAAAATTATTCTGTAAAAGATTCTTATTAGAAGATTAATATTTAGAAGATTCTTATTAGAATAACTGATAGAATATTAATATCATATTAGAATTCTCTAGAAGATTTTTATTAGAAGATTATTCTTTAGAAGAGTTTTATTAAAAATGATTTTTTTTGGAGAATTATGAAAGTCCTGAAACGCAATTCTTTCATCTCAACTATCAAAGGATCGATAATTGAATCTTTTTTTTTCTCGCAAACGGAAATTTCGTATAAACGTTTCGGAAATCTTAAGACTTCTTTTCTTTGAATCCCCTTGCTGATCCTCTTCAACTCTTCTTCAAATTCTCTTCACCTCGGTCTGTTCCTATTAAAAATAAACTACTTAAAATCTCCTTAATAGCTGAATTGAATCCCCTCGCTTCTTGCTAGGTGGTTAGTAATCTCTTGTGCACGAAATGAGAATGTGAGACTATATTTTCGCTTCTTGGTAGTTTCGGTGCCATTTTTTTTTCTCTCGATCAGATTTCATTATTTAAAAATCGTATTTGAACGATAAATATTGTAGTTTCCTTAAATCTGGAGGTTCTGATTCGGCATAGCCATTCCAAGAATTTAAATCCATGGAGTCTACATAAAATGTTAGACCACATGTCCGTCATTTCGACTACTTGTTCCGGCAAAACTAATCTTTAGTTCAATGAGAAAGAGACTATTAAGATTAAAGAGATCCCCTGGCAGTGTCGGGTTGGGTTGGGTTGTTTTACCTCTGAGCGGCACTTTTTTGCACACCATGGGCTAAATGGCCAGGTCACATGGACCCCGAAGGCTCAGAGAAGGTTGGGGGAGGGGACCCACTGGAACAACTGTTGGGAGACATATGGTAGTCTCCCGTCAAGGCCATCCAGCGTGTTCTTTAACGTGCACAGGGTATGGCTCTCCCGCACACGGGGCAACAGCTTAACGTCCCATCTGACGGACGGCGGCCTTTCCAAGCCCATCGGTGTCCCCTACTGACCGTGGGCAGGGCGGGGAATTTTGCGGAGATAAATCTCAACGCTGGGTTGGGTTGGGTTGTTTTACCTCTGAGCGGCCCTTTTTTTGCACACCATGGGCTAAATGGCCAGGTCACATGGACCCCGAAGGCTCAGAGAAGGTTGGGGGAGGGGACCCACTGGAACAGCTGTTGGGAGACAGATGGTAGCCTCCCGTCAAGGCCATCCAGCGTGTTCTTTAACGTGCACAGGGTATGGCTCTCCCACACACGAGACCACGGCTTAACGTCCCATCCGACGGACGGCGGCCTTTCCAAGCCCATCGGTGTCCCCTACTGACCGTGGGCAGGGCGGGGAATTTTTGCGGAGATAAATCTCAACGCTGGCCCAGCTGGGACTCGAACCTGGGAACTACAGATTACGAGCCTGGCGCGCTACCGACTGAGCCACCCCCGCCCCCGGCAGTGTCGGGTGATATTCAATTCGTTTTCAATATTTAAAAGTGAAACGATAATTTGAAGAAGTTTCTTTTTTGCCAAAGTTCAATAATTTGAACTAATTTTCACATCTTCCAAATCTGTAAATCTTTTCAAGAAAATTCTTATTAGGAGAATTATAGATTTAGAATTGGAGAGAAAGGGTCCTAGGGCTCGCGACTCACTTCATTGTTTCTTCCTCGCCCAGATGAGTGCTGATTGGTTCTATTGGTAGCGCGCTAGGCTTGTAATTTGTTGTTCCCAGGTTCGAGTCGCACTTGCATCAGCGCTGAGATTTATCTCCGCTAAACCCTGACCTTGCCCTCGGTCAGTAGGGGAACCAACAGACTTTGGAAAGACCGCCGTCCGTCGAATGGGTCGTTAAGCCCTGACCCCTTGTGTTGGGACACATTAGAGGCCTTGACAGGAGGCTAGCATCTGCCTCCTGTCAAGCCCACAGCTACACAGTGGGTCCCATCCCCAACCTTCTCTGAGCCCTCGTGGTCTTTGTGCCCTGATCATTTAGTCCATTACGTACAAAAACGTGGCGCTTAGAGGTAAAAAAATCCAATCCTCTTCAAGGTGAGCGCCTAAATGCGAGGAATGTGAGCGATCCTATTTAAAAGAGATTTATTTTTTACGTCTGTGCTACTACATTGACTCATTTTATTCACATGGGGCGGGGGTGGCTCAGTCGGCAGCGCGCCAGGCTCCTAATCTGCAGTTCCCAGGTTCGAGTCCCAGCTGGGTCAGCGTTGAGACTTATCCCGTCCTGCCCACGGTCAGTAGGGGATACCGACGGGCTTGGAAAGGCCACCGTCCGTCGGATGGGACGTTAAGCCGATTTATATCCGTCCTACCCACGGTCAGTAGGTAATTCCCCGTCCTGCCCACGGTCAGTAGGGGATACCGACGGGCTTGGAAAGGCCGCTGTCCGTCGGATGGGACATTAAGCCGTGGCTCCGTGTGCGGGAGAGCCATACCCTGTGCACGTTAAAGAACACGATGGATGGCCTTGACGGGAGGTTACCATCTGTCTCCCAACAGCTGTTCCAGTGGGTCCCTTCCCCCAACCTTCTCTGAGCCTTCGGGGTCCACGTGACCTGGCCATTTAGCCCAAGGTGTGCAAAAAAAGTGCCGATCAGTGGTAAAACAACCCATTTTATTCACATCAGGAGACTTTCGATTGCCATGTTAGATAATTACGATGAAAGCTTCATTATGGAAAGCTCCAGACTTCATTTCTTAGCCAGGGGAATTCATCAAATATTGAAGAAGTGACAATAAAAGTCATCGAAGCGCAACGATGCCCGGAAGAAGCCTCTTTGCCGTGAAAGCGACCAAATCCCACGAGTCCAGAAAATCATTCTGACCTTTGAATGACTCCACTAACCGTGATTGTTGGGGGACTAAGTGCACGACATGTGATATGGCAGAATAAAACCATTTCTAATACAGATGCAAAATTTGCCTCCCCCTTCCTACTTCAAGTACACGATTGCATCTCTCTGAAGCCAAATTTCATTCTGCATATACGTAAAAAATTGTCAGTTAATCAAAGGCTACGAAAGTCAAGTCGTATTTCTTTCTCTTTACATTACTAACAGAAAATTTCTCACCAATTATAATGTTTTACATTCTTAATTTACCTTTTTCTTATCTCTTTTCTTCAAGGATTTAGGAATATTATTCGTAAGCTTATCAAGTTGTTGGGTTGTTTCACCGCTGAGCGGCACTTTTTTGCACACCATGGGCTAAATGGCCAGGTCACAAGGACCCCGAAGGCTCAGAGAAAGTTGGGTGAAGGGACCCATTGGAACAACTGTTGGGAGACAGATGTTAGCCTCCCGTCAAGGCCATCCAGCGTGTTCTTTAACGTGTATTGGGTATGGCTCTCCCATGCAAGACCCACGGCTTAACGTCCCACCTGACGGACGGCGGCCTTTCCAAGCCCATCGGTGTCCCCTACTGACCGTGGGCAGGGCGGGAATTTTGCGGAGATAAATCTCAACGGTGACCCAGCTGGGACTCGAACCTGGGAACTTACAGATTACGAGCCTGGCGCGCTACCGACTGAGCCACCACCGCCCCAACTTATCAAGTTTACTGTTCTGCAAGCAGACAATAAGGCTATACCAGAGTAATCTCTCCCCACACAAAACACTACTTAAAAATGATTAATGAGTCTTTCGCCAAACCTCTTCAGTATTCATGTAATCAAATTATCTAATATTCAAGACTCTCATTTCTCTCATACTTAATATCTATCACATAATTTCCAAAATAATGTGAAGAAACTATGTTCCAAAGCACAATCCTTCAAAGTATCTGAAACATCACCAGTCTCACAAGTTTCGAACATTTGAATTTTCCCATTATATTGATCATGGAAGACACTCCATTACCGAACTCACTAATAACTCTAATGAAAGTGTTCATTATTTGCCAAGAGGGCGAAATCGCCATTTTAATCAATAAAATGCTTCCAGGACAGTATGCCAGCTAAGTCTTTTCTAATCTTGTCTCACGACGTAATGGGTTGTTTGGGTTGTTTTACCTCTGAGCGGCACTTTTTTGCACACCATGGGCTAAATGGCCAGGTCACATGGACCCCGAAGGCTCAGAGAAGGTTGGGGGAGGGGACCCACTGGAACAGCTGTTGGGAGACAGATGGTAGCCTCCCGTCAAGGCCATCCAGCGTGTTCTTTAACGTGCACATGGGTATATCTCTCCCCCACACGGGGCTACTGGTTAACGTTCCATCCGACGGACGGCGGCCTTTCCAAGCCCATTGGTGTCCCCTACTGACCGTGGGCAGGGCGGGGAATTTTGCGGAGATAAATATCAACGCTGACCCAGCTGGGACTCGAACCTGGGAACTACAGATTACGAGCCTGGCGCGCTACCGACTGAGCCACCCCCGCCCCCACGACGTAATGCTTTATCAAATTAAACTGGAAATTAATTAAAATTTGCAGACTGATAAAATGTAATAAATATTTTTTAATAGGGAAGAAAACATTCCCCCCACACAAAGGACGGAGATAACAGAGAAGCTCTATTTGGCTTTTCCTTGTTTCTCGTACAACATATGAACACATGTCTACTGTTTTAGTTGTGGGTGGGGGTGGCTCCTAATTTAAAGTTTCCAGGTTATAGTCTCACCTGGGCCAGCGTTGAGCTCTCCGCAAAACTCCCCGCCCTGCCCACGGTCAGTAGGGGACACCGATGGCCTTGGAAAGATCGATGTCCCACTGATGGGACATTAAGCCGTGTCTCCTTGCGTGGAAGAGCCATACCCTGTGCACGTTAAAGAACACGCTGGATGGACTTGACGGGAGGCTACCATCTGTCTCCCAACAGTTGTTCCAGTGGGTCCCCTTCCGCAAACTTCTCTGAGCCTTCGGGGTCCTTGTGATCTGGCCATTTAGCCCATTGTAGTAGCAGTAGTAGCATTTATAATCCATACATATATTGAATACAAAATTTCATACATGTAACAATAACAATGGTGGAAACACAAATACACAAACCCAACAAAAATAGAGTAAGAAAAATAAGAACCACACACATAATTATAGTTATGATGCCGAAACCAAGGGGGCTAAACTGCCCGTCCAGGTTCCGTTTTAACTACCAATATCATATTAAAACTCTAAGAAACCAATAATGGGAATAACAAACAATTCTTAACATAATTGATACATCAATAATAAAAGAAACGATATTCATTAATTACAAATAAAAGATATAAACAATTGACCATAAAGTAGTATTCATAACAGTTAATATATGTGTATGTAATTTCTTTCTGAAGACAGTCAAATTGTTTTCGTCTGTCATATCCAGTGGTCATCATCATCATCATCCTCAAGCAGCCATGGGCTACGGAGGTCCAACCAGACCGCGCAGTTTAATTCTCCAAGAATATCTGTCCTGAGCTACATCTGCTGCATCTGGCCACTGCACACCAATTCCAACAAGGTCCTGTTTGACATTGTCTGCCCACCGCATCCTAGGTCTCTCCCTCCTTCTGAGGCCTCTAGGCACACTGTTCATAACCCTATTCGCCAATCTATAATTATCCATACGGGCAACATGGCCAAACCAGCGGAGTCTCTCTCTGCACAATATGCTGCTTAAAGGAGGTTGCAAACTCCTTTGCCTAACCTCATCATTAGTTACAAAGTTGAACCACCTAATGCCCAAGATACTGCGTAAGCATCTGGATTCAAAAGCATCTAGTTTCCTGTTATCTTGTTTACAAAGTGTCCAAGTTTCACTACCATAACTAACCCTAGAAAGAACCAAACTATTATACAGTCTAATTTTAGTCTTTAGGTGTATACGCCTATTTCTCCACAATCTCCATAGATTCTTAAAAGTCCCGGCAGCAATCCCTATTCGTCTGTTAATCTCATGCCGCACATCACCAGTATCTGTTACGTAGCTCCCAAGGTAATTAAACTGTGACACCTGCTCAAGACTGCAACCATTCAGATTAACTGAATCACAGCCTGCCTGACCAATTTTCATCACTTTAGTTTTCTCTCTGTTTATAACCAAACCTACTCTACTACCAGTCTCATCAACAGATCGAATGAAAGAGTTCATCTCATCAACATCATTTGCCAAAAGGGCTAAATCATCAGCATAATCTAAATCAGAAATTTTCGTATCTCCAGCCCATTTAACGCCAAAAGCTTTCCCTTGAAGTGAATTTCGCATAAGATAACCAACAACCAAACTAAAGAGAAAAGGAGACAAAATGCACCCTTGTCGAACACCAGAGGTAATGCTAAACCAATTGCTACAAGACTTACCAACTCTCACACATGACTCAGTGTTATTATAGAGAGCTTTAATTATGTTAACTAACTTGTCAGGTATACCATATGAACTCACAATCAACCACAAATTTTGACGATCAACAGAGTCGAAAGCCTTTTTGAAATCAACAAAGCTAGCAAACAAAGGTTTCTGAAACTCTAAACATTTCTCAAGAATCTGCCTAAGTGAAAATATCTGATCCACACATCCCCTACCACTTCTGAATCCACATTGCTCATCACGCAATTGCCTGTCAACCAGATTCTTAATTCTATTAAGCACAATCATGGAAAGAACTTTACCTGGAACAGAGAGTAGGCTGATACCCCTATAGTTATCACAAGAACTGCGATCACCTTTTTTGAAAATAGGGATAATAATAGCTCTGGTAAAATCCTTAGGAACCATGCCTTTATCATAAAAGATATTCAGAATTTCAGTCATCCAAGTGGTAACTGAAACATTCCCAGCCCTAAGCATTTCCGTAGTAATTTCATCCACCCCTGGGGATTTATGAAGCTTAAGTTTAGAAATAGCCAAACTAACTTCAGATTGTGTTATAGGGCCAACATTAAAGCCAACAATGCATCTATCATAATTGCAAACAATGGGAGTAGAATTAACACATTGTTTAGAACATCACTGAAATGCTCAGCCCACCTAGCCATAACAGAATCCTCACCTTCTATAATCTTACCTTGTTTATCCTTCAATCCCTGTATACCTGTTCGTTTTCTACCAAACAAAACATTAACTATCTGGTACAGCTCTCTTCTGTTGTGCTGTCTAACTGCTTCCTCAGCTTTGTCAGCCAGGCCATTAAGCCAAAGATTCTTATCAGTAGCTAACTGATCCTTTACACGTTTATTAAGTTCTTTGTAATGCTTTCTATTAGGACTAGTAGAGTACTGATTAAGGACATTCCTGCAGTTCCTTCTTTCTGAAATAAGCTCAAGTGCCTTATCACTTAAATAATTCTGTCTCCTCTGCTCCTACTTTCCCTAAAAGAGTACTGTTAGTTTCCAAAAAAGCCTGTTTAAAATGGCCTCATTCTTCCTCAACTTCAGTATTAAGCAAACCATGACTGTCATAATGACTAAATAACCTATCATGGTAAGCTTTAGCTATAACTGGGTCTTTCAGAGCTTCAGTATTAAAGGTAAATTTTTTAACCCTAGCACAACACTTTTTAAGTTTAAGTTGCAAGACACTTTTAATAAGGTAATGGTCAGATCCAATTTCAGCTCCCCTATATGCCCTGGTATTTCTAACAGAACTAGCCCATTTGCTGTTAATTAATATATAATCAATCATATTCCTATGCAGCCCATCAGGTGAAACCCATGTGTATTTATGTATGTCGCGGTGTTTGTAATATGTGTTAGTTATTCTGAAACCATTGAGTTTACTTACCTGTAGGAGACGTTGCCCATTGCCATTGCAGCTACCAATACCAAAAGGGCCTATTACTCCTCCCCAAAGGTCAGAGTCAGTACCAACTTTGGCATTGAAGTCACCAAGAACAAGGGTAATATCTCCTTTCTTGACAGAATTCAAAATATCCTGAAGTTGTTCATAAAACCTATCCTTCTCATCCTCATCGGCATCCTCAGTGGGGGCATAACAGCAGATAACATTCAAGTCTTTAATGCTTGTCTGAAATTTTGCTGTAAGAAACCTTTCATTAATGCACTCATATCCTAGAAGAGCATCACTAGCATGTCTGCTGAGCAGCAGACCCACGTCTTGGTGATGCTTCCCATCCTCCCTCCCTGTAACGAGAAATTTAAAGTTATTTTTAAGTATCTCACCTTTACCTGTCCATCTCGTCTCTTGCAAGCCTAGAATATCTAGGTTATAGCGCTGGAATTCCTGCATGAGGACATCAAGAGAATACTCTCTATGTAATGTCCTCACGTTCCACGTTCCTGCAGAGAAAATGATTAGTAGGATTTTTAAAGAAATTAGGTTTATTGAGATTGGAAGGGCCAACAATATCAAACAGCCCCCTGATCGCAGGCATGGGGCAAAGACCTGTTCCTCCTCCGCTAAAGGCTGAAGTCACCGATGCTGGTAGGAACTTTAGGCACCACCTTTTCAAGTGTACTTTTTCAAGAGCCATATGGCCTGACTGAGACACATTACTCCAGTTTAGGCTTGACGATGCCCAACTAGCTAAGTAAGGTTCAGGTACCTGCAATGGCCTCTGATTAGGATTATCCACCAGCTGATATAAGGTATCCCATGCCTCTGTTCACTTAGAGCTGGCAACCCAGAAGCAAACAGAAAACACAGCAGCAGACTCTCCCTCAACAGAGGCCCACCAGTGCAGCAAGTCCAGGATCTATAATCAAGCTCAAATCCATAAACAAGTCCAGTCTAGTAGGTATAAATGGTCAGCACCAGGACCCTGTGAAGTTGACCACTCCTCAGCAGGGTTGAAAAAAAAGAAAAAAGTGGCCATAGATGACCAGATCAGTAGGCCATACTGAACTGGCAGCCCTCCCCTTCCGTTCCCTTCCAAAAGAGAATATCTCTTTTGAAAGGTACTAATGGTCTGCACCACGAGAAGGCGGGGTCGGACATTAGGTGCTAGACCTGGCCGGTTCTGTGCATTATCACTAGGGATTGGTACACAGCTCTCCTTCCAGTTTACTCCAAGCTACCATTTACAAGCCATCCAGTGGTAAAAAATTATAAAATTTTGATGCCAAATAAGCGAAGTGCCTCAGAGAATAATATTCTTTGCCAATTACTCCTTTTACTCGTAAATTGCATTCAGTGCGTTTACTCTCTACCCATTGCTTATTTTGATATAAGAACAATAGAATTTTCTATATATAAACATTTCTGATATGACGAAAATGAATTAAAGTAGATGGGTCTAAAGTAGAAAAATTAACATTGAACATTAACTTAAATATTTTTTATGTACCATAAATAAATTATATAAATTAATATCATAATCACCTACCCAACTACACAAACCATGCTGTATACTAGAATATACCAGGCACAATATAGTACTGTTAAAAATTTCTTATCAACTATTTTTTGAATATAAAATTTAAATATGTATCTTAATCGCTTTGTTATCTTATTTGCACAAGTCCTCCATTTTAATGAAGAATCCAGTTCAACCCCCAATTATTTGAAATTATATACTCTTTCTTTTAGGGCATATACAATTCTGATTAAGATGGCAATTAACATCATGATATTTAATTTCTATTACAGTACCTGTTTTAAGCAATTCAGAATAAAAAAACTTACTTTTATTAATATTCAAGTTTAATTTATTCAAAACTAGCCACTATATATTTTTAAAAGATCATTTTCTACATTTGTTACCATTTCTAAAATAGTATCTGCTGTATAAACAACTGCAATATCATCAGCATAACATACTAATTATCCTCTTAAATGTAAATCACATAAGTCATTAATGTAAATAAGAAACAAGATGGGACCCCATATAGAGCCTTGAGGTACACCTTTTTTAATTACCCTAAACAAACTTATTCGCTTATTCATTTTTACTACCTGACTTCTTGCTAAAAGGTAGCTTTTAAACCAATTACAAATATGTCCTCTTATACCTTTGGGTTGTTTTACCTCTGAGCGGCACTTTTTTGCACACCATGGGCTAAATGGCCAGGTCACATGGACCCCGAAGGCTCAGAGAAGGTTGGGGGAAAGGACCCACTGGAACAGCTGTTGGGAGACAGATGGTAGCCTCCCGTCAAGGCCATCCAGCGTGTTCTTTAACATGCACAGGGTATGGCTCTCCCGCACACGGGGCCACGGCTTAACGTCCCATCCGACGGACGGCGGCCTTTCCAAGCCCATCGGTGTCCCCTACTGACCGTGAGCAGGGCGGGGAATTTTGCGGAGATAAATCTTAACGCTGACCCAGCTGGGACTCGAACCTGGGAACTACAGATTACGAGCCTGGCGCGCTACCGACTGAGCCACCCCCACCCCTGTTTCCTTATATCATTGGAAAAGTTTTTTCAATGGTATTTCCTGATCCACTATATCGAAAGCTTTTTGAAGATCCAGAAACAGTGCCAATGTTTTTTTCCCGCATCAATACTTTTGCAAACACCTTCCGTTAGTTTCAGAATACATTGTCCAGTGTTTTTACTCACCCTAAAACCAAACTGGTTCTTGGAAAGAAAGCTATGTTGTTTTAAAAAATTTACAAGTCTTTTTTTAACAAATTTTTTCAATTAATTTAAAAAATACCGACAACAATGAGCTCGGTTTATAATTAGTCAGCAATTGTTTACACCCGATTTGTAAATCGGAGAAATTAAAGCATATTTTAAATTAATTAAAGCATATTTTAAATTAATTAAAGCATGTTTTAAATTAATTAAAGCATATTTTAAATTAATTAAAGCATATTTTAAATTAATTAAAGCATATTTTAGTTGCTCAACAAATTTTCCTTGTTGTAGTGATAAATTAATTAAATAAGTAAAAATATTTAAATATGTTTAGCAATAATTTGTTAGCCGTCCCATGGCCGAGTGGTTAGCGCGCTTGGCTACTGATCTAAGGGACTCTGGGTTCGAGCCCCGGGTAAGGCATGGCTGTTTGTGTCGTTTTTCTGCTGAGGTCCTGCCATCCTCACAGATCCTTCTACTATGAGCATATAAACTGACAGGCTCCTGTCAGAACTCTGTGGCAAGCAGCTGCTTGAGGGGGTCTTTATTTATTTAATAATTTGTAATATGGACCAGTATTGTAATACCATCATACCAAGAGGTTTTATTCTTACTCATTGCTGCAAATTCTTTACCAGTTTCTGCATCATCCGTATTTTCCATATAAAGAGATTGTGATATACAATTTATATCACATGAATAACTTAATCTATACTGATTATCAATTTCAGTGTTCAGATACGTAATACCTTGAATAAAATTTCTATTCATATCATCAACCAATTTTCTCGTAAGAATGTGCAATTTTTTTGTATATATAAATATTACATTGCAATTTGTGCGCTCAGAGATAAAACAATCCTGCTCCCTCCTGTTGCAATACTTAATACCATGTTACCAACTTTCACCTATTACTCAGTGTACTATAGAGCGCTAGACAGTTAATTTGTGTTATGATCAAAACAGTCGAAAACTTTCATGAAATGTACTCAGCTAAAAGCTACAGGGGACAAACTACCGATAAAATTTGAAACGAGACGTTTCTACAATAATCAGAGTTAAATTTCTTTATCTAAGCTGTTTTTACCATTCTTGTCCATTTTGAAACTGTTCATCAACTAATGACTGTATTCTGTTAACCATAATTATGAAAAGAATGACAAATAGATTGATGTCACTGCAATTATCACAAAAACCACGATAATTTTTTTCGAAAATAGTAACTATTAACATGGTCCGTGGCCGAGTTGTTAGAGTACTTGGCTACAGAGCACGAGGACCTCGTAACGCATGGATATTTATGTTGCTTTTCTGCTGAGGTCCCATCTTCCTCACAGACTTTCTACTATGGCGTATAAACTGACAGACTCCTGTCAGACCTCTGTGGCCAAGCAGCTGCTTGAGGGGTATTTGTTTATTTTATTTATGGTTGATTACAGAATTCAGCAACTGTACACGCTCCAGTTACCGTTCACAGCAAACTGGAGCGTGTGCAGTTACTGCACACGCTCCAGTTTGCTGTGAACGGTAACTGCACACGCTCAATATTTCTGTGAGTGGGCCCACACGATCCAGGTTTTTGCGAGCTCACACGATCCAATGTGCTGTGAACATTAACCGCAACCGCTCCAGTTTGCTGTGAACGGTAACTGCACACGCTCAATATTTCTGTGAATGGGCCCACACGATCCAGGTTTTTGAGAACTCACACGATCCAATGTGCTGTGAACATTAACCGCAACCGCTCCAGTTTGCTGTGAACGGTAACTGCACACGCTCAATATTTCTATGAATGGGCCCACACGATCCAGGTTTTTGCGAGCTCACACGATCCAATGTGCTGTGAACATTAACCGCAACCGCTCCAGTTTGCTGTGAACGGTAACTGCACACGCTCAATATTTCTGTGAGTGGGCCCACACGATCCAGGTTTAGAAATTAGCGATCTGGCAACCTTCGTGTCGAAAAAAAGTATCCGAACACTATGGCCGAGTGGTTAGCGCGCTTGGCTACTGATCTAAGGGACCTGGGTTCGAGCCCCGTGTAAGCATGGATGTGTGTGTCGTTTTTCTGCTGGGGTCCTGCCATCCTCACAGACCTTCTCCTCTGGCATATAAACTGATAGACTCCTATCAGACCTCTGTGGCAGGCAGCTGCTGCAGGGGGGGGGGATTTCTTTATTTAGGTAAAATTCTTACAAATAATGCGTTTATCGAAGACAACATTCAACACTTCAGTTAGTCATGTGATAACAAAATCATTCGAGCGCTCATCACTTTAGTACGAATTTAATTTGCTTTTGGTGACTTATGTAGCGTTGATTTTGAGATCTAACGCTTTAATAAGTGACGTCATCAGGAGCATAGCGAAGGGACGAAGGGATTACGGTTGGAGGGGGGGGGGAAGGAAGAAGGAACGAAAATTTGCCAACTCGGAAATCAAATTTCGCCAACTCAAAAATAACTTTACAGAAATTTAATTTTGTATCTACTGTCACTAACATACTCTGATTTTTGTTCAGGGGTTGGGAGGGGGGGTTGTAATTTTCCTTCGACTTTTAGTTTTGAGCAAGGCAAGTGCCTCGATTTTGCAACCTTTCCATGATGTTACCAATTAAAAGAACCTGTTTTATTCCCTTTCCTACACTTACCAAATTCCCGTCCAATTTTGCTCCACAAGATTTTGCCTGGTTTACCAGATTGCACCAACTTTCCCTAATTTCACAAAACCTAACCCATTCTTCACAGCTAACCAATATTTCACCAAGTGGCTTCAAATTTTCTCAACTGCTCTAGATTAAGGAATTTTCTTTCGATTGCACCAACAATACTGAATTTCAAAAACCAATCCCACTTTAACCTACCTTTTGTTTTTGGCTCTCACATTTGTCGGTTTGTGGATTTGACAAAAAGTTGTTCCACCTTATCTTTCGAACGCGATGGAGAAACTTAATAATTTATGAAAACCACAATTGTCATAATGACTAAGTGGCCTGTCATGGTATGCTTTGGCTATATCTGGATCTTTCAGGCCTTCAGTGATAAAGGTCATTTCTTAGCCTTAGCGCAACATATCCTGATATCCGAACACTACGGTTGATTACAGAATTCAGGAAAAATATCTGGCAACGATTTTTTTAGAAATTAGTGACCTGGCAACCTTCGTGTCACGTGATTACAGAATTCAGGAAAAATATCTGGAGCGTGTACAGCAACTGTACACGCTCCAGTTACCGTTCACAGCAAACTGGAGCGTGTGCAGTAACTGCACACGCTCCAGTTTGCTGTGAACGGTAACTGCACATGCTGAATATTTCCGTGAGTGAGCCCACACGATCTAGTATCAAAATAAATGACCACCTACAGGCGCTCAAAAAAGTATCCGAACACTATGGTTGATTACAGAATTCAGAAAAAATATCTGGCAACGTTTTTTTTAGAAATTAGTGATCTGGCAACCTCCGTGTCACGTGACACGGAGGTTGCCAGATCACTAATTTCTAAAAAAAACGTTGCCAGATATTTTTTCTGAATTCTGTAATCAACCATAGTGTTCGGATACTTTTTTGAGCGACCGTACACAACGAGATTCCCGGCGTCCTATCTTCCTTGGAAGTGAATACTACGAACTAGGTGGCTGATTGCAGCATCGATATGCTTTAGGTTTATTTTCTACTGTTTAGGGCCATATAAAAAGATAAATATTTTAAAATAAATTTTAATTCACAATTCGTCTGTATTTTACCAAGTGGCTACGAATTTTGCCAACTCTCCCAGATTTTGCCAACTTTCTTTAATGTCACAAAACCAATCCCAATTTTGACAACTCACCTGTATTTTGCCAAGTGCTGTCCATTTTTGCGAACTCCCCTAGATTTTGTCAAATTGCCTCGATTTTGCCGACTCTCCTTAATTTCACAAAAACAAATCCAATTTTTGCATATTTCTTGAATTTGCCATGTCACTTCAAATTCTCCAAGATTTTGCCAACTCTCCTTAATTTCACAAAACCAATTCCAATTTTCACAACTCGCCTATATTTTACTAAGTGGATTCGAATTTTGCCAACTGCCCTAGATTTTTGGCAAGTTGCCTCGATTTTTGCCAAATCGGCATAATTTTTACAGAAGAAAATCCCAATTTTTACATCTCACCTGAATTTTACCAAGTCACTTCGACTTGGTAAATTTTCGTATAAAATGAAAATCCCCCCCCCCCCCCCCCATAGTTTATGCACCTGGGTTGGGTTGTTTTACCTCTGAGTGGCACTTTTTTGCACACCATGGGCTAAATGGCCAGGTCACATGGACCCCGAAGGCTCAGAGAAGGTTGGGGGAGGGGACCCACTGGAACGGCTGTTGGGAGACAGATGGTAGCCTCCCGTCACGGCCATCCAGCGTGTTCTTTAACGTGCACAGGGTATGGCTCTCCCGCACACGGGGCCACGGCTTAACATCCCATCCGACGGACGGCGGCCTTTCCAAGCCCATCGGTGTCCCCTATTGACCGTGGGCGGGGCGGGGAATTTTGCGGAGATAAATCTCAACGCTGACCCAGTTGGGACTCGAACCTGGGAACTACAGATTACGAGCCTGGCGCGCTACCGACTGAGCCACCCCCGCCCCTTATGCACCTGGACATAATACTAACATTAAAGCTATAAATGCATTTTTCTTCGTAGCGAACAGCAGGAATAGAACTAATTACATTACTGAGAACTTCGTTGAAACGTTCGCCCCATTTTGTCATGAGAAAATATCTCCTTCAATTATTTAGTCATCCTTCAGTTCCTGTATAATTTTTCTGTTTTAATTCCCACTTTTATTTTGTTTTAAAACGAATGCATTTGCTTAAAAAATATGCTTGCGATTAATCGATTTAAATCGAAATCGTTTGATCATAATTTTATCCTTTATAGTGAGTTGAAATCCAATCATTTCCAAATTTCATTTTGTTGATCTATTTTGTTGATATTTTCCTCCATTTTGACGTTTATGAGAACGAACAGAAGAATCTTAAATTGTCTCATGGTTTCAATGCTTACAGTTTGTTACAAATAGTATTATTTCAGGCGGAGTCTTGTCAAAATCGCTGGCATGCGTTACAGAGGTTTGACTAAAATTTTACAACTTGAAATAAAAAAACTATTCGCGCGTAAAATATTTTAGTTCCATTTTTGAACACATACAAAAAAGAGTGCACATTGCAATAAACGAGAAAAACAGATTCAATAAAAATGAAGATAAAAAAATAACAGGAGAAATATCACTTTGGTGACTGCAGAGGATTTTCCGTATTCGGAAGAAAACCGATGTTCTATTTTCTCCGTTCGTCTTTCAGTGGAGATGCAGGCAAAGGCAGCGGGATGCTGCGTCCCTCTCTTGGCCTTGCTCCTCAGCCTCAGGTTGTTATTCCCCACAACCATTGCGAGCACATAGCCAAAGAAACGGCACCGGCAGAGTAGAACCAATAAACGATTCGCTCGCGGCGCTTTCTTCCTTCAGCTCGAGCATAGACGTTTCTAGCTTCTTCATCTTTTCCCAGCATTAACTCCCTAGAGAAGAGATGCTCCTGCTCCTCTTTTGTCTTCTAAAGGGATGTAGAGGGATTTTTTCTTCCTTCAGCTCGAGCATGGACGTTTCTAGCTTCTTCATCTTTTCCCAGCATTCCTCTCTAGAGAAGAGATGCTCCTGCTCCTCTTTTGTCTTCTAAAGGGATGTAGAGGGATTTTTTCTTCCTTCAGCTCGAGCATGGACGTTTCTAGCTTCTTCATCTTTTCCCAGCATCCCTCTCTAGAGAAGAGATGCTCCTGCTCCTCTTTTGTCTTCTAAAGGAATGTAGAGGGATTTTTTCTTCCTTCAGCTCGAGCATGGACGATTCTAGCTTCTTCATCTTTTCCCAGCATCCCTCCCTAGAGAAGACATGCTCCTGCTCCTTTTTGTCTTCTAAAGGGATGTAGAGGGATTTTTTCTTCCTTCAGCTCGAGCATGGACGTTTCTAGCTTCTTCATCTTTTCCCAGCATCCCTCTCTAGAGAAGAGATGCTCCTGTTCCTCTTTTGTCTTCTAAAGGGATGTAGAGGGATATTTTCGATGTGCGAAAGGGCCAATTAGCACAGCTGCATATCGATCTTTGGATTTCAAGAATATACCGGAAACTGTGGCATTTGTTGTAACAACAACCAACCATTTTATCGATCAACTGCAGTGCACGTTGTGTTGTAAAAGGTGCAAAGATTTAATATGACATTGCATTTTGAAATCAAAGTTCGCTAGATTTAGGCACGTTTCTTGCCCATTCTTCTGTCACTCACTAGCTAACGAAACAATAGGCGAGACTGTGTCTCATGCAGTGAAAATTGCTCACCTGCAATTGGCTGACTGATTAGAAACAAACAGTCATATATCACGGCTTTCTTCTGCTGCGCTGTGCGACACTCGGGTTCAAAGGCCGAAGAAGACTTCATTTTAACTTTCATCGCCTACGTTTGTGTCACGTGATCCTCCAACAGAAAAATGAGTCGACGTCTGCTGCTTTGGCGAGAAATTGTCTGCTCGGATTCTGTGTTTGAAGATTCCAATGGCATCGGGTATCTTTCTTGGCGTGGTTGCAACTTGCGGATAATGATTAAAAATTAAAAAAAGATTTATGCTTTCCATTTCCTTGCCCTATCAGTTGTCTTTCAAAAATAAATTTTTACCACTTCAAATCCCGTGGCCAATTGGTTAGCGCGCTTGGCTACTTGGGACCTAGGTTTGAGCCCCGGGTAAGGCATGGATATTTGCGTTGTTTTCCTGCTGAGGTCCAGCCATCCTCACAGATCTTTTACTATGGTGTATAAACTCACAGGCTCCTGTCAGACCTCTGTGGCAAGCAGGTGCTTGAGGGGTATTTATTTATTTTATTTATGGTTGATTACAGAATTCAGAAAAAACATCTGGGGCGTGTATAGCAAATGTACACGCTCCAGTTACCGTTCACAGCAAACTGGAGCGTGTGCAGTTACTGCACATGCTCCAGTTTGCTGTGAACGGTAACTGCACACGCTCAATATTTCTGTGAGTGGGCCCACACGATCCAGGTTTTTGCGAGCTCACACGATCCAATGTGCTGTGAACATTAACCGCAACCGCCCCAGTTTGCTGTGAACGGTAACTGCACACGCTCAATATTTCTGTGAGTGGGCCCACACGATCCTGGTTTTTGCGAGCTCACACGATCCAATGTGCTGTGAACATTAACCGCAACCGCTCCAGTTTGCTGTGAACGGTAACTGCACACGCTCAATATTTCTGTGAGTGGGCCCACACGATCCAGGTTTAGAAATTAGCGATCTGGCAACCTTCGTGTCGAAAAAAAGTATCCGAACACTATGGCCGAGTGGTTAGCGCGCTTGGCTACTGATCTAAGGGACCTAGGTTCGAGCCCCGGGTAAGGCATGGATATTTGTGTTGTTTTCCTGCTGAGGTCCCGCCATTCTCACAGATCTTTTACTATGGCTTATAAACTCA
This sequence comes from Ryuthela nishihirai, assembly GCA_038380435.1. Lineage (NCBI taxonomy): Eukaryota > Metazoa > Arthropoda > Arachnida > Araneae > Heptathelidae > Ryuthela > Ryuthela nishihirai. The sequence goes on from JAWZYU010000006.1 coordinate 42,627,337, forward strand.
CAGGCTCCGTCAGACCCCTGTGGCAAGCAGCTGCTTGAGGGGATATTTATTAACCTTTTTTTCGAATATAAATCGAAATTTCAGCTCATAGGTAAAACAATCCAACCCTTGGATAACAGGAAATTTGTAGCGGATCCAGAGACGCAATCCAAACCACTGTTTGCTAAATAACTAATTAGCAAGGAAATTTTTCAGAGACTCTAAATACACTAGTGTTTTTTCGACTCAACACCAGATCCTTGAGGGGGCTCAGTCGGTAGCGCACCAGGCCGTAATCTGCAGTTCCCAGGTTCGAGTCCCAGTTGGGCCAGCGTTGAGATTTGATCTGCGCAAAACTCCCCGCTCTGTCCACGGTCAGTAGGGGACACCGATGGGCTTGGAAAAGCCGCCGTCCGTCGGATGGGACGTTAAGCCGTGGCCCCGTGTGCGGGAGAGCCATACCCTGTGCACGTTAAAGAACACGCTGGATGGCCTTGACGGGAGGCTACCATCTGTCTCGCAACAGCTGTTGCAGTGGGTCCCCTCCCCCAACCTTCTCTGAGCCTTCGGGGTCCATGTGACCTGGCCATTTAGCCCATGGTGTGCAAAAAAGTGTCGCTCAGAGGTAAAATAAACCAAACATGTGCGGGAGAGTCATATCCTGTGCATGTTAGAGAACACGTTGGATGGCCTTGATAGGAAACTACCATGTCTCTCAACAGCTGTGTAGCGTGTCCCCTCTCTCAACCTTCTCTGAGCCCTTGGGGCCCTTGTGACCTGGCCATTTAGTCCATTATGTGCAAAAAAAAGTGCTGGTGAAACAATCCAATCTTTCTAATCAGTACTTAGAAAATAGGAAATGTTGCATTTGCATTCCCTTCTCTGTTTATATGTAAAGGAATTTTTATTTTCCGCTGAGATCTTGATATGGCATTCAGATGCTAAAGAAGAATTTATTATTTTTCGTAGTCATCGGTGATTTACATATAAAATGAAAATCCTTTTGCGAAAGGTCATTAATGAAATCATGAAAGTTTAAAGAAAACCAGTTGGCATTAAGCAGAAGATGATTGTTCCAGATATATCTCCCATTTCATTGGAATGCACCATGCAAGGAAAATGTCCCAAAGCATTCGATAGCAGAGTAAACATGCATTTTGTCTCTGCTCTTAATAATTTATTAAATAAATGGTTAAAAATATTCTGTCAACAGAAGCTGAGGCCGTTTGCTTTTACTTCAGAGTTTCTTCCAAAGAGAAGTGATTTCTGGGATAATTGACTTAGTCTGGAGGCGAAGCGAAGTGATGAATTGACGAAGGCGGATGAATCCGATCATCGGCATTAAGGGAACTACAGATGCTCTTAGGGCAGCTTCAGAGACGGAGACATTTTTCCAATGACTGAAATTGCATCTTCTGTCTGATGTTTTAAAAGAGGATGAAAAGTTTTTTTTCCGATTTTCCTGCTACAAATCTCATTTTTCAAAGAAAGTACTAATGCGATTTTGGAAAATTTGCTTCCAGCTAGAAGAACGATTTTTTTGCAAACATTTTTCATCACGATCTTCAAACTTTAGATTTTAGTTTTTCGTTTCTGTTTTGTCGAACTGATTTTACAGTAAATATTGTTGTTTTTAATAGGATTTATTTATCTTAATAGAAAACGAAGTTAACTGAATAGTTATTTGCAGATATGTTTGTGTCTAAGGGCGTTTGTAGGCAGAGTCAAAACATCCCATTCGCCATTTCTCGATAATATTTTGATTTAAAATGGCAAAGAGCATGATGCTTAATTACGAAGAATGTAGTTTTTCTTTTTAAATGCAAACCTTCGCCGTTAGGGGTTTTGGCACTAGCGTGAAATATTTTCGTATGACGTACTTTGTATTCGAGCTCCACGCTCAGTTATTCTCAGACTGCAGAGGTCACCGCCTCGCTTTTAATGGCGTGATGGTTCTCAAGCATTTGATCGATCATCCGCAATTGGGGTTGCAGAGTGACCTGTGACGCAATTCTTGCTGAAAAGCAAGCGAGTCAAACTCAGTTGGGTTGGGTTGTTTTACCTGTGAGCGGCACTGTTTTGCACACCATGGGCTAAAATGGCCAGGTCACAAGAACCCCGAAGGCTCAGAGAAGGTGTGGAGAGGGGACCCACTTGAATGGCTGTTGGGAGACAGATGGTAGTCTCCCGTCAAGGCCATCCAGCGTGTTCTTTAACGTGCGCAGGGTATGACTCTCCCGCACACGGGGCCACGGCTTAACGTCCCATCCGACAGACGGCGGCCTTTCCAAGCCCATCGGTGTCCCCTACTGACCGTGGGCAGGGCGGGGACTTTTGCGGAGATAAATCTCAACGCTGACCCAGCTGGGACTCGAACCTGGGAACGACAGATTACGAGCCTGGCGCGCTACCGACTGAGCCACCCACGCCCCAGTCAAACTCACTCAACTCCCGTCAACTCGAAGTTCAAAGGAAACGAAAAAACTTCGAGTTATCGAATCTGTGCTAAAAAATTCACAGAAGCAGTTTAAAAACTAGTTACAGAACTCGTAATATATTCCAACTTAATGAAATGCTTTTGTTCCTACATTGGGTAAACCATTTTAACAACTTTACTGGTCAACATCAAGAAATTCTGCATGCCTCATTCGTTTTTGCTTTGTAGCAATGCAGATGTTTCAATCTTTATTTTTTAAAATGGTTGATAGAGAAATGTTAGGAATTCCGAATTCTTTGGTAATACCTTTTTTCTTCTTTCCGCGGGGGGTGGCTCAGTCGGTAGCGCGCTAGGCTCGTAATCTGTAGTTCTCAGGTTCGAGTCCCGGCTAGGTCAGCGTTGAGACTTATCTCCGCAAAATTCCCCGCCCTGCCCACGGTCTGTAGGGAACACCGATGGGTTTGGAAAGGTCACCGTCCGTCGGATGGGACATTAAGCCGTGGTCCGTGTGCGGGAGAGCCATTCTCTGTGCACGTTAAAGAACACGCTGGATGGCCTTAACGGGAAGCTACCATCTGTCTCGCAACAGCTGATCCAGTGGGGCCCCTCCCCCAATCTTCTCTGAGCCCTTGGGGATCCATGCGACCTGGCCATTTAGCCCACAATGTGCAAAAAAGTGCCGCTCAGAGGTAAACAACCCAACCCAAAATTATATACCAATACAGATATTTGGTAAAAATTTGAAAGCGAACCTGAGATAGGCCAAGTGGTTTAATACGAAGTGCGTTCACATTCCACAGCTTTTCAGGGTTGTTTGGGTTGTTTTACCTCTGAGCGGCACTTTTTTGCACACCATGGGCTAAATGGCCAGGTCACATGGACCCCGAAGGCTCAGAGAAGGTTGGGGGAGGGGACCCACTGGAACAGCTGTTGGGAGACAGATGGTAGCCTCCCGTCAAGGCCATCCAGCGTGTTCTTTAACGTGCACAGGGTATGGCTTCCCGTACACGGGCCACGGCTTAACGTCCCATCCGACGGACGGCGGCCTTTCCAAGCGCATCGGTGTCCCCTACTGACCGTGAGCAGGGCGGGGAATTTTGCGGAGATAAATCTCAACGCTGACCCAGCTGGGACTCGAACCTGGGAACTACAGATTACCAGCCTGGCGCGCTACTGACTGAGCCAACCCCGCCCCCCACTTTTCAGGCCTCGCAGCGATGTCTCATTTGTCTCTTTGATAAGACTGCCAAGTAGTGCTATGAGTAGCAATCTCCAAAATACGTGAAAGCTCCAGGAGGTTCGCAGAAGCCGGTTTCAGGGGAGCAACGTATTCTCCTGAGAGCATCCCATTCTCTCGGACTTAGGAGAACGACTGGTCGTTCCATATGGTTAATAATGCTGCTCTTCAAATAGTAAACAACACCAACCCACATTTTAAACACATAAAGCATTCGACTAGGCAACACTATACCCAACATCTAGATACCATTTCGACTAGGCAACAATGGTGCAATAGGAAGATATCACCTATTGGACTCACATATGGTCTCTTAAAAAAGTCCAAGATTTCATCCCTGTTCTGCAACCGATGACGGAGCCTGTTGGAATCTCATACAGATCTGTGCAGCTCCCCCCGAAGTTATCTCCCCCCAAATGACATTACACTCTCATCAGCATAGATGTTCCATTCATGGATATTTGTGGCATGACTACAAATTCCTGGATCCCTCCATATCAACTGACTGTGGAGGGCAAATCCTGATCTCATCCATAAATTGCAAGGATAATCATTGATCCTGTGTCCATTTAACATGATATGTACAGTCGCTCAAAAAAGTATCCGAACACCATGGTTGATTACATAATTCAAAAAAAATATCTGGCAACGATTTTTTTTAGAAATTAGTGATCTGGCAACCTTCGTGTAAACAGTATGATTGGTTACAGAATTTAGAAGAAATATCTGGCAACGATTTTTTTTTTAGAAATTAGTGATCTGGCAACCTTCGTGTAACGTGACCCGAAGGTTGGGCCCACTCACAGAAACCGGGCCCACTCACAGAAATATTGAGCGTGTGCAGTTACCGTTCACAGCAAACTGGAGCGTGTGCAGTAACTCCAGATATTCAGAAAAAATATCAGAAAAAATATCTGGAGCGTGCACAGCAACTGTACACGCTCCAGTTACCGTTCACTGCAAACTGGAGCGTGTGCAGTTACTGCACACGCTCCAGTTTGCTGTGAACGGTAACTGCACACGCTCAATATTTCTGTGACTGAGCCCACACGATCCAGGTCTTTCTGAGCTCACACGATCCAATGTGCTGTGAACATTAACCGCAACCGCTCCAGTTTGCTGTGAAGGGTAACTGCACACGCTCCATATTCATTGCATTATATATTCATACGCATTATATATATTAAAAAATATCCGAACACTACGGTTGATTACAGAATTCAGAAAAAAATATCTGGCGACGATTTTTTTTTAGAAATTAGTGATCTGGCAACCTTCGTTGTCACGTGACAACGAAGATCGCCAGATCACTAATTTCAAAAAAAAAAAATCGTTGCCAGATATTTTTTCTGAATTCTGTAATCAACTATAGTGTTCGGATACTTTATTTGAGCGACTGTATCTCAATCCTGCGCCGTACTTTACATACTCTACACGACTTTCGTGCATTTCTATCGTCGGAATTATATCGCGTTTTTACATTTGTCTCTTAATTTATGGAAACCACTGAGTTGTGTCATCAATTTTCTCTTTTTTTTTACAATCCAGTAACAATCTTTTTTTCACAAGCTCTTTAATTTTAGTGTATGTTTATCTTCAAAGAGAGTAACTCTCGCGAAGTGGCCGGTCTATACATGCAAAATAAAAGCTGATGTTACTTTGTTTATGAATATTGATACACTTATTAAATCTTTTCAGCCAGCTAAATGAACAGAACGCCGACGAATCGCATATGCGTTCTTAACCTTGTCGCTGATCACCGAGTCATGTTGCACATCGCTAAGCACTTAATGACATCTAATGTCCGTGTTGCGTTCAGTGGGATTAGATGTTCTCACCGGCTGATGTCTCTGTGACTCATAGAAAGGTGGACGGGTGAGTGAACAGTTGGGTTGGGTTGTTTTACCTCTGAGCGGCACTTTTTTGCACACCATGGGCTAAATGGCCAGGTCGCATGGACCCCGAAGGCTCAGAGAAGGTTGGGGGAGGGGACCCACTGGAACAGCTGTTGGGAGACAGATGGTAGCCTCCCGTCAAGGCCATCCAGCGTGTTCTTTAACGTGCACAGGTTATGGCTCTCCCGCACACGGGGCCACGGCTTAACGTCCCATCCGACGGACGGCGGCCTTTACCAAGCCCATCTGTGTTCCCTACTGACAGTGGGCAGGGCGGGGAATTTTGCGGAGATAAATCGCAACGCTGACCCAGCTGGGACTCGAACCTGGGAACTACAGATTACGAGCCTGGCCTGGCCATTTAGCCCATGGTGTGCAAAATGCTACCGACTGAGCCTCCCCCGCCCCTGAGTGAGCAGTGATCATGGGTTTGCAGACTAGTCATATAGGAACAGACGCAGGATTTACAGATTGGTTTAAAATGTGGGTTGGGGTTGTTTTACGTTTGAACGGCACTTTTTTTTTGCACGGGGCGGGGGTGGCTCAGTCGGTAGCGCGTCAGACTCGTAATCTGCAGTTCCCAGGTTCGAGTCCCGCCTGGGTCAGCGTTGAGATTTATCTCCGCAAAACTCCCCGCCAACGGTCAGTAGGGGATAATGATGGGCTTGTAAATGTGCCGTCCGTCGGATGGGACGTTAAGCCGTGGCTCCGTGTACGGGAAAGCCATACCCTGTGCACGTTAAAGAACACGCTGGGTGGTCTGGACGGGAGGCTACCATCTGCCTCCCAACAGCTGTTCCAGTGGGTCCCCTCCCCCAACCTTCTCTGAGCCTTCGGGGTCCTTGTGACCTGGCCACTTAGCCCATGGTGTGCAAAAAAGTGCCGCTCAGAGGTAAAAAACCCAACTCTTTTTTGCACACCATGGGCTAAATGGCCAGCTCATAAGTAGCCCGAGGGCTAAGGAAAGATTGAGGGGACTCACGTGACAGCTGTTGGGAGACAGATGGTAGCCTCTCGTTAAGGCTACTAGCGTGTTCTTTAACGTGCACAGGGTATGGCTCTCCAGCACACGGCGCCACGGCTTAATGTCCCATAGGACAGACGGTGGCATTTCCAAGTCCATCGCTGTCCCCTACTGACGGTGGGCAGGGCGGGGAATTTTGCGGAGATAAATCCCAGCTCGAATTCGAACCTGGGAACTGCAGATTACGAGCCTGGCGCGTTACCGACTGAGTCACTCCTGCCCCCTCCTGGAAAGAGAGTTGCGTAAGAATTGCAAGCGATCATGCATAGAATCGGCCACACCTAAAATGCGAAAATTGTCTTCCCTTGATGCAGTCATTAATGCCAACCAAAGCAGATGATCTCTCTTCCGGAGGAAAGGGGAGGGAAGACAGATGACTTTGGCATTTGGATCTGATTATCGACGACCCTTTTTATCATTATTTTTCGTCCAGCTGGGAGTCATCAACTTCCAAAGGTACTGGGGCGGGGGTGGCTCAGTCGGTAGCTCGCCAGGCTCGTAATCTGTAGTTCCCAGGTTTTTTTGTGTATCATGCAGTTTTCTTGATAGCACACAGCGGTTTTTTATTTTTGCTATTATGTAAAGGTTTTAGATAGCTTAAAGTTTATCGCGCCAGGCTCGTAATCTGTAGTTCCCAGGTTCGAGTCCCAGCTGGGTCAGCGTTGAGATTTATCTCCGCAAAAATTCCCCGCCCTGCTCACGGACAGTAGGGGACACCGATGGGCTTGGAAAGGCCGCCGTCCGTCGGATGGGACGTTAAGCCGTGTCCCCGTGTGCGGGAGAACCATACCCTGTGCACGTTAAAGAACACGCTGGATGGCCTTGACGGGAGGCTACCATCTGTCTCCCAACAGCTGTTCCAGTGGGTCCCCTCCCCCAACCTTCTCTGAGCCTTCGGGGTCCATGTGACCTGGTCATTTAGCCCATGGTGTGCAAAAAAGTACCGCTCAGAGGTAAAACAACAACCCAACCGAAAGGTCATGGTATCTACAAATTCGGGCAGCTACCCAAATATTAGCAACATCTACAAGTTGGGTCGCAACCCTGGATTAGGGGGAAAAAAACATGTATCTAAAATTAAAGGTATTTTTTTTAAGGATAAAATTTGTGAGATGTACCGAAAAATTTTGAGTGAGCTCTTCAGTCTAATACGTTTTCTTTGGCATCTTGAGTCTGTGATTTTCAAAGATTTTCTAAACAGAGTTATATAAGCCCTCACAGGGAGGGGGTTTATGTCCTCAAGCATCGCTACCCCCCTTTGGTTCGCCACTGAGTTGCGCCTTCTTAGAGACTTGGCAAGAAGAAAAAGAATGACTTTCTCTGGAGCGTGTACAGCAACTGTACACGCTCCAGTTACCGTTCACAGCAAACTGGAGCGTGTACAGTAACTGCACACGCTCAATATTTCCGTGAGTGGGCCCAGTTTCTGTGAGTTTTTCTGAATATCTGGAGCGTGTACAGCAACTGTACACGCTCCAGTTACCGTTCACAGCAAACTGGAGCGTGTGCAGTTACCGTTCACAACAAACTGGAGCGTGTGCAGTAACTACACATGCTCCAGTTTGCTGTGAACGGTAACTGGAGCATGTACAGATGCTGTACACGCTCCAGATATTTTTTCTGAACAAAGTTATATAAGCCCTCAAAGGGAGTGGGTTTATGTCCTCAAGCATCCCTACCCCCCTTTGGTTCGCCACTGAGTTGTGCATTCTTAGAGACTTGGCAAGAAGAAAAAGAACGACTTTCTCAACATTCTTAGAATATCTTTTTCCTCTTACGGAGTCTGCAGATGCTTGAAATGTTCGACAAGATCTGCCTCTGAGAGCAATCTCGATCGAAAGATTTTGTCTCGGAGGAGATCAGAGTTCCTGCTTCCATTGCGAAAAGAACAGATCGAGGGCTCATTTGGAGCATCAGAGGATTTCGGAGGAAGGCAATCAACTGATGAGAGGGAAGACGGAAAAGGAAGCTAAAAATAAAAAGAGAAACGTTCGATGATTTTAATCTCTGAGAGCAGAAACAGAGAAAGGACTTAAACTTCCCAAATGAAACTTCCATTCACTTCGAATTCGGAATAAGCGGAAAAAAAGATTTTATAGAGCCCTTGACGAACATGGAATGCTCCTTTTCAAAGAAAACGACTGTTCTCATTTTACGACTTGAGCGTCCCCTAACGGTGAATCCCTGAACGATGATTCGTAAAATGAAATGCCAAAAATTTCGTTAGTGTCTATAAAAAAAATAAATACCCCCTCAAGCAGCTGCTTGCCACAGAGGTCTGACAGGAGCCTGTCAGTTTATAGGCCACAGTAGGAGATCTGAGAGGATGGCAGGACCTCAGCAGAAAAACGGCACACACATCCATGCCTAATCCGGGGCTCGAACCCAGGTCTATTAGATCAGTAGCCAAGCGTGCTAACCACTCAGCCAATGGAACCTAAAATTTTTTTTTTCTCTAAATAAAACATTTTTATTTGTATTGATTGCCTTTAAAGAAAACACAGCTGTGCATATTATTCGGATTTGGTTGTTTTAACTCTGAGCGGTGCTCTTTTTTGCACACCATGGGCTAAATGGCCAGGTCACAAGGACCCCCGAAGGCTCAGAGAAGGTTGGGGGAGGGGACCCACTGGAACAGCTGTTGGGAGACAGATGGTAGCCTCCCGTCAAGGCCATCCAGCGTGTTCTTTAACGTGCACAGAGTATGTCTCTCCCGCACACGGGGACACGGCTTAACGTCCCATCCGACGGACGGCGACCTTTACAAGCCCATCGGTGTCCCCTACTGACCGTGGGCAGGGCGGGGAGTTTTGCAGAGAAAAATCTCAACGCTGACCCAGCTGGGACTCGAACCTGGGAATTACAGATTACGAGTCTGGTGCGTTACCGAGTGCGCCAGCCCCCGCTCCTGTATATTATTCGTATGATAATTTTAGGCCGATATTTCACTCTGAATTAATTTTAAGTAATATAGTTTCACCGAGGTTACATTCCATTCATTGGTGTCAAAAGAATAATCAACTAGGTGAGAGTTAACGAAATTCTAAACCATTGGAGAGCAACATTGTACTTTTGGTATCTACCGATAACAGGAATTGAATATATACATCTGTCTTTGCAAACTGAAAAGATGAGGTTTATGAAGGCGATTTTGGGTTGGATTGCTACACCACTGTGAGGCACTTTTTAGCACACCATGGGATAAATGTTCAGGTCACAAGGACCCCAATGTCCTTCGAAGAATGTTGATGAACCCCTGGACAGCTGTTATGAGATCCATCATCGGCTCCCATCAAGGCCATCCAGTGTGTCCTTTTACGGAGAAAGGGTATGTCTCTCGAAGACAAGGAACCACGATTTTACATCCCACCCGACGGACGACACTTTACCAAGCCATCGGTGTCCCCGTTCTCACCGATCGAAATGGAAGGCTCAGAAACAGTAATTTATAATATTGCAACATTATATATTATAAATTACTGTTTTTGAGCCTTCCATTTCATTTTTTTTTGTCTATATTAACAGGATGTCAACGGCAGTACCAAACTGAAAACACCGGTTCTCGTCCGATCACCGAGTTAAACAGCTACTGGGCACGGTCAGTACCTGGGAGGGGGACCACCTGAGAACACCGCGTGCAGTTGGCAAAAGATCTGCTGAGGACCCGCCATCCTCACACATCTCTCTACTATGGCGTACTAAACTGACAGGCTCCTGTCAGACCTCTGTGGCAAGCAGCTCCTTGAGGAGGTATTTATTTTATTTTTTTATTATTATACTAACAGAGAACAAAGAAATCAAGAATTTACTGGGTTGGGTTTTTATCTCTGAGCAGCACTCTGTTTGAAGACAATGGGCTAAATGACCAGGTCACAAGTATCCCGAGGGCTCAGAGAAGGTTAGGAGAGGGGACCCACTGGAACAGCTGTTAGGAAACATGGTAACCTCCCATCATGCATGTTCTTTAACGTACACAGGGTATGGCTTTCCCCACACGGAGCCACGGTTTAATTTTCCTCTGACTGAGGGCGGCCTTTCCTAGCCCATCGGTGGCCCCTACTGACCGTGGCCATGGCGGGAATGCAGGCACGACAACAATGTTCCATGATTTTTACGATGATGTGAATCAGCTCAGTAGGAAGTAACGACCATTGTTCCTTTAAAGAAGTAATCAGCTCCCCCTTGTTTCATGTGGTGGGTTGAGGGCAGCAACACGTCTCCCTAGAGCATCCCACCACACATGCTCAATCGGATTTAGTTCGGGAGATGGAGCTGGCCACTCCATGCGCATAATGGTCTCCTCTTGAAGTTATCTAGTCGATCTCTGTGTGGACGAGCGTCATCGCCTTGTAAGATGAATGTTTCACCTATTGCACCAGCTTAAGGACGTACATAAAGGTCCAGGATCTCTATACCTTTGAGCATTGAGGTTCCCACTCGTCAACACATAGAGATCTGTGCATCCACCTAAGGAAATGTCACCCCAAACACACACTACCTTCACCGTAACTGCCTCTTTGACGGATGTTACTGGGATGATAGCGTGTACCTCGTTCTCTCCGTATCAAACAATATCCGGAATCACTCTGCAAGCAATATCTGGACTCATCTGTGAAGAGTACGGACCACCATTGCTCTTCTGTTCAGTTAACATGCGTGTGTGCCCATTTCAACTGCTCTCTCATGTGACGTGACGGGAGGGATATACAAATTAATGGCCTTCTAGTGTATAGACCTCCCTCAGGAAGCCTTCTACGTACAGTAGAAACTGATAGAACCCTCCCAATGGCTGCTGCAAGAGAGGATCCTAGCTGAGAGGAAGCAGACGTCCTGCTCCTTCGTGCTGTTAGTCGCAGATATCGGTCTTGTACAGCGGTCATAACTCTAGCCCTTCCTCGTCTAATCCTCCGAGACGCGGAATCCGTGCTAAGAAATTGATTCCACAGTCTATGGACCACAGGACTCGCATTCAGCCATCGTGCTACGTCTGACTGGCTTTGGTCTGCTTCGAGCCGACCAATAAATAGCTCTCCACCGCAGTTCATTTGGCAAATGATGGCTCGAGGTCATTTCTACAAAATGGCTATTTCGAATTTCTTTACTCACATTTGCAACACAAAATAACGATCCACTCCAAAACACACGTTTTTATGCCGCTGTCCGATTTCGCAAACTGACGCAATCTAGACTAATTTGCATACGATATGCTCACTCGGCATTACTTTACTAGTTACATGAACAAGTTTGTAGAAGATCGCACAATTTTTTGGCGAATTATCGCGATTTTCCAAAATTTTCCTTAACTTATGGAAACCAGTGCAAAATCTCTGATACTTCTGAATCAGGTGGACAGAACGTACGTTTCTGGGCGTTTCATCATTTTTGAAACTTTGGGACACAGAATACTAAACACATAAGAAATAATACGAAAAGATATACGAGGTGAACGACAAGTCCCCCAACCTGTAACGTTGACGTTTCTTCTCAGATAAGCACAAAATATTTGATGGTTGTCCCCTGTGCACCTCTTCACGCCGTTGTTGGTACTGTCGCTCAAAAAAGTATCCGAACATTACGGTTGATTACAGAATTCAGGAAAAATATCTGACAACTATTTTTTTAGAAATTAATGATCTGGCAACCTTCGTGTCACGTGACACGAAGGTTGCCAGATCACTAATTTCTAAAAAAAATCGTTGCCAGATATTTTTTTTTGAATTCTGTAATCAACCATAGTGTTCGGATACTTTTTTGAGCGACTGTAAGGTGGTCATATTATTTTGATACTAGATCGTGTGGGCTCACTCACGGAAATATTGAGCGTGTGCAGTTACCGTTCACAGCAAACTGGAGCGTGTACAGTTGCTGTACACGCTCCAGATATTTTTCCTGAATTCTGTAATCAAGTGACACGAAGGTTGCCAGATCACTAATTTCTAAAAAAAATCGTTGCCAGATATTTTTTTTTGAATTCTGTAATCAACCACAGTGTTCTGATACTTTTTTGAGCGACTGTAGGTGGTCATATTATTTTGATACTAGATCGTGTGGGCTCACTCACGGAAATATTGAGCGTGTGCAGTTACCGTTCACAGCAAACTGGAGCGTGTACAGTTGCTGTACACGCTCCAGATATTTTTCCTGAATTCTGTAATCACGTGACACGAAGGTTGCCAGATCGCTAATTTCTAAAAAAAAATCGTTGCCAGATATTTTTTTGAATTTTGTAATCAACCATATTGTTCGGGTACTTTTTTCAGCGACTGTACACTATTAAAGGTGTGTGTAAACATCGTGTGATTATTTAAAGGGCAATTTCCAGAGTGGTTTCGACATGATGCCTTGCCATAAATCGGCCACCAGACATTAACAGATAACTGTAACGGATGGATCCCCATACCATGATTCTAAGTGTTGGCCAGGTACGACACTCTCTGATGCAGACTAGATTACCAATGTCTCTAATGTGTTGGGGCGGGAGTGGCTCAGTCGGTAGCGCGCCAGGCTCGTAATCTGTAGTTCCCAGGTTCGAGTCCCAGCTGGGTCAGCGTTGAGATTTATCTCCGCAAAATTCCCCGCCCTGCCCACGGTCAGTAGGGGACACCTATGGGCTTGGAAAGGCCGCCGTCCGTCAGGTGGGACGTTAAGCCGTGGGTCTTGCATGAGAGAGCCATACCCAATACACGTTAAAGAACACGCTGGATGGCCTTGATGGGAAGCTACCATCTGTCTCCCAACATCTGTTCCAGTGGGTCCCCTGCCTCAACCTTCTCTGAGCCTTCGGAGGTCCTTGTGACTTGGCCATTTAGCCCATGGTGTGCAAAAAGTGCCGCTCAGAGGTAAAACAACCCAACCCAAACCTAATGTGTTTCCAGATGCGCATAAGGCCATCACTGGATCCCAAACAGAAAAGTGATTCGTCACAAAAGACGACCTCGTACAACTTGTCCCCAAAGTCTCTCTATTCATTCATTTCACGTCACTGTTCTTGGGAGTTCTTCTTACAAGCTTTCCCATTAAGTCTCTCTATCTCCATGCACCACTATAAATAAATACAGACGGCATCAGAGGTAGCCGAAACAAAGGTTCTCCAAGCCCCTGATTCTCGTGTCCATCTTCTAATCATGCTTCCCAACAGAGATACTGACAGGGATGGCATTACAATTCTGGAAATCTAGTACTCTGACATATCTGTCACTAATCGGCGAATCCTTCGATTTTTCCTTTCGGACGTTCTTCTGATGCCACCATAGCTTTGGCGATTCATCCGGGTAACCTTCCTGTACCCACTGCTGCAAACAGCGTCCAAATGTTCGGTGTTTATGAGCCACACGAACAGCGATTTGCTGTGTTAACCATCCAGCTTCCGACAATCTAATGATCCGAGTTGGGTTAGGTTGTTTTACCTCTGAGCGATACTTTTTTTGCACACCATGGGCTAAATGGCCAGGTCACATGGACCCCGAAGGCTCAGAGAAGGTTGGGGGAGGGGACCTACTGGAACAGCTGTTGGGAGACAGTGGTAGCCTCCCGTCAAGGCTTCTAGCGTGTTCTTTAATGTGCACAGGGTATGGCTCTCCCGCACACGGGGCCACGACTTAACGTCCCATCCGACGGACGGCGGACTTTCCAAGCCCATCGGTGTCCCCTACTGACCGTGGGCAGGGCGGGGAATTTTGCGGAGATAAATCTCAACGCTGACCCAGCTGGGACTCGAACCTGGGAACTACAGATTACGAGCCTGGCGCGCTACCGACTGAACCACCCCCGCCCCCTAATGATCCGACCCCTTTCCAATTCCATTAACTGTACATAACGTCACCTTACGCGTGTTAAAAGCATTTTACACTTTTCGCAAGTCCTGCGCTCACCATTTCGTTTGCCAGTTTTTTAGCTCTTTCAGATTACTTCGTCAGCCCGGTACCAGATACATTATTGAACGTTGTACTGCGCCGATCTGCTTGACACACAAATTGTTTACGTCTATATACGTCACAATTCTACATGCAAATCGTCAGGCCATTCCTTCCATTGTTTCTAGGTGGGCAATTTCAATGACGAGGAGTGTATTTAGTCTGATTTTTCCTTTCTTTTTCTAATTACTTTTCTCATTTTATAAGTCAAAGGAACTTGAAGACTGGATAAATGGATGATATTTCAATTCATCGGATTCTTCTCATGTTCATAAATCGTCCAGTTAAAATAATAAAATGTCGTAATATCAAGATAAACCAGGAACTGGCAACAAACACCGATAATTAAGAACAAGGTCGTCTGCACTTCAATTCTTAAGAGGAAGTGCAACGCTTCTGAATAAGAGCGAGACCGCAACTGGCACGTGATGACCCATAGACGACGACGCCTCGCGGACATTGCTAACTCAAAAGCATAAGCAAACCCACGAAGGCTACTAGTAATCATCTCCGATTGGTTGAATGAGAGCGTCAATCATACTTTGGATAGAAATCAGATGGTCCCACGGATTGTGCAAGGCGTATACAATGTGCTTTCTACTGTATCAGGGTATTTAGAAATTCACTTTAACACATAACTATTTCCCCACAAATCAATTCTATCATGGTATCAATGCTCAATGAATTCATAACACTAATGCCATATAAATTATATTTCATATATAAAACTTCTTATTTATTACTTAGAAATACAACCCTGTAGCATATTATTGAATGATGCACTTTCTTTTCTTTATTTCTCGTTTCAATCCATGGATTTGAGTGATAATTACCATTTCTGTTCCAACCCAAACAACTTCACTGTTAAATTTCGTCATCAAATCTCAGCAATAATGAGGGCGGGGGTTGCTTTAAAACTACTATAATTAGAGAAAATTACAGGTTCAATATAACTAGCCAGATTAACATCATAATATAATCCGCTTAATGTATTATCAATTATTAAGAACTACAATGTCCTATCTATTTATTTGCAGAAAACAAAACCATAGATTATAGACTCATTTAATCATGGTATATTTTGTATATCAAGTAGACCAGGGGTTCTCAACGTGGGGTACGCGGTAAAATTGTTTGGTATACGACGCGAGATCTCAAAAATCGGTCGATCTAGTAACAAAGTCGCTAAGTTGACAACACTGCTGTGTAAAAATGTCATTTTTTTGTGTTTATCGATATATGTAATTTATGAATACAAAATTTAATGTGTATATATCTATATGTTTTATTTTATTCCCATTGTTATACTATAACTATAGTTTTTACCTATCCATACAAGGGGTACGTCAGTTACATACACTTTTCCAGGGGGTACGTGAAGCACGAAAGGTTGTGAACCACTGGAATAGACTATCACATGAAATCAACTGATCTGAAGTCCACATTTCAAATCATAGCATTTATAATTATGTTCCATTTTAAATCACCATTAAGTGTGATGTTCAGTTATTGGGATGCCTTACTTCACTACTTCTCTTATATCAACAATTTATTAACATTAAGTCGCTTTGTTAAACTTTTTTTTAATTGGTAAACTGGATTTTTGAGCTAAGCCTTTTCAGCTATTTACCTTGAATGTTTGTTTCATTACTAGATGGATTCCCTTATGATATTTGTTTGCTTCCTGTTCTGCAAATGTTCTCTGCCTCTCTATTTTTTTTTAACTTATTTATATCCTAACTAAACACCTCATAAACTCTGTGTGGAAACCTAATTTTTTTATGGGTTTTTTTTATCTCTCACATGATAAATCAGTGGTAGAGACGATCATTTTACTTCGACGAGCATTTTATGTGGAAAATTTTACTTTTCTACAATTTATCTAAAGCTAAGATATATTAATAAATAATAAAATACCCCCCCCCCCCAAGCATCTGCTTGCCATAGAGGTCTGACAGGAGCCTGTCAGTTTATATGCCATAGTAGAAGGTCTGTGAGGATGGCAGGACCTCAGCAGAAAAACGATACACACATCCATGCTTACCCGGGGCTCGAACCCAGGTCCCTTAGATCAGTAGCCAAGCGTGCTAACCACTCGACCACGGGACGGCTATATTAATATTGCATTATAATTAAAACTTTTCTCTGGATTATCCAGCTTTTCAGTTTCTAAACTTCAACCCCGTTTAATTTTAAAGCACTTTTAGTGACATTTCTAAGAAAGAAAATGAGTCTAGTTATCTTTTGCAAGGTATTGGTACTTTAATTTTTTTTACGTCACTGGTTACAATATGAGCCCCATCGCTGTCATTTGAGAAGGACGGTTGTTAAAAACATGACGATTTGGTTTCATAGAGGAAATATATTCGTATGCCTTTTGGTAGGTTGGGCTGGGTTGTTTTACCTCTGAGCGGCACTTTTTTGCACACCATGGGCTAAATGGCCAGGTCACAAGGACCCCAATAGAAGGTTGGGTGAAGGGACCCACTGGAGCAGCTGTTGGGAGACAGATGGTAGCCTCCCGTCAAGGCCATCCAGCGTGTTCTTTAACGTGCACAGGGTATGGCTCTCCCATACACGGACCCACGACTTAACGTCCCATCCGACGGACGCGTCCTTTCCAAGCCCATCGGTGTCCCCTACTGACCGTGGGTAGGGTGGGGAATTTTACAGAGATAAATCTTAACGCTGACCCAGCTGGGACTCGAACCTGGGAACTACAGATTACGAGCCTGGCGCTCTACCGACTGAGCAACCCCCGCCCCTGTAAATTGGGTAACTTTGGTTAAGAAATACAAGGCCAGATTTAAGCATTTCAGTTCTTCCTCTCAGCTGACACTTACTGAACTTAGAATCGAATAACAGAGAATCAGTTAAGGAGAAATCCTGGACCGAAATTTGTGAGAGTATTTTATTAACCGTGAAACTTCTCTGCGAAGCATCGCGTAACTGACTGACTGATTCAATGCAATTTAAAAGACATCTTTGACTGATGCTCGAGATTTAGCATTTATTTCAAAGAAAAAGAGAAACGTTTGGATTCTAATGTGCCAAGCTCGTAATCTGTAGTTCCCAGGTTCGAGTCCCAGCTGGGTCAGCGTTGAGATTTATCTCGACAAAATTCCCGCCCTGCCCACGGTCAGTAGGGGACACCAATGGGCTTGGAAAGGCCGCCGTCCGTCGGATGGGACGTTAAGCCGTGGCCCCGTGTGCGGGAGAGCCATACCCTGTGCACGTTAAAGAACACACTGGATGGTCTTGACGAGAGGCTACCATCTGTCTCCTAACAGCTATTCCAATGAGTCTCCTCCCCCAACCTTCCCTAAACCTTCGGGGTCCTTGTGACCTGGCCATTTAGCACATTGTGTGCAAAAAAGTGCCGCTCAGAGGTAAAACAACCCAACGTTAAAGAACACGCTAGATGGCCTTCACGGGAGGCTACCATCTGTCTCCCAACAGCTGTTCCAGTGGGTCCCCTCCCCCAACCTTCTCTGAGCCTTTGGGTCCATGTGACCTGGCAATTTAGCCCATTGTGTGCAAAAAAGTGCCGCTCAGAGGTAAAACAACCCAACGTTAAAGAACACGCTGGATGGCCTTGACGGGAGGCTACCATCTGTCTTCCAACAGCTGTTCCAGTGGGTCCCCTCCCCCAACCTTCTCTGAGCCTTCGGGGTCCATGTGACCTGGCCATTTAGCCCATTGTGTGCAAAAAAGTGCCGCTCAGAGGTAAAACAACCCAACGTTAAAGAACACGTTGGATGGCCTTGACGGGAGGCTACCATCTGTCTCCCAACAGCTGTTCCAGTGGGTCCCCTCCCCCAACCTTCTTTGAGCCTTCGGGGTCCATGTGACCTGGCCATTTAGCCCATGGTGTGCAAAAAAGTGCCGCTCCGAGGTAAAACAATCCAACAACTCAGCAATAATGAACAAATTGTACTGAAACAAAAATTCTTCGATGATTTTGTCCACTCAACCGTCCAGAATATACTAAATATTAACCTCTTCTTTCAAAGGTGTTGCTTTAAAACTATAACTACTATAATTAGAGAAAATTACAGGTTCAATATAACTAGCCAGATTAACCTCAAAATATAATCCGCTTAATGTATTATCAATTATTAAGAACTACAATGTCCTATCTATTTATTTGCAGAAAACAAAACCATAGATTATAGACTCATTTAATCATGGTATATTTTGTATATCAAATAGACCAGGGGTTCTCAACGTGGGGTACGCGGTAAAATTGTTTGGTATACGACGCGAGATCTCAAAAATCGGTCGATCTAGTAACAAAGTCGCTAAGTTGACAACACTGCTGTGTAAAAATGTCATTTTTTTGTGTTTATCGATATATGTAATTTATGAATACAAAATTTAATGTGTATATATCTATATGTTTTATTTTATTCCCATTGTTATACTATAACTATAGTTTTTATCTATCCATACAAGGGGTACGCCAGTTATATACACTTTTCCAGGGGGTACGTGAAGCATGAAAGGTTGAGAACCACTGGAATAGACTATCACATGAAATCAACTGATCTGAAGTCCGCATTTCAAATCATAGCATTTATAATTATCTTCCATTTTAAATCACCATTAAGTGTGATGTTCAGTTATTGGGATGCCTTTCTTCACTACTTCTCTTATAGCAACAATTTATTAACCTTAAGTCGCTTTGTTAAACTTTTTTTTAATTGGTAAACTGGATTTTTGAGCTAAGCCTTTTCAGCTATTTACCTTGAATGTTTGTTTTATTACAAGATGGATTCCCTTATGATATTTGTTTGCTTCCTGTTCTGCAAATGTTCTCTGCCTCTCTATTTTTTTTTTAACTTATTTATATCCTAACTAAACACCTCATAAACTCTGTGTGGAAACCTAATTTTTTATGGGTTTTTTTATCTCTCACATGATAAATCAGTGGTAGAGACGATCATTTTACTTCGACGAGCATTTTATGTGGAGAATTTTACTTTTCTACAATTTATCTAAAGCTAAGATATATTAATAAATAAAAAAATACCCCCCCCCCCCCCCCCCCGCAAGCATCTGCTTGCCATAGAGGTCTGACAGGAGCCTGTCAGTTTATATGCCATAGTAGAAGGTCTGTGAGGATGGCAGGACCTCAGCAGAAAAACGATACACACATCCATGCTTACCCGGGGCTCGAACCCAGGTCCCTTAGATCAGTAGCCAAGCGTGCTAACCACTCGACCACGGGACGGCTATATTAATACTGCATTATAATTAAAATTTTTCTCTGGATTATCCAGCTTTTCAGTTTCTAAACTTCAACCCCGTTTAATTTTAAAGCACTTTTAGTGACATTTCTAGGAAAGAAAATGAGTCTAGTTATCTTTTGCAAGGTATTGGTACTTTAATTTTTTTCACGTCACTGGTTACAATATGAGCCCCATCGCTGTCATTTGAGAAGGACGGTTGTTAGAAACATGACGATTTGGTTTCATAGAGGAAATATATTCGTATGCCTTTAGGTAGGTTGGGCTGGGTTGTTTTACCTCTGAGCGGCACTTTTTTGCACACCATGGGCTAAATGGCCAGGTCACATGGACCCCGAAGGCTCAGAGAAGGTTGGGGGAGGGGACCCACTGGAACAGCTGTTGGGAAACAGATGGTATCCACCCGTCAAGGCCATCCAGCGTGTTCTTCAACGTGCACAGAGTATGGCTCTCCCGTACACGGGGCAACAGCTTAACGTCCCATCCGACGGACGGTGGCCTTTCCAAGCCCATCGGTGTCCCCTACTTACCGTGGGCAGGCTTTTGGTAGAGAGTCAGCAGAGGTATATTGGTATTTTGGTATATTGTCAGCAGAGGCGGTGGGGAGTGGCCAATTGTTTCCCCTTGGAAAAATTGATAGAAAAATTTGTTTTGAATGATACAGATGTATCAAAAACTAACGGCACCTTTTTCCTTCCGGTTGGGTTATTCTACTCCTCAGCGGCACTTTTTTTGCACAAAATGGGCTAAATGGCCAGGCCACAAGGACCCCGAGAAGGTTGGGGTGAGGGGACCCACTGGACAGTTGTCCGCCAAGGGCCATCCAGGTGTTCTTTAACGTGCACAGGGTATGGCTGTCCCACACACGGAGCCAGGGCTTAACGACCCATCCGACGGACGGCAGCCTCTACAATTCCAGCGGTGCCTCCTTACCGACCGTGAAGAGGGCGATAAGTTTTGTGGAGATAAATCTTAACGCTGGCCCAGGAGAGACTCGAACCTGGGAACTGCATATTTTGAGCCTGGGGCCCTACACTAAGTCACCCAGCACTTGAATAATCGAAAAGCTCAAGTAAGCGGCATATTTTCATATGTTCCATTGCAATTTAACACACAAGGAACCAAAATGTTTCTCGAAAATCATAAGAGACAGTAGCGCTGTAATCAGACTGATATCAAGAAGAGTTGGGTTGTTTTACCTCTGAGCGGCACTTTTTTGCACACCATGGGCTAAATGACCAGTCACAAGGACCCCAATAGAAGGTTGGGTGAAGGGACCCACTGGAGCAGCTGTTGGGAGACAGATGGTAGCCTCCCGTCAAGGCCATCCAGCGTGTTCTTTAACGTGCACAGGGTATGGCTCTCCCATACACGGACCCACGACTTAACGTCCCATCCGACGGACGCGTCCTTTCCAAGCCCATCGGTGTCCCCTACTGACCGTGGGTAGGGTGGGGAATTTTACAGAGATAAATCTTAACGCTGACCCAGCTGGGACTCGAACCTGGGAACTACAGATTACGAGCCTGGCGCTCTACCGACTGAGCAACCCCCGCCCCTGTAAATTGGGTAACTTTGGTTAAGAAATACAAGGCCAGATTTAAGCATTTCAGTTCTTCCTCTCAGCTAACACTTGCTGAACTTAGAATCGAATAACAGAGAATCAGTTAAGGAGAAATCCTGGACCGAAATTTGTGAGAGTATTTTATTAACCGTGAAACTTCTCTGCGAAGCATCGCGTAACTGACTGACTGATTCAATGTAATTTAAAAGACATCTTTGACTGATGCTCGAGATTTAGCATTTATTTCAAAGAAATAGAGAAACGTTTGGATTCTAATGTGCCAGGCTCGTAATCTGTAGTTCCCAGGTTCGAGTCCCAGCTGGGTCAGCGTTGAGATTTATCTCCACAAAATTCCCGCCCTGCCCACGGTCAGTAGGGGACACCGATGGGCTTGGAAAGGCCGCCGTCCGTCGGATGGGACGTTAAGCAGTGGCCCCGTGTGCGGGAGAGCCATACCCTGTGCACGTTAAAGAACACACTGGATGGTCTTGACGAGAGGCTACCATCTGTCTCCTAACAGCTATTCCAATGAGTCTCCTCCCCCAATCTTCCCTAAACCTTCGGGGTCCTTGTGACCTGGCCATTTAGCCCATGGTGTGCAAAAAAGTGCCGCTCAGAGGTAAAACAACAATAATTGCAATGTTATTCTTGATACGACTTAGTCTGCTGTATGCCAAGAAATGCAATTGTCAGTTATTATAAGATTTTATAGAATTTGGTTCAACTGCTTAAACGGCTCCTTCTCAGCCAAATCCAATTTTCACAGTTATTGCTTTGAACCGTAAGAAGACTCCTTTTATTAACAGGTCTCAATTCCAACTAAACTGAATCGAAGTAGTTGAAATGGCCCACTTCCAGCTCAACGTACTAAACAGGAATACTTAACGCAGACGAAAATAAGTAGTCAAGGTCCCCCTCGCACGAGCCTTTCCAGGTGCGCGGAATTGATTGCTTGCGAAAGATCGATTCTTCCATCTGCATTGGACACAAGAATATGACGCAGCTTACAGCAAATGCACATGCTGGGAGGCTCGCTGACGCCACTCGCAGATGGAGACACCTGCACGAGGCGGTCACTCGGGAGGAATTTTCGTAATAGATGGAAACTGGGACTGAATCGAAGTAGTTGAAACGAAGTAGTTGAATGAACGAATCTTGACGAGAGGCTACCATCTGTCTCCTAACAGCTATTCCAATGAGTCTCCTCCCCCAACCTTCCCTAAACCTTCGGGGTCCTTGTGACCTGGCCATTTAGCCCATGGTTAACAGAAAATCAGTTAAGGAGAAGATAATTATAATATAAATAACGCTGACAGCGTTTATTACAATTATAATATAATAAACGCTGACCCAGCTGGGACTCGAACCTGGGAACTACAGATTACGAGCCTGGCACATTAGAATCCAAACTTTTTTCTATTCCATCTATTACGAAAATTCCTCCCGAGTGATCTCCTTAACTGATTCTCTGTTGTCTTTCTTTGCCGAGAGATGCGAAAAAAAAAATGAACGAATTTTGAATGGGGAGGGAAGTGGGAAATCTATCTGCATCTGTGCGTCAGATGCGCGGAATTCGGTGATGGATAAATTTCTAAATATCAGACAGTTGGGAAAAGAGCGGAAAGGAGAAAATGGGAAATGTCGCTAAAATCTGAACGTGTTGAAAATAAAAAGATGGTAAATGCATTTCTGTTTCGATGAGATTTTTCTTAAAATGAGGGGCTGAGATTTTTTTCTGCAAAACTCCCGCCCTGCTCACTGTCAGTACACTGATGTCAGGACATCGATGGGCTGTCCCATCGGTGTCCATCTGTCAGGGATACCGATGGGCTTGGAAATGACGCCGTCCGTCGGGTGGGACGTTAAGCCGTGATCTTGTGTGAGGAAGAGCCATACCCTGTGCACGTTAAAGAACACACTGGATGGCCTTGACGGGAGGCTGCCATCGGTCCCCGAACAGCTGTTTCAGTGACTCCCCTCCCGCAACTTTTGGGGGCAGGGGTAGCTCAGTCGGTAGCGCGCCAGGCTCGTAAAGTGTGGTTCCGACATTCGATTCTCAGCTGGGCAAACGTGGAAATTTATCTCCGCAAAACTTTCCGCTCTGTCCTCGGTATGAAAGGGGACACCACCAATTTGGACAAAACCAAAGGCTGGGAAATGACGCCGTCCGTCGGATGGGACGTTAAGCCGTGAGGGAGAGACATATAATGAGCACATTAAAGCTGGATGGCGTTAACGGGGGCAATCATCTGTCTCTCAACAGCTGTTCCAGTGGGTCCCCTCCCCCAACCTTCTCAGAGCCTTAGGGGTCCTTGTGACCTGGCCATTTAGTCCATTGTGTGCAGAAAAAAGTGCCGCTCAGAGGTAAAACAACCCAACCTTGAAATATGCGGAAAGTATTAAGAGACGTTGTACAGAGAGAACTGCAGATGTTGCTGATCCAGTTCTTTTCAGTTTCCCATCCCGAAGCAGCGACCGACTTTAATAATTAGCCTCTGTGATGATCAGCTGAACAAAACACGAATAACTGTCTGAATACCTCTTAACATTAAGAATCATATCGTTAATAAGATCGTTTCTGTCCAATATAATTTTACTGATGATTTTCATGGGGAAATAAGGAAATTAAGTTCTTTGCTAAGATGTTCGTTCTTTCAAATAAATCCGTTTCGAAAAGATCGTTTATTCTTTATTTTAGTGTTTCATGGAAAGAAGACTCGAAAGACATGGCTGCTCCGCAAAAGCTGAAAGCAACATTACGTTTGAAAAAAAAAAGGTGAAGTCATCAGACGGAAAAATGAATAAAACCGAAATGGAAAAACTGGAAAGAAACAATTAAATTTGAATGATTGAAATGGAGGGGAAAGGAATCGCCCAAGGGAAGAAGGAATCGGCATCAGGGGTTCGGCAATACGCAACAGTTTTGTAAATCGATTAACTTTTTTGATTTAACGACAAAGTATTACGTAATTGTGTACCAGAATATAATTATGTACAGTCGCTCAAAAAAGTATCCGAACACTATGGTTGATTGCAGAATTCAGAAAAAATATCTGGCAACGATTTTTTTAGAAATTAGTGATCTGGCAACCTTCGTGTAAACACTATGATTGGTTACAGAATTTAGAAAAAATATCTGGAGCGTGTACAGCAACTGTACACGCTCCAGTTACCGTTCACAGCAAACTGGAACGTGTGCAGTTACTGCACACGCTCCAGTTTGCTGTGAACGGTAACTGCACACGCTCAATATTTCCGTGAGTGGGCCCACACGATCCAGGTTTTTGTGAGCTCACACGATCCAATGTGCTGTGAACGAATTAGTGATCTGGCAACCTTCGTGTCAAAAAAAAATATCCAAACACTACGGTTGATTACAGAATTCAGAAAAAATATCTGGCAACGATTTTATTTTTTGAAAATAATGATCTGGCAACCTTCGTGTCACGTGATACGAAGGGTGCCAGATCACTAATTTCTAAAAAAAAAAATCGTTTCCAGATATTTTTTTCTGAATTCTGTAATCAATCGCAGTGTTTGGATACTTTTTTGGGCGACTGTACATGGGAAAGCCCGGATTTAGGAAAGAATAAAGGAAGGGGGGGAGTTTTTATGGTTTAAAAATGCTTAAAAATGGGAGAAATCGAATCATTTACACATTTTTTAAAATTAATTTTAAATTAATTTTTAAAAATTGAAAAAGTTAATTTTTTTGCCTTAATTATCCTTACTAGCATTCTCAAAGAGGGTGGGGGGACGGGACGGGAAACGCCCCATCCTGAATTCAGTTCCACGTGAAAAGAAATTTTAAATCAAATGGATTGAATCTGGTTCGTTTAGAGTTCCCCAGATAATGGTTCTGTATGGGAGGGGGGGGGGGGAATTTGCAAATGGCAAAACCTCGGTGAAATTGTGATTTGAACATCGCTAGCAAGCACGTGTAGTAGTATCGGAAACTGAGAAATAAAATTGAAGTCTGTTATGCTTTGGACGTTGGAATTTCCAATTTAATCATCACCCCTTGGGGCGGGGGTGGCTCAGACGGTAGCGCGCCAGGCTCGTAATCTGTAGTTCCCAGGTTCGAGTCCCAGCTGGGTCAGCGTTGAGATTTATCTCCGCAAAATTCCCCGCCCTGCCCACGGTCAGTAGGGGACACCGCTGAGCATGGAAAGGCCGCCGTCCTTCGGATGGGATGTTAAACCTTGGTTCCGTATGTGGGAGAAAGCCATACCCTGTGCACGTTAAAGAACACGTTGGATGGCCTTGACGGGGGGCTACCATCTGTCTCCCAACAGCTGTTCCAGTGGGTCCCCTCCCCCAACCTTCTCTGACCCTTCGGGGTCCATGTGACCTGGCCATTTAGCCCATGGGGTGCAAAAAAGTGCCGCTCAGAGGTAAAAGAACCCAACCCAAAAATCATCATCCCAAAATGCAAACGACATTGCAAGTAGGCCTGGATTTTTCTCGTTAGGCACTAGCCTAGGGGCGCCAATAGAATAGGGTTGTCACCATTTAAATACTGTACTTTAAGTACTAGCAAAATGAGGTGTTTTTTAATTTTAACTAGGGGAAAGTATCCATGAAGAGCGATGGCTCTCTTTTCAAAGTACTCTCTCTCCTGACAATCAAAAAATGAACTTTTATTTCAGGCAATATATTATATCACCAAGCTGGAATGCTCCCATGGAAAACTCATATTAAAAAAATCTCGCTAATTTGGAAAATAATGCAGATATTAATTTATAACTCTCATCCGAATTTATCTGAATTTCGATTTTAGAAAATATTCGTTTAATATTTAAAGTGTTATTGAAGTTCAAATATTTCACAGCACATTTTGCTATTATGTTTGTCCGTAACAAATATTTCAAGATTAATGTAAAGTGGAAAACGTTTCCCAAACTTTTAAAATTATATTTATTTCAGCAAAAGATTTGTTATATTTTTAAGGTAAAATCTTACAAGTAGCAACAGTGATGTTAAATACTTCAGTTTCGAATTTTTTTAAATAGTAAACAAATATTGCTCAAAATATAAATTTGGCTATTTTTTTAGTTTAATATTTCTTATATATTTGCTACAGAACGAACAATTCAAAACTGGAGAAATTTTCATACAGTTGTTTTAATTCACACAACAGTGAATTCCGGAGCGGCGCTGTGCTCAGTCGGTAAAAAAGTCGTAATCTGCAGTTCCCAGATTCGAGTCCCAGCTGGGTCAGCGTTGAGACTTATTCCGCAAAACTCCCCTCCCTGCACACGGTCAGTAGGGGATACCACTTGACTTGGAAAGGCTACCGCCCGTCGGATGAAAGCCGTGGCCCCGTGTGCGGGAGAGCCATACACTGTGCACGTTAAAGAGATGTTAAGCCGTGGCCCCGTGTGCGGGAGAGCCATACACTGTGCACGTTAAAGAACACGCTGGATGGCCTTGACGGGAGGCTACCATCTGTCTCCCAACAGCTGTTCCAGTGGGTCCCCTTCCCCAACCTTCTCTGAGCCTTCGGGGTCATTGTCACCTGGCCATTTAGCTCAGGGTGTGCAAAAAAGTGCCGCTCAGAGGTAAAACAACGCAATACCGGTTAATTCTTCCCCTAACTCGAATTCTGTCCTCTGTGAAAAAAAGAACATTGATTGGATATGTAAGTGCAATGAAATTTCCGTATATATATATTGTGGCTTATGTCAAGCACTTACCCCAGGATTTAGTTCAGGGGAGAGTTCGAGAATTTAGCCTCTAGGGTGGGGGTGGAACTAAAGCTTTCTAATAATATTTCGTCCTGATAATTAAGGCACGGAGGACTCGGGTTGTTTTACCTCTGAGCGGCACTTTTTTGCACACCATGGGCTAAATGGCCAGGTCACAAGGACCCCGAAGGCTCAGAGAAGGTTGGGGGAGGGGACCCACTGGAACAGCTGTTGGGAGACAGATGGTAGCCTCCCATCAAGGCCATCCAGCGTGTTCTTTAACGTGCACATGGGTATGTCTCTCCCCCACACGGGGCTACTGGTTAACGTCCCATCCGACGGACGGCGGCCTTTTCAAGCCCATCGGTGTCGCCTACTGACCGTGGGCAGGGCGTGGAATTTTGCGCAGATAAGTCTCAACGCTGACCCAGCTGGGACTCGAACCTGGGAACTACAGATTACGAGCCTGGCGCGCTACCGACTGAGCCACCCCCGCCCCAGGCGCGAAGGACTCGGGTGTATTACTTCACTGAAGGCTTACTGAAATGAAATAAAACGGGCAAAATATTTTAGATTTTAATGATTTATTCGAATTCGGAGTTTAATGTTTTAGTATGTATATTACAGAAATGTTGGTGAGGCCGGCCTCTAATGAGGAGACGCCACTGTATTTTCAGACAATATTAGTGACAATATATTAGTGACAATATCAGACAATATTAGTGAGGGAGAAATGATGAATTTGAAATCAATTTAAGAAACGGAAAAATGTAGAATTAAAATTACGATGGAAGAGTTTAAGAAATAAAATTGGCAGCAAGAAGCCAGCCAGGCCTTCACGAGAACTTCCCTGCTCTGTAAGGAAAGAGCGCGAGATCCCTCGGGAACATCTGCAGGGAAATGGTCATCAGAGTAGATCAGAAACGCAGCGGAAGGGATCTGATGACTTTTCGTTGTCATCGGTTGAGGCTGATGAACTGCAGAAGAAGAGCACGGAGTGATGCGAAAGCCTGGCTCTCATTTACGGAATAAGACAAAAGGAAATTAAAAAAAAATCCATGTTTCTATATACACTCACAGAGTATGTGTAGAAGATCTTTTTTCGTTTCAATTTTTAAATAAATTTATGATTTTTAGTGCTTTGCAAAGCACTTTGCCACTGAAGACACCGATCTTTACCTACATTATTAGGCATGTCATAAACTTTCATTCGTATCACCATGACCTCCTGAGAGCACGTCAGGTGCTCTGACCGCTGAGCTACCGTCCACTGATCAAGACTGGTGACTTTAAGCATTATACCATGGAATTAGTTGGGTTGTTTTACCTCTGAACGGCACTTTTTTTGCACACTATGGGCTAAATGGCCAGGTCACATGGACCCCGAAGGCTCAGAGAAGGTTGGGGGAAGGGACCCACTGAAACAGCTGTTGGGAGACAGGTGGTAACCTGGCGTCAAGGCTATCCAGTGTGTTCTTTAACGTGCACAGAGTATGGCTCTCCCATACACGGAGTCACGCTTAACGTCCCATCCGATGGACGGCGGCCTTTCCAAGCCCGTCGGTGTCCCCTACTGACCGTGGGCAGGGCGGGGAATTTTACGGAGATAAATATCAACGCTGACCCAGCTGGGACTCGAAACTGGGAACTACAGATTACGAGCCTGGCGCGCTATCGACTGAGCCACCCCCGCCCCATGGAATTAGTCATTGGAAATCTATTTGACTGTAATTGAAGACTCTAGAAAGCACTTTCCAGGCAAGTGCAAACGACCAACAGTGTCAATAAGCATGGTGTTATGTTTCCCGAAAACGGAAGGTTGGTTGTTTTATCTCTGAGCAGCACTATTTTGCACACAATGAGCTAAATGGCCAGGTCACAAGGACCCCAAAGACTCAGAGAAAGTTTGGGTGAGGGGACTCATTGGACAGCTGTTGGGAGACAGATGGTAACTTCCAGTCAAGCCATCCCATCATATTCTTTAATGTACAGAGGATATTGGTCTCCGGCATACGGGGCCAGGGCTTAACGTCCCATCCGACGGACGGCGGCCTTTCAAAGTCATCGGTATCCCATACTGTCTGTGGGCAGGGCGGGGAGTTTTGCGCAGATAAATCTAAGCACTGGCCTAGGCGGGATTGGAACCTGGGAACTGCAGATTACGAGCTTGGCGCGCTACCGACTGAGCAGCCAGGCCCCCTCCCCCCCAACACGGAAGGAAAATGTCTTCTGGACCAGTTTTCAATTACAATAAGATAGATTTCCAATGACTAATTCAGTGGCATAATGTGAAAACCACCAATAGAGGGCATCTTGAGCGCCTGACATGTTATCAGGAGGTGGTGGGTTCGGATCCTACCTGGCTAATGATAATTTTGTCTCTATATTTATTCAATATATATCTCCCAGAGACGCTCACCTGTGATTGTCTATTATTCAAATAGCATAACTGTTAGAATAACTAGGAGTTCCTGAGTCCACGAGACGGGTGGTGAGTATTTTTCCTTATTTCTAATATAATTCGGCTAAAAGTTTCAATTAAATCGTTAAAAAAAAAATGCTTGCGCCTTGTCTTCCCTTGAAACTAAAGGGAGCTGAAATGTGATTTAATCTTTAGTATTAAGTTTCGCTTTTAATTTTATCTCCTTCTGGCCCATGTACAGTCGCACAAAAAAGTATCCGAACACCATGGTTGATTACAGAATTCAGAAAAAATATCTGGCAACGATTTTTTTTAGAAATTGGTGATCTGGCAATCTTCGTGTCACGTGACACGAAGGTTGCCAGATCACTAATTTCTAAAAAAAAAATCGTTGCCAGATATTTTTTCCGAATTCTGTAACAATCGTAGTGTTCGGATATTTTTTTTGCCCGACTGTACGTAGACAGGTATTTTTTTAATTTTCACTTTTAAAAATATTTTTTTGGTTTTTAGTTGTAACTTCGCATAGAGATCTTTCCCTATATCACTGCATGCCATAGGGGGTGGCTCAGTCGGTAGCGTGCCAAGCTCGTGAGCTACATTTTCCAGGTTCGAGTCCCGGCTATGTCAGCGTTGAGATTTATCTCCTCTAAACCCAAACCCTTCACTCAGTACTGCAACCATCCGCCGTCAGTCAGATGGGACGTTAAGCCGTGGTCGTGTGTGGGAGAGACATACCTATGCACGTCAAAAACACGCTGGATGACCAAGACGGCAGTCCAGGAGGTCCCCCTTCCCCAAACTTCTCTGAACCCCCGGGGTCCTTGTGACCTGTCCATTTAGCCCAATGTGTGTAAAAAAAGGACTGCTCAGAGAAAACATCTCAGCCGCATTTAGGAGTTGTGGTAAAGTAGCTGTTTCGAGAAATCCAGAAATAACAAGACAAATGCAATAGGAACAGAGGTAACGAAATTTTTCCTTTAAGTTTACAGCCTAGTTTGTTCTTTGGATTAAGCCTTTTTTTCTCCAATGCGAACTGAATGAGGCGGAGCCATTTTGTTTTATTCGCCTGGAGGGTTTAATATTGTGCAATTAGGTCACATGTATTGCAAAAATATGATTGATTACATTTTAATTAAGAGCAAACGGGCTTGTTCTGTTAGGAATACCAGGTCATATAGGGGAGCTGAAATTGAATCTGACCATTACCATGATTATGCTATGACATTATCATGATTGTGCTTTAATAGAATTAAGAATCTGGTTGACAGTCAATTGCATGATGAGCAATGTGGATTCAGAAGTGGTAGGGGATGTGTGGATCAGATGTTTTCACTTAGGCAGATTCTTGAGAAATGTTTAGAGTTTCAGAAACTTTTGGTTGCTAGCTTTGTTGATTTCAAAAAGGCTTTCGACTCTGTTGATCGTCATAAGTTGTGGTTGATTGTGAGATCATGTGTTATACGAGACAAGTTAGTTAACATAATGAAAGCTCTCTATAATAACGCTATATAAAGCTTATAGCAATTGGTTTAGCATTACTTCTGGTGTTCGACAAGGGTGCATTTTGTCTTTTGTTTGGTTATTGATTATGTTATGCGAAATTCAATGCAAGGGAAAGATTTTGGCTTTAATTGGTCTGGAGATACGAAAATTTCTAATTTAGATTATGGTGATGATTTAGTCCTTTTGGCAAATGATGTTGATGAGAAGAACTCTTTCATTCGAGCCGTTGATGAGACTGGTAGTAGAGGTTTGGTTATAAACAGAGAGAAAACTAAAGTGATGAATATTGGTCAGGCAGGCTGTGATTCAGTTAATCTGAATGGTTGCAGTTTTGAGCAGGTGTAACAGTTTAATTATCTTGGGAGCTATGTAACAGATAATGGTGATGTGCGGCATGAGATTAACAGACGAATAGGAATTGCTGCCGGGACTTTTAAGAATCTATGGAGATTGTGGAGCAATAGGCTATACACTTAAAGACTAAAATTAGACTGTATAATAGTTTGGTTCTTTCTAGGGTTAGTTATGGTAGTGAAACTTGGATGCTGTGTAAACAAGATAACAGGAAACTAGATGCTTTTGATTCCAGATGCTTACGCAGTATCTTGGGCATTATGTGGTCCAACTTTGTAACTAATGATGAGGTTAGTCAAAGGAGTCTGCAACCTCCTTTAAACAGCATATTGTGCAGAGAGAGACTCCGTTGGTTTGGGCATGTTGCCCGTATGGATAATTATAGATTGGCGAATAGGGTTATGAACAGTGTGCCTAAAGGCCTCAGAAAGAAGGGGAGACCTAGGATGCGGTGGGCAAACAGTGTCAAACAGGACCTTGTTAGAATTGGTGTGCAGTGGCCAGATGCTGAAGGTGTAGCTTAGGACAGATATGCTTGGAGAACTAAATTGCATGGTTTGATTGGACCTCTGTAGCTCACGGTTGCTTGAGGATGATGACGATGATTGTAAAGTGTTTTCAAGGAAAGAGAAAAAAAATGTTTTGAAAGGAATTGGATCTACTTTTCCTGATAA
Source organism: Ryuthela nishihirai (assembly GCA_038380435.1). Lineage (NCBI taxonomy): Eukaryota > Metazoa > Arthropoda > Arachnida > Araneae > Heptathelidae > Ryuthela > Ryuthela nishihirai. The sequence goes on from JAWZYU010000006.1 coordinate 42,659,278, forward strand.
ACATTCGTAAAATATGTCTGCAATTAATTCAGTGAACAGAATCGTCGACAGTCCCTGCAAGCTGAATGGATCGTGGCCTCATCATTAATTGCAGTGCTTAGCTCTTAAGACCGGAAATAGTGAATAATTTTTCGAGGTGAGAGTCATCAGATGAGTTGGGTTGTCGCCAAATCTCTCTGCCTCTGGGAGTCCCGATTCCTTCTCTATGGGTCAGCTGCAGCTTCCCTTTAGGTGAATGTTTCCTAAAATGAGGGTGGTTACGATGAAGGTTTGTAAACTAAAACCTTCAGAAATTAATTTAATTATACAAATTAAGAACTTGTATAATTCACATATCACTTCTGGCGAATGGGGGCGGGGCCATTCTGGCGAATGTCAGAGCGCGCCAGGCTCGTAATCTGTAGTTCTCAGGTTCGAGTCCCAGCTGGGTCAGCGTTGAGATTTATCTCCGCAAAACTCCCCGCCCTGTCCACGGTCACTAGGAGACACCGATGGGTTTGGTAAAGGCCGCCGTCCGTCGGATGGAACGTTAAGCCGTGGTCCCGTGTGCGGGAGAGCCATACCCTGTGCACGTTAAAGAACAAGCTGGATGGCCTTGACGGGAGGCTTCCATCTGTCTCTCAACATCTGTTCCAGTGGGTCCCCTCCCCTAACCTTCTCTGAGCCTTCGGGGTCCATGTAACCTGGCCATTTAGCCCATGGTGTGCAAAAAAGTGTCGATCAGAGGTAAAACAACCCAATCTTTGACGAATACAGGATGATAGGTTTCAAAGAGGACGAAGTTTATTATTTTCCAACTTTTGCACTCTCTAACGGTGGAAATTGAAATGAATGAATGATTGAAAAAATGGGAAATATTGATATTTTGTTCATACCTACAGAAAATGGACAGAGAAGTGGAAACATTCCCATCTCAATGGAGAGTCAAATTAGAAGATCCATAATTTATGCAATAAGCTCTTTGTACGAAAATAGGATAAGGTAAATTTAAATCTCATTCAAATCTATCTAAATCTCGATTTTTGAACAATATTTGTTGGGTATTTAAAGTGATATGGAAGCTCGAATACTTAACAGCAGCAAAGTCAGGCAGAAGATTCTTGTGTAAAAGTGAAAATTATTGAAAGAACTCTTTGCACAAAATTCTAAAACATACACATATTTATTAAATGTTTTGAAATAACACTTATTTTAGGTTTTAATTAATTCCTGAGGTGAATTCTTATGATTGAAATCTGTGTTATTCAATATTGAAACTTCTATAACTCTTTAAGTACTGGACGGATATTGCACAAAATCGAAATTTTGATAGTTTAATTGGCATCTTATATTTATGTGCAGTCATATCTTGCCATAAAAATTTTTTAAATCCGTTACGGAGCCTCGGATTTGATTCTCCATTCACTTAGGGGCGGGGTGGCTTAGTCGGTAGCACTTAGTCGGTTATTCACTTAGGACTTAGGTGGCTTAGTCGGTAGCGCGCCAGGCTCGCAATCTGTAGTTCCCAGGTTCGAGTCCCAGCTGGGTCAGCGTTGAGATTTATCTCCGCAAAATTCCCTGCCCTGCCCACGGTCAGTAGGGGACACCGATGGGCTTGGAAAGGCCGCGTTCCGTCGGATGGGACGTTAAGCCATGGCCCCGTGTGCGGGAGAGCCATACCCTGTGCACGTTAAAGAACACGCTGGATGGCCTTGACGGGAGGCTACCATCTGTCTCCCAACAGCTGTTCCAGTGGGTCCCCTCCCCCAACCTTCTCTGAGCCTTCGGGGTCCTTGTGACCTGGCCATTTAGCCCATGGTGTGCAAAAAAGTGCCGCTCAGAGGTAAAACAACCCAAACAATAACTCCATTCACTTAAGATGAGGATGTTTCAATTTTTCCCCCCATTGTCTGTATACAAGAGAAAGAGAATTTTTCTTTTCTCCTTAAAACAAACAGATTACATTTGTCCACCCCAATGGAACTAAAGGGGACAAATCATTATTGCCAACCTGAACTTCTTGCCCATCACACTCCAAAACCAAATTTTGCAGCATAAATTGATCGTTTACAATATTCATTTAAAGTTTCATCATTTCCAACTTTCCCACCGTTAGAGGGCGTTGTTGAAGATTAGGAAAATAGGAAATTACTAATTTCCCTCTCTCAGCGACTTCAAGAGTTCTGTCTCACAGCTGGTGAGCGAGTTCCGTCTTGCTCAGTGGCAGAAGGACAGCAGGTGTTCCTCATTCAGGTACCTGGTTGAACCTTCTCTCACTGCTCCTAAGCTCGGTAATCTCCTCAGATCTGAGGAGACCCTCTTTCATCGTCTCCGAGTTGGAGTCATCTACAGCAACTCTATGCTGCACACTCTTGGCAGATTTTACAGTCCAGACTGTGCCACTTTCGAGACTGCATCCCACGTTTGACTGCATCCAAGTTCTGCTCGACTGCTCCCACTACAATGCCGAAAGAGATACTTTGTTCCAGGAGCTTAATGCTATAGGAACCACTGACTACTTCATCACCTCCCTTCTCGGCAACAACCACAGTGTGAAGCTGCAACGTGTACGCTTCCGTATTGTCACTGACTTCTTTCAGAACATTGGCCTCCTCTGCAAGGTGTAATGTTCAGTACTTTTACATTGTCCGGAAAAGGGCCTTCTTTTCTACATTGTCCTGAAAAAAGGACCTTCTTTTCTACATTGTCCTGAAAAAGGGCCTTCTTTTCTACATTGTCCTGAAAAATAGGACCTTCTTTTCTACATTGTCCTGAAAAGGGCCTTCTTTTCTACATTGTCCTGAAAAATGGCATTCTTTTCTACATTGTCCTGAAAAAGGACCTTCTTTTCTACATTGTCCTGAAAAAGGGCCTTCTTTTCTACATTGTCCTGAAAATAGGACCTTCTTTTCTACATTGTCCTGAAAAAATGGCCTTCTTTTCTACATTGTCCTGAAAAGGGCCTTCTTTTCTACATTGTCCTGAAAAAATGGCCTTCTTTTCTACATTGTCCTGAAAAGGGCCTTCTTTTCTACATTGTCCTGAAAAGGGCTTTCTTTTCTACATTGTCCTGAAAAAGGGCCTTCTTTTCTACATTGTACTGACTGGTGTAGGGAGCCCTTGCTCTGGAGGCTAATTTCGCCATATTTACAACACCTTGAACCTTGACCCTAAGAATCGTAATAATTTGGCCGTGAGTGGGCCCAGAAGCGAATTATATAATATTCAGGATGGTCTATACGTCACATTTGCAGAAGATAAAGTTAATCGATGATGATATAGTGGTTATCACACCTGATATGATATTGGTAGATGCTGCTTTTTCTTCATATCATTATCTTTTCTTCGTCATATAACACCTGATGATCTGCAGTCTCATTAAGGAGATACTGTAGCTCAAAAAAGTATCCAAACGCTATGGTTCATTACAGAATTGAGAAAAAATATCTGGCAACGATTTTTTTAGATATTAGTGATCTGGCAATCTTCGTGTCACGTGACAGAAGGTTGCCAGATCACTAATTTCTAAAAAAAAATCGTTGCCAGATATTTTTTCTGAATTCTGTAATCAACCATGGTGTTCGGATATTTTTTAATATATATAATGCGTATGAATATATAATGCAATGAATATGGAGGTGTGCAGTTACCGTTCACAGCAAACTGGAGCAGTTGCAGTTAATGTTCACAGCACATTGGATCGTGTGGGCTCACTCACGGAAATATTGAGCGTGTGCAGTTACCGTTCACAGCAAACTGGAGTGGTTGCGGTTAATGTTCACAGCACATTGGATCGTGTGAGCTCACAAAGACCTGAATCGTGTGGGCCCACTCACGGAAATATTGAGCGTGTGCAGTTACCGTTCACAGCAAACTGGAGTGGTTGCGGTTAATGTTCACAGCACATTGAATCGTGTGAGCTCACAAAGACCTGAATCGTGTGGGCTCACTCACGGAAATATTGAGCGTGTGCAGTTACCGTTCACAGCAAACTGGAGCGTGTGCAGTAACTGCACACGCTCCAGTTTGCTGTGAACGGTAACTGGAGCGTGTACAGTTGCTGTACACGCTCCAGATATTTTTTCTAAATTCTGTAATCACGTGACATGAAGGTTGCCAGATCACTAATTTCTAAAAAAAATCGTTGCCATATATTTTTTCTGAATTCTGTAATCAACTATAGTGTTCGGATACTTTTTTGAGCGACTGTACAGTGGAACAACCGTTTGCCAAAACCGTTGCAGTTTTGTAAAAGGAGAAATGAGGTATATTTAATGGATCCTATGACATCCCAATAGCTGAGTGGTCAGCATGCTTGGCTACTGATCCAAGGGACCCAGTTTTGAGGCCTGGATAACACCTCGAAGTTTTCTTCAGTGTGCCGTGGAATTTTCAGATTTGAACAACCCACGATTTAAGTGTAACAAGCAGAAAAAAAGCAAGCAATGGCGGAAGGAATTCTTTTCTTGACCGATACCTTCGATTGACCTTTGATCTTCGCTCTCAGCTGTCGTCATTCGTCTGCTTGTGCAAAACAGACGATGTGACCAAGACATTTGCCGGAAATGCTAACAATGGAGCAGCATGCAGCCATGATGCACCACGAAGCAGTTGAAGAATGGGGATGACAAACAGTTCTTGAGAGGAAAAAGAGAGGGGGGGGGGTTAAACAGCGAAGGGGGATATTTACTGAGAGGGAACTATACGGCAAAAGAGAAGCGAAACTCGTGGTGAAACTTTTTTTTAATTAAGAAATATTTCAATACTTTCAAAAAATAAATATGATTGAAATGGACGTGTTTCCCTTTATCTATTTTGTCATTTCGACTGGGGCAGGGATGGCTCAGTCGGTAGCGCGCCAGGCTCGTAATCTGTAGTTCCCAGGTTCGAGTCCCAGCTGAGTCAGTGTTGAGATTTATCTCCGCAAAATTCCCTGCCCTGCCTACGGTCAGTAGGGGACACCGATGGGCTTGGAAAGACCACCACCGTCCACCGTCCGTCGGATGGGACGTTGAGCCGTGGCCCTGTCTGCGGGAGAGCCATACCCTGTGCACGTTAAAGAACAAGCTGGATGGCCTTGACGGGAGGCTACCATCTGTCTCCCAGCAGCTGTTCCAGTGGGTCCCCTCCACCAACCTTCTCTGAGTCTTCGGGGTCCGTGTGGCCTGGCCATTTAGCCCATGGTGTGCAAAAAAGTGCCTCTCAGAGGTAAAACAACCCAACCCAGCCATTTCGACTGATACTTAAAGAGTACTCAGAGCACGGGATTTAATTCCGAAGAATTTATTTAGCAATGAAGAAGCAGGAATATCGATTTCTTCTTCCACTCGGAGATGTTGCCGAGCTTCGTTTCGAGGAAACTGTGAAGAAGGCAAATTCCAAGGCTCTGATTTATTGATCACAAAAGAAAACCACTTCAAATGCTGACGGAAACCATTTCTTATATTTATTTGTTTTTAATTTTGGGAATATCGGTTGAGATTTGAATCGCTTTCAAGCACTCTTCGAAATTATTTGCAGACTAGATGAAAGCAACAGAAAAAGGAAAGAGAGAGGAAATCGTTTTCTTGTCAGCAGACAATTTTGTGTATATAAATGGTTAAGAATTTATTACCTCCAGTCGTAAATACGGCGCTGCGGAGCAAAATGTGGCTGAGGATTTTTTTTTAATTTCTTTATCACGAGGTAATGTCTCTTGGAAAAGGAAAGAAATGAGCCTTGTCTGTTGAATCATTTTATTTTAGAGAAAGTGTTTTTTTTTCTTGGAAAGTTTTCAGCTGAGGTGAAATAGGAGCTATCCAATTCCCAATTGTTCAGTATGTACTCAACAGGTTTCGAATATAGAAAGAGTTACTAATTATATCAATACAGTCGCTCAAAAAAGTATCCGAACACTATGGTTCATTACAGAATTCAGAAAAAATATCTAGCAATGATTTTCTTTTAAAGAAATTAGTGATCTGGCAACCTTCGTGTCACGTGACACGAAGATTGCCAGATCACTAATTTCTAAAAAAAAATCGTTGCCAGATATTTTTTCTGAATTCTGTAATCAACCATAGTGTTCGGATACTTTTTTGAGCGACTGTAGGTGGTCATATTATTTTGATACTAGATCGTGTGGGCTCACTCACGGAAATATTGAGCGTGTGCAGTTGCTGTACACGCTCCAGATATTTTTCCTGAATTCTGTAATCACGTGTCACGAAGGTTGGCAGATCACTAATTTCTAAAAAATATCGTTGCCAGATGTTTTTTCCGAATTCTGTAATCAACCATGGTGTTCGGATACTTTTTTGAGCGACTGTAGGTGGTCATATTATTTTGATACTAGATGGTGTGGCTCACTCACGGAAATATTGAGCGTGTGCAGTTACCGTTCACAGCAACTGGAGCGTGTGCAGTAACTGCCCACGCTCCAGTTTGCTGTGAACGGTAACTGGAGCGTGTACAGTTGCTGTACACGCTCCAGATATTTTTACTGAATTCTGTAATCACGTGACACGAAGGTTGCCAGATCAATAATTTCTTAAAAAAAGATCGTTACTAGATATTTTTTTCCTGAATTCTGTAATCGACCATAGTGTTCGGATACTTTTTTGAGCGACTGTAGGTGGTCATATTATTTTGATACTAGATGGTGTGGCTCACTCACGGAAATATTGAGCGTGTGCAGTTACCGTTCACAGCAACTGGAGCGTGTGCAGTAACTGCCCACGCTCCAGTTTGCTGTGAACGGTAACTGGAGCGTGTACAGTTGCTGTACACGCTCCAGATATTTTTACTGAATTCTGTAATCACGTGACACGAAGGTTGCCAGATCACCAATTTCTAAAAAAATCGTTGCCAGATATTTTTTCTGAATTCTGTAATCAACCATAATGTTCGGATATTTTTTTGTGCGACTGTACCTTATGGCATTAGTTTGGCCATTATTTAGAGCGATAGGTCCAAGGATTTTTTTTATCAGTGGGCTACCATGGGCTCTGGAAAGAGGGGAAGTGGAAGAACGACATAAAAAAGGCAGTCCCCTCCCCTGGAAAAACTAATCGAAAAAGAAATTATGTAAAATATCATCAGTTGTGTAAAAAATGAATGCTTATTCTCTTTAAAAAATTTAAATTTTGATTGTTTATTTTACGTTTTATTTTGTCGTTGGAAGTATTTTATTTCTTTTATTATTATTATGAGAAAACATGTTTTACGCGTATTTTCAATAATAAGTGCTTTCTTTCTTTTAGTTTATTTTTGGATTGGGTTGCTTTACCTGTGAACGGCACTTTTTTTGCACACCATGGGCTCTAAATGGCCAGGACACAAGGATCCCAAAGGCGGAAGGTTGGGGGAAGGTGACCCTCTGGACAGCTGTTGGGTGACAGATGGTAACCTCCCGTCAAGGCTATCCAGCATGCTCTTTAACGTGCACGGGGTATGGCTCGTGGTATGGCTCTCCCACACATGTTTAATGGTGGGGTATGGTTGGGGATATGGCTCTCCCACCATTTTATGGTTGGGGACATGGCTCTCCCACCATTTTATGTTGGGGGTATGGCTCTCCCACACATGTTTAATGTCCCATCTGACTGACGGCGGTCTTTCCAAGTCCATCTGTGTCCGCTACTGACTGCGGTCAGGACGGAGAATTTTGCGGAGATAAATCTCAACACTGGCCCAGGTAGGATCCGAACCAGGGAACTACAGACTATGAGCCTGGTGCGCTGCCAACTGAACCACCCCGCCCCTTTATTTTCGGTTGAAAAGAAAAATTGGTTGTCGTGAGTGGGATAGGAACCCACAATTCCCAGAAGCATGTCGGGCGTCACAACTGCTTCAACGATGCGACGTATAAGCAATTACTACCATCAGATGTGGCAGCTGGGCTGCCCGATTCTTGATAATAGATGGCATCACTGGCGAACCAACAAAAAATTGTGGGAATGCTTATATGTTACATTATTGAGGAAATGGTTACCCTTTGAAGATCGAGCGGTTATGACGTCAGGCTTGCTTCTGGGCGACACGGGTTCGCATTCCACTCAAGACAATCAATTAATTATTTCACTAAATGTTTTTAAAAATTTACCATCTTCCAAATTTCAGACTCTATAACGTGTACATTTTATTACAGGATTCGGAAAATGTAAATTCTAATATTTTATTAGTTTCTGTTCAAACCAAAGAGAATAATTCTCACTCAGCTCTTTAAAAAAAGTTGAATCTGTAAGTGGACTGATGGAGGGGCAGACGACAAAGTAAAAACAATAGCTCACTTTTGGAAAAGGAGTTCAACTTTTGTAACAAAATTTTTTTATTGAAAGGAATATTTCAGTTTTTAAATATCGATACTGAAACGTAGTGAAATTTAAAATGCCAACAATATCAAACGAATGTTCTTGGTTCGATCTAAAAGAAAATATCATATAAGTGTAATAGAATCTGGCAACAAAGACTCCGGTAGTTCTTCCTAGAAGAAAGAAGCAAACAACTTTAATTAACTAACAGGAAAGAATCTAGGAACAAGACCTCTGACGTCGTACCTAATAATATATCTGAATGTCACGAGAATATTACCAGACAATGTAATGAGCGCCAAAAGGAATAAGGGGACCATTTTTTCCATATACAAAATCCAGGACATTTCAATAAATTTTTTTTTTTAACTTTTTAAAACTAGAGCATTTTTTTGAGTACTTCTCTTACATAACCTCATGTTGCTTTATCAAGTTATAACCTATAAACATAACCCGATTTCGAATAATCAAATAATTCAATCAATTAAAAAACACTCTGTGAAATTGATTCTGAAATCACCAGATATTATAGAAATGCATATTTGTTACCAGATTTGTTTCCCAAAACACAATTGATATCAATTAAAGAAAGCTATGTAGAGATATCACCCATCAGTGACGTACTCAGGGGGGGGGGGGACCAGTGGACCTGAACCCCTTCCCGAAAATTCGGTTGTCTTATGTGAAATCTGAAACTTGTCTACCTGCTTTGTAATCCAAAACCATTGTCTTTCTATAACTTTAGCGCCATAGTACATGTCCGATACCAAAAACAGATTTCAATTAGAAGGCCGCATATCGCCTCTGGCGCATATGAGAATCTCGTTTTCAAAGAGAAAGAAGTTTTTCCTTTTACCTACTCTTTCATTCCTTAAAAGTTTTAATTTGAGCTGGCAGATGATGGGGAGAAATGCAAATATTATTAGTAATTATACAACATAAATTTTATTAGTAATTATACAACATAAAAGTATTCGTCTTTTAATTCTTAAGTCTAAAAAGTTGCATTTCTCACAATTCTTTTAGAAAGTGGATCTATTATTGCTGTCAGTAGAACGTCTCTTAAAAATTACCACTGATTTTTAAAATTTCTATTCTATTCATATTATTAATAAAACTAGACAGCAGCCCTGCCGTTTCATATTTAGTGATGTGTAAAGATATACTATATAGTAAAACTACTAGGTGTTAGAAAAATGCGAATTATAATATTTCATTAGTACCAATCAAATTAAAGAAGAGTTTTCTAATTTTCAATTTCATTGTTTCCAATGAAATTGAAAAGCAGCAGTAGCAACAGTTGAAATTTCATGATGTTCACATTCCAACACCAAAATTTCTTATTTCTATCATTAATACATCCCTGCAATATTCGTTTGAAATTTTAGAATTTTCAATCCTTTTCACCGCTAGAGGGGGCAATTATAGCGTTCGAAAGATTACGAAAGTGCGAATCATAATATTTTATCAATTCCTATCTAACCCAGAAAGAATTTTTCATTTATCTCTAAAAACAAGCAATTATCTGCTAAAACAAAAAATTGTGTTTTCCCACCCACCCTGGGTCTAAGAGGTCAATTCATTGTTGCCAATGGAAATATTATGGCATTCAAATTCCACCAGTAAATTTTAAAATTTCTAGCTTAAATATATCATTTGCAGTATTCGTTTGAAATTTTGGAATTTTCAACTTTTTCCACCGCTAGAGGGCGTATTTAGAGCTTTAGAGAGATTCGGAAAGTTTATATCATAATATTTCATCAGTACCTATCCAACACAAAAGGAATTTTTAATTTATCTCTGTTAGCAAAAACGTTCGATGTCTGCAGACGGAGAGACAGACGATATAGCGAAACTATTATTTCGTTTCCTTTGAAAAGCAATTATAAAATTTTAATCCCTGAAATGTAATTTTCATCTTTTGTATCCGGTGGAACACTTTAGTAATTGGGAAACCCTATTCATGTCTTATTTTCAGAACCTCCTCCGAAACTAAATTATCGAAATCCCCCCCCACCCCCAAAGGCTAAATTCTCGAACCCCCCCCCCCCCCCTAAAAAAAGTTAAAAAATACGCCGTTTAAAAGGTAACCTGTGTCAGATATTACTTTGTCCTTTTTTTTATCTCCATAGTTTCTCTCGTAAATATTTAAGTAGACCCAAAAATATCTTTTTCCAGGTTTAAAAATTTCAAGCTATTCCAGAACTGGGTTAAGTTGACAGTCTTGGTCTTAGAGTTTTTAAGCATAATTTTGGAAAAAGGAACCATTAACTATAACCGTAACCACTAAACAAAACTAGTAGTTAAAGCACTGTGATCTGTATCTGAAGAGACGTTGGTTCGAGTCGAGCACCGTTGGCAAAAATAACTTTTTCTCTCCTTAGTATTTATTGAATTCCAGATCATACAAGAAAGCTGTGTATTTACTACAAGGCCGCCGACAGGGGGGGGGGGGGCAAGGGGGACTAGTGCATAGGGGCCCGTCAGCAATAAGGGCCCGTGAGATTAAGTGACTCTACTTTTTCTTGCAAAAATTATTCTTAGTTAGGCTATATATCGATCCTATAAAATTCCATAAGAACATTATTTGTTATAATATGCTTTTAAAAAGAAACACTAGTTGGATTATATTATCTCATTAATAGTAGTTGAACGAACCATTTCTTAACATCTTCTTTTGTCCGCGTTAACGTACAGCATTTGCTTGTATTTTCCCTGTTAACCACCCCACCCCTGCAGCAGTAGCAACAGTTGGACTCTCCCAAACCCAACCCGTGCGATCAGGTATCTTACATTGTTCATGTTTCGAGATTCCCAGTAACATCGTCTGTGGTCTGTGTGTCAGTGTTACAAATTATAACAGTTTAAAAGTCTCTTGTCGGCACATTTGTTTCACCATTTCGTTGTCATTTGTTTAGTAAAATGATATATTCATTGGTGCTATAGTCTAACTGAACAATGGACAAGTATAAGCATAAGTCAGGAGCTGAGAAGCGAAAGGAGAGAAATAAAAAATTGGAAGTTATTAAGAAAGGGAGTAGAACTTTGTTTGAAGTCGGTGTAAAAGTGAATGTGGACAGTGAAGGTGCAAAAAATTAACTAATCCCAATCTCAAGCTCGTCTGTTCCCGCTCTCAAAAATAAAGAAATTTCAAGTTCATAGGGGAATGACGATGGTTCTGTTTTTTTTTTTAAATTATGACGACATCAGTATTGAAACGAAACAACCAAACAGCAGTGAAAATGATGCGCGTTCTATAAACTATGAAAGTGAAGCGAACTTACCCGCTCCAGTTCCGAACTCTGGGTCATGGCAAGTATCGTGTGCTCTTGGAAAATTAAAAAGTGGCAGCCCAAGTGTAAGTGTAATTGAAGGTATAGTTCGAAAAGGGCCCCCTTCTATGCCTAATAACCTTCCAAGTGACGGAACAAGAGCCTTTCCGAAAACAGTTTTATTTTCAAAACTCAAGAATGGAGAATGTGTTCCTAGAGACTGGTTAATGTGGAGTGAAACAAATCAGTCGTTATACTGTTTTCCTTGCAGATTATTTGGTCGCAACCCTGAATCCCATAAATCCGTTTTAGTTAGTGATGAAGGCTGGAAAAAAGATTATTCTTGGCGTAAACTATATAACAAATTGCCAGTTCATGAAATGAGTGCAAATCACAAAAAATGTTATATTGAATGGAGAGGATTGGAAAGAAGACTTCGTCATGGAACTGATATTTATTCTCAAATGAACTCTGAAATTGCCTCTAAAGTGAAATATTGGAGGGATTTATTTCACAGGATTCTGTCTGTTACATTATTTCTTGTTGAGAGGGGTCTCGCATTTAGAGGTTCTTCCAGCAATATAGGGTCATCGGATAATGGTAACTTCCTCGGGATTATTGAGTTGCTCGCTCAATTTGATCCGCTGTTGAGAGAACATGTGACTAAAGTTCACTTTTTGAACCATACCAAAAAACGTATCCTCAAAGAGTCACAACAAGAAGGGAAGAGACTTCAAGCTCACTACCTTTCAGCGGATTCTCAAAACGAGTTCATTAAGGCTTGCAGCAACAAGGTTCTTCAAGTTGTACTATTAGAAAGAGAAAAATCAAAGTATTTTTCAATACTAGCTGATGCTACTCCAGATACATCTCATAATGAGCAAATGACATTAATTTTAAGATACGTTCTAGACCGTGATTCTTCATTTAAAGTAATGGAGAGGTTCACAAGTTTTGTAAAGTGCAATAAGAAAACTGGACAAGAAATTGCAAATGTACTCACTGAAGAATTAGAGAAGCATAAGATCCCCTTAAAAGATTGCAGGGGGCAGGGATATGACAATGGAGCGAATATGGCTGGTGCATACAATGGCGCGCAAGCCATTATAAGTGCGCTGAATCCATTTACCACATTTTCTAACTGTAGTGCACATAGTCTAAATTTGTGTGGTGTGAACGCTGCTGAATGCTGTGAAAATGATATTACGTTTTTTGGTATGGTTCAAAAAGTGTATAACTTCTTTTTAAAGAGCCCTCAGAGATGGGAGATACTAGAGAATACAATAGGTTGTTCCTTGCATACCCTATCAAAAACAAGATGGTCTGCTCGTGTTGACAGTGTTAAACCATTTTCCAAACACCTATCACTCATGAAACATGCATTAAATCAATGCAAAAATTTTAATCTCTCAGCTGAGTGTGAAACGGAATAGATGGGAATTAAACGATACCTTGAATCATTTAAGTGCACTTTGATGGCAACAATCTGGTTCAAAATTCTCTCGGCAATTGACATTCGCAACAAGGTTCTACAAGCTCGTGATGCAACTCTTGATGTAGAGATTGATAATATTCGTGATCTGCTCCAGGAACTGAAACAACTCCGTGATAAATGGGAGAACTTATTAAATGAAGCAAAAGTAGTGGCCACCTCATTAGCAAGTGATCTTCCTGCAGAGACAGAACTTCCGAAGACGAGAGTGAAAAGAAGGAAAACTTTCTTGGACGAAATAAATGAAGATGTTCCAGAATTTCGAGGGAATGAGGGGGAAACTAATGAAGAGTGGGAGTTCAGAGTAAATGTGTTTTATAGGGTAATTGATTCTGTTGTTTGTGGACTTACTAATCGTTTCACTTTGGCGGAAAAGTTAAATGATAGATTTAAGTGCTTATGGCTATATCCAGACATTGAAGAACGTGACATTGAAAATATGGGTGTTACTTTGCATAAACAATATTATGAAGACATTAATAGAGAGATCAGTGATGAGCTGAAATATCTAAAATCAATTCATTCTTCTAATTTAGGGACAGGCCCATTGAAACCACTGGAGCTCTTAAACCGTCTGAGAGAATTGAAACTGGACAGTTTATTTCCAAATATTTGTATAGCCATTAGAATATTCTGTACAATTCCTGTGTCAGTTGCTGATGCTGAAAGATCCTTCAACAAAATGAAGGAAATAAAAAATGTATTCAGATCAACAATGTGTCAAGAAAGACTGAGTAACCTTGGTTTGCTTAGTCTGGAGAGCGATCGTGCTAGGTCTTTAAATTATGATGACATAATTGACGATTTTGGATCAACGAAGTCAAGGAGAGTTGTTTGTTGACATTGATCTACTGTATAAGTTAGAAGTTGCAACTCTTTGGGAATAATGTGTTATATTGTATTTAGTGTTGAATCTGCTATTATGCTAATGTGAAGTTTAGCAAATACTGTTGCCTATTTTTCAGTACTGACAATTAAAAATGAAGACTCGCAGAATTGCATAGTTTTTCTCCATGATATGTTATGTAGCCTATATTAAATTTACTCAAAAATCCTAAATCTTGCTGTGAGCTTTGCAAAATATGTTCCCTAAAATAAATCCTAAAAAGTTTTATGTGACACAAACTGTGTAGGCCTATGTTTTTGCATGTCTGATTGCGCAACAGGCTTTTTTTCCTCTGAATGCCATCATTGTGTCCAGAATAATTGCTATTAATGATTTGTAAAGATAAAAAGTTTTCAAGGGGGGGCCCCCCGAGCATAATATTACATAGGGGCCCATAAATTCTCTCGGCGGCCCTGATTTACTAAGGACTGATATGTAAAATTTATGTGACCTACATTTTCTTCTTAAATAAGGACGGTTAAAAAGAGGTAAAATTTTTCACATAAACAGGAGTGAATGGATCTACGATTTTATCCATATGTTGTTTAAATCCTATAAAAAAATGCCTAAGATTACGTTCATACTCGTTTTCACTGACATGAAACTAACGTGTTTCAAACTACCCCATCTTCCATTACGAAACAAAAAGCCGCATAACGTAAAAATGGCCGAATAATGCTTTCAAGGTAGCATGCATTTCAATACACAGAAATCTATACTTTTTATGCTACATCATCATCATCCTCAAGCAGCCATGGGCTACGGAGGTCCAACCAGACGTGCAATTTAGTTCCCCAAGCAAGTCTATCCTGAGCTACACTACTGCATCTGGCCACTGCACACCAATTCTAACAAGGTCCTGTTTGACATTGTCTGCCCACCGCATCCTAGGTCTCCCCTTCTTTCTAAGGCCTTTAGGCACACTGTTCATAACCCTATTCGCCAATCTATAATTATTCATACGGGCAACATGGCCAAACCAACGGAGTCTCTCTCTGCACAATATGCTGCTTAAAGGAGGTTGCAAACTCCTTTGCCTAACCTCATCATTAGTTACAAAGTTGAACCACCTAATGCCCAAGATACTGCGTAAGCATCTGGAATCAAAAGCATCTAGTTTCCTGTTATCTTGTTTACAAAGTGTCCAAGTTTCACTACCATAACTAACCCTAGAAAGAACCAAATTATTATACAGCCTAATTTTAGTCTTTAGGTGTATACGCCTATTTCTACACACTCTCCATAGATTCTTAAAAGTCCCAGCAGCAAACCCTATTCGTCTGTTAACCTCATGCCGCACATCACCATTATCTGTTACATAGCTCCCAAGATAATTAAACTGTGACACCTGCTCAAGACTGCAACCATTCAGATTAACTGAATCACAGCCTGTCTGACCAATTTTCATCACTTTAGTTTTCTCTCTGTTTATAACCAAACCTACTCTACTACCAGTCTCATCAACAGCTCGAATGAAAGAGTTCATCTCATCAACATCATTTGCCAAAAGGACTAAATCATCAGCATAATCTAAATCAGAAATTTTCGTATCTCCAGTCCATTTAAGACCAAAATCTTTCCCTTGAAGTGAATTTCGCATAACATAATCAATAACCAAGCTAAGGAGACAAAATGCACCCTTGTCGAACACCAGAAGTAATGCTAAACCAATTGCTACAAGCCTTACCAACTCTCACACACGACTCGGTGTTATTATAGAGAGCTTTCATAATGTTAACTTGTCTGGTATACCATATGATCTCACAATCAACCACAAATTATGACGATCAACAGAGTCGAAAGCCTTTTTGAAATCAACAAAGCTAGCAACCAAAGGTTTCTGAAACTCTAAAAATTTCTCAAGAATCTGCCTAAGTGAAAATATCTGATCCACACATACCCTACCACTTCTGAATCCACATTGCTCATCACGCAATTGACTGTCAACCAGATTCTTAATTCTATTAAGCACAATCATGGAAAGAACTTTACCTGGAACAGAGAGTAGGCTGATACCCCTATAGTTATCAGAAGAACTGCGATCACCTTTTTTGAAAATAGGGATAACAACCGAAACATTCCCAGCTCTAAGCATTTCTGTAGTAATTTCATCTACCCCTGGGGATTTATGAAGTTTAAGTTTAGAAACAGCCAAAATAACTTCAGATTGTGTTATAGGGCCAACATTAAAGCCACCAATGCATCTATCATCATTGCAAACAATGGAATATATGGAATAGAACTAACCTCATTGTTTAGAATATCACTGAAATGCTCAGCCCACCTAGCCATGACAGAATCCTCCCCTTCTGTAACCTTACCTTGTTTATCCTTCAATCCCTGAATACCTGTCCGTTTTTTACCACACAAAACATTAACTCTCTAGTACAGCTGTCTGCTGTTGTGCTGTCTAACTGCTTCCTCGTCTTTGTCAGCCAAACCATCAAGCCAAATATTCTTAGCAGCAGCTAACTGATCTTTTACACGTTTATTAAGTTCTCTGTAATGCTTTCTATTAGGACTAGTAGGGTATTGATTAAGAACATTCCTGTAGTTCTTTCTTTCCGAAATAAGCTCAAGTGCCTTATCACTCAGATAATTCTGCCTCTTCTGTTCCTTTTTTCCTAAAAGAGTACTGTTAGTGTCCAAAAAAGCCTGTTTGAAATGATCCCATTCTTTCTCAACTTCAGTAGTAAGCATACCATGACTGTCATAATGACTAATAACTATCATGGTAAACTTTGGCTATAACTGGGTCTTTCAGAGCTTCAGTATTAAAAGCAAATTTTTGAACCCTAGCACAACACTTTTTAAGTTTAAGTTGCAAGACACTTTTAACAAGGTAATGGTCAGATCCAATTTCAGCCCCCCTATATGCCCTGGTATTCCTAACAGAACTAGCCCATTTGCTGCTAATTAATATGTAATCAATCATATACTTATGCAGCCCATCAGGTGAAACCCATGCGTACTTAAGTATGTCGCGGTGTTTGTAATAAGTGTTAGTTATTCTGAATCCATTGAGTTTACTTACCTGTAGGAGACGTTGCCCATTACCATTGCAGCTACCAATACCAAAAGGGCCTATTACTGCTCCCCAAAGGTCAGAGTCAGTACCAACTTTGGCATTGAAGTCACCAAGAACAAGGGTAATATCTCCTTTCTTGACAGAATTCAAAATATCCTGAAGTTGTTCATAAAACCTATCCTTCTCATCCTCATCGATATCCTCAGTGGGGGCATAACAGCAGATAACATTCAGGTCTTTAATGCTTGTCTGAAATTTTGCTGTAAGAAACCTTTCATTAATGCACTCGTATCCTAGAAGAGCATCACTAGCGTGTCTGCTGCGAAGCAGACCCA
Organism: Ryuthela nishihirai; assembly: GCA_038380435.1. Taxonomy (NCBI): domain Eukaryota; kingdom Metazoa; phylum Arthropoda; class Arachnida; order Araneae; family Heptathelidae; genus Ryuthela; species Ryuthela nishihirai. The sequence continues at coordinate 42,676,561 of JAWZYU010000006.1, forward strand.
CGCCTTGGTGATGCTTATTGTCGTCCCTCCCTGAAAAGAGAAATTTAAGATTATTTTTAAGAATCTGACCTTTATCTGTCCATCTGGTCTCTTGCAAGCCGAGAATATCTAAATTATAATGGTGGAATTCTTGTGTGAGGACATCAAGAGAAAAAGCTCTGTGCAGAGTCCTCACATTCCAACTACCTATGGAGAGAAAATGGTTATTTAAAAAAAAAATGAAGATTACTGTGGGAAACGAATGAAAATATAAAATATCAAGAACATTAAGATCGAAAAACCAAAGACTTTTAAATGGAGACAAGAAACAAGATTGTGTTGCTCTGACAGGGAATTAGTAGATTTGTGTTGTTTTATCTCTGAGCGGCACTTTTTTGTACAACGTGGGCTAAATGGCCAGGTCACATGGACCCCGAAGGCTCAGAGAAGGTTGGGGGAGGGGACCCACTGGAAGACAGATGGTAGCCTCCAGTCAAGGTCATCCAGGGTGTTCTTTAATGTGCACAGGGTATGGCTCTGCCGTACACGGGGCCACGGCTTAACGTCCCATCAGACGGTCAGCGGACTTTTCAAGCCCATCGGTGTCCCCTACTGTCCGATGGGCAGGGCGTTTTGAGGAGATAAATCTCAACGCTGGCCCAGCTGGGACTCGAACCTGGGAACTACAGATTACGAGCCTGGCACGCTACCGACTGAGCCACCCCCGCCCCATTGTAATCTTAGCAATGAAATGTTATCTGTTTGGAAACACTCTAACAGAGCAAACACCGTTAATGCAATCAAAAGAAGTAACGCTGAATTTTGAAGATGTTTCTCTTCTTTTCAGATAACGTTCTTTTCTGAGAAAAATACCTGTAGAAGAAATCGTGAAGTTGATGTTTATTATTTATATCTTTGATGCCTCAGGCTTCTGAAAAAATAAATCAGAAGAGCCGAGCATCTGATTCATTGCATTCCGAAAAACAATTTATTGAATTCTATGTTGATGAAGAATGTTCCGCTAGAAATGGAAAACAAATACATCTAATCAAGTGCATCAATACTTGAAACCAACTTTATACGTAGCCTACAAATCCGTATTAATTCAGCGAGATTATTTTACACATTTATTGTAATTTATTTGCAAATTATCTTTATAGAACCTTGAGTGTTGTTTTACCTCTGAGCGGTTGGGTTGTTTTACCTCTGAGCGTCACTTTTTTGCACACCATGGGCTAAATGGCCAGGTCACATGGACCCCGAAAGTTCAGAGAAGGTTGGGGGAGGGGACCCACTGGAACAGCTGTTGGGAGACAGATGGTAGCCTCCCGTCAAGGCCATCCAGCGTGTTCTTTTAACGTGCACAGGGTATGGCTCTCCCGCACACGGGGCCAAGGCTTAACGTCCCATCCGACGGACGGCGGCCTTTCCAAGCCCATCGGTGTCCCCTACTGACCGTGGGCAGGGCGGGGAATTTTGCGAAGATAAATCTCAACGCTGACCCAGCTGGGACTCGAACCTGGGAACTACAGATTACGAGCCTGACGCGCTACCGACTGAGCCCCACCGTCCCCCCTCTGAGCGGCACTTTTTTTTTGTACACAATGGACTAAATAGCCAGGTCACAAGAAGAGAAGGTCATAGATGGGTGGTAAGAGAGGACCCATTGACAGATGGTAGCCCCCCCGTCAAGGTCATCCAGCATGTTCTTTAACGAGCACAGAGTATGGCTCTCCCCTGTACACAGACCACGGCTTAACGTCCCATCCGATAGACGGTGGCCTTTCCAAGCCCATCGGTGTCTGACCGAGGGCAGGCTGGGAAATGTTGCAGAGATAAATCTCAATGCTGGCCCAAGTAAGACTCGAACTTTGGAACTTCAGATTACGAGCCTGGCGCGCTTTCGACTGAGCCAACCCCGACCCTTTTTAGTGGTTGAAAATCCACGTGCTTCAGAATAGATGCATAACTGATGAAAACTGAAAGAATAAGAATCACATCTATTTTGTTTATCTCTCTATTTTAATAGTCAATTCATGACGACTGCAAATCTACCAAGTTGAAGATGGCTGCAATGAAAGTTCTCAGATCGGAAATTACCGCATTGAGATCGTTGCGCTAAGGATCACAGAAATGATTAAGAAAAAACTTCTAATACAGGAAATAACGCTTATCAGAAAAAAGTTGTTGTTAGCTTTTTTGAAACGATTTGGTCACGGCTGCATGCCATGACTTAGTCACGAAACTGAAATCATTTCCACGGCGGAATGCTTCGAGGCTATAAATGGAAAAAATCCCAGATAAAAAAGAACAAAAAAAAACAACTGCAAATGGCTTAGGAGACTTCGATCCCAGTAAGGAAGAAAAAGAAATTGTTCTAAAGCAATTGTGGCTTTAGTTATTTCAAAAGAATCTCGTCAGAATCTCAAATAAATAAATAACAACATTAGATTCAAAACAAACACCAGTATTCGAAACAAACAGAAGAATTATTTATAACCGTTTCGGTCTATTGACGCTTGAATATATTTTATCTTTGTTGGGTTGGGTTGTTTTACCTCTGATCGGCACTTTTTTTGCACACCATGGGCTAAATGGCCAGGTCACATGGACCCCGAAGGCTCAGAGAAGGTTGGGGGAGGAGACCCACTGGAACAGCTGTTGAGAGACAGATGGTAGCCTCCCGTCAAGGTCATCCAGCGTGTTCTTTAACGTGCACAGGGTATGGCTATCCCGTACACGGGGCCACGGCTTAACGTCCCATCAGACGGTCAGCGGACTTTTCAAGCCCATCGGTGTCCCCTACTGACCGTGGGCAGGGCGTTTTGCGGAGATAAATCTCAACGTTGACCCAGCTGGGACTCGAACCTGGGAACTGCAGATTACGAGCCTGGCACACTACCGACTGAGCCAACCCTGCCTCAGATATTTTATCTCCATGCATGGTGGCTCTAGGAGGGGGGGGTGTCAAGGAGGCCATCTTTCAAAATGCTAGTAACAGTAATAGACTCAAAAAATTATTAAACTTATTTATATTTCATGCATTCTTGAAGAATAATTTTAAGACTTGTAAAACGGAGATGGAAATGTTATACTGCGTGGAAAATCCAGTCTCTTGCTCGCTCTCCCTTTTACATTTTTCCTGCTCGATTGCTTTTTTTGACCCGCGCCCGTCTATACGTGAAATCCAGGTGAACTTAAATTTTCCAGATGAGCTTGATGCCTTTCTAATTGCTTGATGCCTAACCACGAGTGAAATAGAGTAAAAGCAGCGCAAGAAAGGTGAAATTAGCGGAGGAAGACACGGAATGGAAATTTCTTCCGGGTTGGATTGTTTTATCTCTGAACGGCACTTTCTATATTTAAAAAAGGAATTAAAATGGCCAGGTCACAAGGACCCAGAAGGTTGGGGGTGGCGACCCATTAGAACGACTGTTGATGTAGCCTCCCGTCAAGGTCATCCAGCGTATTCTTGAGAATTGCTGTATTTGGGTTGTTTTACTTCTGAGTAGCACTTTTTGCACACAATGGACTAAATGACTAGGTCACAAGGACCCCGAGGGCTCAGATAAGGTTGGGGAAAGGGGACCCACTGGACAGCTGTTGAGAGACAGATGGTCGCCTCCTGTCAAGACCATCCAGCGTGTTCTTTAACGTGCACACGGTATGGCTCTCCCGCACACGGGGCCACGACCTTAAGTCATCTGGCAGAAAGCGATCTTTCCAAGCCCATCGGTGTCCTCTCTCTGAGCGAGAGCGGGGGGTGGGGGGGGGGGGCGGTAATAATTTTCAAAGCTGACACAACAGGGTCGCGAACCTGAGAACTGCAGATTATGAGCCTGGAGCACTACCGATTGAGAACAAAAGTTCTGGGCATATTTTCAAGAGGAAATTGCACATAGACCTCTCTTGAAAGAGGACTAAGCCCATAGACCTCTCTTGAAAATACTCAAGTTGCTTTCCCAATTCAGATAAGATAATGGTTAATGGACACTCATTTAAACTAAGGGCGTAGGTGGGTGGCTCAGTCGGTAGAGCGCCAGGCTCCTAATCTGCATTCCCAGGTTCGAGTCCCTCTGCTGGCCTAGAATTCCGTTAGATGGAACATTTAGCTGCGACCCTGTGTGCTGGAGAGCCATACCCTGTGCACGTTAAAGGACACGCTGGATGGTCTTGAAGGGAGGCTACCATCTGTCTCCCAACAGTTTTTACAGTGGGTCCCATCCCCCAACCTTCTGGATCCTCGTGACCCGCCGATTTAGTCCATTGTGTGTAAAAAAAGTGTCGTTCACAAGATTGGGTTGGGTTGTTTTACCTCTGAGCGGCACTTTTTTGCACACCATGGCCTAAATGGCCAGGTCACATGGACCCCGAAGGCTCAGAGAAGGTTGGGGTAGGGGACCCACTGGAAAAGCTCTTGGGAGACAGATGGTAGCCTCCCGTCAAGGCCATCCGGCGTGTTCTTTAACGTGCACAGGGTATGGCTCTCCCGCACACGGAGTCACGACTTAACGTCCCATCCGACGGACGGCGGCCTTTCCAAGCCCATCGGTGTCCCCTACTGACTGTGGGCAGGGCGAGGAATTTTGCGGAGATAAATCTCAACGCTGACCAGTAGAATTCCAGTAGCTGGAACTCGAACCTGGGAACTACAGCTACTGGAACGAGTTCCAGTAGCTGGAACTCGAACCTGGGAACTACAGATTACAAGCCTGGCGCGCTACCGACTGAGCCACCCCCGCCCCAATAGCTGAACATGGTCCAATAGCCGCCCAATAGCAAACCAGATGGACAGATAAAGGTCAGATTCTTAAAAAATATCTTAAATTTCCCTTTTCAGGGAGGAACGATAATAAGCATCACCAAGGCGTGGGTGTGCTTCTCAGCAGACACGCTAGTGATGCTCTTCTAGGATATGAGTGCATTAATGAAAGGTTTCTTACAGCAAAATTTCAGACAAGCGTTAAAGACTTGAATGTTATCTGCTGTTATGCCCCCACTGAGGATGCCGATGAGGATGAGAAGGATAGGTTTTATGAACAACTTCAGGATATTTTGAATTATGTCAAGAAAGGAGATATTACCCTTGTTCTAGGTGACTTCAATGCCAAAGTTGGTACTGACTCTGACCTTTGGGGAGGAGTAATAGGCCCTTTTCGTATTGGTAGCTGCAATGGCAATGGGCAACGTCTCCTACAGGTAAGTAAACTCAATGGATTCAGAATAACTAACACTTATTACAAACGCCGCGACATACATAAGTACACATGGGTTTCACCTGATGGGCTGCATAGGAATATGATTGATTATATATTAATTAACAGCAAATGGGCTAGTTCTGTTAGGAATACCAGATCATATAGGGGAGCTGAAATTGGATCTGACCATCATCTTGTTAAAAGTGTCTTTCAACTTAAACTTAAAAAGTGTAGTTTTAAGGTTAAAAAATTTACTTTTAATACTGAAGCATTGAAAGACCCAGTTATAGCTAAAGCTTACCATGATAGGTTATTTAGTCATTATGACAGTCATGGTTTGCTTACTACTGAAGTTGAGGAAGAATGGGAACATTTTAAACAGGCTTTTTTGGAAACTAACAGTACTCTTTTAGGAAAAAAGGAGCAGAAGAGACAGAATTATCTGAGTGATAAGGCACTTGAGCTTATTTCGGAAAGAAAGAACTGCAGGAATGTCCTTAATCAATACCCTACTAGTCCTAATAGAAAGCATTACAGAGAACGTAATAAACGTGTAAAAGATCAGTTAGCTGCTGATAAGAATCTTTGGCTTGATGGATTGGCTGACAAAGCCTAGGAAGCAGTTAGACAGCACAACAACAGAGAGCTGTACCAGATAGTTAATATGTTGTGTGGTAGAAAACGGACAGGTATACAGGGATTGAAGGATAAACAAGGTAAGGTTATAGAAGGTGAGGATTCTGTCATGGCTAGGTGGGCTGAGCATTTCAGTGATGTTCTAAACAATGTGGTTAGTTCTCCCATTGTTTGCAATGACGATAGATGCATTGGTGGCTTTAATGTTGGTCCTATAACACAATCTGAAGTTATTTTGGCTGTTTCTAAACTTAAACTTCATAAATCCCCAGGGGTAGATGAAATTACTACAGAAATGCTTATAGCTGGTAATGTTTCGGTTACCACTTGGATGACTGAAATTTTGAATATCTTTTATGATAAAGGCATGGTTCCTAAGGATTTCACCAGAGCTATTGTTATCCCTATTTTCAAAAAAGGTGATCACAGTTCTTGTGATAACTATAGGGGTATCAGCCTACTCTCTGTTCCAGGAAAAGTTCTTTTCATGATTGTGCTTAACAGAATTAAGAATCTGGTTGGCAGGCAATTGCCTTATTAGCAATATGGATTCAGAAGTGGTAGGGGATATGTGGATAAGGTATTTTCACAGGCAGATTCTCGTGAAATGCTTCGAGTTTCAGAAACCTTTGTTCGCTAGCTTTGTTGATTTCAAAAAGCTTTCGACTCTGTTGATCGTCATAATTTGTGGTTGATTGTGAGATCATATGGCATACCAGACAAGTTAGTTAACATAATGAAAGCTCTCTATAATAACACTGAGTCGTGTGTGAGAGTTGGTAAGGCTTGTAGCAATTGGTTTAGCATTACTTCTGGTGTTCGACAAGGGTGCATTTTGTCTCCTTTTCTCTTTAGTCTGGTTATTGATTATGTTATGCGAAATTCACTTCAAGGGAAAGATTTTGGCCTTAAACGGACTGGAGATAAGAAAATTTCTGATTTAGATTATGCTGATGATTTAACCCTTTTGGCAACTGATGTTGATGAGATGAACTCTTTCGTTCGAGCTGTTGATGAGACTGGTAGTAGAGTAGGTTTGGTTATAAACAGAGAGAAAACTAAAGTGATGAAAATTGGTCAGGCAGGCTGTGATTCAGTTAATCTGAATGGTTGCAGTCTTGAGCAGGTGTCACAGTTTAATTATCTTGGGAGCTATGTAACAGATAATGGTGATGTGCGGCATGAAATTAACAGACGAATAGGGATTGCTGCCGGGACTTTTAAGAATCTATGGAGAGTGTGGAGAAATAGGCGTATACACCTAAAGACTAAAATTAGACTGTATAATAGTTTGATTCTTTCTAGGGTTAGTTATGGTAGTGAAACTTGGACGCTGTGTAAACAAGATAACAGGAAATTAGATGCTTATGAATCTAGATGCTTACGCAGTATCTTGGGTATTAGGTGGTTTAACTTTGTAACTAATGATGAGGTTAGGCAAAGGAGTCTGCGACCTCCTTTAAGCAGCATATTGTGCAGAGAGAGATCCCGCTGGTTTGGCCATGTTGCCCGTATGAGTAATTATAGATTGGCGAATAGGTTTATGAACAGTGTGCCTAAAGTCCTCAGAAAGAAGGGGAGACCTAGGATTCGGTGGGCAGACAATGTCTGCCCACCGAAGAGAATTCCAACCTTGTTAGAATTGGTGTGCAGTGTCTGGATGCAGCAGGTGTAGCTCAAGACAGATATGCTTGGAGAGGAAAACTACACCTTCTGGTTGGACCTCCGTAGCCCATGGCTGCTTGAGGATGATGATGATGACTTTGTAAAATGCATGTGAGTTGTGGAAATTGGGAATTTGTTTTTATAAAAATTAAGGAGAGTTGGCAAAATCGTGACAACTTGGGGGAAACATTGGGGAGTGGAGAAAAACGAAATAACTTGGGAAAATCAAGAGCAGTTGGCAAAATTCGAAGTGACTTGGTAAAATTCAGGTGAGTTGTAAAAATTGGGATTGTTTCTACGAAATTAAGGAGAGTAGGAAAAATCGAGACAATTTGGCAAAATCTAGGGGAGTTGGCAAAATTGGACAGAATTCGGTAAAATACAAGTGAGTTTGAAAAATTGGGATTGGTTTTGAGACATTAAGCAGAGTTGACAAAATGTTCAGGAGTTGGCAAAACTCGAAGTGACTTGGGAAAATTCAGGTGAGATATAAAAATTTGCATTTTTCTGTAAAATTATGGCAAGTTGGCAAAATCTAGGGGAATTGGGAAAATCAGTGAGAGTTGGCAAAATTCGTAGCCACTTGGTAAAATACAGGCGAGTTGTGAATTAAAAATGTTTTAAAATAGCTCTCTTCCAGTATGGTCCTAAAAAGTAGAAAACAAACCTAAAGCATATCGATGCTGCAATTAGTCACCTAGTTTGCAGCATTTACTTCCAAGCGAGATAGTGTGCAGGAATCTTATTTTGTAGATAAATCGTGGCCTTATCTTCCTCTGAAGTGAATACGAACTCAGAGACTGATTGTACCATGGACATACATATATACAACATAAAAATCCTCAGGCAGCCATGGGCTACAAGAGGTCCAACCTGAATGTGTAGTTTTCCTCTCCAGACGTGTCTGTTCTGAGCTGCAGCTGCTGCCTTTGCATTAATCTAAATAAGAAATTTTTGAAACTCTAGACCATTTAAGGCCAAAATCTTTCCCTTGCAAAGAATTTCGCGTAACATAATCAATAACGAAACAAAAGAGAAAAGGAGGCAAAATGTACCCTCGGCTAACTCCACTAGCAATGCTAAACCAATCGCTGCAAGGCGTACCAACTCTCACACACGACTCAGTGTTATTATAGAGAGCTTTCATTACAATATATAACTTATCAGGTATTCCATATGATCTAACAATCAACCACAAATTATGTCGATCAACAGAGTCAAAAGCCATTTTGAAACCTATAAAGCTAATAACCCCAGGTTTCTGAAACTCTAAACATTTGTCAAGAATCTGCCTAAGTGAAAATATTTGATCAATACATTTCCGTACCACCTCTGAATCCACAATGTTCAGCAGTCAATTGTCCATCAACCATTCTTAATTCTATTAAATATAATCATGCAAAAAACTTCACCTGGAACAGAAAGTAAACTAATTTTCCTACAATTATCACTAGAACTGCGATCACCTTTTTAAAAATTGGGACAATAATTGCTGTAGTAAAATCCTTAGGAACAACACCTTTATCATAAAATATATTCAAAATTTCAGTCAGCCATGTGACAACACAAATGTTCCCAGCTCTAAGCATTTCAGTGGTGATTTCGTCCACCCCTGGAGATTTATGCAGTTTTAATTTAGAGATAGTGTTCTACACCCCACCAGATCTAGTCGATGGGGGGTAAGAACTAGCGGCAACCAATAGGTCAGGCCCCAAAATACTGGCTGATGATTGCGTTGTGTTTTCTATGCTACATGCGGGGGAAGCTTTCCTTCTCATGAATAAACACTTATACGTACAGGAAGGCACATAACAAACACAATTTATTATTCAGAAAATACACGACCGGTTGTCTGAGGTCGGATCATCACACATCAATATAGTACACACCAGGCGACTGGGCCTTGTTGGCGAAATGTTCTGGAAGACGCAGAGAGAAGTGGGGGGGGGGGGGTCATTCAGGGACTATTTCTGGAGAGGTAAAAACTAAAAGAATCTCAGAAAAACGGCTGCCGACCTTTTTATCTTAGTCTACTCCATCGTTGGGCTCTTCCTTGTCTGCTGTGCTAGGGCTTGGCCAAGAAATTTTCGATCCCGCTCTGGGTGTTGCCGTTCGGGTTCCGTTAATGGCACAAACAGTTCATCGGCGAAAAAACCTCCAAAGTCCGCTGTTGAGAAGGCTGAGGACGCCGACGGGTGGCTCTGGCAGGTGGCTTGGTAGGGGATTTCGTCTCTCCCTAAGGGACCTGGGTTCGAGCCCCGGGTAAGGCATGGTTGTGTGTGTTGTTTTTCTGCTGAGGTCCTGCCATCCTTTCAGATCTTCTACTTTGGCATATAAACTGACAGGCTCCTCTCAGACCTCTGTGGCAAGCAGCTGCTTGAGGGGGTATTTATTTTTTATTTACACACAGGACGCTCCTGGGGCAGGGTGGTTCGCTGTATTCTGCGTTGGTGCCTGCTGCTCACAGATCTTCTCTCTCCGCGAAGGGGGTCTCAACGGCGGCTTATGGGACTTGGCGAGTCAGCGGCATCAGGAGGGTGGGGTCCGCTCTTTCTTTCAGCGGGGTCTCTCTTCTTCAGTCACCATGGGCTAAATGGCTACACACAAGGACCCCGAAAGCTCAGAGAAGGTTGGGGTAGGGGACCCGCTGGAACAGCTGTTGGGAGACAGACGGTAGCCTCCCGTCAAGGCCATCCAGCGTGTTCTTTAATATGCACAGAATATGGTTCTCCCGCATACGGAACCGCGGCTTAACGTCCCATCCGACGGACGGCGTCCTTTCCAAGTCTATCGGTGTCCCCTACTGACTGTGGGCAGGGCAGGGAGTTTTGCGGAACTGATGCGAAGAACTAATAACCTAACCAGGAACCTGGGGATGACATTCCAAAAACTCGGAATTTCAAGTAAAAACTGGAGAGGTAGGAACTTTACCCATATGCTATGATTTAGTAAGTGATCAGCAGATGTCGCTTTAGGGCAAATTTTATGAATTCAAAATCAGATTGACAGTTAAAACGTTTTCTGTTCTATAAGATACGGACAATTGACAACGAAGAATTCGCTGCGAGTGCAGATAGGGAATTAGTCTGGAACTTTAGGAGATCGAAAATTTTTGATTTCGATTATGCTGATGATACGGCCTTTTTGACAAATGAGGATGATATGAACTCTTTCATTAGAGCTGTTGATGAAACTGGTAATACAATACGTTTGGTGTAAACAGAGAAAACTAAAGTGATGAAAATTGACTTGGCAGGTGATGCATCAGTTTTTTTCAATGAGGAAACTTCACAAAGTTTCTCGGTTCAATTATTTTGAGAGCTGCCACACATCACCGATATCCGTTGCACATGAAATAAATAGAATAATGGGTATCGCTGCTGGGAATTTCAGAGTTTATGTTGATTGTAAATGTTGAAACTGCGATTGTGGGAAACAGGTTAGAGTCGCTCAAAAAAATATCCGAACACCATGGTTGATTACAGAATTCAGAAACAATATCTGGCAACGATTATTTTAGAAATTAGTGATCTGGCAACCTTCGTGTCACGTGATTACAGAATTCAGGAAAAATATCTGGAGCGTGTACAGCAACTGTACACGCTCCAGTTACCGTTCACAGCAAACTGGAGCGTGTGCAGTTACTGCACATGCTCCAGTTTGCTGTGAACGGTAACTGCACACGCTCAATATTTCCGTGAGTGAGCCCACACGATCTAGTGTGACCACCTACAGTCGCTCAAAAAAGTATCCGAACACTACGGTTGATTACAGAATTCAGAAAAAATATCTGGCAACCTTCGTGTCACGTGACATGAAGGTTGCCAGATCACTAATTTCTAAAAAAATCGTTGCCAGATATTTTTTCTGAATTCTGTAATCAACCATAGTGTTCGGATGTTTTTTTTTTACACGAAGGTTGCCAGATCACTAATTCGTTCACAGCACATTGGATCGTGTGAGCTCACAAAGACCTGGATCGTGTGGGTCCACTCACAGAAATATTGAGCGTGTGCAGTTACCGTTCACAGCAAACTGGAGCATGTGCAGTAACTGCACACGTTCCAGTTTGCTGTGAACGGTAACTGGAGCTTGTACAGTTGCTGTACACGCTCCAGTTACCGCTCCAGATATTTTTTCCAGCTCCAGATATTTTTTCTAAATTCTGTAACCAATCATAGTGTTTACACGAAGGTTGCCAGATCACTAATTTCTAAAAAAATCGTTGCCAGATATTTTTTCTGAATTCTGTAATCAACCGTAGTGTTCGGATTTTTTTTGAGTGACTGTACACACTAAGATTTAAAATTTGGCTATGCAACAGAAGTAGGTCCAATTCTTCCAACTTATTCTGAGTCCTTGGGATCAATGTGACCTGGCCATTTCACCCATTTTTGTGCCAAAAAGTACTGCTGAGGGGGAAAATAACCCAACCATATATGCAAAACTGCAGATTAGTGAATAAATTTACGTCTTAAAAAAAAATGGCTGACCTAGGATAGGGTGGGTAACGTCACAGAGGACCTTGTTAGAAATGGCCTGTTCTGGACAAATGCTGTAGCTGTAGTTCAGGGTAGATATGTTTGTGGGATTAAATTACTCAGTCTGGCTAAACTTTAGTTATTCCCAAGGTTATTGGAGGATTACGTGTGTACAGTCGCTCAAAAAATTATCCGAACACTACGATTGATTACAGAATTCAGAAAAAATATCTGGCAACAAAAAATATCTTTTTTTTTTGAGCGACTGTACGTATATGCGATTATGAAGCACGACAGATGTTAGTTTACAAGGCATTCAACTTCATTGCTTTGTGATAACATAAATTGCAATCTTAATTGCGGTTTAAAATCAATCACTGAAAGCGTGAAATTACGAAAAATAAAAAAAAAATTGCCTTACTCGTAGCCCTCATAAAGCTGTCAAGCAGCTGAATTTGAATAAAATTGCCAGTTTAACTATATTTCGAAAAGGAAAAGTATTTCTGTATACGATTTAGATGCAATAATCTCTAACTTTTACGGATTATTTCCCAAAAGGTAATTAATATTAACAAATGCATCGAAACACTTTTGACGATATCACCATCTTTCCCGAAGACGTTTTTAAAGTGAGATTTCTGCAGATTGCAGATTGAAATTGATATTTAAGGAAAGTTTTTCGATTCTGAATCAGGTGAAATGAAGAAACCATCCTCGGATGTATTCGGAATACAATGCGAACTTTCTTGTCCATTTAAGTTACTGACTTAATAAATAAATTAATTTATGGATTCGCTGCTTTCAAAAAATATTTATAGGTCCTCATCGTGGACAGCATCCCTTTGCTGAGAGGAAGCTCTCCATCGATCTCTATAGATGAGATCATCAGCACTAACGATCAATACAAATTGATGCATTTTAATGACTTTGAAAGTCACAGTGATCAACATGTCATGAAGCAATTGAATTCCAAATAAGGAATTCTCTACATGATAAATGGGGCGGTGGTGGCTCAGTCGGTAGCGCGCCAGGTTCGTAATCTGTAGTTCCCAGGTTCGAGTCCCAGCTGGGTCAGCGTTGAGATTTATTTCCGCAAAATTCCCCGCCCTGCCCACGGTCAGTAGGGGACACCGATGGGATTGGAAAGGCCGCCGTCCGTCGGATGGGACGTTAAGCCGTGGCCCCGTGTGCTGGATAGCCATACCCTGTGCACGTTAAAGAACACGCTGGATGGCCTTGACGGGAGGCTACCATCTGTCTCCCAACAGCTATTCCAGTGGGTCCCCTCCCCCAATCTTCTCTGAGCCTTCGGGGTCCATGTGACCTGGCCATTTAGCCCATGGTGTGCAAAAAAGTGCCGCTCAGAGGTAAAACAACCCAACCCTACATGATAAATACGGAAAGCAGTACTCTAGTTGATTATTTAGTGGATTAGTCAACTTTTTTTGACTTCAGATAAGTTTTAAACAATATTCACATTAAATAGTTTAATGTCTTTCTGCTGGGGTCTCGCTTTTCTTACAGATTCTTTTCTATTTAGTATTATACGGACAAACTTCTGTCACACTTGACGTGGCAAGCAGATGCTCAAGGGCGAGTTTATATTATTGCATGATTTAATTTAAGATAAAAAAAAAAACATTGATTAGGAGCATTCTAGAATTGAAACTGAAATAGTTCAAATTGAAAAATATAAAAAAAACTTTGATATAAATTCTAATTAAAATACTTCTGACCAACCTTATTACTCATCGAACACACCAAGTTTGAGTTGCAAAGAGTTTTTCATCCATCGGAACCATCGAAAGCGGAGGCATACGAGGATACTGAGTACCCTCGTATAAATAAACTAAGTAACCTCATACTAAGAGCATTTTTTAATTATCTTCACTTCTGAAATTCCTAGTATTCTTTGTCCTATCCAATGTACGGCTTATGCGGATGACATCAATTTCTTCTCTATTTCCATCAATGAAAAAAATGTACTTCATTACAAATTGCTCATGACGTTATTTACCTTTGGAGCTTAAAGTTCGCAATATTTATTTCAAAAACAAATCAAATGTTTACAAGCACGAATTTTCATTGTAATTACAACTTTGCAAATATTCCGATTACAAATGCAGAGATGCATAAAAAAAAAAAAAAAAAATTTGGGGCGGGGGTGGCTCAGTCGGTGGTGCGCCAGACTCGTAATCTGTAGTTCCCACGTTCGAGTCCCAGCTGGGTCAGCGTTGAGATTTATCTCCACAAAATTCCCCGCCCTGCCCACGGTCAGTAGGGAACACCGATGGGCTTGGAAAGGCCGCCGTCCGTCGGATGGGACGTTAAGCCGTGGCCCCGTGTGCGGGAGAGCCATACCCTGTGCACGTTAAAGAACACGTTGGATGGCCTTGACGGGAGGCTACCATCTGTCTCCCAACAGCTGTTCCAGTGTGTCCCCTCCCCCAACCTTCTCTGAGCCTTCGGGGTCCATGTGACCTGGCCATTTAGCCCATGGTGTGCAAAAAAGTGCCGCTCAGAGGTAAAACAACCCAACCCAACCCATAAAAATTTAGGAGTGTCATTCTGACCACAGCTAACTTTTGGTGGCCACTAAAATAACATTGTTAGAAAGGCTAATCGCATCGTTTTCTTAGTTCTGTAATGTTATAGCAAATGTGACATGGATTCCCTAATTCGCGCATTTCAGACCTTTACTAGAATACGCCTCACCATCAAAAATCTTGAACGCACCCAGAGATGGTTTACAAAAAGGCTTCCTGGATTTTACAACATGCTATATTAAGAATGGTTGGAAAAAGCTCTCTTTTTAATTCCTTGGAGTGGAGAAGACTAATGCTCGATTTAAAAACTTGTTATAAACTTATTCATGGAGTGAGTCATTATAAAGCAGACCCCTCCAATATTCAGCCTTATCGACAGAAGGACAAGAGATCATCTTCTTACGACTGTTATCTCCGCAAAAATTCCCCGCCCTGCCCACGGTCAGTAGGGGACACCGATGGGCTTAGAAAGGCCGCCGTCCGTCGGATGGGACGTTAAGCCGTGGCCCCATGTGCGGGAGAGACAAACCCTGTGCACGTTAAAGAACACTCTGAATGGCCTTGACGGGAGGCTACCATCTGTCTCCCAACAGCTGTTCCAGTGGGTCCCCTCCCCCAACCTTCTCTGAGCCTTCGGGATCCATGTGACCTGGCCATTTAGCCCATGGTGTGCAAAAAAGTGCCGCTCAGAGGTACAACAACCCAACCCTCTTACGACTGATGTGCCTTTTGCTCGAAAAAACAGAAAGTACCATTATTTTGTGTGCCGTGTTGGAAGAGAATGAAACTTCCTTCCAAGCAAGAATTGTCAACTCCCAACCATTGATGTTTTCATCTTTCAGACTGAAAAGATCACCATTTCTCAAGTGTTTTAAACTTTAATATACTTTGCCATGTCCGGTATTAATATACTAATATTTTACTTTCCGATAATTTCTGTAATAATAGTGATAATTCAAAACAGATAAAAAATAGTTCAACATAGTTTATCATAGGTGTTCAGAGATCTAACCCCTGCTGGGCAGCCAACTCCTGATTTTGGCAGTCCACTAAAATTCAGTTAGGGGCCTCCCGATTTAACGAAACCTTTTCATTTAAACATTATAATAATATAATAATAATAATCTTTATTTTATTCCGCCAGTCAGTAGAATATACATTTACATAGCATAATTATCTAATGACAATTAATATATACATGAGAAAAATTGAGAAGTGAAGTAGCTGAGAAATATCAATTGTATCAGAAAAAGTAAATAACAATCATATTAAATATTAATGTTTAATAGGAAAGGCGAAACAAAAAAGGAGAGCATAGGCATAGTAAGCTGACGCTTATTTTTAGTTAATGCTCCCTATTTCCTTTAGTTCAATTATGACAACAGTAAAGTATACAATAATTCAATAGTATAAAAGGTCAAATGGTTATGAGACATATTACACTGATACATAGAAGAAGGTTTCATTGCTTTGTAAGAAGAAACGTTCTACATTTGATTTTAAATAATTTTAAAGATTTTGCATTTTTAACATCATCAGGAAATTCAGACCAAATTTTTACTGCATTGTATTTGATAGATCTCTGCCCAATTGACAATCGACACACAGGTATACTCAGATCCTCTCTATGACGTGTTTCATAATTATGAAAAGTCGAAAGACTGAAAATAGTCTTTAAATCTATCCAATTTAATCAATCTCATTGTAATCGAATACACAAAGTTTCCTGATATCAGTTTGTAATTATTATAGACATTAAGAATTTTAACCTCAGAAAATAAATGTGCCACGGGATCATAATATCTTTTACCAACAATATATCTAACAATTCTTTTCTGAAGACGATATATAGCATTCAGATTACAGTCAAAGATATTACCCCAGACTAAGATTCCATATGTTATATAAGAATAAATGAAAGAGTAGTATAAATTTGTCAAAATTTGTTTGTTAACCAGATGACGTATTTTACCAAATCATACCAATATTCCTTGACAGAGTGATTCTCAGCTGCTTTACGTGAAATGACCAGTTCAGATTTTCATCGATCCATATTCATAAGAATTTATATTCAGGGCATCTCTTTAGCTTAATTTCATTAATCTTCACATCGAAATATTTCTCATCGATATTTTTGTTTTTATTTTTATAAATCATGTATTTGGATTTCTTGACATTTATTAATAAATTGTTATGTCTGCACCATTCAGATATAATATTTAGAGAGTAGTTAACACTGCTAATCAGGCTTGCAGCTTCTTGGTTGAAATCGATAATACTTGTATCATCAGCATATAATAACATCTTTGAATTAATGTGTAACTTTGCTAAGTCGTTAATGTAAAGTAGGAAAAGGATCGGACCAAGAATCGAACCTTGAGGCACACCTCTGAAAATAAAATGTTCATCTGATATACTACCATTTACTTCTACAAGAGCTTTCCTCTGAAATAAGTAGCTTCTTAACCAGTTATTTATTTTACCTCTCAGGCCATAAAATTCAATTTTCTTTAGATTAACAAAATTTCGTGGTTAATACTGTCAAATGCTTTCGTAAAATCAAGATATACAGCTAATCCAATGTGACCTGCATCCAAATGATTGACAATATGCTCATATAAATCTGCAATGGCTGTCTGAGTGTTTTTTTATTTTGAAAACTATATTGTTGTTGTGTGATAATTTTCATATTATCTAGGAATTTAGTAATACGTGTACAAATTAGCTTTTCAAAGATTTTCGAGAAGATTGGCAAAATTGAAATAGGTCTGTAGTTTTCTACATTTTCTTTATCACCTGATTTTATGTATGGGAAGAATTCTGGCAATTTTCAGTTTATCCGGGAATACTTCGTTTATTATTGATAAATTAAATATATAGCACAAAGGTTCTTTTATTGTATGTATAACCTTTTTAATTACATTAATATTTATGTCATCTATACCTGGTGACTTATCAGTTCCTAGATCATTCACTATGTTACTGATCTCTTGAGTAACAATTGGCATGACATAAAATGTCTGATCTATGCACTCAATTCGAATAATCATTAAAAATACGAGTGAAAAAAATCCATTAATTTTATTCCCATTTAGCGTGATTTATTAAAAGGGGTTATAAAAGCTAAGAAATAAAATTTGGGATAATTAGTTCCCTTTTCCAATTCCTGCTGATTGCACGAGACCCAATAGGACCCAATGACATCAACTTCTCTGAAGTCAGCGAATGCACAAGGTCGGTAGCCCCCTAGACTTCTCTTGTAATTTGAAGTTTCACAGGTCAGAGTTCAACAGAGTTTTCACAGGTCAGAGTTCAAACAAAACATCCCTGGGAATGGATTATGACGTCACTAGATGAAGATTGATGATGTTCCTAGTGTGAGCATTTATTGTGTAACAACTGGCACTCATTAAGGCTGAAAAAATGCAAAAAAAAAAAACTGCACTCTATTGTTACTACATTCAAATGCAGCAGGAATTCTTTTCCCGATTTAACAATTCTTTGTTTCAGTAATTAGCACTTGCATGAAATTCGCAGTAATCAGGTCTTTGATAGTAAGGGAATAATGGGGATGATCCTTTACAAATCCCTCTTGCTATCATCAAGAGGAAGAAGAAATGAGAGGATGCAATCGATAAATCGATGCCACTTGATGAAAGAGGTTAGCCATGAGGTTCGACCACGAGACAGAGCATTACTTTTCGGAGGGGATCACATTCGAAAGAGGGAGGCTAAATCGCGTGCTGCACAATCCTCGATTGCAACTGAATGCGAAAAAAATGCCGCCTTATATATCGAGGATTTCGACAGTCACTAATAAAAAAAATTGCACCAATTTTGCGTTTGATTGCACAACGGGATGTTGTAGTGAAACATCTCGGCTAATCCAAGTGATATTTCTTTTCCGTTTCCGTTTTGCACGCGCAAATTCTTTCCGAAATCAAAGCCGCCATTGGCTAGCGTTCTCCTTTTAATCAATGAGCCGAAATCAAGACCTGTTCAATAAACAAAACATCCCCAGGCAAACAAAGTCAATGCACACTCACCAATGGCCAGTTGCCCAGGCAACGGTGCTTCGTTTCCCAGCAATGTCCGTGCGTCCACTTCGGTTACTCTTGCTCGTGCTTCCGGGCACACGACTGAAGCCCGAGCACGCTGGCAGACGCCAGTTGGAGCGAGCAGGCCAGACCTGCTGACGTCACTGCCGCGCCGCCCGCCCTGCCGCGCCATTATCCTCCGGTGTCTTCGTCACGCGATGCGATGCATCGTGTTGGGCAGCCCTCTGTCCGACGGCAGCAGATCCGCTCCGATGGCTGTGGCCATGCTCCAATAGATTCGGACGCTGAGGCTGATGACGTCACAAAGAGAGGTGTTGTGATGACCGCTAGCGCCATCTAGTAGCTCCAGCAATAGCAAGCAGAAGCCGAGATTGTGGCGCGACATTTAGGTGGGCATCCTTTTAAAGGCGGCGAAAGGGCACGGAGATTGAAATCGAACTTCACGCAGGCAGAGAATACTACTCTAATGACCTAACAGATGCCTCTGTTACTCGAAAG
The DNA here is from genome assembly GCA_038380435.1 of Ryuthela nishihirai. Lineage (NCBI taxonomy): Eukaryota > Metazoa > Arthropoda > Arachnida > Araneae > Heptathelidae > Ryuthela > Ryuthela nishihirai. Next base: position 42,695,622 of record JAWZYU010000006.1, read on the forward strand.
CACTGCAATAATATTTCGATTTTTTTTTTCTAGGGGTTCAACAGCAATATAAATATTCTCCGCATCCAACAAATTCAAGTGGGTTGTTCCATTGTTTTACCTCTGAGCTGCTGTTTTACTTCTGAGGGCAGGAGCGGGGGTGGCTCGTAATCTGCAGTTCCCAGGTTCGAGTCCCAGCTAGGTCAGCGTTGAGACTTATCTCCGCGAAATTCCCCGCCCTGCCCACGGTCAGTAGGGGACACCGATGGGCTTGAAAATGCCACCGTCCGTCCGTTGGGACGTTTAGCCGTAGCTCCGTGTGCGGAAGAGCCATACCCTGTGCACGTTAAAGACAGACTGGATGGCATTGACGGGAGGCTCTCATCTGTCTCCTAACAGATGTTCCAGTGGGTCCCCTCCCCCAACCTTCTCTGAGTCTTCGGGGTCCTTGTGACTTGGCCATTTAGATCCCTGTGTGCAAAAAAGTGCCGCTCAGAGGTAAAACAACCCAACCTCTAAGGGCACTTTTTTTGCACATAATGGGCTAATTGGCCAGGTCACAAGGACCCGAGGGCTCAGAGAAGGCTGGTGATAGGGGACCCACTAGACTTGTTTGGAGACAGATGGTAGTCTCCCGTCAAAGCCATTTAAAGTGTTCTTTAAATGTGCAAGGGTAGGGCTATCTCTTCAATACGGAACCACGGCTTTACATCCCATCCAATGGACGCCTGCCTTTCCAAGCTCATCGGTGTCCCCTTTTTGAGCGAGGACAGGATGCGGGTGGAGCGGAGATCAATATTGCCGTTCGCACAGGTTGGACTGGAATCTGATACCCGAATATTAGGAGTCTGAGCGCTACTAACTGAACCAATTCAAGTGGGTAGTGAGTGCTACAGAGGGTTGAGGATTTGGGTTGTTTACCTCTGAGCGACACTTTTTTGCACACCATGGCTAAATGGCCAGGTCACAAGGACCCTGAAGGCTCAGAGAAGGTTGGGGAAGAGGACCCACTGGAACAGCTGTTGGGAGACAGATGGTAGCCTCCCGTCAAAGCCATCCGGTGTGTTCTTTAACGTATACAGGTTATGGCTCTCCCGCACACGGGGCCACGTCTTAACGTCCCATCCGACGGACGGCGGCCTTTCCAAGCTATCGGTGTTCCCTACTGGGACACCGCAGTGGGCAGGGCGGGGAGTTTTGAGGAGATAAATCTCAACACTGGCCCAGCTGAGACTCGAAACTGAGAACTGCAGATTACGATCTGGTGCGCTACCGACTGAGCTAGCCTCGCCCCTAGAGAGCTGAGGAGAGTCCATTGTTAAACCAGAAGAGATTTAACGTATTGAAAAATTGTTTAATTTCTATCACAATGTTGGTTGCAAAAACACGCTGTGGCTCAAATGTTAAGGAACAAATGCAAAATTCGGCATAACTTGTGCAGTAATTGATAATAAATAGCAAAAGTGGATGTTTTTAAATAGAAAATGACGCTGAGTTGAAATCTGCATAAGAAATTTGCATTAACACAATCGCGGATGCGGAAGAGGCCGGTATAAAAAGCACCTAACTTGCACGTGAGCTTCAGTTCGTGTTCAAACCTTGATGTACGACACGTCCGAAAATAGCCAACAGTTAGATAATGGCGGGAAGAAATTTTTCGAGGGGAGAAATGAGGGGACGAGCAATGGGGAAGCTCGAGGCTCGACAACATCAGTATGAGGAAGTCCGATGCTAAAAGGGAATCGTAGCGCTGTAAGCAGCCTTTGGAATCGTTTTCGAACAAGCCAAACAATCGCAGAAGTTGGGTTGGGTTGTTTCACCTCTGAGCGGTACTTTTTTGCACACCATGGGCTAAATGGCCAGGTCACATGGACCCCGAAGGCTCAGAGAAGGTTGGGGGAGGGGACACACTGGAACAGCTGTTGGGAGACAGATCGTAGCCTCCCGTCAAGGCCATCCAGCGTGTTCTTTAACGTGCACGGGGTATGGCTCTCCCGCACACGGGGCCACGGCTTAACGTCCTATCCGACGGACGGCGGTCTTTCCAAGCCCATCGGTGTCCCCTACTGACCGTGGGCAGGGCGGGGAATTTTGCGGAGATAAATCTCAACGCTGACGCAGTTGGGACTCGAACCTGGGAACTACAGATTATGAGCCTGGCGCGCTATCGACTAAGCCACCCCCCCCCCCGCCCCCAATCGCAGAAGACCTGTTCCTGGATATCCAAAGAACATATCTCCTACGGATGAGCGTTACCTGTTATTAAATGCAAAGACTCCATAGAACCCATAAAGCTCGCTTTCGATCTTGCTGCATCCATGAGACGGGCTGTATCCTAGCAAACTGTGTCCAGAAAACTTCATGCAAGTCATCTTTATGAAAGACGACTAGTTATGCGTCAATTGATTATATTGACGTCCTGCCAGCAAAGAGCCCCATTGAATCGGTCTCGACAACATTGCAACTCGACTCAATGTCAATGCTGCAATGGGTTCATCGATGAATTCCGATTTACTCTGCAAACCGATTCCCGTTAAAAAATTGGTCTGGAGACAGCCTCGAACCAGATATCATCCCATTAATATCTGGGGAAGAGACTGTTTTAGAGCTACGATGTGGTTGCACAGGGGTCTTCTCAGGACGGATTATAAGAGCTGTAAGGTATCTCAGGGAGATCCTCGAACCTTATTGCTCGTCCATTTCTCGCAGCAATGGGTCCTCATTCCGTGTTAATGGACGATGACACTCGCCCTTACAGAGCTCGATTGGTCGATCAACACATTGAGAGTGAAATGATAAGCCGTATGACCTAAATCCAACAGAAATGTTTGGGACCTCTGGGACGATGCATCGCTGGTCGCAATCCACCTCCCTAGGACGATGCATCTCCAGTCACAATCCGCCTCCTAGGACTTCCTAGGACGACGCATCGCCAGTCACAATCCACCTCTCAGGACTTCCTAGGACGACGCATCGCCAGTCACAATTCACCTCCCAGGACTTCCTAGGATGACGCATCGCCAGTCACAATCCACCTCCCAGGACTTCCTAGGACGACGCATCGCCAGTCACAATCCACCTCCCAGGACTTCCTAGGACGACGCATCGCCAGTCACAATCCACCTCCCAGGACTTCCTAGGACGATGCATCGCCAGTCACAATCCACCTCCCTGGACTTCCTAGGATGACGCATCGCCAGTCACAATCCACCTCCCAGGACTTCCTAGGACGACGCATCGCCAGTCACAATCCACCTCCCAGGACTTCCTAGTACGACGCATCGCCAGTCACAATCCACCTCCCTGGACTTCCTAGGACGATGCATCGCCAGTCACAATCCACCTCCCAGGACTTCCTAGGACGACGCATTGCCAGTCACAATCCACCTCCCAGGACTTCCTAGGACGACGCATCGCCAGTCACAATCCACCTCCCAGGACTTCCTAGGACGACGCATCGCCAGTCACAATCCACCTACCAGGACTTCCTAGGACGACGCATCGCCAGTCACAACCCACCTACCAGGACTTCCTAGGACGATGCATCGCCAGTCACAACCCACCTACCAAGACTTCCTAGGACGACGCATCGCCAGTCACAATCCACCTCCCAGGATTTCCTAGGACGACGCATCGCCAGTCACAATCCACCTCCCAGAACTTCCTAGGACGACGCATCGCCAGTCACAATCCACCTCCCAGAACTTCCTAGGACGACGCATCGCCAGTCACAACCCACCTACCAGAACTTCCTAGGACGACGCATCGCCAGTCACAACCCACCTACCAGGACCCTCCAGGATCTTCCACTTGTTCATTTATGCCATTCATGTATGAATATACATGAATGGCAATTACTCCCTCAAACCCTCAATGACAGCTGATTTGCATCACGACGAGTCATTCTGCAGCGATACAGACCACATAATAAGATATTGTGTAGCCTGTATTGCTGCACGAGGTGATCACACACCATATTGAAAGTCATTGATAACACACCTTTCATCATCGTCGTCGTCGTCGTCGTCGTCATCATCATCATCATCATCATCATCATCATCATCATCATCATCATCATCATCATCATCATCATCATCATCAAGCAGCCATGGGCTACGGAGGTCCAGCCAGACCGTGCAATGCTAACAAGGTCCTGTTTGACATTGTCTGCCCATCGCATGGGCATTTATGAATGACTTTATACACAGGAAATTCTATTAAAATGCTACTAGTATTACATTTATGGATGACTTCATACATCATCATTATCATCATCCTCAAGCAGCCATGGGCTACGGAGGTCCAACCAGACAATGACATTTAGTTCTCCAAACATGTCTGTCCTGAGCTACATCTGCTGCATCTGGCCACTGCACACCAATTCTAACAAGGTCCTGTTTGACATTGTCTGCCCACCGAATCCTAGGTATCCCCCTCTTTCTGATGCCTTTAGGCACACTGTTCATAACCCTATTCGCAAATGTATAATTATTCATACGGGCAACATGGCCAAACCAACGGAGTCTCTCTCTGCACAATATGCTGCTTAAAGGAGGTTGCAGACTCCTTTGCCTAACCTCATCATTAGTTACAAAGTTGAACCACCTAATACCAAAGATACTGCGTAAGCATCTGGAATCAAAAGCATCTAGTTTCCTGTTATTTGTTTACAAAGAGTCCAAGTTTCACTACCATAACCAACCCTAGAAAGAACCAAACTCTTATATAGTCTAATTTTAGTATACGCCTATTTCTCCCTACTCACCATAGATTCTTAAGAGTCCCGGCAGCAATCCCTATTCGTCTGTTAATCTCATGCCGCACATCACCATTATCTGTTACATACCTCCCAAGATAATTAAACTGTGACACCTGCTCAAGATTGCAACCATTCAGATTAACTGAATCACAGCCTGCCTGACCAATTTTCATCACCTTAGTTTTCTCTCTGTTTATAACCAAACCTACTCTACTACCAGTCTTATCAACAGCTCGAATGAAAGAGTTCATCTCATCAACATCATTTGCCAAAAGGGCTAAATCATCAGCATAATCTAAATCAGTAATTTTCGTATCTCCAGTCCTTGAAGTGAATTTCGCATAACATAATCAATAACCAAGCTAAAGAGAAAAGGAGACAAAATGCACCCTTGTCAAACACCAGAAGTAATGCTAAACCAATTGCTACAAGCCTTACCAACTCTCACACACGACTCAGTGTTATTATAGAGAGCTTTCATTATGTTAACTAACTTGTCAGGTATACCATATGATCTGACAATCAACCGCAAATTATGACGATCAACAGAGTCGAAATCCTTTTTGAAATCAACAAAGCTAGCAACCAAAGGTTTCTGAAACTCTAAACATTTCTCAACAATCTGCCTCAGTGAAAATATCTGATCCACACATCCCCTACCACTTCTGAATCCCCATTACTCATCACACAATTGCCTGTCAACCAGATTCTTAATTCTATTAAGCACAATCATGGAAAGAACTTTACCTGGAACAGAGAGTAGGCTGATACCCCTATAGTTATCACAAGAACTGCGATCACCTTTTTTGAAAATAGGGATAACAATAGCTCTGGTAAAATCCTTAGGAACCATGCCTTTATCATAAAAAATATTCAAAATTTCAGTCAACCATGTGATAACAGAGACATTCCGAGCTCTAAGAATTTCACTAGTAATTTCATCTACTCCTGGGAATTTATGCACTTTTAATTTAGAAATGGCCAAAATGACTTCAGAATCTGATAATGGACCAACATTAAAGCCAGTAATGCATCTTTCATCATTACAAATAATGGGAGTAGAACTAACTACATTGTTTAGAACATCACTGAAAGCCGAAAGCGGAGCAAATGCAACTTTCTTCAATCAGGTGAACGCTTCAGGCAGGGATGTCCAGTAGTTGAAGATGGCAGCTGACTTGTCCAAACAGATTCCTTTAAGAGTTTTCCGCAGTTCTACAAATTTTACCGTCCATAACTCTGATGCCTTGAATTCGATGTGTTGCATTTCAAAATTGTCAACATCCATCCACTAGAAAAGATATAGGTCAAATGGGATGGTAGTAAGATCAATTAACTGGGGTTTGATGAGTTAGGAAAATATGGGCCAATGAATTTGGAAGTTTTGATCTCATTTAGCAAACTCTCCTTTGAGCGCTTCAACGTATTTCTGAAGCTCATCTCTGTTGACAGTGGGGCGGGGGTGGCTCAGTCGGTAGTGCGCCAGGCTCGTAATCTGTAGTTCCCAGGTTCGAGTCCCAGCTGGGTCAGCGTTGAGATTTATCTCCGCAAAATTCCCCGCCCTGCCCACGGTCAGTAGGGGACACCGATGGGCTTGGAAAGGCCGCCGTCCGTCGGATGGGACGTTAAGCCGTGGTCCCGTGTGCGGGAGAGCCATACCCTGTGCACGTTAAAGAACACGCTGGATGGCCTTGACGGGAGGCTACCATCTGTCTCACAACAGCTGTTCCAGTGGGTCCCCTCCCCAACCTTCTCTGAGCCTTCGGGGTCCATGAGACCTGGCCATTTAGCCCATAGTGTGCAAAAAAGTGCCGCTCAGAGGTAAAACAACCCAACCATGTTGACAGTAAATCGATTTGAATGAGCCTTTACGTTTGGAAAGTACTTGTATGTGTTAGTGGTAATATCACGGCAAAACATGTCTAATTTTGACGCAAATCCTTTCCAGTGCTCAAAAAGATTTAGTACTGTTTGACCCTGCCTTTGTAAACGCAAGTTTAATTCATTCAGATGTGTAGTTGCCAGCCAGAAACATCAGCTTGCACAGCCAGTCCTCGTCATTCAATTCCGGGAAATGTTCTTTTTCATCAAGAAACACGTTGATTGCTTCTAGACGTGATACAAATCTGTTCAAAACATTATCTCGACTAAGCCAACGGACATTGCTGTACAGCGGGAGGTCCGCACATGCGCTCTCCATTTCTTGTAGAAGAGACTTGAATTGCCTGTGGGTCAATGAAAGAGTGCGAAACTATGAAGTTAACTCTCTTGACAACAGTTTCCATTACAGAGTTCAAGCACAATGACGAAATCTTCGCAAACAAACTCTCCTGGTGTATAATGCAATGGAAGCTCAATACTTGACGTCCAATATGATCCTCAAGAAGTTCAACAAATCCCTTCTTTTTCCCGACCATTGCAGGGTCGGCATCAGTAGTAACACAGAATATTTTATTCATGTTAACGTTCTATTTTTCGAAATAGCTTACGAATGCAGTTATAATGTCCTCTCCCTTGGCTGTACCATCAAGAGGTATCAAGCAGCACAGTTCTTCATCAATACGATCGTTGTCACAATATCGCCCAACTATAGCTAGGCGCACCACGTCATTCACATCGACACTTTCGTCAAGAGCGACACTAAATACAACAGCTTGTTGTAATCCGGTTGTTTGCTTTTTCGTTACATTTTCAGTCATATCAGTTATGCGCCTCTCGATTGATCTCGCAGAAGCCGGTATTTCTCGAATCCGAGAAAGTATTCTTTCTTTATTTGGTAAATCACTAAACAAAATTCCAGCACTGCTCAAAAACGTTTCCTTGATGTATTCTCCATCTGTGAAAGGGTTGCTCTTCGAAGCCACACACTGAGCAGTTTTGTAACTACATTCGGTACACGACACTTTCACAACATAAAGCACAAACAGCACGAAACTTTTGCTCTATGAATCCATATTCGTTTGTCCAAAAGTCTTGAAATGAGCGTATATCAAGTTTTTGCTTTTTTTGAGTCATTTTAACGGCACCGTATTACTTAATAACACCATCTTTTGTGCTACGGTCAACGGACCGTACTGGCATGAGTGTGCGACAGCCAAAAGAACTATAGAGGTGGGGGTTGGGTTGGGCTGTTTTACCTCTGAGCGGCACTTTTTTGCACACCATGGGCTAAATGGCCAGGTCACATGGACCCCGAAGGCTCAGAGAAGGTTGGGGGAGGGGACCCACTGGAACAGCTGTTGGGAGACAGATGGTAGCCTCCCGTCAAGGCCATCCAGCGTGTTCTTTAACGTGCACAGGGTATGGCTCTCCCGCACACGGGGCCACGGCTTAACGTCCCATCCGACGGACGGCGGCCTTTCCAAGCCCATCGGTGTCCCCTACTGACCGTGGGCAGGGCGGAGAATTTTGCGGAGATAAATCTCAACGCTGACCTACCAGCTGGGACTCGAACTTGGGAACTACAGATTACGAGCCTGGCGCGCAACCAACTGAGCCACCCCCGCCCCATAGAGGTGGGGGTGGGGGGTCGGAAGAGAGGGGGAACGGAAGTGGAACTTCGTCAGGGTTAGTCTTGTTTGCTCCCCAACTCACTCAATTTGCATCAGATAGCACATTCTTACCTCCAATGCCTAACAACTTTCGTTTTGAAAGGATGTAAAAACAGGAATAGCTTTAAAAGAATTATAATGCTTCTATTTAATTAAAAATTTAATTTTCTTTATGAGATCATATACTGTATTTCAATTCACTCAGCGTGTCACTGAAAATCGTTCCACGTGCCACGCTTGGCACGCGTGCCGTAGATTGCCGACGCCTGGTCTAGCGCATGATCTGGATGGAGGAAACGCGTCAGCTAATTCCAACCTAATTTTATAGATTGATGATAGATATCAGAAAGGCGAGCTCTTGGAACCTGAATCGCTAAAAGGAAAAGAAAGCAGTGAAACATTTTCTGTTTTCACTTGTCCCAGCTATCTACAGTAAGCTTGTAGGACCAGCTGTATCTCTTGTTTGTCCGTACAGGTAAACCCCAATTTACCAATGGAATGCTTACCACGAAATGGGTACGTAAATCGATTTTTCCCGTAGGAAATAATGTTAAATCAGTTAATGTATTCTTCAGTGAAAAAAATAAAGACCTCGAAATCGTTACCAAACAAAAATTTAGTTACAGTCGCTCAAATAAATATCCGAACACTATGGTTGATTACAGATTTCAGAAAAAATATCTGGCAACGATTTTTTTTTTAGAAATTAGCGATCTGACAACCCTCGTGTCACGTGACACGAGGGTTGCCAGATCGCTAATTTCTAAAAAAATTCGTTGCCAGATATTTTTTCTGAATTCTGTAATCAACCATGGTGTTCGGATACTTTTTTGAGCGATTGTTGGTGGTCATATTATTTTGATACTAGATCGTGTGGGCTCACTCACGGAAATATTGAGCGTGTGCAGTTACCGTTCACAGCAAACTGGAGCGTGTGCAGTAACTGCACACGCTCCAGTTTGCTGTGAACGGTAACTGGAACGTGTACAGTTGCTGTACACGCTCCAGATATTTTTCCTGAATTCTGTAATCATGTGACAACGAAGGGTGCCAGATCACTAATTTCTAAAAAAAATCGTTGCCAGATTTTTTTCTGAATTCTGTAATCAACCATGGTGTTCGGATATTTTTTTGAACGACTGTACATTCTGAAGAGCAATCCTGAGAATGTTTATCAGTTTCGAAGAACAACTATTAATTTAACCTAAAATGGGTTTTCAAACTTCAGTAGTAGTCAGAATGGCTCAACTTCATACAGCTGCTTACGGTTATGATAATTTCAGGAAATAAGCGCAATCTCGGAATCTGAGAATGCACATAATGCACCCAATGTTCCTATTGGTGACAGTGAATCAGCCTTACCTATCAAAATGCTTCTTTGCTGAGCTAGAAAGACACACAGATTCCGTAAAACATTCCATTAATCGTTTAAATGTGACGTAGGCAATTAGTAAATAAGCCAACTCTTAGGCGTCTCACGTTTAGGAATAAAAAAAGTTAAATATTGACAAAAAAACAAAACAAAAGCATAGCTAAAAATATTAGTTCATATATACAGCGACGGATTAACGAGGTTTTTTTTTAAATTTAGTTCAGTAAATTTAATTGTTTAAGGATGTTGAACAAAAAGGCAAATATCTAAAGAAATTCTTTTTAGAATTTAACGAAAGTTTCAGAGGATATTTAATATCACATATATGAATATTTACATTTTCCATTGCAAAAAGTGTCCGGACACTTTTATGTTAACTGAACGAATAGCCACATTCAAATCTACTTAACTTTGAAAATACGCTTTTTTATGGAAAAAAAGCCACTAGACATCAATTGAAGATCTCGGTCAGAGCTCTCTAAATCTCTATTTTCTATAATATTCATCTAATATTTAAAGAATTATGGAAGCTATAATATTTAACAACAGATGTTATCATACACCACAATTCCAAAACATTTCCCCCCCAAATTGATGAAAACTTTTAAAATTTTTACACAAAATTCAAATATCGCATTTATATTGCGAACAACTTGTAATAACAGTTGTGATTTAACTTTTTGAAATAAATATTTAAAACTAGCAAAAGTTTCATTTAAATGTTTCAGCTTCCATAACTCTTTAAATATTAGATTAATATTATAGAAAATACAGATTTAGAGAGCTCTGACAGAGATTTTCAATTTATGTCTAGTGACTTTTTTCGTAAAAAGCTTATTTTCAAAGTTAGGTAGATTTGAATGTGGCTATTCGTTCACCTAACAAGAAAGTGTCCGGACACTTTGTACAATATAGTGTATGTATATATGACTGTGAGTGATTGATTGACAGGGGATCACGCTAATTCTGACTATGAAGCAGAAACGGTAGGGCTCGGAATATTTTCACCAAGGGGTAATCGGTGTCGTAGATCTCGAAAAAAAAATCCGATATTTGACCTAAAACGTGTTCTTGGAGGTCAATTGGAGGTCACTTAGAGGTCAAACCATGATCTACGAGAACTAGAAACGGGAAAAGTGGTGTCTGAGGGTATTTTGGGTTGCAGATGTCGGAAACGTTACGAAACTTCGAATCAGGAGGGTCCTTTGAGGTCATACGTCAAAATTAGATCTATCCGTGTTAGAGAGCTGAAAGTTGGTTCCTAGGGGTGTTTTGAGTCGTAGATCTCAGAAATAATTCCATATTTTGAATCAGATAGGTCCATCAAGGTTAAATGTGAAATTTTGATATGCTGGCGCTGGAGGGCTAAAAATTGCTGATACGGATATTTCAAACTGTAGAACTCAGAAATAAGAGGAATTTTCAGATCTGGTATTGCGTTGAAGGTCAATTAGAGGTCGGAGTGACAGGCTAGAATCAAGAAGTGCCAAAGACACCGTTTGATTTCTAGTAAATAATATATCGGAATGCTTGTTCCTTTTATAGAATTAAATTTCAAATCAAAGAATATATACACAGCTTGCAGAACGATCTCTGACGCTTCCAAAAAGGTTATCCAACAACGCAGAGGGCAGGAAATCCCACTTTTCTATTAAGAGTATTTCTCAGATCATGAAGGGTTCTCAGAGGGGGATGATGACTTCCAACTCGGCTTCCCATAACATCCCATGTATGTGCAATGAATTGGGTGGTTTTACCTCTGAGCGGCACGTTTTTTACACACAATGGGCTAAATGGCAAGGTCACATGGACCCCGAAGTCTCAGAGAAGGTTGGGGGAGGGGGACCTATTGGACAGCTGTTAGGAAACAGATGGTAGCCTCCCGTCAAGGCCATCTAGCGTGTTCTTTAACGTACACAGGGTATGGCTCTCCCGCACACAGGGCCACGGCTTAACGTCCCATCCGACGGACGGCGGTCTTTCCAAGCCCATCGGTGTCCCCTACTGACCGTGGGCAGGGCGTGGAATTTTGCGGAAATAAATCTCAATGCTGGCCCAGCTGGGGCTCGAACTTGAAAAACTGCAGATTACGAGCCTGGCGCGCTACCGACTGAAGAATCCCCGCATCTTACTCTTCGGGTGATTTTTAAGAGCTCTTTTAGGGGATTTAAATGGTTTGTTTGGACAAAGTTTATGCAGTGCTAATGCTGCGAAATTAGTAAAAGTATACCAATGTTTATGCACAGATATAGTAAGCATTCAGGCCGCTGGACAAGTTACATTTTTGGTACCAGCTGAGCGACATTAGAGTGGGTTTTGGTTGTAGCATATGAAGGCAAATCGATGCAACAGTTACAGCAAATCGATATTGTTGGGGACAACGCTGGATGACTGCAAACGATTTAAGTTTGAATCGACTCTTAATGATATATTATTGTTCGTTCTAACTAGACATATACACTATGTTGAAAAAGTGTCCGGACACGTCCATGTTATGTGAATGGAAAGCCACTTTCAAAGCTCCCTAACATTGAAAATAAACCTTTTACGCAGAAACTGTTATTGGCGATAAATTGCAGATGTCACTCAAATCTCTCTAAATATATTTCCCGCAATATTCGTTTAATATTTAAAGAATGAATGGAAGCTGAAGCATTTATCTTCAACTTTTGACACTTGTGAAAAAACATTTCAATAGATAAAACACAACTCTTGTAACAATTTGTTCACTAACATAAATTAAATATCTGAAATTTGGATGAAATTTTTAAAGATTTCATCAATTTGGAGGCAATGTGACAGTGTCGTCTGCTGTTAAATGATCCCGCTTCAAAGACTTTTTGAATATTGATCGAAGATTGTTGAAAATTGACACTGTCACATTCCATCCAATTTGATGAAATCTTGAAAAATCATCATGCAATCTTCAGATATTTAATTTATGTTAGTGAACAAATTGTTACAAGAGTTGTGTTTTATCTATTGAAATGTTTTTTCACAAGTGTCAAAAGTTGAAGATAAATGCTTCAGCTTCCATTCATTCTTTAAATATTAAACGAATATTGCGGGAAATATATTTAGAGAGATTTGAGTGACATCTGCAATTTATCGCCAATAACAGTTTCTGCGTAAAAGGTTTATTTTCAATGTTAGGGAGCTTTGAAAGTGGCTTTCCATTCACATAACATGGACGTGTCCGGACACTTTTTTCAACATAGTGTATTTCTGGAAAATTTACAACGTCACTATATACATCGAAGAGCCAAAACGTGCAACTGCAGGTAAACGACAGCGCGTGTGAAGGTCATTATATGCTATAAATAACACCTGATACCGAGCTCTTTTAATCAGTGTTATTCTTGTTCTTCAGATGGGAAAGGCAGCGGACTTAAGTGAGTTTGACAAAGGTCAAATTGTAATGGCCAGACGACTGGGTCAGAGCATTTCCGAGACGGCAAGGCTTATGGGGTGCTCACAGTCAGCCGTCATTAATACCTTCGAAAATTGGTCCGAGGAGGTAAAAACCACAAACTGCCGGCAAGGTGTGGGCCAACCACGGATCATCGATCCGAGAAGTGAGCGAAGGCTATCCCGTATGTTACGGGCCAAACAGAAGGGATACTGTGGCACAACTCACCCTTAATTTGAATGCTGGTGACGGGAGTAATGTGTCACAACACACAGTACATCGAACCTGTTGAAAATGGTGCTACGTAGCTGTAGGCGCTCCGAGTGCCCATGCTAACCTCGGTTCACTGTCGAAAGCGACTATAATGGGCACACGAGCATCAAAACTGGACCTTGAATGATTGGAAGAAGGTCGTCTGGTCCAATGAATCTCATTTCCTGTTGCACCATGTGGACAGCAGAGTACATGAACATTGTTTACCAGGGGAAGTGTTGACACCAGGATGCACCGTGGGACGAAAACAAGCCAGTGGAGGAAGTGTAATGCTTTGGGAAATGTTCTGCTGGAAAACCTGGGTCCAGTCATTCACGTGCAGGAAACAATGACGTCTACCACCTACCTAAACATCATTGCAGACCAGGTACATCCTTTCATGGCAATGGTATATCCCTCTAGTAGTGCCTTCTTTCAGCACGATAATACGCCATGCCACACTGCCCAGATTGTTCGAAAATGGTTTGCGGAACATGAGGAAGACTTCCAGATATTGCCCTAGCCTCCAAATTCCTCAGACATCAATCCAATCGTGCATATGTGGTTTGTGTTGGAACACAATATCCCATCAGCAGAGCTCAACCACGTACCTTACAAGAGTTAAAGGCTCTGCTGGTAACATGTTGGTACCAGATACCACAAGACACCTTTAGAAATCTTGTAGCGTCCATGCTCCGCCGGGTAAGAACTATTTTGGCGGCACGTTGAGAACCAACATCATATTGGTCAGGTGGTCATAATGATTTTGCACTTTGGTGTAACTTTTCGTCTAATTTAAAGAGATGTGTCTAGGATCAAAGCATAATAGAGACTGCTGTTATATGTACCAACTTCATTAATCTTTAAAGATTTGAATCAGAACCTCAATTTATTTCCAGAAACAATTTTTCCTATAAAGGTTATTTTTAAAGTTATTGCTTTGAATAGGGCTTTTCATTCAGATAACATGGTTGGGTTGGGTTGTTTTACCTCCGAGCGGCACTTTTTTGCACCCCATGGGCTAAATGGCCAGGTCACATGGACCCCGAAGGCTCAGAGAAGGTTGGGGGAGGGGACCCACTGGAACTGCTGTTGGAAGACAGATGGTAGTCTCCCGTCAAGCGCATCCAGCGTGTTCTTTAACGTGCACAGGGTATGGCTCTCCCGCAAACGGCGCCACGGCTTAACGTCCCATCCGACGGATGGCGGCCTTTCCAAGCCCATCGGTGTCCCCTACTGATCGTGGGCAGGGCGGGGATTTTTTGCGGAGTAAATCTCAACGCTGACTCAGCTGGGACTCGAACCTGGAAACTACAGATTACGAGCCTGGAGCGCTATCGACTGAGCCACCCCCGCCCCAGATAACATGGAATCCTCCAAATACTTGTTCAGTAAATGCAGCTTAAATATACACCGAAGAGCCAAAAAATCATCTGTAGGAAATGTGACAAGAGGCTGCCATCTGTAGACCTGAGGACAGGCCACCGTCTGTAGGAGATTTGACGAGAGGCTGCCATCTGTAGGAGATGTGACGAGAGGATGTCATCTGTAGGAGAAGTGACGAGAGGCTGCCATCCGTAGGAGATGTGACAAGAGGCTGCCATCTGTAGGAGATGTGATGAGAGGATGCCATCTGTAGATCTGATGCGAGGCTGCCATCTGTAGGAGATATGATGAGGGGATGCCATCTGTAGATATGACGCGAGGCTGTCTTCTGTAGGAGACCTGACGAGAGGATGACAAATGTAGATCTGACGCAAGGCTGCCGTCTGCAGATCTGACGTGAGGCTGTCATCTGTAGGAGATCTGATCAGAGGATACCATCTGTAGATCTGCCACGAGGCTGCCATCTGCAGATCTGACGTGAGGCTGTCATCTGTAGGAGATCTGACGAGAGGATGATATCTGTAGGAGATCTGATGAGAGGCTGTCATCTGTAGTAGATCTGATGCGAGGCTGTCATCTGCAGGAGATCAGATGACAGGATGCCATCTGTAGATCTGACATGAGGCTGCCATCTGTAGAAGATCTGATGCGAGGCTATCATCTGCAGGAGATCTGACGAGAGGATGCTATCTGTAGATCTGATGCGAGGCTGCCATCTGCAGATCTGACGCGAGGCTGACATCTGTAGGAGATCTGACGAGAGAATGCCATCTGTAGATCTGACACAAGGCTGCCATCTGCAGGAGATCAAACGAGAGGCTGTCATCTGTAGTAGATCTGATGCGAGGCTGCCATCTGTAGAAGACCTGACGTGAGGCTATCATCTATAGGTGATCTGATGAGAGGATGCCATCTGCAGAACTGACGCGAAACTGCCATCTGTAGAAAATCTGATGGGAGGCTCTCATCTGTAGGAGATCTGACGAGTGGATGCTCTCTGTAGATCTGATGCGAGGCTGCCATCTGTAGCAGATCTGATGCGAGGCTGTCACCTGCAGGAGATCTGATGAGAGGATGCCATCTCTAGCAGATCTAACGCGAAGTGTCATCTGTAGGAGATCCGACGAGAATTTCCTTCTATAGAACTGATGCAAGGCTGCCATCTGTAGGAGATCTGACGAGAGGCTGTCATCTGTAGGAGATATGACGTGAGGCTGCCACCTGTAGCAGATCTGACGCGATGCTGTCATCTGTAGGAGATCTGACGCGAGGCTGTCATCTGTAGGAGATCTGACGCGAGGCTGTCATCTGCAGGAAATCTGATGAGAGGATGCCATCTGTAGATCACACATGAGGATGCCATCTGTAGAGAATCTGAGAGGCTGTCATCTGTACTAGATCTGACGCGAGGCTGCCATCTGCAGCACATCATACACGAGGCTGTCATCTGTAGGAGATCTGATGAGAGGATGCCATCTGTGCATCTGACGCAAGGCTGCCATCTGTAGGAGATCTGACGAGAGGCCGTCATCTTTACTAGATCTGACGTGAGGCTGCCATCTGTAGCAGAACTGACGCGAGGCTGTCATCTGTAGGAGATCTGACGAGAGGATGCCATCTATAGATCTGACATGAGGTTGCCATCTGTAGCAGATCTGAGGCGAGGCTGTCATCTGTAAGAGATCTGACGCGAGGATGCCATCTGTAGCAGATCTCACGCAAGGCTGTCATCTGTAGGAGATCTGATGAGAGGATGCCATCTGTAGATCTGACACGAGGTTGCCATCAGTAGAGATCTGACGTGAGGCTGCCATCTGTAGCAGCTCTGACGCGAGGCTGTCATCTGTAGGAGACCTGATGAGAGGATGCCACCTGTAGATCTGATGCAAGGCTGCCATGTGTAGGAGATCTGACGAGAGGCTGTCATCTGTAGCAGATCTGACGCGAGGTGTCATCTGTAGAAGATCTGACGAGAGGCTGTCATCTGTAGTAGATCTGACGTGAGGCTACATCTGTAGCAGGTCTGACATGAGGCTGTCATCTTTAGGAGATCTGACGAGAGGGTGCCATCTGTAGATCTGACACGAGGACCATCAGATCTGCAGCAAATCTGATAGGAGGCTGTCATCTGTAGGAGATCTCATTAGAGGATGACATCTGTAGCAGCTCTGACGTGAGCTGTCATCTGTAGGAGACCTGATGAGAGGATGCCATCTGTAGATCTGATGCATGGCTGCCATGTGTAAAAGATCTGACGAGAGGCTGTCAGCTGTAGTAGATCTGACGAGAGGCTGCTATCTGTAGGAGACCTGATGAGAGGATGCCATCTGTAGCTCTGATGCAAGGCTGCCATGTATAGGAGATCTGACGAGAGGCTGCCATCTGTAGCAGATCTGACGCGAGGTGTCATCTGTAGGAGATCTGACGAGAGGCTGTCATCTGTAGTAGATCTGACGTGAGGCTACATCTGTAGCAGGTCTGACGTGAGGCTGTCATCTTTAGGAGATATGACGCGAGGCTACCATCTGT
This sequence comes from Ryuthela nishihirai, assembly GCA_038380435.1. Lineage (NCBI taxonomy): Eukaryota > Metazoa > Arthropoda > Arachnida > Araneae > Heptathelidae > Ryuthela > Ryuthela nishihirai. The sequence goes on from JAWZYU010000006.1 coordinate 42,712,859, forward strand.
AGGAGATTTGACGTGATGCTGTCATCTGTAGGAGATCTGACGCGAGGTTGTCATCTGCAGGAGATCTGAAGACAGGGTGCCATCTGTAGATCTGACATGAGGATGCCATCTATAGAGGATCTGAGAGGCTGTCATCTGTACTAGATCTGATGCGAGGCTGCCATCTGCAGCAGATCATACGCGAGGCTGTCATCTGTAGGAGATCTGACGAGAGGATGCCATCTGTAGATCTGATGCAAGGCTGCCATCTGTAGGAGATCTGATGAGAGGCTGTCATCTTTACTAGATCTGACGTGAGGCTGCCATCTGTAGCAGAACTGACGTGAGGTTGTCAGCTGTAGGAGATTTGACGAGAGGATGCCATCTGTAGATCTGACATGAGGATGCCATCTGTAGCAGATCTGATGCGAGGCTGTCATCTCTAGGAGATCTGATGCGAGGCTACCATCTGTAGCAGATCAGATGCGAGGCTGTCATCTGTAGGAGATCTGACGAGAGGATGCCATCTGTAGATCTGACACGAGGTTGACATCTTTAGAAGATCTGACGTGAGGCTCTCATCTGTACGAGATCTGAACACGAGGCTGCCATCTGTAGCAGATCTAACACGAGGCTGACATCTGTAGGAGACCTGATGAGAGGATGTCATCTGTAGCAGATCAGACGCGAGGCTGTCATCTGTAGGAGATCTGACGAGAGGATGCCATCTGTAGATCTGACACGAGGTTGCCATCTGTAGAGAATCTGACGTGAGGCTGTCATCTGTACGAGATCTGACAGGAGGCTGCCATCTGTAGCAAATCGGACACGAGGCTGACATCTGTAGGAGACCTGATGAGAGGATGCCATCTGTAGTAGATCTGACTCGAGGCTGCCATCTGTAGGAGACCTGTTGAGAGGCTGCTATCTGTAGATCTGATGCAAAGCTGACATTTGTAGGAGATCTGACAAGAGGCTATCATCTGTAGTAGATCTGACGCGAGGCTGCCATCTGTAGGAGACTTGTTGAGAGGATGCCATCTGTAGATCTGATGCAAAGCTGCCATGTGTAACAGATCTGACTTGAGGCTGCCATCTGTAGAAGATCTGATGGGAGGCTGTCATCTGTAGGAGATCTGACGAGAGGATGCCATTTGTAGATCTGACGCGAGGCTTTCGTCTGTAGGAGATCTGATGAGAGGCTGCAATCTTTACTAGATCTGACGCGAGGCTGCCATCTGCAGCAGATCTGATGAGAGGCTGTTATCTGTACTAGATCTGATGCGAGGCTGCCATCTGCAGCAGATCATACACGAGGCTGTCATCTGTAGGAGATCTGACGAGAGGATGCCATCTGTAGATCTGACCCAAGACTGCCATCTGTAGGAGATATGACGCAAGGCTGCCATCTGTAGCAGATCTGACGCGATACTGTCATCTGTAGGAGATCTGACGAGAGGATGCCATCTGTAGATCTGGCGCGAGGCTGTCATCTGTAGGAGATCTGACGAGAGGATGCCATCTGTAGATCTGACACGAAGTTGCCATCTGTAGAGGATCTGACGTGAGGCTGTCATCTGTAGGAGTTCTGACACGAGGCTGCCATCTGTAGCAGATCTCATGCAAGGCTGTCATCTGTAGGAGACCTGATGAGAGGATGCCATCTGTAGATCTGATGCAAGGCTGCCATGTGTAGGAGATCTGACGAGAGGCTGCCATCTGTAGCAGATCTGATGTGAGGTGTCATCTGTAGCAGATCTGACGAGAGAATGCCATCTGTAGATCTGACGCAAGGCTGCCATCTGTAGGAGATCTGATGAGCGGCTGTCATCTATAGTAGATCTGATTTGAGGCTACCCTCTGTAGCAGATCTGACGCAAGGCTGTCATCTGTAGCGGATCTGATGCGAGGCTGTCATCCGTAGGAGATCTGATGAGAGGATGCCATCTGTAGATCTGATGCAAGACTGCCATCTGTAGGAGATATGAGGAGAGGCTGTCATCTGTAGTAGATTTGACGTGAGGCTACCATCTGTAGCAGATCTGACATGAGGCTGTCATCTGTAGGAGATCGGACGAGAGGATGCCATCTGTAGATCTGACTCGAGGCTGCCATTTGTAGCAGGTCTGACGCGAGGCTGTCATCTCTAGGAGATCTGACGAGAGGATGCCATCTGTAGATCTGACGCGAGGCTTTCATGTGTAGGAGATCTGCAGATGGCACGCACGGCTATGATCTGTAGGAGATCTGATGAGAAGTGCCATCTGCAGCAGATGTGAGGCGAGGTGTCATCTGCAGGAGATCTGACGAGAGGATGCCATCTGTAGATCTGACGCGAGGCTGCATCTGTAGCTGATCTGTCGCGAGGCTGTCATCTGTAGGAGATCTGACGAGAGGATGCCATCTGTAGATCTGACACGAGGCTGTCATCTGTAGGAAATCTGACGAGAGGATGCCATCTGTAGGAGATCGTTTTTTTTAAAGAATATAATTTTTATTCATAAGGGTAAAGAATACAAATATATTTACATTTACCCGCAAAGTTAATAGCTTATCTGCAGGAAAATGAATAAATTATATTAAACATAGGTCATTCAGCCACAAAAATGGTGTACATCAAATAAATCCACAAAACACAACACATAATAATCAGCTAACTAGAAAATACCAAATAATTCTTTAATTCCATTTTAAGTCTTCTAAAAGAATCTGTATTTAGTAATTCTTTTGGAATAGCATTAAATATAAGTGGTACATGATATTCGGAGGTATGTTTCCCGTAATTATTTCGAAAATTTGGCAATTTTTAATAACCTTGGTTTTGAAGTCTTGTATTTTTGTTATGTTGAATTTTTAGTTTGTGTTTCGTCAAAAAATTTTTTATTTATTACATTATATTTATATAAATTAAGGTAGGATAAAAGGTTTAAAAATTTTAATCTATCGGTGGAAGTTTTATAAAGTTTTTGCAAATGAAACGGAATAATATTTTTAGCTATTATAGACTGCAGTTTTTCTATTTTATTTATGTTAGTTAAGTTAGTTGATCCATGCACAATTATTCCATAATTTAAAATAGATTCGCAAATTGCTTTATAAAATATTACACAGGTTTCCATATTTAATACGTATTTCAATATTTGAATTTTTATCGTCGATATTCTCAAGTTTTCACATATGTGGGATATATGGGCATTCCACCTAAAATATTCATCAAAAATGATTCCTAAGTAATTTATTTTATTTACTTGCTCAACAACTGGGCAACTACATAATGATTTATAATTTGAAGCATCCTTTTTTCTGCAATTTATTTTATGAGTTTTGATAAAGAGGATCCTAGTGAATGAATAATCATAAATTTTGTTTTTTTCTCATCTAAATGTATTTTATTATGATTTAACCATCTAATAATATTATTTTAATCTGTTTGAACTTCTGAAATGCTATCATTTAAATATTTCTGACTGTTTATTAAAACAATGTCGTCAGCATATAGAAAAATAGCACTATTTAATGTTGTATTGAACAAATCATTTATATATACTAAGAACAGTAAAGGACCTAAAATTGAGCCTTGGGGAATTCCATATCATGTAGTTACTTTTCTGTTGTAGCAGTTTTTTTTATTTTAGTAATTGTGTCTGATAAATAATTTCTAAACCAATCTAACAATATACCGCGAATACCGTAATTTTCCAATTTATTTAGTAAAATGCTATGATCTATTGTATCGAAGGCTTTCTTTAAATCTAAGAACATAGTTCCAATTTTTCTCTATTATTCAATGATTTATTAATATTATTTGCAATTTTGGAAATTAGTTGAATTATGTTTTTTCCTTTTTGAAAGCCAAATTGATTTTCATTAATTATGTTGTGTTTAAGTAAAAAAGTTAAAAACAGCATTATAAATATATTTTTCCATTATTTTCGAAAAAATAGGCAGAATTGTTATTGGTCGATAGTTAGAAAAATCCTCCTTAATACCACCTTTAAAAATAGGTCTTAAAATACCTGTTTTGAGTTCAGTAGGTATGTTCTCAGTAAATATAATCTGATTTATAATTTTTGATATAATATTAAGTAGTGTCTCTTTATTAAATTTTATATGTTTAATGCAAACATTATCGTAACCAGGAGATTTATTGGTGTCTAATGAAGCAATTATTTCATCAGTTTGTTTTTCAGTGATTTCATGTATATAGATAGATTTCAAAACTCTTTGCATCATGGTTGGAACATAATTTATATCGTCTTGGTGATTTGTATTTCTTATCTGTAAAATTAGTGTATTATAAATGTCATTGTAATTATTTGCTATTTCTTCCACAGATAATTTCTTTTTGGCCATATTGTCAATTATTACATCGTCCGCTGATTTTTTCTGTTTTCCTTCTAATATTTCATATATTAATTGCCAAGTAGCCTTCATATCATTTTTTTTTCGTTATAAGCTTATTTCTATAATAAAGTTGTTTCTGATTTCTAATCTGAATATTAACCATATTTCTTAATTTTTATAGTTATTTTTATAAGCATCACTTTTATCATTGTTTTTAAATTTAATCCAAGCTTTATCTCTTTCTTCAATTAATTCTATCAAGTTCGGTGTTATCCAATTTTTGCTATGATTTCTTTTTACCTTTCCAACACTCCTCATAAATACTCTATTTTTTCCTAAAATTCCATCATAAATGTCTTTAAATACTTTATATAGGTTTAATTCATCCATTGAGTTGTCTCCATAATTTTCTAAATTCCAATTCATTTCAGAAATAGCTTTGTTTACATTGTTATGGTCAAATGACCAATTCTTATTTTCCTGGTCTATTTCACTATAAGTAGTATTATTCAAATTTTTATTGGTGTTGTTGATCAGTGTTAAAATCATATAGTGATCTGCCATTTTGCTTGTTTGGATTATTGAATTTGCTGACATATTTTTAATCAGTTTAAAATTAATATGGTTTAATATTAATATGACGTGAGACTATCATGAAACGGTACCTTCGGCACCGTTTCATTTCTAGTAGATATGCTCTGTATATATATGTTACCGCTAAAGCTCGAAAGCCGTTAATGTGCACATTACATAGCTAATCTGCAGATTAACTGATTTGCTCCGTTAAAGTACGGAATCAAGAGTTTTCCGCATTTTACCTAGGTAATGTGCACATTAACGGCTTCCGTATCGTTAAAGTTCAAAAGTTTGTTTCTCTCATAGTGGTGAATCTCTTGAATATGAATCTTCGTGTCACGTGATTCACTCGTCCGCATTATAAAAAACGCCCCGGATGAGCGGAGGCCAAGAGAGAACGAATCGGTAAAGTGATTCATTCTTGATAGCGAATCACTAAAATGATTCGTTCTCACTTGGCCTGCTCATTTTGGGGGCGTTTTTTATAATTCGGACGACTGATTCATGTTGACAGAGGGATGACCCTGGTTTTAACTCTACTCTCGGACACTAGATAAATAACATTATGTTAATTCAAGCGTACAGAAACGTTCCTGTTGTTCCAGCAAAGATCTTATTTTCACTTTAACGAGTGCCTAGTAGGTAATGTGCAGATTATCCAGGTAATTTGCAGATTACCTAGGTAATTTGAGAAATGAAACAATTTTCCGCACGTTAACGGATCACCCTAGTTAATCTGCACAATACCTAGATAATCTGTAAAACAACTGATTTCTGCACTTTAGCGGTAACAGATATACTCTGTATATATATAACTGTTTGCGATCTCGCAGAACACTTCATGTCCTACCCCATGCAGTCTATTGTGTCAACTTACGCAGGTTAAAGTGTTGTTATAATGCTATGGTCTCAATGAATATCTTTCAAACTCAAGATTTTAAACCATTATTCATTTTTGCTTTCTCACAAAAACATCTTATGCAGCTAGGAGGGGTGGCTTCTCGTTTGACATAAATAAACATTGTTCGATAAGTGTTTGGCACTTTGTATTATCAACTCTTACTAAACATCTAAAAATGATTAAAATCTAGAGATTTTAATCGATTAATTTTATGGATTCTTTTCAAAATGAAGTGAAGAACTTGTACGAAACGGAAAACAGCAATTTTACATCTGGAGAAGTGCTTATATATACACTAAGGGTTCACTAAATTATGACCACCTCTCTCCATGTTGTGTCAGTGTAGCTTCGAATGTCTATAACTTCTAAAAAAGAGTTTTGTGACAAAATGGGACTGAAGATAAATTAAAGATCTCAGTCAAATCTATCTAAACCTCCATTTTTCAACAATATTCCCTTAGTATTTAAAGAGTTATGGAAGTTTTAACATTTAACAACAGCAATTCCAAACGTTAGAATTTAACTCAGAAGTTAATTATAATTTCAAAAGAAGTATTATTTCACATCATTTAATACAACAGATATAAATTTGTAAAGTTAATGCAAATAATTTTTCTATATTTTTTAATTTTTTCTTAGAGTTGCATTTTTTTTTTTGCTGTTAGATATTCGAAGTCTAATGCTCTTCAAGTGCAAAGGGAATATTTTGGAAATTGAGATTTAGATCGATTTGATTGAGATCTTTAATCTATCGTCTGTTACATTTTCTCATAAAACGCTTAATTTAGAAGTCATAGATCATCGAAGTTAGCTTCCATTTATATAACATGGTGGTCATAATTCAATGAGCACTGAGTGTATGCAGTAGTAAAATAAAAGTTTGATTCTTGATAAAAAGGAAAGCCCTAGTAAAATATTCTTTACGAAACAAGTGGTAAATTTTAGCAGACTTTTCCACTTCTAGCTAGGAGTTCAAAGGTTCCCTGAGTTCCTATTGACCCCGCCCCCTCCGCTTTCCCCGATGCACCCGCCCTTTGCACGCCCCTACCCTTTGCACGCCCCTACCCTTTCGGCGCCATTTCTTTTTCTTTTGTCCATTGAATATTGATAATTATTGCGAATAAAACCCCGACTCACGTTTTCAAAGGGGCGGGGGTGGCTCAGTCGGTAGTGTGCCAGGCTCGTAATCTGTAGTTCCCAGGTTCGAGTCCCAGCTGGGTCAGCGTTGAGATTTATCTCCGCAAAAATTCCCTGCCCACGGTCAGTAGGGGACACCGATGGACTTGGAAAGGCCGCCGTCCGTCGGATGGGACGTTAAGCCGTGGCCCCGTGTGCGGGAGAGACATACTCTGTGCATGTTAAAGAACACGCTGGATGGCCTTGACGGGAGGCTACCATCTGTCTCTCAACAGCTGTTGCAGTGGGTCCCCTTCCCCAACCTTCTCTGAGCCTTCGGGGTCCATGTGACCTGGCCATTTAGCCCATGGTGTGCAAAAAAGTGCCGCTCATAGGTAAAACAACCCAACCCACGCTTTCAAGTTAAAAAGTTCATTAGATAAAAAAAAAACTGCTGCTTATCGCAAGAACACCTTTTTATCTTCATTTCCTGGAACAGTGATTTCCGATTATTAAAAAGTGCACTTTTGTGTGAACGTGTCCTTAAATGAGAAAGGTTTTAGAGGTTAAGAGAATCTTCCTGACTTTCCTTGTCCTCTAAGTATCAGCATATTCACTTCCTCAAAAATCAATACATCGATCTGAATGCTTTGGCAAAAACAAATCGATACATGAAAACGTTTTGCTTCAAAAACCACAAGACGATTGTTGTTGTTTTACCTCTGAGCGGCACTTTTTTGCACACCATGGGCTAAATGGCCAGGTCACAAGGACCCCGAAGGCTCAGAGGAGGTTGGGGGAGGGGGCCCACTGGAACAGCTGTTGGGAGACAGATGGTAGCCTTCCGTCAAGGCCATCCAGCGTGTTCTTTAACGTTGGGTTGTTTTACCTCTGAGCGGCACTTTTTTTGCACACCATGGGCTAAATGGCCAGGTCACAAGGACCCCGAAGGCTCAGAGAAGGTTGGGGAGGGGGCCCACTGGAACAGCTGTTGGGAGACAGATGGTAGCCTCCCGTCAAGGCTATCCGACGTGTTCTTTAACGTGCACAGGGTATGGCTCTCCCGAACACGGCCCACGGCTTAACGACCCATCCGACGGACGGTGGCCTTTCCAAGCCCATCGGTGTCCCCTACTGACCGTGAAGAGTTTGCGGGGAGTTTTTGCGGCGATAAGGTACTTCGATAAGGTAGTTCGTTCTACAAAACCCATTGAATGTTGAAAATATTGTAAGCCGAATCCAATAATGCATTGATTACTTATAATTCGTTCTAAACCCTTAACTGACGACCCCAACAAAATATAAAATAGGATTTTCTTGCATGTTATACTTGATTTTTACATTAAAAATGACTGTTTAATGAAAACTATTTAATAAATAGTTATAAAACATCTCAAAATACACTACAGGAAATAAAAAGATGCAACAATTGTAAACGTTATGTAAATGTGACGAAATTTAGGTAGGCGGTAGTATATGTAAATGATTAGGTTTGCACGGACCAGTTCTGAGCGATTGGACAGGCGCGAACTGACGTCACAAGTGAGGAGCAGTCAAACACAGATAAAGGCAACCAAAGCTCCCTGGTTCACAAACGTAGTGGAAATTGTTCCAAACCGCTAAAGATGCCCTTACGCAGAAGTCGATAGCTGTTCCAACAATTAACAGACTTTGAGCGTGGAAGAATCATCGGCCTTAGAGAAGCTGGTTTGTCGTACAGAGATGTGGGCAACCTTGTTGGCTACAATTCCAGCACTATCGTACACATATGGCGCCAGTGGGTTCAAGAAGGATCCAGCACACGCCGACAAGGATCAGGAAGACGACGTATGATCACTGAGCAATAGGACCACCATTTGCAAAGTATGGCATTGCGTGACAGATTCATGACTAAAACGCAACTGCAAAGGGACTGGCAACAGATAACACATCGAATACCTACGAGACGGATGGTAAACAACAGGCTTTGACAGTTTTCATTGCGAGTCTATCGTCGGGCACTGCGTTTGCCCCACAGATCTGTCCACATGCCCCAACACTTCAGTGGTGTCGCCTCAGACAAAATTGGAACGAACAAGAGTGTAGTACCGTGATGTTTAGTGACGAATCTAGTTATTGTCTTGGTCAGCATGACGGTAGACAACGTGTTTACCGTTATTATATTCATTCAGGGGAAAGAAACACCACCCAGTGTGTGCGACATCGTCACACAGCTCCAGCACCTGGTGTTTTGGTTTGGAGCGTCATTTGTCGGGCATCTAGGTCAGAACTGGTCATCATAATGGGATCTCTAACTGCCCAACGATATGTTACCAACATTTTGCAGTCAGTGGCTGTCCTATTTGTTCAGCAGCAAGGTAACCCCCGTCCCCACACAGCCTGCATTAGTCTGCAGTATCTACACGAGCAAAACGTTCAGGTAGTACCATGGCCAGCACGCTCGCCGGACCTTTCACCTATTGAACACGTCTGGGACATGATGGGCCGATAGCTCCAACAACATCCAAGAGGTGCGCTAACCAATGTCGGTGAAATGGAACAGCGACTTCGCGCTATTTAGCGTTCTATCCCTCAGGAGGACATTATAGAGCTGTACGATAGCCCTCCCCGCCGTGTTAATGAATGAATTGCTGTGCGAGGCGGTTCAACATCATACTAATTATACACTTTACTTAGGTAAAGTGGTAATTTTCCATATTTTTTTGATAATGTAATCAATCGCACATCTCAGTGTATGCTAGCAGCTGCTTGCGTTTCAATAAAATGGTAATAATCCTTCCAGGTTTTGTTGTTTTTACAGGAAAAAAAATGCAACAACAATAAATTAGCATTTATCTTAGACTTGCAGGACTGATGAAATCGATGAGGGCACATTAGTGGCGGGTAGGTGGTGATTCAAAAATAGCCACAATTAAATTAATTATACTTCACAAAAATGTACTCTATTTACACGGTGCAACCGCATCAGACAGAAGGATAAGCAATAATGATACCTCTTATGCATTTCAAAAGGAAGGGCGGGTGTCGTGCTGAACAATATCAAAGACGCTGATTGGCTGAGAACATTTGGTATGTTACCAGTGAGATTCCTTGCGCTGATTGGCCAAGACTCCCCCCTCCAATAGGGGACCACCTTGACGTGGTGGAGGGGCCTAGGGTCCAGCAACCGGGTCGAAGGCTGTGCCGACCGGCGTGGCGGCACCGGTTGGATAGCCAAGACCAACCGAGGTTGAGGATGCTGCCGACTGGTTGGACGTGCCGGTTGGACGGTGACGGTATCCGAGACCTCACCTCTCAGGTGCTCTGGGTGAGCAGTTCGAGGGCTCGGCAGAATGTATTTGGTCCCCTAGTAGGCCAGAGCCCTCTCAAAAGTCTGGGCCTTACTAAGAGTCTCCACCCCGGACGCCGAACGAACTTGGATCTATATATCCTTGTTCATGGCTAACCGGGGAACAGATTAAAGTAAGGTTTCTTCCGGTGGTCAGCTTTCCTTCTATAGGACTGCTGGCATGTGAGGCTGGGGTTGAGGTGCGCCTATAGGGCGTATTCCTTGCCCCCGGCTCTAGATAGCACGGCTTTTCATAACTGGTAGTGTCGTATAGGCGGAATCGGGAATTGCCGTTGTTGCATAAGATCGCAACAAAAGAGAGGTGGCCAAGACTCCACCCACGCCTTGAAATTTCCACCCATTCTTCATTCCCAGCTGTATCGGAGTCGTAATTTCTGGAAATATCATTAAAAAAAAATAAACATCCCTCAAGCAGCTGCTTGCCAGAGAGATCTGACAGCAGCCTGTCAGTTTATACGCCATAGTAGAAGGTCTGTGAAGAGGGCGGGACTTCAGCAGAAAGACGACATCGATACCTTTTACCAGGGCTCGAACCCAGTTCCCTTTGGTCAGTATCCAAGCACACTAAACACTGGGCCATGGGACGGCTCCGCAAATATCATAGTTGCTTAAAAAGAGCAAAGTTGCTTATGGGAGATAAATCGGCTTCTGAAAATATCGGATGTCGATGCTTCACCGTAAAGCACTTTAAAAAATGGGCTGTTACCTCTGAGCGGCACTTTTTTGCAGACCATGGGCTAAATGGCCAGGTCACATGGACCCCGAAGGCTCAGAGAAGGTTGGGGGAGGGGACCCACTGGAAGAGCTGTTGGGAGACAGATGGTAGCCTCCCGTCAAGGCCATCCAGCGTGTTCTTTAACGTGCACAGGGTATGGCTCTCCCACACACGGGGCCACGGCTTAACGTCCCATCCGACGGACGGCGGCCTTTCCAAGCCCATCGGTGTCCCCTACTGACCGTGGACAGGGCGGGGAATTTTACGGAGATAAATCTCAACGCTGACCCAGCTGGGACTCGAACCTGGGAACTACAGATTACGAGCCTGGCGCGCTACCGACTGAGCCACCCCCGCCCCTGTTCAAAGGCATTTCTTTTCCGAAGATCAATGGCGATTAGGGCTGGCCTTTGGGAATGGTAGCTTTAACCCTATCTGTCACTATTCTTATTAAAAAGTAGAAGTTGCCTTTTATTATTCAAAGTAATGAGGGATGAATTGATTTAGAGATTCAGTTGTAAAGAATCACAGGATATGTCCTGTAGACATGGAACTTATAAACTTTCCGGATTTTTTTAATTTGATTCGCACAGTGTCGCCATCTATCCATATTAACACCATCTCTATGAGGCAACAGAGTTGTCCATTTCCCGGAGAGATGGCGCCACTGTGCGAATCAAAAAAGAAAATCCGAAAAGTTTATAAGGTCACAAAAGCTGAGAAAAGCCATTGGTGGTGTAGTGGTAGCATAACAGGCATGTCTCCTGGAGACGTGGGTTCGAATCCCACTTATGGCAAAACTAATTTTTTTCAGCTTATTATTTCATGCTTTAGAGATAGCTTTCAATACAATACTTTACAAAACATTGAAGTAATTAAAAAAAAGACTTGCTTTCCTGTCGAGTAATTCGTTGCAACAAATAAACAAGTAGAATCCCAGCTGTCTGAGGGGGCGGGGGTGGCTCAGTCGGTAGTGAGCCAGACTCGTAATCTGTAGTTCCCAGGTTTGAGTCCCAGCTGGGTCAGCGTTGAGATTTATCTCCGCAAAAATTCCCCGCCCTGCCCACGGTCAGTAGGGGACATCGATGGGCTTGGAAACCCGCCGTCCGTCGGATGGGACGTTAAACCGTGGCCCCGTGTGCGGGAGAGCCGTACCCTGTGCACGGTAAAGAACACGCTGGATGGCCTTGACGGGAGGCTACCATCTGTCTCCCAACAGCTGTTCCAGTGGGTCCCCTCCCCCCAACCTTCTCTGAGCCTTCGGAGTCCATGTGACCTGGCCATTTAGCCCATGGTGTGCAAAAAAGGGCCACTCAGAGGTAAAACAACCCAACCCAGCTGTCTGAGGCCCAGGAAATATTAATACGAAATGAGAACTTCTGTTTTTCTCAGAAAACGTTCTCTCTGTATAGGAGTCGTTTTATAACGAATTTACAAAATCTGTTAGGGAAAAAAAAAATGCACTTCATTGCGAAAAAGGACTCGTTTATTTCGATTTTATTTTGTAGAGGTGTTGTCTGGGCGGGGGTGGCTCAGTCGGTAGCGCGCTAGGTTCTATCTGTCGCTCCAAAGTTCGAATCTCGCCTGGGCAAGCGTTGAGATTTATATCCGCAACACTCTCGCCTTGCCTACGACAACACCGACGGGCTTGAAAGGCCGCCGTCCGTTGCAATGGGACGATAAGACGTGGCCCCGTGTCGGGAGAGCCATACCCTGTGCACGTTAAAGAACACGCTGGATGGCCTTGACGGGGGGGCTACCATCTGTCTCCCAACAGCTATTCCAGTGGGTCCCCTTCTCTGAGCCTTCTCTGAGCCTTCGGGGTCCATGTGACCTGGCCATTTAGCCCATGGTGTGAAAAAGGTGCCGCTCAGAGGTAAAACAACCCAACCCAACGCCCAAAATAAGAAAAGGGAAAATATTCAACAAAGTAGTTTTAAGGATTTGGAATGTTGTTAAAGAAAAAAATTTATTGGAAAAAAATATTTCAGTTTTATAAGATTTTGTGTTGAAAATATTCAAGTTATATAAACATGGGAGCAGAAAATGGAAGAAAAATAAAACGGTTTAAAATTGATGGGTTATTTCCTTTCCACGAGATAGAGCTAGTTTCTGTATGGAACTCAATGTTAAACGATGAGGCTACAAGTTGCAGACGAGCAGGAGAAACATTAATACAGAAATTCATGCACAAATTTTAAAGGAAAAGTGAATAAAGTAATTCGACAAAAGTTGGTAATTTTCTTTTCAGTATCGGGTTGTTTTACCTCTGAGCGACACTTTTTTTGCTCACAATGGGGTAAATGGCAAGGTCATAGGTACAGTCGCTCAAAAAAGTATCCAAACACTATGCCTGATTACAGAATTCAGAAAAAATATCTGGCAACGATTTTTTTTAGAAATTAGTGATCTGGCAACCTTCGTGTCACGTGACACGAAGGTCACGTGACACGAAAGGGTGTGATATGTGACACGAAGGTTGCCAGATCACTATATTCTAAAAAAAATCGTTGCCAGATATTTTTTCTGAATTCTGTAATCAACCATAGCGTTCGGATACTTTTTTGAGCGACTGTACCTTGAAGGCTCAGAGAAGGTTGGCGGAGGAGACTCACTAGATTGCTCTTGGATGACAGATGGTAGCTTCCCGTCACGGCCATCCAGCGTGTTCTTTAACGCCGCAGGGTATGGCTCTTCCGCACACGGGACACGGCTTAACATTCAGTTCCGACTGACGGCTACCTTTCCAAGCACATCGGTGTCCCCTACGACCCGTGAAGGGCGGGGAGGTTTACGGAGATAAATCTCAACGCTGACTCAGCTGGGACTCGACCTGGAAACTGCAGATTACGAGCCTGGCCCACTAACGACTGAGCCACCCCCCATCTTTCAGGGAACACTCTGACTGTTCAGCGATACAGAGACGAGATTCTTGTGTTCTACGTGAATCTTCAGGGTTGCTCTCGCGCTGATTTCACTTTTATGGCAAATAATGCCTGTCCTCAAATGGGGCGGGGGTGGCTCAGTCGGTAGCGTGCCAGGCTCGTAATCTGTAGTTCCCAGGTTCGAGTCCCAGCTGGGTCAGCGTTGAGATTTATCTCCGCAAAACTCTCCGCCCTGCCCACGGTCAGTAGGGGACACCGATGGACTTGGAAAGGCCGCCGTCCGTCGGATGGGACGTTAAGCCGTGGCCCCGTGTGCGGGAGAGCCACATCCTGTGCACGTTAAAGAACACGCTGGATGGCCTTGACGGGAGGCTACCATCTGTCTCCCAACAGCTGTTCCAGTGGGTCCCCTCCCCCAACCTTCCCTGAGCCTTCGGGGTCAATGTGACCTGGCCATTTAGCCCATGGTGTGCAAAAAAGTGCCGCTCAGAGGTAACCCAACCCAAAGCCTGTCCTCACAGGGTCGTCGACGATTTCATTGAAAATGAAGATATTCATTGGATGGAATGGCCAGCTAGATCCTTGGACCTTCATCCAATTGACCATCTGTGCGAACGCTCTGAGAAGGGAAATTACAGGACACCAGTCTCTTTCCAGATTCTCTACGGGCTCAGATCTTCTCTTGTGCGTAAGAGTGGACTTTATTTCAACAGTATGAGAATGAGTTCTGCGAGCTTTAATTGGTATCAGGGGTGATTTTTCTCCTTTTTACACTCCTGTTACCTGATTTCATCACATACAGCATAGGTACTCAGCACTGATGCAGACCACTGGGCTGGGCAGTCCCACTGGGTTGAGGACTGGACCCCCTTCAACCCAGTCTTGAGGGGGGAAAAGGCCGCCGTCCGTTGGATGGGACGTTCCAGTGGCCCCGTGTAGGGGAGAGCCATACCCATGTGCAAGTTAAAGAACACTCTGGATGGCCTTGATGGAGGAGTTGAGGAGTTGTTCTGGTTTAACAATAGACTCTCCTCAGCCCTCTAGGGGCGGGGGTGGCTCAGTCGGTAGCGCACCAGGCTACTAATCTGTAGTTCCCAGGTTCGAGTCCCAGCTGGGTCAGCGTTGAGATTTATCTCCGCAAAATTCCCCGCCCTGCCCACGGTCAGTAGGGGACACCAATGGGCTTGGAAAAGCCGCCGTCCGTCGGAAGGAACGTTAAGCCGTGGCCCCGTGTGCGGGAGAGTCATACCCTGTGCACGTTAAAGAACACGTTGGATGGCCTTTACAGGAGGCTACCATCTGTCTCCCAACAGCTTTTCCAGTGCGTCCCCTCCCCTAACCTTCTCTGAGACTACAAGGTCCTTGTGACCTGGCCATTGTGTGTAAAAAAGTTTGGATTAAGCACTGTGCTCTGGGATTTTACGAAATACTTTCTGAGTATTAATTTTAGAGTGACGTTTCGTATAGAAATATGAGGTGAGAAGTTTAATATTAATTCCTTAAAATATCTTTGCTTTACAGTTCAACTACTTTGACTTTAAATGTGTAATATATGCATATATATATATATTTTCGCCTCTGTCCCAGTTATTGAAATCCTAAGGAGGTTGGGTTGTTTTACCTCTGAGCGGCACTTTTTGCACACAATGGGCTAAATGGCCAGGTCACATGGACCCCGAAGGCTCAGAGAAGGTTGGGGGAGGGGACCCACTGGAACAGCTGTTGGGAGACAGATGGTAGCCTCCCGTCAAGGCCATCCAGCGTGTTCTTTAACGTGCACAGGGTATGGCTCTCCCGCACACGGGGCCACGGCTTAACGTCCCATCCGACGGACGGACGGCCTTTCCAAGCCCATCGGTGTCCCCTACTGACCGTGGGCAGGGCGGGGAATTTTCGGAGATAAATCTCAACGATGACCCAGCTGGGACTCGAACCTGGGAACTACAGATTAAGAGGCCTGGCGCGCAACCGACTGAGCCACCCCCGCCCCATCCTAAGAAGGTACCTAAGAGGGTAGGGGCGTTAGACTAATGCTCCATCCCCAAGATCTAGCCATAGATGTTATTACAAAGAGTAAATTGGCAAGCTAAAGAGACAACGTCTCTTGGCGAACTGTTAACTGCTAGTAAAGACTGAACAGGATCCTATAAAATCCTACAAAAAAAAAAACTAAGCATTTTGCGTAAAAAATTATTCATACAATCAGTGTTCGTGACGATGGCCACGCAGTTGGACGAAACGGGTGAATACACTTGGAATATTGTGAATAAAACAAACAGTTAAGAACTGCTGCGAACTTCAAGAGTAAACTTTAAGCTATCTAAAACCTTTACATAATAGCAAACATAAAAAACCGCTGTGTGTTATCAAGAAAACTTCATGATACACAAAAAAATAGCCCTCGGCCATTTTAACGAATAAAAAAACAGAATACACGTGAATCCAGCAACTGAAAAGTGCTCTGATAATCCTGGAACAAGGAACCTTCAACTCCACATTAGGGAACAACTATACTATATATTATAGTATAGTTGTTCCCTAATGTGTAACATTACATTGTTGTTCCCTAACAGTATAATGTGCATTAGGTTGGGTTGGGTTATTTTACCTCTGAGCGGCACTTTTTTGCACATCATGGGCTAAATGGCCAGATCACATGGACCTCGAAGGCTCAGAGAAGGTTGGGGGAGGGGACCCACTGGAACAGCAGTTGGGAGACAGATGGTAGCCTCTGTTTCCCAATTAAACGTCAAGGCCATCCAGCGTGTTCTTTAATGTGCACAGGGTATGTCTCTCCCGCACACGGGGCCACGGCTTAACGTCCCATCCGACGGACGGCGGCTTTTCCAAGCTCATCGGTGTACCCTACTGACCGTGGGCAGGGCGGGGAATTTTGCAGAGATAAATCTCAACGCTGACCCAACTGGGACTCGAACCTGGGAACTACAGATTACGAGCCTGGCGCGCTACCGACTGAGCCACCCCCGCCCCATGTGCATTAGAGCACAGGGCTTAATTCAAACTTTTTTACACACAATGGCCAGGTCAGAAGGACCCTGAAGGCTCAGAGAAGGTTAGGGGAGGGGACGCACTGGAAAAGCTGTTGGGAGACAGATGGTAGCCTCCTGTCAAGGCCATCCAGCGTGTTCTTTCTAAAACTGTGTCTAAAACTTCTAAAACAGTGTCTAAAGGTATTAATAACCATGTATTTAGCTAATTCAGGTGTTTACTTTTAAACTGAACTACGGCATTAATAGCGCATTATCGCTAAACTTGTCTAACGATATACATTTGAAATAGATTTTCTGACTTCATATAAAGGAAAGATATTGCAAAGAACAACAAGAGAGAGAGATGAAGTTCATTATTCGTGGTGAATGGAAAAGTCAGAATTGGGAAGCCAAGCGATAGGGGAAAATAAAACTAGAGAGCTTTGTTACGTGATGTTCATTTCAAACGAACCACTTAGAAAGAGAATGCTACATTTATTTCAAAGCGACAAGTTTTTGAAGAGGAAACAGCTGTTGGTCTAGTGGATCCTCCCCCCCTCCAACCTTCTCTGAGCCTTCGAGGTCCTTGTGACCTGGCCATTTAGTCCATTGTGTGCAAAAAATTGCCGCTCGGAGGTAAAACAACTGAACCCTGGAAGAGGACTCACTGCACACGAGACTGATGAAAGCTATCACGCCAAACTCATTCAGAGGTATTTTTTTGAAGTGCACGGAATCTCCTCGTAGTACATTGGCTCAAAAAAGTATCCGAACACTAGGGTTGATTACAGAATTCAGAAAAAATATCTGGCAACGATTGTTTTAGAAATTAGTGATCTGGCAATCTTCGTGTAAACACTATGATTGGTTACAGAATTTAGAAAAAATATCTGTAGCGTGTACAGCAACTGTACACGCTCCAGTTACCGTTCACAGCAAACTGGAGCGTGTGCAGTTACTGCACATGCTCCAGTTTGCTGTGAACGGTAACTGCACACGCTCAATATAATTATTTTCCCCTAAGCCGTCCCGTGGCCGAGTGGTTAGCGCGCTTGGCTACTGATTAAGGGACCTGGGTTCGAGCCCCGGGTAAGGCATGGATGTATGTTTCGTTTATCTGCTGAGTCCTGCCATCCTCACAGACCTTCTACTATGGCATATAAAGTGACAGGCTCCTGTCAGACCTCTGTGGCAAGCAGCTGCTTGAGGGGGTATTTATTTTATTTTTTTTTATCGTTTTCAAATGTATGTCGTTAGACATTCACAAAAACCTGGATCATGTGAGTGGGCCCACATGATCCAGGTTTTTGTGAGCTCACATGATCCAATGTGCTGTGAACGAATGGCAACATTCGTTGTCACGTGACACGATTATCGCAGTGTCAAATCATCGCGACGTCAATTTATCGCAGTGTCAAATCATCGTGACGTCAATTTATCGCAGTGTCAAATCATCGCAACTTCAATTCATAACAGTGTCACATCATCGCGACGTCAATTTATCGCAGTGTCAAATCATCGCAACTTCAATTCATAACAGTGTCACATCATCGCGACGTCAATTTATTGCAGTGTCAAATCATCGCGACGTCAATTTATCGCAGTGTCAAATCATCGCAACTTCAATTCATAAAAGTGTCAAATAATCCGACGTCAATTTATCGCAGTGTCAAACATCGTGACGTCAATTTATCGCAGTGTCAAATCATCGCGACGTCAATTTATCGCAGTGTCAAATCATCGCAACTTCAATTCATAAAAGTGTCAAATAATCCGACGTCAATTTATCGCAGTGTCAAACATCGTGACGTCAATTTATCGCAGTGTCAAATCATCGCGACGTCAATTTATCGCAGTGTCAAATCATCGCAACTTCAATTCATAAAAGTGTCAAATAATCCGACGTCAATTTATCGCAGTGTCAAACATCGTGACGTCAATTTATCGCAGTGTCAAATCATCGCGACGTCAATTTATCGCAGTGTCAAATCATCGCAACTTCAATTCATAAAAGTGTCAAATAATCCGACGTCAATTTATCGCAGTGTCAAACATCGTGACGTCAATTTATCGCAGTGTCAAATCATCGCGACGTCAATTTATCGCAGTGTCAAATCATCGCGACGTCAATTTATCGCAGTGTCAAATCATCGCGACGTCAATTTATCGCAGTGTCAAATCATCGCGACGTCAATTTATCGCAGTATCGAATCATCGCAACTTCAATTTATCGCAGTGTCAAATCATCGCGACGTCAATTTATCGCAGTGTCAAATCATCGCAACTTCAATTCATAAAAGTGTCAAATAATCCGACGTCAATTTATCGCAGTGTCAAACATCGTGACGTCAATTTATCGCAGTGTCAAACATCGTGACGTCAATTTATCGCAGTATCAAATCATCGCGACGTCAATTTATCGCAGTGTCAAATCATCGCGACGTCAATTTATCGCAGTGTCAAATCATCGCGACGTCAATTTATCGCAGTGTCAAATCATCGCGACGTCAATTTATCGCAGTATCGAATCATCGCAACTTCAATTTATAACAGTGTCAAATAATCGCGACGTCAATTTATCGCAGTGTCAAATCATCGCGACGTCAATTTATCGCAGTGTCAAATCATCGCGACGTCAATTCATAACAGTGCCAAATCATCGCGACATCAATTTATCGCAGTGTCAAATCCCCGCGACATTAGTTTATCCCAGTGGCAATTCTTCGCGACATCAATTTATCGCAGTGTCAAATCCCCGCGACATTAGTTTATCCCAGTGTCAAATCCCCGCGACATTAGTTTATCCCAGTGGCAATTCTTCGCGACATCAATTTATCGCAGTGTCAAATCCCCGCGACATTAGTTTATCCCAGTGTCAAATCCCCGCGACATTAGTTTATCCCAGTGGCAATTCTTCGCGACATCAATTTATCGCAGTGTCAAATCCCCGCGACATTAGTTTATCCCAGTGGCAAATCCCCGCGACATTAGTTTATCCCAGTGGCAATTCTTCGCGACATCAATTTATCGCAGTGTCAAATCCCCGCGACATTAGTTTATCCCAGTGTCAAATCCCCGCGACATTAGTTTATCCCAGTGGCAATTCTTCGCGACATCAATTTATCGCAGTGTCAAATCCCCGCGACATTAGTTTATCCCAGTGTCAAATCCCCGCGACATTAGTTTATCCCAGTGGCAATTCTTCGCGACATCAATTTATCGCAGTGTCAAATCCCCGCGACATTAGTTTATCCCAGTGTCAAATCCCCGCGACATTAGTTTATCCCAGTGGCAATTCTTCGCGACATCAATTTATCGCAGTGTCAAATCCCCGCGACATTAGTTTATCCCAGTGGCAAATCCCCGCGACATTAGTTTATCCCAGTGGCAATTCTTCGCGACATCAATTTATCGCAGTGTCAAATCCCCGCGACATTAGTTTATCCCAGTGTCAAATCCCCGCGACATTAGTTTATCCCAGTGGCAATTCTTCGCGACATCAATTTATCGCAGTGTCAAATCCCCGCGACATTAGTTTATCCCAGTGTCAAATCCCCGCGACATTAGTTTATCCCAGTGGCAATTCTTCGCGACATCAATTTATCGCAGTGTCAAATCCCCGCGACATTAGTTTATCCCAGTGTCAATTCTTCGCGACGTCAATTTATCGCAGTGTCAACTTTTGCAGCATGATTTCATCGCAGTGATTTGATTTTGTTGGCTTTCTACATCTGTGCTCAAATGAATTATTTCATTTTGACGTTGAAAAGTAAAATATGCGTCATAAGATTTTTTGTCAGAAATTCGTGTAAATCTCTGGATTTATATCTCTCTTAATAAAACGTTTTAAAACTCATTTTTTAATGAACTATCAGATAATGTCTTGCAATAATCTCGAAAATCTATCAGGACAGCCCTGATGAAAACAAAACAGATATCACTGATATAAAGACAGCTCAGAAGACACAACAGTTTTCAAAAATACCTTCTGAGGCTTCTAGATCAATATCAACGAGAATGAAGAATTACAAGTGATGATTATTAAGACCTGAGTTGTTTATATCTGTTGCGATAGGGGATAAAGAGGCGAACAAGAAAACGTGATTTCCTTGATTGGCAAGGAGGTTAAAAAAGATTTGTTTTCATCTTTGAAGATCCTCAGAAGAAGGTTGCAGTTGATTGCCCCTTTTGTGACATTTCGATGCCGAACCCCTGGAGCTTGCGCAGTTCCACCAGTAACGATTGGTGATCGTCTTTACGGTGACCTTTAGTGACGTCACTGTCTGAGCCTTCTCGAAGTGCGTCATTTCCGAAATCATGTGTGGCGTGATAAAAAAAGCGCAGAAAATTCCGATTTCCTTTTTTACTTCGAACTGCTAAAATAACTTTGGCAGTCGAACCATGAAACGAGACGCCTTCGCGTTGCACTCACGAGGCGAGCGATTCCAAGCAGAATGTAATCTTGTTTTTTATCATTTTCAAATCGATTTGTGTGAAAAGAAGTGTAGCTATCTTACTTCTACGTTTAGGTGCGGTTCTCTCTTCTTTATTTTTATCAAATGAATTCCCACCGTGTCATTTAGGGCGGGGGGGGGGGGGGCTCAGTCGGTAGCGCGCCAGGCTCGTAATCTGTAGTTCCCAGGTTCCAGTCCCAGCTGGGTCAGTATTGAGATTTATCTCCGCAAAATTCCCCGCCCTGCCCACGGTCAGTAGGGGACACCGATGGGCTTGGAAAGGCCGCCGTCCGTCGGATGGGACGTTAAGCCGTGGCCCCGTGTGCGGGAGAGCCATACCCTGTGCACGTTAAAGAACACGCTGGATGGCCTTGACGGAAGGCTACCATCTGTCTCCCAACAGCTGTTCCAGTGGGTCCCCTCCCCCAACCTTCTCTGAGCCTTCGGGGTCCATGTGCCTGGCCATTTAGCCCATGGTGTGTAAAAAAGTGCTGCTCAGAGGTAAAACAACCCAACCCGTGTCATTTAATTTGCATTTTAATTTAAATATTTTCCAGAGAGTTCATCTACTTGTGACAAAATTTAAGCCTTGCTGTTATCATAAAATTTAGATTAATGTGATTAGCTTTGTAGCCAATAATAAAATTTTATCATTTGTAATCAACAGGTAATAGGCAGAAAAATGGAAACATCCTCATCCAAATAGAGAATTAAATTCGAGACATCGTAACTGGTAAATAAATTTTTATGGAAACATATGACTGCAGATAAATATAAGTTGTCAATTAAACTGTCTAAATTTCGATTTTGAAGAATATCCGTTCAGTACTTAAATAGTTATGAAACTTTGAATATTGAATAACAGAGATTTCAATCACAATAATTCATTTCAGAAGTTAAATAAAATTAAAAAAAATAAGTATTATTTCAAACCATTTAATAAAATAAGTATGCTTTATAATTTTATGCAAATAGTTCTTTCAATAATTGGCAATTTCGCACAAGTTTCTTAGGGCTGACTTTGCTGCTGTTAAGTATTCGAGCTCCCATCGCTCTTTAAATACCCAACAAATACTGTTGAAAATCGAGATTTAGATAGATTTGAATGAGATTTAAATTTACCTAGTTCTATTTTTATTTAAAGAGCTTATTGTAGATTCCAATAAGGTGAAGAAAGGTGTAAGTTGTTGTAAATTATATTGATACTAGATCGTGTGGGCTCACTCACGGAAATATTGAGCGTGTGCAGTTACCGTTCACAGCAAACTGGAGCGTGTGCAGTTACCGTTCACAGCAAACTGGAGCGTGTGCAGTTACCGTTCACAGCAAACTGGAGCGTGTGCAGTTACCGTTCACAGCAAACTGGAGCGTGTGCAGTTACCGTTCACAGCAAACTGGAGCGTGTGCAGTTACCGTTCACAGCAAACTGGAGCGTGTGCAGTTACCGTTCACCGACTGCACACGCTCCAGTTTGCTGTGAACGGTAACTTGAGCGTGTACAGTTGCTGTACACGCTCCAGATATTTTTCCTGAATTCTGTAATCACGTGACACGAAGGTTGCCAGAACACTAATTTGTAAAAAATCGTGGCCAGATATTTTTTCTGAATTCTGTAATCAACCACAGTGTTCGGATCCTTTTTTGAGCGACTGTACAACGGAATCACAAGCATTCTGCTGCTATTGCAAAGCAAATAGCAACAGAGTTCAACACCAGTTGGAATGATCCCGTTTCCGTCATAACAGTTCGCCGGGAACTTCATCGTGCTGGTATTTATGGCCGTGCTGCAAGCCATAAAACTTTGATTACCAACATCAATGCAACAAAACGTGTAAGGTGGTGCAAAGCACATAAAAACTGGGATGCCAAAGGCTGGCGACGTGTCAACTGGTCTGATGAACCGTGCTACATATTGTTTCCCGCCACTGTTAGAGTGTACGTCTGGCGCAAACCTACAGAAGCGTATCACCCCGACTGTGAAGCATGAAGATGGTCCGTGATGCTGTGGGGTGCCACATCATGGCATTCCTTAAGGAAATTATTTTATTCTGCATGATCGTTCTACATCCGCAACGTACGAATCCCATTCTCCGGAACTACCTGTACTCAATGTTGCTGGTATTGTTCCCTAATGACCGTTCCTGGTTTCAAAGGAATAATGCAGCCGTGCATTGTGCAAAACGTGTCAAAATATGGTTTACAGCGCATGAGGTAGAGCAGCTACCCTGGCCATCTCAATCTCCAGACATCAATGTTATTCAACATTTGTGGGAATATCTGGAGCGCAAGATCAGATAACACTTTCCACCTCCAGAATCACTGGCATAGCTGGGCCATATTTTATAGGAAGAATGGTCCCACATTCCATTATCGTACTGGGGCGGGGGTGGCTCAGTCGGTAGCGCGCCAGGCTCGTAATCTGTAGTTCCCAGGTTCGAGTCCAGCTGGGTCAGCGTTAAGATTTATCTCCGCAAAACTCCTCGCCCTGCCCACGGGCAGTAGGGGACACCGATGGGCTTGGAAAGGCCGCCGTCCGTCGGATGGGACGTTAAGCCATGGCTCCGTGTGCGGAAGAGCCATACCCTGTGCACGTTAAAGAACAAGCTGGATGGCCTTAACGGGAGGCTACCATCTGTCTCTCAACAGCTGTTCCAGTGGGTCCCCTCCCCCAACCTTCTCTGAGCCTTCGGGGTCCACCTGGCCATTTAGCCCATGGTGTGCAAAAAAGTGCCGCTCAGAGGTGAAACAACCCAACCCATTATCGTATGTGCATGACTTGTATAAGTCTATTGCACTTGAATTGCGTCTGTTCTGAACGCCCGAGTTGGGCCTACAGCTTATTAGTAAAATGTTCTCCAGAAACGTAAGTGTTTCCATTATTTTGATAAAACCCTTAGTTACAATTAATATTTGATTAAGAAAGCAAGTCTGAAAATAAGAAATGACATAACTCTGCCTCGTGAACTCGAGAGTTATTCTGCCAAGTGAAGAGTGAATCGAGGCTTCGTTGGCTACACTGGTAGAGCAACCTGGCGTCTAACAAGAAGGCCCCGAGTTCTGGAGGCTGATTCATGAGTTTATCACACCTGTTTTCTTATCAAATAGAGCATAATATTAAGATAACAAAAAAAAAACCTTCTCTTTTATTTCTTATTCATTGTAAACACACATTTTTCGTTCAATTTACAAATAGAAAAACTATTTTTTTTTTAATTCTGGGAGTCCTCAATTCTGGTGCTAAGCATCCATTTCACTTTTCTTCTTGAAGAAGAACAGATAATTCTGTCTCCGGTTCTACGAGGGGCGTTCAAAAGCTTCTTAACTTATATCTGCAGAACAAAAACCATTGCACTTACTTCAAGAAAACCTTTATTCCATATCAGTCCCTTTAGGTTAGTGGTTCTGTGATCAAGTGGCAGTGTGCTTGGCTTCTGATAAAAGAGACCTGGGTAAATCATGGATGTTTGTGTTGTCTATCTGCAGAGGTCTTCCTCATAGATCTTCCCTATGGTGTATTAAACTGACAGGCTTATGTCAGACCTCTGCTACAAGCAGCTGCTTAAGGGAATATTCATTTTTAAAGAGACAGACCTAAATCAGAGCTGAACCTTGTTATCTTCGCTTCCGCACTTTCATCTAAATCATCGTCCACTAACATCAGTGTTAAGACGACCGCAGAGAGGCATCCAGTGGCAAGCCAATGAATGCTGTTCACTTACCGATATCCTGTCTCTAAGCTTGTCATCCTTTCTGCTGGTAAATCCCTTTTTTCCCATCTGACAGGATGGAGTGTTGACAGTGTAGAGCACCTGCACATGATATGGGGCGGGGGTGGCTCAGTCGGTATTGTGCCAGGCTCGTAATCTGTAGTTCCCAGGTTCGAGTCCCAGCTGGGTCAGCGTTGAGATTTATCTCTGCAAAATTCCCCGCCCTGCCCTCAGTCAGTAGGGGACACCGATGGGCTTGGAAAGGCCACCGTCCGTCGGATGGGACGTTAAGCCGTGGCCCCGTGTGCGTGAGAGACATACCCTGTGCACGTTAAACAACACGCTGGATGGCCTTGACGGGAGGCTACCATCTGTCTCCCAACAGCTGTTCCAGTGGGTCTCCTCCCCCAACCTTCTCTGAGCCTTCGGGGTCCTTGTGACCTAGCCATTTAGCCCATGGTGTGCAAAAAAGTGCCGCTCAGAGGTAAAATAACCCAACCCAGGCAGAACCTCCGCAGGGAGGGGGGGGGGGAGACATCAAAAATGCTGGTAACGCGAACGGCAGTGAAAAACATTAAATATATATATAATTCTTTTTTTCCCCAAGAAATTTTATAAAGATCATTAAAGCAGAGGAAAAACATACCGCAACGGCGCCACAGTTCTCCCTGATCGATATTGTTACCTCTTTTTAAATAACTAGATCTGGGTTTGGCGGAGTCACAACAGCTACGTGCATTTGTTGGCATTGCAGAATCACGTGCATATGCAGGGGTATAGCGAAGGACTATGGTTGTGAGTGGAGACAAGGAAAACTTTCCAACTCGAAAATAAAATGTCGCCTACTGAGAAAATGAAACATTTACATAACTTATGTCTTTATCGGGGACATTATTTATTAATCCTAATTTTCACAACTTGCCTGTATTTTACCAAGTGGATTTGAATTTTGCCAATTCTCCTAGATTTCGACAACTTGCAATAATTTTACAGAAAAATCCCAGTTTTTACATCTCACCTCAATTTTGCCAAGTCACTTTGAATTTTGCTAACTCTCTTTAATTTCACAAAACCAATTCCAATTTTCACAACTCCCCTGTATTTCACCATATGAATTCGAATTTTGCCAACTCTCTTTAATTTCACAAAACCAATTCCAATTTTCACAACTCCCCTGTATTTCACCATATGAATTCGAATTTTGCCAACTCTCTTTAATTTCACAAAACCAATTCCAATTTTCACAACTCCCCTGTATTTCACCATATGAATTCGAATTTTGCCAACTCCTCAAGATTTTTTGCCAAGTTTCCTCGATTTTACCAACTTGCCATAATTTTAAGAAAAACACACAAATTTTTACATCTCGCCTGAATTTCGATAACTCCCCTAGATTTGGCCAACTCTACTTAAGTTCACAAAACCAATCCTACACACGTGCATCTACGTGCACAGGATAACTTAACGTCCCATCCGACGGACGGCGGCCTTTCCAAGCCCATCAGTGTCCCCTACTGACCGTGGACAGGGCGGGAAATTTTGCGGAGATAAATCTCAACGCTGACCCAGCTGGGACACGAACCTGGAAACTACAGATTACGAGCCTGGCGCGCTACCGACTGAGCCACCCCCGCCCCAACGGGCTGATTAAAATTACTGCTGATAAAAATCTTTGACTTGATGGTTTGGCTGACAAAACCGAGGAAGTAGTTAGACAGCACAACAGTAGAGAACTGTACCAGATTGTTAAATATAGTACAACAGCAGAGAATCTGTACCAGATAGTTAAGTCCAGTAGAAAACGGACAGGCACGCAACGATTGAAGGGTAAACAAGGTAAGGTTATAGAAGGTGAGGATTCTGTCATGGCTAGGTGGGCTGAGCATTTCAGTGATGTTCTAAACAATGCGGTTAGTTCTATTCCCATTGTTTGCAATGATGATACATGCATTGGTGGCTTTAATGTTGGCCCTATAACACAATATGAAGTTATTTTGGCTGTTTCTAAACTTTAAACTTCATAAATCCCCAGGGGTAGATTAAATTATTACAAAAATGCTTAGAGCTGGGAATGTTTCGGTTACCACTTGGATGACTGAAATTCTGAATATCTTTGATGATAAAGGCATGGTTCCTAAGGATTTTACCAGAGCTATTATTATCCCTATTTTCAAAAAGGTGACCGCAGTTCTTGTGATAACTATAGCGGTATCAGCCTACTCTCTGTTCCAGGTAAAGTTCTTTTCATCATTGTGCTTAACAGAATTAAGAATCTGGTTGACAGGCAATTGCGTGATGAGCAATGTGAATTCAGAAGTGGTAGGGGATGTGTGGATCAGATATTTTCACTTAGGCAGATTCTTGAGAAATGTTTAGAGTTTCAGAAACTTTTGGTTGCTAGCTTTGATGATTTCAAAAAGGCTTTCGACTCTGTTAATCGTTATAACTGTTGGGCGATTGTGAGATCATATGGTATACCTGACAAGTTAGTTAACATGATGAAAGCTCTCTATAATAACACTGAGTCATGTGTGAGGGTTGGTAAGGCTTGTAGCAATTGGTTTAGCATTACGTCTGGTATTCGACAAGAGTGCATTTTGTCTCCTTTTCTCTTTAATTTGGTTGTTGATTATGTTATGCGAAATTCACTTCAAGGGAAAGATATTGGCCTTAAATGGTCTGGAGATACTAAAATTTCTGATTTAGATTATGTTGGTGATTTAGTCCATTTGGCAAATGATGTTGATGAGATGAACTCTTTCATTCGAGCTGTTGATGAAACTGATAGCAGAGTAGGTTTGGCTATAAACAGAGAGAAAACTAAAGTGATGAAAATTGGTCAGGCAGGCTGTGGTTCAGTTAATCTGAATAGTTCCACTCTTGAGCAGGTTTCTCAGTTTAATTATCTTGGGAGTTATGTAAAAGATATCGGTGATGTGCGGCATGAGATTAACAGGAGAATAGGTATTACCTCTGGGACTTTTAGGAATCTATGGAGAGTGTAGGGAAAGAGGCGTATACACCTAAAGACTAAAATTAGACTGTATAGTCTTTCTAGGGTTAGTTATGGTAGTGAAACAAGATAACAGGAAACTAGATGCTTTTGATTCCAGATGCTTCGCAGTATCTTGGGCATTAAGTGGTTCAGCTTTGTAACTAATGATGAGATTAGGCAAAGGAGTTTGCAACCTCCTTTAAGCAGCATATTGTGCAGAGAGAGACTCCGTTGGTTTGGTCATGTTGCCCGTTGACTAATTATAGATTGGCGAATAGGGTTATGAACAGTGTGCCTAAAGGCTTCAGAAAGAGGGGGAGACCTAGGATGCGGTGGGCAGAAAATGTCAAACAGGACCTTGTTAGAATTGGTGTGCAGTGGCCGGATGCAGCAGATGTAGCTCATGACAGATATGCTTGGAGAACTAAATTATGAAGTCTGGTTGGACCTCAGTAGCCCATGGTGCTTGAGGATGATGATGATGATACACGTAACTACCTTTAATGGCTTGATTTCCATCAGAACCTGTCTTAGCTCTTCTAATGTGGCTTTAATGTTTTTTTTTCTACTGGTCGCAGCAATTCGTGCTTAAATGATTCCTTCTTCATCCCATTCTTTATCCCATTCATTCATACTCCTGTAGCATTACAAAGGCCAGGTCACAAGGTCACAAGGACCCTGGCCAGGTCACAAGGACCCTGAGGGGTCAGAAAATGTTGGGATAGGGGCCTGACTGGACAGTTGTAGGAGCCAGTTGGTAGCCTCTCGTCAATTCTATCCAGCGTGTTCTTTAAAGCGCACAGGGTTTGGCTCTGCCGCACACAAGGCTTAACGTCCCATCCGACGGACAGCAGCCTTTCCAAACCCATTGGTGTCCCCTACTGACCGTGGGCAGGGCGGGGAGTTTTGTGGAGATAAATCTCAATGCTGGCCCAGGTGGGACTAGGATCTGGTAACTGCAGATTACGAGCGTGGCACGCTACAGACTGGGCTATCCCCGTCTTTATATTTTCAGGCCACATAATTCCTCGGAGTTCGTGAGTTCGTGATTCACCCGGCTCAAGACAATTTGACCTCTAATTTTGACCTTGGCGTGAAACTAAAAGTGATGGCATACAGGCTTCTTTATTTTATATCCTATTCTATATAAATGGTAATATAATCCATTGTTTTAAAGAATTATTCGGTAATTTTATGAATGCTTTGACAATACTTAGCAAATGTCATAATTTTTATGGTAAACTCATTATATTCTGACTTCCATTATTTTCTAAATTCAATAAATCCTCAAAAAATGAACTATACTCGTTTGTGGAAAAAGTGGCAATTTATCTGCTGAAATATAACAATAATACGAGAGTGATCGTTTAATTCGTGAACTTATGCCATAAGTACTCGTTTGTAGCGCTTTTTCCAAAGTAACACTAGATGGCGCTATGCGTGACCGCTGCGAAGGAGGCTCCACGTGTCAAGGTCATTTGGCGTCGACTGCTGTTGTGTTAAGACTGTGATTCGAGTTGCGTGTCATAGACGTTCGTTCAGAATGTCGGAAATTCAGACGGAACAGAGGTATGTCATTTGTTATTGTGTTAGGCAGGCCTAAGTGCTGCTGTGACTGTTGAAGAGACGAGTGAAGCCTATGGTAATGACTGTCTTCGTAGGTCTGCCATTTTTAAGTAGCATAAGCGATTCAAAGAAGGACGCGGATCTGTTGCCGATAACCCAAGACCCGGCCAGCCTTCTTCCTCAATAAGTCCTGAGCAAATCGAAAGAGCCCTGACAATCTTGAATGAAGACAGACAAATAACACTTCGTGAAGTGGCTTTGAAAATGTCAGTTTCATACGGAAGTGCTCAAGCCATTGTGAAAACCCATCTGAAAATGCCACGAATCTGTGCTCAATGGATTCCACACATTTTGACTCCAGAACAAAAAAGGGTGCCAACTGTGCAAGAAGATGATTAAATCGTTTTGAAAGCAAGAGTCCAACCTTCATGAGTCGAATTGTGACTTGCAATGAAACTTAGATCTCTCACTACGATCCCAAAGCAAAACAACAGTCGAGTCAATGGAAGCATCCCGATTCACCGAGATCCAAGAAAAATTCGGGTTTCTCGTTCAGCTGGGAAACAAATGGCTCTTGTGTTTTTCGACATCAAAGGTTTTCTCGTTGCTCACTTTGTGCCTCGTGAAACAACCGTGAATAGTGAAGCCTACTCGAAGGTTCTCAGAACCAAACTTCGGCGTGCTATTCGTGAAAAACGTCCGGAACTTTCTGGTGTGACTTGGTTTCTCGATCACGACAACGCCAGGCCCCATACGGTTAATATTGTGCAGCCAATGATCACTGCCATAGGTGCTGAGGTTCTGCCATATCCTCCATATTCCCTGGACTTAGCACCCTGCGATTTTTTCCTCTTTCCGTCACTGAAGAAGGCTTTGAAAGGGAAACATTTCGCATCCGACGAAAAAGCTTGCAGAGCCACAACGACAACACTTCGCACGCTTTTAAAGCCAAAATGAATTCAATTTTGAAGCCAAAATGGCTTCAAAGACGCTTTTAATGCATGGGTACAACGATGGCAAAAATATGTGAAGTTCAAGGGAGAGTATTTCGAGAAAGACAAATGCCAGGAAGATTCAGAGGATGATATTTAATGTAACTTTTTGCTACTGTCCACGAATTAAATGATCACGCTATGTATATATTTTTCTGTTTCAGAAGTTGTATCTCCAAATTTTCACTTTCATTCTTTAGCTTAAATTGTACGAAAGGTGGGCGAACCATTAGAATTGAATCAAATGTGAGCAAGATCGATTTGTCTCCTGACGATGGCCACTTTCGAGACAAAGGTCTGCTCTTTCTCTCTCTGCCAGCATTTTTTGTGACGTCATCCTCCAACGAGCCATTAATCCTCGGAGACGATGTCTTCGCCTTTTAGCCGAGGCAGGGATTAGTGGCGACGACGCTTTGCGACTCTCTTTCGGGCATCTCTCTTCGTTAGCTGTCTCCAACACTGCTGCTCTTTAATGCCACATTCGTGCAATGCCAAGCCAATGCAACACGCCAAACCTTTTTTGCATCTTCTGTTGCTCTCTGCTCTCTTTCTCTGCAAAACTGGGTTGGGTTGTTTTACCTCTGAGCGGCACTTTTTCTGCACACCATGGGCTAAATGGCCAGGTCACATGGATCCCGAAGGCTCAGAGAAGGTTGGGGGAGGGGACCCACTGGAACAGCTGTTGGGAGACAGATGGTAGCCTCCCGTCAAGGCCATCCAGCGTGTTCTTTAACGTGCACAGGGTATGGCTCTCCCGCACACGGGGCCACGGCTTAACGTCCCATCCGACGGACGGCGGCCTTTTCAAGCCCATCGGTGTCCCCTACTGACCGTGGGCTGGGCGGGGAATTTTTGCGGAGATAAATGTCAACGCTGACCCAGCTGGGACTCGAACCTGGGAACTACAGATTACGAGCCTGGCGCGCTACCGACTGAACCACCCCCGCCCCCTGCAAAACTGTCGCTCGCATTTCATAACAATTCAGTTAACAGGCAGAGTATCAGTCTTTGCTTGTTGGATAAACAAAAATTAATTTCTGGTGAAGCGTTAAGATCAAATTGCATTGAGAGACAAAAACGAAAGCAGATTTGATAGAATATTTGATTTCAAAATTACACGTTACTAATGAAATCAAACGAACGAAAAGTTCAGAGTTCATTTCTTTTCGTCAGAGCGCAATCATGCCAATGTTGAAAAGTGAAAAGAAAAATCCATATTTTTGTCATTATGATTATTTTAATTTCTCTGCCACACTCACAGTAGTACGGCAACACTTTGTAAATTCTTGTCTAGAGAAGTTTTCATTGTCCTACTTTACCCATAGCCGTCCCATGGCCGAGTGGTTAGAGCGCTTGGCTACTGATCTAAGGGACCTGGGTTCGAGCCCTGGGTAAGGCATGGATGTATGTGTTGCTTTTCTGTTGAGGTCCTGCCATCCTCTCAGACCTTCTACTATGGCATATAAACTGACAGGCTCCTGTCAGACCTCTGTGGCAAGCAGCTGCTTGAGGGGGTATTTATTATTTACTTTACCCATTGAGCATTGTGCGCAATAATCAATCACAGATAAGCACCATGTGGACGGCCGGGGACGTGTGCGTCGTTTACATGGGGAAGTGTTGGCACCAAGATGCACCATGGGACGAAAACAAGCAGGCGAAGGAAGTGTAAAGCTTTGGACAGTGCGCAGTAATTAGACAATTACAGATAAGCTGTTATAGAGAGCAAATTGTGTACAGAGCGAGAATTAACAAATAGGGAAAAGAGTTACCAGGCAGTAACCAGGCACTAAGAGTTACCAGGCACTAAGAGTTACCAGGCACTAAGAAGTTATGTCTGCTGTATAGAGGCCGCGTGGAATAGAAAAGTTAACATGGAGAATGTAGCTAGAAATATCCCTCTCACCGCACATAATTATATCCCACCAGTTCACTTGTGCACCAATGATAATTAATGATTAAAT
Source organism: Ryuthela nishihirai (assembly GCA_038380435.1). NCBI lineage: Eukaryota > Metazoa > Arthropoda > Arachnida > Araneae > Heptathelidae > Ryuthela > Ryuthela nishihirai. The sequence goes on from JAWZYU010000006.1 coordinate 42,745,392, forward strand.
CCTGATCAGTATCAACTAGTAAAACAAACTTAATTTAGTCCTGGAAGTGTTTTAGCTGCTTTAGTGTGGATTCTCACGGGTTGGGTTGTTTTACCTCTGAGCGGCACTTCTTTGCACACAATGGGCTAAATGGCCGGGGCACATGGACCCCGAAGGCTCAGAGAAGGTTGGGGGAGGGAACCCACTGAAACAGCTGTTGGGAGACAGAAGGTAGCCTCCCGTCAAGGCAATCCAGCGTGTTCTTTAAAGTGCACAGGGAATGGCTCTCCCGCACACGGGGCCACGGCTTAACGTCCCATCCGACGGACGGTGGCCTTTCCAAGCCCATCGGTGTCCCCTACTGACCGTGGGCAGGGCGGAGAATTCTGCGGAGATAAATCTCAACGCTGACCCAGCTGGGACTCGAACCTGGGAACTATAGATTACGAGCCTGGCGCGCTATCGACTGAGCCACCCCCGCCCCCGGATTCTCACGGAAGAGAGAGTCAATTAGCCTCTATCGTAAAGGCTGACAGAAAGTAGCAAAGGTGTACTATTTGATTGTTTCTTGTAAAATATAAGGAGTCCTGCCTGATCATCCTTTTCCCTCAGGGGTTCATCACCTGGAAAAACAAACACATAGCTTCAGGATCTCACTGGGCTAAACAACAGTGCTTCAACAGTGTAATGTCTTCCTCCCCCCCCCCCCTTTCGATTAGCTAGTCACTTAGCTCGGCAAGAAACCTTTCACTGGGGAAATAGCAGAACTCGGAACAGATGATGTAAGTATGGCAATTTAGATAATAAAGTCATCTTTATTAGTTGTTAAGTTAAAAATAAGACACGCCGTCCCGAAGACGGTTGTAGAGATTATCTCTACAAAGCCTTCTTTTAGGAATTGTCGAAATAACAAATATGCACTCCTGAAAAAAGTAACTTAACTAATTCTATGTCTAATGGGTGCTTAATTATTAAATCGTCAAAGCAAGACACTGAATTTTGCCTGTGGAATATCTTTCATTCCGCTGATTGAATCTGTGTGGAGTGTTTCAGTAGTCGTAAAGTAGCCACGGGAAACATAGGTCATCAAAAGTTATATTCTAATGTCCTTCAATTTCAGTCGGGTTGGGTTGTTTTACCTCTGAGCGGCACTTTTTTGCACACCATGGGCTAAATGGCCAGGTCACATGGGCCCCGAAGGCTCAGAGAAGGTTGGGGGAGGGGACCCACTGGAACAGCTGTTGGAAGACAGTTGGTAGCCTCCCGTCAAGGCCATCCAGCGTGTTCTTTAACGTGTACAGGGTATGACTCTCCCACACACGGGGCCACGGCTTAACGTCCCATCCGACGGACGGCGGCCTTTCCAAGCCCATCGGTGTCCCCTACTGACCGTGGGCAGGGCGGGGAAATTTTGCGGAGATAAATCTCAACGCTGACCCAGCTGGGACTCGAACCTGGGAACTACAGATTACGAGCCTGGCGCGCTACCGACTGAGCCACCCCCGCCCACTCAATTTCAGTCTTAACTGCCAATGTCTCAAGCAACTGAAGTTAAGGATTGATGCTTTTTCGTCTTCTGGGCAAAGAGGATGGGAAACTAATAATGATGCTCCTTATTCTCCGACGCAAACTGACAACGTCTGTGACAGCTGAGCGTTTGGAGAACTGGTTTACTTGCCATGGGCTTTGGCACTATACCTCTATCGGAAAGTAGTTCACTGTTTACTAAGAGCAGATCTGGGGAACAAGAAGACAAGTCCCAATCAGACCTAATGGTTAGATGAAAGTTGCGAGCCCAATTATTAACTGCTATACAAGATTCCTTGTGCTTTCGACCCGAACTTCTCTCGGAGAGGATGATTTGCTTTCCTGTCAGATACAATGATTTATAGGAAGGGTATTCACTCATGTAAGGAAGGATTTCTTGCTTTTATTGGCTGCTAATCTAGATGGTTTCCACGACTGCTAAATGCTACTCGAGCCTTTCAACATCCTCCTCTGAATAGCGATGGGGATCTCTCTTGTTTACGAGGAGTCAGAGTATATTTCGGGCTAATGACGTCACGAGTTTTTGCCATCAACTTGCGTTAAATATGATGCCCCTGTTGCTCGACTGGTGAAGGGAGGAATGTGGGAATCGATTCTTTGTGCCTTATCTGAGGTTCACTGGGCTTACTTTCAGGGGTTAAAAAAACTTGTTTTTTTAAACTCTGTCAACTCTGTGCGTGGCTCCATTGTTTCGAAGATGCTCCAGCTCTCGATTAGATTTTAGAATCATTAGTTAGGTTGGGTTGTTTTACCTTTGAGCGGCACTCTTTTGTATACCACAGGCTAAATGGCCAGGTCACATGGACCCCGAAGGCTCAGAGAAGGTTGGGGGAGGGGACCCACTGGAACAGCTGTTGGGAGACATATGATAGCCACCCGTCAAGGCCATCCAACGTGTTCTTTAACGTGCACAGGTTATGGCTCTCGCGCACACGGTACCACGGCTTAACGTCCCATCCGACGGACGGCGGCCTTTCCAAGACAATCGGTGAGAATCTTTAGTCAGCGAGCTGGTCCTTTATTTATCTTCACTAGACAATATAATTTCGTGAAGAGCATTTCTACAATCGTGTTAATTGCGAACTCAATCTCCATTCTCTTGGGCACTTTTAGTCATCAGTAATTATTCTCAGCAAACTTTTTTACACTGCCAACCCTGCTGCTGTTTTTCTCTGTAGGTAACCACGTGACCCAGAGACGTATACAAAGGGGTCGTGGGGGCGGGATCACCCCCTCCCCAAAAAATCCTGTCGTCTTATACGAAATCTCAAACTTATCTACAGTCGCTCAAAAAACATCTGAAAATACAGAATTCAGAAAAAATATCCGGCAACGAATATTTTTTCTGAATTCTGTAATCAACCATAGTGTTCGGATATTTTTTCGAGCGACTGTACCTGCTGTGAAATCCAAAACATTTGCCTTTGTATAATTCTTTTTATTTTGATTTTATTTTAGCCCATATTTTATGTCCAACCAACACTACGGATCATCATTATCATCCTCAAGCAGCCATGGGCTACGGAGGTCCAACCAGACCGTGCAATTTAGTTATCCAAGCAAGTCTATCCTGAGCTACATCTACTGCATCTGGCCACGTCTGTTTGACATTGTCTGGCCACTGCACACCAATTCTAACAAGGTCCTGTTTGACATTGTCTGCACCGCATCCTAGGTCTCCCCCTCTTTCTGAGGCCTTTAGGCACACTGTTCATAACCCTATTCGCCAATCTATAATTATTCATACGGGCAACATGGCCAAACCAACGGAGTCTCTCTCTGCACAATATGCTGCTTAAAGGAGGTTGCAAACTGCTTTGCCTAATCTCATCATTACTTACAAAGTTGAACCACTACATGCCAAATATTTTAATCTTTCCTGTTCGGTACAATATTTTAGCAATTGGGAAAACGCGCTCAAGTCTTATTCTCAGCATAAACTGATCTCCAAAAAATCATAATTGTAGTAAAGCAATATAATATGAAGAACTAAACAAGTGGTTTTGCTGCGTGCATTTCTGTATATATAATTTTGGATGATTCAGATATTCGCCACCCACCCGTCCCCTGAACGTGCTGGGTATGTGCCTCACGTAAGACCCAAACCAACTTGGAAAATGACGATGGGGAAGAAGGGATGGAAGATGGAGAGGATATTGGCTGAGGATCCGCATCTTGCACTCCGCTGCATTGACGATGAAAATCATAGTGCAACAGTAGCACTTCATTATGTATGCATCTATCGTTTCATAAGCACTGTACGTATATCGATCTATCATAAGCAGAGTATATGCATAAGCACTGTGTGTGCATGTATCAGTTCCTAAGTACTATATGTGTACACCGAAGCGATAAAACATTATGACCAGCGCGTCTTTATGCAAATCGAAGCAACTGCAGGTAAACGACGGCGCGTGTGAAGGTCACGAAACGGTATAAATAACATCTGATACTGAGCTCTGGTAATCAGTGTTATTTTTGTTCTTCAGATGCGGAAGGCAACGGACCTAAGCGAGTTTGACAAAGGCCAAATTGTAATGGCCAGACGAGTGGGTTAGAGCATTTCCGAGACGGCCAGGCTTGTGGGGTGCTCACATTCAGTCGTGGTTAGTACAGTCGCTCAAAAAAGTATCCGAACACTACGGTTGATTACAGAATTCAGAAAAAATATCTGGCAACTATTTTTTTAGAAATTAGTGATCTGGCAATCACGTGACACGGAGGTTGCCAGATCACTAATTTCTAAAAAAATAGTTGCCAGATATTTTTGCTGAATTCTGTAATCAACCATGGTGTTCGGATACTTTTTTGAGCGACTGTAGGTGGTCATATTAGTTTGATACTAGATCGTGTGGGCTCACTCACGGAAATATTGAGCGTGTGCAGTTACCGTTCACAGCAAACTGGAGCGTGTACAGTAACTGCACACGCTCCAGTTTGCTGTGAACGGTAACTGGAGCGTGTACAGTTGCTGTACACGCTCCAGTTACCAGATATATTTACCTGAATTCTGTATATATATTTATATATATATATATACAGAATTCAGATAATATTTTTTAGATTTTTTTCTGAATTCTGTAATCAACCGTAGTGTTCGGACACTTTTTTGAGCGACTGTACCTTCAAAAAAGTCCAAGGAGGGTAAAACAACGAACCGCCGGCAAGGTGTGGAACGATCATGACTCATCGATGCTAGAGGTGAGCGAAAGCTTTCCCATATGGTACGATCATGACTCATCGATGCTAGAGGTGAGCGAAAGCTTTCCCATATGGTACGAGACAACAGAATGGATACTGTGGTGCAACTCGCCTGTAATTTGAATGCTGGTGACAGGAATAATGTGTCACAACACAGAGTACATCGAACCCTGCTTAAAATGGGGCTACATAGCCGGCCAGTCAGAGTGTCCATGCTAACTTCAGTTCACCGTTGAAAGCGCATACAATAGGCACGCAAGCATCAAAACTGAACCTGAATGATGGAAAAAGGTCATCTGGTCTGATGAATCTTGTTTCCTGTTGCACCATGTGGACGGCCGGGTACGTGTGCATCATTTACCTGGGGAAGTGTTGGCACCAAGATGCACCGTGGGAGGAAAACAAGTCAGTGGAGGAAGTGTAATGGTTTGGGCAATGTTCTGCTGGAAAACCCTGGGTCCAGTCATTCATGTGCAGGAAATTATGACATCTACCACCTCCCCTAAATATCATTGCACACCAAGTACATCATTTGATGGCAACATTATATCCCTCTAGTAGTGCCTTCTTTCAACAGGATAATGCACCATGCCACACTGCCTGGATTGTTAGAGAATGGTGTTCGGAACATGAGGAAGTCTTCCAGGTATTGCTCTGGCCTCTAAATTCCCCAGATATCAATCCAATCGAGCATCTGCAGTTGGTGTTGGAACAACATATCCGATCTGCTGCGGCTCAACCACTAACTTACAAGGATCTAGTGATAACGTGGTGACATACCAAAAATATACCTTTAGAAATCTTGTAGCGTCCATGCATCGCCGGGTAAGAGCTGTTTTGGCGGCACGTGGAGGTCCAACATAATATTTGGCAGGTGGTCGTAATGTTTTGGCTCTTCGGTGTGTATTCAGTGCTCACTAAATTATGACCACCTCTCTCCATGTTATAAAGTGGGAACTAAATTCGAAGCTCTGTAACTTCCAATTTTTATGAGGAAATGTAACGGAAGATAAATTAAAGATCTCAGTTAAATCTATCAAAATCTCGATTTTCAATAATGTTAGCTTTGTATTTAAAGAGTTATGGACTTTGAATATTTAACTGCAGCAGTGCAAGCCTTAGGAAAATTGAAAAATATCGAAAAGTTATTTACATTAACTTTTCAAATATATATCTGTTGTATTAAATGGTGTGAAATAATACTTCTTATAGAAATTATAATTAACTTCTGAGTTAAATTCTAACGTTAGGCATTGTTGATGTTAAATATTGAAAGTTCCATAACTCTTTCAATACTAAGGGAATATTATTATATTATTATTTCAATACTAAGGGTTGAAAATCGAGATTTGATAGATTTGATCGAGATATCCAATTTACCTTTAATTCCATTCTGTCGCAAAACACTTTTTTAGAAGTTACAGAGCTTCGAATTTAATCTTACACTGGCATAACCTGGAAGGAAGTGGTCATAATTTAGTGAGCACTGAGTGTATATAAGGGTTGGTTGGATATAAAACTGGTCAAGTCTAAAGTAAATCTTAAGAGTGTTTTTGTTTATAGATATTGGCCATGCCTGGAGAGATATTTGTCTTAACATGAAATTGAATGTGAACAGGAAAGTGAAGATTTGATAGAGGTGATGCGAGGACTAGAGAGAACATGTCTCAGGTATTCCCAGTCATACCTGTTCAATGTTCTTACCTTTATATTTGTGCAGTATGGAAGCTGACGTTGTCATGCAATAAAGCAAACTTCTTACTCAAAAGCCCTGGGTGCTTCGATTTCATTGGTTGCCCTTCAAATGGCAACAGTTTCGCAATATCGCTGCGAACTAATGGTGCCAGGACGTTCCAGGAACTCGATCCACAGTGGACCCTGAGAGTCCAATTATAAGGTAAAGATACCTCTCATTGTTCAACGCTGGATGCCTCCGTGTTGTTTGACCGGAATTCACACAACGACAGTTGCCGTTGATTCTGGTGTTGAGTTCTCTCTTATGCGTAACGATTTCCCTGTGTGAGAGCAACAGCAATCACTCAGTAAACACTTTTCGTTTCAACGATCCTTGTTTAGAGTTTCGCCGTTCAGAAACAAAATTGCCAAATTTTCAATGCAATGAGATTTAAGTATTCATATACACTGAGTGATCAATAAATTATGACCACCCCCCTCCTATTATATAAGTGGAAGCAAACTTTGAAGCTCTATGACTTCAAAAAAAAAGAGTTCTGTGACAGAATGGGATTGAAGATAAAGATCTCAATCAAATCTTCCTAAATCTCCATTTTTAAACAATATTCCTTTAGTTAAAGAAAGAGTTATGGAAGTTTGAATATTTAACAACAGCAAGGCCTAAACGTTAGAATATAACTCAGAAGTTATTTATTTTTTGAATAAGAAGTTTTATTTCACGCCATTTAATACAACAGATGTGTAGTTGAAAAGTTAATGTCAATATTTTTTCGACATTTTAAATTTTCCTAAGACTTGCATTGTTGATGTTAAATATTCGAATTTCCATAACTCTTTAAGTACAAAGCGAATATTGTTAGAAATCGAGATTTCGATAGATTTGGTTGAGATCTTTAATTTATCTTCCGTTACATTTTCTCGAGCCGTCCCGTGGCCGAGTGGCTAGCGCGCTTGGCTACTGATCTACGGGACCTGGGTTCGAACCCCGGGTAAGGCATGGATGTTTGTGTTGTTTTCTGCTGAGGTCCTGCCATCCTCTCAGATCTTCTACTCTGGCATATAAACTGACAGGTTCCTGTCAGACCTCTGTGGCAAGCAGCTGCTTGAGGGGTATTCGTTTATTTATATTTGGGGGAAGAAACGCAATCACGCTGAAAAGATGCAAAGTTGTTGGGGGGAGAAACAATCACGCTTCAGAGATGTACAGAGGTGGGGGAAGAAACGCAATCACGCTGAAAAGATGCAAAGTTGTTGGGGGGGAGAAACAATTATGCTGAAGAGATGTATATACGTGGAGGAAAGAAACAATCATGCTGAAGAGATGTATAGAGGTGGGGGGAAGAAACGCAATCTCGCTGAAAAGATGTAAATTTGTGGGGGGGGGAGAAACAATTACACTAAAGAGATGTATTTACTTGGGGGAAAAGAAACAATCACGCTGAAGAGATGTATGGAGGTGGGGGAAGAAACGCAATCTCGCTGAAAAGATGTATAGAGGTGGGGGGATGAAACACAATCACGCTGAAAAGATGTAAAGAAGCAAAGGGGAAGAAACACAATTGCACTGAAATCATTTAAAGAGGTAGGGGGAACAATCACGCTGAAAAGATGTAAAGTTGTTGGAGGGGGAGAAACAATTACGCTGAAGAGATGTATATACGTGGGGGAAAGAAACAATCACGCTGAGGAGATGTATAGACGTGGGGGAAAGAAATAATCACGCTGAAGAGATGTAAACGTGGGGGAAAGAAACAATCACGCTGAAGAGATGTACAGAGGTGGGGAAAGAAACGCAATCATGCTGAAAAGATGCAAAGTTGTGGGGGGGAGGTGAAACAATTACGCTGAAGAGATGTATAGATGTGGGGGGAAGAAACGCAATCACGCTGAAAAGATGTAAAGAAGCAGAGGGGAAGTAACACAATCGCACTGAAATGATATAAAGAGGTAAGGGGAACAATCACGCTGGAAAGATGTAAAGTTGTGTTGGGGGGGGAGAAACAATTACGCTGAAGAGATGTATATACTTGGGGGAAAGAATTGATCACGCTGAAGAGATGTATAGAGGTGGGGGAAGGAATACAATCACACTGAAAAGGTGTAAAGTTGTGGGGTCACACTGAAAAGATGTAAAGTTATGGGGTCACACTGAAGGGATGTAGAGACGAGGGGGAAAGAAACAATCACACTGAAGGGATGTAGAGAGGAGGGGGAAAGAAACAATAATGCTGAAGAGATGGATAGCCGTGGGTGTGGTTAACACAATCGCACTGAAATGATATAAAGAGGTAGGGGGAACAATTATGCTGAAAACATGTAAAGAGATGGGGGAAAGAAAAATCACGGTGAAGAGATGTATAGAGGTGGGGGAAGGAATACAATCACACTGAAAAGGTGTAAAGTTGTGGGGTCACACTGAAAAGATGTAAAGTTATGGGGTCACACTGAAGGGATGTAGAGACGAGGGGGAAAGAAACAATCACACTGAAGGGATGTAGAGAGGAGGGGGAAAGAAACAATAATGCTGAAGAGATGGATAGCCGTGGGTGTGGTTAACACAATCGCACTGAAATGATATAAAGAGGTAGGGGGAACAATTATGCTGAAAACATGTAAAGAGATGGGGGAAAGAAAAATCACGGTGAAGAGATGTATAGAGGTGGGGGAAAGAAACGCAATCATGCTGAAAAGATGTATAATGGTGGGAGGGGTGGAAGAAACAATCATGCTGAAGAGATGTACAGAGGTGGGGGGGAAGAACATTCACGCTGAAGAGATGTATAGAGGTGGGGGAAGAAACGCAATCACGCTGAAAAGATGTATAGAGGTGGGGGAAAAAACAATCGCACTGAAGAGATGTATAGAGGTGGGGGAAAGAAACAATCACACTGAAGAGATGTATAGAGGTGGGGGAAAGAAACGCAATCATGCTGAAAAGATGTATAATGGTGGGAGGGGTGGAAGAAACAATCATGCTGAAGAGATGTACAGAGGTGGGGGGGAAGAACATTCACGCTGAAGAGATGTATAGAGGTGGGGGAAGAAACGCAATCACGCTGAAAAGATGTATAGAGGTGGGGGAAAAAACAATCGCACTGAAGAGATGTATAGAGGTGGGGGAAAGAAACAATCACACTGAAGAGATGTATAGAGGTGGGGGAAAGAAACGCAATCATACTGAAAAGATGTATAATGGTGGGAGGGGTGGAAGAAACAATCATGCTGAAGAGATGTACAGAGGTGGGGGGGAAGAACATTCACGCTGAAGAGATGTATAGAGGTGGGGGAAGAAACGCAATCACGCTGAAAAGATGTATAGAGGTGGGGGAAAAAACAATCGCACTGAAGAGATGTATAGAGGTGGGGGAAAGAAACAATCACACTGAAGAGATGTATAGAGGTGGGGGAAAGAAACGCAATCATGCTGAAAAGATGTATAATGGTGGGAGGGGTGGAAGAAACAATCATGCTGAAGAGATGTACAGAGGTGGGGGGGAAGAACATTCACGCTGAAGAGATGTATAGAGGTGGGGGAAGAAACGCAATCACGCTGAAAAGATGTATAGAGGTGGGGGAAAAAACAATCGCACTGAAGAGATGTATAGAGGTGGGGGAAAGAAACAATCACACTGAAGAGATGTATAGAGGTGGGGGAAAGAAACGCAATCATACTGAAAAGATGTATAATGGTGGGAGGGGTGGAAGAAACAATCATGCTGAAGAGATGTACAGAGGTGGGGGGGAAGAACATTCACGCTGAAGAGATGTATAGAGGTGGGGGGGAAGAACATTCACGCTGAAGAGATGTATAGAGGTGGGGGAAGAAACGCAATCACGCTGAAAAGATGTATAGAGGTGGGGGAAAAAACAATCGCACTGAAGAGATGTATAGAGGTGGGGGAAAGAAACAATCACGCTGAAGAGATGCATAGAGGTGGGGGAAAGAAACGCAATCACGCTGAAAAGATGTATAATGGTGGGAGGGATGGAAGAAACAATCATGCTGAAGAGATGTACAGAGGTGGGGGGGAAGAACATTCACGCTGAAGAGATGTATAGAGGTGGGGGAAGAAACGCAATCACGCTGAAAAGATGTATAGAGGTGGGGGAAAAAACAATCGCACTGAAGAGATTTATAGAGGTGGGGGAAAGAAACAATCACACTGAAGAGATGTATAGAGCTGGGGGAAAGAAACAATCACGCTGAAGAGATGTGTAGGGGTGGGGGAAAGAAACAATCATGCTGAGGAGATGTATAGAGGTGGGGGGAGAAATGCAATCACGCTGAGGAGATGTATAAAGGTGGGGGTAAGAAACGGAATCACGCTGAAAAGGTGTAAAGAAGCAGAGGGGAAGAAAAACAATCACACTGAAATGATATAAAGAGGTAGTGGGAACAATCACGCTGAAAAGCTGTAAAGTTGGGGGGGGAGAGAATCAATTACGCTGAAGAGACATATAGAGGTGGGGGAAGAAACGCAATCACGCTGCAAAGATGTATAGAGGTTGGGGTAAGAAACAATCATGCTGAAGAGATGTATAGAGGTGAGGGGATGAAACGCAATCACGCTGAAGAGATGTGTAGAGGTGGGGGGATGAAACGCACTCACGCTGAAGAGACGTATAGAGGTGAGGGGGAAGAAACACAATCGCACTTAAATGATATGAAGAGGTAGGGAAAACAATCACGCTGAAAAGATGTAAAGTTGTGGGAGGGGAGAAACAATTACGCTGAAGAGATGTATATACTTGGGAAAAGAAACAATCACGCTGAAGAGATGTATACAGGTTGGGGAAGAAACGCAATCACACTGAAAAGATGTAAATTTGTTGGGGGGGAGAAACAATTACGCTGAAGAGATGTATATACTTGGGGAAAAGAAACTATCACGCTGAAGAGATGTATGGAGGTGGGGGAAGAAACGCAATCTCGCCGAAAAGATGTATAGAGGTGGGGGGATGAAACGCAACCACGCTGAAAAGATGTAAAGAAGCAAAGGGGAAGAAACACAATTGCACTGAAATCATTTAAAGAGGTAGGGGGAACAATCACGCTGAAAAGATGTAAAGTTGTTGGGGGGAGAAACAATTACCCTGAAGAGATGTATATATACGTGGGGGAGAGAAACAATCACGCTGAAGCGATGTATAGACGTGGGGGAAAGAAACAATCACGCTGAAGAGATGTACAGAGGTGGGGGAAGAAACGCAATCACGCTGAAAAGATGCAAAGATGTGGGGGGAGGAGAAACAATCACGCTGAAGAGATGTATAGAGGTGGGGGGAAGAATCACAATCACGCTGAAAAGATGTAAAGAAGCAGAGGGGAAGGAACACAATCGCACTGAAATGATATAAAGAGGTAAGGGGAACAATCACGCTGGAAAGATGTAAAGTTGTGTGGGGGGGAGAAACAATTACGCTGAAGAGATGTATATACTTGGGGGAAAGAAACAATTTGCTGAAGAGATGTATATACTTGGGGGAAAGAAACAATTTGCTGAAGAGATGTATAGAGGTGGGGGAAGGAATACAATCACACTGAAAAGATGTAAAGTTGTGGGGTCACACTGAAGGGATGTAGAGAGGAGGGGGAAAGAAACAATCACGGTGAAGAAATGTATATATGTGGGGGTGGAAAGAAACAATAATGCTGAAGAGATGGATAGCGGTGGGGGTGGTTAACACAATCGCACTGAAATGATATAAAGAGGTAGGGGGAACAATTATGCTGAAAACATGTAAAGAGATGGGGGAAAGAAAAATCACGCTGAAGAGATGTATAGAGGTTTGGGAAAGAAACGCAATCATGCTGAAAAGATGTGTAATGGTGGGAGGGGTGGAAGAAACAATCATGCTGAAGAGATGTACAGAGGTGGGGGGGAAGAACAATCACGCTGAAGAGATGTATAGAGGTGGGGGAAGAAACGCAATCACGCTGAAAAGATGTATAGAGGTGGGGGAAAAACAATCACACTGAAGAGATGTATAGAGGTGGGGGAAAGAAACAATCACACTGAAGAGATGTATAGAAGTGGGGGAAAGAAACAATCACGCTGAAGAGATGTATAGAGGTGGGGGAAGAAACAATCACACTGAAGAGATGTATAGAGGTGGGGAAAGAAACAATGACACTGAAGAGATGTATAGAGGTGGGGGAAAGAAACAATCACACTGAAGAGATGTAGAGAGGTGGGGGAAGAAACAATCACACTGAAGGGATGTATAGAGGTGGGGGAAGAAACAATCACACTGAAGAGATCTATAGAGGTGGGGGAAGAAACAATCAGACTGAAGAGATGTATAGAGGTGGGGGAAAGAAACAATCACACTGAAGAGATGTATAGAGGTGGGGGAAAGAAACAATCACACTGAAGAGATGTATAGAGGTGGGGGAAGAAACAATCACACTGAAGGGATGTATAGAGGTGGGGGAAGAATCAATCACACTGAAGGGATGTATAGAGGTGAGGGAAGAAACAATCACACTGAAGAGATGTATAGAGGTGGGGGAAGAAACAATCACACTGAAGAGATGTACAGAGGTGGGGAAAGAAACGCAATCATGCTGAAAAGATGCAAAGTTTTGGGGGGGAGGTGAAACAATTACGCTGAAGACATGTATAGATGTGGGGGGAAGAAACGCAATCACACTGAAAAGATGTAAAGAAGCAGAGGGGAAGTAACACAATCGCAGTGAAATGATATAAAGAAGTAAGAGGAACAATCACGCTGGAAAGATATAAAGTTGTGTTGGGGGGGAAAAACAATTACGCTGAACATATGTATAGAGGTGGGGGAAGAAACAATCACACTGAAGGGATGTATAGAGGTGGGGGAAGAAACAATGACACTGAAGAGATGTATAGAGGTGGGGGAAAGAAACAATCACACTGAAGAGATGTATAGAGGTGGGGGAAGAAACAATCACACTGAAGGGATGTATAGAGGTGGGGGAAGAAACAATCACACTGAAGAGATGTATAGAGGTGGGGGAAGAAACAATCAGACTGAAGAGATGTATAGAGGTGGGGGAAAGAAACAATCACACTGAAGAGATGCATAGAAGTGGGGGAAAGAAACAATCACACTGAAGAGATGCATAGAAGTGGGGGAAAGAAACAATCACGCTGAAGAGATGTATAGAGGTGGGGGAAGAAACAATCACACTGAAGGGATGTATAGAGTTGGGGGAAGAAACAATCACACTGAAGAGATGTATAGAGGTGGGGGAAAGAAACAATCACACTGAAGAGATGTATAGGGGTGGGGGAAGAAACAATCACACTGAAGGGATGTATAGAGGTGGGGGAAGAAACAATCACACTGAAGGGATGTATAGAAGTGGGGGGAAAGAAACAATCACACTGAAGAGATGTATAGAGGTGGGGGAAGAAACAATCACACTGAAGGAATGTATAGAGGTGGGGGAAGAAACAATCACACTGAAGAGATGTATAGAGGTGGGGGAAAGAAACAATCACACTGAAGAGATGTATAGAAGTGGGGGAAAGAAACAATCACGCTGAAGAGATGTATAGAGGTGGGGGGATGAAACGCACTCACGCTGAAGAGATGTATAGAGGGGGGAAGAAACACAATCGCACTGAAATGATATAAAGAATTAGGGGAATCACGTTGAAAAGATGGAAAGTTGTGGGGGAGGGGAGAAACAATTACGCTGAAGAGATGTATATACTTGGGGAAAAGAAACTATCACGCTGAAGAGATGTATGGAGGTGGGGGAAGAAACGCAATCTCGCCGAAAAGATGTATAGAGGTGGGGGGAGGAAACGCAAACACGCTGAAAAGATGTAAAGAAGCAAAGGGGAAGAAACACAATTGCACTGAAATCATTTAAAGAGGTAGGGGGAACAATCACGCTGAAAAGATGTAAAGTTGTTGGGGGGAGAAACAATTACGCTGAAGAGATGTATATGTACGTGGGGGAGAGAAACAATCACGCTGAAGCGATGTATAGACGTGGGGGAAAGAAACAATCACGCTGAAGAGATGTACAGAGGTGGGGGAAGAAACGCAATCACGCTGAAAAGATGCAAAGATGTGGGGGGAGGAGAAACAATCACGCTGAAGAGATGTATAGAGGTGGGGGGAAGAATCACAATCACGCTGAAAAGATGTAAAGAAGCAGAGGGGAAGGAACACAATCGCACTGAAATGATATAAAGAGGTAAGGGGAACAATCACGCTGGAAAGATGTAAAGTTGTGTGGGGGGGGAGAAACAATTACGCTGAAGAGATGTATATACTTGGGGGAAAGAAACAATTTGCTGAAGAGATGTATAGAGGTGGGGGAAGGAATACAATCACACTGAAAAGATGTAAAGTTGTGGGGTCACACTGAAGGGATGTAGAGAGGAGGGGGAAAGAAACAATCACACTGAAGGGATGTAGAGAGGAGGGGGAAAGAAACAATCACGGTTAAGAAATGTATATATGTGGGGGTGGAAAGAAACAATAATGCTGAAGAGATGGATAGCTGTGGGGGTGGTTAACACAATCGCACTGAAATGATATAAAGAGGTAGGGGGAACAATTATGCTGAAAACATGTAAAGAGATGGGGGAAAGAAAAATCACGCTGAAGAGATGTATAGAGGTGGGGGAAAGAAACGCAATCATGCTGAAAAGATGTGTAATGGTGGGAGGGGTGGAAGAAACAATCATGCTGAAGAGATGTACAGAAGTGGGGGGGAAGAACAATCACGCTGAAGAGATGTATAGAGGTGGGGGAAGAAACGCAATCACGCTGAAAAGATGTATAGAGGTGGGGGAAAAACAATCACACTGAAGAGATGTATAGAGGTGGGGGAAAGAAACAATCACACTGAAGAGATGTATAGAAGTGGGGGAAAGAAACAATCACGCTGAAGAGATGTATAGAGGTGGGGGAAGAAACAATCACACTGAAGAGATGTATAGAGGTGGGGGAAGAAACAATGACACTGAAGAGATGTATAGAGGTGGGGGAAAGAAACAATCACACTGAAGAGATGTAGAGAGGTGGGGGAAGAAACAATCACACTGAAGGGATGTATAGAGGTGGGGGAAGAAACAATCACACTGAAGAGATCTATAGAGGTGGGGGAAGAAACAATCACACTGAAGGGATGTATAGAGGTGGGGGAAGAAACAATCACAAAGAGATGTATAGAGGTGGGGGAAGAAACAATCACACTGAAGAGATGTACAGAGGTGGGGAAAGAAACGCAATCATGCTGAAAAGATGCAAAGTTTTGGGGGGGAGGTGAAACAATTACGCTGAAGACATGTATAGATGTGGGGGGAAGAAACGCAATCACACTGAAAAGATGTAAAGAAGCAGAGGGGAAGAAACACAATCGCACTGAAATGATATAAAGAAGTAAGAGGAACAATCACGCTGGAAAGATAAAAAGTTGTGTTGGGGGGGCGAAACAATTACGCTGAACATATGTATAGAGGTGGGGGAAGAAACAATCACACTAAAGGGATGTATAGAGGTGGGGAAGAAACAATGACACTGAAGAGATGTATAGAGGTGGGGGAAAGAAACAATCACACTGAAGAGATGTATAGAGGTGGGGGAAGAAACAATCACACTGAAGGGATGTATAGAGGTGGGGGAAGAAACAATCACACTGAAGAGATGTATAGAGGTGGGGGAAGAAACAATCAGACTGAAGAGATGTATAGAGGTGGGGGAAAGAAACAATCACACTGAAGAGATGTATAGAGGTGGGGGAAAGAAACAATCACACTGAAGAGATGTATAGAGGTGGGGGAAGAAACAATCACACTGAAGGGATGTATAGAGGTGGGGGAAGAAACAATCACACTGAAGAGATGTATAGAGGTGGGGGAAAGAAATAATCACACTGAAGAGATGTATAGAGGTGGGGGAAGAAACAATCACACTGAAGAGATGTATAGAGGTGGGGGAAAGAAACAATCAAACTGAAGAGATGTATAGAGGTGGGGGAAAGAAACAATCACACTGAAGAGATGCATAGAAGTGGGGAAAAGAAACAATCACGCTGAAGAGATGTATAGAGGTGGGGGAAGAAACAATCACACTGAAGGGATATATAGAGGTGGGGGAAGAAACAATCACACTGAAGAGATGTATAGAGGTGGGGGAAAGAAAAATCACACTGAAGAGATATATAGAGGTGGGGGAAGAAACAATCACACTGAAGAGATGTATAGAGGTGGGGGAAGAAACAATCACACTGAAGAGATGTATAGAAGTGGGGGAAAGAAACAATTACGCTGAAGAGATGTATAGAGGTGGGGGAAGAAACAATCACACTGAAGGGATGTATAGAGGTGGGGGAAGAAACAATCACACTGAAGAGATGTATAGGGATGGGGGAAAGAAACAATCACACTGAAGAGATGTATAGAGGTGGGGGAAGAAACAATCACACTGAAGGGATGTATAGAGTTGGGGGAAGAAACAATCACACTGAAGAGATGTATAGAGGTGGGGGAAGAAACAATCACACTGAAGAGATGTATAGAGGTGGGGGAAAGAAACAATCACACTGAAGAGATGTATAGAGGTGGGGGAAGAAACAATCACACTGAAGAGATGTATAGAGGTGGGGGAAGAAACAATCACACTGAAGAGATGTATAGAGGTGGGGGAAAGAAACAATCACACTGAAGAGATGTATAGAGGTGGGGAAGAAACAATCACACTGAAGAGATGTATAGAGGTGGGGGAAGAAACAATCACACTGAAGAGATATATAGAGGTGGGGGAAGAAACAATCACACTGAAGAGATGTATAGGGATGGGGGAAAGAAACAATCACACGGAAGAGATGTACAGAGGTGGGGGAAGAAACAATCACACTGAAGAGATGTATAGAGGTGGGGGAAGAAACAATCACACTGAAGAGATGTATAGAGGTGGGGGAAAGAAACAATCACTAAGAAGAGATGTATAGAGGTGGGGGAAAGAAACAATCACACTGAAGAGATATATAGAAGTGGGGGAAAGAAACAATCACGCTGAAGAGATGTATAGAGGTGGGGGAAGAAACAATCACACTGAAGGGATGTATAGAGGTGGGGGAAGAAACAATCACACTGAAGAGATGTATAGGGGTGGGGGAAAGAACCAATCA
This sequence comes from Ryuthela nishihirai, assembly GCA_038380435.1. Taxonomy (NCBI): domain Eukaryota; kingdom Metazoa; phylum Arthropoda; class Arachnida; order Araneae; family Heptathelidae; genus Ryuthela; species Ryuthela nishihirai. The sequence continues at coordinate 42,762,949 of JAWZYU010000006.1, forward strand.
CACTGAAGGGATGTATAGAGGTGGGGGAAGAAACAATCACACTGAAGAGATGTATAGAGGTGGGGGAAGAAACAATGACACTGAAGAGATGTATAGAGGTGGGGGAAAGAAACAATCACACTGAAGAGATGTATATAGGTGGGGGAAGAAACAATCACACTGAAGGGATGTATAGAGGTGGGGGAAAGAAACAATCACACTGAAGAGATGTATAGAGGTGGGGGAAAGAAACAATCACACTGAAGAGATGTATAGAGGTGGGGGAAGAAACAATCACACTGAAGAGATATATAGAGGTGGGGGAAAGAAAAAATCACACTGAAGAGATGTATAGAGGTGGGGGAAGAAACAATCACACTGAAGGGATGTATAGAGGTGGGGGAAGAAACAATCACACTGAAGAGATGTATAGAGGTGGGGGAAGAAACAATGACACTGAAGAGATGTATAGAGGTGGGGGAAAGAAACAATCACACTGAAGAGATGTATATAGGTGGGGGAAGAAACAATCACACTGAAGGGATGTATAGAGGTGGGGGAAGAAACAATCACACTGAAGAGATGTATAGAGGTGGGGGAAGAAACAATCACACTGAAGAGATGTATAGAGGTGGGGGAAGAAACAATCACACTGAAGAGATGTACAGAGGTGGGGAAAGAAACGCAATCATGCTGAAAAGATGCAAAGTTGTGGGGGGGAGGTGAAACAATACGCTGAAGAGATGTATAGATATGGGGGGAAGAAACGCAATCACACTGAAAAGATGTAAAGAAGCAAAGGGGAAGTAACACAATCGCACTGAAATGATATAAAGAGGTAAGGGGAACAATCACGCTGGAAAGATGTAAAGTTGTGTTGGGGGGGGGAGAAACAATTACCCTGAAGAGATGCATATAGGTGGGGGAAGAAACAATCACACTGAAGGGATGTATAGAGGTGGGGGAAGAAACAATGACACTGAAGAGATGTATAGAGGTGGGGGAAAGAAACAATCACACTGAAGAGATGTATAGAGGTGGGGGAAGAAACAATCATACTGAAGGGATGTATAGAGGTGGGGGAAGAAACAATCACACTGAAGAGATGTATAGAGGTGGGGGAAAGAAACAATCACACTGAAGAGATGTATAGAGGTGGGGGAAGAAACAATGACACTGAAGAGATGTATAGAGGTGGGGGAAAGAAACAATCACACTGAAGAGATGTATAGAGGTGGGGGAAAGAAACAATCACACTGAAGAGATGCATAGAAGTGGGGAAAAGAAACAATCACGCTGAAGAGATGTGTAGAGGTGGGGGAAGAAACAATCACACTGAAGGGATATATAGAGGTGAGGGAAGAAACAATCACACTGAAGGGATGTATAGAGGTGGGGGAAGAAACAATCACACTGAAGAGATGTATAGAGGTGGGGGAAAGAAACAATCACACTGAAGAGATGTATAGAGGTGGGGGAAGAAACAATGACACTGAAGAGATGTATAGAGGTGGGGGAAAGAAACAATCACACTGAAGAGATGTATAGAGGTGGGGGAAAGAAACAATCACACTGAAGAGATGCATAGAAGTGGGGAAAAGAAACAATCACGCTGAAGAAATGTATAGAGGTGGGGGAAGAAACAATCACACTGAAGGGATATATAGAGGTGGGGGAAGAAACAATCACACTGAAGAGATGTATAGAGGTGGGGGAAGAAACAATCACACTGAAGAGATGTATAGAGGTGGGGGAAGAAACAATCACACTGAAGAGATGTATAGGGGTGGGGGAAAGAAACAATCACACTGAAGAGATGTATAGAGGTGGGGGAAGAAACAATCACACTGAAGAGATGTATAGAGGTGGGGGAAGAAACAATCACACTGAAGAGATGTATAGAGGTGGGGGAAAGAAACAATCACACTGAAGAGATATATAGAAGTGGGGGAAAGAAACAATCACGCTGAAGAGATGTATAGAGGTGGGGGAAGAAACAATCACACTGAAGGGATGTATAGAGGTGGGGGAAGAAACAATCACACTGAAGAGATGTATAGGGGTGGGGGAAAGAACCAATCACACTGAAGAGATATATAGAAGTGGGGGAAAGAAACAATCACGCTGAAGAGATGTATAGAGGTGGGGGAAGAAACAATCACACTGAAGGGATGTATAGAGGTGGGGGAAGAAACAATCACACTGAAGAGATGTATAGGGGTGGGGGAAAGAACCAATCACACTGAAGAGATGTATAGAGGTGGGGGAAGAAACAATCACACTGAAGGGATGTATAGAGGTGGGGGAAAGAAACAATCACACTGAAGAGATGTATAGAGGTGGGGGAAAGAAACAATCACACTGAAGAGATGTATAGAGGTGGGGGAAGAAACAATCACACTGAAGGGATGTATAGAGGTGGGGGAAAGAAACAATCACACTGAAGAGATGTATAGAGGTGGGGGAAGAAACAATCACACTGAAGAGATGTATAGAGGTGGGGGAAAGAAACAATCACACTGAGGAGATGTATAGAGGTGGGGGAAGAAACAATCACACTGAAGAGATGTATAGAGGTGGGGGAAGAAACAATCACACTGAAGAGATGTATAGAGGTGGGGGAAGAAACAATCACACTGAAGAGATGTATAGGGGTGGGGGAAAGAAACAATCACACTGAAGAGATGTATAGAGGTGGGGGAAGAAACAATCACACTGAAGAGATGTATAGAGGTGGGGGAAGAAACAATCACACTGAAGAGATGTATAGAGGTGGGGGAAAGAAATAATCACACTGAAGAGATGTATAGAGGTGGGGGAAAGAAACAATCACACTGAAGAGATGTATAGAAGTGGGGGAAAGAAACAATCACGCTGAAGAGATGTATAGAGGTGGGGGAAGAAACAATCACACTGAAGGGATGTATAGAGGTGGGGGAAGAAACAATCACACTGAAGAGATGTATAGGGGTGTGGGAAAGAACCAATCACACTGAAGAGATGTATAGGGGTGTGGGAAAGAACCAATCACACTGAAGAGATGTATAGAGGTGGGGGAAGAAACAATCACACTGAAGGGATGTATAGAGGTGGGGGAAAGAAACAATCACACTTAAGAGATGTATAGAGGTGGGGGAAAGAAACAATCACACTGAAGAGATGTATAGAGGTGGGGGAAGAAGCAATCACACTGAAGAGATGTATAGAGGTGGGGGAAAGAAACAATCACACTGAAGAGATGTATAGAGGTGGGGGAAGAAAATATCACACTGAAGAGATGTATAGAGGTGGGGGAAGAAACAATCACACTGAAGAGATATATAGAGGTGGGGGAAAAAGCAATCACACTGAAGAGATGTATAGAGGTGGGGGAAGAAACAATCACACTGAAGGGATGTATAGAGGTGGGGGAAGAAACAATCACACTGAAGAGATGTATAGAGGTGGGGAAAGAAACAATCACACTGAAGAGATGTATAGAGGTGGGGGAAGAAACAATCACACTGAAGAGATGTATAGAGGTGGGGGAAAGAAACAATCACACTGAAGAGATGTATAGAGGTGTGGGAAGAAACAATCACACTGAAGAGATGTATAGAGGTGGGGGAAGAAACAATCACACTGAAGAGATGTATAGAGTTGGGGGAAAGAAACAATCACACTGAAGAGATGTATAGAGGTGGGGGAAAGAAACAATCACACTGAAGAGATGTATAGGGGTGGGGGAAAGAAAGAATCACACTGAAGAGATGTATAGAGGTGGGGGAAAGAAACAATCACACTGAAGAGATGTATAGAGGTGGGGGAAGAAACAATCACACTGAAGAGATGTATAGAAGTGGGGGAAAGAAACAATTACGCTGAAGAGATGTATAGAGGTGGGGGAAGAAACAATCACACTGAAGGGATGTATAGAGGTGGGGGAAGAAACAATCACACTGAAGAGATGTATAGGGATGGGGGAAAGAAACAATCACACTGAAGAGATGTATAGAGGTGGGGGAAGAAACAATCACACTGAAGGGATGTATAGAGTTGGGGGAAGAAACAATCACACTGAAGAGATGTATAGAGGTGGGGGAAGAAACAATCACACTGAAGAGATGTATAGAGGTGGGGAAAGAAACAATCACACTGAAGAGATGTATAGAGGTGGGGGAAGAAACAATCACACTGAAGAGATGTATAGAGGTGGGGGAAGAAACAATCACACTGAAGAGATGTATAGAGGTGGGGGAAAGAAACAATCACACTGAAGAGATGTATAGAGGTGGGGAAGAAACAATCACACTGAAGAGATGTATAGAGGTGGGGGAAGAAACAATCACACTGAAGAGATATATAGAGGTGGGGGAAGAAACAATCACACTGAAGAGATGTATAGGGATGGGGGAAAGAAACAATCACACGGAAGAGATGTACAGAGGTGGGGGAAGAAACAATCACACTGAAGAGATGTATAGAGGTGGGGGAAGAAACAATCACACTGAAGAGATGTATAGAGGTGGGGGAAAGAAACAATCACTAAGAAGAGATGTATAGAGGTGGGGGAAAGAAACAATCACACTGAAGAGATATATAGAAGTGGGGGAAAGAAACAATCACGCTGAAGAGATGTATAGAGGTGGGGGAAGAAACAATCACACTGAAGGGATGTATAGAGGTGGGGGAAGAAACAATCACACTGAAGAGATGTATAGGGGTGGGGGAAAGAACCAATCACACTGAAGGGATGTATAGAGGTGGGGGAAGAAACAATCACACTGAAGAGATGTATAGAGGTGGGGGAAGAAACAATGACACTGAAGAGATGTATAGAGGTGGGGGAAAGAAACAATCACACTGAAGAGATGTATATAGGTGGGGGAAGAAACAATCACACTGAAGGGATGTATAGAGGTGGGGGAAAGAAACAATCACACTGAAGAGATGTATAGAGGTGGGGGAAAGAAACAATCACACTGAAGAGATGTATAGAGGTGGGGGAAGAAACAATCACACTGAAGAGATATATAGAGGTGGGGGAAAGAAAAAATCACACTGAAGAGATGTATAGAGGTGGGGGAAGAAACAATCACACTGAAGGGATGTATAGAGGTGGGGGAAGAAACAATCACACTGAAGAGATGTATAGAGGTGGGGGAAGAAACAATGACACTGAAGAGATGTATAGAGGTGGGGGAAAGAAACAATCACACTGAAGAGATGTATATAGGTGGGGGAAGAAACAATCACACTGAAGGGATGTATAGAGGTGGGGGAAGAAACAATCACACTGAAGAGATGTATAGAGGTGGGGGAAGAAACAATCACACTGAAGAGATGTATAGAGGTGGGGGAAGAAACAATCACACTGAAGAGATGTACAGAGGTGGGGAAAGAAACGCAATCATGCTGAAAAGATGCAAAGTTGTGGGGGGGAGGTGAAACAATACGCTGAAGAGATGTATAGATATGGGGGGAAGAAACGCAATCACACTGAAAAGATGTAAAGAAGCAAAGGGGAAGTAACACAATCGCACTGAAATGATATAAAGAGGTAAGGGGAACAATCACGCTGGAAAGATGTAAAGTTGTGTGGGGGAGAAACAATTACCCTGAAGAGATGCATATAGGTGGGGGAAGAAACAATCACACTGAAGGGATGTATAGAGGTGGGGGAAGAAACAATGACACTGAAGAGATGTATAGAGGTGGGGGAAAGAAACAATCACACTGAAGAGATGTATAGAGGTGGGGGAAGAAACAATCATACTGAAGGGATGTATAGAGGTGGGGGAAGAAACAATCACACTGAAGAGATGTATAGAGGTGGGGGAAAGAAACAATCACACTGAAGAGATGTATAGAGGTGGGGGAAGAAACAATGACACTGAAGAGATGTATAGAGGTGGGGGAAAGAAACAATCACACTGAAGAGATGTATAGAGGTGGGGGAAAGAAACAATCACACTGAAGAGATGCATAGAAGTGGGGAAAAGAAACAATCACGCTGAAGAGATGTGTAGAGGTGGGGGAAGAAACAATCACACTGAAGGGATATATAGAGGTGAGGGAAGAAACAATCACACTGAAGGGATGTATAGAGGTGGGGGAAGAAACAATCACACTGAAGAGATGTATAGAGGTGGGGGAAAGAAACAATCACACTGAAGAGATGTATAGAGGTGGGGGAAGAAACAATGACACTGAAGAGATGTATAGAGGTGGGGGAAAGAAACAATCACACTGAAGAGATGTATAGAGGTGGGGGAAAGAAACAATCACACTGAAGAGATGCATAGAAGTGGGGAAAAGAAACAATCACGCTGAAGAGATGTGTAGAGGTGGGGGAAGAAACAATCACACTGAAGGGATATATAGAGGTGAGGGAAGAAACAATCACACTGAAGGGATGTATAGAGGTGGGGGAAGAAACAATCACACTGAAGAGATGTATAGAGGTGGGGGAAAGAAACAATCACACTGAAGAGATGTATAGAGGTGGGGGAAGAAACAATGACACTGAAGAGATGTATAGAGGTGGGGGAAAGAAACAATCACGCTGAAGAAATGTATAGAGGTGGGGGAAGAAACAATCACACTGAAGGGATGTATAGAGGTGGGGGAAGAAAATATCACACTGAAGAGATGTATAGAGGTGGGGGAAGAAACAATCACACTGAAGAGATATATAGAGGTGGGGGAAGAAGCAATCACACTGAAGAGATGTATAGAGGTGGGGGAAGAAACAATCACACTGAAGAGATGTATAGAGGTGGGGGAAAGAAACAATCACACTGAAGAGATGTATAGAGGTGGGGGAAGAAACAATCACAGTGAAGAGATGTATAGAGGTGGGGGAAAGAAACAATCACACTGAAGAGATGTATAGAGGTGGGGGAAGAAACAATCACACTGAAGAGATGTATAGAGGTGGGGGAAGAAACAATCACACTGAAGAGATGTATAGAGGTGGGGGAAAGAAACAATCACACTGAAGAGATGTATAGAGGTGGGGGAAAGAAACAATCACACTGAAGAGATGTATAGAGGTGGGGGAAGAAACAATCACACTGAAGGGATGTATAGAGGTCGGGGAAGAAACAATCACACTGAAGAGATGTATAGAGGTGGAGGAAAGAAACAATCACACTGAAGAGATGTATAGAGGTGGGGGAAAGAAACAATCACACTGAAGAGATGTATAGAGGTGGGGGAAAGAAACAATCACACTGAAGAGATGCATAGAAGTGGGGGAAAGAAACAATCACGCTGAAGAGATGTATAGAGGTGGGGGAAGAAACAATCACACTGAAGGGATGTATAGAGGTGGGGGAAAGAAACAATCACACTGAAGAGATGCATAGAAGTGGGGGAAAGAAACAATCACGCTGAAGAGATGTATAGAGGTGGGGGAAGAAACAATCACACTGAAGGGATGTATAGAGGTGGGGGAAGAAACAATCACACTGAAGAGATGTATAGAGGTGGGGGAAAGAAACAATCACACTGAAGAGATGTATAGAGATGGGGGAAGAAACAATCACACTGAAGGGATGTATAGAGGTGGGGGAAGAAACAATCACACTGAAGAGATGTATAGATGTGGGGGAAAGAAACAATCACACTGAAGAGATGTATAGAGGTGTGGGAAGAAACAATCACACTGAAGAGATGTATAGAGTTGGGGGAAAGAAACAATCACACTGAAGAGATGTATAGAGGTGGGGGAAAGAAACAATCCCACTGAAGAGATGTATAGGGGTGGGGGAAAGAAACAATCACACTGAAGAGATGTATAGAGGTGGGGGAAAGAAACAATCACACTGAAGAGATGTATAGAGGTGGGGGAAGAAACAATCACACTGAAGGGATGTATAGAGGTGGGGGAAGAAACAATCACACTGAAGAGATATATAGAGGTGGGGGAAGAAACAATCACACTGATGAGATGTATAGAGGTGGGGGAAGAAACAATCACACTGAAGGGATGTATAGAGGTGGGGGAAGAAACAATCACACTGAAGAGATGTATAGAGGTGGGGGAAGAAACAATCACACTGAAGGGATGTATCGAGGTGGGGGAAGAAACAATCACACTGAAGAGATGTATAGAGGTGGGGGAAGAAACAATGACACTGAAGAGATGTATAGAGGTGGGGGAAAGAAACAATCACACTGAAGAGATGTATAGAGGTGGGGGAAGAAACAATCACACTGAAGGGATGTATAGAGGTGGGGGAAGAAACAATCACACTGAAGAGATGTATAGAGGTGGGGGAAGAAACAATCAGACTGAAGAGATGTATAGAGGTGTGGGAAGAAACAATCACACTGAAGAGATGTATAGAGGTGGGGGAAGAAACAGTCACACTGAAGGGATGTATAGAGGTGGGGGAAGAAACAATCACACTGAAGTGATGTATAGAGGTGGGGGAAGAAACAATCACACTGAAGAGATGTATAGAGGTGGGGGAAGAAACAATCACACTGAAGAGATGTATAGAAGTGGGGGAAAGAAACAATCACGCTGAAGAGATGTATAGAGGTGGGGGAAGAAACAATCACCCTGAAGGGATGTATAGAGGTGGGGGAAGAAACAATCACACTGAAGAGATATATAGGGGTGGGGGAAAGAAACAATCACACTGAAGAGATGTATAGAGGTGGGGGAAGAAACAATCACACTGAAGGGATGTATAGAGGTGGGGGAAGAAACAATCACACTGAAGAGATGTATAGAGGTGGGGGAAAGAAACAATCACACTGAAGAGATGTATAGAGGTGGGGGAAGAAACAATCACACTGAAGAGATGTATAGAGGTGGGGGAAAGAAACAATCACACTGAGGAGATGTATAGAGGTGGGGGAAGAAACAATCACACTGAAGAGATGTATAGAGGTGGGGGAAGAAACAATCACACTGAAGAGATGTATAGAGGTGGGGGAAGAAACAATCACACTGAAGAGATGTATAGGGGTGGGGGAAAGAAACAATCACACTGAAGAGATGTATAGAGGTGGGGGAAGAAACAATCACACTGAAGAGATGTATAGAGGTGGGGGAAGAAACAATCACACTGAAGAGATGTATAGAGGTGGGGGAAAGAAATAATCACACTGAAGAGATGTATAGAGGTGGGGGAAAGAAACAATCACACTGAAGAGATGTATAGAAGTGGGGGAAAGAAACAATCACGCTGAAGAGATGTATAGAGGTGGGGGAAGAAACAATCACACTGAAGGGATGTATAGAGGTGGGGGAAGAAACAATCACACTGAAGAGATGTATAGGGGTGTGGGAAAGAACCAATCACACTGAAGAGATGTATAGAGGTGGGGGAAGAAACAATCACACTGAAGGGATGTATAGAGGTGGGGGAAAGAAACAATCACACTTAAGAGATGTATAGAGGTGGGGGAAAGAAACAATCACACTGAAGAGATGTATAGAGGTGGGGGAAGAAGCAATCACACTGAAGAGATGTATAGAGGTGGGGGAAAGAAACAATCACACTGAAGAGATGTATAGAGGTGGGGGAAGAAAATATCACACTGAAGAGATGTATAGAGGTGGGGGAAGAAACAATCACACTGAAGAGATATATAGAGGTGGGGGAAGAAGCAATCACACTGAAGAGATGTATAGAGGTGGGGGAAGAAACAATCACACTGAAGGGATGTATAGAGGTGGGGGAAGAAACAATCACACTGAAGAGATGTATAGAGGTGGGGAAAGAAACAATCACACTGAAGAGATGTATAGAGGTGGGGGAAGAAACAATCACACTGAAGAGATGTATAGAGGTGGGGGAAAGAAACAATCACACTGAAGAGATGTATAGAGGTGTGGGAAGAAACAATCACACTGAAGAGATGTATAGAGGTGGGGGAAGAAACAATCACACTGAAGAGATGTATAGAGTTGGGGGAAAGAAACAATCACAATGAAGAGATGTATAGAGGTGGGGGAAAGAAACAATCACACTGAAGAGATGTATAGGGGTGGGGGAAAGAAAGAATCACACTGAAGAGATGTATAGAGGTGGGGGAAAGAAACAATCACACTGAAGAGATGTATAGAGGTGGGGGAAGAAACAATCACACTGAAGAGATGTATAGAGGTGGGGGAAGAAACAATCACACCGAAGAGATATATAGAGGTGGGGGAAGAAACAATCACACTGAAGAGATGTATAGAGGTGGGGGAAGAAACAATCACACTGAAGGGATGTATAGAGGTGGGGGAAGAAACAATCACACTGAAGAGATGTATAGAGGTGGGGGAAAGAAACAATCACACTGAAGAGATGTATAGAGGTGGGGGAAGAAACAATCACACTGAAGAGATGTATAGAGGTGGGGGAAAGAAACAATCACACTGAAGAGATGTATAGAGGTGGGGGAAGAAACAATCACACTGAAGAGATCTATAGAGGTGGGGGAAGAAACAATCACACTGAAGAGATGTATAGAGGTGGGGGAAAGAAACAATCACACTGAAGAGATGTATAGAGGTGGGGGAAAGAAACAATCACACTGAAGAGATGTATAGGGGTGGGGGAAAGAAACAATCACACTGAAGAGATGTATAGAGGTGGGGGAAGAAACAATCACACTGAAGGGATGTATAGAGGTGGGGGAAGAAACAATCACACTGAAGAGATGTATAGAGGTGGGGGAAAGAAACAATCACACTGAAGAGATGTATAGAGGTGGGGGAAGAAACAATCACACTGAAGAGATGTATAGAGGTGGGGGAAGAAACAATCACACTGAAGAGATATATAGAGGTGGGGGAAGAAACAATCGCACTGAAGAGATGTATAGAGGTGGGGGAAGAAACAATCACACTGAAGGGATGTATAGAGGTGGGGGAAGAAACAATCACACTGAAGAGATGTATAGAGGTGGGGGAAAGAAACAATCACACTGAAGAGATGTATAGAGGTGGGGGAAGAAACAATCACAGTGAAGAGATGTATAGAGGTGGGGGAAAGAAACAATCACACTGAAGAGATGTATAGAGGTGGGGGAAGAAACAATCACACTGAAGAGATGTATAGAGGTGGGGGAAGAAACAATCACACTGAAGAGATGTATAGAGGTGGGGGAAAGAAACAATCACACTGAAGAGATGTATAGAGGTGGGGGAAAGAAACAATCACACTGAAGAGATGTATAGAGGTGGGGGAAGAAACAATCACACTGAAGGGATGTATAGAGGTCGGGGAAGAAACAATCACACTGAAGAGATGTATAGAGGTGGGGGAAAGAAACAATCACACTGAAGAGATGTATAGAGGTGGGGGAAGAAACAATCACACTGAAGAGATGTATAGAGGTGGGGGAAGAAACAATCACACTGAAGAGATGTATAGAGGTGGGGGAAAGAAACAATCACACTGAAGAGATGTATAGAGGTGGGGGAAAGAAACAATCACACTGAAGAGATGCATAGAAGTGGGGGAAAGGAACAATCACGCTGAAGAGATGTATAGAGGTGGGGGAAGAAACAATCACACTGAAGGGATGTATAGAGGTGGGGGAAGAAACAATCAACTGAAGAGATGTATAGAGGTGGGGGAAAGAAACAATCACACTGAAGAGATGTATAGAGATGGGGGAAGAAACAATCACACTGAAGGGATGTATAGAGGTGGGGGAAGAAACAATCACACTGAAGAGATGTATAGAGGTGGGGAAAGAAACAATCACACTGAAGAGATGTATAGAGGTGGGGGAAGAAACAATCACACTGAAGAGATGTATAGAGGTGGGGGAAAGAAACAATCACACTGAAGAGATGTATAGAGGTGTGGGAAGAAACAATCACACTGAAGAGATGTATAGAGTTGGGGGAAAGAAACAATCACACTGAAGAGATGTATAGAGGTGGGGGAAAGAAACAATCACACTGAAGAGATGTATAGGGGTGGGGGAAAGAAACAATCACACTGAAGAGATGTATAGAGGTGGGGGAAAGAAACAATCACACTGAAGAGATGTATAGAGGTGGGGGAAGAAACAATCACACTGAAGAGATGTATAGAGGTGGGGGAAGAAACAATCACACTGAAGAGATATATAGAGGTGGGGGAAGAAACAATCACACTGAAGAGATGTATAGAGGTGGGGGAAGAAACAATCACACTGAAGGGATGTATAGAGGTGGGGGAAGAAACAATCACACTGAAGAGATGTATAGAGGTGGGGGAAAGAAACAATCACACTGAAGAGATGTATAGAGGTGGGGGAAGAAACAATCACACTGAAGAGATGTATAGAGGTGGGGGAAAGAAACAATCACACTGAAGAGATGTATAGAGGTGGGGGAAGAAACAATCACACTGAAGAGATGTATAGAGGTGGGGGAAGAAACAATCACACTGAAGAGATGTATAGAGGTGGGGGAAAGAAACAATCACACTGAAGAGATGTATAGAGGTGGGGGAAAGAAACAATCACACTGAAGAGATGTATAGGGGTGGGGGAAAGAAACAATCACACTGAAGAGATGTATAGAGGTGGGGGAAGAAACAATCACACTGAAGGGATGTATAGAGGTGGGGGAAGAAACAATCACACTGAAGAGATGTATAGAGGTGGGGGAAAGAAACAATCACACTGAAGAGATGTATAGAGGTGGGGGAAGAAACAATCACACTGAAGGGATGTATAGAGGTGGGGGAAGAAACAATCACACTGAAGAGATGTATAGAGGTGGGGGAAAGAAACAATCACACTGAAGAGATGTATAGGGGTGGAGGAAAGAAACAATCACACTGAAGAGATGTATAGAGGTGGGGGAAAGAAACAATCACACTGAAGAGATGCATAGAAGTGGGGGAAAGAAACAATCACGCTGAAGAGATGTATAGAGGTGGGGGAAGAAACAATCACACTGAAGGGATGTATAGAGGTGGGGGAAGAAACAATCACACTGAAGAGATGTATAGAGGTGGGGGAAAGAAACAATCACACTGAAGAGATGTATAGAGATGGGGGAAGAAACAATCACACTGAAGGGATCTATAGAGGTGGGGGAAGAAACAATCACACTGAAGAGATGTATAGAAGTGGGGGGAAAGAAACAATCACACTGAAGAGATGTATAGAGGTGGGGGAAGAAACAATCACACTGAAGGGATGTATAGAGGTGGGGGAAGAAACAATCACACTGAAGAGATGTATAGAGGTGGGGGAAAGAAACAATCACACTGAAGAGATGTATAGAAGTGGGGGAAAGAAACAATCACGCTGAAGAGATGTATAGAGGTGGGGGGATGAAACGCACTCACGCTGAAGAGATGTATAGAGGGGGGAAGAAACATAATCGCACTGAAATGATATAAAGAGTTAGGGGAATCACGTTGAAAAGATGGAAAGTTGTGGGGGAGGGGAGAAACAATTACGCTGAAGAGATGTATATACTTGGGGAAAAGAAACAATCACGCTGAAGAGATGGATAGAGGTTGGGGAAGAAACGCAATCACGCTGAAAAGATGTAAATTTGTGGGGGAGAGAAACAATTACGCTGAAGAGATGTATATACTTGGGGAAAAGAAACAATCACGCTGAAGAGATGTATATAGGTGGGGGAAGAAATGCAATCACGCTGAAAAGATGTAAAGTTGTTGGGGGGAGAAACAATTACGCTGAAGAGTTGTATAGAGGTGGGGGAAAGGAATGCAATCACGCTGAAGAGATGTATAGACGTGGGGGGAAGAAACGCAATCACGCTGAAGAGATGTATAGACGTGGGGGGAAGAAACAATCAAGCTGAAGAGATGTATATACGTGGGGGAAAGAAACGATCAGGCTGAAGAGATGTATAGATGTGGGGAAAGAAACGATCAGGCTGAAGAGATGTATAGATGTGGGGGGAAGAAACAATCACGCTGAAGTGATGTATAGGGGTAGGGGAAAGAAAAACAATCGCATTGAAAAGATGGGTTGGTAGGTTGTTTTAACTCTGAGCAACTCTGAACACTTTTTGCACACCATGCAAAATTCTCCCCCAACTTTCTCTGAGCCTTCGGGGTTTTGTGACCTGGCGATTTAGCCTATGGGGTGCAAAAAAAAATACCGCTCAGAGGTAAAACATCCCACGTTTCGGCTCAGCATATCTGGTGTAAGATTTGCAACAGCTGCAGTAATTCTGTCCTTCGAAAGTTGTTTTTATTATTTCCCAAACAAAATAAGTCCAATGTTGTCAAATCGGAACTTCTTTGGAGCCACAAGATCGGCCCACCTCTCCTAACCCAACAATTTTGAAATTTGGTATTTAAGACATACACGTTATACTAGCATAGGGTTAACAGAAACCAATGTTATAAAAGGAGGACAAAAAAAGCTAGGAATGGAGTGCAAAGAAGGACAAAAAAACAAGAAATGGAGGACAAAGGAGGACATGCTTTCAATTGGTGAAATAAATTTTTTCTTATTAAGTTTTATTTGCAGTACCTACTAACTAGTTCAGTCAGAAAAAGACGTAACACTGATTATTCAGTACACTTCAAAATATATGATGTGTCAATTTTTGTTCATATATTGGATAAGCAATCAGGTGCTTATAGAGAGATTACAGAAAATAGTAACTTTTATAACATTGATTTAGCATTCACGGTTTGCATTTACAGTAAATTATGTTATCGTCATTGGTTCAAGAGATGTAAAAAAGGAAAGTACAAAAAAAAATGCTTTAATTTTAGTTTAAAATGTCTAAAGGTACATTTCAAGTACATTTCAAGTTTTTTCAAAATTCCAGGGCAAGAGATAAAAAAGGAGGATATGTCCTCTCTTTGGAGGACAAATTCGGCTTTGGACAAACAATTATTTTTGTTACTTTATTTAATGAAATATAACAGTGTAAAATATGGGCATCCTTTTATAATGACCTTGTTTAAATAGGTTTTGCTTCTCATTTTTAAAACCTCATAGATATAAATTTTATATTTATCGAATTCAGTTATTTACGTTAACTTGAAAAAAAAAGGCAGGATACATCCTGTTTGTTTAGAAAAAAGTACTTAGTTTATACAACACCCTTGATTATCAAGATAATGTTGTTTATTTTTAAGTTTTTCGAAATTAAAAATATGAGAATACTGGAAAAATAACGATGGCATTTTGTAATTCATTCTGTAATGCATACTATAGAGAGGAGCGGGGGTGGCTCAGTTGGTAGCGCGCCAGGCTCGTAATCTGCAGTTCCCAGGTTCGAGTCCCAGCTGGGCCAGCGTTGAGATTTATCTCCGCAAAACTCTTGGGCTTGTATACTGTCAGTAGGGAACACCGATGGGTTTGGAAAGGCCACCGTCCGTCGGATGGGACGCTAAGTCGTGGCCCCGTGTGCGGGAGAGCCATACCTTGTGCACGTTAAAGAACACGCTGGATGGCCTTGACGGGAGACTACCATCTGTCTCCCAGCAGCTGCTCCAGTGGGTCCCCTCCCCCAACCTTCTCTGAGCCTTCGGGGTCCTTGTGACCTGATTATTTATCCCATTATGTACAAAAAAAAGTGCCGCTCAGAGGTTAAAACAACCCAACCCCATAAAACTGAAAAAAATAAATATATATATTCAGATTACGCGATTGTTATTTCCTTGAATTCTTTACCGATCCCTGATGCGCTTTTAGCTTTCCATTTCTCTTTCAAAACTCCTTCCAGTTCTGTCGCGTGCCTTTCATTGTCTCTGCATGGGGGGGATCTCGTTCTCTTCCCCACCCCGTGCTGCTGATCCCATTTAACTGTAGCCAGCACTGGATTGGCGAAGGATTGGGGCGCGTGCCCTCGTGACATATCCGCTCGAACGCGTGCGAGTCATCGATTTCTCCCTCTTTTGCGTCGGAAGTGAAGAATAAGGCAAAGGAGGATGGATCGGAGATGCCAGCCTCTCTTCATCCTTCTGGCAAATGGGATTTCCCGTCTCAGACTCTTCCATCTCAGACTGTAAACAAGCTATAAACTGGCTGACACAAATAACTGGTCAATTTGAATGCGAAGTTAGTCGGCAACGTTTAGAAATAGAAACAATTCTTGCTAGAGTTATGCAGCTGCAGTAACAATGGGCTTATACATAGAAAGGAACAACAATTTTGACTGTGGAAATAGAAACGAAGTGAAGGATATTGTTTTTTCAGTGTCCCTATTTATTGAAAGCTTTGCAGGATAGATACGAAAATCCGTTACAGACTATTGTAAGTTACAAAAGCACAAAATTGGAATTTCATTTTACGATATCCGATAATAAATTCTAAAATAATGCAGTAACTGGAAATGACAAATGTTTCGCATTGTTCCGATATCTTTTACACAATTTACGGTTTACTTCCAATGCGCAAAAAGGGAAAATTGTTTTTTTATTTTGGTTTGGGTTGTTTTACCTCTGAGAGTCACTTTTTTTGCACACCATTGGCTAAATGGCCAGGCCACAAGGGTTGGGTTGGGTTGTATTACCTCTGAGCGGCACTTTTTTTGCACACCATGGGCTAAATGGCCAGGTCACATGGACCCCGAAGGCTCAGAGAAGGTTGGGGGAGGGGACCCACTTAAACAGCTGTTGGGAGACAGATGGTAGCCTCCCGTCAAGGCCATTCTTCAACGTGCACAGGGTATGGCTCTCCCGCACAAGGGGCCAGGGATTCACGTCCCATCCGACGGACGGCAGCCTTTCCAAGCCCATCAGTGTCCCTACTGACCGTGGGCAGGGCGGGGAATTTTGCGGAGATAAGTCTCAACGCTGTCCCAGCTGGGACTCGAACCTGAAAACGGCAAATTGCGAGCCTGGCGCGCTACCGACTGAGTCACACCCGCCCCCTTTCGTGTAAAGGAGTGATTTACCTTTCAATGGGGGCGGGGGTGGCTCAGTCGGTAGCGCGCCAGGCTCCAGTCCCAGCTGGGTCAGCGTCGAGATTTATCTCCGCAAAATTCCCCGCCCTGTCTACGGTCAGTAGGGGACACCGATGGGCTTGGAAAGACCGCTGTCCGTCGGATGGGACGTTAAGCCGTGGCCCCGTGTGCGGGAGAGACAACCTGTGCACGTTAAAGAACACGCTGGATGGCCTTGACGGGAGGCTACCATCTGTATCCCAACAAGGACTAAAATTAGACAGTATAATAGTTTGGTTCTTTCTAGGGTTAGTTATGGTAGTGAAACTTGGACACTTTGTAAACAAGATAACAAGAAACTAGATGCTTTTGATTCCAGATGCTTACGCAGTATCTTGTGCATTAGGTGGTTCAACTTTGTAACTAATGATGAGGTTAGGCAAAGGAGTTTGCAACCTCCTTTAAGCAGTATATTGTGCAGAGAGAGACTCCGTTGGTTTGGCCATGTTGCCCGTATGAATAATTATAGATTGGCGAATAGGGTTATGAACAGTGTGCCTAAAGGCCTCAGAAAGAAGGGGAGACCTAGGATGCGGTGGGCAGACAATGTCAAACAGGACCTTGTTAGAATTGGTGTGCAGTGGCCAGATGCAGTAGATGTAGCTCAGGATAGACTTGCTTGGAGAACTAAATTGCACTGTCTGGTTGGACCTCCGTAGCCCATGGCTGCTTGAGGATGATGATGATGATGTGCAAAAAGGTGCCGCTCAGAGGTAAAACAACCCAACAATCCAACCCAAAACCTTTCAATGTAGAGCTTAGAGAAACTGGTCTTTCATTCACCAGTTATCACTAATCCGTTAAAAAAGATTAAACTCGGTATTATCCTTTCATGATTGAGAAGAGATCATTTTTCAATATTTTCAATGCAATATATTTTCCACATCCGCTTAAGATAATCTGAAATTGCAGTCAGAGTATTTTAAAACATTTTCTGTTCGCCTTTGTGATAGCTCATAAATCTTCGGGAATATATTAATAACCTTTAATTTGTTTCAAACGGATTCGCCCCCGGATTTACACCTTACGCGCCCCCTAGGAACACAAAAGGGGTATTGCGCACTTAGTTGCAGTTAGTTTAAAATCAATTTCTTTATTCTTTGCACAATTGTGGAAGCTGAAACATTGAACAGCAGTGTTGACATTCGTAAGATGTTTATCTCAAAATTTATAACACATCATTTAATAAAATAAAAATAGTTTTTAAAAGTTGGGGTAATGGCTTTTCAGTTTACGTTAATTTTTAAACAGCGCTTAGCGCATAACAGCATCGTCTGCTCTCAGATATTTCAACCTCAACAACTCTTTAAATAATAAACGAATATTATTTACACTCCAAATTTTGGTAATTTTGATTAAGATCGAAAATTGTGCCACATCCAACAATATTTTTTCTGTCAAAAAAGTTTATTTTTTAACATTAAGGAGTTTTGAATATTCTATTTCTCTATTTGCAAAACATGTATAGTCGCTGAAAAAAAATTCTAAAAATCTTAAAGGAGTTGATTAAAGGAGAATTTAAATTAATCTTGCTTGATTCCATTTAACGCAGTGATTCCCAATGGGTGCGTTATTTAAAGATGTCCGATAATTCCTTTGTCTAACGCAGTGATTCTCAATGCGGCCCTGCTTAAGATGTCGAATGACTCCTTCATCCAACGTAGTGATTCACAATGGGAGCGCTTCTTAAAGATGTCCGATGAACCTCTTGTCTAATGCGGGTGTTTCCCAATGGGACCCACCGATGGGCTTGGAAAGGCCGCCGTCCGTCGGATGGGACGTTAAGCCGTGGTCCCGTGTGCGGGAGAGACATACCCTGTGCACGTTAAAGAACACGCTGGATGGCCTTGACGGGAGGCTACCATCTGTCTCCCAACAGCTGTTCCAGTGGGTCCCCTCCCCCAACCTTCTCTGAGCCTTCGGGGTCCATGTGACCTGGCCATTTAGCCCATGGTGTGCAAAAAAGTGCCGCTCAGAGGTAAAACAACCCAACAACAACCCAATGGGACCGCTGCTTAAAGTTATCCAATGACTCCATATAATGCAGTGATTCCCAATGGGTGCGCTACTTAAAGGTGTCTGATGACTCCTTTGTCTAACGCAGCGATTCCCAATAGGAGCACTGCTAAAGGTGTCCAATGACTTCATCTAACGTAGTGGTTCCCAATTGGAGCATTGCTTTAAGGTGTCCAATGACTCCTTCATCTAACTCTGTAATTCCCAATGGGTGCGCTACTTAAAGATGTCTGATGAATCCTTCATGTAGCGCAGCGATTCCCAATGGTGGTGCTGCTTAAAGGTGTCAGATGACACAGTCCAACGCAGTGGTTCCCAATGGGAGCAATGATTGAAGGTGTCCGATGACTCCTTCATCTAACTCTGTGATTCCCAATGGGTGCGCTACTTAAAGGTGCTGATGAATCCTTCATGTAGCGCAACGAATCCCAATGGTGGTGCTGCTTAAAGGTGTCGGATGACTCAGTCAAATGCAGTGGTTCCCAATGGGAGCATTGTTTTAAGGTGTCCGGTGACTCCTTCATCTAACTCCGTGATACCCAATTGGTGCGCTACTTAAAGGTTCTCATGAATCCTTCATGTAGCGCAACGAATCCCAATGGTGGTGCTGCTTTAAGGGGTGGGATGACTCAGTCTAACACAGTGGGTCCTAATGGGAGCATTGATTTAAGGTGTCCGATGACTCCGTCATCTAACTCCGTGTTTTCCAATGGGTGCGCTACTTAAAGGTGTCTGATGAATCCTTCATGTAGCACAGCGATTCCCAATGGTGGTGTTGCTTAAAGGTGTCAGATGACTCAGTCTAACGTAGTGGTTCCCAATGGGAGCATTGCTTTAAGGTGTCCGTTGACTCCTTCATCTAACTCCGTGATTCCCAATGGGTGGGCTACTTAAAGGTGTCTGATGAATCCTTCATGTAGCGCAGCGATTCCTAATGGTGGTGCTGCTTAAAGGTGTCGGATGACCCAGTCTAATACAGTAGTTCCCAATGGGAGCATTGCTTTAAGGTGTCCGATGACTCCTTCATCTAACTCCGTGATTCTCAATGGGTGCGCTACTTAAAGGTGTCTGATGAATCCTTCATGTAGCGCAGCGATTCCTAATGGTGGTGCTGCTTAAAGGTGTCGGATGACCCAGTCCAATGCAGTGGTTCCCAATGGGAGCAATGATTGAAGGTGTCCGTTGACTCCTTCATCTAACTCCGTGATTCTCAATGGGTGCGCTACTTAAAGGTGTCTGATGAATCCTTCATGTAGCGCAGCGATTCCTAATGGTGGTGCTGCTTAAAGGTGTCGGATGACCCAGTCTAATGCAGTAGTTCCCAATGGGAGCATTGCTTTAAGGTGTCCGTTGACTCCTTCATCTAACTCCGTGATTCCCAATGGGTGCGCTATTTAAAGGTCTCTGATGAATCCTTCATGTAGCGCAGCGATTCCCAATGGTGGTGCTGCTTAAAGGTGTCGGATGACTCAGTCTAACGCAGTGGTTCCTAATGGGAGCATTGCTTTAAGGTGTCCGATGACTCCTTCATTTAACTCCGTGATTCCCAATGGGTGCGCTACTTAAAGGTGTCTGATGAATCCTTTATGTAGCCCAGCGATTCCCAATGGTGGCGCTGTTTAAAGATGCAGAATGGCACTAATCCAGTGGTTCTCAATGGGGACGCTGCTTAAAGATGTCTGATGACTCCTTCATCTAACCCAGTGATTTGAGGTGGGGTGGCTCAGTCGTTAGCGTGCCAGGTTCATAATCTGCAGTTCCCAGGTTCAATTCCCACTTAGACCAGCATTGAGATTTATCTCCACAAAACTCCCCATCCTTCCCATGGTCAGTAGGGGACACCAATAGGCTTGGGAAGGCAGCCATCTGTCTGATGGGATGTTAAGCCGTGGCACCGTATGCTGGAGAGTCATACCCTATGCACAATAAAGAACACGCTGGATGGCTTTGACGAGAGGCTACCACCTGTCTCCCAACAGCAGTTCCAATGGGTCCCTTCCGCTAACCTTCTCTGAGCCCTCGGGGTCCTTGTGACCCGATCATTTAGCCATTGTTTGCACAAAAGTGCCGCTCAGAACTAAAACAACCGAACCCAACCCAGCGATTCTCAATGGGGGCGATTCTTGAAGGTATCCGATGACTTCGTCTAACCCAATAATTCCCAATGGGAGATGTGCTCAAAGGTGTCCGCAGTTTAATTCATCAATCCCAGTGATTCCCAATTGGAGCACTGCTAGAAGGTGTCCGATGACTTCGTCTAACCCACTGATTCCCAATGACGGTTTTACCACCATCTCAGTGCCGATTTAGAGATTTGTGGGGGCTTTTACTTGAGTTTTGGTGTGGAAATAAATTAAACAAAATATCGTATGTTAGATTAGCATAATTATGCACGTTTTATTTCCAGAAAAAACCTTTGAAATTCATTGACCAAAATTCTCCAAAATTTCCATATAGGTAATAAATTATTTTTGAATTAGTTTTATAAAACAAAAATTATTTCATTTCCATGAAGGGAAATAAAATACTTTTTAAAAGGGAGTGATCAGCCCAAAACAGGAGGAATGGGCTCAAAAAAGTTTGAACCTCTGGGCTCACTTCATCATCGCTAACATCATTAAGCCACCAAATGCCCAAGACACTGCGTAAAATATCAAGAATAAAACCCATCAAGTTTCCTGTTATCTTTTTACAAAGGGCTCAAGTTTCCTGCTATCTTGTTTACAAAGGGTTTAAGTTTCCTGTTTTCTTGTTTACAAAGGGTTCAAGTTTTTTGTTATCTTGTTTATAAAGGTTCAAGTTTCCAATTATCTTGTTCAAATTTCCCTATCATAAAAAACTATACAAAAGAATGAACTCTTCTGAAGCATAATTTAGTCTTTGAATGTATAGGACTTTATTTCCACAACTTCCACAGATTCTTAGAATTCCCAGCAGCCTTTTCTAATCACCTTATCTCAATGTACATTTTCGATATCTATCACACAATCACGAAACAGTTAAACTGAGAAATTTGTGCCGTTTCTACAAATTACAGAATAATATTATATTTAAATTAATATTGATAAAAATCTATTATAATTGAAGATATACATTTTTCTATTTAATTTTAAGTAGAGTTATAAGAATGTCGAATCTCCCATTCATCATGGGGTTGGGGTGAGTTTACATATATAAGCCACGTATTGTAAATATTTAAATTTATTATACAAGAGATTTTGAAAAGTAATGGCAACATACACCGAAGGGCCAAAACATTATGACCACCTGCCAAATATGATGTTGGTCCTCCACGTGGCACCAAATTAGCTCTTACCTGGCGAGGCATGGACGCTACAAGATTTCTTAAGGTGTCTTGTGGTATCTAGTACCAACACGTTACCAGCAGATCCTTTAAATCTTGTAAGTTACCTGGTTGAGTCGCCGCAGATCGGATGTGCTGTTCCAACACAAACACAGATGCTCGACTGGATTGATGTCTGGGGAATTTGGAGGCCAGGGCAATACTTGGAAGTCTTCCTCATGTTCCACAAACCTGCTGAAAGAAGGCCCTACTAGGGGGGAATACAATGCTATAAAAGGATGTACCTGATCTGCAATGACGTTTAGGTAGGTGGTAGATGCCATAGTTTCCTGCATATAAATGACTGGACCCATGGTTCTCCAGCAGAACATTGCCCAAAGCATTACACTTCCTCCACCAGCTTGTTTTCGTCCCACAGTGCATCCTGGTGCCAACACTTCCCCAGGTATATGACGCACACATATCCGGCCATCCACATGGTGCAACAGGAAATGAGATTCATCGGACCAGACGACCTTCTTCCAATCATTCGAAGTCCAGTTTTGATGCCTGCTTGCCCATTGTAGGCGCTTTCGATGGTGAACCGAGATTAATATGGGCACTCGGAGCGGCCTGCTGCTACATAACCCCATTTTAAGAAGGGTTCGAAGTACTGTGTGTTGTGAGCGTGCCCGTGCCACTCGTAAATGCTCTGACCCAGTCATCTGGCCATTACAATTTGGCCTTTATCAAACTCTGTGAAATCCGCTGCCTTTTCCATCTGAAGAACAAGAATAACACTGATTAACAGAGCTAAGTATCAGGTGTTATTTATACCGTTTCGTGACCTTCACACGTGCCGTCGTTTACCTGCAGTTGCTTCGATTTGCATAAAGACGCGTTGGTGATAATGTTTGGCTCTTCGATATATGTGGTACTTACTGAACACTTTATTTCGTCTTAAAATTAACATTCCATACTCTCAATGTAATCACTGGCTATGTTAGGAACTTTATATCAACTATGAGGGAGCCTGCAAATACCTTTAGCGGATCTGTTTCTGTCAAACTGCGACAGAAACAGTCAGACTGCGAATCCATTGTCCTTGAAGTGGTTCCTTCACCTTCGGAAACAGGTCAAGGTCATAAGGACTTATGTCTGGGTAGTTTGCGGGTGTTCCAAGGTTTCCTCTTTCCACCTTGCCAAAAGCTTCATCATAGATTGGGACACATGACAGCGAGTATTGTCGTGAATGAGAAGTGGTGCATCCTCTGTGGAAAGGACTCCTGACACAGACGATACAAAGAAACTGTCGGTAGTACTGTGCACTCACAATTTGGACCTGAAGCTCTTATTATGTGGAGAACACCGTCGCAATATGTTATAGAACACCGTCGATGTGCTAGGCAACATTCAGCAGCGTCGACGTGCTAGGCAACATTCAGCACCGTCGACGTGCTAGGCAACATTCAGCAGCGTCGACGTGCTAGGCAACATTCAGCACCGTCGACGTGCTAGGCAACATTCAGCACCGTCGACGTGCTAGGCAACATTCAGCACCGTCGACGTGCTAGGCAATATTCAGCACCGTCGACGTGCTAGGCAATATTCAGCACCGTCGACGTGCTAGGCAACATTCAGCACCGTCGATGTGCTAGGCAACATTCAGCAGCGTCGATGTGCTAGGCAACATTCAGCACTGTCGACGTGCTAGGCAACATTCAGCACTGTCGACATGCTAGGCAATATTCAGCACCGTCGATGTGCTAGGCAACATTCAGCAGCGTCGATGTGCTAGGCAACATTCAGCACCGTCGATGTGCTAGGCAACATTCAGCAGCGTCGATGTGCTAGGCAACATTCAGCACTGTCGACATGCTAGGCAACATTCAGCACCGTCGACGTGCTAGGCAATATTCAGCACCGTCGACGTGCTAGGCAACATTCAGCACCGTCGACGTGCTAGGCAACATTCAGCACCGTCGACGTGCTAGGCAACATTCAGCACCGTCGACGTGCTAGGCAACATTCAGCACCGTCGATGTGCTAGGCAACATTCAGCACCGTCGATGTGCTAGGCAACATTCAGCACCGTCGATGTGCTAGGCAACATTCAGCACCGTCGATGTGCTAGGCAACATTCAGCACCGTCGATGTGCTAGGCAACATTCAGCAGCGTCGATGTGCTAGGCAACATTCAGCAGCGTCGATGTGCTAGGCAACATTCAGCACTGTCGACATGCTAGGCAACATTCAGCACCGTCGACGTGCTAGGCAACATTCAGCACCGTCGATGTGCTAGGCAACATTCAGCAGCGTCGATGTGCTAGGCAACATTCAGCACCGTCGATGTGCTAGGCAACATTCAGCACTGTCGACATGCTAGGCAACATTCAGCACCGTCGACGTGCTAGGCAATATTCAGCACCATCGACGTGCTAGGCAACATTCAGCACCGTCGATGTGCTAGGCAACATTCAGCAGCGTCGATGTGCTAGGCAACATTCAGCACTGTCGACATGCTAGGCAACATTCAGCACCGTCGACATGCGAGGCAATATTCAGCACCGTCGATGTGCTAGGCAACATTCAGCAATCAATTCACAAATGCCGGAGCTAAAGGTCTACAAGTATGTTGGCAACATCCAGCATTTCACGTTGCTGGATTCTTGCTGCAAGTTTTTCGGAAGAGAGACCCTGGATGGCACCAGTCGTTGGACTGGCGTTTCAGGTTTGGCTCGTAGTCTCGTGCCCACGTTTCGTCGATGGCAGTGATAATGCAAAGAAATGTATCACCCCTTGTTTTGATATCGTTGCAGGTGGAGGTTTGCGTGATTTACCTGTGCCAGTTCGATGCATGGAATGCTCGTGCCACTTCGATTAAATAACGTGTATGTACCACTTCAGGGCAATCACGTGCCCGTGCCACTCTGTGCAATGGCGTTCCTGTGTCACTTTTGCACCTCTGAGAGATGGTGTAGGACCAGCCGTGCTGAGATTTTTCGCATGCTCAGGATGTCTTCGGACTGGTGTGATAAGCGAAATTACCGAGTCCATCTTCATTTGCCAATTGATGCATCGTCCAATGTATATCAACATCCAATTGATGCGTCGTCCAATGTATAGCAATGACTGTACGAGCTGAATCTTCTCCTGGTGTATCGCGGAACGCCCTGCACAGTGAAAGTCATCAAATTGTCCTGACCCTGGCAAAAGGACAGCACTCATCCTGCAGCTGTGCGATGGTGTAGTGCTGCATCTCCACAGACTTTCCTCAGTCCATGCCAACAATCCCTTGCATTATGGGCACCTGCCAACTTGATTTTAATCCATCTGCTTCGTTCCAGCTTCATGAATGTTTTAGGGCATTGTAGCAGGAGTCTGATATTGTCCTGACTTTGTTTTTTTCACTCTCCTACGTTGAGAATGATGGCATACCTCCGGAAAAGGTTATGTACAGTCGCTCAAAAAAGTATCCGAACACTATGGTTGATTACAGAATTTAGAAAAAATATCTGGCAGCGATTTTTTTAGAAATTAGTGTTCTGGCAACCTTCGTGTCACGTGATTACAGAATTCAGGAAAAATATCTGGAGCGTGTACAGCAACTGTACACGCTCCAGTTACCGTTCACAGCAAACTGGAGCGTGTGCAGTTACTGCACACGCTCCAGATTGCTGTGGACGGTAACTGCACATGCTCAATATTTCCGTGAGTGAGCCCACACGATCTAGTATCAAAATAATATGACCACCTACAGTCGCTCAAAAAAGTATCCGAACACTATGGTTGATTACAGAATTTAGAAAAAAAATATCTAGCAACGATTTTTTTTAAGAAATTAGTGATCTGGCAACCTTCGTTGTCACGTGACACGAAGGTTGCCAGATCATTAATTTGTAAAAAAATAGTTGTCAGATGTTTTTTCTGAATTCTGTAATCAACCGTAGTGTTCGGATACTTTTTTGAACGACTGTACAGCACAAGATTTCAAATAAACGCGGGTTATTACATGACAATTATTGTAGACAAGAATGATTAATAAATATTCAATAACGAAAGAGCAATTATTAGAGCGAGCTGACCAGTCAAGCCATCTGCACATCCCCTCAGGCGAACGTAGATGTGTATGTCGTATGCCTCTCACCAGTTGTAAACGACAATGATGGCATAATATGCAATGGTCTTTGTAAAAAGCTATTTCACTTCTCTTCTATCGGTATGACTGAAAATTATTTTTAAAAGATATGATCTGAAGCCAAAAGTAGATGGAGATGCGACAAATGCCGGAGCCAAAGGTCTACAAGTATGTTAAGCCTAGAATTAACATTGTCCTGACCTTGGCAAGACAGCGTTCCACGTAGAAAAAATATCAGATATATTCAGAAAAAATAAATATATTTCTTCGACAGCGCTCCACGTAGAAAATGCAGCCGAAAAGCGGGCAACACAGAGCGAGGAAGTGACGTCAGGAAGCAGCCGGAAGAAGAAGCGAGAGATTTTGTGGTTGAACAGATCAGTTACAGTGTTGGGTTGGGTTGTTTTACCTCTGAGCAGCACTTTTTTGCACACCATGGGTTAAATGGCCAGGTCACATGGACCCCGAAGGCTCAGAGAAGGTTGGGGGAGGGGACCCACTGGAACAGCTGTTGGGAGACAGATGGTAGCCTCCCGTCAAGGCCATCCAGCGTGTTCTTTAAGGTGCACAGGGTATGGCTCTCCAGCACACGGGGCCACGGCTTAACGTCCCATCCGACGGACGGCGGCCTTTCCAAGCCCATCGGTGTCCCCTACTGACCGTGGGCAGGGCGGGGAATTTTGCGGAGATAAATCTCAACGCTGACCCAGCTGGGACTCGAACTTGTGAACTACAGTTACGAGCCTGGCGCGCTACCGACTGAGCCACCCCCGCCCCTCAGTTACAGTGAGTTTTGTCAATTGAAAGAAGATATTTTTGCAATTTTGAGGACTGATAATCTTGTAGTTAAGGGTGAATTGGCACTTATTAAAGCATAATTAATAGATCTTAGGAAAGAGTTATTTGAAGTTGAGAAATTAGCTGACTTCTGCTCTTGTAAAATTGATGATTTTTTCTAGAACCATAGAAACAATTTCGAAGACTGTTTCTGACGTTAAAATAGAAAATGCCATCTTAAAGCAAAAGGTTAATTCGTTGGAAACAAACGTAGCTAGACTGAAAAATGATACAATGGATTTGCAGCAAGTGTCCAGAAACATGAATATAGAGATTGTAGAACTAAAAGAAACTCCAAACGAAAATTTGCCAGAATTATTTTTAAAAATTGGCGATAAGTTAAAGATAACTGTTGGTGACAACGAAATTCAAGTCGCCCACAGAGTGCCATCTGCAAATAAAAATAAACCGAGACCGATCATCGCGCAATTGGATTCGCGACGGAATAGAAATAAATGGGTCGAAGCATTTAAACGAAACAAAAATTTAAACGAAAAAGAGTTGGTTGGAGACGATGGTGAAGGACTGGTTTTAGTCAATGAACATTTAATCCCTGAGCTAAAGCATGTGTTATATGAAACCAAAACGTTTCAACGTGCTAATGGATTCAAATACGTGCGGACTAAAAATAATACCCCTTCAAGCAGCTGCTTGCCACAGAGGTCTGACAGGAGCCTGTCAGTTTATATGCCACAGTAGAAGGTCTGAGAGAATGGCAGGACTTCAGCAGAAAAACGACACATACATCCATGCCTGGGATTGCAAAATATTTTTGCGACGAAGTGATACTAGCCCTGTAATACGTGTTATAGATTCTTAGAAGACCTAAATGCTATTATGGTTTGATAATTACCGATTGTATTTTTGTATTAAATTTTTTTGCTTTGTGATGTTTGTTGGTAATTTTTCTCTTATTAGTTAATGTGGTGGTTTATGTGGTGCTAGAGCACATTTTGAGGAATTTTTGACGTACTTGGGGACTTTTCAGGAAAGACCCAGATTAATTATATTGACAGAAATTTGGATCTACTCCTGGGAAGTCTTACTGTACAAAATAGACGGTTACAAGTGCTTCTCATTTTGTAGGGATGATTACAAATCAGGTAGATTATTAATTTATGTTAGCTGTGACATCGATGCTATACAGCAACCAATCACAATGAATTGCGCAGACATTGCGGTTTTAAAACTTGAAATTGAAAACAAAGAGTGGACATTAATGGTTGTATACAGATCACCTTCTGAAAATATATTTAATTTCATTTCCGAATTACACGGAATCCTAGAATCACTTGATACCCTTAATATTCTCTATCTTGGAGATATTAATATTAACTTATTAAATGACAACACAAACACTGATGAATATATTGGACTATTAGCAGAAAATGGTTTACTTAATATGATAGAAGAGCCAACCAGAATTACGGAGAACTCGTCTACATGTATTGATCATGTATTTCTTAGAACCAAAGATTTATATAATTGTAATATATTTCTGGATGACATTGGAATTACAGACCACTGCGTTAAGGTTAATTTAGATATTAAAACTGAACACAAATTAAATAATGATGAAATAAAAATGGTGGATTTAAAAAGATTAACGAACTTAATTGCAAATATAAAATGCAAATATAAAATGGATAAATATATGCTCTGTTAATGCTTCTTTTAAAAATTTAATTGATACGCTAAGCCATTTAATTGATGATTCAACGAAAGTAAAGAAAAAACGTTTTAGGAAAATTAAACCGTGGATGACAAAGAATTAGCAATTTTAATAAATTATCGTAACTCTCTGTATAAAGAAATGAAGAAAAATCCTTCGGGTATATCTCTTAAACAATCATTTTCCCGTTACCAAAATTTTGTCACTAGTTCTTTAAAGGAAACAAAAACACAATACTTTGCTAATAAATTTTCCAAAGCAGGTAAAGACCTGAAAAAGCAGTGGAATGTAATAAATGAAATATGTGGTAACTTTAAAGAGAAAGAAAACTGTCCCCATACAATTAAATATAAAAACGAGTTAATTAAATATAATGATGTCCTTTGTAAATTTGCAAATTTTTTCAATGATTATTTTGCCGGCATTGCACGGAATTTGAATAAAGATTTGGTTCAAACAAATGCTGATTGGGGAGGGAGACGGAAAATCATCAACTGAGGAAAGTTCTTTTTTCTTAACACCAGTAATAGCTAAAGATATTTGGACTCAAATTATACTTCTACCAAAAAACAAATCTCCAGGTTTTGATGACTTAACCGCAGAAATAATTCATCTGTTGGGAGAAAACTTTATTGAAATACTTGTAAATCTATTTAATCTATCCATTGAGCAAGGAATTGTTTTCTGATGTTTTGAAAAAAGCTACTATTGTTCCCATTTTTAAAAACGGTGACCCAAAGGAATTAGGGAATTGTAGACCTATTGCTTTACTCTCTGTAATATCTAAAATTTTTGAAAAAATAGTGAAAAATAAAATATATAAATATCTGGAAAATAAATGTTTCCTCAGTAGCAATCAGTTTGATTTTAGAGAAAAAAATGGGTACTGATGATGCATTGTTACAGGTAACAAATACGATTTACACAGCTATGAATAACAGTGATCATGAATTTAACATTCTTTCTGGACATTAAAAAAGCATTCGATACGGTAAATCATCAAAAATTAATACAAAAATTACAAGCTGATGCAGTTAGAGGAGTGGCATTGAATTGGTTTCGCAGTTATTTAGCTAACAGAAGGCAAAGAGTAAAAATAAAAGATACATACAGTGCTTGGACTAAAGTTGAATACGGAGTTCCCCAGGGATCTGTCCCTTATTACCTTTTGTTTACATTAATGATTTAAAATCCATTAACCTAACAGGTAAATTAACTATTTTTGCTGACGACACTTGCCTGACATATACTGGTTCCGATTCTTCGATTATTTTTAAACAAGCAAATAGTGATCTAGAATTAATTAGAAACTGGACCATAAGTAATTTTTTAACAATAAATCTGACAAAGACAAATGCAGCTTATTTCTACTTAAAGAAAAATAGTTCTGCTACAGATATTTTGCACCGCAATAAATTGAAATATCATGATACAAATTGTTCATCGAAAAGTCACTGCAATTGTCCTCAAATTCCTTTTGTGCCGTCAGTGAAATATTTAGGTATTTGGATTGATGCAGGCCTAACTTGGAAAGTGCATGTAACATGGGTTAAAAGGAAGGTCATCCGTAACCTGGCCCGCTTATATCTCGTAAGACATTTAGTTTCTTTTAAATTTATGTGTACATTATATTATGCATTAATCCATTCTCAATTAACATAAGGTATGAAATCGTGAGGAAGCATGTATTTCATTAATTTTAAACAACTTTTAGTGCTGCAAAAGAGATTTATTCGCTTATTAACTAAAAGCCCAAAAACGCAACCTTCATTACCTTTGTTTCGAGAAGCAGGAATTTTGCCTTTACGCTATGATTATTTTTTCGAAATAATTAAATACTTTTACTTTAGAAATGATAGCATTAAGACTGATACGAATAATTACCAATTACGACGAGATAAAAACATAAATTATGAAATTCCTGCATTGCATAAGGAAATTTTAAGACTCTCTTATTTGTATTTAGCACCGAAATTCCTTTCCTCTCTCCCAGTCAGCATGAAAAATATCACGAATTATCATTCGTTTTCTAAAGTTGTCAAGAACTACATTTTGAAACTGGATGATGTGGAAACTTTTTTGCATTAATCTACTACAACTGTTTATATGTAACATGGATATTGAATGTTTTCTGACTTACTGACTTTCACACTTCTGGATTACTAGAAATTTTTTGTTTTGAGTTGTTTTCATTTTTGTTGTGTATTATTCAATGTGACGACTGATGTTTTCAATTGAAATTGTTTCTGTATGGAGATCTTACGAACGAGCCTGCTCTTGCAACACCACCTAGAGGAGAAGGCCCTACCAGTCGGTGAAGCGATTCTGATGACGTCAATTTTAGTCGCCCCGTAGCTAGTAGCGTCGTCTCTATCTTGCCTTTGTTAGTGTTTAGCTAGTTCGGCAAAACGTATGATTTAGTGTGGTTTGTTATTACGTTCATTGATTTTTTTTAGCGAAATGCCATCGCGCTGCTGCGTTCCTCAGTGCAGGAGCAATTACGATGGGGAACAAATATTCTCAGTTTTTAAATTTCCAGAAGATATCGATTTGCGACAGAAATGGATTCGTTCAATACCAAGGCAAAACTTCTGTCCAACGAAAGCATCCAAGGTAAGAAGAACTTTATTCTGTATTAATATCTGTTGTCATATTTATGAACTTCTAAAGTAAAAATTATCGTTTAAACTATTGTTTGTTACGTTTATATAATATACATATATAATATCATTGATCTGTTATGGATTAATTTGACGTTATTTTTATTAAGTAAGAAACCTAATATGCTGGAATAAAAAATGTCGAATGTACATATGCTAAAATGCTTAAATAGAAAAGAATATTTCACAGTGACCAGACTTTTTATTTAATAGATTACAGTAATAAGTTAAGAAATTGGTACTTTTGTTGGGATAGTTTCAGGCTCTAATGTTATATCACTATATTTATATATCCATAGAGTTCAAATATATCTCGTATAAGTTAATACGATAATACTGTTAAACTTGAAATACATATATAAGCCAAAGGCAAGATCATGGGAAAACCTACTTTTAAATATAAAATCTCTGCATAAGTATTAGAAATTATTTTGGTGCTATTACTAGTATACTTGGATACAAATTGGACCCATGTTCAAAGCCTAGAGATGGCTTTGTGAATATGTATTATTTTCCTGCTGAAGTTTTGCGTACCTCACACATCAGCTATTTTTTTTAATAAAAGCAGGACAGGTAAGTAAAAGTTCATTGCAGAAACTGTCGACATCAGTAAACTTCCTGACCAATCAATTCCTAATAACTTTCAGCATTAAATTATTCTGCATAATTATATCTCTGAAATCAGGTCAAGTTATAGGGATATTAAAGAATGGGTGGGCTACACTAGCATACATATGGATTAATAAATGAAAGGATATTTTGAAAAAGGATTTAATAGTAAAGTTAAAGAATTTTTTACTTTCAAAGGAGTAATTAAAAGTGCATATATTTCCAATCACTCTCATTGTAAAATGAGATAAGTCAGGTATATTATAATAAAGGTATAACAGTCTACTGTCATATCTTTACTGCATGTGATTGCAGGTTTTGTTTTAATTTTGTTACAAATGTATTCTATAATCATAGAGAATATTTGAGGGGATATCTGTCATTTCATCTATTATGTGAATATAAATATGTTAAACACCACAAATGCATACAATATTGTTTTCTAGTTAACTTCAATCCCCTGTACTGACCACTGGTTTGGATTTTACAACTGAAGAAATCCAAAAATTATAACAAAAATTTGAGGTTTTTTGATTTTACTGATATGTAATGGTAAAAGTTTATTGTAGAAACTGTCGACAACAGTCAACTTCCTGACCAATCAATTCCTAATACTTTTCAGCATTAGTATAATA
The DNA here is from genome assembly GCA_038380435.1 of Ryuthela nishihirai. Classification (NCBI taxonomy): domain Eukaryota; kingdom Metazoa; phylum Arthropoda; class Arachnida; order Araneae; family Heptathelidae; genus Ryuthela; species Ryuthela nishihirai. The sequence continues at coordinate 42,795,654 of JAWZYU010000006.1, forward strand.
CCAGGTGCTGTCTATATAAACAAATTTATGCCTAATAAACTGAAATTACAGTAAGAGGAAATTGTCTGAAACAATAAACTTATTACTGGAGTTGTTTTCAGGCTCAATTCCTGGACTGGAATATTTCAAACCTTTAAACTTTCATTCATATGAGTGTTGTTTTAAATGATTTTCAGCTCAGTATGATTTTTCGCATTTTATTTTACATTATCACCTTATAGTGGCATTACCAAAAGCACTTTATGGTTAGTACTAGCAATGGAATGCTATTAGATGGTTAGCATTAGCTTTCAAGGTGAACTATATATGATAAAAAAAGTGCTAGAAATATTGAGAAAAACCAGCTTACTGGTAGAATAGGTGCATTCCTTGGGAGAATTCATTCTTTTAACCATGGATTTTTATTGAAATCTTAGAAAATACACTGATTACAGAATTGTTTTGAATACAATTATATAGCTTTTACTTTCGAAGGTAAAAAGTCTTCAGTTTTGAATAAAATATTTTAGTGTATGGTGAACAGTATTCCTGGTGTTTGGATTTTTGTTTTAATGTTTATCATTCATCAGAGGTTTTTTTGTATATATTCTCAATATTTCTTTTGCATACATAGGTGTGTGAACTCCACTTTGCACCATCTGATGTTGAAAGAGAAACCAGCATGTTTGACATGAAAACTGGGAGAAAGTTTTCTGACCTCTAAAGTATCCATACACTGATGGAGAGGTACTGTTCAACTACTTTTAAAGCATCCACAAATACACTTTAAAAAAATATTACGCCCAAAACTGAAATCATTGCTGACCACTACCTCAGTCAGAGTTTGAAGTAACAGAAAGTTTACCTTTTATGACAGTGCATAGTTACTAATCATTATGACACTTTAGGAGAAATAACCTTTGATTGTTTATGAAATAGGAATAAAAATCACTGCACCATATATTTTATAGTATATTTAATAAGTATTGTTTTTTTTTGACTCAACTATTAGTACTTGGCAAAAAACTTAGTATGAAAAAACTTATTTTATTTCACAAAGAAAGCATATCCTCCTTTTATAACACTTTCATCGAGTAACCCTACGTCTGGTGGTTATGTGTTTGGATCTCACCTGGCTCAAGGTAATTTTTCCACTATACTCATTATCATCATCATCATAATACTTAAGGAGTTTGATAGTGATTAAATTTAGTAAATCAATGAGGTACTGTGGATTAATTTGTGTATGTTATTTTCACTTTGAGAAAATTATATTAAGATTTTTATACAATTTGATATTGTGTTAAAGTCAAAATGCTGATTGTCTAATTTCACACCTTAAAAATTACTCTTATGAGATTTAATATAATTCAAAAATTTATGTTTGGTAATCTCAATCATGTTACAAATTTGATATCAGTGGTTAATATTTTTAAGTAAATATTTTATTGAGTCCAGAATCCAATGTCTTAATTTCACCCAATGCAGATAATTTATTTAAAACTGTTAAATAAAGATAATTAAATAAAGAAATTATTAATCTTCATTCATCTTTAATATCTGGAAAACAATTTCCACAGGCTTTGAGCCAGTAATTGAACATGGATCTTCTATAAAGCATGCTGTTTGATTTTTCTTATTACACGAGTCTTTGGATTGTCCATCTGCTCGTGTACTTGGTTAGTCTGCAAGTACCTGAAAGTACCTAATGTTAAAAAGTAGGTTAAGAAATATCAAATTTGGAGGGAGGTAAAAATAGCTGGTTGTCATTTTCATCAGTTATCATGAAGCTTTTTGGAAAGTAATGATACACTGTAATGGAAAAGTCTCCACAACATCATAGACCCACCTTCAAATAATTATAGCCCATAAATACAATGGTGGAAAACCCTTTGGAATGGTGTGCTATTGTTTCAACCATTGTTTTTTAGACACAAAAACTGGTTAACTTTATTGTCAAATGTTTTGCAATATTTTAGTGGAAATTTTATTGCATGCAAGCTGCAATAGCTATTTTTAGTTCCTTTAACTATATTTTGCTACTGTACAGGGTCTACTAGATTTATTTCATTTTTATTTTACTGATTTCATGTCTTTTGTGGCTAAATCTATGATCAAAGGGAATCTCTACCTGCACTTGTCAGTAGGTTTTTTCTTAATATTGTGTTTAGTGTTACTTTTGAGTGATCTTTTGCCAATTCCACAACATTTTCACTTCCCACTATACTCTTATGGCTGGACCCCTGAAGATAAATTATATTTTTGGTTGTCTTTAAATTTTTTTATCAATGTATCAAATACTTGGGGTGGATGCTTTTGTTTGGACAGCTATTCAGTACGGATGCAGTATGTGACAGTATATGGTTTTCTTTCCAATCCATTTCATTGCTTCTGTTATACATGCATTTAGTGGGGTATGAAATTTATAATTTTCTGTTGGAACATATACCACCAGTTTCTGGATGAAATGATCAACTGAAACTCATTAAACTGCAAATAGAATTTTCTGAATATTATTTTTCCTTCATTACTTTAAATTGAGAACATTATAAGCAGAAAACTTAAGTGTCAATCTTTGGTTTTTGTAAAAGCCATGGGAGATTTAGGAAGTTAATTTATTCCTTGATTTTCTTTAATATATATGCATATCTTGTGGCTTCTTCTGCCTTGCAAATGTAGGATTTTTTAAATTTCTAATAGTGATTGCCAATGGGTGTTTGATATGCCTCTGAACTAGCCTGGTCATCGGATCAATAAGGTTTCTGTATCATTGGGGGATGTCAGTTTCTGCTTGGAGGGAGATGATTGACTATGTTATTAGAAACCTTGTACTGGTTCTGACACACATTTTCTTCTTCCAAGTTCTTTGTTAATAATTGGTTTTACACTGATAGTGAGTTAAAGTAATATTAAAATTTTAATGTAAGAATATCTGTTTATAAAGGGAAAATACCCTGTTGCTCTTAGCATTCGAAAGTATCTTCACCAGATATGGCAGTTAAGATATGCATAATAGTTAATGACTTAAGGTTTAAAAAACTCTGCAGAAGGTCAAGATTAGAATAATGTTTTTATTTAATATGTTTCCAGGCATGTTAAGTATATGCTCTTTACAAAATAGCAAAACATTTTTTTCTGTTCTGTATATTTTTGACACCATACAAATTTAAAGTTATTTTATCGACTTGCCTTTGGGAAGGAATCCTATTAAGAACCTACTGGTGTAGTTTATTTTTGCCACTTCATCAACCTTTATGTAAATGACATCTAGATATTTTTTTAATTCTTCAATTTGATTTGCACATTTGGAGTGTACTGAATCATTTGAAACAGCTTGACCTCTATAAAAATATAAGAAAATTTTAGATGCTAATTCTATCTATTCAATGTTAGTAAAATGTTCAATAGTTGATATATATTGCTTGTAGTACTTTATTTTTACTTAATTCAAGTTTTGCAATGTCATTAAATCTGAGTTGTGATGATGCTACATTTCTACTAATTATATATATAGCTGCAAATTTTACAAGTTAAATCTTTTCTTATTACATGTATGTACAAATGTATTATCATAAATATTTTCAATTCTGTGTTATAAAAGTCTGTGTTTGCTGCCATGAAACTACCCCATATACACTCTGTTAATTATAACCACCCAATCCCATGTTATGTCAATGGAAAGATAATTTCAAAGCTCTGTAATTTCTAAAATAAACATTTAATGGGAAAATATGATTGAATATATATAAGTTAAAAATCAATCTTAATTTTCTATATTCTAATAATATTCATTTAGTATTTAAAGAGGCTTCGCTTGGTTACTAACCTGGGTTCGAGCCCTAGGTAAGGCATGGTTGTTCGTGTTGTTTCTCTGCCGGGTTTCCGCCATCCTCACAGACCTACTATGGCATATAAACTTACAGGCTCATGTCAGACCTCTGTTGTAAGCAGCTGTTTGAAGGGGTATTTTATTATATATCAACATCTTAAACAGTAATGCGCATTCTGCAGATTTGGTGAAAATTTAAATAATTGTTACATTTTCTGCTAAAACTATGCTAATAAAATTTAATATGGGATACTGTTTTGAGATTAACTTATTTCAACTACTTCCCAGATCAATATTTTAAAACAGCCCTTGTTCATATTAAATATCCCAGTTTTCATAATTCTTTGATTTTTAATGAACATAGATTTAGATAAATTTGATTGAGATCTTTAATTGATCTTCATTTCATTTTTTTTTCATAAAAGCTCATTTTAAAAGTTACAAAGGTTTGAAATTAGCTTTCCATTGACATAACATGGAATTAGGTTTCATAATTACTGAGTGTATATGGATATTTCAATGTGACCTTTACATTGTATAATACTCATTGTATTTTATATTTCTGTTGTATTTTGAATCTGTTCAAACCTTTTGACCACATGTATTTAGATGTTGCTTTCATGTTTCTTCAGAATTTTTTTTTCCTATTATTAAAGTTTATTTTGATAGCAAAAAGGATAAAAATTTCTATGTTATGTGAAGAAATTAGTTTTAATATGCATTAGGGTGAAAAAGTTTGGGAAAGCAATTTTTCTTTTTATTTAAAAGTCATAGTTGTCCTAGAAACAGTTTTTATTAATGTGATGCATTTTAAAAATAGCTTTCATTATTAAACTATTTAAAAAAAAAGAGTTCAACTGGGATGAAGGGAATATCATAAAATTTTCCTTTTCCATTTAAATAGTATTGCACAATATTAAGTTCCTTCATATTGCTTAAAAATTCTCCCATATGATTGGTGAATTTTCCTGTTTTAATTGCACAATTTTCTTAAAAATAAAGTAAACAATGAAATATTTGTTTCATTGTAATGTGTATCCTATATATATTTGTTTTCTCATATTGTAAATAAAAGTATTTTTAATGTGGAATTTGTTGGTTGTTTTTCTTAAAATATGCAATATTGAAACATACTGTTTTCATTAAATAATGTTTTAGACCTCATATATATATATACATATTTGTGAAAAAAAATAGATATCTGTGGTATTTTGTAACAAGTAGTTTTTTTCTAAATATATTTCGCTCTTCTAGAATCCTTTAAGAGTGGAAATTTAGTACTTGTTCAATACATTAATCGATCGTTTGCAAAATTCGTTAAAAGTTTTGAAATTTCCGAACATTTAAAGAGTGTTATTATCTAAATAATAATTTAAAGCTATCTGTATAATCGGAAACGGTAATTAATGGTTTACAATACTAGTCAAAGCAAAAAAAAAAGTTATCTCTAAAAAAAAAAATTAGAAAAATGTGGGATTTTTTTTTTATTATATGAAAACAAATTATTTTAATCATTTATTAGTGAATATTCAAAATCTAAATGGGAAGTTCTATTAACAAGGATAAGCTATCTCTCAATCTATTCTGCCGGCAGTCCGGTCTAGTAATGCTGACGTCACAAATCAGTGGTACGGCCTTCTCCTCTAGGTGGTGTTGGCTCTTGTGAGACCTCAAACGTTTTTGTATACTGTAAAACATTATCTGAAATAAAAGTTATCTATCTATAATAAAAATAATTCTAGGTCATAATCGAATTCAGTTTTTTCGGTTGCTAAATTTTATTATGTTGAAATCAATTTGCGAGTTTGTTTTTCACTCCTAATAGAGAGTTTACCAAACGATTTTTGGTCACGACCTAAAACTGAAATGTATTTTTCTTGCGACCTAAAATTGAAATATGCATTTTCATCGCGACCTAAAACCGAAACATCTATTTACCTCGCGACCTAAAATTGAAATATGCATTTTCCTTGCGACCAAAAAGTCGAAATATGTATTTACCTCGCGACCTAAAATTTAAATATGTATTTACCTTGCGACTCAAAATTCAAATTCTCATTCACCTTGCTGCCCAAATAATAGCAATATCTACAGGCCAATTGGCATCGTCAATAGTCTTTTGGGCTACATCAAAATGCCTTCGCCACTCTGGGTTGGGAATCTGCCGTAAGAGTTATTTAGAATTCTCAAATTACCTGAGCAAATAATTTTTTGTTTTTTTTTTTAGTGTTCAAGAGCACGAAGCAAAATTAAAAGACAATGAAAAGTTTATGAGGATTCGTTTATCATATGAATGGAGTCCAAGGTGCTACATCGACCAGCTTCAAAAGAATTTAACAGCCAATATCGAAATAGGAGACCACTTGATCGATCAGGAGTAAGGAAATGAATAAAACGCTTCAAAATAAGGAAAGTATTACTAATCGTCCTCATATATATAGGACGATCAGTAATACTTTCCTTACTTTGAAGCGTTTTATATTACAAAACGAATTGGGTTGGGTTGTTTTACCTCTGAGCGGCACTTTTTTGCACACGATGGGCTAAATGGCCAGGTCACATGGACCCCGAAGGCTCAGAGAAGGTTGGGGGAGGGGACCCACTGGAACAGCTGTTGGAAGACAGATGGTAGCCTCCCGTCAAGGCCATCCAGCGTGTTCTTTAACGTGCACAGGGTATGGCTCTCATACACACGGGGCCACGGCTTAACGTCCCATCCGACGGACGGCAGCCTTTCCAAGCCCATCGGTGTCCCCTACTGACCGTGGGCAGGGCGGGGAATTTTGCGGAGATAAATCTCAGCGCTGACCCAGCTGGGACTCGAACCTGGGAACTACAGATTACGAGCCTGGCACACTACGGACTGAGCCACCCCCGCCCCGAACGAATTGAGTAACGGATGAAGAAACGTCTTCGGATATTAAGCCCTAAAATTCCCCCAAGGAAATGAAGTGAAGGAAATTCAGTTGAATCTCTCTACAAGAAATTCCGAAGGCTAATCTTTTCCATCCTTAGAAAGATCAACTTGATCAATAATTGCATCTCTGATATATAGATAGAGAGGAAACAGTTTTGGAAGGAGATTCGAGATCAATCTTGTTTAGCAAAGAAACATTCTTCCAAAGGAATGGAAAAGTTAACCGATGTAACTATCCCTAATGGCCTGAAGAAGAGCATCATTGCATTCAGACAATCAAAATCATCATCAGAGTATGGTTGGACTGAATTTGGAAATATAAACGACTAATACTTATTTTTTTCATTGGAAATGTGACAAGTATCTGCAATGTCACGAATATTTGTCATCAATTTCTTAGACAAAGGGTCTTAATTTCAAATTATATAGGGGCCAAATTAGTTATTTTTGAATACATGGTGGGCCACATTTTATTTTAAGTAATAAGAAACAAAGCACAATTATTTATATATTTGTTTTACTATTTAAATGCCACATATTTTTAGTACCAACACAGAAATCTAAATTTCATCTCTAAACTCGCCTGAGCTGGTTGTTTTACTTTCGAGCGGCACTTGTTTGCACACAATGGACTAAATGAGAAGGTCACAAGTGCCCAGAATTGGGGCGAGGGTTGCCATTGAACAGTGTTAGGAGACAGATGGTAGACTCCCGTTAAGACCATAAGCATATTTTTTAACATCCACAGGATATGGCTCTCCCGCATACGGGGCCACGGCTTAACGTTCCATTGGACGGAGGCAGCTTTTCCAAGCATATCGGTGTCTCATATTGTCCGAGGGTAGGGCGAACAGTATGGCCTAGGTGAATCTCATTGCTCTAAATGTTCACCAAAATCTGTAAGAAAAGTTCTTAAATGAATTGGGATAAGAGTTCCTTCCTAATGGTATCTCCGCAAAATTCCACGCCCTGTCCACGGTCAGTAGGGGACACCGATGGGCTTGGAAAGTCCGTCGGATGGGACGTTAAGCCGTGGCCCCATGTGCGGGAGAGCCATACCCTGTGCACATTAAAGAACACGCTGGAGGGCCTTGACGGGAGGCTACCATCTGTCTCCCAACAGCTGTTCCAGTGGGTCCCCTCCCCCAACCTTCTCTGAGCCTTCGGGGTCCTTGTGACCTGGCCATTTAGCCCATGGTGTGCAAAAAAGTGCCGCTCAGATAAAGCAACCCAACCCAAATCCTTCCTAATGGTAGCCGGGATATCACTAGCTTCGATTTTTCTTGTTGGTCTTCTAAATCCATCTTTTACTAGGACCAGCCAAGAAATGTCCACAAATTACATATACCGTATATTTCCGCAGATAAGACGACTTTCAGATACGACGAGGTATAAATTTTCGTCAAAGTTTTATAGTTTTAGCATGTATCTGTCCTATAAGACGACCCCAAACTATCAACGGCCTATGAATTTAGTTTAGATCGGCGATCATCATCTGGATAATAATACTGTATAGCGTATACGGAATTATGTCCTATTCGCAAACATTCGCACTGATTCGGGTAATGACCTTGACTATTCACAAAAGCGTCGTATGGGCTATTCTATTTTGTGGACATACCCTATCTGTACTAGTAAATAATTACGATTTGTCCGTTTTTTCCTCAGTAGCTCACTAAACATAACTTTTAATATTTATTTTGTTTTAGTATTGTTTTACTATTACGATGTAACGTATTATTTACTATTACAATGTAATGTATTATCATATAGCGTATTTAAATAATGTGATAGATTTTTCGATAAGTTGTAGTAATAATAGTTTCAATTTATATAAATTTCAATCTAATTTTTTTTTTTATCTGTCCTATAAGACGACCCGGATTTTGGGGGCCTTTTTTTTTATGATTCAACTATCGTCTTATCTGCGGAAATATACGGTATATACATTATGTAGGGGCCAAATCAGTTTTTTTTAAAATCACACTAAGTTAGTTGAATTTCTCTTCAAGAATTTCCTAAATTTTTCTCCAAGAATTATCCAAGAATTACACTAAGTCAGTTATTTTTAAAATTACACTTTTAAGATTACAATAAAAATCAAGTCTGAATTAATACCTTCCAATGCAGTTGAGAACTTACTACAGGCATACTTTTTAGAGTTCAGGGCAACTTAATGAGTAGAATTAACAAATATACAAATGATAGTCACTCATTTGAATAGCTAATGGAATTTTAATTTTTAAAAATAAATCGTATTCTGAGGCAAAATATTTTTGCTGTGATGCAGGAATTATAGATCACACTGTTGCTTCTGTATTAAAAGTTAACGGATTGAAAATTTCATAACTTAAAATGGTTTACAGCAAATGAATCGACTGCCGTATGAGAATGTATTGTGAAATGATTAAAGTGGGCTAAAGACAAAAATCATGAAATATGCATGTGCTGCTTATCAATGTATCAATTCTTAATGAGAGTTCTGCAATTGAGAGATATTAATAATGCAAATGATCACCGCTGGCAGCCATGTAACTAAAGTAATAGGTTCTAATGCTGCTGACAATGCGGTTTTGTGGTAATAAATCTTGACGAAAGCACTTAGCGGAGGGTTTTGTGAGCGAAGTGGGATCGCTCCAGTTTCCCCTCACCAGGGATTTCACGCATGCTTAATTAGATTCAGATCCGAGGATCTGGCTGTCTACTTCATCCTGTGAATAGCTTCACTTTCAAGAAATCGTCGACTACATCATTATCAATGGGAGGGTCCCCCATTGATAATGATGTAGTCGACGATTCTGTCAACTGTCTCTCAGGAAGATGGGTTGGGTTGTTTTACCTCTGAGCGGCACTTTTTTGCACACCATGGGCTAAATGGCCAGGTCACATGGACCCCGAAGGCTCAGAGAAGGTTGGGGGAGGGGACCCACTGGAACAGCTGTTGGAAGACAGATGGTAGCCTCCCGTCAAGGCCATCCAGCGTGTTCTTTAACGTGCACAGGGTATGGCTCTCCCGCACACGGCACCACGGCTTAACGTCCCATCCGACGGACGGCGGCCTTTCCAAGCCCATCGGTGTCCCCTACTGACCGTGGGCAGGGCGGGGAATTTTGCGGAAATAAATCTCAACGCTGACCCAGCTGGGACTCGAACCTGGGAACTAATCTTTCAGGAAGATGAAATCAGAATCGAGAACATCTCTTAAAACATTCCCATAAGGTCAAGAATCTCATCTCTGAACAGCAAGAATGGCTTTTTGAAAGATACAAAGTTCTCTGCGGCTAGTCATCACGACGATCCATCATCATCACCGCGAGGCCAATTATCACTATCTGTTCTCAACAACTGTGTCGCGATCACTTGTGAGAAGTGCCACATGTTCTATGCGTTGTAATTTTTAACAATAAAAAAAGGTTTATTTATGCTTTTTCTTCAAATAGTACCTACTTAACCTGCTTATTAATATTACCTGTCGAATGGAGGTTTGATAAAAATCAATTCTCTTTTTTAATTAAGGTTAAGATTTTTTTTTTAATAGACGACCTTTTGATAACTTGCCACGTAAACCTTTTGATAACTTGCTCAAGGTAACTGCTGTTGGTCAAGATTTGTTAAACGATATAAATTATTTTACCTTCAGTATATTCGGTAGCGCGCCAGGCTCGTAATCTGTAGTTCCCAGGTTCGAGTCCCAGCTGGGTCAGCGTTGAGATTTATCTCCGCAAAACCCCCGCCCTGCCCACGGTCAGTAGGGGACACCGATGGGCTTGGAAAGACCGCCGTCCGTCGGATGGGACGTTAAGCCGTGGCCCCGTGTGCGGGAGAGCCATACCCTGTGCACGTTAAAGAACACACTTAATGGCCTTGACGGGAGGCTAACATCTGTCTCCCAACAGCTGTTCCAGTGAGTCCCCTCCCCCAACCTTCTCTGAGCCTTCGGGGTCAATGTGACCTGGCCATTTAGCCCATTGTGTGCAAAAAAGTGCCGCTCAGAGGTAAAAGAACCCAACCCAACCTTCAGTACACACAATTCTTTTCTTTAATCATCCAGAGAAGTCACGTTAGACCTTTTGTATCATTAAAAGAAGGCAGTGTCTTCTCAGCTTACAAATAGTATTCCGAACTAGATGGCAATGTATGCCATTTGATATAGACGTTAAGCGTTCATACTTTTTTTTTGAAGGAACATCAGGAAATTTATTAAGTAATAAATTGAACATACTGGTGTCATTACTGTCTACATTACCGTCTACTTCAAGATGTTTGAAAGCAGAGAAGGTTTGGGGTTGGGTTGTTTTACTTCTGAACGGCACTTTTTTGCACACCATGGACTAAATGGCCAGGTCACATGGACCCCGAAGGCTCAAAGAAGGTTGGGGGAGGGAACCACTGGAACTGCTGTTGGGAGACAGATGGTAGCCTCCCTTCAAGGCCATCCAGTGTGTTCTTTAACGTGCACAGGGTATGACTCTCCCACACAGGGAGCCACGGCTTAACGTCCCACCCGACGGACGGCGGCCTTTCCAAGCCCATCGGTGTCTCCTACGGACCGTGGGCAGGGCGGGGAAAGCAGAGAAGACACTATCTCCAAGTGGCACAGTTGTTTTAGTTATGTACTGCAGACAGAATGGTTCGTATTATTAAATGAAAGAGATCTGGATATGTGGCTGGTAGTTGGAAGAGGTCAGAGAAGCTGACATTTTTTTCAGGATGTCGTGGGTTTGGATCTCACTCTTCTCAAGACAATTTTCCTTTAAATTTGATACTCAATAAAAATAAAAATAAAAAATCCTACCTTTAAACTGAAAAAACATCGACATATTCATTAAGTAAATAATTTTCATTTTACCTGTTTTCGACAATGTACAGCGTTAGTGTTCATGTTAATGTCAGTGCTCATCCAATTATTTTTCTGCATGAGTAAAATTTATTATTGTAAGAGTCTTGTCGAAAGGACTGATGACGATAAATGGGTTAATTTTAAATCTGGTTAAAAAAAACTTTCTCTTTTAAGATTTGACGATTTGAGATTGTCAGAAGCAGTTCTGTTGACTTGAATTAACCTCGATATTTTACAACTTCAGCCAAAGGATCTAGCAAAGACTGAATGCTATTAAGTCACTAATGGCCATATTTTTAGGATTTAGAAGACTCTTAACGAACAGAACATTGTCTGTTTTGTTGTCGAAAACATTTGTAGAAAAATATTTATTCAATACCATCATCAACCTTTCTATGCTTTTGTATAAAAAAGGAGATAAATGTGAAAAGAATTTTGCTTAAATAAGACCGTCAAAACATGTTATGGAAAACAATTTCTAGTCATGATGAAAGATTTGGTTTATTGTCGTAAATGAGTACACATAAATATTCTCTCCAAACTTAAAAATTGTTCTTTCATTGTCTGTAAATTACCAACGATGAAATGCAGTTAATATGCATCAGAACAAGACTGTAGTGTAGGAAAATGTGAAATGTACCATGTAATTAATCTTCCTATTTCTTGGTGGGGCGGGGGTGGCTCAGTCGGTAGCGCGCCAGGCTCGTAATCTGCAGTTCCCAGGTTCGAGTCCAAGCTGGGTCAGCGTTGAGATTTATCTCCGCAAAATTCCCCGCCCTGCCCACGGTCAGTAGGGGACACCGATGGGCTTGGAAAGGCCGCCGTCCGTCGGATGGGATGTTAGGCCGTGGCCCCGTGTGCGGGAGAGCCATACCCTGTGCACGTTAAAGAACACGCTGGATGGCCTTGACGGGAGTCTACCATCTGTCTACCAACAGCTGTTCCGGTGGGTCCCCTCCCCCAACCTTCTCTGAGCCTTCGTGGTCCCTATGACCTGGCTATTTAGCCCATGGTGTGCAAAAAAGTGCCGCTCAGAGGTGACCCAACCCAAAATCCTATTTCTTGCTACAGAAAGTCGATGTTTTTTTGCTCCATTTCCTCTCATTTTGTGATGAAGCAATGCATAGATTGAGAAGTCCAGAGTGATGTAATGGGTTGGAGAGTCAGTTGCAGAATATGCAATCTCTTGGAAGAAACAACGAGTGACCCATTCTAATGAAACTTACGGTATATTGCTTTTTCTTCATTTGTTCTGAAATTGCTGGCAACTGTTGCATGAACATTTTCACTCCCAAATAGATTCTTTACGAAAAAGAAAGTCTCACGTTTGAGATCCAGCTGGAACTGAGATGACTATTAGAAATATCTGAGAGGCACACCAGTGAAGAGACAGGAATACTAATCACATATATACTATATATTATATGTATTAGCCAGGGTCGAAATCTGTAGTTCTCAGGTTCGAGTCCCAGCTGGGTTAGCGTTGAGATTTATCTCCGCAAAATTCCCCGCCCTGCCCACCGTTAGTAGGGGACACCGATGGGCTTGGAAAGGCCGCCGTCCATCGGATGAACGTTAAGACGTGTACCCGTGTGCACGTTAAAGAACGCGCTGGGTGGCCTTGACGGGAGGCTACCATCTGTCTCCCAACAGCTGTTCCAGTGGGTCCCCTCCCCCAACTTTCTCTGACCCTTCGGGGTCCATGCGACCTGGCCATTTAGCCAATGGTGTGCAAAAAAGTTCCGCTCAGAGGTAAAACAACCCAACAACCCATATGTATTATATTTACTAGTTTGTCGCGAACCAATGAACTTCCCATAATTTATTTAAACAACTTAAATTTGAGGTCTTTCTAATTCATTTCTTTGCCCAGAGTACTGGCAATACTCAATATGTAAAACTGCTGGATGAATTCCACCAGTTTTGCTGGAATATCTATCTAAAAACAAGATAATAATTGGTAGAAAAAGAGTTGTTTAACAAATTTTGTTTACTGATTAATGATTAGTTGTTGTTAATTGCTTGGATCTAAGAAATGGAAAATGAGTTATCTTCAAACTTGTGAGGTGCTTTTCCTAAACAGTTTTATTTTTTTAAAAAGGAAAACATCTCCGCCAGAGTTCTCTGTTGTTGAAAGCAGAAACGATCAGAATCAGAGAGATGCGCTTCGATTGGTCAGTTGCAGTTTTGTCTCGTGAGTGTATTATTCATTTTCACCGAGAAGACCGAACAGAGAACAGATGCTTTGCTAAATCAATACTAAAGCCTCAAGATTACACTGTTCACATTAAAATAAAATCGGAACTAGTGAAATCTGGATCTGTTTGATTGTTTTTCCTCTGAGCAGCACTTTTTTGCATACAATGGGCTAAATGGCCAGATTACAAGGACCCCGAGAAGATTAGGGGGAGAGATACCATTGGACAGTTGTTGGGAGACAGATGGTAGTCTCCCATTTAGACCATCTAACGTGTTCTTTAACGTGTACAGGGTATGTCTCTCCCGCACATGGACTTAACGTCCATCCGACGGACGGCGGCCTTTCTAGGCGCATCGATTCCTCTTCTGACCGAAGGAAGGGTGGGGAGTGTTGAGGAGATAAATCTCAATGCTGGCCCAGCTGGAACTCGAACCTGGAAAAGAAAAATTGCAAGTCTGGAGCGCTATCGACTGAGCCACCCCCGTCCCGATCTGTTTGGTAGCAATCATCGTAAGCCTATTTAGAGTTAACTGATAAGAACGGAAAAAAAGTTTTTTTATCTCAACTGCAGATAATGAGAACGCAAATTTTCCTTAGCCAATCATTTTCGCGAGAGAGGGAAAAGAGCGGATTCAGTTTTGCCCTCCGCACTGAATACACATCCTCCTCTTTCATCATCTTGTTGATCTGAATCCCAGCTCATCTCTTGCTGAGGAGTGCAAATAGATAAACATCATTCACTGCAAAGCCTTGGCTATAAGGCTGCGTGTAGCAAGGCCTCGAAGACTAATGGTTGCTATGCAATAGCGGTGGGTTGTCCTGCAGCATCACACTTCCGACAGTTTGCTTAGGTGGTAAAAGCCTGTCTCTCTGATCCTTGTTCATCTCGGATGCGAGAACGATGGAAAGGAGGGTGACATCGATGACTTGATTACTTCACGGCTGACGCAATGTAGTCGTAATTCTAATCTTTTAGGGGCAGAAATTTCCGTTGAACTGAAGACCTTCACCATATTAAGATCGAAATTAACTGGACTCCATGGATATGTATGCAAATTGTAGAGCAGTTCTTTTCCACCCTCGTTTCTGCTTCTTCTAACATTTATCACTTAGAAAAAACCACAAGAAGAACTACATCTGCATGAAGCTTCCAATAATAACTAAAGCTCTGCGCAGATAGCAAAAGTTCTATCTAGCTTGAGGCGGGGGTGGCTCAGTCGGTAGCGCGCCAGGCTCGTAATCTGAAGTTCCCAGGTTCGAGTCCCAGCTGGGTCAGCGTTGAGATTTATCTCCGCAAAATTCCCTGCCCTGCCCACGGTCAGTAGGGGACACCGATGGGCTTGGAAAGGCCGCCGTCCGTCGGATGGGACGATAAGCCGCGTCCCCGTGTGCGGGAGAGCCATACACTGTGCACGTTAAAGAACACGCTGGATGGCCTAGACGGGAGGCTTTCCATCTGCCTCCCAACAGCTGTTCCAGTGGGTCCCCTCCCCCAACCTTCTCTGAGCCTTCGGGGTCCATGTGACCTGGCCATTTAGCCCATGGTGTGCAGAAAAGTGCCGCTCAGAGGTAAACAACCCAACCCTATCTAGCTTATCTGCAGGAAATATAGATGAGCATTATTTTTCATACATAAAATGTTATGAAAGTATCTCATATATCGAAATGGAACGATTCAAAATATTTGATAATGACCTCTGCACAACATTTAAAACAAATTGTGCGAAGTTTCAAGGTTCAAGGTGTTGTAAGGTCATGATGAAATTAGCCTCCAATGAGGAGCTCCTACACAATAGAAATGCTACTAATAGAATACTAATAGAAATGAACATGGTAACAGAAAAATGAACACAATTCGTCAGTTGTTATCCCCATCCGCAAGGGGTTATGTGCAACCGAATCCGCAAGGTCTTATGCGCAACCGAATAACACCCATCTACGTAGCAATTATTACTACCAAATCCTAAATTTTAACAATAACTATGGTAAACGCATCAGAAACTAGACAGTTCCACTTATTTTTAATTCTTTGCCTAGAGAATTGTTATCCATCCTTAGGCTATCAAAACTTAAATCTGAGACCAAAAATTGGCTTTTAAAAAGTTAAAAGTGCCTCTTTCCTAATTTAATTTTAATTAGAATTTGTAAATATATAAATAAGGACTTCATACATATGAATGTCAGTATGTAACCGATGTATAACAACTATTTGTAACTGCATATACATTGGTCCTGCCATCCTCTCAGATCTTCTACTGTGGCATATAAACTGACAGGCTCCTGTCAGACCTCTGTGACAAGCAGCTGCTTGAGAAGGTATTTATTTTTATTTTATTTATACATTGGCGGAAATCGAAGAAAAGAACATCCAGAAGGAATTCCTTTAGGAACGTCATATAATATGCTAATAGTTACGGACAGCAGGAACCGTGATCCAAGATTGAAAGTCATTGAATGAAAAAATGATGTCACTGAGGATGACAACCTACAAATGTACGCAGCGCATATTTAAGGACTAGAGTGTGAAAAAAGAAGTTATTCGTCTTGTGTCGTGTTATTCAGTGCTCTTTGAAGAAGCTACCATGCCTGGACGACGCAGGCGCAAAACATTTGTTCAGTTAGCGGAGTTTGAGCGAGGTCGTATCGGGTGTTCGGGAAGCAGGTTGGTCTTTTCGTCAAATTGCACACAGCGTTGAACGAGAGGTATCGGCAGTGGTGTGATGGTCAGCGAAGCATTCGCACACCCGTTGACGTGGTTCCAGGCAACACAGAGTTACGGGCACGCGAGAGGATAAGAGTATCGGGAGGGCGGCGGTGGCAGAGAGGACGGCTGCATCGTCGCAAATTCAATCCTCTGTTGTACCAAGGGTGTCTACAAGAAAGATACGCAATCGTCTTGTGAAAGCAGGACTACGGGCACGCTTGCCGCTGGCATGGTTAACACTGTCACGTCGTCACTGTCGAGCACTTTTGCAGTGGTGTCAAGAACGAGTGCATTGGAGGACAGAATGGCAGTCTGTGGTCTTCAGTGTTTAAAGCCGATTCTGCTTAGGAGCATCTCATGGGCGTTTACGCGTCCGAAGGCGACAAGGTGAGCGGCTTCTTCCATCGTGCATCCGTCAGCGACATACAGGGCCCATGTCGAGCATCATAGTGTGGGGAGCGATTAGCTATTACTCTCATACGTGTCTGGTGTTTGTACAGGGTCCACTGAATAGCAATACGTACGTCAGCGACGTCGTACAGCCGGTCGTCCTGCCATATTTGAGTGTAATCCCAAATGCGATATTCCAGCAGGATAACGCCCGCCCACACTCCATCCGGGCAGCTCAACATGCTCTTCAAGCAGTGCACCAACTCCCTTGGCCAGCACGCTCTCCGGACTTGTCTCCAATCGAGCATGTCTGGGACAGGATCGGACAAAGACTCTTCCGCGGACCGTGGCAGGCAACGACCATTGCTGAATTACGAGTCCAATTTAAAAGCACATGGAATGGTATTCCCTAGCCTGATATCCAGCATTTGCACGACCAATTGCATGCCAGATTGAAAGCTTATATTGCTGCTCGAGGAGGTTCAACACCTTATTAAAATGTGCCTTCTGTAAAATGTAATACTCATTAAAAAGTAAAATAAACATTGAATCACTTCACAGTTGTGATCACTGTCCTTTCTCAACAAGTTGTTTTTACTAAATAAGTCTCACAGATTACGCTTCAATTGTTAATGATGATCCTTTTTCAATTTCCGCCAGTGTATTTAACGTTTCCTGCAGATAAGCTACATCAAGCTTCGCGTTACTAACATTGTTTCTCTATTACCTGTGTGTGCTATTTGTAAGGCATGTATGTGGAATTTGATCTTACAGTCAAGCTCTTGGGACTTGCCATGATCAACTCTGTATATGTAAACGCAAAGGAAATAAAGAATTATTATTATTTAAAAAAAAAAACGGAATCCGCAATATGTTATGCCCAAAATTTTATTAGCATCCGCGTATGTAAGCTACTTACAACCGTCGAAATTTGATGTGTTTGCGAGCAAAAGAAATCATTCTAAAGGTTTATTAATGAATAATAATCAAGCTGAAAAAATACTGTGATAAAAAATAATCTCTAGATCGGAAAATATGCCTTATTAAAAATTACACAAAAATTTATTTAATCTAATTTTACAAATTTTTCTGAGTCACTTTTGCTTTCTAAATGCAGTTATGAGCCATTACAGGATGACATTCCTTTTCATTACCCAGAAATTCCCTTTTTCACATCACTAGACAAACTTCGTGATCTAGACTGCAGAGTTGGGTTGTTTTACCTCTGAGCGGCACTTTTTTGCACACCATGGGCTAAATGGCCAGGTCACATGGACCCCGAAGGCTCAGAGAAGGTTGGGGGAGGGGACCCACTGGAACAACTGTTGGGAGACAGATGGTAGCCTCCCGTCAAGGCCATCCAGCGTGTTCTTTAACGTGCACAGGGTATGGTTCTCCCGCACACGGGGCCACGGCTTAACGTCCCATCCGACGGACGGCGGCCTTTCCAAGCCCATCGGTGTCCTCTACTTACCGTGGGCAGGGCGGGGAATTTTGCGGAGATAAATCTCAACGCTGACCCAGCTGGGACTCGAACCTGGGAACTACAGATTACGAGCCTGGCGCGCTACCGACTGAGCCCCCCTCCCCCCCCTAGACTGCAAAAACTTTCACAGATTTATTCCAGTTTTCTGCCTAACACTCCAGTCATTTCTTGAATTTATGTTTCTTCTTTGCCAGCAAAAAGATCGCTTTTTTCACAGAGGAAAAGTATTTTTTTTATTTTTAATGCATTATCACAATGAAGTTTTTAAAGTGACTATCAAAGTTTAATTTTCAAACCAGATTTCTCTTTCCATTGTCTCTAATAGTACAGTCGCTCAAAAAAGTATCCGAACGCTACTGTTGATTGCAGAATTCAGAAAAAATATATGGCAAGGAATTTTTTAGAAATTAGTGACTGGCAACTTTCGTGTCACCACCCACAAAACTCTCCATCATTCCCCGGTCACACCGATGGGCTTGGAAAGGCAGCCGTCCGTCGGATGGGATATTAAGCCATGGTCTCGTGTGCGGGAGAGTGTGCACTTTAAGGAACACCCCGAACATTACAGGAGGCTCCTATCTGTCTCTTAACAGCTGTCCAGTGGGTCCACTCCCCGAACTTCTCTGAGCCTTTGGGGTCCTTATGACCTGGACATTTAGTCTATTGTGTGCAAAAAAAAAATGTTGCTCAGAGAAAGACAACTCAACCCTTACAGCTGAACCTCGAATATCTTAACGTATGATTTCCATATTTAGGGCGTGCACCATGGTTCTTTGCTTTCATTGTCCAGCAATAAAAACAAAACAGGCTACTGGAATCCAACCATTAAGGATTCCCCACACTCAGTCGGTAGCGCGCCACGTTCGTAATCTGCAGTTCCCAGGTTCGAGTCCCAGCTGGGTCAGCGTTGAGATTTATCTCCGCATTTATCCCCGCCCTGCCCACGGTCAGTAGGGGACACCGATGGGCTTGGAAAGACCGCCGTCCGTCGGATGGGACGTTAAGTGTGCGGGAGAGCCACACCCTGTGCAGGTTAAAGAACACGCTGGATGGCCTTGACGGGAGGCTACCATCTGTCTCCCAACAGCTGTTCCAGTGGGTCCCCTCCCCCAACCTTCTCTGAGCCTTCGGGGTCCATATGACCTGGCCATTTAGCCCATGGTGTGCAAAAAAGTGCCGCTCAGAGGTAAAACAACCCAACCCAACCCCTTCCCCCAACCTTCTCGGGGTCCTTGTGACTGATCATTTAACCCATTGTGTGCAAAAAAAAAAGTGCCGCTCAGAGGGGAAACAACCCACATAGTCAACAAGAATTTCTTGATATTAGGGACACAGTGTTCTTTGTTACTTATGTAATAAAATTTATAACACTTTATGGCTTTTTGTTTTGCTATTCACTGAATAGATTTCATATAATTAAATCAAATCCTTTGTTTAATCAAATATGAATTTCTTCCTAAATTACATTTTATGAATAAAGGACAACCCAACCTAGAACGCCTTTTCTGCCACCGTTTAAGAATGGCTGGTTCGGTTGGGTTGTTTTACCTCTGAGCGGCACTTTTTTGCACACCATGGGCTAAATGGCCAGGTCACATGGACCCTGAAGGCTCAGAGAAGGTTGGGGGAGGGGACCCACTGGAACAGCTGTTGGGAGACAGATGGTAGCCTCCCGTCAAGGCCATCCAGCGTGTTCTTTAACGTGCACAGGGTATGGCTCTCCCTCACACTTAACATCCCATCCGACGGACGGCGGTCTTTCCAAGCCCATCGGTGTCCCCTACTGACCGTGGGCAGGGCGGGGAATTTTTGCGGAGATAAATCTCAACGCTGACCCAGCTGGGACTCGAACCTGGGAACTACAGATTACGAGCCTGGCGCGCTACCGACTGAGTCACCCCCGCCCCCCCTTGACGCCAAAGTTCGGTTATTAGAAATCTAAGTGAAGAAATTCGATATTCAGCGGTATGGTGTGTCTCAAGATTTTATAAGTCTCAGGCAAATATTTAGGGCATATACATATTATATATATTAACTTTGTCAATGCATAATTACAGGTTTTATTTTCCCATCAGCATTTCTAAAATAATACTCTACGAAACATCGAGCAGAAAAAATTGCTTTGGAGAGATTATGTTACGTCGTTATTGCTGCAAAAAAGAATAAAAATGATAGATACAATCGCACGTGGCAGCAATTGCAGTGCATTTCTAATAAAGACACAAAAGAAGTTTTATATTCATGAGAACTTAACACCTGCAAAGACGAAGTACAATGCTTACGTCTGCAAAGTAAATTACGTTCTTACAAAAAGATGCCTAATGATATATTATCGACATATTGATACCGCATCTTTTTGCCTCCTCATTATTTCTCTTGTGCAAATGAAGGACAAAAAGAACCCGAAAAGCCCTTGAGACACTCAGTGCGACAAGAACTGCTGGACCGTCTGCATCATTCTGCTCCATGTACGTAATTAAATCTGCAAGAAACAAGATTCTTGACGGAAGAAATGTTTCCAGCCAATTTCAAAGCTAAAGTGCGTCCAGTGACGATTCCAAATGAATCATCAGAGGCGAAAACTGTGAACACCGAAAACCAAAATGATGTCGATGAAACGAAAAAGGTTTTTTCAGAGAAGGTGTTTTCTGATTTTAAAGTAATCGTCCGCTTCTGCTACGCTACCAACATGATTTTACCTCCTTTGAATACCAGTGCAAAACCCAAATCAAAGCTGATAGCTCTTAACGACGTATTAACCATCGGCATGGTCTTGTATTTCACGACAGTCGGCATATACGCCAGCTTCAACCTTAGAGCGCCTCTGGGATTTATCTTCGCATCCAATTGCATCACAGTCTCTACTGTTGTTTTGCGCCTGGTGCTCATCCACAAGCGGCGCGACATAATGCTTGCCGTGGAAGCGTCGACGAGACTTATCTCCGATATTTCCCAGGCTCCTTATTCTCCCATGACACGCATCCTCATCTTTGGATGCTGCGTGGCTTTCCTTGTCCCTGCAATCTTCTTCACGCAAGCTGTGCTGGCATCCTTCTCAAATTACGGGCTGAAAAATTACGAAGAAATCTTTTTCTTCCACTGGAGCGCTTCTCGAACTTCTCAGAGATGGTTTTGTGCATTAGTTTTACTTCTTCACTACTTAGAACTTCTCCTTATGCACGCGCTACCTGGCCTCATCTTAGTCCTCTGCTGCTTCGTGTATCGTCTCCTCAGTTGCATCAACGCATCTTTCGTGACGAGGTTAAACGAAAGAAAACCAGGCCTCCGATTTTCAGACACGATGTCACAATACCTCCTCTTTTATGACCGGATAACGTCCACGGTGAAAGATGTGGAGAGATCGTTGTCCCTCGTAGTGTTCCTCCTCTACGGCTATTTGTTGAGCTGTCTCTTTTCTGTCACTGGTCTTCTTATCGCCACGAAGCCAGAACCCACCTACATGAACATCATCATTTATCAATATGTCTCTTTCCTCATCACAGTCTCATCTTTCTTCGCTCTCACTGGAATCGCATCCAAGGTGCACGAGCAAGCTTTGCAGGTGCGCAGCATCATCCATCAGCTGCCGGCTGACGATGCGGTTCGCCTTCCTGATCGGATGACAGCGGTACTAATGATGGCGAATGATTTTCCTACCAATGTGATCCTCACAGGCTGGGGGATGTTCAGCCTCAGTCGGAGCTTCATCCTCACAGCAGTAGGTGCCGTTGCCACCTACGGAATTATCTTGGTTCAACTGGGAAATTAAAGAAACCGTCCTGTGAGTGTTGCGAAACTTAAACTAGATACTCTTAACGATTTATTTAGAGTTGTTGATAATCTGTCTGAATCAAATTTCGGGAATGTTTTTCCTCAAAGCTTGTTCAAATGTTGGGCTTCATCAGATCCATATATCACTGATTTCAAAGTAAAGCAAATTAAAGGAAATAGTGAAATGAAATTAAGATATTAAAATTTTAATCTATCTCTCTCTGCATGATAACCAAAATATTTAATATCATATTTAACTCAGGCTAAAAACATCAAAAGCTCACTGTTTAATTTTTCGTTTTTTTGTTTCCTTATATTTCTCATATTTTCTTTAATTTTGCAAATTTTGAAAACTATTAATATTTTTTTCTTTTTCTTCGTCACCTGCAAGCTTTTTTTTTGTTAATCTTAAAATATTTTCTAAATTCTAGAATTAATTGTCTTGTTACCAAGAATCGCAATGCAAAACTTTAATACTTGTAAATATATTTAAAAAAACAAAAAATCGCAGAAATTAATACATTACGCAACTATTAATGCAAGAGACAGGAAAAAAGTTGGATTTATTTAAAATTAATTGATCATTAGCGGAAAAACGTCTGAACCAATTTTCTTTTTTTACAGTTGGAAAAAATATTGTATCTAGGGAAAAAAACTGAGAGTTTATTAATAAAATGTTACTTTAAAGTAAAAACGAATTTTTTGCTTTGAATATTACTCTGCTGCAGAACAATAAATAATAAATGAATTTAAACAGTAAATAGGCAGAGAGACGATGTTTTGAAGATGATACTTGAAATCGGAAAGTAGTAGCATAAATGAGAGTTCTGGCACAGTGTTAAGATATTGGGTTGGGTTGTTTTACCATGGGCTAAATGGCCAGGTCACATGGACCCCGAAGACTCAGAGAAGGTTGGTGGAGGGGACCAACTGGAACAACTGTTGGGAGACAGATGGTAGCCTCCCGTCAAGGCCATCCAGCGTGTTCTTTAACGTGCACAGGGTATGGCTCTCCCGCACTCGGGGTCACGCCCTAACGTCCCATCCGACGGACGGCGGCTTTTCCAAGATCATCGGTGTCCCCTACTGACCGTGGGCAGGGCGGGGAATTTTGCGGAGATAAATTAAGATATAGGAAATTCTATGTTAATCTAGGGGAAAAGTTTCGACAATTAATGATTCTGTAAGAACATATTAATAGCAACAATGATCAATACTTAAATGTTATTTTACGTGTTTTATTTCAAAACATTTAGGAAGAATGTACATCTACGTCAACAATTTTTTTTCTGGAGTACTAGATAGAAGATTTGAGCGCTTATTACAGTTATAGGCTCCTGATAATAAATTTCAGAACCGCATAGATTTATCACTTTCAATGAAATCTGTTCAGAAAGTGCGACAGGAAATGAAAGGAAAACTGCTTCCGAAAATCAAATACGATTTGCATATGGAAATAGATTCAAGAATAGAAGGATTTTCTAATTCGACGTTGGTTTCAGACTGGGTCAGATTCTTAATGCTATAGGCAAGTGTAATCGTCTTGCAATCGTATGCAGCCGTGAGAATACGGTGTGTACAAAATGCCAAAAGGTAGAACACTTAGCCAAGGTTTGCAAGGAAGGCACCTGAGAGACAATATTCTAAATGGTAATAAGAAGACTGCAAGTGCAAATTCTAAAGACAATCTTAAATTCAAGGGAAGGCTGAATGCCGTGCATACATTGCTTAAGGAAAATCTTGAGACACAACATTCATTTGGGACACATCATTCACCTGAGACACAACATTCATCTGAGACACAACATTCATTTGAGACACATCATTCACCTGAGACACAACATTCACCTGAGACACAACATTCATCTGAGACACAACATTCACCTGAGACACAACATTCATTTGAGACACAACATTCACCTGAGACACAACATTCATTTGAGACACAACATTCACTTTAGACACAACATTCACCTGAGACACAACATTCATTTGAGACACAACATTCACTTTAGACACAACATTCACCTGAGACACAACATTCACCTGAGACACAGCATTCACCTGAAACACAACACTCCGATTATTTATAAATGGAAAAGACGAGAGAACGCACATCCAACATGTGCTCATGACTCAGCTCAATCACACGCTGACAGCTTTTAGACGAATAATTTTGAAAGGATACCAAAATACTGAATAAGTAAAGATATTTATGCTAAAAATTTAGTAGATGGTATAATTGTTAATTTCGAACTAGATGCTGATGCTTCAGTTGGGTTGTCTTACATGTAAGAGGCACTTTTTTGCCCACAATGGAAACCTTTCTCTTCAACACCATCAAGCGTATTACGCAATGTGCACAGGGTATAATTCTCGTGCTCATAGAGCCGTGGCTTAATGTGCCATTCGATGGAGAGTGTCTTTTCCAATCTCATTGTTGTCCAGGCGTGCACCCAGTATTTCGTTTCGGGGGGATGTTCCATCGAATAGGAAAGGTTAAAATGATATTCTATATGGAATAAGTGTCATGTCCCTCTAATTTATTTATTTTTATTTATTGTTGCATTTTATTGCATTTTTGTCATTGTAAATATTTTTCTGTATTAAATGTGTTTATGCAAGTGCTATTGTGGGGATGTGACTCATAGATGTTGTTTTCGGATCTGAGCTGGCTGCCTGTTTGGGTTGATGTGTCCGAAAAGCCTTTTATGGCCTTTTACAACTTGTCTGGATCGTGTGAGCTCACAAAGACCTAGATCGTGTGGGCTCACTCACTGAAATATTGAGCGTATGCAGTTACCGTTCACAGCAAACTGGAGCGTGTGCAGTAACTGCACACGCTCCAGTTTGCTGTGAGCGGTAACTGGAGCGTGTACAGTTGCTGTACACGCTCCAGATATTTTTCCTGAATTCTGTAATCAACCATGGTGTTCGGATGTGTTTTTGAGCGACTGTAGGTGGTCATATTATTTTAATACTAGATCGTGTGGGCTCACTCACGGAAATATTGAGCGTGTACAGTTGCTGTACACGCTCCAGATATTTTTCCTGTATTCTGTAATCACGTGACACGAAGATTGCCAGATCACTAATTTCTAAAAAAATCGTTGCCAGATGTTTCTTCTGAATTCTGTAATCAACCGTAGTGTTCGTATACTTTTTTGAACGACTGTACCAAAAGCCCTTTTATCCACTTTTACAACTTACCTGGGGTGAGAGTGTGAGCACAGGGGAGAGCAGCCAGGCAGGAAGAAAACGAGAGCCTTGAGCGTTGCTATCAAATGGGAAGGACGTTTGAACACGCGTCAAGGGACGCCACTCTTACTCAAAGAAAAACCCGTAAGGAGAGGGTTCGATTCTATGTGAGAATCAAGAATAAAGTTCTTGGAAATGAAGTGGATTCTGTGTGAACCACATTGTAGGCAAAGGTTAAATATCCTTTCGACGAGTTGAGGTCAGTAAAGCGAGAATCCGCAGAGTGCGGTTTTCCACCTCATTGCAAACCTGCATTGCCTCATTACAAAGCAGCAATGGCCTACCGAGTCCAGAGCATCCCCAGCACGTGATTGTATATAAGTGTGAATAAACTGTGTCGTCCCTATACAACTCTCATACGTGAATTGTTGGACATATTTCTGTACATCATTTGGTGCAGCAAGTCTGAGGCATACGTCGGTATGGGTGTAACAATCCGTGAACCTGTTTTGTTTCTTTTTTCACTGGGTTGGGTTGTTTTACCTCTGAGCGGCACTTTTTTGCACACCATGGGCTAAATGGCCAGGTCACATGGACCCCGAAGGCTCAGAGAAGATTGGGGGATGGGACCCACTGGAACAGCTGTTGGGAGACAGATGGTAGCCTCCCGTCAAGGACCCCGAAGGACCTATTTGTTCTTGAAATTATAGGGACCTATTTGTTCTTGAACATATAGGTTCCTATATGCCCCGTCATGGACCCCGAAGGCTCAGAGAAGGTTGGGGGATGGGACCCACTGGAACAGCTGTTGGGAGACAGATGGTAAGCCTCCCGTCAAGGCCATCCAGAGTGTTCTTTAACGTGCACAGGGTATGGCTCTCCCACACACGGAGCCATGGCTTAACGTCCCATCCGACGGACGGCGGCCTTTCCAAGCCCATCGGTGTCCCCTACTGACCGTGGGCAGGGCGGGGAATTTTGCGGAGATAAATCTCAACGCTGACCCAGCTGGGACTCGAACTTGGGAACTACAGATTACGAGCCTGGCGCGCTACCGACTGAGCCACCCCCGCCCTTTTTTCACTGAAATAAGGGTGAAGGTAATCAAAGGACTAATTCATAGTCCTCGTGCGGCCATCACATTTGGAGCAATCCATCCCATTTGGCGCAGTCCGCGATAGCATTATCGTTCATATACCGAAGAAGAGGTCCATGGTTCTAAAAGAAAAAGAGGAAGAAAATTTCTACTGAAAGAAGAAAAATTGCAAGAAATTTAGAATTTGTGATTGTGTGTCAGTGATTCCGTGAAAGTGAGGAATCTGCAAGCAACTCAGTGGTATAAGCCGCATCCAGTGCAGTGTTCTACAGAGTGCAATCTCCCCGAGTGATACGTCATCGAAACCTTTGCTGAGGTACCGTGTGCCAAGGTCCGTCACTGTTGAAGAGGTTCCTAGTTTTGGAAGGACACTCCAGGTGCAGCAGGCAAGTGAGCAGAGCCGATATTCGCCGGAAGGAAAGGTCTGTGGTTTTCTGTCTTTTTTGTACTATTTGAGTTGCCAATGATGCTGAGGAGTCGCGATCAAACTAAGGGTGGAACTGAGCAGGATGGGAGCGTTGAGCGTTCATTTAACCAGACACATTGAGGGTGGGGAAAGTGGGGAAGTTACCGAAATTGATAGTATTGATAGCGATTTTGGGATAGAACAGGGTGCTAACGGATGTGGTTCGAATCCGGTCGAAATGAGTGATTCAGATCCGAAATCAGTCTCGGAGAGGGAGATGGAATACCAAAGAGAGAAAGAAGAAAAAGATAGCGAAGAAAGAAGGGAAGAAAGAAGATTGGAAATGGAATATAGAAAAGAGAAAGAAGAAAGTGACAGGGAATATAAAAGAAAGAAAGAAGAAAGAGATAGGGAATATAAGAAAAGGAAAGAAGAAAGAGATAGGGAATATAAGAAAAGGAAAGAAGAAAGAGATAGGGAATATAAAAGAAAGAAAGAAGAAAGAGATAGGGAATATAAGAAAAGGAAAGAAGAAAGAAATGTGGAATATAAGAAAAGGGGAAGAAGAAAGAGATAGGGAATATGAGAAAAGGAAAGAAGAAAGAGATAGGGAATATGAGAAAAGGAAAGAAGAAAGAGATAGAGAATATGAGAAAAGGAAAGAAGAAAGAGATAGGGAATATGAGAAAAGGAAAGAAGGAAGAGATAGGGAATATGAGAAAAGGAAAGAAGAAAGAGATATGGAATATAAGAAAAGGAAAGAAGAAAGAGATAGAGAGATGGAATTTAGACGATGAGCTCTAGAAGAAGAGAAACGGCTGGTATTGTGGAGAAGAGGAGGCTGCAAAGGGAAACTAGGGAAATAGCTCGGCAAGAGAAAGAATATACAGGTAGTGTCGAAGGAAAGACAAAAGTGGGAAAAAAGGGGATAGTTTTGCTAAAATTGCCAGTAAAGATAACTTCGAGCAGAAATTAAAATTTAGCTGTGTAAGTGATTATCAGAAGAAGCCGATAAGACGGAAAACGTTTCAAAGATTTAATGCAGATGATGCAGGAGGTGATACTAACTCTGATAGTGAGAGTAAGTTTAATGAGATTAATAATAAGAATAATAAAAGTAAAGTGTTTGTTAAAAGTGGCAAATCTTGGTTTGATGAAAGCAATCATATGCCTGAGAAAGGCAAATGGTGTAATAAATCTAAAGGCACCGCGAGGAAAGTATTAGATAATACTGTATATATTATTAAGAGTCATGTTGTTAGTAGCTTGGAGAATAATAAATATGGCAGCATTTAGACTACCAGAAAAGTTAGTGATGAGGCTATGTCGAACTTTGGAAAAAGCCAGAAAATTCTTATGTTTGATAATGTTGAGAAGCCAGTAGGTAAGAAAGTTTCTGGTTGGGTTGGGTTGTTTTACCTCTGAGCGGCACTTTTTTGCACACCATGGGCTAAATGGCCAGGTCACATGGACCCCGAAGGCTCAGAGAAGGTTGGGGGATGGGACCCACTGGAACAGCTGTTGGGAGACAGATGGTAGCCTCCCGTCAAGGCCATCCAGCGTGTTCTTTAACGTGCACAGGGTATGGCTCTCCCGCACACGGGGCCACGGCTTAACGTCCCATCCGACGGACGGCGGTCTTTCCAAGCCCATCGGTGTCCCCTACTGACCGTGGGCAGGGCGGGGAATTTTGCGGAGATAAATCTCAACGCTGACCCAGCTGGGACTCTAACCTAGGAACTGCAGATTACGAGCCTGGCGCGCTACCGACTGAGCCACCCCCGCCCCAGGTTTCTGGTGAAATCCTGTTTATGACTAATGCAGCTCGCAAAACCCCGCCCCAGGTTTCTGGTGAAATCCTGTTTATGACTAATGCAGCTCGCAAAATAACTAAAAAGCCGAAAACTAACTGGAAAGATCGGAGTAATTTTCGGTAAATGGTTTTCATGTTGACACCAAATCCTTGGTGATAAGATGTTCAGTAATAAGGTTAATAATAAGGTTGAATTTGAAGTACCTAATGGAAAAAGGTGTACCAGCGATGCACTTAATGCAAATAAATTTAAAGTAGAAAAGAATGTGCCTAAA
The DNA here is from genome assembly GCA_038380435.1 of Ryuthela nishihirai. Lineage (NCBI taxonomy): Eukaryota > Metazoa > Arthropoda > Arachnida > Araneae > Heptathelidae > Ryuthela > Ryuthela nishihirai. Next base: position 42,824,558 of record JAWZYU010000006.1, read on the forward strand.
TTTACCGAAGAAAATATTTCTTTAAACGATAAGTTTGAAATATTGTGATAATATTATACCTGATAAGGAGAAAGATGATAGTACGAGTGTTAATATCAGAGAAAGAGGTTTAGAGCCTAGTGATTTCATTCAGAGCGAAGTAAAGAATAATGTAGAGAATGATAAATTAATTGTGAAGAGAGCTCAACTGATGTAATAGCAGGCATAGTTGGGTTGGGTTGTTTTACCTCTGAGCGGCACTTTTTTGCACACCATGGGCTAAATGACCATGTCACATGAACCCCGAAGGCTCAGAGAAGGTTGGGGGAGGGGACACACTGGAATAGCTGTTGGGAGACGGATGGTAGCCTCCCGTCAAGGCCATCCAGCGTGTTCTTTAATGTGCACAGGGTATGGCTCTCCCGCACACGGGACCACGGTTTAACGTCCCATCCGATGGACGGCGGCCTTTCCAAGCCCATCGGTGTCCCCTACTGACCGTGGGCAGGGCGGGGAATTTTGCGGAGATAAATCTCAACGCTGACCCAGCTGGGACTCGAACCTGAGAACTGCAGATTACGAGCCCGGCGCGCTACCGACTGAGCCACCCCCGCCCCTAATAGCAGGCAGAGTCATAGGTAATGAAGTTGATATTTGTGGAGAAAACAGAAGTCATAATGAAGCCGAAATGACAGCTAAAAATCAGGATATGAGGTTCGTAGAGAATAAATATAGTTTTGCTACTGCAGTTGACTATCTAGTAGTAGGAAATTTAAGTCCGAAACTCGCAATTAATTTCAGATAAAAGCATTGTATCGATCTGAGGTGAAGGTTAGAATGCAATTTAATAAGGTGACCAATTCTGTGGTGAATAAGCACGGTCGAATAATTAGAATGAATAATTCTGAGGTAAATGTGATCATCCGATAGAAAGTAAATGTAATTTGGAAAGTACGAGTGAATTTCCGATGTAAAGTGTCTGAATTGGATGTTCAGAATAATTATCAGTCAGACGAGAACACTAATTCTAGAGTAAAGATTGATGATTGTGTTAAAAAGGAGGAAGAAATTAGCCACGTAAGGCCAGATAAGAACCAAATAGGTGATATATGCAATTCTGTGGTAACAGATGGGGGAAGAAATATTGGATAAGGATAAATCAGAGGAAGGTAGACAATTAATTAAAGTTAGAATCTAACTGAGAAATTATGTAAGATCGGAAATGTAAATATCCAGGAACTAGGTTTTAAATATAAGGACGACAGTAATATTGAGGATTATGTAAATAATAGTGATAAAGAGAAAACGTTAAAAGAGATAGGTCAGAGATTTTTAGACAGAAATTATCTTAAGGAAGCTAATTCTTAAGGAAGAAATTATCTTAAGGAAGATAATTCTTAAGGAAGAAATTATCTTAAGGAAGCTAATTCTTAAGGAAGAAATTATCTTAAGGAAGATTCTATAATCAATGAGAGAGAGGAAGTGCTAAAAGCTCAGTTAATTGCGGCCGAAGACATGAAAAGAAATGAGAGGCAGTTTTGTCTAAATGACCGAAGTAGCGATGCTAAGGTTAGAAGAAGATTTAGTCGAGGGACAGATCTAGAAGTAAAAGGTTCTAATGTTCATACAGTCATTGGACAAAAATTGGATAGTATTAATTGGAAAGTACGGAATTAGACCTGTGGAGAGTAACTATTGATAAAGAACATTAATAGTAGGCGTAAATTCGGTGTTAACAGGGATGAGGCGAAAGGAATTGTTTCTGAAGTAAGGTTTGGTATCTCGTTCAAGAATAATGTTTCATTTAAACACGGAAGTTCGGTAAAAAGCATTGATAGAAGAACTCGAAGATTTATGAGGAAAATGTGGGAAGGCAAAGGAAACAAGGAGGCCGAAGGAAAAGAGGCGCTAATGAAGGTTGAAAAGAATAGTACTTTTGGATTCCTACTAAAGAAGAAGAATTGCAAAATGAGAGATAAAGCGCGAATAATAGCCTTCAATTATGCAGGAAGTAAGAGATTGACAGATGCCAGGAGAACCGAAAGGGAGAATCCGCGATATGTCATCGTCATCGATGGAAGATCAAATGCCGGCGAACCGGCGCTTTTGCCTGTCGGAGTTGTAAAAAAATAATAAATACCCCCTCATGCAGCTGCTTGTCACAGAGGTCTGACAGGAGCCTGTCAGTTTATGTGCCAAAGTAGGTCTGAGAGGATGGCAGGACCTCAGCAGAAAACGACACATACATCCATGTCTTATCTGGGGTTTGAACCCAGGTGAGCCTATTCAAAATCCCTCTGTTGTTAAGGAGGTTACAGGGGAGGAGGGGGGGGGGCAATGGAAAGAGATGAGCTGGCAACTCAAAGAGGTGTAAAAATGAGAAGGGACGGAATTCACCCGACTCGCTTGTGGGAAGATGTTCTGTTCGGACAGTCAAGGTCACGCGATCTGTGAGCACTGAAAGAAGTGAGCTGAAGTTAATTATTTCTGAGTGACAGAGACATTTTGTGGCGTGGTAAATTAACTGAGAGTCTTCGGGTGAGGACATTGCCTAGCTGAGTGTCATGGACATTAGAGTGACAAAGCGCACGAGTTTTATAAGTATGGTAAAAACTGATAAAACTCTTTGAGGAAGGAACGTGTCATGTCCCTCTAATTTTTTATTCTTAATTTATTGTTGCATTTTATTGTATTTTTTGTTGTTTTAAATATTTTCGTGTATTAAGTGTGTTCTTGGAAGTGCTATTGTGGGGATGTGACTCATAGATGTTGTTTTCGGGTCTGAGCTGGGTGCCTGCATGAGATGACGGGTACAGTCGCTCAAAAAAGTATCCGAGAGGTCACGTGACACGAAGGTTGCCAGATCACTAATTTCTAAAAAAAATCGTTGCCAGATGTTTTTTCTGAATTCTGTAATCAACCATAGTGTTCGGATATTTTTTAATATGTATAATGCGTATGAATATATAATGCAATGAATATGGAGCATGTGCAGTTACCGTTCACAGCAAACTGGAGTGGTTGCGGTTAATGTTCACAGCACATTGGATCGTGTGAGCTCACAAAGACCTAGATCGTGTGGGCTCACTCACGGAAATATTGAGCGTGTGCAGTTACCGTTCACAGCAAACTGGAGCGTGTGCAGTAACTGCACACGCTCCAGTTTGCTGTGAACGGTAACTGCACACGCTTGGGCTCCAGATATTTTTCCTGAATTCTGTAATCACGTGACACGAAGGTTGCCAGATCACCAATTTCTAAAAAAATCGTCGCCAGATGTTTTTTCTGAATTCTGTAATCAACCTTAGTGTTCGGATACTTTTTTGAGCGACTGTACCAAAAGCCCTTTTATCGACTTTTACAACTTACCTGGGGTGAGAGTGTGAGCGCGGTAGACGAGCCGCACAATAAGGAAAGAACAGTCTTGAGCGTAGTGGTCAGACGGGAAGGACATTTGAACACACGTCAAGGGATGCCGCTCTTACTCAAACAAAACCCTTAAGGAGAGGGTTCGATTCTATGTGAGAATCAAAGTTCTTGGTGAACCAAGTACAGTTCTGTGGAAGTGGAGTGAGTTCTGTGTGAACCACAGTTTAGGCAAAGGTTGAATATCCTTTCGCCGAGTTTGAGTTCTGTAAATGGTGAATCTGCAGAACGCAGTTTCCACCTCATTGCATAATCAATTCCATTGCATAATTGTTTGCAGCAGCAAAGCAACAAAGGCCTACGGAGGCGAGAACATCCCCAGCACGTGATTGTATATAGTGTGAATAAACTGGGTCATCCATGTACAACTCTCATGCGTGAATTGTTGGAAATATTTCTGTAAAGTCGCGCAAAAAAGTATCCGAACACTATGGTTGATTACAGAATTCATAAAAAATATCTGGCAACGATTTTTTTGAGAAATTACTGATCTGGCAACCTTCGTGTCACGTGATTACAGAATTCAGGAAAAATATCTGGAGCGTGTACAGCAACTGTAGACGCTCCAGTTACCGTTCACAGCAAACTGGAGCGTGTGCAGTTACTGCACATGCTCCAGTTTGCTGTGAACGGTAACTGCACACGCTCAATATTTCCGTGAGTGAGTCCACACGATCTAGTATCAAAATAATATGACCACCTACAGTCGCTCAAAAAAGTATCCGAACACTATGGTTAATTACAGAATTTAAAAAAAAATATGTGGCAACGATTATTTTAGAAATTAGTGATCTGGCAACCTTCGTGTCACGTGACAGGAAGGTTGCCAGATATTTTTTGAGCGACTGTACGACACTTCATAGAATCTGTCACATATTAAATTGAGGTTAATAAAAAACAGAAATACCCCTCAAGCAGCTGCTTGACGTAGAGGTCTGACAGCAGCCTGTCAGTTTAATACGCCATAGAGAAGCCCTTTGAGGAAGTAGAAACCTCAGCAGAAAGACAATACAAACATCCATGTCTTGACCCGGGGCTCGAATCCAGGTCCTGTTGATCAGTAGCCAAGCATGCTAACCACTCTGCCACGAAATGACGAAAACATTCATGTTATTTTTGGTAAGTAGACACTGCAATTTTTTAATCTGTGACATACTATACTTATGCAGGCCTCTACTATCTGGTCTTTGTCCTAACAGGTGTGGGGGTGGCTCAGTCGGTAGCGCTCTAGTCATTTCCCAGATTCGATTCCCAGCTGGGCCAACGTTAAGATTTATCTCCGAAAAACTCTCTGCCTCGGTTATAGGTGACGTGAACGGGATTGGAAAGGCTGCCGTCCTTCAGATTGGGCATAAAACCATGGTCTCATGTCTCAGAGAGCCATACCATGTGCAAATTAAAGAACATGTTGGATGGCTTTGAAGTGAGGTTACCATCTGTCTCCTAACATCTGTCCAGTGGGTCTCCTCCTCAACCCTCTCTGAGCCCTCAGGGTCCTTGTGACCTAATGTCTCAGAGAGCCATACCATGTGCAAATTAAAGAACATGTTGGATGGCTTTGAAGTGAGGTTACCATCTGTCTCCGAACATCTGTCCAGTGGGTCTCCTCCTCAACACTCTCTGAGCCCTCAGGGTCCTTGTTGGGTTGGGTTGTTTTACCTCTGAGCGGCACTTTTTTGCACACCATGGGCTAAATGGCCAGGTCACATGGACCCCGAAGGCTCAGAGAAGGTTGGGGGGAGGGAACCCACTGGAACAGCTGTTGGGAGACAGATAGTAGCGTCCCGTCAAGGCCATCCAGCATGTTCTTTAACGTGCACAGGGTATGGCTTTCCCTCACACGGGGCCACGGCTTAACGTCCCATCCGATGGACGGCGGCCTTTCCAAGCCCATCGGTGTCCCCTAGTACTGACCGTGGGCAGGGCGGGGAATTTTGCAGAGATAAATCTCAACGCTGACCCAGCTGGGACTCGAACCTGGGAACTACAGATTACGAGCCTGGCGCGCTACCGACTGAGCCACCCCCGCCCCAGGGTCCTTGTAACCTAACCCTTTAGCCCATTGTGTTCCAAAAAAAAGTGCCGCTCAGAGATAAAACAATCCAACGGCAGCTGATTTCATTTTTTTATCTGCATGTCCGCATTTCTCTTTCTACTTTACTCCTAGCGTAAAAAAGATTGAAGATCTGTGAACCGTGCAAATGAGAAGCATCTTCGCTCCACGTGTAAGCACCTCTCTTCACCGAAAGAGAGGCTTTGCAGTGCCTTATCAGCTGCTCTGGCAAAGAGCCACCATGGGCTGTGACGTCATATTGCGTCTGGGATGGTTTGGGACAGCTCTGTCTGAAGAGAAGGAGCAGGCAGAAGATGACTGCAGCTGATGACGTGGACAGGAGCAGATGATCAGTGACGTAGAATACTCACTCCTTGGAATACTGACGCGTGGCTTGTGACCGAGGAATGCGCGTGACGTCACAGCGCTCAGCAACTGAGCCTTTTTGGCAATGCGCCACAGACCTGCGTCGAAGTCTCAGGGCCTTCGTAGAACGGAAGGCGAAATGCGTCAGCAGAGTTTAAGTTGGTCTTGTATGGCATGTTGGAGCGTAATGACCAGAAGCCCACTTTGGGAGTCTGACTCTGGTGACTTTTAAATATTAACGAAGTATGAACAAAAAACGACTATATCGCATAAAATTAGATTCTTTCCGCAACCTTAAATAAAATATTTTATTCAATATTTGCTGCTGTTCGAAATAGCTGCAAGAAAAAGATTTTTTGGATATTTCGAAAATTTACCTTCCCCAACGATTTTTTTTTTTCATTTTTGCCAATCCGTCAACAGTTTGTTAATAAAATAATGCCAGATATGCGTTTGAAAATAGTTCGAGTCCCAGCTGGGTCAGCGTTGAGATTTATCTCCGCAAAATTCCCCGCCCTGCCCACGGTCAGTAGGGGACACCTATGTGCTTGGAAAGACCACCGTCCGTCGGATGGGACGTTAAGCCGTGGCCCCGTGTGTGGGAGAGCCATACCCTGTGCACGTTAAAGAACACGCTGGATGGCCTTGACAGGAGGCTACCATCTGTCTCTCAACAGCTGTTCCAGTGGGTCCCCTTCCCCACCCTTCTCTGAGCCTTCGGGGTCCATGTGACCTGGCCATTTAGCCCATGGTGTGCAAAAAAGTGCCGCTCAGAAGTAAAACAACCCGACCCAAGAGTCTGAAAACAAAAAAAGGACATAGGATTATCATCAAAAAATATTTTTGTGTTCGGTACGAAAGGGCTACTTTTGGGAGCCTGAATGATATACTTTGATAAAAAGCAGCGCTGGCCCGCGAATAAAATAAATTTTTTTGCTTGAAATTTTAAATAAATATCTGTAATCCATCTTATAATTTTTGTCAACTTATATTACTTTACTTGATATGCAATCTTCAACTTACTCATTCTATAAAGTTTACAAAACATTCTTAAGCCGATCGACAAACTTCTGAAATCTTTTAAGAGCGGTGCGGCGTCATCAAACAAATGTTTTTATGAAGCTGCAGTAATAAGAAGCATCTAACGACAGCACGAATCGCTTTCACTGCGCATGCGTATGGCTGGCATTGTCGAATGTTGCACTGTATTGTGCACCAGGAGACACTGTGTGGCATTTCGCTGAGACTAAACGAGGTAATGGAAAAGGTTGTCAAAATTACCAATTTAATTCGTGGCGGAAATCGTTCTCTTACACACAGAAAATTTAAAGCTTTTTTTGGACGATCTGCTTTTACATAGCAATATTCGCTGGCTAAGTGCCGGAAAATGCCTCAAGATATTTTTTACACTTCGAAAAGAAATTCATCTTTTTCCCACAGAAGTGGGCACCGATGAAGATTTAATAGCAAGTTTTCTTGATGAAATATTTTTATCTTCACTTGCTTTCCTAACAGACATTACAGATTATTTAAATGTGTTGAATAAATCCTTACAAGGAAAAGATCAAACCGTGTGCTGTCTTTATAATCATGTTATCGGGTTTAGAAACAAACAGCAATTGTTGAAGTCAAATTGGCAGAAAAAAATTTAATTCATTTTGAAACTTGTAAACAGTTCTATGAAGAAATGAAGCAACTTAGTAAAACAGTTAATTTTTAAAAATTTGTTCCTAAATTAGATATCCTAATTGAAGATTTTAAAATAAGATTTTGACAATATGATGACCTTAAGCAAAGTTTAAATTTATTCAGTAATCGATTAAATATTGACATTAGCACCGTAGATCGCAAATATCAAATGGAATTATGTGACTTTCAGGCCGATCCAATTATTGCATCTAATAGAGAAACTGGAATAGAATTGTTTAAACTTTTCATCATCATCATCATCATCATCCTCAAGCAGCCATGGGCTCCGGAGGTCCAACCAGACCGTGCAATTTACTTCTCCAAGCAAGTCTATCCTGAGCTACCTCTATTGCATCTGGCCACTGCACACCAATTCTAACAAGGTCCTGTTTGACATTGTCTGCCCACCACATCCTAGGTCTCCCCTTCTTTCTGAGGCCTTTAGGCACACTGTTCATAACCCTATTCGCCAATCTATAATTATTCATACGGGCAACATGACCAAACCAACGGAGTCTCTCTCTGCACAATATGCTGCTTAAAGGAGGTTGCAAACTCCTTTGCCTAACCTCATCATTAGTTACAAAGTTGAACCACCTAATGCCCAAGATACTGCGTAAGCATCTGGAATCAAAAGCATCTAGTTTCCTGTTATCTTATTTACAATGTGTCCAAGTTTCACTACCATAACTAACCCTAGAAAGAACCAGACTATTATACAGTCTAATTTTAGTCTTTAGGTGTATACGCCTCTTTCCCTACACTCTCCATAGATTCCTAAAAGTCCCAGAGGTAATACCTATTCTCCTGTTAATCTCATGCCGCACATCACCGATATCTTTTACATAGCTCCCAAGATAATTAAACTGAGAAACCTGCTAAAGAGTGGAACTTTTCAGATTAACTGAACCACAGCCTGCTTGGCCAATTTTCACCACTTTAGTTTTCTCTCCGTTTATAGCCAAACCTACTCTGCTATCAGTCTCATCAACAGCTCGAATGAAAGAGTTCATCTCATCAACATCATTTGCCAAAAGGGCTAAATAATCAGCATAATCTAAATCAGAAATTTTAGTATCTCCAGTCCATTTAAGGCCACAATCTCTCCCTTGAAGTGAATTTCGCATAACATAATCAATAACCAAACTAAAGAGAAAAGGAGACAAAATGTACCCTTGTCGAACACCAGAAGTAATGCTAAACCAATTGCTACAAGCCTTACCAACTCTCACACACGACTCAGTGTTATTAGAGAGAGCTTTCATTATGTTAACTAACTTGTCTGGTATACCATATGATTTCACAATCAACCACAAATTATAACGATCAACAGAGTCGAAAGCCTTTTTGAAATCAACAAAGCTAGCAACCAAAGGTTTCTGAAACTCTAAACATTTCTCAAGAATCTGCCTAAGTGAAAATATCTGATCCACACATCCCCTACCACTTCTGAATCCACATTGCTCATCACGCAATTTCCTGTCAACCAGATTCTTAATTCTATTAAGCACAATCATGGAAAGAACTTTACCTGGAACAGAGAGTATGCTGATACCCCTATAGTTTTCACAAGAACTGCGATCAGCTTTTTTGAAAATAGGGATAACAATAGCTCTGGTAAAATCCTTAGGAACCATGCCTTTATCATAAAAGATATTCAGAATTTCAGTCATCCAAGTGGTAACCGAAACATTCCCAGCTCTAAGCATTTCTGTAGTAATTTCATCTACCCCTGGGGATTTATGAAGTTTAAGTTTACAAACAGCCAAAATAACTTCAGATTGTGTTATAGGGCCAACATTAAAGCCACCAATGCATCTATCATCATTGCAAACAATGGGAGTAGAACTAACCACATTGTTTAGAACATCACTGAAATGCTCAGCCCACCTAGCCATGACAGAATCCTCACCTTCTCTAACCTTACCTTGTTTATCCTTCAATCCCTGTATACCTGTCCATTTTCTACCACACAAAACATTAACTATCTGGTACAGCTCTCTGCTGTTAAACTTTTGCCTAAAGAAAAATATCCAAAAATGAAAGATTTTGGACTCGAAATAATTTCTATCTTCGGAAGTACATATATATGCGAGCGCGAATTTTCTGATATGAAACATATAAAATCAAGATACAGAAACTGCTTGAAAGACTCTACACTTGAACATATACTTCGGCTCACAACAACAAATATCGATATGGACGTAAAAGAAATTATTGACGAACAACTACGGCCACAATGCTCCTATTAAATTTATTAAACATTTGATAAGGTTTAGAAAATTTGTATTGGTTTATTATTGTTTATTATTTTTCGTATAAATAAAATAATTTTTTGGGGTTTTTGAGGTTTATTATTATTTGTCATTTTTCATAGAAATAAAATAATTTTTTGAGGTGACATGAACTGACTTTTCATTTACTTATCCTATCCTATTCTTTTTTTTGGCCCCCGAAATACTGGCAAAAAAAAAAATGGCCCGCGGTCTTAGAGAAGTTGGACAGCACTGATCTAAAGCATAAATAAAAAAATTAAAAATAAATACCCCCTCAAGCAGCTACTTGCCACAGAGGTCTGACAGGAGCTTGTCAGTTTATATGCCATAGTAGAAGGTCTGTGAGGATGTCATAACTGTTTTTTAACTGTTATAGCGTTCATGGCTCTGAGCAGAGGAACTCAGAGAGGGATGGAGGTTTGTCTGCTTGTGCTGCCTTTCTGCTCAGGTCTCGCCTTCTTCGTAGGGGCGGGAATAGCTCAGTCGGTATCGCGCCAGGCTCGTAATCTGCAGTGTTCAGGTTTGAGTCCAAGCTGAGAGGGGCAGGGGTGGCTCAGTCGGTAGCTCGCCAGGCTCGTAATCTGTAGTTCCCAGGTTCGAGTCTCAGCTGGGTCAGCGTTGAGATTTATCTCCGCAAAATTCCCCGCCCTGCCCACGGTCAGTAGGGGACACTGATGGGCTTGAAAAGGCCGCCGTCCGTCGGATGGGACGTTAAGCCGTGGCCCCGTGTGCGAGAGAGCCATACCCTGTGCACGTTAAAGAACACGCTGGATGGCCTTGACGGGAGGCTACCATCTGTCTCCCAACAGCTGTTCCAGTGGGTCCCCTCCCACAACCTTCTCTGAGCCTTTGGGGTCCTTGTGGCCTGGCCATTTAGCCCATGGTGTGCAAAAAAGTGCTGCTCAGAGGTAACACAACCCAACCCATGTTCGAGTTCCGGTTGGGTCAGTGTTGAGATGTATCTCCGAAAATTACCCTGCCCTGCCCACGGTTAGTAGGGGACACCGATGGGCTTGGAAAGTCGGCCGTCCGTCGGATTGGACGTTAAGTCGTGGTCCTTTGTGTTGGAGAGCCATACCCTGTGAACGTTAAAGAACGTGCTGGATGGCCTAGACAGGAGGCTACCATGTGTGTCGCAACAACTGTTCCAGTGGGTCCCCTCCCTCAACCTTCTCTGAGTCTTCAAGATTCTTGTGACATGACCATTTAGTCCATTGTGTGCAAAAAATGTCCCGCCCATGGTGTGCAAATATGTGCCGCTCAGAGGTAAAACAACCCAACCCTTAACATTCGGATTGACAAAACAGCCTTCTCATGTTTGCTGTCAGCTGCACAGACTCTCACTGATGCTGAACCTACGTAGTAAATAGAGAGACAGCAACTCCAACATCACATTCCGCGCCGGACATCCGGGGGAGCCAATCCATAACACTCTTCTTATCAGTGACATCACTTTTCTGTCACCTCATCTAATCAACGTGGCGCACGTGCCTGCGACGCTGTTTGTATGGGCGCAGAGGATGCATTATTGGTCGGCGGCGTCCTGGAGCAACGGGAGGTCGCCGAGGTAACGTGGCACTCAATTATGTTCATAAATGGATCTCATCTTTCATTTCCATCGCTTCTCAAGCCGCTTACAAGGAAAGATGCCATTTCTCGGCTACTGGAGACGGAATGGAGAAGGATCCGAAGTTGAATAAACGAAGGGAATTGGAAGCAACGACATGGCAGCGATTCCATCTTTCTCTCTTTTATTGTGATGTAAAGGTACAGATATGGATAAAGGCTTAAACATTTCCAAGAGAACAACAAATGTCCTTTTTTCGTTTCCAGAGGCGGGATTTGGGTTGGGTTGTTTTACCTCTGAGCGGCACTTTTTTGCACACCATGGGCAAAATGGCCAGGTCACATGGACCCCGAAGGCTCAGAGAAGGTTGGGGGAGGGGACCCACTGGAACAGCTGTTGGGAGACAGATGGTAGCCTCCCGTCAAGGCCATCCAGCGTGTTCTTTAACGTGCACAGGGTATGGCTCTCCCACACACGGGGCCACGGCTTAACGTCCCATCCGACGGACGGCGGCCTTTCCAAGCCCATCGGTGTCCCCTACTGACCGTGGGCAGGGCGGGGAATTTTGCGGAGATAAATCTCAACGCTGACCCAGCTGGGACTCGAACCTGGGAACTACAGATTACGAGCCTGGCGCGCTACCGACTGAGCCACCCCCCGCCCCCCAGAGGCGGGAAAAATACATTTAATGATCTCCAGAAGGTGAATCCACAGATGAAGAAATGTGACTGGAATGGTGGATTAACTTATCGATGGGAAGAATTATCAATACATTTCGCACCAAACTTTTGGGGGCGGGGGTGGCTCAGTCGGTAGCGCGCCAGGCTCGTAATCTGTAGTTCCCAGGTTCGAGTCCCAGCTAGGTCAGCGTTGAGATTTTTCTCCGCAAAAATTCCCCGCCCTGCCCACGGTCAGTAGGGGACACCGATGAGCTTGGAAAGGCCGCCGTCCGTCGGATGGGACGTTAAGCCGTGGTCCCGTGTGCGGGAGAGCCATACCCTGTGCACGTTAAAGAACACGCTGGATGGCCTTGACGGGAGGCTACCATCTGTCTCCCAACAGCTGTTCCAGTGGGTCCTCTCTCCCAACCTTCTCTGAGCCTTCGGGGTCCATGTGACCTGGCCATTTAGCCCATGGTGTGCAAAAAAGTGCCGCTCAGAGGTAAAACAACCCAACCAAACTTTTGGCGTAGGTTAAAGTAATCTAAATAATATACGAATGTGGCTGATGGCTGACTGATTGAGAGGGGTGACGCTAATACTAACTATCACGTCACGAAATGTCAGAGCTCTAAAAATTTCCATGTAGATGTCATCCTTGTTGTAGAGCTAGCGAAAAATCCGAAATTTGACTCACACATGTCGTTTATGGTAAAATAGAGGTCAAACCTTGATTGACGTTGCTGGAAACGGAAAATTGGCGTCTGTGGGTGCTTCGGATTGTAGATCTTGAAAACGCTACGAAATTTCGAATCTAGATGGTCTTTGAGGTCAAAGGCCAAATTTAGATCTTACTGGTGCTGGAGAGCTAAAAACTGGTGTCTGGGAGTGTTTCGGATCGTAAATCTTAGAAACGATGTGGAATTTGACATCCGGTGACGTGTTAAGGTCAGATAGAGGTCGGAGTGACAGTCTAGAAATCAAGAACTGCTCGTTGATTTCTAGCGTCCTAATAGGACACATGATCATATTCTAATGCACTAATGCCCAGGGTGTAAGAGCAGCATGGAATACAAAAAACAAAGGTGAAGTTATAATCTCATTTCAGGTCAACTGACGGCTGAATTCAAAGATCTATAACTTCAGAAATAAACTTTAAATTGATTTAAACCTTATTAGCTCTAAAACGGGAAATCCTGATTTGCAAACGTATATTTTATAGCATTCTACGTATATCATATCTTCTGCCATGGCCCCCACAAAGGGATGGTGGTGGTGGCTGACAGGGCTCTTGCCTGGGGACCCGAGATTAGGGGGGGGGGGGGCGGCGTGGCGGGTCGACCAGCTAAGAGATATAAGCAGAAGGGAGAAAGCGACTTTATAAAATATTGACTTTTGTCGATCCAACTGAAATTAATTGTTTTATTAGACACATTGCATTATCCTCTCATCATACCGACTTTTTGTTTCGTCTTTGTGATCTATCGCCATTCATACTCTTATTTAAGCCGATGGACAACACGTGCCTGTTTTGATACATTTGAAAAGAAAATCAGTCGCTTTTTATTTAAAGCTCAAATTTGCAAACACAATTAAAAACGCGGCACGCGACAGAAAGCAATTACCGAGCGGGCGGTGTCTTTGAACTTGTCGGCACAGGCTTGCACAGGTGGACAAGGCCAAATGAACCCTCGACATTGGGCACACAATTTATTTAGACTGTGACACAGTGGACAAGGCAAAATGAATTCTCGACACCGAGCACACAATTTATTTAGAATGTGACACAAGTGGACAAGGCAAAATGAACTCTCGACACCGGGCACACAATTTATTTAGACTGTGACACAGGGGGACAAGGCAAAATGAACTCTCGACATTGGGCACACAATTTAATTAGACTGTGACACAGGTGGACAAGGCCAAATGAACATTCGACATTGGGCACACAATTTATTTAGACTGTGACACAGGTGGACAAGGCAAAATGAACTCTCGACACCGGGCACACAATTTATTTAGACTGTGACAAAGGTGGACAAGGCAAAATGAACTCTCGACACTGGGCACACAATTTAATTAGACTGTGACATAGGTAGACAAGGCAAAATGAACTCTCGACACTGGGCACACAATTTATTTAGACTGTGACACAGGTGGACAAGGCAAAATGAACTCTCGACACCGGGCACACAATTTATTTAGACTGTGACACAGGTGGACAAGGCAAAATGAATTCTCGACATCGGGCACACAATATATTTAGACTGTGATGCAGGTTAACAAGGCCAAAGGAACTCTCGACACCGAGCACACAATTCATTTAGACTGTGACACAGGTGGACAAGGCAAAATGAATTCTCGACAGCGGGCACACAATTTATTTAGACTGTGACACAGGTGGACAAGGCAAAATCAACTCTGGACAACGGGCACACAGTTCATTTAGACTGTGAAAAAGGTGGAAAAGGCAAAATGAACTCTCGACACTGGGCACAATATTTATTTAGCCTGTGACACAGGTGGACAAGGCAAAATGAATTCTCGACACCGGGCACACAATTTATTTAGACTGTGACACAGGTGGAAAAGGCAAAATGAACTTTCGACACTGGGCACACAATTTATTTAGACTGTGACAAGGGTGGACAAGGCCAAAGGAACACTCGACACCGGGCACACAATTTATTTAGACTGTGACACAGGTGGACAAGGCGAAAGAAACTCTCGACACCGGGCACACAATTTATTTAGACTGTGACATAGGTGGAAAAGGCAAAATGAACTCTCGACACCGGGCACACAATTTATTTAGACTGTGACACAGGTGGACAAGGCAAAATGAAATCTCGACACAGGACACACAATTCATTTAGACTGTGACACATGTGGACAAGGCAAAATGAACTCTCGACACTGGGCACACAATTTAATTAGACTGTGACATAGGTGGAAAAGGCAAAATGAACTCTCGACACTGGGCACACAATTTATTTAGACTGTGACACAGGTGGACAAGGCAAAATGAATTCTCGACACCGGGCACACAATTTATTTAGACTGTGACACAGGTGGACAAGGCAAAATGAATTCTCGACATCGGGCACACAATTTATTTAGACTGTGATGCAGGTTGACAAGGCCAAAGGAACTCTCGACACCGAGCACACAATATATTTAGACTGTGACAGAGGTGGACAAGGCAAAATGAACTCTCGACAGCTGGCACACAATTTATTTAGACTGTGACACAGGTGGACAAGGCAAAATGAATTCTCGACACCGGGCACACAATTTATTTAGACTGTGACACAGGTGGACAAGGCAAAATGAACTCTCGACACCGGGCACACAATTTATTTAGACTGTGACACAGGTGGACAAGGCAAAATGAATTCTCGACATCGGGCACACAATATATTTAGACTGTGATGCAGGTTAACAAGGCAAAATGAATTCTCGACATCGGGCACACAATTTATTTAGACTGTGATGCAGGTTGACAAGGCCAAAGGAACTCTCGACACCGGGCACACAATATATTTAGACTGTGACAGAGGTGGACAAGGCAAAATGAACTCTCGACAGCTGGCACACAATTTATTTAGACGGTGACACAGGTGGACAAGCAAAATGAACTCTCGACACTGGGCACATAATTTATTTAGACTGTGACATAGGTGGACAAGGCCAAAGGAACTCTCGACACCGGGCACACAATTTATTTAGACTGTGACACAGGTGGACAAGGCAAAAGGAGCTCTCGACACCGGGCACACAATTTAATTAGACTGTGACATAGGTGGAAAAGGCAAAATGAACTCTCGACACTGGGCACACAATTTATTCAGACTGTGACACAGGTGGACAAGGCAAAATGAATTCTCGACACCGGGCACACAATTTATTTAGACTGTGACATAGGTGGACAAGGCAAAATGAATTCTCGACATCGGGCACACAATTTATTTAGACTGTGATGCAGGTTGACAAGGCCAAAGGAACTCTCGACACCGAGCACACAATATATTTAGACTGTGACAGAGGTGGACAAGGCAAAATGAACTCTCGACAGCTGGCACACAATTTATTTAGACTGTGACACAGGTGGACAAGGCAAAATGAATTCTCGACACCGGGCACACAATTTATTTAGACTGTGACACAGGTGGACAAGGCAAAATGAACTCTCGACACCGGGCACACAATTTATTTAGACTGTGACACAGGTGGACAAGGCAAAATGAATTCTCGACATCGGGCACACAATATATTTAGACTGTGATGCAGGTTAACAAGGCAAAATGAATTCTCGACATCGGGCACACAATTTATTTAGACTGTGATGCAGGTTGACAAGGCCAAAGGAACTCTCGACACCGGGCACACAATATATTTAGACTGTGACAGAGGTGGACAAGGCAAAATGAACTCTCGACAGCTGGCACACAATTTATTTAGACGGTGACACAGGTGGACAAGCAAAATGAACTCTCGACACTGGGCACATAATTTATTTAGACTGTGACATAGGTGGACAAGGCCAAAGGAACTCTCGACACCGGGCACACAATTTATTTAGACTGTGACACAGGTGGACAAGGCAAAAGGAGCTCTCGACACCGGGCACACAATTTATTTAGACTGTGACACAGGTGGACAAGGCAAAATGAATTCTCGACATCGGGCACACAATTTATTTAGACTGTGATGGAGGTTGACAAGGCCAAAGGAACTCTCGACACCGAGCACACATTTCATTTAGACTGTGACACAGGTGGACAAGGCAAAATGAATTCTCCACAGCGGGCACACAATTTATTTAGACTCTGACACAGGTGGACAAGGCAAAATCAACTGTGGACACCGGGCACACAGTTCATTTAGACTGCGAAAAAGGTGGAAAAGGCAAAATGAACTCTCGACACTGGGCACAATATTTATTTAGACTGTGACAGAGGTGGACAAGGCAAAATGAATTCTCGACAATGGGCACACAATTTATTTAGACTGTGACACAGGTGGACAAGGCCAAAGCAACTCTCGACAACGGGCAAACAATTTATTTAGACTGTGACACAGGTGGAAAAGGCAAAATGAACTCTCGACACTGGGCACACAATTTATTTAGACTGTGACACAAGTGGACAAGGCCAAAGGAACACTCGACACTGGGCACACAATTTATTTAGACTGTGACACAGGTGGACAAGGCCAAAGAAACTCTCGACACCGGGCACACAATTTATTTAGACTGTGACATAGGTGGAAAAGGCAAAATGAACTCTCGACACCGGGCACACAATTTATTTAGACTGTGACACAGGTAGACAAGGCAAAATGAAATCTTGACACAGGACACACAATTCATTTAGACTGTGACACATGTGGACAAGGCAAAAGGAACTCTCGACACTGGGCACACAATTTATTTAGACTGTGACACAGGTGGACAAGGCAAAATTAACCCTCGACACCGGGCACACAATTTATTTAGACTGTAACACAGGTGGACAAGGCATAACGAAGTCTCGACACCGGGCACACAATTTATTTAGACTGTGACACAGGTGGACAAGGCAAAAGGAACTCTCGACACCGGGCACACAATATATTTAGACTGTGACAGAGGTGTACAAGGCAAAATGAACTCTCGACAGCTGGCACACAATTTATTTAGACGGTGACACAGGTGGACAAGCAAAATGAACTCTCGACACTGGGCACATAATTTATTTAGACTGTGACATAGGTGGACAAGGCCAAAGGAACTCTCGACACCGGGCACACAATTTATTTAGACTGTGACACAGGTAGACAAGGCAAAAT
Organism: Ryuthela nishihirai; assembly: GCA_038380435.1. Taxonomy (NCBI): domain Eukaryota; kingdom Metazoa; phylum Arthropoda; class Arachnida; order Araneae; family Heptathelidae; genus Ryuthela; species Ryuthela nishihirai. Next base: position 42,842,402 of record JAWZYU010000006.1, read on the forward strand.
GAACTCTCGACACCGGGCACACAATTTATTTAGACTGTGACACAGGGGGACAAGGCAAAATGAACTCTCGACATTGGGCACACAATTTAATTAGACTGTGACACAGGTGGACAAGGCCAAATGAACATTCGACATTGGGCACACAATTTATTTAGACTGTGACACAGGTGGACAAGGCAAAATGAACTCTCGACACCGGGCACACAATTTATTTAGACTGTGACAAAGGTGGACAAGGCAAAATGAACTCTCGACACTGGGCACACAATTTAATTAGACTGTGACACAGGTAGACAAGGCAAAATGAACTCTCGACACTGGGCACACAATTTATTTAGACTGTGACACAGGTGGACAAGGCAAAATGAACTCTCGACACCGGGCACACAATTTATTTAGACTGTGACACAGGTGGACAAGGCAAAATGAATTCTCGACATCGGGCACACAATATATTTAGACTGTGATGCAGGTTAACAAGGCCAAAGGAACTCTCGACACCGAGCACACAATTCATTTAGACTGTGACACAGGTGGACAAGGCAAAATGAATTCTCGACAGCGGGCACACAATTTATTTAGACTGTGACACAGGTGGACAAGGCAAAATCAACTCTGGACAACGGGCACACAGTTCATTTAGACTGTGAAAAAGGTGGAAAAGGCAAAATGAACTCTCGACACTGGGCACAATATTTATTTAGCCTGTGACACAGGTGGACAAGGCAAAATGAATTCTCGACACCGGGCACACAATTTATTTAGACTGTGACACAGGTGGAAAAGGCAAAATGAACTTTCGACACTGGGCACACAATTTATTTAGACTGTGACAAGGGTGGACAAGGCCAAAGGAACACTCGACACCGGGCACACAATTTATTTAGACTGTGACACAGGTGGACAAGGCGAAAGAAACTCTCGACACCGGGCACACAATTTATTTAGACTGTGACATAGGTGGAAAAGGCAAAATGAACTCTCGACACCGGGCACACAATTTATTTAGACTGTGACACAGGTGGACAAGGCAAAATGAAATCTCGACACAGGACACACAATTCATTTAGACTGTGACACATGTGGACAAGGCAAAATGAACTCTCGACACTGGGCACACAATTTAATTAGACTGTGACATAGGTGGAAAAGGCAAAATGAACTCTCGACACTGGGCACACAATTTATTTAGACTGTGACACAGGTGGACAAGGCAAAATGAATTCTCGACACCGGGCACACAATTTATTTAGACTGTGACACAGGTGGACAAGGCAAAATGAATTCTCGACATCGGGCACACAATTTATTTAGACTGTGATGCAGGTTGACAAGGCCAAAGGAACTCTCGACACCGAGCACACAATATATTTAGACTGTGACAGAGGTGGACAAGGCAAAATGAACTCTCGACAGCTGGCACACAATTTATTTAGACTGTGACACAGGTGGACAAGGCAAAATGAATTCTCGACACCGGGCACACAATTTATTTAGACTGTGACACAGGTGGACAAGGCAAAATGAACTCTCGACACCGGGCACACAATTTATTTAGACTGTGACACAGGTGGACAAGGCAAAATGAATTCTCGACATCGGGCACACAATATATTTAGACTGTGATGCAGGTTAACAAGGCAAAATGAATTCTCGACATCGGGCACACAATTTATTTAGACTGTGATGCAGGTTGACAAGGCCAAAGGAACTCTCGACACCGGGCACACAATATATTTAGACTGTGACAGAGGTGGACAAGGCAAAATGAACTCTCGACAGCTGGCACACAATTTATTTAGACAGTGACACAGGTGGACAAGCAAAATGAACTCTCGACACTGGGCACATAATTTATTTAGACTGTGACATAGGTGGACAAGGCCAAAGGAACTCTCGACACCGGGCACACAATTTATTTAGACTGTGACACAGGTGGACAAGGCAAAAGGAGCTCTCGACACCGGGCACACAATTTAATTAGACTGTGACATAGGTGGAAAAGGCAAAATGAACTCTCGACACTGGGCACACAATTTATTCAGACTGTGACACAGGTGGACAAGGCAAAATGAATTCTCGACACCGGGCACACAATTTATTTAGACTGTGACATAGGTGGACAAGGCAAAATGAATTCTCGACATCGGGCACACAATTTATTTAGACTGTGATGCAGGTTGACAAGGCCAAAGGAACTCTCGACACCGAGCACACAATATATTTAGACTGTGACAGAGGTGGACAAGGCAAAATGAACTCTCGACAGCTGGCACACAATTTATTTAGACTGTGACACAGGTGGACAAGGCAAAATGAATTCTCGACACCGGGCACACAATTTATTTAGACTGTGACACAGGTGGACAAGGCAAAATGAACTCTCGACACCGGGCACACAATTTATTTAGACTGTGACACAGGTGGACAAGGCAAAATGAATTCTCGACATCGGGCACACAATATATTTAGACTGTGATGCAGGTTAACAAGGCAAAATGAATTCTCGACATCGGGCACACAATTTATTTAGACTGTGATGCAGGTTGACAAGGCCAAAGGAACTCTCGACACCGGGCACACAATATATTTAGACTGTGACAGAGGTGGACAAGGCAAAATGAACTCTCGACAGCTGGCACACAATTTATTTAGACGGTGACACAGGTGGACAAGCAAAATGAACTCTCGACACTGGGCACATAATTTATTTAGACTGTGACATAGGTGGACAAGGCCAAAGGAACTCTCGACACCGGGCACACAATTTATTTAGACTGTGACACAGGTGGACAAGGCAAAAGGAGCTCTCGACACCGGGCACACAATTTATTTAGACTGTGACACAGGTGGACAAGGCAAAATGAATTCTCGACATCGGGCACACAATTTATTTAGACTGTGATGGAGGTTGACAAGGCCAAAGGAACTCTCGACACCGAGCACACATTTCATTTAGACTGTGACACAGGTGGACAAGGAAAAATGAATTCTCCACAGCGGGCACACAATTTATTTAGACTCTGACACAGGTGGACAAGGCAAAATCAACTGTGGACACCGGGCACACAGTTCATTTAGACTGCGAAAAAGGTGGAAAAGGCAAAATGAACTCTCGACACTGGGCACAATATTTATTTAGACTGTGACAGAGGTGGACAAGGCAAAATGAATTCTCGACAATGGGCACACAATTTATTTAGACTGTGACACAGGTGGACAAGGCCAAAGCAACTCTCGACAACGGGCAAACAATTTATTTAGACTGTGACACAGGTGGAAAAGGCAAAATGAACTCTCGACACTGGGCACACAATTTATTTAGACTGTGACACAAGTGGACAAGGCCAACGGAACACTCGACACCGGGCACACAATTTATTTAGACTGTGACACAGGTGGACAAGGCCAAAGAAACTCTCGACACCAGGCACACAATTTATTTAGACTGTGACATAGGTGGAAAAGGCAAAATGAACTCTCGACACCGGGCACACAATTTATTTAGACTGTGACACAGGTAGACAAGGCATAACGAAGTCTCGACACCGGGCACACAATTTATTTAGACTGTGACACAGGTGGACAAGGCAAAAGGAACTCTCGACACCGGGTACACAATTTATTTAGACTCTGACACAGGTTGAGAAGGCCAAAGGAACTCTCGACACTGGGCACACAATTTATTTAGACTGTGACATAGGTTTACAAGGCCAAACTAACTCTCGACACCGGGCACACAATTTATTTAGACTATGACACAGGTGGACAAGGCAAAATGAATTCTCGACACCGCCATACAATTTATTTAGACTGTGACACAGGTGGAATAGGCAAAATGAACTCTCGACACCAGGCACACAATTTATTTAGGCTCTGACACAGGTGGACAAGGCAAAAGGAACTCTCGACACCGGGCACACAATTTATTTAGACTCTGACACTGGTTGACAAGGCCAAAGGAATTCTCGACACCGGGCACACAATTTATTTAGATTGTGACACAAGTGGACAAGGCAAAAGGAACTCTGAACACCGGGCACACAATTTATTTAGACTGCAACATAGGTGGACAAGGCCAAAGGAACTCTCGACACCGCCATACAATTTATTTAGACTGTGACACAGGTGGAAAAGGCAAAATGAACTCTCGGCACCGGGCACACAATTTATTTAGACTGTGACACAAGTGGACAAGGCAAAATGAACTCTCGACACCGGGCACATAATTTATTTAGACTCTGACACAAGTTGACAAGGCAAAATGAACTCTCGACACCGGGCACACAATTTATTTAGACTGTGACACATGTGGACAAGGCAAAATGAATTCTCGACACCGGGCACTCAATATATTTAGACTGTGACACAGGTGGACAAGGCAAAAGGAACTCTCGACACTGGCACAAAATTTATTTAGACTATGAGACAGGTGGACAAGGCAAAATGAACTCTCGACACGGGCGCACAATTTATTTAGACTGTGACACAGGTGGACAAGGCAAAATGAATTCTCGACAGCGGGCACACAATTTATTTAGACTGTGACACAGGTGGACAAGGCAAAATCAACTCTGGACAACGGGCACACAGTTCATTTAGACTGTGAAAAAGGTGGAAAAGGCAAAATGAACTCTCGACACTGGGCACAATATTTATTTAGCCTGTGACACAGGTGGACAAGGCAAAATGAATTCTCGACACCGGGCACACAATTTATTTAGACTGTGACACAGGTGGACAAGGCAAAATGAACTCTCGACACCGGGCACACAATTTATTTCGACTGTGACACAGGTGGACAAGGCCAAATTAACTCTCGACATCGTTCACACAATTTATTTAGACTGTGACACAGGTGGACAAGGCAAAAGGAACTCTCGACACCGGGCACAAAATTTATTTTGACTGTGACACAGGTGGAAAAGGCCAAAGGAACTCTCGACACTGGGCACACAATTTATTTAGACTGTGACACAGGTGGACAAGGCAAAAGAAACTCTCGACACCGGGCACACAATTTATTTAGGCTCTTAAACAGGTGGACAAGGCAAAATGAACTCTCGACACCGGGCACATAATTTATTTAGATTGTGACACAGGTGGACAAGGCAAAATGAACTCTCGACACCAGGCACACAATTTATTTAGACTGTGACACAGGTGGACAAGACAAAATGAATTCTCGACACCGGGTACACAATTTATTTAGACTGTGACACAGGTTGACAAGGCCAAAGGAACTCTCGACACCGGGCACACAATTTATTTAGACCGTGATACAGGTGGACAAGGCAAAAGAAACTCTCGACACCGGGCACACAATTTATTTAGACTGTGACACAGGTGGACAAGTCAAAAGGAACTCTCGACACCGGGCACACAATTTATTTAGACTGTGACACAGGTGGACAAGGCAAAAGAAACTCTCGACACCGGGCACACAATTTATTTAGGCTCTGATACTGGTGGACAAGGCAAAAGGAACTCTCGACACTGGGCACACAATTTATTTAGACTCTGACACCTGTGGAGAAGGCAGAATGAACTCTCGACACCGGGCACACAATTTATTTAGACCGTGACTCAGGTGGAGAAGGCAAAAGGAACTCTCGACACCGGGCACACAATTTATTTAGACTATGTCACAGGTGGACAAGGCAAAAGGAACTCTCGACACAGGGCACACAATTTATTTAGACTGTGACACAGGTTGACAAGGCAAAAGAAACTCTCGACACTGGGCACACAATTTATTTAGACTGTGACACAGGTGGACAAGACAAAAGAAACTCTCGACACCGGGCACACAATTTATTTAGACTGTGACACAGGTGGACAGGGCAAAAGAAACTCTCGACACCGGGCACACAATTTATTTATGCTCTGACACAAGTGGACAAGGCAAAAGGAACTCTCGACACCGGGCACACAATTTATTTAGACTCTGACACAGGTGAAGAAGGCAAAATGAACTCTCGACACCTGGCACACAATTTATTTAGACTGTGACACATGTGGACAAGGGAAAATGAATTCTCGACAACGGGCACACAATTTATTTAGACTGCAACATAGGTGGACAAAGCCAAAGGAACTCTCGACACCGCTACACAATTTATTTAGACTGTGACACAGGTGGAAAAGGCAAAATGAACTCTCGACACCGGGCACACAATTTATTTAGGCTGTGACACAGGTGGAAAAGGCAAAATGAACTCTCGACACCGGGCACATAATTTATTTAGACTGTGACACAAGTGGACAAGGCAAAATGAACTCTCGACACCGGGCACACAATTTATTTAGACTGTGACACAGGTGGACAAGACAAAAGAAACTCTCGACACCGGGCACACAATTTATTTAGAGTGTGACACAGGTGGACAAGGCAAACGGAACTCTAGACACCGGGCACACAATTTATTTAGACTGTGACACACGTTGACAGGGCGAAAGGAACTCTCGACACCGGACACACAATTTATTTAGACTATGACACAAGTGGAGAAGGCAAAAGGAACTCTCGACACCGGGCACACAATTTATTTAGACTGTGACACAGGTGGACAAGGCAAAATAAATTCTCGACACCAGGCACACAATTTATTTAGACTGTGACACATGTGGACAAGGCAAATGGAACTCTCGACACCGGGCTCACAATTTATTTAGACTGCGACACAGGTGAACAAGGCAAAAGGAACTCTCGACACTGGGCACACAATTTATTTAGACTGTGACACAGGTTGACAAGGCCAAAGGAACTCTCGACAAATGGCACACAATTTATTTACACTGTGACACAGGTTGACAAGGCCAAAGGAACTCTCGACACCGGGCACACAATTTATTTAGACTGTGACACAGGTGGACAAGGCAATAGAAACTCTCGACACTGGGCACACAATTTATTTAGACTGTGACACAGGTGGACAAGGCAAAATCAATTCTCGACACCGGGCTCACAATTTATTTAGACTGTGACAGGTGGACAATGCAAAAGGTACTCTCGACACCGGGCATAAAATTTGTTTAGACTGTGACACAGGTGGACAAGGCCAAAAGAACTCTCGACACCGGGCACACAATTTATTTAGACTGTGACACAGGTGGAAAAGGCAAAATGAACTCTCGACAACGGGCACACAATTTATTTAGACTGTGACATAGGTGGACAAGGCAAAAGAAACTCTCGACACCGGGCACACAATTTACTTTGACTGTGACACAGGTGGACAAGGCAAAATGAACTCTCGACACCGGACACACAATCTATTTAGAATGTGACACAGGTGGACAAGGCAAAATGAACTCTCGACACCGTGCACACATTTTATTTAGACTGTGACACAGGTGGACAAGGCAAAATGAATTCTCGACACCGGGCACACAATTTATTCAGACTGCGACACAGGTTGACAAGGCCAAAGGAACTCTCGACACCAGGCAAACAATTTATTTAGACTGTGACACAGGTGGACAAGGCATAAAGAACTCTCGACACTGGGCACACAATTTATTTATACTGTGACACAGGTGGACAAGTCAAAATGAATTCTCGACACCGGGCACACAATTTATTTAGACGTTGACACAGGTGGAGAAAGCAAAATGAACTATGGACACCGTGCACACAATTTATTTAGACTGTGACACAGGTGGACAAGGCCAAAGGAACTCTCGACACCGGGCACACAATTTATTTAGACTGTGACACAGGTGGAAAAGGCAACATGAACTCTCGACACTGGGCACCCAATTTATTTATGCTGTGACCCAGGTGTACAAGGCAAAAGGAATTCTCGACACCGGGCGCACAATTTATTTAGACTGTGACACAGGTGGACAAGGCAAAATGAACTCTCGACACCGGGCACACAATTTATTTAGACTGTGACACAGGTTGACAAGGCCAAAGGAACTCTCGACACCGGGCACACAATTTATTTAGACTGTAACACAGGTGGACAAGGCAAAAGGAACTCTCGACACCGGGCACACAATTTATTTAGACTGTGACACAGGTGGACAAGGCGAAATGAATTCTAGACACCGGGGACACAATTTATTTAGACTGTGACACAGGTGGACAAGGCGAAAGGAACTTTCGACACTGGGAAAACAATTTATTTAGACTGTGACACAGGTGGACAAGGCAAAATGAATTCTCGACACCGGGCTCACAATTTATTTAGAATGTGACACAGGTGGACAAGGCAAAAGGAACTCTCGACATCGGGCACACAATTTATTTAGACTGTGACACACGTGGACAAGGCCAAAGGAACTTTCGTCACCGGGCACACAATTTATTTAGACTGTGACACAGGTGGAAAACGCAAAATGAACTCTCGACACCGGGCACACAATTTATTTAGACTGTGACACTGGTGGAAAACGCAAAATGAACTCTCGACACCGTGCACACAATTTATTTAGGCAGTGACACAGATGGACAAGGCAAAAGGAACTCTCGACACCGGGCACACAATTTATATAGACTGTGACACACGTGGACAAGGCAAAATGAACTCTCGACACCGGGCTCACAATTTATTTAGACTGTGACACAAGTGGACAAGGCAAAATGAACTCTTGACACCGGGCACATAATTTATTTAGACTGTGACACAGGTGGACAAGGCAAAATGAACTCTCGACACCAGGCACACAATTTATTTAGACTGTGACACAGGTGGACAAGGCAAAAGGAACTCTCGACACCGGGCACACAATTTATTTAGACTGTGACACAGGTAGACAAGGCCAAAGGAACTGTCGACACCGGGGACATAATTTATTTAGACTGTGACACAAGTTGACAAGGCCAAAGGAACTCTCAACACCGGGCACACAATTTATTTAGACTGTGACACAACTGGACAAGGCAAAAGGAACTCTCGACACCGGGCACACAATTTATTTAGACTGTGTCACAGGTGGACAAGGTAAAATGAATTCTCGACACCGTGCACACAATTTATTTAAACTGTGACACAGGTGGACAAGGCAAAACGAACTCTTGACACTGGGCACACAATTTATTTAGACTGTGACACAGGTTGACAAGGCCAAAGGAACTCTCGACACCGGGTACACAATTTATTTAGACTGTGACACAGGTGGACAAGGCCAAAGGAACTCTCGACACCGGGCACACAATTTATTTAGACTGTGATACAGGTGGACAAGGCAAAAGGAACTCTCGACACTGGGCACACAATTTATTTAGACTGTGACACAGGTGGACAAGGCCAAAGGAACTGTCGACACTGGGGACACAATTTATTTAGACTGTGACACAGGTTGACAAGGCCAAAGGAACTCTCGACACCGGGCACACAATTTATTTAGACTGTGACACAGGTGGACAAGGCAAAAAGAACTCTCGACACTGGGCACACAAGTTATTTAGACTGTGACACAGGTGGACAAGGCAAAATGAACTCTCGACACCGGGCACACATTTTATTTAGACTGTGACACAAGTGGTCAAGGCAAAATGAATTCTCGACACCGGGCACACAATTTATTTAGACTGCGACACAGGTGGACAAGGCAAAAGGAACTCTCGACACCGGGAACACAATTTATTTAGACTGTAACATAGGTGGACAAGGCCAAAGGAACTCTCGACAACGGGCACACAATTTATTTAGACTGTGACACAGGTGGAAAAGGCAAAATGAACTCTCAGCACCGGGCACACAATTTATTTAGGCTGTGGCACAGGTGGACAAGGCAAAAGGAACTCTCGACACCGGGCACGCAATTTATTTATACTGTGACACAGGTGGACAAGGCAAAATGAAGTCTCGACACCGGGCACACAATTTATTTAGACTGTGACAGAAGTGGACAAGGCAAAATGAACTGTCGACATCGGGCACATAATTTATTCAGACTGTGACACATGTGGACAAGGCAAAATGAACTCTCGACACCAGGCACACAATTTATTTAGATTGTGACACAGGTCTACAAGGCAAAATGAATTCTCGACACCGGGCACACAATTTATTTAGACTGTGACACAGGTTGACTAGGCAAAATGAATTCTCGACACCGGGCTCACAATTAATTTAGACTGTGACACAAGTGGACAAGGCAAAAGGAACTCTCGACACCGGGCACACAATTAATTTAGACTGTGACACAGGTTGACAAATCAAAGGAACTCTCGACACCGGGCTACGCAATTTATTTAGACTGTGACACAGGTGGACAAGGCAAAATGAACTCTCGACACCGGGCACACAATTTATTTAGACTGTGAGAGAAGTGGACAAGGCAAAATGAACTCTCGACACATGGCATACAATTTATTTAGACTGTGACACAGGTGGAAAATTCAAAATGAACTCTCGACATCGGGCACACAATTTATTTAGGCTCTGACACAGGTGGACAAGGCAAAAGGAACTTATCGACACCGGGCACACAATTTATTTAGACTGTGACACAGGTGGACAAGGCAAAATGAACTCTCGACACCGGGCACACAATTTATTTAGACTGTGACACAGGTGGACAAGGCCAAATTAACTCTCGACATCGTTCACACAATTTATTTAGACTGTGACACAGGTGGACAAGGCAAAAGGAACTCTCGACACCGGGCACAAAATTTATTTTGACTGTGACACAGGTGGACAAGGCCAAAGGAACTGTCGACACTGGGGACACAATTTATTTAGACTGTGACACAGGTTGACAAGGCCAAAGGAACTCTCGACACCGGGCACACAATTTATTTAGACTGTGACACAGGTGGACAAGGCAAAAAGAACTCTCGACACTGGGCACACAAGTTATTTAGACTGTGACACAGGTGGACAAGGCAAAATGAACTCTCGACACCGGGCACACATTTTATTTAGACTGTGACACAAGTGGTCAAGGCAAAATGAATTCTCGACACCGGGCACACAATTTATTTAGACTGCGACACAGGTGGACAAGGCAAAAGGAACTCTCGACACCGGGAACACAATTTATTTAGACTGTAACATAGGTGGACAAGGCCAAAGGAACTCTCGACAACGGGCACACAATTTATTTAGACTGTGACACAGGTGGAAAAGGCAAAATGAACTCTCAGCACCGGGCACACAATTTATTTAGGCTGTGGCACAGTGGACAAGGCAAAAGGAACTCTCGACACCGGGCACGCAATTTATTTATACTGTGACACAGGTGGACAAGGCAAAATGAATTCTCGACACCGTGCACACAATTTATTTAAACTGTGACACAGGTGGACAAGGCAAAACGAACTCTTGACACTGGGCACACAATTTATTTAGACTGTGACACAGGTTGACAAGGCCAAAGGAACTCTCGACACCGGGTACACAATTTATTTAGACTGTGACACAGGTGGACAAGGCCAAAGGAACTCTCGACTCCGGGCACACAATTTATTTAGACTGTGATACAGGTGGACAAGGCAAAAGGAACTCTCGACACTGGGCACACAATTTATTTAGACTGTGACACAGGTGGACAAGGCCAAAGGAACTGTCGACACTGGGGACACAATTTATTTAGACTGTGACACAGGTTGACAAGGCCAAAGGAACTCTCGACACCGGGCACACAATTTATTTAGACTGTGACACAGGTGGACAAGGCGAAAAGAACTCTCGACACTGGGCACACAAGTTATTTAGACTGTGACACAGGTGGACAAGGCAAAATGAACTCTCGACACCGGGCACACATTTTATTTAGACTGTGACACAAGTGGTCAAGGCAAAATGAATTCTCGACACCGGGCACACAATTTATTTAGACTGCGACACAGGTGGACAAGGCAAAAAGAACTCTCGACACTGGGCACACAAGTTATTTAGACTGTGACACAGGTGGACAAGGCAAAATGAACTCTCGACACCGGGCACACATTTTATTTAGACTGTGACACAAGTGGTCAAGGCAAAATGAATTCTCGACACCGGGCACACATTTTATTTAGACTGTGACACAAGTGGTCAAGGCAAAATGAATTCTCGACACCGGGCACACAATTTATTTAGACTGCGACACAGGTGGACAAGGCAAAAGGAAATCTCGACACCGGGAACACAATTTATTTAGACTGTAACATAGGTGGACAAGGCCAAATGAACTCTCGACAACGGGCACACAATTTATTTAGACTGTGACACAGGTGGAAAAGGCAAAATGAACTCTCAGCACCGGGCACACAATTTATTTAGGCTGTGGCACAGGTGGACAAGGCAAAAGGAACTCTCGACACCGGGCACGCAATTTATTTATACTGTGACACAGGTGGACAAGGCAAAATGAAGTCTCGACACCGGGCACACAATTTATTTAGACTGTGACAGAAGTGGACAAGGCAAAATGAACTCTCGACATCGGGCACATAATTTATTCAGACTGTGACACATGTGGACAAGGCAAAATGAACTCTCGACACCAGGCACACAATTTATTTAGATTGTGACACAGGACTACAAGGCAAAATGAATTCTCGACACCGGGCACACAATTTATTTAGACTGTGACACAGGTTGACTAGGCAAAATGAATTCTCGACACCGGGCTCACAATTAATTTAGACTGTGACACAAGTGGACAAGGCAAAAGGAACTCTCGACACCGGGCACACAATTTATTTAGACTGTGACACAGGTTGACAAATCAAAGGAACTCTCGACACCGGGCTACGCAATTTATTTAGACTGTGACACAGGTGGACAAGGCAAAATGAACTCTCGACACCGGGCACACAATTTATTTAGACTGTGAGAGAAGTGGACAAGGCAAAATGAACTCTCGACACATGGCATACAATTTATTTAGACTGTGACACAGGTGGAAAATTCAAAATGAACTCTCGACATCGGGCACACAATTTATTTAGGCTCTGACACAGGTGGACAAGGCAAAAGGAACTTATCGACACCGGGCACACAATTTATTTAGACTGTGACACAGGTGGACAAGGCAAAATGAACTCTCGACACCGGGCACACAATTTATTTAGACTGTGACACAGGTGGACAAGGCCAAATTAACTCTCGACATCGTTCACACAATTTATTTAGACTGTGACACAGGTGGACAAGGCAAAAGGAACTCTCGACACCGGGCACAAAATTTATTTTGACTGTGACACAGTTGGACAAGGCCAAAGGAACTCTCGACACTGGGCACACAATTTATTTAGACTGTGACACAGGTGGACAAGGCAAAATGAACTCTCCACACCGGGCACACAATTTATTTAGACTGTGACCCAGGTGGACAAGGCAAAATGAACTCTCGACACCGGGTACATAATTTATTTAGACTGTGACACAGGTGGACAAGGCAAAAGGAACTCTCGACACCAGGCACACAATTTATTTAGACTGTGGCACAGGTGGACAAGGTGGACAGGTGAAGGACAAACTTAAGTGATTTTTTTACTGGTAAATTAAAAATGGTGATGTCATGAAAGTCATTTATCAGTTTATCTATCACAGGATGTGTATAATGTTTTGCTACTATTCTATATATTAAGTTTGCTAATAAATATTTTTTAATACTTATAGGTGTTAAAGATGTCCCCTGATCGCAGACATGGGGCAAAGACCTGTTCCTCCTCTACTAATGCTGAAGTTCCGCTAAGGCTGAAGTTACTGATGCTGGTAGGAACTTCAGGCACTACCTTTTCAAGTGGACCTTTTCAAGAGCCTTATGACCTGCCTGAGACACATTACTCCAGTTTATGATTGATGATGCTCAACTAGCTAAGTAAGGTTCAGGTACGTGCGATGGCCTCTGATTAAGATTATCCACTAGCTGTTATAAGGTATCCCATGCCTCTGTTCATTTAGGGCTGGCAACCAACAAGCAGACAGAAAACACAGCGGCAGATTCTCTCTCAACAGAGACTTACCAATGCAGCAAGTCCAGGATCCATAACCAAGATCAAATCCATAAACCAGTCGAGACTAGTGGATATAAATGGTCAGCACCAGGACCCTATGAAGTTGACCACTCCTCAGCAGGGCTGAAAAAAAAAGGTGGCCATAAATGACCAGATCATTAGGCCACACTGAGCTGGCAGCCCTCCCCTTCCGTTCCCTTGCAGAAGATAATATCTCGTGGTGCAGACCGTTAGAAAGGTACTAACGGTCTGCACCACGAGATTGCGGGTCCGGACATTAGTGCTAAACCTTTGGTAAGAGATTGAAAATGTATGGAATTTTGTAGCAGCTTGTGCATTTCCCGTAGTTATTTGTAAAATTCGGTAGTTAAAAATAATGTTTTCTCTTTAAATCCTGTGTTTTTATCATGCTGGACTACTTTACTTTTATGTATGTTGTCAAAAAATTACATATAACTATGTTATATTTATATAGACTTTGGTTGTTAAGTTGGTTGTAGCATGTATCGTTATGGCATAATTTAAGAGGGACTCACAGATTGCTTTATAAAACATAATACATGTGTTGGTATCCATATCATAATTTATTTAATTTCAAAGCACAAAGCCTTAATGTGCCGCAGATTTTCTCAGTATGAATGTTTCATTGGATGGTACTGTCCAGATGTATCCTAGATATTTTATTGTGTGTACTCTGTCATTTTTTATGCATCTACAGTTATCTAGCACAGAGATGGATTTTTTTGCAGTTTCATTTGTGTGCTTTATAATTAAGTTATTGTCGCGCTTGGCTACTGATCTAAGGGACCTGGGTTCATGCCCCGGATAAGGCATGGGCGTATGTGTTGTTTTTCTGCTGATGTCCTGCCATCCTCACAGACCTTCTACTATGGCATATAAACTGACAGGCTCCTGTCAGACCTCTGTGGCAAGCAGCTGCTTGAGGGGGGATTTATTTTATTTTAATTTTGAAACCAGGTGAATGAAAAGTCATCTATTTGGTTTTATTGCTATTTAAAGTTTATTAGAATTTAGCCATCGTTTTAACAATATTAGTCTTTTTCGCATCATTTTCAATTTGTTTATATTGTTACGACAGAAGGAATCTGGCAACCGAAAGCAAAAAGTTTCAGCCAACGAATAAGAACTTTGGGAGAATTTGGAGAAGAAGAGTGGAGCGTTAACGGTCGTTGTATTGTAACGGTCGGTGAGTTCGAAAATGGACGGTGAGCTGTTCTGAGACAGTGCGCGTAAGTATCAAGAAGTAACTTGATGTGTTGTGTATACGCGGAATGATAAAAGTGGGATCTTTTATCGTTAAGTATCAAGAAGTAACTTGATGTGTTGTGTATACGCGGAAGTATAAAAGTGGGAACTTTTATGGCTAACTTCGAATGTCTACACGGACTGTCTTTTTGTTCGGCTAGTGTGTGAACAGTTATTAGCACAGGACGAGAATTGGTTTACTAGTGAAGATCTTCGGGTGACCTGGTAAATCAAGTAAAAGGTAGTATTTAGTAAAATACACAGAGCTGATATTGTGTGCTCTACGCAGGAAGATTGATGACTTGTGCATGTTAATAGTTGATTTGTTAATAAGATACTTCATCCATATTTCCTTTGTAACAATTTACCTTGTATTGAATTTGGTTTTGAAATATAGCTTTTAATACTCACGCTCAGTGGCTATCCATTTTTGTAATCCGCAACAATATGAACAAAAACTTTATCATCGGCATATAAAAACATGGTACGATTTAGTTTCAGTTTTGTTAAGTCGTTTATGTAAATCAGAAATAAAAGCGGGCCTAAAATAGATCCTTGAGGAACACCGAATTTAACTTGACATTTTTCGCTGTGGGTGTTAATTTTGGTTACCGTAAATCTATCTGATACGTAGCTTTGAAACCAGTGTAATGCAGTTCCTCTAATTCCATACTTTTCTAATTTCTGTAGAAGAATATCATGATCCAAAGGGTCAAAGGCTTTCTGCAAATCTAAAAACACTGCAACCGCCCTGTCACCTATTTAGTGCCATGTAGGCTAAATCCGTAAATCTCTTTAGTAAGTTCACGAAACTTTTCCCCTTTTGGAACCCATATTGATTTTCACTGAGAATGTTATGCTTACTAAGAAATATATATAAGGTATTGTAAGCATATTTTTAAAATATTTTATGTACAGAAGATAAAACAGCAATGGGCCTGCAATTAGTTATAATTGACTTTGTTCCTCCTTTGAATATTGGTCGCAGAATTCCCGTTTTAATCTCAGTTGGTAATGCATCTGTTGAAATACTTTCTTTAACTATTTCTTTTATGGTATCCGCTACGATACTGTTTTTTAATGTGTTTGATTTGTATATTGTCGTATCCTGGGGATTTGTTATCATTGAAAGTTTTTATTATATTAAAAATATCTGTCCTATTTGCAGGAGCTATACAGAGTTTTTGTTTGTAATTCTAATGTTTGTTTCAAATTCATCATCAGTTTCTTGGTTGATTTCCCTTATGTGTAAAATATTCGATATTTGGGGTAGTTCCAACGCTCTTACTGTTGCACAGGTGTTCATGTCTCGCCATCCTTCTGGTTTATTTCTTCTACGTTAAAAAAATACCCCCTCAAGCAGCTGCTTGCCATAGAAGTCTGACAGGAGCCTGTCAGTTTATATGCCACAGTAGCAGATCTGAGAGGATGGCAGGACCTCAGCAGAAAACAACACGAACATCCATGCCTTACCCGGGGCTCGAACCCAGGTCCCATAGATCAGTAGCCAAGCGCACTAACCATTATCTATCAGTAATCTCCCATTTCATCGCTAACGGATTTTTCTTTATTCTTGTAAATCATTAATTGTTCAGCTTTATCCAATTGGCAATTAGTGTTGCTACTATTTTAACATTTTCGAAATTTCGATGAAAATTCTCTTTAATTGATTTTCTTGATAATGCCGAATTTTCCTTATTATACTTTATGTTTCTTTTGTGCTCCTTCATTCGGACTTCGACGGTTCGAAAGAAGAATCCGAATTTGGCTTTTATTGATTATGGTATACTGTTTCCCGTCTCTTTTTCATTTCGCGGGACCTCATATATTCATCCAACCGGTTTCGCTGTATCACGATCTTTTCTGATATTCTTGAATCAGGGTTCGATTCTTTTTTGATGCCACCCTTCTATTATATAGTGTGATAGCTTTATTTGTTTTTGTTTTCAACCGTGGTAAATTTGGAATACTTGTGTATGTTGAATTTTATTGCTCTGTCGTCTTGCAAGTGGTTGTGAACTGAATTTATTGTACTCTTTTGCTATATTATTGATTACACCAATATTGCTGGATTATTGTTGTATTTTACAAGAGAAACTAGAAAAAAATGAACAAGAGTCCAATTCAGAAATCTTCAGGCAAGACGCCGCTCTTAATGATTTGGTTTGTTGCCGTTGAGAAGAGAATGAGAGTAGTGAGTTGTTGGGTTGTTTTACCTCTGAGCGGCAATTTTTTGCATACCATGGGCTAAATGGCCAGGTCACATGGACCCCGAAGGCTCAGAGAAGGGAGAGGCGGGGGTGGGTCAGTCGGTAGCGCGCCAGGCTCGTAATCTGTAGTTCCCAGGTTCGAGTCCCAGCTGGGTCAGCGTTGACATTTATTTCCACAAAAATTCCCCGCCCTGTCCACGGTCAGTAGGGGACACCGATGGGCTTGGAAAGGCCGCCGTCCGCCTGATGGGACGTAAGCCGTGTCCCCTCCCCCAACCTACTCTGAGCCTTCGGGGTCCATGTGACCTGGCCATTTAGCCCATGGTGTGCAAAAAAGTGCCGCTCAGAGGTAAAACAACCCAACAACTCAGAGAGAGTTGGGGGAGGGGACCCACTGGAACAGCTGTTGGGAGACAGATGGTAGCCTCCCGTCAAGGCCATCCAGCGTGTTCTTTAACGTGCACGGGGTATGGCTCTCCCGCACACGGGGCCACGGCTTAACGTCCCATCCGACGGACGGCGGCCTTTCCAAGCCATCGGTGTCACCTACTGACCGTGGGCAGGGCGAGGAATTTTGCGGAGATAAATCTCAACGCTGACCCAGCTGGGACTCGAACCTGACAATTACAGATTTGACAGGAGTGAAAGTCATGCTTCTGCAGAATATTGTTCAGTCTACTAATAACGCACGGTCGTCGGAATGCACGTGTGGGGATATGTAGTAAAGTAGGCAAACACAAAACGGCCTAACAGATGGAGCTAAATCTACAAGCCTACCAGGACGTGTGACTATTAATGGCATCCTTTTCAAGAAGTTGTTTGTTTCGAAGAATGTAAGATTATGCGACAGGTGAGGTGCTTGCTTCGGGATACGTGTTCGCGTACACCAACGGTGTTACCCTGGCAACTACACCCCCGCTTTCAATACGTTATCATCGTTTTGCAGTGTTGTTTGCTCATATGGCCTTCCTTCGCTAATTGAATTCAATAGTGGAATATTGATTTAGAAGATACGGGACATGCACAGTGGTTTCCTCATTCGCTGGTTTCTTGTAGCTATTAACGGTACGGTTGGGTTGTTGTTTTACATCTGAGCAGCACTCTTTTGCACATAATGAGCTAAATGTCCTGATCACAAGGACCTTTGGGTTGGGTTGTTTTACCTCTGAGCGGCACTTTTTTGCACACCATGGGCTAAATGGCCAGGTCACATGGACCCCGAACGCTCAGAGAAGGTTGGGGGAGGGGACCCACTGGAACAGCTGTTGGGAGACAGATGGTAGCCTCCCGTCAAGGCCATCCAGCGTGTTCTTTAACGTGCACAGGGTATGGTTCTCCCGCACACGGGGCCACAGCTTAACGTCCCATCCGACGGACGGCGGCCTTTCCAAGCCCATCGGTGTCCCCTACTGACCGTGGGCAGGGCGGGGAATTTTGCGGAGAAAAATCTCAACGCTGACCCAGCTGGGACTCGAACCTGGGAACTACAGATTACGAGCCTGGCGCGCTACCGACTGAGCCACCCCCGCCCATCACAAGGACCCCCTAAGGCTCAGAGAGGGATGAGGGGAGGGGATCTACTGGAACTGCTGTTGGGATACAGATGGTAGCCTCCCGTCAAAGCCATCCAGAGTATTCTTTAACGTGCATAAGGCCCATGGCTCTCATGCACACGGGGCCACAGCTTAACTTCCCATCTCACGGACGGTGACTTTTCCAAGCCCATTGGTGTTTTCTACTGACCGTTGGCAGGATGAGGAGTTTTGCGAAGATAAATCTCAATGCTGGTTCAGGTGGGACTCGAACCTGGGAACTGCAGATTACGAGCCTGGCGTGCTACCGTCTGAGCCAACCCACCTCTCTATTATTACGGGTACGGTTTTGAGATTTGCATCGCAGGACATTCGTTTTAACATTTGAAAGAATTAATCTAATGGGGGAATTAATTAATAAAAGCGGGTTTAAAAGAACCCATAACATGGTTGTTATAGTAAAGAAATGAACAGCCGTAACCAATGAATACATGGGGGAGGGACTTGAGAAAATTCTGAGCTCATCAAGGAAAAGCCAATAGCGATGAGCAAAAGAACTATGAGGAGAGCATCCGTGCAAAGAATGATTCGTGAGTTGGAGGCTTTATCATACCAATTGTAAGTTAAACAAAAACTGCGAGAACTGGTTATGTAGAAAGACGTGTATTTTGTGCTATGAGTCTCCAGAGACGAGATGAGGTCGTGAAACGTCCTCATCGTAGCGAATTTCCCATTTCAGAGAGTGTTCTTATCGGACCTTATTTCATTAAAGAAAATCAGGGTAAATGTGCCACGAAGAATCAGACACATTACCTACAGCAGATTATCAAGCCGTTTCTGCAATATCCGAAACTTTTCTTCCGAGAAAAAGATTTCCTCTCCCATTTGCTCCAAGAAGGCTTAGCTGCAATGCACAAGGCTCAGAGTATATTTCAGGGCGGGGGTTGCTCAGTCGGTAGCGCGCCAGGCTCGTAATCTGTAGTTCCCAAGTTCGAGTCCCAGCTGGGTCAGCGTTGAGATTTATCTCCGCAAAATTCCCTGCCCTGCCCACGGTCAGTAGGGGACACCGATGGGCTTGAAAAGGCCGCCGTCCGTCGGATGGGACGTTAAGCCGTATCCCCGTGTGCGGGAGAGCCATACCCTGTGCACGTTAAAGAACACGCTGGATGGCCTTGACGGGAGGCTACCATCTGTCTCCCAACAGCTGTTCCAGTGGGTCCCCTCCCCCAACCTTCTCTGAGCCTTCAGGGTCCATGTGACCTGCCCATTTAGCCCATGGTGTGCAAAAAAGTGCCGCTCAGAGGTAAAACAACCCAACCCAGAATATATTTCAACTCCTCCAGCAGCACTTTCAGAATTTCTAGAGCGACAGATTTTTCCCTTCCCTTCGCGTTCACCCTACCTCACCTCGTAGGTCGCTCATATGTGGGAAATGCCTTAAAGGAAAGAATGTATCGCGATCCAGTGCCTTTTGACATTGACCAACTGAAGAACAACATCTGAGATGTACTTCAATTAATACCACTTCAGTACATCCAAGAAATGTTTCACATTCTCAAAGCTCAGATAGCAAACCGGTTTGGAATGTCTTGGCTCACATTTTTCAAGCATGCGTTTCTGTAATGTAAACTGTTTCGTTTAATTTTTACTAATGTAGTGTGATTTTAGGTTTGTTTTAACCTACGACGTACAATCCAAAAATACACCCAAAAATACACCCAAAACGAAACTGGGTGCATTTTCTTGACCGTATAACACCGAAATCATGTAAGTCGAAGGACTTACATGATTTCGGTGTTATACGGTCAAGAAAATGTTTGTTGCACCCAAAATGTTGCACCCAGTTTCGTTTTACACGGTCAAGAAAATTCTATGAGATTTCATAACATTGCTGACAGTCATTCATTCAAAGAGACTTTGGATGTCATCCTATGGGATTTCGTACCATTGCTTAGAATCATTCATTGAAAGGGATTTTGGGACTAAAGAGAGACTTTGGTTGTCGTCCTATGGGATTTCGTACCATTGCTTAGAAGCATTCATCGAAAGGGATTTTGGGACTAAAGAGAGACTTTGGTTGTCGTCCTATGGGATTTCGTACCATTGCTTAGAATCATTAATTGAAAGAGATTTTGGGAATAAGAGAGACTTTGGTTGTCGTCCTATGGGATTTCGTACCATTGCTTAGAATCATTCATTGAAAGGGATTTTGGGATTAAAGAGAGACTTTGGTTGTCGCCCTATGGGATTTCGTACCATTGCTTAGAATCATTCATTGAAAGGGATTTTGGGACTAAAGAGAGACTTTGGATGTCATCCTATGGGATTTCGTACCATTGCTTAGAATCATTCATTGAAAGAGATTTTGGGACTAAAGAGAGACTTTGGTTGTCGTCCTATGGGATTTCGAACCATTGCTTAGAATCATTCATTGAAAGGGATTTTGGGATTAAAGAGAGACTTTGGTTGTCGTCCTATGGGATTTCGTACCATTGCTTAGAATCATTCATTGAAAGGGATTTTGGGACTAAAAAGAGACTTTGGTTGTCGTCCGATGGGATTTCGTACCATTGCTTAGAATCATTCATTGAAAGGGATTTTGGGACTAAAGAGAGACTTTGGTTGTCGTCCTATGGGATTTCGTACCATTGCTTAGAATCATTCATTGAAAGGGATTTTGGGATTAAAGAGAGACTTTGGTTGTAGTCCTATGAGGTTTCGTACCATTGCTTAGAATCATTCATTGAAAGGGATTTTGGGACTAAGAGAGACTTTGGTTGTCGTCCTATGGGATTTCGTACCATTGCTTAGAATCATTCATTGAAAGGGATTTTGGGACTAAAGAGAGACTTTGGTTGTCGTCCTATGGGATTTCGTACCATTGCTTAGAATCATTCATTGAAAGGGATTTTGGGATTAAAGAGAGACTTTGGTTGTAGTCCTATGAGATTTCGTACCATTGCTTAGAATCATTCATTGAAAGGGATTTTGGGACTAAGAGAGACTTTGGTTGTCGTCCTATGGGATTTCGTACCATTGCTTAGAATCATTCATTGAAAGGGATTTTGGGACTAAAGAGAGACTTTGGTTGTCGTCCTATGGGATTTCGTACCATTGCTTAGAATCATTCATTGAAAGAGATTTTGGGACTAAAGAGACTTTGGATGTCATCCTATGGAATTTCGTACCATTGCTTAGAATCATTCATTGAAAGGGATTTTGGGACTAAAGAGAGACTTTGGTTGTCGTCCAATGGCTTTTATACCATTGATGTCAGAGGTGCCATTAAAGAGTGTTGCATGCCATCCTGTGGCATTTCTTACCATTTCTGACACAACGTGGCGCCGCAACATTTAGTCCCAAAAATATATCCATGTTCTGAAATGTTCTGTTAATCACGTTCAATTGAATAGAAGTATATACGGATCTGGTTGACAGAGAAGAATATTTTCATCATGAAGAAATTCGCTTAAAGGATGATGTTGACAGTATACAGATGTGCATTATGCTGCCGCAATATTGCTCACAATGTATACTGATAGTTTCAAGGTGTTATTAACCCACACTACTCGTTCGCTTGTTCGCAGATCGTCTTCTCATTCGTTCAATGCTTTTGATGCAAGAATGGCTTATTCATCTTCCATCTCGTGTCGTTCCCTGCAATTCAGGTTTATTTTTTTGTGATCATTGAACAAATATCGCAGGTTTAAAAGCAACTACCGACACTTCATTTTATGAGAAAAGTGCTTCATGCACATTTTTCTACTAATTTATTTTTAATTTCTGAAAAAGATAAGCTTTTGGTTTCTCGTACATAATATAATACAAAACTTACACAAGGAATACAACATAGAAACACTTAAGGACATGTCCGTTGGAATAGTTGTCAGGTAGGACTTTTTTCCCATTCTATTCTTCCATTTGTCACTTTTAAAGCTTCGAAACAATTCACACTAAAATCCCCCCAATCCCACTTTTGGATACTAAAGAAATGGAGAGATATAAGGAAAGCAAAACCAACTCAGAGTTTACATAAAATCGCTTTCATATTTTTGTATGTCTCGGATGTTGCATGATATGAATTTATTTCTTTTGATTAAAATTTATGTTGTTACAATGTAAACAACCTTAGAGCATTAGCTCATCCAGGTTATTGCAATACCTAACACAATAGTTTTCAACCAGTAGGTCCTGCCGTCCTCTCAGACCTTCTGCTCTGGCATATAAACTGACAGGCTCCTATTAGACCTCTGTGGCAAACCGCTGCTTGAGGAAATATTTGTTTTGTATATTTGTGGCGCGTTCAAAAAACAGATGTGTCCCGAAAATTGAAGAGAAGCGATCTGCACTTTAAAGCTTTTTAACAATTTTTTATTATGATTTTATCGTTTGTTGGGAAATGTTGAACATAATGTGCGTGTTTGTTTGAATTAATTGAATTTTAAAACCTAAAATGGAACAAAAAAACAAACTTTTTACCACAAGTAAATTTACTGTTTCAGAAGTGGTTTCAAAAAAGGTGGAAAAACAGACAACACACAAAAAAAAACCTACGTTATATTTTTTACATAATATATAAATAACCCAAACACCCACAGAAATATTTGAATTTTTTAGTAAACACATTACTAATTTTTTTATTTAAATCTATAGTTAGTAATATATTTGATGCAGTAATTTAATATCATATTTGATATAGACAGTGGCTCAAAAAAGTATCCGAACGCTATGGTTGATTACAGAATTCAGAAAAAATATCTGGCAACGATTTTTTTAGAAATTAGTGATCTGGCAACCTTCGTGTCACGTGACACGAAGGTTGCCAGATCACCAATTTCTAAAAAATATCTTTGCCAGATATATTTTCTGAATTCTGTAATCAACCATAGCGTTCGGATACTTTTTTGAGCGACTGTACTATAAAATTTCAACTTAGCTGTTTTTAATCCCTTTTCTTTCTTAGCAGCCCATCTCCACTTCCTCATCGCCTAATCCACTCTCGAAGTGTGCACTACCCGCTGCACCACGTTCGATTGCATTTTCACTGTACTATTGTTTGCATACAATTCATTATTTCATCTCTTTTACTCTCATCTCCCTCTTCACCGATTTCTCCCAACTTCGAAAGACTCCTGATCCCTCTTATTGTGAACAGCGGTATTTTCAGTATCTCCTTCGACCCTCGGTTCAGTTACTAGAGGGAGTCTTACTTTTGGGTTAATCCACGCCCGTTTATCAAATATGAAACATGACCCTGGTTACAAACTGCCACACCCATCATCATCATCCTTCTCTTTCATATTCAGAATTCACATGCACAAAATCTATTACTTCTTCATAGTTTTATATTTACCTACTTATATTGATTATAACGTATAGTTTTATTAGTTACCTACTTATATTGATTATCGACTGTATTTCGTTACAATCACTTCTTTTATTCTAATAATTCATTTCTTATTCAAACAATTCGATGTGTTCAGTTGATAAGACAATGACATTATTTTCGTAATGGCAAATTGGGATATTTTGGAAGATGTTTTGTCTTCAGAAAGTTGAAAACAAGTATATTTGAATAAATTTGTACGAAATGAAAAGGAAACGATTAAAATATTTGAACCAATTTATGTTTCGTGTGCATACGTATATTTTAATTTACAAAGGAACAGATGAACTAAATTATTACTTGTGTACTATATTAATAAATTTTAATTATTTTTCCAGTAAGGAAACATGGATACTTCGTATTATGTTGTGGATAAGAATAAATTGTTCTATTAAATAAAAAAGTGCTGTAGAAAATATATTGTAATTGTTTGCTTTTTTCCTATAAATTCGAAATCTGTAATTTTCTATTAATATAGAAGTATTTGTAAAATCCAGTTTAAATTCCACAATTAAAGCAACCGAGAAATAAACTCAAGTGCAAATCGTATTTTCTAATTTCTTTCTTATCCAAGGAAATAATACTTATATCGAGCAAATAAATACAGGAAAACCTCGTTTAGCGCTGTTTTTTTTTTTTAAGAAAACTAATTTATTTCATTTTTATTTTTTATGAGTTTACCATTGTCAGAATAGTTTATAAAATATCCGCTGATGTTATTTTAGGAGAAAAAAATAAAACATACTACTTAAACACGACACATATTTTAATATACGACACAAATAAATTTTTACGAAGATAATGCAAGACGCAATGGAAAATTTGATTGAGAAAAATCCTGATTTCGAATGATCTTGTGGTGGGAGTATTAACTGATTAAATGCTTTATCACCTTACATTGAATTGCTAAAAGAGAAACAGAAAAGCTTAAAGCAATCAACTTTAGATAATTTTCTAAAGACCTCCGGTCAGTAACTAGCTACATATTCTTTTAAAACTTTTGAATTTTATTAAATTTTCTTAGATTTGAATTTTATCTTGAATACAAATATAAAAGTGAACTGATTAAATAATGAATTGCAGAATTTTTAAATAAAGAAATTTGTGTGATTTTACTAATTTAGTATCCTTTCATTTTGTGATTGTGTTTAAAAATTAAACCATATATGTGTTACCGCTAAAGTGCAGAAATCAGTTATTCTACATATTATCTAGGTATTGTGCAGATTAACTAGGGTGATCCGTTAACGTGCGGAAAATTGTTTCATTTCTCAAATTACCTAGCTAATCTGCACATTACCTACTAGGCACTCGTTAAAGTGAAAATAAGATCTTTGCTGGAACAACAGGAACGTTTCTGTACGCTTAAATTAACATAATGTTATTTATCTAGTGTCCGAGAGTAGAGTTGAAACCAGGGTCATCCCTCTGTCAACATGAATCAGTCGTCCGAATTATAAAAAACGCCCCCAAAATGAGCAGGCCAAGTGAGAACGAATCATTTTAGTGATTCGTTATCAAGAATGAATCACTTTACCTATTCGTTCTCACTTGGCCTCCGCTCATCCGGGGCGTTTTTTATAATGCGGACGAGTGAATCACGTGACACGAAGATTCATATTCAAGATTCACCACTATGAGAGAAACAAACTTTTGAACTTTAACGATACGGAAGCCGTTAATGTGCACATTACCTAGGTAAAATGCGGAAAACTCTTGATTCCGCACGTTAACGGAGCAAATCAGTTAATCTGCAGATTAGCTAGGTAATGTGCACATTAACGGTTTTCGAGCTTTAGCGGTAACATATGCAAGGAATAATGCTCCTTCGGAATATTATATAGTGCATATGAGATGTCTTTTAAGTGCGACCTGATTGCTAAACGAGGTTTGCTAGTATTTTTGGTTTTAAAAATTTCAGTAGTGAAATGAACGATAATATGAGTCACAACCTTCGTGTCACGTGACACGAAGGTTGCCAGATCACTAAATTCTAAAAAATATCATTGCAGATAATTTTTCTGAATTCTGTAATCAAATATAGTGTTCGGATACTTTTTTGAGCGACTGTAGGTTGTCATATTATTTTGATACTAGATCGTGTGGGCTCACTCACGGAAATATTGAGCGTGTGCAGTTACCGTTCACAGCAAACTGGAGCGTGTGCAGTAACTGCACACGCTCCAGTTTGCTGTGAACGGTAACTGGAGCGTGTACAGTTGCTGTACACGCTCCAGATATTTTTCCTGAATTCTGTAATCACGTGACACGAAGGTTGCCAGATCTCTAATTTCCAAAAAAAATCATTGCAGATAATTTTTTTGAATTCTGTAATCAACCATAGTGTTCGGATACTTTTTTGAGCGACTGTACAATAGCAAAAGAAGGTATCACTCTGGATGACCAATTATGGGATTTCTGTTTCAAATTTAATCAATCGGTCGGAACGCTGAAACGCCTTTCGGAAATTAGAGAGCTACTGCCACTCCATCAATACATCCCTTTCTGCCAATGTGTCATCAATCCACATTAAAGATGACCTGCTGCTGTAAGCAATGACACTCTGAAGTCCCATAACACCTTTGGCTGGTATCGTATAGTGTTCTTCCTCTAGGATGAATGAGGCCTTCCGTCAGCACCATTGCTCATGCGTTGTCGTCCATCATAACTCCATAAAAAAAGATGGGTTCATCAACGAAGTCTGAAGCACATCACTTTCTGTACCAATGACATTTCTCTTGCTCGGCGGCGATATCAGAGTGTCAATAACATCTGCCAACACAACCCAGCTTCTTACAATCTTCTGCTAATGGAACTCACTGACCCTGGCTGATTCGTAAGAAGAGCCTAAACTTTTCCGACCCGAAGAAAACACATTTTCGTACTGTCTTTCGATAAGTCCTTCACCCCTGCTTGTTGTATAATAAATGGTTCTTGATTCGCTGTTACCAGCGCGGATCATTTGCTTTATTACAACCATGTGGATGCAATTTCGACCAGAGTGACTGGGTTGGGTTGGGTTGTTTTACCCCTGAGCTGCACTTTTTTGCACACCATGGGCTAAATGGCCAGGTCACATGGACCCCGAAGGCTCAGAGAAGGTTGGGGGAGGAGACCCACTGGAACAGTTGTTGGGAGACAGATGGTAGCCTCCCGTCAAGGCCATCCAGCGTGTTCTTTAACGTGCACAGGGTATGGCTCTCCCGCACACGGGGCCACGGTTTAACGTCCCATCCGACGGACGGCGGACTTTCCAAGCCCATCGGTGTCCCTACTGACCGTGGGCAGGGTGGGGAATTTTGCGGAGATAAATCTCAACGCTGACTCAGCTGGGACTCGAACCTGGGAACTGCAGATTACGAGCCTGGCGCGCTACCGACTGAGCCATCCCCGCCCCACCAGAGTGACTGGAGTCAGGGACGTACCCAGGAGGGAGGGGACCAGGGGATCGGAACCCCACCAACCAGTCTTTTTATAAGAAATCCCAAAATTGTCTACCAGTTTGAAATTCAAAACAAGTGTCTTTGTATAATTCTATTTTAGCACCTTAGGATATGTCCGACACTAAAAATTGATTTAAAAAACATTTCTAAAATTTTATTCAACATAGAATATCATTTTAACTTTGTCCGGTGGAATATTTTAGCAATTGGGCAACCCTACTCGTCTTATTCTCAATCCCCACCCCAAAACAAACTGTTGTGGAAACAACAGTAAAACTGTTATTTTTTTGCGCTGATGAAGAAAACATTCTTCTTAATTAAACTGAGAGTACCATCGGTATATCATTGATAGCTAAGGTGCTATATCTTATTTGGGCCCCGTTAACTGATATCTGATCATAGTTCATATGTTTTGGGGTGGGGATACGTAGGGCCATCCCTCTTGGGCTATGTATGGCCATCCCTCATGGGTTATGTAGCACGTGATTTTTTTTAATACGAAGGACGGAGATAACCTGTAACCAGGGCCATAGCCAGATTAGGTCGCCCCTTGAGGCAAACAATTAAATATCGCCCCTGATGGATTATAAGACAAAAATATTCAATCGCTATTTTGTTTTTATTACAAGAGAAACATTAATGCAAAACACAAAATGAAATAATAATCCCCAAAATGATAAATATAACGTAAATTAAGCAAAACTGGTTAAGGAAAAGTAAAAGTGAATGGGTGGACCATCATAGGCGCCGTGAGGCAGGCTGCCTCTTTGCTACATCCTGTCGACGGTACTGCAAGTAACCCAAGATTTTTAGTTGGGGGAACTTTTATCTAGCATTGACATTTATCTGACACTGACATTCATCTAGTATTGTAAATAACAAGTCTAACATTTCCGATACTGTGTTTTATATCCACATGTTTCACACGTACTTAAAAATCTTGAGGTTTTCAAAACTGTCAGCTAACACTTAAATTTACGATATTTTCGGTATTAAAGGAGCAAGTCACGTATTTACATATTTTTAATAAATAAAACGTAATCGTGTCATAGAAATACGAAAACGACAGTCTAGAAAATTTCCTAGGGAGGTGTCAAAATATTTATTTTTATTTTCATACTGACATAAAATTTTAATATTCATACCATATTAATGCAGCATTAATATTAATACTGCACGGGACCTGGGTTCGAGCCCCGGGTAAGGCATGGATGTTCGTGTTGTTTTCTGCTGAGGTCCTGCCATCCTCTCAGATCTTCTATTGTGGCATATAAACTGACAGGCTCCTGTCAGACCTCTGTGGCAAGCAGCTGCTTGAGGGGGTATTTATTTATTTTATTTTAGTGCACCGTCATCAGAAAATTAACAAATATAAAATAATTTTAAAATTTAAGAAAAAGGAAAAAAAACATAATTAAATTTAAAATAATCATTAAAGCCCAAATCCCAAATTCTTTGGTTTTTTGCTGATTGAAAATTAAGTCACGTGACACGAAGGTTGCCAGTCACTAATTTCTAAAAAATTCCTTGCCATATATTTTTTCTGAATTCTGCAATCAACCGCAGCGTTCGGATACTTTTTTGAGCGACTGTACATATGTGCAATTACGTGTAATATTTTGTTTTACGTGCATTTATTTTATTCATTTTAAATAATGTTAACTTCTAAAATCGTTTTTACCTTATGTTTTTAGAAGCGTAGTGTCGTAATTTGCAAAATTCATCACAGTACTTGAATCAGATTGCAGGGTTCGAAGAACTAGGAAGCTAATTCTCTTTCTTAATAAGTTTCAAGCATAAAAGCTAAAATATAATTAAGTACTCTTTTTATCATCTATAGAGAAATTGAAGTCTAGACAGTTAAAAAGGAAATTGAATAATATTGTGACCTTTAATTTTTCAAAATCTTCATAGAATGTTTCGAGAAAGAAAAGTTTTTTGAAATAGTTTGAGCAAAGGAGGTTTTATTCTGCCTTGAGGAAACCTACTGTTTTTTTCAGAAGTAATGAAATTATCAACATCCGTCTAGAATTGTTTTTGTGAAATCACACTAAAACATGTTTGTGAAACACACATAATCCGATTTCACTCAAGAAATTTAAGGATTGAGGAACTCATCGTTTAAAAAAAATGCTTTGTTGTTATTTTAAAGATTTGAAATTGTCACAATTTACTTATTTCAGCCAACAACACTAAGTAATTTAGTTTTTATACAAGGTACTTTATTCATGGAAATTATTTTTTTTAATTTGCTCTTCTAAAATATAATACTTTCTGAGTTTATAATTACTGAGAACATTCAAAAAGTTCTTGATACGTGTTTGTAGATTCGCACCTGTTCCTCTCAAAGTTAACAAACCATGACTTGTGTGGGTTGGGTTGTGTTGGGTTGTTTTACCTCTGAGCGGCACTTTTTTGCACACCATGGGCTAAATGGCCAGGTCACATGGACCCCGAAGGCTCAGAGAAGGTTGGGGGAGGGGACCCACTGGAACAGCTGTTGGGACACAGATGGTAGCCTCCCGTCAAGGCCATCCAGCGTGTTCTTTAACGTGCACAGGGTATGGCTCTCCCGCACACGGGCCACGGCTTAACGTCCCATCCGACGGACGGCGGCCTTTCCAAGCCCATAGGTGTCCCCTAATGACCGTGGGCAGGGTGGGGAATTTTTGCGGAGATAAATCTCAATGCTGACCCAGCTGGGACGCGAACCTGGGAACTACAGATTACGAGCCTGGCGCGCTACCGACTGAGCCACCCCCGCCCCATTCACCTAGGTAATGGTGATGAAATTAAGAGACTAATCAATATCCTCTATGAAGGATGGATTCATTTATGTCATGCCCCCCCCCCAATACGACAGACCCCGAAGGCTTAGAGAAGGTTGGGAAGTTTGTTCTTTAACGTACACAGGGTATGGCTCTTTCATTCACGGGACCACGGCTTAACGTCCTATCCGACGGATGGCGACCTTTCAAAGTCCATCGATGACCCCTACTGACCGTAAGAAGGGTGGGGAGTTTTGCAAATATAAATTTCAATGCTGGCCCAACTGGGACTCGAAACTGTGTACTACAGATTACAAGCCTGGTGCAATACCGACTGAGCCACCTCCGTCCCCGATGGATCAGTAAGGAGCAAGTGTCATGGCTGAAAAGTTGGGGAAAACACCAGAAACATAGCTCAAGTACATGTATCAGTTTAGCTCCTTATATATATATATTTTTTTTCGCAAGCGAAACTCAAAGATATAAAGGTAATTACTATATAAGTTTTGTTTTTAATCATGATCCTAGTGCTTTTGCGTGACGTTTGAGATTGAATTTGCCAAAGCAGATGTTTTGATCTGCTTCCTAACCTAGGAATTGATCATAAGGAGTTCCTATCAAATGAAAGTTTGTGAGGTGTAGAGTAACAGGTTATATAAATTTTTTTCATAATTTCTCCCGCTTATTTCAACAAAAAATATAGGATAATTTAAATTGTTTTTGAGGCTTCCATATGCGGCTGTCTGTGGTAAATGGCTATGTGCGAAATGAAAGCTTATATGTGGGCGTTGCCATAGGACATAAACATTATTTTCTATCGTCTCCTCCCTGTTTTTCCTCATTATACATAGCGTAGAAGAAAAATCACCACTGTTTTCACTAGTGCCCACGCATCTTGACAGTTTATTACAAAACAACCAAAAGAAATGTTTAACATTGAGATTCAGAAAAAAAAAAATCACGAGTGGGATTAAGAAAAAAGAAACAAAAAAAAAATAAACAGGAAAAACAAAGTACTGAATATAAATAATATCGATAATGTTGCATAGTAGACAGCCCTACCAATTTATTAGGTAATATCAATGTCAATGGGAATTTTCTATATTTTTTTCACTGTTATGCTAATGAAATAATTTGGGACTTTTTAAGCATGCTTTGTATCGAAAAATGTTGCTGAAGGTAAATTAAAGATCCCAATAAAATACAGGATGATTCAAAACTCTTGAGCCAAACTTTCAGGGGTGATAGAACACACTTAAACAAGCACTTTTCGTCATACAATGCATGGTCGGAACTCAAGCGGTGAAACGCTAGAGGGCGCTTTCCAGTGAACTCTAATAAGCACTCGTCGTCGTGATTTCTACCTTGGATTGCAGAACGGATGGATTGTGTCCCGAATCAGGAGAAAGTGGACATGCATTTCACGTATGGAGCTGTGGATGGGAATGCGAGGGAAGCCCAAAGACTGTACTGGGAGCGCTTTCCAATCAGACGCGTGCCTAATCGTAAAATCTTTCAGCGATTGCACCGGTATCTGTGTAAAACGGACTACTTTGTCAGCGGCTTGCAGGATACAGGGCGTGCAAGGAGTGTGAGGACGCCACGTGTTACAGAGGAAATTCTACGTAGGGTTGGAGATCGTCCCGAATGTAGCAAGCAAGCAATTTCCCATGCCGTAAGTGTGCCCCAATCGACGGTGTGGCGAGTTCTACGAGACGAACAATTACACCCCTACCATGCACAGAGGGTGCACGCCTTGAAACCTGTAGATTATCGGCCTCGTGTGGATTTTGCACAGTGGTTCCTGCAGCAGACTGCAGCGCAACCAGACTTTGATGCACATGTCTTATTCACTGACGAATGCACCTTTACATGTGAGGGCATTTTTAATACCCACAGTTCACATGAGTGGGCCACCAGTAATTCGCACGCCATACGTCCACATTTGTACGAGCGGCGTTTCTTCATAAATGAAAATCCTCCATGACCATTTGATTGGCCCATACCTTCTGCCAGCCTGACTGAAAGGAGAACGTACCTCGTATTTTTACGAAGTCTTGTAGAATTACTGAACCCTGTTCCAGCAAACATTCAAACATGTATGTGGTTCCAACATGATGGAGTGTCACCCCATTTCAGCATGGATGTGTGGAATGCCTTGGATGCAACATTTCGAAGATGATGGATTGGTCGGGGTGATCCCATCGCTTGGCTGCCACGATTACCTGATCTCTCATGTCTGGACTTTTTCCTATGGGACCATATGAAAAGCCTCATATACGATAGCCCCATCGATTCCAATGAGGACCCTGTTGCCAGGATTCTATTGCCGCTGTACGAGAAATACCTGGTGTTTTCGCCCATGTGCACTGATCACTAGGTCGAAGGTGTGAAGCATGCATTAATGTTAGTGGTCGTTCTTTTGAGCAGTTTTTGCAATTTGTTCAATAAAATTTTGTACTTTTTGTTCTGTAATTTTTGCAATTGTTTCAAACTACTTCTATCATTCTTGTGTTTCTTGTGTTCATTCGCTACTAACCCCTAGCGCTTCACTGCTTGAGTTGCGACCATGCATTGTATGACGAAAAGTGCTTGTTTAGGGTATGTTCTATCACCTTTGAAGAGTTTTGAATCGCCCTGTATATCGAAATATCTATTTCCAGTATTATTCGTTCAAAATTTAAGAAGTTATGGGTAGCTAGAATTCTACAGTTAATTTTTAGTGGCACTAGTATTAGTAAATATTCCAGTTTATATAGCTCTTTAAATACTCAACGAATATTTTTGAAAATAGACAATTAAATAGATTTGATTGAGATCTTTAATTTATCTTCAGCGATATTTTTCCATAAAAATCTTATTTTACAAGTTATAAAGCTTCCAAATTAGTGTCCCTTGACATACATGGAAATTCCCTAATATATTTGTATG
This sequence comes from Ryuthela nishihirai, assembly GCA_038380435.1. Classification (NCBI taxonomy): domain Eukaryota; kingdom Metazoa; phylum Arthropoda; class Arachnida; order Araneae; family Heptathelidae; genus Ryuthela; species Ryuthela nishihirai. Next base: position 42,875,844 of record JAWZYU010000006.1, read on the forward strand.
ATTGTATATGCAGAAGCTGAAAAAGATGCCAGTTTCATTAGGTAAAAAGAAATGTAAAAAACCTTTTTCCTGTGTATAAATAGACACATATTATTCTACAATATTTCTTTTCATGATTAATAATTGACATCAAAATGTAAGTAATACATTATGATGATCAGGTGAATCAGCAATATTTTTGTGCGTATTTTATGTGAAAGATGTTTAACTTGAGTATTGAAAAAAATTGCAACAAATTCTGTAAGTAATAAACATATATACAACAGAAATAGCAATTTTCAATCACGTTTTAAAACTTTATAAAATCAAAAGCAAACAGTTAAACTTTACAGAAATTGTGAAACTGCATTAGTTAATTTAGCTTTTATTTCTATTAATAATTTTATTGGGGAAGCATTCAAAAATAGTGTTAATAAATCTCTGTAAATCAATGTTGTCGACTTAATATTATAAAGTATGTACCACAATGTAGTGCATTTTCAAGAAAAAATATGCATTTCCTTTTGGCAATTTCTATTAACTGATGCATACATAAACTTTCTTCGTAAATCTCTCCTAATAGAAAAGTGCACTGTTTTGTCGGCATCCACAACTTATTTTTGTCTTTCTCTACAAGTTTCATGTTTACTAACCATTGCTCTAATAATGGCTGGTTAATAGGAAATCTATAATCATTAATATAGTTTACGATTATTTGTGACATATAAATTGAAACTGTAAACAAAGCTTGTTACCAGTAGAATAACCCTCATCATGAACTATAAATTATTTTGGCTTAAAACAGGAGATTAAATAAACTTTTTTAAGGAATTAAGACTTTAATCCTTGTTATAACTATTAATACATTTTACCACTAAACTTGATTTAATCATGTTCTACAGTCACTATAAGAAATAGCCTTTCACTACGTTGAAATGTATACTAGAGTCACCCATCTGCCTCTGCCCCGTTGTGAACATTAATTGTTGGGTTGCCAGATCTATCTCTAGTTATATAGAACTCAATGATTTGAACTGTACATACAGGGGTTTATCAAAATAATGGAAACAGGTACTGTTTGTGGATAACATTTTATTAATAAGTTGTAGGCCCAACTCGGGAATTCAGAACAGATGCAATTAGATGTAAAATAGGCTTATTGCAAGTATTGCACATACGGAATGGAATGTGGGAACATTCTTCCTGTAAAATATGATCCAAACGTGCCAGTGATGCTGGAGGTGGAAAGTGTGATCTGATCTTTCGCTTCAGATATTCCCACAAATGTTCAATATTATTGATGTTTGGAGATTGAGATGGCCAGGGTAGCTGCTATACCTCATCCTCATGCCCTGCAAACCATGACTTGACAAAAAATGTCAATGATTCAGTTTAAAGCAAATAATGCATGAGTGCATTATCCGCTTTAAATTAATTTACTTTCAACTTTCAATTCCGCTTTTCAACACCGAATAGTCTAGCGCATGCCTTAGATGGAATGCGTTGGACGCATGCCTTCAACTGTCTACACTGTTCGTCATATAGTTTTCAATTTTTCACCTGTGTAGACGTGAAGTTGCGATGGACGTAACTGATACTGCGATGTTAGCGGGTACAAGTGCTGAAATTTTAGTGCTGAAAAAGACATGAAAAAGACGTGAAAAATACCGGCGATCGATTTGGATGAAATATTATTTTAAAACGCGGAACTTTGGAATAATGAGGGAATTGGAATTAAATGAAAACGATCGTTTTAAGAACTTTATGTGTATGTCAAGAAAAAACTTCTACATGCTTTTGGGAACGGTGGAGCCGAGGATCGAAAAAAAACAAATACTCGTTTCAGAGAAGCAATACCAGCTGAAGTGAAATTAGCGATCACACTTAGATGTTTGGCTACCGGTGATTCATTCATGTCTCTGATGAATATTTAAACCTATAATTTGATGAATTATTTAATTAAATTTTTATTTATTTAAATTAATTTAATAATTTATATCTCTGATGAATCATTTAACCTATAATTTTTAATAAAGGTCAATGTTTGTTCTGACGACATGGTGAACAAAAAATACAAGCTCAATAATTACAAAATCAGAACGAAACCTTCCAGACAAGCTACGAAGTTGCACGAAATGTTCAACAAAAATCCACAGCTGGTGGAAGCATGTGCGCTACTGGGTGTGTCACTGAAAACGGCGCCGTTCAACTGATTTGAGGCATGCCTTTGCACATGCGTCACATACTCTAGACGCACGAAAACGCACAAGTATGGACATAGTCATTGGGGAACAATACCTGCATTACTGGGTGCAGGTAGTCCCAGAGAATGGATTCGTACATTTTGGATGTGACATGACCCTGCAGAATAACTAAAGGCCCTAAGAAATGCCATGATATGGCACCCCGTAGCGTCAGGGATCCACCTCCGTGCTTCACAGTCGGAACCAAATAGTTGGGGTGATACGCTTCTGCAGGTTTCACAAGACATACTCTCCCAATGGTGAGAAACAATCTGTTGCATGATTCATCAGATCATATGATACGTTGCTAATTTTGAGTATCCCAGTTTTTATGTGTTTTGCACCACCTTACACGTTTCGTTGCAGTGATGTTGTTAACAGAGATTTGCGGACTGCAGCACGCCATAACACCAAGACGATGAAGTTCTCAATGAACTGTTATGACGTAAAGAGCATCATTCCGACTGGTGTTCAACTCTGCTGCTGTTTGCAGTGTAGTGGTCTTGTGCTTCCATTAACAATCCGTGCCTACGTTTGCCTATCTCTCTCTATCTTACAACTTCGTATGGCATCGACAATTTGCACGTTTGAAGGCAACGTCCTGTCCTTTTTGGTATGTAGTCATAATCTTCGATACAGTTCCTCGTGTTACACCTACTATTTCCGCCATCCTGGTTACTGAAGCTCTGCAAGACGTGCACCAATGGTCATGTCTTTTTGGAGGTCACTGAGATCTGATATTGTCGGCAATTACATATCGCTGGTGACATCGTCTTTGTGATATGCATACGGCGCATTGCGTGTACTTCAGTCACCATCAGTGTTTCCATTATTTTGATAAACCCCTGCATATATCGGTGCCTACGTAATGGAAATACTGCGGATTCCAAGGCATGAAGGGACAGCAGCGCTAGACACATTTTCCTCCGCTGTGGCACTGGCGATTCGTTGTTTGTAGAGGTCCCGCCATGTTTTGTCGCACCGTGAGACGAAAGCCTCTGAGACAGCGTGTGTGTATCACGTTAAAACTTCTCAGTTGTTATAATTTTATATACTTCTACCAATTTTTTTGTCTATAAAAGATGTGATATTTAATGAATGTCTCACTGCGCTGCATTTAGGTGTAAAATTTCCCTCAAAGAAATAAATTAATGAATTTTTTTTTCTGAGAAACTCCATCAGAAGACGCAATCGGCTGCAAAAGTGAAATGAGCTGACTGAAAACCAACAAATAATTTCGTTTAAGGTTCGTTTGAAAAACGAGCTGATGCTTTCACTTTATCGTCTGCCTATGCCAATATTTGTTCGTCTGTCTGTTAACTGTTGTCTGTCCATTTGTCTTTCCACCTGTCTGTCCGTCTATAGACAACCGTTTTTTTTTTACTTTTAGAGCTAAATGAAAAATTCTTTTTGTGTTGGATAGGTGTCGAACAAATATTGCGATTCGCAATTTTGAAAATTTTCAATAGCTTTAATATCGCCCTCTAGCGGTGGAAAAAATTGAAAATGCTAAAATTTCAAACAAATATTGCAAACAAACTATTTACACTGGAATTCTGAAATTTTGGTAGTAGAGTGTTATGGTCAGATAGTTTACAATGGCAACAAGGCTTTGCCATCTTAATCAAAAGGGGGTGCGAAAATGAAAATTTTTTAAAGAGATAAACGAAACAATATTTCTTTTTGGTTTACAGGCACTAACAAAATATTAAGGATTCAAACAAATTTGATAATCTCACCGTTACCTGTAGACGTTTAAACGCCTATAAATCAATAAATGTTTTTGTGGAAAAAATTTCACCAGCATACGGGATTCGAACCCGCATCTCTCCAGAAACACGCTAGAGTATTCTAACCTGTTGAAGTAAAGCCGTCTCAGTTTTTTTACGCTAATAATGACTATTACTCTTCCCGTGAATTTTGGGTGCCTCCTTATGGCGCAATCTATGATCTCGGGTGGCAACTATTTCTTTTTTAGTGCTCTGAGTAAAATGGAAATAAATGTACACCTACTATTAGCTATTTAGCATTATTAAAAATTTCAACAAATATTCGATAATCTCAGCATTACCTGTAGACATTTAAACATTTATAAATCAATAGATTCTTTTTGTGTAAAAAGCCGGTGTTAGTTTAACAGGGTAGAAATATCTGGCATGTTTCTGAAGGATTTCTTTTTTCACAAGAGTGCCTTGAGAAAACTCGAATTGGGCAGGCCTGTACTCTATCATTGATGGCCATTGATAACAACTTGCATGATTATAGGTTTCTGATTACGAAATTATCTATCGTAATCAGAAACCTATAATCATGTAAGTTCTTGGCGAGCAGCCCTGAGCGAGCTTGTTCTTGTTGCCATTCACGCGAAATTTGAATTGGAGCAAACTTGTCTTTGACGTACTTGACATGCATTCTGATAAGTGGATGGGCCGCTTTAGACTTGGACGGTTCTGTGCATTATCCCTGGGGATTGGTACACAGATCTCCAGACAGCTCTCCTACCAGTTTATGTCTAGCTACCATTTACAGACCATTTTAACTCTGATATTGAATTAATTTTAGATTGTGTTTGGCAACGGTGTTCAATTCGAGGAACGTATCGAAAAGAACGAAGTAAACAAATTTAATATGTTACTCTCCGGGTTGTTTGGAAGTTGTGGTTGTCTTGTAAACAAACTGAATAAGATAAAAGCTATTTTCAGTATCTTTTTTAAAAGTTAGCTGTAGACTTAAAAAATGGCATCAGACAAGAAAAGTGAGCCGTCAGTTGAGTCATCTGATAAAGAAGAACGAATAAAAGCTCGGCGTAAACGCCTCAAACATCAAATGCAGTAAGCATGTAATGTTAAATGACAATTATTTAACCTTCACGATTGATAAGCTGTACGTTACAAGTTGAAATATTAAAAACCTTGAGGAGTGTTCAAATATTCAAGTAGAGCATTATTGCTACTAATATGCCAACATGACTCCAGCTGAATGACGTCTACATTAATTCCTTTTTCACTTACCTTTCTTGCATGACAGCCTTTTCCTTGTAAAGACAGTCATGATAGAAAAAAGAATGATATTTACCAGTCGTGTAGCTTTATTCTGCTGGCACAGGTGCAGTCGCTTGCAAGATGTTGCTTTATGCTTGCACTTGCATAGGTGTAATTATTATTTCTTTAGCTGCATACCAGCCCTGAATTATAGGTGATTAAGGTTGTGGATGTTCTTCTCGACTGTGGTTGTTATCTCTCACCATCTTAAAGTCGTTTTCTCACTCGTGGATGGTTTGTGATCAACATATCTGCACATCCTCAAAGATTAAAAATCCCCAATATTATACCTTTTAACTTGCCACACACACTTAAATATAAAAAATCCACAATCACACCATATTTTCTCAGAGCATTTCAGTATTGTACAAAAACATCATCTTTAAAACATGAATTAGAATTTATATGGTGAATAGCAAATGATGCAGGCTATCCGGCATATATTATTAAAAGATTGGAAAAGATAACCAAATACTGCAGTCGAAAAGATTCACAATCAATACCGAACCTCAGAAAACAAAACTTATATGTGTATAATTTTCCATATACGAAAGGTATATCCAACAAAAGTAATATTTTATGAAAGTATGAAACTTGTTTACCAACCACAATAAATAAAACTATTAAAAAATTATTAATTAATGACAAGGATAAAATACTGGCAATGGGTGGAGTATATGAAGTGAAAATACATGACCCCTCTGGAATACATTAAATGGCAAGAATAAATATATTGATAAAACCTACTAAAGATACAAAGAGAGAATGCAAGAACATCAGCAGGACATAGGTAGTAATAAATTTAATACAGCATTAGTGGGTAGTAGTGCACATCACAGTCCTTGGCCACCATTTTTTTTTCACACAATGTAACAAAACGATCCTTTTCGTTGATTCCAACAACACCCCCCAGACCTTTCCCATATACCACAGATTTCTGAAATCCCCCCCCCCCTCTCTTTTCCCAATAGTGATTCCTCCCAGTGTCCAGAACGTATATATATCCATTTTTAATACAATAAAAAAAAAATGATATTTAAAAAAATAAAAATTGCCATTTTAAAATTTTTTTAGATATCTTCTAAAAATATGTAACTTAAGCTTGATAAATAATATTTTCTTTTTTTATTTTATGCATATTTTATTAAACTATGACATAAATAATTTGTTAAAGCCATCTGTTTGCCATTTTTTTAGAAGTTATAATAAGGTATTGCCAATTTGTTTGTTAAAATTATGCTGGGCTGAAGCAATCCCCTAATTTAAGCTCAGAAGTTTGATTTGAACTATTATCAACAAATTTTTCCTTAAGTTTTTAAAATCTCCTGATAATTTTACAAAGAACTGCTACTTTTTAAAAATGGAAGATTTTGGAAGTAATTATGAAATGTGTACCTTTTTTTGGTATATCACTGTAAAAATTGTTATTAAAATTAATATGTTACTACAGCGTTCAAATTTTTTACTTCAATAAAATTCAGAATTAAATTCTTTTTAATTTGGTATATAACATGAGCTATTTCTGTTGATTAGTTATTTATTAAAAATATTCTAAATGAGACTTGTTTATTGGACTGCAACAAGCCTGGACTTTTTCTCAAAGTATAGTATGGAGAAAACAATTTCAAAACGGAAGAAATGTTTACTTTAAATAAGAATTTTTTTTTGTTATTTAGAAATAAATAGCCTTTCTATTTATGTGCATTATATCATTTCTATGTATTAGCTTTTTTTTTTTTTATAAATTTTTATTTGTGTTGCCAGATGCACTTTTTACTACATGACTCTAAAACAGTCCTATTAAAATAAAACTTGTTATCTTTTTTGTTAAATATTTTATTTTCAGAAAATCCAGAATTAAATGTTGATTAATTTGGCATATAACATGCCATAATTCCTTTCACTAATTATTTGGCAAAAAAGTTTTAAAGTTAAATTTGGCCTATGGATGTAAACCAGTTTTTCAGGCTGGACACTGGAAAGGTTTTAAACACTCCACAAATATATTTCCACTAACTAAACAAATAAATCAGGTCACATGTACAGAAATTAACCTAAGTAAATCACCTGAATTAATGAAATCAAACACAAATATTAAAAACAATAAAATCGCGAACAATGCGCTGCGGATCCCAATTATAAAAAAGCTCCTGAAACTAAATAATCACATCGGAAACAACACATACCAAAACACAACAAAATCGGAAACAGTGCACCATCGACCAATTATAAAAAAGCCCCTGATAAAATGTCCTCGCAGACACTACAAAATGAAAAACATGAAAATTGGAAACAGTGCACCACTGACCGAATTATAAAAAAAAAAAACTCGAACCTAATGTCCTCACAGACAGCACAAACCAAAAAAATGAAAATCTGAAACAGTGCAACGCCAATTGAATTTTTATAAAAAAAGCTCCTGGTACTGAATAATGTCCTTGCAGATGGCACAAACAGGAAAATATAAAAATCGGAAACAGTGCACCGCTGACCGAATTATAAAAAAGCCCCTGAAACTAATAATGTCCTTGCAGACAGCACAAACCGAAAAACATGAAAATCAGAAACAGTGCACCGTTTACTGAATTATAAAAAAGCCCCTGAAACTAATAATGTCCTCGCAGACAACACAAACTGAAAAACATGAAAATCGTAAACAGTGCACCGCTGACTGAATTATATAAAAGGCCCCAAAATTAAATAATGTCCTCACAGACAGCACAAACCGAAAAACATTAAAATCAGAAACAGTGCACTGCACACCGAATTATAAAAAAGTGCCTGAAATTAAATAATGTCCTCGCAGTCAACACAAACCGAAAAACATTAAAATCAGAAACAGTGCACCGCCAACCAAATTATAAAAAAGCCCCTGAAACTAAATAATGTCCTCGCAGATAATACAAACCAAAAAGCATTAAAATCGGAAACAGTGCATCACCAACCAAATTATAAAAAAAACCCTGAAATTAAATAATGTCCTCGCAGACAACACAAACCAAAAAACATGAAAATCGGAAACAGTGCACTGCCGACCAAATTATAAAAAAGCCTTCGAAACCAAATAATCTCATAAGAGACAAAAAAAAAATTACAACTCAATCCTACCCTAAATTATTAACTTTTCTGACTCCATCAAAAACTGCCATTTTTCCCCACTGACAATTCTACAATACCCATAATTTTTACATCGAAAAGATGTCAAACGCTTCCACATATTAACAATAAACCATATAAGTAACTTTAAAAAGCCTCCTAAATATAAAACAAAATTAATATACACTAATAATTACCATACTACATGTAACTACTAAAAATCAGTCAATTCATCCCAGACTACTATAACAAAATACACGTGTTCATGACTACTGTCATACTGTTACTACTACCAACACAAAAACACTTTCAACATTCTTTCCCCAAAGCACACTCAACCCTCCCCCCCCCCCACTACATTAGAATCCTCTGAAAACTCAAAACTCACTTTATATGTTTCACCAAAAACTATCTCCAAAAACCCTAACACCCCATAAAAACTCTCATTTTTAAAACTTAATTACCCCACATTATAAGGGGCAGGGCTGGCTCAGTCGGTAGTGCACCAGGCTTGTAATCTGTAGTTCCCAGGTTTGAGCCCCAGCTGGGTCAGTGTTGAGATTTATCTCTGCAAAATTCCCCACCCAGCCCATGGTCAATAGGGGACACTGATGTGCTTGGAAAGGCTGCCATTGGATGGGATGTTAAGACGTGGCCCTGTGTGCAGGAAAGCCATACCCTGTGCACATTAAAGAACATACTGGATATCCTTGACAGGAGGCTATCATCTGTCTCCCAACAGCTGTTCCAGTGGGTCCCCTCCCCCAACCTCTGAGCCTTCCGGGGTCCATGTGACCTGGCCATTTAGCCTATGATGTGCAAAAAAGTGCTGCTCAGAGGTAAAACAGCCCAACCCCACATTATAAACTTTTGCCATTTTCTTTCACTCACAACAAAACGCATACTATTACATCATACTAAACATAAAATTTTTTAAAATAATTCTATCTGGTTAACCACTCCTCCCTTCCCCTTCAAATGCCCCTCACACCAAACAACTTACAAAAACATTCCTCCCTACACACAGCCATAAAAAGCTACCGAACTCCCACTTCCAAACAATGTGACCATAACATTACAAAACAGTTCACTAACACTTTCACCAGCAACCCTCCTAATATTAAATAATTTCAATTCCAAAATATCTTAAATAACTTATTATTTGTCATGTGTTAATGAAATTAAAAAAAACAACAACAACAGGAACATGTTAATTATTCCTATTCTGGCTATCATTAAAAATCCTTCATTAAATATATTATACATATGCACTTACCTCTAGCTGCATTATCCCAAGGAGTTATCAGGCAAAAATGGTGAAAAATATCAAACACATCTTCACTTTCCTGTCAAATCATATACATAACACATGATTCACATTACCCACCCAAAAGAAACAAATCAAAGAATCATAGTCTGCCAACAACCAACGGTTATGTTTCTACGTCATACTTTACACTGGGACGTCATATACTTCTTGAGCAATACCATCTGTTGGTTAAGGACTGTCAACAACAAACTGACTGCAAATATTTCATACAAACCATTAATAGCACCAAACACTAGATTTCAACTACGATATGCAGAAACTATGTTGATTCATGCTAATGAGCATATGCTCTGCAACGCGAAGTTATCCCTGTACTAGCAGCACAGAATCTCCTGTTGCATGAGCAGATGCGCGAACAGAATGCACAAGCAGGCGATGACGTCGAAGGGGAGACACATATATAATTGAAGAACAACCAATGTTAGCAAGCTTGATGAAGCCACGGGATATGGAAGGTGGTTAAATTCATAGCTCAAGGGTATTGCCTAAAAAATGTTCACCAAATGCGTAGCTCATGATGAATGTTTTAATAACTTTTAATGTTGTTTTAATGTTTTAATGTTTTTTAATCTTTGAGGATATGCAGAAGATATGTCGATGCGAACTATCAGTGTAATCATCCGGGAGTGAAAAAATGTGACTTTATGGTGGTGAGAGATAACAACCAAGGTTGAGAAGAACATCCATGATCTTAATCATTTATAATTCAGGACTGGTATCCAGCTAAAGAAATAAAATTGCACCTATGTCAATGGGTTAACAACAACCTGAAAAAGCAAGTGCAAGCATAAAGCAGTATCTTGCAAGTGGCTGCACCTGTGCCAGCGAAATAAAGCTCTCCTGGACTGGTAAATATCATTCTTTTTTCTATCATGACCACCTTTACAAAGGAAAGACTGGCATACAAGAAATGTATTTCCAAAGGTACACGAAAAAGGAATTGATGTAGATGTCATTAAGTTGGTGTCATGTTGGCATATTAGTAGAAATAATGCTTTACATGAATATTTGAGCACTCTTCAAGGGTTTTAATATTTTAACTTGTAATATACAGCTTATAAACCATGAAGATTTAATAATATCAGATTACCTGTGAGTCTAATATTTTATTAAGATAAATGACAATAAATGTGTATATGACAGATGAACAAAATGGATGTTTTATAGGCACTGGTTGAACTATGACTGGTTTGTAGAAATATCAGTGACAAATGCCCTGTAACTGGAAAGCAGTTTGTATTTCGGCAATAGTAACAGCAGCAGCAGTGACCAGGTAATCTTAGGCATGTTTCATTCCCAATTAGTTAATACAGACTAATTCCTCAATGGTACAAGTGAAATGTCACTAGAGATTCATTTACATATATAATAAAATTATTCAGTGTTTCATCTTTTATTTCATACCAACACTTTAGGTATACTTCTGACACCAAAGTCCTTTTATTTACAAATTTTATTAAGTGTATTAGCATGTATTGCATTTCTGGCAGTAGTGCAAATCACGGTCCTCAGCCGTTGTTTTTTTTTTTATGCAATGTAACAAAACGGCCCTTTTTGATGATTCCTGCAACCCCCAGATCCTAACCCAAACAGGGGTTTTTAGAAAAAGATTGTTTTTTTCATTACCATGGTAATGATAACTCGAGTTTATGTCAAATGCAAAGTACTGTTACCATGGTAACGGTAATTTGCATTGTAAACAAACACAACATTAAAAAAAAATGCAATTCCACTAAAAATCATCCCTCAAAACCACAAATTAGCAAAAAAATTCAAATTATCAAAAAAAAAGCAAAAAAAGCAAAAAATAAACATAAACAAAGAAACTACGACAACACAGTTGCCTTCCCATGTACTACAAATTCCTAAAATCTACCCCCCTCTTTTCCCAATAGTTAAAACACCTCACAAATATATTTCCACAAACTAAACTAATAAATCAAGTCACACATACAAATATTAACTTAAATAAATTATCAGAATTAATCAAACCAAACACAAATCTAAAAAACATGAACAATGCATTGCTGACCAGCATTATGAAAAAGCCCTTGAAACTAAATAATGCCATCAGAATCGACACATACCAAAAAGCATGGATATTGAAAACAAACTTCTGATTCAAATTATAAAAAGCCGCGAAACTAAATATTGTCATAGGCAACAATGCATACCGAAAAGCATGAAAATCAGAAACAGTGCACTGCCAATCCGAATTGTAAAAAAGCCTCCCAAACTAAATAATCTCGTCGGAGACAACACATACCCAAAAACATGAGAATCGGAAACAGTGCACCACCGACTAAATTATAAAAAGCCCCCCAAACTAAATAATATCATTGGAGACATTACATATCAAAAAACATGAAAATCGGAAACAGTGCACCACTGATGGAATTATGAATGACCATATAAACCTGATCAGAAAATATGACCATATAAACCCCAATGTTATATGTATGACCATATAAACCTGAAACTAAATGTCCTTGCAGACAACACAAACCGAAAAACATGAAAATCGGAAACAGTGCACCACCAACCGAATTATAAAAAAACACCCGAAACCAAATAATCTCATCAGAGACAGCAAAAATATATATATATATATGCCACTCTGACATATATCTCAAAAACATGCCACTCTGGCATGTTTTTGGAGAGATGTGGTTTTGAATCCTGCACGTTGGCAAAACTTTTTCCGCAAAACCGTTTGTTGATGTTAAAGTCAACAGGTAACTCTGTGGATATTATTTATTGACTATACCAAGATATGCTGAAAAATGACTAGCATTGGAAATCACACTTTGTGCTAACCTTAGGTTTTCTACACTGCCGCAGCAAAATTTGTTATGCAGAATTTTTTTATGCCAGTAAGGAATGAGTATTCAAGGCTAGCTAGATTGAATGAATTTGTGCAGATGCTGAAATATTGCTTTTGGCTTTCAAATTGCATGTGGGGTGCAGATCTTCAATGCATAATTCCTGGTTAAGTATCATATCTATAATAATAAATTGTAGAATACTTATTAAATGAATCTATGCAGTACGTTTGGAGTTTTGTTAATTTCACTGTAATTTACTTGTACTATTATATTTATAACTGTACAATAGGTCCTCGATTTACATAGAAGTCAAAGTACCTAAACTGTTTAAATTAAAAAAAAAACTAATCATGCAACCATGTACCTATGAATCCTTTTAACTGGAACCCACGTAAATCGAGGACCTATTGTACAGTTATAAATATAATAGTACAAGTAAATTACAGTGAAATTAACAAAACTCCAAACCTACTGCATAGATTCATTTAATAAGTATTCTACAATTTATTATTATAGATATGATACTTAACCAGGAATTATGCATTGAAGATCTGCACTCTACATGCAATTTGAAAGCCAAAAGCAATATTTCAGCATCTGCACAAGTTCATTCAATCTAGCTAGCCTTGAATACTCATTCCTTACTGGCATAAAAAAATTCTGTATAACAAATTTTGCTGTGGCAGTGTAGAAAACTTAAGGTTAGCATAAAGTGTGATTTCCAATGCTAGTCATTTTTATATACACATAAATGACAATCACAGTGTTACCTGTTGACTTTTTTAACATCAATATATCAATAAATATTTTGTGGAAAAAATTTTGCCAACATACAGGATTTGAACCAGCATCTCTGGCATGTTTCTGGAGAGATGTAGGTTCAAATCCCATATATCAGCAAAATATTTTCCACAAAATATTTATTGATACATAAATACATATTTCCCTGTACATCTGATACTAATAATCATAGAAGTCAAAGTACCTAAACTGTTTAAATTAAAAAAAAAAAAACTAATCATGCAACCATGTACCTATGAATCCTTTTAACTGGAACCCATGATTATTAGTATCAGATGTACAGGGAAATATGATTCTCCAGAAACATGCCAGAGATGCTGGTTCAAATCCTGTATGTTGGCAAAATTTTTTCCACAAAATATTTATTGATATATTGATGTTAAAAAAGTCAACAGGTAACACTGTGATTGTCATTTATGTGTATATATTATTATATCTGGAAAAGGTAACCCCCCAGTTTGTTCAAGACTATGGGATTTGAAGAGCAAGATATAATTAATAACTAGTGGAAATGAGCAGGGAATCAGAATTAAATCGTGAGGAAAATTATTTTATTGAATTTTTACAATGCCATGCAGAGGAAATGAAAAGCGAAGGTTTACAGGAACTTGAAGACCATAGAAAGGAAGACAAAGTTTTAGAGGAAGAACTGGAAGCTGAACCTCCAAAACAATTTTAGACTAAGAGGAATGCGTTAAGATTATAGAAAAGGACTGGCCAGTTTGAAGGCTCAGGATTGAAACACCAAAAGATTCACAAAGGTGTTTAGAGCAGTGCATGACACACTATTATATGCTACAACGTGATTTATGATGAGAAGAAAAAGGCTGCAGTATAAATATCACTGGAGAAGTACTTACCTAAATCAAAGAGAAGAGATCCAATTCCATTAACATCTGCAGTTTTATTCCAATGAAAGCTGTGACATGGGGAATGCCATCTACTATTTATATTTTAGACCAGTGGTTCTCAACCTTTTATGCTTCACATACCCCCTGGAAATGTGTACGTAACTGGTGTATCCCTTGTATAGATAGATAATACTATGGTTATAATATAACAATATATAATGTATTCATATTTGTTATAATATAACAAAATGGAAATAAAATTAAAAAAAATATATATACACATTAAATTTTGTATTCATGAATTACATATATTAATAAACACAAAAAATGACAAACAATTTAACAAATCTTATAAAATTATAAACATTTTACTGGGTAATCAGTGAAATGGTTATGCTTGTTTATGCTTGCACAGTTCATCAATGGTTGCTAAGGTAGAGTCGCAAGTCATCTTCAACATCCAGCCTATTCCTATATTTATTTTTTAAAGCAATTAAAGATGAAAAACCAGTAGCAGTGTTGTGTAATCAGTAGCAGTGTTGCCAACTTAGTGACTTTGTTACTGGATCTAGCGACTTTGAACTCTCATGATGTACCCCCAAAAATTTTACCATGTACCCCACATTGAGAACCCCTACTTTCGAGAATTTCAGACCCAAGCAATACCTGGTAATTTTGCTAGTACTGAATAAGTATTCATTAAAGTTATTTAATTTTCTATGACACCATTAAATGTTTTTAAGCACTTCAACACATGGACTATGCTATCAAGTATCAACAATTATTAAGGAGAGATTTACATACCATGCCATAGAAGATGGTTAGTAACAGGAACTTCCGGGATGCTTTCGGTGACAAATTTAATAATTGACATTCTTGTCAGCAAGTGATGTGGCGTAGTTGGTAGCATTCCAGTCTTGTAATCTTTCGTTCTCATTTTGAGTCCTGCCTGGGTCAGCATTGAGATTTATCTCCTCAAAACTCCCTGTCCTACCCTTGGTCAGTAGGGGACACCAGTGGGCTTGGAAAAACCACCATCCTTTGGATGGGACATTAAGCTGTGGCCCAATGTGTGGGAGAGCCATACCCTTTGCATGTTAAAGAGCACCTGGATGGTCTTGACAGGAGGCTACCATCTGTCTCCCAGCAGCTGTCCAGTGGGTCCCCTCCTGCATCCATCTCTGAGTCCTTGGGATCTTTATGACCTGACCATTTTGCCCATTATGTGCAAAAAAAGAAAATGCCACTCAGAGGTAAAATAACCCAGCCCAACCCATTGAAATGAATATATATGCCAAAAAATGTATTGTAGTTAAGTATTGTTTGACTTGCATGAATTTCAACCTACATAGAAACCTTCAGAATGAATTAACCATATAAATTGAGAACTACTATAATTTTAGCTGTATGTGATATATTATAAAAATATATTTAACTTCATAGTGACATGCCTATTACAATATATTATTGTAAATATAACACAATATTTTTCATGAAAATCAAATATGTAAATCCCAACCCATTATGGTGAGAGCCTATTGCACTTAAATAGTATTATATCATCTAATTTATTTATGTGGCATTTGCATTATCACATTTACAAATTATGTTAATTGATGGTAAAAGTAAAAATTTTTATTATGGATAGTTGATTGAAAAATTTATTTCGCATATACTTCTTCTAAATTTCTTTTAGCTGTTAAGTCTTTCTGTTGAGTTTTGCTTTTTATACAATATTTGAATTTTACAATAAGCCTCTTAGGTATGCATTTAATTTTGTAACGTAAAGCTTTTATTTTAAATTAGGGAGTTAAAAACAAGCCAGTTGCCTTCATACATGAACTTGCTAATTGAGGAAGAAATTAAAAAGAGTGAAATGTATATTCAAGATAGTAAGCAGGTAAATATGAAGTAAATATGCAAACTAGTATAATATGTAAACTAATATAAGCTACATATTAGAGATGAGTTCAGGTTCGGGCTTCGTTGGGATCCCTAGATATGTTTTTTTTTAAAAATCTCTATAGAATGAGATTCCATACAAGCAATAATAACATGATATGAGGTTTGTAGGTAAAGGTAAATGTCATGCAAAGTGACTTGTTATGTATTTGATGTTTTTTACAGTTCAATGGTTAATTTTAGGTAGACAGATAGCACTAATCAAAAAGGTCAGAAGCTTTGACATAATAAAGTCTGATTGTACAGAACTGTTCTAAGTTGCTTGTCTAAATGCCATGCAAAGGGAGTTTTTATATGTTGGATGTTCTTTACAGTTTAATGTTAAATTTTATGTACACAGATACACTGAGATAGACATTGAATTTAAACTTGAATACACTTTACATTCATTAGATATAATATCCTTATACCCCAGTACCCCTGTTTTTGAAGCCTCCATGATCCTAAAACATAAATAGTTGGAGGTTGCCAGACCCACAGCCCTGGAACCTTGCCACCACCAACAGTTGGTTTTCTGTCAAGAATCAGCTATACATCCAAAAAGAAGGCATACCTATGGGTTCACTTCACTTCATTGACTTTCTGCTTGAATATTCCTGTGACCTTGACAAACATCTGGACACAGACTCATTCAGTCATAATGAATTGGTTCACATTTATATATATATTTGTTTTATTAGTGTGTGTATATTACTTTTTATCTCTTTTTTTTATTTTATTTTTTTTTTATTTTTTTTGTATAGATTTTTAGAAGTCATTAAAATAATTTATCTCTAAAGAAAGATACCAGAAATTTGTAGAAAGTAGATTTGAGAGAACTTTTGTGTGGTTCTAAAATGCTATTGAAATTATATTGAGAAACATTATATCTTTCTAATTTCTGGAAATATTTTTGCCTTTGTAAGTTAAATTTTCTGCATTGAAAAATAATATGTTCAATAGTATGAGGTACATTACATAGGTTACAGTTTGGAGAATCTAATTTTCTTATTTTGTATAATGTGGAATTTGTCATAGCTAAATTAACTTTGACTCTGATTATAATGTTTATTTCTTTTTTGTTTAATCCAAAATCATGGAATTTGATTACTTTTTGGGAAATATTAAATCTATGTGTATTTGTAGCTTTTGAATTATACCAATTTTGTAGTTCATCCATAATTTTTATTTTATTTTGTTTTTTGTGGAGGTACAGAAAATAAGGAGAAGGAATAGATGTGTTTAAATTTTGTGCTTGTTTTGCAAGAGAGTCAACTTTATCATTATTTTTCAGATTTATATATGATGGTATCCACTGAAGGTAAATGGTATTTTTTTGCTGTGTGTGCTGTTTTGTTGTTGCTAAAATGTCATTAATATAGATTGCAAAGTTACTTTTAAATGGATTATTATATAATGTTTCTAATGATGTTTTACTATCTGTCAGTATAACAGTTTTTTCATTATGAAATTTCAATGCCCAGTTTATGGCATAAATAATAGCCATAATTTCTGCAATTGCAATAGGATTAGGGATATTAAATTTAAATTGAAATTGGTATTGTTCTGATTCACAATATATGCAGCTCCTGCCACAATAGATCTATCCGAGTTCAATGATCCATCTGTATATATTTTTTTATAATCTTGATACATATTATCAATGTGTGTTTCTGTTAATATTTTTAGGTTGTTTTTTTGTCCAATGCTTTTTCTGAATATATTCCTGGAATGTCATTATGCATTATAGGAAAAAATGATTTCCAAAATGGAAAGTTTGTAATAATATCTCCACTAATTTTCTTATCAAGTATTTCTATAAAAAGATTTTTTTCTGGTAATTGAGTAAGTGTGATGTCTTGAAAATTACTATTGATTTTATCAGTAATTGGATAATCTGCGTTTTTTGTTACGATTATCATTATTAAGTTTGATAATTGGTATTTTTTCTTCATGTCCAAGGGAGCAAAAGCAGTTTCTGCATAAATATTTATATTTGCCGTAAATTGTAAAAGTCCCAAACAGTATTTAATTATTTTAGTTTGAATTCTTTCCATAATTGTCATTTTAGTTTTTGATATATTGTTAATTAATTCAAAGCCATATATAAATTTAGGTAATGTAATTGCATTGTATAGTAATAATAAATTTTTATTTGCACATTCCTATTTTGAATTTCCTAGATATCTTAAATAGTTAAATAGTTTATTTGCTTTATCCTGTGCATTTTGTATGTATGTATTCCAAAGTAATTTTGAATCTATATGGAGTCCTAAAAACTTTAAGTTGTTTACTATCTTGATATTACTCTCATTTAATGTTATGGTGAAATCCAGGAATTTTCTATTTTTATGAAAATAGATAATATTTGTTTTTCCTTTCACCCTTTCTGGTTTACTAGCTGATGTTATCATGAGACATTGAATCTAATGTTAAACAACTGCCACCTTGGGGCGGGGGTGGCTCAGTCGGTAGCGCGCCAGGCTCGTAATCTGTAGTTCCCAGATTCGAGTCCCAGCTGGGTCAGCGTTGAGATTTCTCTCCGCAAAACTCCCCGCCCTGCCCACGGTCAATAGAGGACACTGATAGACTTGGAAAGGCAGCCGTCCGTCGGATGGGACGTTAAGCCGTGGTCCCGTGTGCGGGAGAGTCATACCCTGTGCACGTTAAAGAACACACTGGATGGTCTTGACGGGAGGCTACCATCTGTCTCCCAACAGCTGTTCCAGTGGGTCCTCTCCCCCAACCTTCTCTGAGCCTTCGGGGTCCATGTGACCTGGCCATTTAGCCCATGGTGTGCAAAAAAGTGCCGCTCAGAGGTAAAACAACCCAACCCAACCCAACTGCCACCTTAAACCTATATATTATTGTCGTTACATTGATGATATTTTATTAATTTGGCCTTATGGCTCCACAGAACTCAACCAGTTAATACAACTATTTAATAATACAGCACCATCTGTCAACTTCATGCATGAAGCAGAAACTAACAATAGTTTGCCATATTTGGATGTTCTAATATATTGTCATCCAAATTACATTAAGCCTACCCTAAACCCACTTATGTTCCCACCATAGTACTCTTTTCATTTACCCATCCCATTATATCTCATTACATCGCATTACATACTACTCATCCCTTTACATCTACCCATCGATTAAATGCTTTCTCACCGCCCCCCTTCTCCCTAAACAACTAGAAATAGCCAAACCTGAACAGAAATACACTATTGCAGTCCTCTATATAAATATGTTAACACCCACTCTAAATAACATAATTCCTCTTATGGATATATAGTCCATACTACTATGCAACACGTTATATTTAATATCATCCTTAAGGTATCGTGATCTCATTCCACCTTTAGGGAGGCATATGTTGTATAAAAATAAAAGATCCCCAACTCAAAATCTTCCCACTCACCGGATATATAGGAAAAACACCATCCTCTTCCATTAGACTGAAAGAACAACACTGATATAAAAAAATTAAAGACTAATACCACATTAGCACAAACCTTATTGATAATAAATCACCCATTTCTATTATGGAGAGTAAAATAATTATTTCCACCCACTAAGTTCCAATTACCATACATGAAATATTTAATCATAAACATAAATCGACATATCCTCTGTAACACAGACATTCATCCATTACTATCACCGTGGAAACTACCACTCCAAGACTATCAGCTCCCTCTGTAAACCACCTCTAAACACGTATGTAAATTGGCACAGTGCCTGCCTTACATAAGTTGACAGTACCCCTCTTCACTTGCCTACTGAAGATGTGATCAAACTATTAGATCATGAAACATGTTGGACTATAGCAGAGCAGATGCATCCATAAATGTGATGAATAAACACGACTAATATGGCAGTAATGCTGCTGGACCAGATATATGAGGTGGAAAGAACAGTTCTCCCCCCCTACAAAAGATCCATAATATATTTTGTAACTAAATACTTTAAAATATTACAATAAACAATAATTTCACTAAAAAAGAAAATGTAAAGCATAATCTAATACATTACTTGATGTCTGCTTAAGCTCTAATAACTAGCCACTGTTCTTGTCTTGTAGAAATTTGTAGTACAAGTCAGGAAATGTGTAAGGTAATAGGTCAGGTAAGCAGCCTTCAGTAAGGTAAGGTAATTTGGTCAGGTAAAATAGACTGCCACATAGAACAGTTATGTGCAATTGGACTTTATAACATCAGAACTACTGACCATTTTGGCTAACACTATCTGTGTACCTAAAAGTAACCACTGAACTGTGAAAAACATCAAATATGTAGCAACTCGCCTTGCATGCTGCTTACCTTTACCTACAAACCTCAGATCATGTTATCTCTTGTAAGAAGTCTTATTCTATAGAGATATAGAAATGTTCATTCTATGTTAAGGAGATATCTCTGTACCGGAAATATGCCATTTTGACAACCTTGTAAACTCTTGTTACTACAAATCCTGATACACCATTATTACCATTAACCCTTCCTAGATCCAGCTATTTTTTCACTTCCTAGATCCAGCTATTTTTTCACTCTGATCAAGCAAAAAAAAAACAGTTTAGAACTTTTTTTGCCAAATAACTATAATGTTATAGCATGTTATATGCCAAATTAATCAGCATTTAATTCTGGATTTTTGGAAAATAAAATTCAACAATAAAGATACTAAAATAAAACTAGTAGTTTTATTTTAGTAGGACTTTTTTAGTGTCATGTAGTAAAATATGCATCTGGCAACACAAATAAAAATTTATTTAAAAACCACTAATAGACAGAAATGATTATAATGCACATGAATAAAAAGGCTATTCATTTCTGAATACCAAAAAAAAAAAAAAAAAAAAAAATTCTTGTTTAAAATAAACATTTCTTTCATTTTGTAATTTTTTTTTCTCCATACCATACTTTGAGAAAAGTCCAGACTTGTTGCAGAGTCCAATAAACAAGTCAACTTTAGAATATTTTTAATAAATAGCTAATCAACAGAAATAGGTCACGTTATATACCAACTTAAAGAGAATTTAATTCTGAATTTTATTGAAGTAATAAATTGGAGCATTGTAGCAATATATTAATTTTAATAACACTTTTTACAGTGATATACCAAAAAAATACATATTTCATAATTACTTCCAAAATCTTCCGTTTTTTAAAAATAGCAGTTTTTTGTTAATTTTTTAGGAGATTTTCGAAAATTTAAGGAAAAATATATTGATAATAGTTCAAATCAAATTTGTGAGCTTAAATCAAGTGATTGCTTCAATACAGAGTAACATTAACAAACAAATCGGCAATACCATATAAATAAAATAAATACCCCCTCAAGCAGCTGCTTGCCATAGAGGTCTGACAGGAGCCTGTCAGTTTATATGCCATAATAGAAGGTCTGAGAGGATAGCAGGCCCTCAGCAGAAAAACGACACAAACAGCCATGCCTTACCTGGGGCTCGAACCCAGGTTTCTTTTTTAAAAGATGTTTTTGCGTATTTTTAAAATATATATATAAGAAAATTTACAAATAGCAATTAAAAAAAAATGGAAGATCATGTGTTGTACAAAAAAAAATAGTCTATGGACATCCTTGACCTGGGAAGGGTTAATGCTGGATTATACTGCTTTATTTCTATGTTTTACTTATATATCATATACAGCCTTATAGAGTTTTATTGAATTAATGATGTGTGAATTCATTATATTATTGATTTATTTGCTCATTCATTCTAGTTCAATGTATGTTTGTTCTATAGTTCATTAATTCATTTTCAGAGATTAAGAAAGCTGTATAGAGATGGAACTGAACTCATAAGTAACTTGAGCATTACAGCAAGCTTACATGAAGCTACGAGAAGGTTTGAAGAAGAAGCAGCCAGTCAAAAAAGGTATTACCATTTGGTAGATCATGTTATGTACAGTGTGTCAAACAGCTTATAAATTTTCAAAAGCATCATTTATTAATGAAATGTTAGGGTCTGCTAACTTTTTTTGAGACAAAGTTCATAAAATTTGTTGAAAAGTTATAAACTTGGCAAATATTTTTAATGAAAATAAGTACTATGTAGGAAAAAAATAATGCTGGGTTTGAAAGGAGAGTATATCGGTATTTCCAAGTTAGATCAAGTGATAAGATTATGGATTAAGATAAGTTTAATTTCGTTCTTAAAAGTAATATTTTAATAGACTTAACTGATAAAGATGCCAAAACGAAAGGTTTTTTCTTTGAATCGTGGATTGAAAAACAATGGGAAACAAACTGCTAAGGAATTGCCTTTTGCTAGATAGCTCTGTAAAGTATAGAATGCACTAATATACAGGGTTATTCAAAAAGTATATACTTTCAGAAAGTAATTTCACAAAACTACTACTAAAATACAAATCTGTCAGAGTTCTGATTTAAATCTCCCACTATGTGGGGCACAGTAATTCTGAGAAGAATGAGAAGGGGAATTGTGTTCAAAATTATGGCAAATGCACAGGAAAAAGCTTTCTGTGTGCTGGAATTCTCCTAGACAATGCAATTGTCAAGTTAGCAACAACTTTTCAAAAAGTTATGGAAAGAATCTGCTAATGAGAAAGTATATCTACTATTTGTACAAACAATTCCAAGACAGTGGTTGTCTCTCCAAAATAAAGAGCACTGGGTGTCCACAGGTTTCAGTGGTGACTGTGCAGCAATTCAGGAAATGTTCTGATGCAGTCTGAGAAAAATCAACCAACAAAGAACATTATGAGCTATAGATTCCATAGAGGACAGTTTGGTGTGCACTGTCGAAGCACTTATGCATTAAATCTTACAATTACTACTTTATCCCTTGAAGGCCAGTGATAAAGCCATTCATTACCATTTCTGCCATGAAATTTAGGAGACACTGGAGGATGATGATTTGGATTTAGGAGACACTGGAGGCAGAAAGATTGATTTTCAGTGATGAAGCAAACTTTCATGTCAGTGGAAAAGTCAACTGCTACAGTGTCCGTTTGTAGGGCTCTGAAAATCCCCAGGTTGATTGTGAACATGAACCTGATTCACCTAGATTATTACCTCTGATATACTGTGATGAGTGTAGGAAGAGGTGGATTATCGCACACATGGAGCTCACATCATGCACTTATCATCGTCATCCTCAAGCAGCCATGGACTACGGAGGTTTAACCATATTGTGCAATTTAGTTCTTCAAACTCATCTGTTCTGAGCTACTTCTGCTGTATATGGCCATTGTAGACCAGTTCTAACAAGGTTTTGTTTGACACTGTGTCCACATCCTAGGTCTCCCCCCTATTTCTGAGTCTGCCTAGAAAGGCAGAGTTATGAACAGTCTGCCTAAAAAGGCAGCCTGTTCACGAATTTATAGTTATGCACACAGGTAACATGGCCAAACCAATGGAGTCTCTCTCTGCACAATATGCTATTCAAAGGAGGTTGAAAATGAATAAAAAACTGCTATTTTTAAAAGTGGAGATTTTGGAAGTAATTGCAAAGTATGTATCTCTGTTTTTTTCTTCCTTATTTTACACTCTTTTCTGCCTTAAACCTATTTCACTTTCCTAGAATAATTTTTATCAGTTATATCATTTATTCCAGCATTCTATATGGCTTTTCCGCTCTTCGAATCGAAGCTGTAAGTAAAAAAAAGTAGCTTCTTCAAGATTGAATACAGCACAAGCATCACAGGTCACTGGAGAGGAAGTAGCAGATGTTCTAATTGCTTGTAAGTGTGGTGAGATCTGTCTGCTAAGTGACTGCATGTCAAGTTGTTTACTTGAATGATTTAAATCAAGTAGGGTATATATGCCATTCGTAAAGTTAGTAGTTTGTTTCCTTTTGTAATAAAACCTTAGTTTTCATTTATGTGGATTTACTTCATTTCCATAAATTGATCTTTAAGTTGATCGATAATTTTCAATTTTTCAAAGTTATTCTACATTGAATGGACGGTTTGCAACTTGTTGCTGTGGATATTTTATTTAACATCACGTTACGTTATGTTATTTTTTTCTTTTTATTATTTCTTTGTTTTTCAGTAAAAAAAAACTCATATTGTTTTCTGAAAATGAATGGATGCGAAAGCAAAAAATTTCTTGGCATCGAAATCAGTCCTCCTGTGGGAGAGTAATTGTGGCATGGGTTTTGACCTTCTCCCTCTTCTGCTACACTGAGGGTGTTTTACTCCCTCCCCCCAGACATAATTTTTTTAATTATAAGAATTTAAGTTTATATTCAACAGGTTTAAAAAATATATTGGCTGTACCACTCTGATGATATAGACGTTTTTTTTCCCCTTGGTGCATAAACCTTACTGCAATTAGCTAAGATTGCCAAACTTCAACATCCAAATAAAAAAATTCATAATGTTTAATAAAAAAAAGGCAGCCAAGAAAGTTGTTTTGCTATTTCATAAACAGGGCAGAAAATCCCATTAATTCGAGCAATTCAAGCCACCTAGTTTTAAAATATACCACACTGAAAAGAATCATTAAAAGAAATAAATATCATGTTTTAAGTAAATGTTATATTATTTGGGCCACTCTGATGATATAGACGTTTTTTTTTCCCCTTGGTGCATAAACCTTACTGCAATTAGCTAAGATTGCCAAACTTCAACATCCAAATAAAAAAATTCATAATGTTTAATAAAAAAAAGGCAGCCAAGAAAGTTGTTTTGCTATTTCATAAACAGGGCAGAAAATCCCATTAATTCGAGCAATTCAAGCCACCTAGTTTTAAAATATACCACACTGAAAAGAATCATTAAAAGAAATAAATATCATGTTTCAAGTAAATGTTATATTATTTGGGAAGAAATTTTCTTTTGATTAATATGTAATTTAACTGTTTTTATTCAACATGTTGTCCAAAATCAAGCCTTAATTGTATAATTCGACCTTTTTTTTGCTATAATCATGTAAAAAATTCTTATCAAAATCAATATGTTTATAAACTTGTTTAAGTCTTTTATTTTCATAAAATTTACAGTTGAATTCTGTTTAATATGATATGTAATATGACCTATTTCTGTTGATTAGTTATTTTTTTTAATCTAAAGTTGACTTATTTATATGACTTTGCACATTTGGCAAAAAGTCTACTTTTCTCAAAGTATGGTAGTGAGAAAAAAATTACAAAATGGGAGTAATTTTCTTGTTTCAAGTAAATATTTATTTTTTTGTTATTCAGAAATAAATTGGCTTTTATTAATTCATGTGCATTATAATAATTTCTGTCTATTAGATTTTTTAAAATAAATTCTTCTTTGCATTGCCAGATGCATTTTTTTACTACGTGACTCTAAAAAAATTTCTATTAATATAAAACTAGTCATTTTTTTTGTAAAATATTTTATTTTCAGACAATCAAGAATTAAATGCTGATTAATTTGACATATAACATACCATAATTGCTTTCATTAGTTATTTGGAAAAAAATTTTGAAGTTAAATTATTTCTGGCTTAGCATAGGAAGAAAATAGCTTGGCCTCTGGATGTAAACCATTTTTTTCAGACTGGACATTGGAAAGGCTAAAAAGGTCCAAGTTTCACTACCATAACTAACTGTAGGAAGAACCAAACTATTATAGAAACCTAATTATAGTCTTTTAGGTGTATACTCATATTTCTCCATACTCTCCATAGATTCTTAAAAGTTCCAATAGTAATCCCTATTCTTCTGTTTATCTCATGCCGCAAATCACCAGTATCTATTACATAAGTCCTGAGATACTTAAACTGAGACACTTGCTTAGGGTGCAACCACTCAGATTAACTGAACCACAACCTGCCTGACCAATTTTCATCATTTTAATTTTCTCCCTGTGTATTACCAAACCTACTATACTACCAGTCTCATAAACAGCTCTAATGAAAGAGTTCATCTCATCAGTACTATTTGGCGAAAGGGCCAAATCATCAGCATAATCTAAATCAGAAATTTTCAGATCTCTAGACCATTTAAGGCCAAAATCTTTTCTTTGAAGTGAATTTTACATAACATAATCAATAACTAAACTAAAGAGAAAAGGAGACAAAATGCACCCTTGTCGAACTCCAAATGCAATGCTAAACCAATTGCTACAAGTGTTACCAACTCTCACATGTTCACTCATGGTAATTATAGAGAGCTTTCATTATGCTTACTAACATATCTAGTATGCCATAAGAACTCACGATCAACCAAAAAAATATGACAGTTAACGGAGATTACCATATTGAACACCAGGTGCTGGTATAAAGTGATATGGCATTAAAGGAATGAATAGTGTAATGTAGTAATATAGGTATAGATTTAAAGTTTTATAGTAAAATTGAAATGTTATTCTAAGCAGGAGGGAAATATATATATCATTAAAATATTTTATCAATGCAAATCATGTAAAACTATTCCTACTTGGTATAGTAGTTAGCATACCTGATTGCTAAGCCAGCAGGCATGTCCTGTATAAGTGTTTGTATATTACACGAGAAACCAGGATAAGCTAGATTGTTATTTTTGTCCCTTGTGTAACCTCATAAAAAAAATCCACTCAAGCAGCTACTTGCCACAGAGGTCTGTAAGGATGGCAGGACCTCAACAGAAAAACACACGAACATCAATACCTTACCCAGGGCTCGAACCCAGGTCTCTTAGATCAGTAGCCAAGTGTGCCAACCACTCAACCATGGGACTTTTAGCTTAAAAAGAAAATCCTAGCAATAAAATGCTTAATAATCTGGCCATAGTAAGAATCTTATTTACCACAACCATTATTTAAACCATGTGTTTTGCCATTATATTACTATAACACCAGTTATTTATCAATATATAATTAGATAAGCAGAATAAACCTTTAGATGTCTAATTTCTAATTGTTATGCTCTCATTTGCAATCATCTTGCATTCATCTTTGAATGAACATTATTCAGCATCTCTACATTGTATCCCCCCCACTTTTCAGTATGTAATAAATTAGCTAGTAGTTTTATCAATAAAACTAGCAGAAAGCCTTTTGCAATCAATGGACAAAATTAGTGTTTCATCATTTTAATATATTTGGTACATACAACTTATATCTTATTTATGAAATGGAATATAAAATTGGTTGTTGACAGCAAATTATTCCAATTCAAAAGTGAGTTTGAACTTGTGTTCTACTCTAGATAATGGCTTTAATTTTTAATACTTAATGGAAAAGATTTTTTAAAGTTCAACCACTTCGTTTGCTTTGGGCCCATGAATTATCAAGTACGCCTTTTAGTTTGAGAATACCATGCATACTGCCATACATCCTCCACTACAGTACTACTAATTTTGCAGAAAGAAAATTTTCCAAAATTTCAAACAAATATTACAATTGACATATTTAAGCTAGAAAGTTTAAATTTTGGTGGTGGATATGAATGCCATATTTCCCTTCGCAACAAAGAATTGACATCTTAGACCAGGGGGAGAAGATAATTTTTTGTTTTAGCAGATAATTGTTTATATTTAGAGATAAGTGAAAAAATCTTTTTAAGGTTAGATAGAAATTGATAAAATATTATCATTCACACTTTCCGAATCTTTTGAACACTGTAATTGCACACTCTAATGGTGAAAAAGATCGAAAATTCGAAAATTTCGAACAATTATTGCAACGATGTATTAATGATAGAAATGTAAAATTTGGGTGGTGGAATGTGAATTTCATGAAGTTTCCATTGGAAACAATGAAAACTAGAAGTACACATATTGCCTCTGGCATTATATGAGAATCTTGTTTTCAAAGAGAAAGAAGTTTTTCCTTTACCTACTGTTTCATTCCTTAAAAGTTTTAATTTGAGCTAGCGGATGATGGGGAAAAATGCAAATAGTATTTCATTAGTAATTATACAACATAAAAGTATTTGTCTTTTAATTTTTAAATATAAAAAGTTGCATTTCCTACCTCTTTCTCAGAAAAGTAGGTAATTATTGCTGTCCGTGAAATATCTCTTAAAAACTACCATTATTTTTTAAATTCCTATTCTATACATATTATTTGTAAAACTCGATAACAGCTCTTCTGTTTCATCATTTCAGTGATCTCTAAAGATATATATATATTAAAACAACTAAAATATTTGAAAAATGTGAATTATAATATTTCATTAGTACCAATCAAATTAAAAAAGAGTTTTCTAAGTATCATTTTCATTGTTTCCAATGGAAACTTCATGATGTTCACATTCCACCACCAAAATTTCGTATTTCTATCATTAATTATCATTGTAATATTCATTTGAAATTTTGGAATTTTCAATCTTTTTCACTATTAGAGGGTGCAATTATAGTGTTCGAAAGATTTCGAAAGTACGAATCATAATATTTTATCAATTCCTATTTAACCCTAAAAAAGATTTTTTTCATTTATCCCTAAATATAAACAGTATCTGCTAAAATAGAAAAAAATGTGTTTTCCCACCCTCCATGGGTCTAAAAGATCAATTGATTGTTGTCAATAGAAACATCGTGGCATTCGTATTCCACCACCAAAATAAAAAATTTCTAGCTTAAATACGTCGTTTGCAATATTTGTTTGAAATTTTGGAATTTGCAAATTTTTTCACTGTTAGAGGATGTAATTATAGTTTTCAGAAGATTTAAAAAGCATGAATCATAATATTTTATCAATTCCTATCTAACCCAAAAAGATTTTTTCATTTATCTCTGAAAACAAACAATTATATGCTAAAACTAAAAAGGTGTGTTTTCCCATCCCCTCTGGGTGTAAAGAATCAACTCATTGTTGGCAATGGAAACTTCGTGGTCTTCACATTCCATCACCAAAATATCTAATTTCTAGCATAAATACATCATTTGCAATATTCGTTTGAAATTTTCGAATGTTCAACTTTTTCCACCACTTAAGGCCGTAATTATGGCTTTAGAGAGATTCGGAAAACATATATTGTAATATTTCATCAATGCCTATCCAACACAAAAAGAATTTTTAATTTATCTCTGTAAACAAAAAAGTTTGATGTCTACAGACAGATGACAAAGCGAAACTATTATCTCATTTTCTTTGAAAATGAAGATAATTAGAAAACTCTTTTTAATTTGATTGGTATTAATGAAATATTGTAATTCTCATTTTTCAAATAAATAGTTTTAATATATATATCTCTTTACAATCACTGACATGACAAAACAGTAGAACTGTTATCAAGTTTTACAAATAATATGTATAGAATAGAAATTTGAAAAAATAGTGGTAGTTTTTAAGAGAAATTCCACTGACAGCAATAATCTATCCACTTTTCTGAGAGAGGTGTAGGAAATTCAACTTTTTAGGTTTAAAAATTAAATGACGAATACTTTTATGTTGTATAATTACTAATGAAATACTATTTGCATTTTTCCCATCATCTGCTAGCTCAAATTAAAACTTTTAAGGAATGAAACAGTAGGTAAAGGAAAAGCTTCTTTCTCTTTGAAAACAAAATTCTCATATGTACCAGAGGCGATATGCGTCCTTCTAGTTTCATTTAGCCTTGCTTATCCAGAGCCACCATTTACTTGAGATCACTAGATTTGATTAAAAAGATGTTTTGATTTAAGGATCCACTGGAGCAAGTGCAAAAAGTCCAAAACTGAAATCTGCTTGTTCTGAATCTCATTAAGAACAACAATTAGTTAAAGGAATTCAAATTTTAAAAATGTTTTTAGCCAATCAATCTAAATTGAAACTGCGTAGAGAAAATAATAACTGAACAAATCTTTTAGTTTCATTGTGAGCAGTGTTGTAGAATAAATGGTATTTAGTAAATTGGAAAGAGATTATGAGTGTGTATCTGAGAAATGGTATTGGTGATTTTTCATACTTGATTAGGTTTACCTATACCAGAGTGGGAAACCTTTTTGTGGCTTGATGCCAAATTTGTAACTAAAGCATTTATTATCAATGTTAAGTGGTTCCCATCTACACTGATATAATAATCTGTGATCCTTTTGCATGAAATTGAATTTTAACAATCTGGGAGCAATGGATGTTGATGTGATGTTTTTTAATATGGTCTAGCTTATTATCTTCAGTTGCTGCTGCAAAAGCCTAAAGTCACCTGGTAAGTTGAAATCTCAATGCAATACTTGGCTCCAGTGGCTTCTGATCACTGAAAAAGTACTATGTGTTATAAGTAACTAAGTATTTTTCTAGGTATGTTTAGTTTTGTAGAAGTTGTCTTTTACATATTTAATAGTGTTGTCCATCTCATTTTGCAATAGGAGAGAAAAATTGGAAGTGGCTGCAGATGAAGTTGAAAAGAAATTTAAAGAGGTAAATATTTATTCATTCAGCCAGTATGGAATTTATAAATGAGTCATTTCAAAACATTTCACCAGTTTTGTACACAGCAACATTTGTTTTGTTTTTTTAAATTATTTCTCCTACTAAAAATATGATGTACAAAATGGGCAAAACTTTTGAATTTTTTTATTAACCTTTCCCAGTTTTTTGACCTGGGATGACCAAAAAACTAATTATTAAGGGTTTCTGCTATTACTACCCAGCAGCCTTGAGCTATGTAGGTCCAACCAGACAATGCAATTTAATTCTCCAAACATGTCTGTCCTGAGCTACAGCTGCTGCATTTGACCACTTTAGGCCAATTTTTAATGACATCCTGTTTGACATTGTCTACTTACTGCATCGTAGGTCTCCCCATTTTTTTGAGGCCTTTAGGCACATTGTCCATAATCTTATTTGCTAATTTATATGCATATTGTAATGCTCCAAAAGTATGTTAAACTTCTTCTCTTTGGACCTTTTGACTGATCCAAATTAAATTAAACTTTCCGATAGCATCGGGCGCCAGGCAGTTAATCATGCCTAATAAAGCTAAATGAGGGTTTGCTAAGTATATAAGCGTTACTTATTCCATAAGAATTAAATTCAATTGCCAATTGTTAAAGTTTAAATCTAATAAAAATCAAAATATCCTGCTCAAGAGAAAAAAATAGAAAGGTCAAAATATTTCATAAAACAAATTTTGTTACCAAATAAACTGATGAATACAATATTCTGAGTAACTAAAAGCTCACATTCTCTCACTGCTTGTTCTCTCTCCAACTAACTCTATCTCTACTCAACAACAAAAACTAACTACTTCATCTATTTAGCTCTCTCCAACTACAAACGAAACTACTACTATTCTCTTCCAACATTCTGGCTAGCTTCATTCCTACTAACTCCGTGACCTAACATCACTTACTATACAGGCGTCGTGCATTTGCACGTGTGTGTTGCATGCTGGGAAATACATTTGCATAAACTTATGATTGCACACTTGCACTAGCTATATGATGCAAGAGGGAGCTTGTTATTACGAGGGCATTAGTGGCTGTTAATCAAAAGTCAGTTGTACATGTGCAACTCCTTTAGCGAGCGGTCTGGATGAAGAAAAATGATCCAAGTGAAAAATAATCCTCAAAATAATAAATTAATGTAAATAAAGTAAAACTGGTTAAGGAAAAGTAAAAATGAATGGGTGGGCCATCACAGTATGAGCAACATGGCCAAACCAATGGAGTCTCTCTCTCTGCACAATATGCTGCTCACAGGAAATTGAAGATTGCTTCACCTATATCATACCTTTTTTAACTTACAAAGTCAAACTACCTAATGCCCAATATCTTGAATAGATGTATCTTTTTTATAAAGGGTCTATGTTTCACTACCATAAATAACTTTAGAAAGGTCCAAACTATTGTGTAACCTAATTTTGGTCTGTAGGTGTATACACCTATTTTTCCACACTCTCAACAGATCCTTAAAATTTCCATCAGTAATCCCTATTCTGTTTATCTCATGCTGCACATCACCAGTATCTGTTACATAGCTACTGAGATAATTAAACTAAGACACGCTTAAGGATGCAACAATTTATAGTAGCTGAACCACAACTTGCCTAATAAATTTTCATTACCTTAGTTTTCTCTCTGTTTATCACCAAACCTTATGTACTACCAATCTCATCAGAAGCTTTAATGAAAGAGTCATCTTATCAATATCACTAGTCAGCATGGCCAAATCATCAGCATAATCTAAATCAGAATTTTTTTTAATCTATGGACTATTTAAGGCCAAAATCTTCCCCTTGCAGTGAATTCCTCAAAACATAATCAATAACTAAAGAGAAAAGGAACCAAAATGCACCCTTGTCAAACTGTAGTAGTAATGCTAAACCAATTGTACAACAAGCCTTACCAACTCTCACACAAGACTCAGCATTATTATAGATTGATGATAGTCAAAACTTAAAGTTTTGGCCTTCCCACCAAACCTTCAACTTCTCTTCATGCCCCCCAGAAACACTTCCAATGTGTATGTTTGTAAATCTGGTAACAGTTAGCTTTGCCCTGTACATTTGCTAAGAGAAAGAAAGGAGGTAGTTTTCATGTTTCAATCAAGCAGGGAAAACATGTCTTGAACTTCTAAGAATAGTGTGCATAAAGTTAAATAGGTAAAGTTTCCAATTTCTTTACTTATATTTATTCATGAAATTATTATTAAGTCAATGATAATGCCACACCACAAAAATTCACATCCTCAAATAAATGTATAAATTAAGGCCAACTGTGATGTTTTAAATTTAAGTGTATTTCAGGGAATGTTTATTCAAAAGCTATGGCTTGTTACATTCTCCTTTTTCATCTGTGAACTTGTCAGTGTTTTATGTACCAATATATGTATGTTTGAGTTTTTATGCTATTTGATAATTCTTTTCAAAAATTTGAGGTAAGATATTTTTCATTATTTATAAAGTAAGGGTGGTTCATACACTAGGAATTTTTCTGCAAATGGCAAAAAATATCTGCTTAAAATTTCGTCATTAAGTTCATTATGCTCAAAAGAATAAAAGTAACTGAGAATCAATATTAAACCATAGAGAGGTATAAAGGGGTGGTAAATCCCCAATCTTTCTCTCCTTACCCATTTTTTGCTTGGAGGGATGTGGACTTTTAAATTGCTTCTTAACTATAATGCAGTTTATTAGTATAAGGTTTTTTCAGAGTCTAATGTTTATAGTAAGTTTATTTAATGAAGGTCTGTAAATGGTAGCTAGGTATAAACTGGAAGGAGAGCTGTGTACCAATCCCCAGTGATTCCCAGTGAGAACCGGCCAGGTCTAGTGCCTAATGTCCAACCCTGCCTTCTCGTGGTGCAGACTGTTAGTACCTTTCGAAAGAGATATTCTCTTTTGGAAGGGAACAGAAGGGGAGGGCTTCTATTTCAGTATGGCCTACTGATCTGGTCATCTATGGCCACTTTTTCCTTTTTTTTACAACCCTTCTGAGGAGTGGTCAACTTCACAGGGTCCTGGTGCTGACCATTTATACCTACTAGATTGGACTTGTTTATGGAATTGAGCTTGATTATGAATCCTGGACTTGCTGCACTGGTGGGCCTCTGTTGAGGAAGAACCTGCCACCATGTTTTCTGTTTGCTTCTGGGTTGCTAGCCCTAAGTGAACAGAGTCATGGGATACCTTATATCAGCTGGTGGATAATCCTGATCAAAGGCCATCACAGCTACTTGAACCTCACTTAGCTAGTTGGGCATCGTCAATCCTAAACTGTAGTAATGTGTCTCAGGCAAGGCCATATGGCTCTTGAAAAATTGGTGCCTGAAGTTCCTACCAGCATCGGTGACTTCAGCCTTTAGTGGAGGAGGAACAGGTCTTTGCCCCATGCCTGCGATCAGGGGGCTGTTTGATATTGTTGGCCCTACCAATCTCAATAAACCTAATTTCTTTAAAAATCCTACTAATCATTTTCTCTCTGCAGGAACGTGGAATGTGAGGACATTACATAGAGATTATTCTCTTGATGTCCTCATGCAGGAATTCCAGTGCTATAACCTAGATATTCTAGGCTTGCAAGAGACCAGATGGACAGGTAAAGGTGGGATACTTAAAAATAACTTTAAATATCTCCTTTGAGGGAGGGAGGATGGAAAGCATCTCCAAAGTGTAGGTTTGCTTCTCAGCAGACACGCCAGTGATGCTCTTCTAGGATATGACTGCATTAATGAAAGATTTCTTAGAGAAAAATTTAAAACAAAAATTAAAGACTTGAATGTCATCTGTTGTTATGACCCCACAGAAGACTCTGATGAGAACAAGAAGCATATGTTTTACAGCCAGTTTCAGGATATTTTGAATTCTTTGAAGAAAGGAGATATTTCTGTTGTGCTAGGTGATTTCAATGCTAAAATTGGTACTGATTCTGAACTTTGGGCAGGAGTTTTAGGTCCCTTTGGCATTGGTTGTTCCAATTGGCAATGGGGAACATCTCCTACAGGTAAGTAAACTTAATGGTTTACGAATAACTAATACATACTACACACACTGGGACATTTATAAATATACGTGGGTTTCACCTGATGGATTGCACAGGAATATAACAGATTATATTTTAATTAACAGCAAATGGGCTAGTTCAGTTAGGAATACCAGATCATACAGGGAAGCCGAAATTGGGTTTGACCATTATTGTTCAAAAGTGTCCTGCAGCTGAAGCTAAAGAAATGTTGCGTTAAGGTTAAGAAAATTAGCTTTAACATTGAATATCTGAAAGATCCAGATATAGCCAAAGCATACCATGACAGGCTACTTAGTCATCATGACAATTGTGGTTTGCTTACTGCTGAAGTTGAGAAAGAATGGGATCAGTTTAAACAGTCTTTTATTGAAACTAACAGTACTCTTTTGGGTAAAAGGGAACAGAGAAAACAAAATTGTTTTAGTGATAAGGCTATTGAAATTATTTCTGAAAGAAGGAAGTGAAGGATTAATATGAATCAACACCCTACTAGTCCCAACAGAAGGCATTAAAATGAGCTTAATAAACGTAAAAGATCAGCTAACAGCTGATAAGAATCTTTGACTTGATAGCTTGGCTGACAAAGCAAAGGAAGCAGTTAGACAGCACAACAGCAGGGGGTTGTACCAGATTGTTAATGTTTTATGTGGGAAGAAACAGATAGGTACACGGGGATTGAGGGATAAATATGGCAAGATGATTGAAGGTGATGATTCTGTGATGGCTAGGTGGGTTGAGCATTTCAGAGATGTTCTAAATAATGTGATTATTTCTACTCGGAGGGTAAAATGTTATACAGCAATGGCAATCCAGTTTCTTGGCCCCCTCTTTTTACCTATCTTCCTATTGCTTTTGGCTTTGACATTTGTCGGTTGGTTGATTTGTGGATTTCACAAAACTTTGTTCCACCATATCTTTCGAATGTGATGGTGAAACTTAATAATTTATGTGCCAAATGAAAGCTTGTGACACAGAGAATGTTGTAGACTAGGGATTCTCAACGTGGGGTACACAGTAAAATTTTTTGGGGTATGCCATGAGAGCTCAAAAGTTGCTAGATCTAGTAAAGTCAGTGTTTTATTTTATTCCTATTGTTATACTATAACTATAATTTTATCTATCTCAAGTGTTATCTTGGAGCAGTAGGATGCCATGTCTATGCTTCTTGCATAATTTGTTATGCATTTTTTGAAGTTCAGCCAAATGTTATTTCAAAATATTCCAAGTATTTTCTCTGAACGATATTTCTCTGCATTTATTGTTTTACCTGGTTTCAGGAATAAATAATGGATAACCCTGCAGACCACCAAATAATAACCATAATCTTCTTTGGATGAAGATTAGTCTTGCACATGTGTTTAGGTGCTTCTGCAACACCCAGCTATTCAGCAGAATGTTGACATTTGTCGTATGGGATTCATGTTTCATCACACATTACACAGAACAATTTCTACTATCCAAAAACAGATCCCTTTGGTTTCACATGAGAAGGGAGGCGCACACTTCAAGTCAATGTGCCTTAGGAGTTTAATTCATGCAGAACCCATCTATCCAAATTCTTAACTTTCCCAATGGCTTCCAGGTGCTGGCAAACTGTTGAATAATGCACTCCTTATTTGCCTGCGATGTCTCATATAGTTTGGTATGTGTCGGATTCAATTAAAGCCTTCAGTCAATCATTATCAGTTGCTTCCTTAGGCAATTTTTGGCTTATTTTGAAGGCTGATGCCACCTGATCGAAAATTTTCAAACAGTAGTAGCTAGCTAGGTTTATAAACATCATGTTGTCAGATCACTATCTATGCCTTCTCCAAATGCTTCATTGATGTTGTGAGTTACCTCTGCAGCATTGTGTCCTCAGCATTGTGCTCTGCACCATTGTGTCTGTGCATTGTGTTAAACTTGTATAAGAAAATAATTTGACTCTGATCTATTGTACCCTTTAAATCTTACAATCTACTTACAACAAAATATACTAGTGAAATGGCTACCGTGTTATCATAAGCAGGCTTCATGATTTAATATAACATATTACAAGTGCCATCTAGTAACATTTTCAGGCCTGAAAACTTCATGCATCTGCAGAATTGGCCATTTGATATGCAACAATCTAATAACCCAAATCCATCTCTATGAAACACTCAATGATAGCATCATCTGAGAAGGCTATATATACTGAAGGCTCTGTAAACATCTCTATATGAAACAAATACTGTCTTTCTGCTACTTAGATAAACATTTGTTTAATTGGAGACTTATTGTACATGTCATTAGGCTGGAAATTACATCTTATATATATATATTATATCAATAGTTTTCAATTTATCACCTGGATCACTCATCAGTCTTAGGTACTTCTTCATTGCAAAGTTTATATGTAATAATTTTTGCAATATATTAGACATGTAATGTGGCACCATCTGGAAGTATAAATGTAGTTTTATACCAAAAGACACAGTAGATTAATGTAAGTATTAGAACCTATAAAATTTGGTACATGGTGGAAATTGTATGGTGATATTTATTGTATACTTAAGAGTCAGCTAGATATTTTGTGTGAGCCAATAAGGGAATGAGTTTAGGGAGTTTCAAAAGAAACTCTATTAAGTGTTAAAAATTCAAGTTGTTATTTAGATTAGAATATTAATTCGAACTCAGCTTTGAATTTGAATGAATGTAATAATTTGCTGTCAAAAACTGATTTTACATAGGTTCATTTTATAAATAAGATAGTGGTGTGTACATTATGTATTAAATTAAAGAATGTTGTATTTGATTTTGCCCATTGATTTCAACAGGCTTTCTACTAGTTATCAATAATTTATGATGTGAGAGTGAACTAAAATTATAAAATGAAATTATTAACCATTGTAAGTTTTCATTGTTTTGTAATTTTCTTGCTTACAGACAATGTCAAAGTGGGAAGAAGTAAAGGAGGAACAAGTTCCGCAGAAATTATATCAGGTTTGTGTTAGCAATTTTATATTAAAAGTTTTTAATGAACTGATTTCATATTCTCTGGCAGTGAATATGTTAAATGAAACAAATTGTAATTTATGACATGAATTGTTTAAAAAAAAATTCTAATTTTTTTTTTCATGCTTTTGAATATAAAAATGTGAAAAGTTACCTACCAAAGCATGAACAAAACTTTGTATACCAGTAATATTTGTTTCGGATTTTTCTTCGCATTTTTTGAGACTGTTGAAAATTATTATAGAAATAATTCTTATTTACCTTCATAATTCAGCCAAATGTTATTTCAAAATATTTCAAGTATTTTCTCTGAAAACAGTAAAAATATTTAGACTTTCTGATTGAAGTATTTAATTAACATAATGCAAAGGAAATGTTGGATGGATAAAAGTGAGGCATAATGTGCAAATTCTGGAAGATCTCAGAAATGTGACAATGAAATGCTGTGAGATTTTTCTCTTTTGGATATACAACATATAGGATGGAGAAGGGTACTAGAAACTACTAGTTTCTCATATAAGGACATGCCTTGCTAAAACTGACAGTTGACCACTGCCTCAGAGCAAACAGCATACAAATAAATAGCCATGCTATTCCAAAACTTGAACATTGATCCCAACAGTTGCGGTGTCATTGCAAACTAACATGGTAACAATATGCTACCAAGGTGTGCAGTGGGGTGACAGTACTTAGTTATATAATGCAATAAACAGCAAGTGACAAAACAATTATATAATGCAATAACCAATCACATGAGTTCCATGGGTTATGCAAATGAATGTAACAGTGTGTCTAGTTGAGGGACATGTTTCATCACAGTGGACAGATTAATATGTGGAGTATGATGACTCCAAACAGTTACACAATTATCATAGCGACATACTATTTACCAGCTGGTCATGAGGTCTGATTGCAGTACATCTCACTCTTCCCATAGATCAGATTTCTTGGAGGGGGTTAACGACCTCCAACTCATCTCCTCAGCACATCCCACACATGCTCTGTAGGTTCAGAGAATAGGTTTCCACTCCATTGACTGAATATCATTAGTGTTAAGTAATTCATCAGCTGTCTCAGCCTATGAGGGCAGACATTATCATCCACAAAAATAAACTGGAAATTAACATTGCCCCTGAAGAGCCTTACTTAGGTCTGAAAAATATTGTCCCTATACCTATGACCAGTTGTAATGCTTATGGTAAAGATGAACAAGTGTACATTAATTTGACATAAAGCCACCAAGATCATCAAATCACCACTACCATGGTGGTAGTATTCTCTGATGTTAGAGGTTGGTAACAAGTTTCTTGCTCTCTCCAGATCAAAATATGTCAAGTACAAGTTTGAAGATTGAATTGTGATACATTAGTGAAGAGTACATATGCCCATTAGTCTGGGGTTCAGTTACAATGTTGTCTGTACCATGTTATTTGGGCTCTCCTATGAGTGAGATTTAGGGAAATACCATCATTTGGCATTTATCCCTCTCTGGTGAAGCCTTCTATAAACAGTTTCCATTATAACTGTCCTCACAACGGTTGCAGAAAGCTCCAAAGAGAGTTGCATGGCTAACATTGCTGTTTGACGTTAGACTGTAAGGGTGCATTCACACTTGCTGCTCTGCAAGGATGAGTTTTCAAAGACTGTGCATCTTGTGGAGTCAGTAGTTAGACATCACTTCCTCAATGCTTTCCACCGCACAACCACAGCTGGAGTCAGTTCTATTTCTATTCTCGCTGCACAGTACACAAGCGACCGCAAGCAAGAGCCAATCAGATAGCTGCTGACGAATGACGTTGCTAGAACAGCAAGGCAAAAGTTGATAGTGGTCATTTGGAGATATTACACTAACGGAATATATGCGTATATAAATCTTAACATTAAGCGAGTTTTTCTCTTGTAACCATACATATAGTTTTGAAAATATGTTTGGGAGTAAGATTTTTTCTAGGAGTAGCTAAAAAATTGCAAAAATACACATAAAATTTAAAATGTATACATTTTGGGCGATTCTCTCCCCTTCCCTTTTAAAATGCTGCCAAGCATAAAGTGAAATTTTTAACTTCAGCTGTTCCACTTGATGACAAGGACACTGATTATTTACACAAAGGAACAAAAAAGGAAGTCAGTGCATTCAATAATATTGTATATGAGTAATGTTTTGGTATGATGATTTTAATGTATTATCGTGCATTATTAAATTACTGCTGACTCTAATGTAAATAGTAATTCTCTGATTACCTATGCTTAATATCTGAAACTTGAAGTAGATTTATAAATATTTATGGAATTGGAAAGTTGAGATGGTCCAAATATGCCTATGATTCCCATCCTGTCAAGACATTAATTTTGAGTGTAACAAATAATATGCAACACATTAGGACCTGGATTGGTGTGGACCTTTAGAAAACTTTTAAAAGAAAATATTTTACCTATATTATATTACAGTAATCCTATTTAAAATCCCATTAAAAATAATATGGAGGAGAAAGTGCTAGATAATAATTTTATGAAAATAGAATGGTGTTCTTGTTTGATCTTTACCCTTCAATTATTTTTTCCAAACAATCTGTTGGATTGTTTACTTCAAAAGAAGTTGTCTGTTATTATTGTTAGTGCAATATCTCTTGACACTCTACAGCTGAAATTTCAAATTTTTACATAAAGAGGTCGCATGCAATATTCATTTAAAGTTTCCTATTTTGCAGATTTAACATTGTCTAAACATAAAAAAAAACTACTTGAGGATTTGAAAACATGAATCATAATATTTCATCAGTAATTGTCGAACAATTTTTTCCAATTATCTTTTAAAGCAAAACATCCCCCCCCCCCATAATCAACTCATTGTTATTATTGCAAACCTCATGGCATTCATATTCCACCACCAAATTTTCCAGCCTATATTCATATTCATTTAAAATTTTGCAGTTTTCACAAATTTCCATCATTTATTAGAAAGTGCCATTAAAACTTTTGGGAGTTTTGAAAAAGTGTGAATCATTGTAATAATTCATCAATCTTGTCAAACCCAAAAGGAATTTTTAATTTACCTCTACAAACAAAAACAGTTGACCATCTACAAACGGGGCGGGGGTGGCTCAGTCGGTAGCACGCCAGGCTCGTAATCTGCAGTTCCCAGGTTCGAGTCCCAGCTGGGTCAGCGTTGAGATTTATCTCCACAAAATTCCCCGCCCTGCCCACAGTCAGTAGGGGACATCGATGGGCTTGGAAAGGCCGCCGTCCATCGGATGGGACGTTAAGCTGTGGCCCCGTGTGCGGGAGAGCCATACCCTGTGCACGTTAAAGAACACGCTGGATGGTCTTGACGGGAGGCTACCATCTGTTTCCTAACAGCTGTTCCAGTGGGTCCCCTCCCCCAACCTTCTCTGAGCCTTCGGGGTCCATGTGACCTGGCCATTTAGCCCATGGTTGTGCAAAAAAGTGCCGCTCAGAGGTAAAACAACCCAACCCAACCCATCTACAAATAGATCACAAAGTAAAAACGTTATCTATTTCGGAAATTGAGTTAAGAACAATTCTAAATTCATCTTGCCTTATTTGTTAGTACCAATCTTTTGGCTGCAGAAATTGATTTCCACAATTTCTTGTCCTTTGTTCTAAATCATCAAAACCTCTTTAGATAAACAACAAAAAACAATATCCAAAATCTTTTTAAATTCGGCAGGTGTCATACACAAAAAAGAGTTTGTAACAATGCCAGCCTTTTGAATCATCACCATCATCATCCTCAAGCAGCCATGGGTTACGGAAGTCCAACCAGACCATGCAGTTTAATTCTCCAAGCATATCTGTCCTGAGCTACATCTGCTGCATCCGGTCACTGCACACCAATTCTAACAAGGTCCTGTTTGACTGTCTGCCTACTGCATCCTAGGTCTCCCCCTCTTTCTGTGGCCTTTAGGCACATATTAAGGATTAAATTGTGAAAATCGCCTAATCTTTTTCCATCATTAAAAATCTCGTGACCCATTTAGTGCGATTTTTTTTATTACAACGCCTATGATTAGCCAAGGCAAGTGATATTAACTGTTCACGAAAGAATAAACTTTTTTTGCTGGAAATAATGTTTACTATGGAGTGAAAGAAATATCAGAAAGCAGAGTAGATCTCGCAGAGACAACAAAGCACGCATTCCAGGTTATTTGCAGTGAGAATCAGTGAGCTTAGTTCTTTGTTGCAGACTGTGCATTTAAGTGTGAAGGCTACACCTGTTCCTTGCGGAGCAGTGAGGAGCTGCAAGTGACATTTGTGATGTGGTGAACGGCAAATGTGAAGGCACCCTTAGTGCAAGATAGTAGTTATCCTGTACTGTCACTTTTGGACAACCTTGTCGTCATTATGACAAACTTCTGTCTGTTGAAACCATCTCTATAGTCTTGAAAGCAGTGATTGTAGGACATTTGCAGTCCTAGCCACATTGGCCTGAGATCAGATGGACTCTAACACACTGAGATCAGATGGACTCTAACACACCAGTTGCTCGCTCTCATATGGAAAAGCATTCCTATGATATCCTTGTGTCACACAGTTGTTATGAAATGCTCAATCAACATTGGCCCTAAGAGTAAGCAAAAAGTGCTTGCTCAATAGGAAATGAGTGGTACAGAATCAAAACCAGCATTTATAACACCCCAGATTTGCTTTTTGAGTCACATGCAAATTTTGTTGAGTCACATGCAAATTTTATGACTTTGGCTATAATGATTAGGGATTTAGCAACTGTTCCAGTAAATTCCAGTGAAATTTTTTTGAGTCACATGCAAATTTTATGACTTTGGCTATAATGATTAGGGATCTAGCAACTGTTCCAGTAAGGCAAACTTTTGTGTATTGTGTCAGCTCTTAACTGAGGCAGTGGTCAGCAGTAATTTCATCTTAGTTAGGCATGTCCTTGTATGAGAAGTCCTGTAAAAGCTAGGAGGAGCTTCTAGGATTCTTCTCTGTCTTATATGTCCAAAATAAAAAAAAGAAAAGATCTCAATCAGTATCTTGAGTTTCAACAATTTAATCAGTATTTAATGAGTTATGGAAGTCTGAATGGAACAACAATGCCAGTCACAAAAATCGACTTCAGAAGTTATTTAAAAGTATCAGAGAGATTAATGAAATATGTATGTTTTTGTATAAGTTTCTAAGTTTCAGCAAGGAGCTTTGCTGTTGGTAAATATTCAAACTTCCATAATTCAGTAAATACTGAATGAATGTTGTTGAAAAATTGAAATATTGATATATGTGATTGAGATCTTTGTCTGCTATCACATTTTTCGAAACAAAACAAAAAAATTATTTTAAAAGTTATAGAGCTTTGGCATTAGCAACCTTAGTTCTCTGATTTATGGGAACCATTGATAGTGAGTGATTTAATCATTAATATCATGTTTTACTTTTTACAATACATACAGGAATAATGAATGGACAATTTAAAATTTTTACATTTTTCGCCACTGATGAGGAATGGTCAACTTCACAGAATCTCAATACTGACTGTTTATACTGACCTGTTAAAGGATTCAAAATCTGGAAGTTAAAAACTTCATTTTCTTTAACTTAGAAGA
The DNA here is from genome assembly GCA_038380435.1 of Ryuthela nishihirai. Classification (NCBI taxonomy): domain Eukaryota; kingdom Metazoa; phylum Arthropoda; class Arachnida; order Araneae; family Heptathelidae; genus Ryuthela; species Ryuthela nishihirai. Next base: position 42,918,834 of record JAWZYU010000006.1, read on the forward strand.
AAGAATAATGCTGTTTTTGACGTTTTCTTGTATTAAGATGTATATAATAGACACTAATGTTCTATTTATATGATTTTAGAAGCTGAGTGCTTTTGACTGTACTCAGCAGTCATCATCGGGGCAGGGCAAAGTCCCAAGTTTGATGGTGAAACGTTAGATAGATGATAGATTTTTCTTGAAGACATATTCTGATGAAAAAGGTCCTGCAGTGCAAGTAGCTGAGATCTTCAATGCATTGTCAGGGGCACTTGGATGCGTTTTCATGTCAACAATGACAGGCGAAGAGGGGAGAGCCATTTTCTCAGTGTCGATCCCTTTGTTGAAAGGAGCAATAACTGGCTATATTTTGGGTGTTGAGATTAGTCTTGTGCAGTGGGGAGGAGAGTGTGTGTGCAGCCGGTTGGCTGATGGTGGTGGTGGGTGAGAACTTTCATAGTAAGATGCACTAGGCAGCAGGAGGAAAGGGGTATGTTAAAGTTGCAACATCTGTTTTTGAAGGCAAAGATTTCGAGGGGTTCTCAGAAGGCAACTTGAGTTTTCAACTATCTAACATTTCACCATTGCACTTGGAACTTTGCCCCACTCTGAGGATGATTGCTGAGTATAGTCTAAAGTGTGGCTTCTAAAATCATGTAAATAAAACATTAGTACCTATTATAAACATGTCTTAATAAATGCAAATAGCAAAAAAACGTTATTCTTTCTTCTAAGTTAATGATGCCCTGAAATCATTTCTTGATTATAGGAAGGAAATAAATATATAATGGTAAGAATATATATTCTCAGTGTCACAAGCAGTCATTTGACACATAACTCATTGAGCTTGGCCTTCATGTTTGGAAGATGTAATTGAATAATTGTTAATACCTTTCCCCTTTGGGAGAGGGGCCAACAAAAGGGCCAATTTTTTTGTAGCTGGAATACTTCCCATGTCACAAGCTTTCATTTGACATTCATTATACTCAGCCCTTGCATTTGGAAGATATAATGGAACAGTCATTTGTAGCTTTCATTTTGAAAGGGGAAGAAAGAACAATAAATGTATGACACTTTCAATGCCACAAGCTTTAATTTGACATAGTATAACTTATTATGCTCATCTGTTCATGTTCCAAAAAATATAATTAAACAATTATTTGCATATTTATCTATTTTTAAAGGGAAAGAAAGTTTGAAGGGTTAATTTTTTTATAACCTATTACACTTACCTCGACAGCTTTCATTTGGTATATAACTTGTTATGATCAGTCAATAGGTTGCGGGAAAAATGGAAGAACAACTCTGTTGACGAATGCATAAACTGATAATTGGTGAGCGAAACCAACAGGAAAATAAATAAGAACAAAATGCACTCTACAAATGAAATCTTAATTGAAAAGCCATTTAAAATTTTTGTATGTCAGAAAGTAGATTAGGTTTATATAATGTAAGAAGTGAAATAAATGAATGTCTCATAGATATGTTCTATTAGCATGAGCTCTGAGGCTGAATGTATTTGTCAGTCATTTTGTAACATACTCATTGACCACTTTAGTTAAGAACAGACCTATTGTGTTAAATGAAATCAAGTAATTTCATAAACTTTTATGGGAAGAAATGACAGATAGTAAATTTATCCTTAAAATATCCATAGAGGGTTCACATTTAAAAAAAATTAAGTGGCCTTCATTTTAATTTAACTTTATCTTATTTTACTATTAAGAATCAAATGCTCTTTCCTTTGGTAAGTAACATGACCTATATATATACGAAGAAGAGCCAAAACATGAGGACCACCTGCCTAATATGATATTGGTCCTCCATGTGCCACCAAAGCAACTCTTACCTAGTAAGGCACGGACGCTACAATATTTCTAAAGGTATCTTTTGGTATCTTGTACCAACAAGTTACCAGCAGATCTTTTAACTCTTGTAAGTTACATGGTTGAGCTGCTGCAGATCGGATATGTTGTTCTAGCACAAACCACAGATGCTCGATTGGATTGATGTCTGGGGAATTTGGAGGCCAGGTCAATATGTGGAAGTTTTCCTCATGTTCTGTGAACCATTCTCAAACAATCCAGGCAGTGTGGCATGATGCATTATGCTGCTGAAAGAAGGCACCACTAGAGGGGTATACCATTTCCATAAAAGGATGTACCTGGTCTTCAATGATGTTTAGGTAGGTGGTAGACATCATAGTCTCCTGCACATGAATGAGTGGACCCAGGGTTTTCCAGCAGAACATTGCCCAAAGCATTACACTTCTTCCATTAGCTTGTTTTCATCCCACGGTTCATCCTGGTGCCAACACTTCCCCAGGTAAACAATGCACACATAGCCGGCCATCCATATAGTGCAACAGAAAATGAGATTTATTGGACCAGATGACCTTCTTCCAATTATTCAAGGTCCAGTTTTGATGTGTGCATGCCCATTATAGGTGCTTTTGATGGTGAACTGAGGTTAGCAGGGTCACTCGGAGCGGCATGCAGCTATACGCAGGCTCATTTTTAGCAGGGTTCAATGTACTCTGTGTTGTGACACATTATTCCCATCACCAGCATTCAAATTATGGGTGAGTTGCACCACAGTATCTCTCCTTTTGGCTCGTACCATATGAGATAGCCTTTGATGACCTCTAGCATCAATGAGCCATGGTCGGTCCACACTTTGCTGGCAGTTTATGGTTTTTCCCTCCTTGGACCACAATTTTGAAGGTACCACAGCTGACTGTGAGCACCCCACAAGCTTTGCCATCTTGGAAATGCTCTGGCACAGTTGTCTGGCCATTACAGTTTGGCCTTTGTCAAACTTACTTAAATCCACTGCCTTTCCTATCTGAAGAACAAGAAAACACTGATTAACAGATCTCAGTATCAGGTGTTATTTATACCATTTCATTACCTTTACACATGCTGTTGTTTGCCTGCAGTTGCTTCAATTTGCATAAAGACGTGCTGGTCATAATGTTTTGGCTCTTCAGTGTATATACCTGTTAGTCACTATAGTTCAGAAATTTTTCTGATGAAAAAAAGTAAAAAATTTATTCTCACTGCAGTTGCATGCATTGGGAAAAACTTGACATAGAAGAATGGAAGTAATGATAAAATTTAAACTTTTTGCAATTTGTTTTAACAACTTCTAATAAAATATATATATTTTAAAGTAACATATTAAACAGTCTGTTTAGAAATATACTGTGTTAAGTATGTAATTAATACATCCTATTAATAATTTCTTCATTATTTCTTTACCGTGAATATATATGTATTATTACTCAATTTTCAATTTAATGTACTCATTAAATTTTTTTTTTGAAAATGTTCATATTACTTTGTAAAAAACTACTAAATTTTTGTTTTCTTATTTAGCTGCTGTTGGAGCAGAAATCTTCTTGTGAAGAGCTGATTCAAGAAAGAAACAAAATAATAGCTGAATTAAAAGATGTAAGGAAATTAAGTATTTTTTTTTTATAATTATAAGAGATTTCATTGCATTACAGAAAAAATTTAATGAACAGTAATAAGACTATATGAGATAGATTTAGGGATTGGTCAGCTTGCAAATATGTTTAAGGGTGTTTGATCATATTAAAAGTTGTGGAAACTTTGGAAGAATATCAAGAGTTCTGCCAATATAACTTAATCTGCATCTGCATTTTCCAGAAATTAGTAGCATCAGAAAAATAGGAACTCGCAGTTGTGAAATAAAGATAAGAATAGGTCTATGTTGTTTTCCCTCTGAGAGCACGTTTTTTTGCACACAATAGACTAAATTGGCAGATAAAAAAAAAAGACCCCAAGGACTCAGAGATATTTGGGGAAGGGGATCCACTAGACAACCTTTAGGAGACAGATCAAAGCTTGCTATCAAAGCCATTTAACATGTTCTTTAATAAGCACAGGGTATGGCTCTCCTGCATACAGAACCACGACTTAACATTCCATCTAATGGACAACCATCAATGTGCATTGGATGGAATCATCTTCCCAAGCCCAATGGTGTCCCCTTTCTCACTGAGACCAGAACAAGAGTTCATGGTTTGGGTTCAAATCTAGGAATATGAGATTATGAGTTTGGTGCACTAATGACTGAGTCACCTCCATTCCTGGTAAGAACAGGCAAATATGAAAAATCCATGTAAGTTTTTGTTCCATGTATAACTTGCTTAATTATTTTAAATAGACAATGTGGAGGTAATATTTTACAGTTTTGTTTCCAAATTTCTTCATTAATTGTTTTCTCATTTTTGTTTATAAGATCAGTATCATAACAAAAGAAACATTTGATATTTGCTAATAGTAGTAAAAAATAATCCATACTTGCATACAAAATTTTTCATTGTGAAACATTTCACATGCACTCACAGAAGTAAAATACGTCATATGCATATATATTCACTTGTTACATTCCTGCGATCTGATTGTGCTTCCAAAGCCTTTGGCTGTTTGAAAATCTTATGTTCCATATGTACATTAATAATTTCCTCCCATCTAACTTAAAGCTATGCAATCTAACTAGTTGTATAACAACAGGGTGGAGTGAAAAACCCTTTTTTTAGTTTGTTTTCCAGTAGCATGAAAAATTGAATTTTTTCTTGCCTTGAAAAAGTGCACAAACTTTTCTGAAAAAAAAAAAAAACTTAGCTTTTTCAACACTTGAATTTTCATCATAATACATTGCTATAATAGTTCACATATTTTGCATTTACAATTTCAGCCCTTTTTTTAGCTCGTTTTCAGAAAAAAATGACATGATACAACTTTTTTTTTTTGCAATTTTTTATTTTAAGAGATTAATGAAAAGTTATTTTTGAGATGAATAGGTACTAACGAAATACGATGATTCATAGTTTTAACAATTGAAAGACCTTCTTGCTCAGAAAATAATTAAAATAACTTAAGTTCTCTGTCATTGAGCAATAAAATTTTGAAGTTTATCCCTTCACACTATTTCCATATTAAAAGATTGGCCCTTCTGTTGTTCGCTTGCACGATTCTTACCAGTCGTCTTAACCCCTCTGATCCACAAGCTGTTTTCATTCACAGAATCACTGATCACTAGTATTTTTTCTTTTTTGCACCATTCTCAGTAAACACTTGAAACGATTGTGTGTGAAAAGCCCAGGAGGATGGCCATTTGAGAGATGCTAGAACTGGCATGCCTAGTACCAATTATCATGCCCATTCAAAGTTGTTCATTTTTCCTGTTCTGCCACTCAGTCCAACTTTAACTGATACACAAAGAGTTGATCTCCTTGATTTATCCTCACACCGTGGTCACATGGCATATTACATATTGGAATAAACCATTTATGTAACAAGGGGTAGTGTGCCTAATAAACTGGCATCTTAGTGTATGTCTTATGATGCATCAACGAAATACTTCCTGAAAATTGGGCTCAACTGTTCAGGCTTGATAGCTTCGGGTTCTGGTGGGCATGAACTCGAAAAATTGAGCTTGAACTCTTCCCTATAATGCTTCCATCTGTCTCCTAATGGCTGTTCAGTGGATCACCTTCCCCAACTGTTTCTGAACCCTTGGGTCATTTACCTAGCCATTAAGCCCATTGTGTGTGCAAAACCTCACAGAAGTAAAACAACCAAAGTTCTTTTAATGTGTTATTTTAACACCATTAAACACTGCAGTTTCATATCTATTTTTAAGATATTGCAAATGCAACCATTTTGTATTTCTTTTTAGTAATGCAGACTAAGGTGTTTATACATGTCTGTCTCTCCTAAACAAAAGCCAATCAACAAATTTTGTTGTAATTTTTGTGTTCAGCACCTTGAAATTAGTAAAGATTGTCTATTTTCATTTCAAAGCCTTTTTGTGTGTTGCCCAGTGTTATTCAATATCACTACTTAAAGTATTAACTTTTCTTTAAAAATGTTCCATGAATCTAAAAATAGCATTTTGTACTGTATATTTTTAATCTTTTTTGTCTAGTGGAAATGTAATATGCAGTTAATTTCTATAGGAATTAAAGAAAAAAGATATGGAGTACATTCAGAATTTGAGGAAACAAGAAGATGATATGTCATTAGTATGCCAAAGAATAGATCAATTAATTAAGAACCTTGGCAAGGCTAGCAAAGAAGAAATGCACCATATTGAGGTAATATTTTTTTAGATCACATGTTGTAGATGGCACTTTTATAAATGAGGTTTAATCTCAGCATTAAGTATAATGTATCATCATTTTAGTGCTAAATATTAATTCTTTATTTTCTGAAAATTATTACCTTTTCATTGTGTAACTGACAAATTGTATTCTGCATTTGATGGAAAAAGGGGAAAAAAATCAGTGAAATAAATTATCATTTCATTGACTTCTTTAGATTAAAATATCAGGGAGGTTACTGTAAAATTGATGTTAAGATATTTATGAATTTATTTTAGATATTTTTCGAGTAAATTTTTTCATATATTGTAGAACAGGCATGTACAAACTCCTGCCCTTTTAATAATTTTATTTGGCTCATGGGAAAATGGAAAAATATAAAATGAATTTTTTTCTAATCTGGCTCAACTAAAGGTGAATGGTGTTTTGACCCTTACCATGTTGGGTTGGGTTGTTTTACCTCTGAGCAGCACTTTTTTGCACACCATGGGCTAAATGGTCAGGTCACAAGGACCCCAAAGGCTCAGAGAAGGTTGGGGGAGGAGACCCACTGGATCAGCTGTTGGGAGACAGATGGTAGCCTCCTGTCAAGGCCATCCAGTGTGTTCTTTAGCACGCACAGGGTATGGCTCTCCCACACATGGGGCCATGGCTTAACGTTCCATTCGATGGACAGCGACCTTTCCAAGCCCATCGGTATATCAGTGTCCCCTACTGACCTTGGGTAGGGCATGGAGTTTTGCAGAGATAAGTCTCAGTGCTGACCCAGCTGGGACTCGAATAATGACCAGCTGGGACTGCTGACCAGCATCGGGCTGTGACATGGTAATGGGGGGGGGGGGGAATGGCCCAGTTGGTGCTACCGACTGGGACATCCCCCCATTACCATGTCACAGCCTGATGAATTGCTTTCATCATTCCCATTCTGATGGTTGGAGAGCGATGCTTCGCTCCCGTAGTACAAAGTTGTGAAAAAAACATTTTTCAAATAGAAATAATCTTATTTTTTTTCAACTATTTCTAATTAAATATCAAAATTACATATAAATCTATGATATGAATTTCTTACCTGTTGATTCCGCTTGAAAAAATTCTGATAAAATTTAAAAATAAATCTATTTGAGTCAGATGCACATGTTCAGTAATCGTAAACAGCATCAAGTAGTGCCTATTCAGTTCATGTCTTTATTCTTTCATACCATGCTTAGATTATCGATTGGTTGCATTTCTCACACTTTTCTGCTATTTATAACTCTACTAGAGTTGTAATGCTTTTTAAACTTTTAACGTAAGGATAATGATTTTTTTTACTACCGGAAATTGCATCACCTGGGAACTATGCATATTGGCTTTCGATCAATATTTTAGCAGACTTTCGATTTTAAAGACGTTTTTTATTTGCTTTAACCCTTCCAGTGTCCATGTTCATTTGAATTGAATGAACGTGGTGTCATTGAACTTGAATGTCCACGTTCATTCTCTTGGCTAAGTGCAGAAAGGTTTGAGCAACAAGGATTTCCTTCTGAAATTGCCCTACCAAATGATGGCCTTTTTTATTAAAAAAAACAAGAAATAATAAAAGAAAAATTACATATAACCTAATGGGATGTTAAATAAAACATCTGCAGCAACTTTTAAGCCAGCCAAATAGCCAGCAAAAGCATTTAAGCCAGCAAAATATTATGAACTCTTTATATTAGAATAATAAAATAATATAGAAAAAATGAGAAAAATACATAATATTTTTGAAATTTTACTAAAGATAAAGTGGAAAAAATACAGTAAAATTTTGCAATGTTTAAAAAAAAATTTAACCTACCATTTTTTTTTTGAATTTTTGCCATTTTATTAAGCACAATTAAATGCTCTTTTGGTATATAACACATATATATTTTCATTCATCAGTTACTTCAGGATGAGGTTCTAAAGTTGTTTATTTTATTTTCTGAAAACACTAAAATAAATTCGGCACCACAGTGAGTTAGTTTCAGAAACCCGCACTGTAATTAATAAGATAAAAGACGAAAATCTGAATATCACACAACTAGCTACAATGTCATTGAAGCTAAATGTTCAGCATTTCATTTCTGGGAACCAATCCAATCCTTCACACACTACTTCAAAAGCCAACTTCAAAATTGAACTTTTTTGTTCTTTTTCTTTGCAACCCTCTTCAACTATTGGTTCACAGCAGTGGTGTATGCAGAACTTTCTTATTTTCTTTTCTTTTTTGGTGTGTGTGTGTGTGTTTGAGGAGAAGGGAGTCTAAATTCAGAGAACTGTCAGGAATTTAAAATCAATATCATTCCATAATCAAGCTCAGAACCATTATTCCATTATGTTTGTTATATACGGACAGCACCAAGACCATATATGGTGGACCACTCCTCAGCAGGTAGGAAAAGCAATTAAGAGTAGCCATAGTAATCCAGATCAATAGGCCACACTAACAACTAACATGGCAGCTCTCCCCCTCTGCTCTTTTTCACAAGAGAGTATCACTTTTGAAAGGTACTAACAGCCTGCATCACTAGAAGGTGAGATCTGATTTGAGGTGCTAAGCCTGTCCAGTTCTGTGCATTGTCACTGGTGATCAAGCAGTCTGTGATTCAGTTACTTTAAATGGTTGTACACTGAAGAAATGTCTCAGTTTAGTTATCTCAGGAGCCATGTAACAGATACTGATATGTAACACGAGATAGACTGAAGAATAGGGTTTGCTGATGGGACTTTTAAGAATCTGTGGAGAGTGTGGAAAAATAGGTGTAGTTTTCTACTCCTTAACTACACCTAAAGACTAAAATCAGGCTGTGTAATAGTTCGGTTTTTTTCTAGTGTTTGCTATGGTAGTGAAACTTGGACCTGTTGAATGAGAATTAAATGAGAGGAAATTGTATGCTTCTGATTCTAGATACTTATGCAGTATCTTGGGCATTAGATGGTTTGTAAGTAATGATGAGGTGAGGCGAAGGAGTCAGCAGCATCCTTTGAGCAGCACATTATGCAAATAGAGATTGCATTGGTTTGGCGTATTGCTTGTATGCATAGTTGCAAATTGGTGAATAGGATTATGAACAATGAGCAATGAGATTATGAACAATGAAACCTTCAGGAAAGAGAGAGACCTTGAAGGGATGGTCAGACAATGTCAAATAGGACCTTCCTGTCAGACCTCTATGGCAGGCAGCTGCTTGAGGGTTAGTGTTTTTTAAATTAAATTTGAATATAGATGACTGATGTTTTGGAAATTCACTACAATAGATGCTGTTTAATGGAATTTTGAATATTTGATATAACCATTTATTGGAATCGAAGTATAAAAATAAAACAAAACTAATTTTGCATTTTTTTTTCTGGTTATATTATCATGCTTTTGGTTATTAGAATCAAAATTTCTAGACTAAAGCTGCAAAAATATGTGTGCCTATATAGTTTCTCTTTCAATAGACTGACATTTACGTGTAGTGGAAATAGCAAAAAAGCAAAAAACAATTCCGTTTAATCCACCTCTAGCAAGCAGAAACAAACACTAATTTTCTTTTAAAGGAAGATATTTCCTTACACAAAGTACAGAGATAACCTTGAAGCTATATTAGGCTTGTCCTGATTTCTCATACAACATACAAACACACAACATGCCCTGCTGACTTTTAGTCAGGTATGCTAACCACTAGACCAGGTAGGGTCTAAATTAGGTAGAGACCAGGCAGGGTCTCTCCTCGTTATTAAAAACCATTTTCTACACCAAAGAGAAAGTAGATTAGAACAGATAAAACAAACTATGTCTGGAGAGGAGGTAACTCACCTCTGTGTAATAATATTCAATCTCTGATGGCCCCTTGGAATTATGAGGGCTTGGGTTATTTTACCTCTGAATGTATCTTAATTGCACAGTATTGGCTAAATAGCTAGGCCCCAAGGGTATAGAGCTGAGAAAGTAATCCACTGGACAAATGTTAGGAGGTATAAATAATGGACAAAAAAAGGGAACAACAGCGTAAAATCACAAATGTGGTGTTGAACTGCCGCATGAGTTCAGTAAGCCTATATACTGTGTATTGGCATAAAGTCTGCCAGTATCTGAAAGTTGGCAGGTGGGATATGACACCATGCATCCATAAAAAATGTGATCAATTTCTGCTTGTTTAATGGAGTTGGAAAATGCTGTCTGAGATGTTGTTCCAGAAGTTCCCATAGAATTTCCAGCAGTTTCATATCTGGTGACTGCAATAGCCATGGTGTGTGAAAAAGTTCAGTTTCATGCTCCTCAAACCACTGGGTGACCACATGTGCTCTGTGAATGGGAGCATTGTCATCTTGAAAGACATCTCTCTCTTCATGAAAGAAATGTTTTACCATTGGATGAAGATGATCACTAAGGACTGTCAAATAGCAATTGACATTAATCTTGCTTTCTAATGGAATGAGTGCACCCAAACCATGCCATGAGAAGGCACCCCACACCATTACAGAACCACCAGAATTCTTGACCCTTCCAGGGTCTCACCTGAAAACTGGTTTACTCCAGAGGCCCAGCTATTTTTTTTTCTCTCTGATCAGCCAAAAAAAAAACGTACAAACAAACAACCTTGTGTTTTTTTTTTTGCCAAATAACTAATGACAGGAATTATTCCATGTTATATGCCAAATTAATCAACATTTAATTCTGGATTTTCTGAAAATAAAATGTTTTCCAAAAAAACGACTAGTTTTATGTTAATAGGGCATTTTTAGAGTCATGTAATAAAAATTGCATCTAGTAATGCAAATAAAAATTTCTTTAAAAAATAAAAACAAACTAATAGGCAGAAATTATTATAATGCACATGAATAGAAAGGCTATTTACTTCTAAATAACAATATGTATATATACTTGAAGCAAGAAAATTACTTCCTTTTTGTGATTTTTTTCTTTGTACCATACTTTGAGAAAAGTCCAGCCTTTTTGCCAACTGTGCTAAATCATATAAACAAGTCAATTTTAGAATTTAAAAAAAAATACCAATTAATTGAAATAGGTCATGTTATATCCAAATTAAACAGAATTTAATTCTGAATTTTATGAAAATAGAAAAATTTAAACAATTTTATAAAGATATTGATTTTTAATAAGACTTTTTATGTGATATAGCAAAAAAAATAGATCAGACTATGCAATTAAGGCTTAATTTTGTAAAACTTGATTGTTATATATTAATAAAAGAAAATTTCTTCCTAAATACTATAATATTTTCCTGAAACATGATTTTTTAATTCTTTTAATGATTCTTTACAGTGTTGTATAATTTAAAACACAGGCCAGTGTTAAACAAGGTGACAGGTTGCTCACACATTAATGAGCTTTTCTATCCAGTTTATGAAATGCAGAAACACTTCTTGGCTGCTTTCTTTACTAAACATTATGAATTTTTTTCTTTGGATATTGAATTTTTGGGATTTTGGCTAAGTGCTGAAAAGTTAGTGCACCAAAGCAAAAAAAAAAAAAAAGATTTTCATCGGAGTCAAAATAGAGCCAAAATAAAGTGGAGGGGGTGGGTGTAGTAAAACTCTTCTCAAAATATCCCCCTCACACAGGAACTGATTTTCCATGCCAAGGAAATCCTTTTTCCTTTTGTATCTAAGACCTCATTCCTTTTCAGAAAATGACACAAGATCAAATTTTTTTTTACTAGAAAATGAAGAAATAATAAAAGAAAAAATGACATATGACCTAATGCAAGTTAAATAAAATATCCACTGCAACAAAGAGTTCTGGACATCCGATGTAGCATAACAGAAAAATCAATAATTATTGATCGACCAAAAGATTGATAATTTATGGAAATAAGGTAAATCCATGAAATAAAAACTAAAGTTTAATTATAAAAGGAAACGAATGCTAACTTTATGAAGGGAGTGTATGTCCTATTTGACTTAAATAATCCATGCAAACAACTTGCCATGCATTCACTTAGCAGATGGCTCTTCCCATTTCTGTACATGTGTATGAGTGAGCAATTAGAACACCTGCAACTTTTTCCTTTTATTGCGATGCTGTGTTGGAACCAATCTTCAAGATACTTGCTATGAAAATCTTTTTTTAGTTTTAGTTTTGATATGAAGAGTGAAAAAAACTATAATGCTGGGAAAAATGATATAAATGATAAAAGTAAATCTAGGAATATTGAAATAGGTTAAGGCAGAAAAGAGTGTAAAATGGGGAGGAAAAACAAGTGCAAAGTACTTGTTTTTTACTTTGCAATTACTTCCAAAATCTTCCATTTTTAAAAATAGCAATTTTTTGTTAATTATTAAATAATAAAATTTTATTCATTTGCAGATTTTTGAAACTTTAACGAAAAATTTGTTGATAATACCTGAGATCAAACTTGGGAGCTTAAATCAGGTGGTTTCTTCAGCATAATGTTAACAAACAAATTGGCAATATGTAAATAGTACTTCTAAGAAATGGGAATGAGGTGGCTTTAACATATTATTTATATTGCAGTTTAATAAAATATGCATCAAATAAAAAAAAGGAAAATATTATTTTTCAAATGTCAAATTTTTTTTTGAATTGCATATTTTTTAATCATATAGTAAGAAAATTTTCAAATGACAATTTCTATTTTTAAAAAATCGAATTTTTTTTTGTTGTACAAAAGATGTCTGTTCATCTTGAGCCTCTCATTTTGGATTCTGTCAACGTCTATGTTGGTTGGAGATCTTTTAAGGGTTAATAGTAGGAAACAAGCAATCAGAGTTGCAAGCTTCCTTCGGTTTGTGCCACATGTTCACTCTTCCATTTGTCAGAAACAAAGTATAGGATGATTTATCAGACCTTATCATATTCCTCCATTACCCAAGTGTTCACTGCTTGTGCTCTTTACACCACTGGATACAACAGCATGCATTGACAGGTGTGATGAGTGACTTGTGAAGTGCATTTCTACCACGATATCCAGCTGTATGAAGTTCTCAACATACTGTTTTTGATGAAACTGGCACCTCACATCCTAAGTTGAAAGCCTTGTAACTGATCAGCTGGAGCTTGCTGTTTTTGCTCTGATTGGTGTACTGATCTCAGTAACACTCAGATGTCCTGATTTTGTAGTATGTGCTTTTTCCCACTTTTGCCTTTTGCAGATGATATCTTCCCTTTAGATTCCTATATAGACATGATTTGGAAACTTCATGAAACCATTAGTGAGTTCAGCTGTCTTAGTGACCAAAGCCTCTACCAAATGGCACTAACAGTTCTCTGACAACCAAGACTTTGTGCACATTGCATCAATGATGTAGTTGCCTTCTGGGATCATGATTTGGGATAATATAAAGGATTTTTGAATATTTTAATAATATTCTTTTCAGCATTAATTTTACATGTGAATCAGAAAAAATATAAAAAAAAAAATAAATACCCCCTCAAGCAGCTGCTTGCCACAGAGGTCTGACAGGAGCCTGTCAGTTTATATGCCACAGTAGGAGATCTGAGAGGATGGCAGGACCTCAGCAGAAAAACGACACACATACATCCATGCCTAATCCGGGGCTCGAACCCAGGTCCCTTAGATCAGTAGTCAAGCGTGCTAACCACTCGGCCACGGGACGGCTCAGAAAAAATAAGACCCATATTTATAGATACTAATTACAAGAGAAGAAAATTAATATAATACAACAGTTTATTGCAAATCTGCTTATGTACCAAATCTCATCCCAAAAGACTCTGCACATCAAGAATGTTATAGAAAAAAATACTTTCAACTTTTTTTTAAAGAGCTTATAAATATAGTCACCTCACCAATAGTCACAACATATACACTGAAAGGACAATTTATTATACACATCTAACTAATAATGTGTGGCTTCACCTTTTGCCCTCACAACAGCAGCAACCCATTATGGCATAGACTCTACCAGGTGTTGGAAATATTCGGGTGGTATTGTGGCCCATGATTCCAGGATAACATCTGTAAATTGCCAAGAGTTGCCAATGGTGGGTTTCAGGCTCAAATGCATCACTCCACTTCATCCCACAGATGCTCAATAGGGTTCAAATTTAGAGAGTAAGTGGGTCAATCAAGAATTGTGAACTCACTATAATACTTCTCCAAACAGTTCTTCACCAAATGGAAGTGATAAGACAGGGTATTGTCTTCTTGAAAGAAGGCATCCTGCTGTGGGAAGTGGATATCCATAAATGTGTATAGGTGGCCAGCCATTGCATCATCATAACATAACCTTCTCAACATAGCTTTGTGATCTAATGGTGGCCCATGTAAACATGCCCCAGAACATTACTCCATCTACAATGGTCTTTAACAGCCTGACTTGACAGTTGGGGTCCATGTTCTTGTGTGGTCTATGTCACACATGCAACCTCCCGTTGTCATGTTGTAGTTGGAACCTTGATTTGTTGGACCAAGCTACTGTCATAACACTTTTTAGTGCCTTTCACTGTAACGAGTATATTTTAGTTACCTGCATGATGTTGTTTATATATTTTTCACTGTATTGTGTTTGGGAAAACAATTTATGCATTATATATTTATTGTGATTGGTGCATTACTACAAGTGTTGTTTTTTCTTTTAGGCTGCTCTTGATGAAGAACGAAATGCATTATTGACTTCAACGTTGAAGACATGGGAAAAAGCTCTTTTGGAAGTGAAACAGAAAGATGTAACAATATTTTGATATTGTATTGATGTGAAATAATTTTTTGAATTTTTTTATAATTAGATGAATTTTTTTAATAATTTTTTGAAAAATTATTAAAAAAATTTTTGTGAAATAATTAATTGAATTTTTTTAATAATTTTTTTGAATTAGCTTATTAAAGCAATTTATTTTGTTGATTCAAAGTATTTTTCATGTCCAAAAGCAATTTTACTGATTAATAGTACAGAAAGCTTTAATAAAAGCATGGTTCTAAGTTAGCATGAACTAAAATATGTAATTAGTTATTAACATCATTTCATTGGTCCATAAATCACTTTAGTTGGCTTGGAAAGTGTAAAGTTGCATGAAAAAAAATTAAGAATGATAAAAAAAATTGTGAAGAATATGAATGGTGTTTTAAAAAATAAACAGCCTGTCTTTTGCACTTTATATTAAAAGTAGCAGAATTGTCCAGTGTTGCTTGGGCCTCAATACAATGACTCAGAGTAGCAGGTGTATTCATAAATTACACAAAAAGTATAAACACTGTATAATAAATGTTTTCTAGTGTAATGCTGTCTGCTTTTCTTTTTTCTCTACCCTGCTGAGGAATAGTCAACCACACAGGTCCTGGTGCTGACCATATATAACAACCTGAATGGAATAGTGGCTCTGAGCTTGATTATGGATCCTGAATTTTCTGTACTGGTGGGCTTCTGTTGAGGGAAAAATCTTGTGCTGTGTTTTCTGTTTGTTTGTGGGTTGACAGCCCCAAGTGAATAGATTCACAGGATATGTTTTATCAGCTAGTGGATAATCCTGAGCAGAGGTCATCATAGGCACTTGAATTCTTGCCTTTACAGGCATCATTAAATCCTACTTGGATGAAGTCTTCCAGTATAATTTGTTTCAGCCTTTTGTAAAGGGAGGGGGGGATGGGCCATTGCCCCATGCCTGTGATTAGAGGTCTGCTATCTGTTTGATATCATTGACATTCCCTCTCTCAATAAACAGTTCCTTTAAACATCCCACTAACCATTTTCTCTCCATAGGTAATTGGAATGTGAGGACTCTGCACAAAGTTTATTCTCTTGATTTCCTCATACAAGAATTCCACCAATAAATCCTAATCACAGGCATGGGGCAAAGATATGTTCATACTAAATATATTTCATGATAATAGCTTTACAGCTATTATCATGAAATATATTTAGTATAATTACATCAGCTGTGTTGAATCTAATTTTTAAAAAGATATGTTCCCCCATTACTAAAGGCTGAAGCAATCTACACTGGAAGACTTCCTCCAATGTAGGATTTGACGATGCCTGTAGAAGCAAGAGTTGAAGTGCCTGTGATGACCTCTACTCAGTATAATTTAGATATTCTCGGTTTGCAAGAGACCAGATGGACAGATAAAGGTTAGATTCTTAAGAATAATCTTATATTTCTCTTTTCAGGGAGGGAAGATAAAAAGCATCTCCAAGACATAAATTTGCTTCTCAGCAGCCATGCTAGTGATGCTCTTTTAGGATATGAGTGCATTAATCAAAGGTTTCTTGCAACTAAATTTCAGACAAGCATTAAAGACTTGAATGTTATCTGTTATGATGACCCCAATGAGGACAAGGATGAGAAAGATAGATTTTATGGACAACTTCAGGATATTTTGAAATTCTGTCAAGAAAGGGCTTATTACCCTTGTTCTAGGCAACTTCAATGCCAATGTTGGTACTGACTTTGACCTTTGGGGATGGGTGATAGGTCCTTTTGGTATTGGTAGCTGCAATGGCAATGGGCAACTTCTCCTACAGATAAGTAAACTTAATGGTTTGAGAATAACTAACATTTATTACGAACACTGCAACATATATAAGTACACAAGGGTTTCACATATGGGCTGCATATGAATATGATTGATTATATATTAATTAACAGCAAATGAACTAGTTCTGTTAGGAATACCAGGTCATATAGGGGAGCTGAAATTGGATCTGACCATTACCTGGTTATTACGAACACTGCAACATATATAAGTACACAAGGGTTTCACATATGGGCTGCATATGAATATGATTGATTATATATTAATTAACAGCAAATGAACTAGTTCTGTTAGGAATACCAGGTCATATAGGGGAGCTGAAATTGGATCTGACCATTACCTGGTTAAAAGTGTCTTGCAACTTAAAATTAGGAAGTGTTGTGTTAAAGTTAAAATATTTGCCTTTAATTCTGAAGCTCTGAAAGACCCAGTTATTTATAGCTAAAGCTTACCATAATAGGTTACTTAGTCACATTTTGACAGTCATAGTTGGTTTACTACTGAAGTTGTGGAAGAATGGGACCATTTTAAACAGGATTTTCTTGAAACTAACAGTACTCTTATGAAAAAAGGAGCAGAGGAGGCAAAATTATTTGAGTGATAAGGCACTAGAGCTTATTTCAGGAAGAAAGAACTGCAAAAATGTCCTTAATCAATACTCTACTAATCCCAATAGAAAGCATTACAGAGAGATTAATAAATGTGTAAAGGATCAGTTAGCTGCTGATAAGAATCTTTGGCTTGATGACTTGGCTGACAAAGCTGAGGAAGCTGTTAGACAGCACAACAGCAGAGAGCTGTACCAGATAGTTAATGTTTTGTGTGGTAGAAAACGGACAGGCATACAAGGATTAAAGGATAAACAAGGTAAGTTATAGAAAGTGAGGATTCTGTCATGGCTAGGTGGGCTGAGCATTTCAGTGATGTTATAAACAATGTGGTTAGTTCTACTCCCATTGTTTGCAATGATGATAGATGCACTGGTGGCTTCAATGTTGGCTCTATTAACACAATCTGAAGTTATTTTGGCTATTTCTAAACTTAAACTTCATAAATCCCCAGGGGTAGATGAAATTACTACGGAAATGCTTAGAGCTGGGAATGTTTCGGTTACCAATTAGATGACTGAAGTTTTGAATATCTTTTATGATAAAGACATGGTTCCTAAGGATTTAACCAGAGCTGTTATTATCCCTATTTTCAGAAAAGGAGATCGCAGTTGTTGTGAAAACTATAGGGGTATCAGCCTACTCTCTGTTCCAGGTAAAGTTCCTTGCATGATTGTGCTTAATAGAATTAAGAATCTGGTTGACAGGCAGTTGTGTGATGAGCAATGTGGATTCAGAAATGGTATATGACCTGGTATTCCTAACAGAACTAGTTCATTTGCTGTTAATGTATAGATTAGATATTTTCACTTAGACAGATTCTTGAGAAATGTTTAGAATTTCAGAAATATGTGATTACTAGCACTAAATTTCCAAAAGGCTTTTGACTCTGTTGATCTTCATAATTTGTGGTTGATTGTGAGATCATATGGTATACCAGACAAGTTAGTTAACATAATGAAAGCTCTCTATAAGAACACTGAGTCATGCGTGAGAGTTGGTAAGGCTTGTAGCAATTGGTTTAGCATTACTTCTGGTGTTTGACAAGGGTGCATTTTGTCTCCTTTTATCTTTGGTTATTGATTATGTTATGCGAAATTCACTTCAAGAGAAAGATTTTGGCCTTAAATGGGCTGGAGATACGAAAATTTCTGACAGATTATGCTGATGATTTAGCCCTTTTTGCAAATGATGTTCAGATGAACTCTTTCATTAGGGCTGTTGATGAAACTGGTAGTAGAGTAGGTTTGGTTATAAACAGAGAGAAAACTAAAGTGATGAAAATTGGTCATGCAGGCTGTGATTCAGTTAATCTGAATGTTTGCAGTCTTGAGCAGGTGTCAGTTTAATTATCTTGGGAGCTATGTAACAAATACTGGTGATGTGCGTCATGAGATTAACAGACGAATAGGGATTGCTACTGGGACTTTTAAGAATCTGTGGAGAGTGTGGAGAAATGTGCGTATACATCTAAAGACTAAAATTAGACTGTAAAATAGTTTGGTTCTTTCTAGGGTTAGTTATGGTAGTGAAACTTGGATGCTTTATAAACAAGATAACATGAAACTAGATGCTTTTGATTCTAGATGCTTGTGCAGTATCTTGGGCATTAGGTGGTTCAACTTTGTAAGTAATAATGAGGTTAAACAAAGGAGTCGGCAACCTCCTTTGAGCAGCATATTATGCAGAGAGTGACTCCGCTGGTTTGTCCATGTTGCTCGTATGCATAACTATATTGAATAGCGTTATGAGCAGTGTGCCTAAAGGCTCGGAAAGAGGGAGAAACCTTGGATATAGTGGGCAGACAATGTCAAATAAGACCTTGTTAGAATTGGTGTGCAGTGGCTGTATGCAGTAGATGTAGCTCAGGACAGATCTGCTTGGAGAACTAAATTGCACAATCTGGTTGGATCTTCATAACCCATGGCTGCTTGAGGTGATGATGTTTTTTGCTGATTGATTAAAAAAATTGTGCATCTACAGAAGTAACTGTATTCTTTTTAATCTTCATTAACTATCCAACTTAATGTGTTAAATAAAACATTTAGTGCATGATTTTGCTTCCACTCCTTTTCACTTGATTATTATGCTTTAAAATTTTTTAAAAGTTTTCACCATGGATGGAAAAATTATGCAGCTATCTTGGCAGTGTAAACAAATATAAAATTATGAAATGAAAATATCGGATTTTGTGGAAATAACTGTGCATTTTATTTTCACGCCCTCTAGTGGCTTCTTAACCGTGCTAAGGCAATGCTAGACTCTTTGACAGCCATTACTGTGAATTATTTCTCCATTCTTTTATATATATCATTACTCATAATTTCATTACTCATCATATATATCATTACTCATCATTTTATATTTATCTATATCTCTCATATATCTAATTAATTTTATATTTATCATTACTTTTATATTTATCATTATCTCCATTCTTTTATATTTATCTTACTTATTTATCTACAAAAAATTGTAAGAGTAGAAACCCTGAAAAACGAAATGTTTGTTGACATTTTTGTTTACGATTTTCTTTATTGTTTTTAATTAAATTGTATTTCTAATATTTTTCTCTAGCTTTTGTTAACTGAGTGCTATTTTTCTTGATTATCGGACTTTTTTGCCTGTCCCACTCAACTCTTTCTCCACATAGATTGGTTAATCAAGGTTTTACTTTACTTATATTTTAGTTTGTTTTATTCCCCATGGTTTAATTTTATTTCCAAGATTAAGTAAACACAAATGAATGTGGAAAGGTTTATAAATATTTGATAATTGTTGTGTCATAATTGTACAATTTTATGTGCCAGTCAACACTTTTGATAAAGGACTATACACAGATTTTGGGAGTGAATGAGACAAATAACAGTAATCGCATGGTCTGATCATTTGTTATTCAAACTTTGGGCATGTCCTTGATCTTTCATCTCTAAGGCACTTTCCACTCTACAGTATGTTAACCATTAGAAACAAATTTACCATCAGCATATACCCAAAGTTAAGGCGACATGTTATTTTCAGTTAATAAACTGCTTGAAAAAACAATCTCCTTTATGGTAAAATATGGTAATACTTTATAATGTTTGCAATGTTCAGTTGCATAATTCTGTATGTTAATATCTTTGATTTCGTTTAAAATATAAATTCTTAATAACTTCATTTTCTTATTTCCATAGCAACATCTTTTTTAACCTCAAAACATCCAATTAGAACTTCAGAACATCTTATTTATGCACAAACTGAGCACTGCCTGAAAAAAAAATATATGGCACAAAGTAAAATCATTTGGCCAATAGTTGTAGAAGGTGAAAGTTATTGCCCAAGAATATATGAGATGTAGAAAGTGGGGGTGGGGGGGATGGAATATTATATATTGAAATTGGAATTATTATCTCCAAATCTAAGTCAAATTTACAACTAAAACAATAAGGGACTAGAGAGATTCCATCCATCCTCAGTGTGATGGAATCCTCTAGAAGTTAGGACAGAAAATTTATGCAGATATGCATAATATGGAAAAAAATCAAGCTACGGAGGTTCAACTAGATTGTGCAATTTAGTTCTCCAAACACATCTCTCCTGAGCTACTTCTGCTGCATCTTGCCACTGTAGACCAATTCTAACAAGGTCCTGTTTGATATTGTCTGCCCACCACATCCTAGGTCTACTTCTCTATATGCTTATAAATCAATTTGCTAATATAATAAACTGAATGGAATTAACTTTTATGATGGATTGAAAGAATGCAACTTCCAAAAAACTGTAGTAGAAGAGTAGAAACCCTGAAAAGCATAGAACAGTATATAAATAAAGTTTACCAAATTTGCAATTTATTTTGTACTTAAATGTATATATTAATTTCTCCATAGCTATGACCATTTGCAAAATAATTAAAGTGAATCATTACATCACATTATTCAAGGCAGAACTGTTTTTCCTTATTTGGCTTCTTCATTTAACTGCTTCCATATTTTCCTAGGATAGTCTTGGACAACAACGATTATATTTCAAACCTGTGTGTTTTGCATGACACTCTCATGCAAAACAGAGTGTTGCTTCTTCAATTGTAAAAGTAATAATAATTTTATTTTGTTTTAAAAGCTTATCACTAGATAGCAGAAGAAGAACGTAGAGTTTCTTAGTCATTACTTAACTTTGAAAGGGTTGTTTAAAGGTTTTATTTGAATTTATGCAATTACAAATCAACATCAGTGCAATGTAGCAAGTGCTATTTATCAGTTGTTTTTTCATTTGGTTTTGGCCATTTTTCTCTTTTCGAGATAGAATGCTTTCATTCCTAACTGCATGTATTTGCAACTCTATACCAGCCATCATGCAGTACACCAGGACTTTGTGCCCGCCATCACAAATGGCTCGAAGTCTGGGACTTGGGTGGAATTAGCTATTGGCTATGGTCTGCTGTGATCTTCATAGCAGACTTGATACCATCCATATGTAGTGTATCACTTCACTGCTGAGTTGTATGTCCACTCTCATGTCTTGGATCACCCATATAGCAGCTAAGCAGGGGTATAACTACCATAGAGCAAAGGGGTGCTGCTGATCTAGACCCTGATCCTCAAGGAACTCTTTTTTTTTTCAAGAAGTCAGCTGTACCACTATAATGTATCTATCATTAGTTCAATATATTATCAATAGAAATTTTACATAAATTTAATCAACATATAAACTACCCAAAAGCAAAAGCTTGAGTAGGTTGTTGTGGTACATATTTGATAATACAAAAAGAAAATTTAAAATCAGTTTCAAGAATGAAAAAAAAAAAATATATATATGTAATTAATTAAAAGACAATAATGATAATATGCTATATGCTGATGGATGATCTGAAATGGCGTTCTGCTTCTGCACATAACCCTGATCTTGTGCCAAACAATTTCCATCTTTTTCCAGCACTGAAGGAGCATCTTGGAGGCCCATTTTTCAAAGAGAAAATGACCTGCAAATAGCAGTGATACAATGGACGAGTGAAAAGGACACAGACTACTACCAACAATGAATAGAAAAACTCACCCCACTATATGAAAAGTAGTGGGATGGCAGTAGAATTACCTTTCATTGCTTAGATTAGGGATTATAATTAAAAAAATTCAAATTATACACCTTGTAAACTTACTTTCTGGTTGACCCTCATATATTACTATTGTTTCATGTATTTCTTTTTAATGCTGATTCTTTAAATCTTTTTTTATGTTCTGTTATTTGTTGTTTTTATCCTTTTATGTATTTTTCTTTCAAATTTTGTTGTGGGTTCCATCTCTTTAATTCTTTTTATCTTGTTTGGCACATAATAGCCTATGTTGCTGATGTGCCATAAACCCCAAACAACCAACTCAAACCTTGAAATATCAAATTAGGAGCCTGCTGTGCTGCTACTGACTGAGACATCAAATTAGGATCCTGCTGTGTTACTGAGTCAAACCCCACTTCCTATTTCCATAAGCATAACTGAAATTCCTCTTTAATTTTTTGTCAGCATTATGTAATTAATATATCTTTCTCTTTTTAATCATAAGATTTTAAAGGCATCATTGCTTCTTTTCATTTCATGGATGTTTCGCCACTGAACTGGGTGTATTCAGTCATTGTCACAATTATACATGAGGATTAAGTGGAAGCACAATTTACTTTCTTTTTATCTCTAATGAATTCATATAAATTATAATTTTTGATGTTTTTCAAGTGAATCTGTGGGCAGCAGATTTAATGCCGACTATTCACTATAGGTTATATTTTTTTGAGCATGCTAAAGTTTATCATTGACATTGCATGGCAAAGAGTCATATGTGCATAATTTACTTCTCAAAACTGAAAAATGTATCTAAATTTTTAGGTTTAAACAATTATTACACAGCTTTGTTCACATGATTTTCATTTTCCTCCTGGACATGTTTTTAAACAAAAAAGCTTCAGGTTGGGTTGTTTTACCTCTGAGCAGCACTTTTTTGCACACCATGGGCTAAATGGCCAGGTCACATGGACCCCGAAGGCTCAGAGAAGGTTGGGGGGAGGGGACCCACTGGAACAGCTGTTGGGAGACAGATGGTAGCCTCCCGTCAAGGCCATCCAGCGTATTCTTTAATGTGCACAGGGTATGGCTCTTCCGCACACGGGGCCACGGCTTAATGTCCCATCCGACGGACGGCTGCCTTTCTAAGCCCATCGGTGTCCCCTACTGACCGTGGGCAAGGCGGGAATTTTGTGGAGATAAATCTCAACGCTGACTCAGCTGGGACTCGAACCTGGGAACTACAGATTACGAGCCCGGCGCACTACCGACTGAGCCACCCCCGCCCAAAAGCTTCAGGAAGTTGTGGTGAAAGCTGCCTTGACTGTATGCAGTTGCAATGTATATAGTCATTGTTAGGTAACTTCTGTTCACATATTTTTCAGATATTTTTATGATGCTTCCTGAATTTTGTTTAAAAGATCCATCGACTTTTCTGGAGCAGTAAATCACCAATTAATCTTGTCATTGACACAATAGATATATTAGAATTAGTTTTCATTGGCCAAATGCACCAACTGTTGCTCATAATAAATATACATGTAGAAAAAAATTGCACAGTGTAATTGAAGTTTTGCAGTATAACAACTTCAGAATATTATGTGTATATGAGACTGATAGCAAACATTTATATTTTTAATGCTCAGTGATTTTTGTAGGAAGCATATGCAGAAGAGCTTGAAAAAGGTGCTGAAGAACAGGGAGAAGAATTGTATAAGGCAGAACTGTTGGAAACTGAGGAATATACTGCACTGAGAACACAGCTTGAAAATGATGTCCATGTAGGTGCCTTTTTTAAAATCAGTAATGTTAATGGCATAATTAAAAGTTGTATAATTGTCGTTCAGAATAAATGAAATATAAGAACACTTTATTGTTAAGACTCTTAAGTTTTCAATCTTAGATTTTCCCATTCTAAATGATATCACATATTAGTCTTTTTTATTGTGGCTGACCAGGAAGCAGAAAGACTACAAAAATAAAAGAAAAAAATTACCTAAGTAAATAAACTGAAGTGACAATAAAAAATAATAAATTCTCTAGTTTCTATTGCAAGTTATTCTTCATCTTTATTGACATGTCACCAAATGACCTTTGGAAAAACATATTATATGTAGTATTTTTTTAACTCTTCCATGGTCCAGCCTAAAAAACTGGTTTACATCCAGAAGCCTAGCTATTTTTTCACCAAGCTCAGCCAAAAAAAAATATTTTAAAACTTTTTTTTTCCAATTAATTAATGAAAGCAATTATGACATGTTATATGCCAAATTAATTAACAGCAATTATTTTAGATTTTCTGAAAATAAAATATTTAATGAAAAAGACTACTTTTATTTTAATAGGTCTTTTTAGATTCATTTATTAAAAAATGCAACTGGTAATGCAAACAAGAATTTATTAAAAAAAACAATGCACAAATTTTACTGCATATCAATGTTGGAAAACATTATGTATATGAAATAACAAAATGAATAGTGTTATCATAATTTCAAAATATTCATAATGATAAAATGTAATGAAAAGCAAAAAAAATCATTTTTTTCACAATATGTGTCTATAACTTTTAATCTTTTTCTATTTTTTTTTCTTTGTAAAGAATACTTAGAAACTTAAATGTGCTGTTTTCAAGAAATGTACAATTTAAGTTTTACTATCATTTAGTTGTAAGCTACTTTTTACTATCAGCAAGAAGGAAACTGTGCTCAGTGACACATTCCTAAAGAATTTAACTGGAAGCAGTTTTCCTAGTCACCCTCCTCATAATTAGTACCAAAAGTTAGGGAGATATAATTTCTAGAGGCAGTTGCTGCTCATGAGCTTCTGAGCAGGTAGGGCCAGTATATATTTATACAGAGAAACAAACTATGCAGGGGTGGTAATGATTAAGCTGGTAGTGTGCCAGGCTCACAATGTCACCTTTTCAGGTTCTAGTTCCAACTGGGCCTAAACTGGAATTTTATCACTAACTCTGCTCTCGGTGAGAGAAGGAACTTCAATTGTCTTAGAAAGGTGTATTAATTAATAAATAGGAGGTACAACATTATTAATTAATAACTTTTTACATGCATTTATATATTGTGGCTTATGCCCTATGAATTTCTTTATAAATATTTATATTCGGAAGCGGAAAGGCTGCATACACCAACTCTTTTTCACTTAGTAAGTATATATATATAATTTACCAATTTATAATATTTATTATATAATTTCTGATATCTTTTGTATTTAAAATTTTCATCAGGTGAAATTATCAATATATTGTATTCAGAGCCATACTTAGACAATTTTGCACCTGTGGCAAGCAAGGGGAGATGTTTGCTCCCAGGGTAAGAGTTATTTTGCAACCTATCGGATATTTTTTGTTTCATATAGTATGAAAATTGATCATGTAATTAGAAATTGTGCCCTGGGTTTCATTTGCACCCAGAGCAAATGCCGCACTCACATCTGTTTTAGCTAGATCTTGATTGTATTGCTAATAAATTTCACACACAGATTCCACTGTGTACCCTGTGTTTCATTAATAATTCAAGTCTCTACCTGTAGCAAAACTGAGTTCGAGCTTAAAGCAATTTTTATTTTTGCACTTAGTTGGAAGAAGCCATCCTATGGCTGAGTGGTTAGTGTGCTTGGTGCCAATTGAAGGGATGTGAGTTCAAACACTGGGTAAGGCATGGATGTTTGTTTTTTCTGCAGAGGTCTTGCCTTCTTCGCAGACCTGTATGGCATATAAACTGGCAGTCTCCTGTTAGAATTTTGTGGCAAGCAACTGCTTGAGATGGTATATATACAGGGTAATTCAAAACTTATCGTTCAAATTTCGTGGGGAGGTAGGGAATACGTCAGGAAACCGATTTCACATAGGAAAGTATGTCCGCAAACGTCATCTACATGAACAAAATGGACAAGTAAAGTGAACACAAGGAAACAGTACAGTTAAGTGGTAACGAATGTGACTTTTATTCCAACAAGGTAAAGTACAGGTTCACAGTAGGTGCTCAAAATTGCTGACACAGGATTCACAGCGCCATTGCATTGACCGCCGAACGTTTTCAAAAACGCCTGGCATATCACGGACAATGCCTGTGGCGGCCACTATTCGTGCAACAAGGTCCATTTCACTGTCGACGGGGGTCTCATACACATGGTCTTTCATGGCCCCCCACAAAAAGAAATAATGATTATTATGATATGATAATTTACAGCGGGAGTGGTCGGGCGAGCTGTACACTGGTTGGGTACACACAGCGCCCTCTACATACGCATGCGTAAATTTGCGGACATACTTTCCTATGTGAAATCGGTTTCCTGACGTATTCGCTACCTCCCCATGAAATTTGAACGATAAGTTTTGAATCACCCTGTATATATTTCAATTTGGAGTAGGTGTATTCATGGGCCCTATGAATTTGAATGGTAAATTTTGCTATTAACACAAGATTAGTGAGCTTCTGCACAAGGGGTTTAATAACTCTGTATTAGTCCTTCTGTGCAGTTATTTGGCACTCTGACCAACTTTTTTACGGAAATCTTTTTTATTGTTTTGAAAATAAACCTGTTTTAAATATAATACTGAAATTCAAAGAAATCAAATGCAAACAACTGTTGCTGCTTGGGATTGTTGTTGGTGTAATGACATGGATATGATTCATACAGTATTGTATAGTTATGCAGTGTGAGTTAGGAATATTGCTAATGATAGTCTCTAAATTTGCATTGGCTGTCTCTAATGATTTAAAGAACATTTACTTGTTGCTATAATTTATTCAGAAAAATCGCTAAGTCCTAGTGATTAAATTATTTATTCTTGATTGGTTTAAGTTATATAATAAATATAACATAAATAATTTTTACTTTATTTATGTTATATTTATTATTTTGGGGATTAATTTTCAGTTGGATCATCATTTTTCCTCATCCAGTCCAAATGATTCAAATGTGTGAAGAAAACACTTCCTGTTGGCAATTGAGAAAATCATGGAAACTAAATGTTTTATGGAGACATATACAGCCACAAAGCCTTATTAATGATTTTTTGGAATAAACTGTGTGATGGTCCACCCATTCACTTTTACTTTTCCTTAACCAGTTTTACTTTATTTATGTTATATTTATTATTTTGGGATTAATTTTCAATTAGATCATCGTTTTTCCTCATCCAGACCACTAAAGGAGTTGCACATGCAGAACCCCGACTTTTGATTGACAGCCATTAATGTGCACATAAGGACATGCCCCCTCTTGCATCATAGCTAGCGTGAGCACACAATCATAAGAGTATGCAAATATACTTCCCAGCGTGCAACATACACGTGTTAGTTGCATATATGGTAAACACGTTGTTGCCTATATGGTATAAACGTGTTAGTTGCATATATGGTAAGTGACATTAGGTCATGGAATAAGTGGGAATGAGGTTAGTCAGAATGTGAGTTAGTTAGTTTTTGTTGTTGAATAGAGATTGAGTTGGAGAGAGCTAGTAGTTGAGAGAATGTGAGCTTTTACTTGCTCAGAATATTGTATTCATCAGTTTATTTGGTGAGTCTTGATTTTTTTGGAAATAAACTTTGTTTTATGAAATATTTTGACTTTTCTATTTTTTTTCTCTTGAGCAGGATAATTGATTTGATTAGATTTAACTTTAATAATTTGACAATCTTTTTGAATTAAATTCTTTGTGACTAAGTACCACAATGATATACTTAGCGAACTCTTATTTTAACTTTATTTGGCAAGTTAATATTACTTGACACCTGATGCTATCCAGAAGTTGTTTAATTTGGATCAGTCAAAAGGTCCCAAGAGAAGAAGTTTAACATACTTTTAGAGCATTACAACTGTTTTAATGAATAAATGATCTTGTCATTACAGAGAACAAACCGAAATATACAGAATACCATTAGCAGTGTTATAACTCAAGCAACTCTATCAGTGTGCAATACTATATCATCTACATCAACTCTCAAATAGCACATCTATCCATAGATTAAGCATTGCCAACTAATCATTAAATTAACAGGAATCTACCATGATAATGAATTCATTATAAAAATTTTCCTAATTCCATAACTAATGATACCCCTTGCAAGTTCTTCAAACATTTTACCTCTCTGAAATACACCTATTTACCATAATTCAAACTTAACAAAACCTCCTTGTAAACCTTAGTAAGCTATTATAAACAAATATCAAAATTGTCTTTCATTAGAATATTTTAATGTGAGTTTTTATTTCAAGCTGAAGGTTATTTAAATAATGATTTAAATTTTGCTGCATTTTACCTCTGATGTAATTTATGAAAAAATGTTATGGCATTTTACCTATTACAATTCTTATGCGTGAATAAAATTGATTTCCTTAAAGATTAGAGGCTTATGGTTTTGATTTGTAACATTTGAGAAAGCTTTCTCATCTAATGATAGTTTTTAAAAAACTTTCCTTTAATTTAACACTGTCATATATACTGATCAGCCAAAACATTAAAACTGCCTACCTAATATAATGTAGGTCCTCCTCTCACTGCCGAAAGAGCTCTCATTCAATTAGGCATAGATTCAACAAGATGTTGGTAGGTGTCGCTTGATATTTGGTACCATGACTGCAACAGAAAATCCCGCAGTTCCTGTAAATTACGTGGTTGGGGTGATGCTATTTGTACTTATTTCTCCAACTCAAACCATAAATGCTTGATAGGATTCATATCCAGAAAATTTGAGGGCCATGGCAATAAATGGAATTCCTCATCATGTTCTAGGAACCATTCCTGAACCTTCTTCACAGTGTGACATGGGGCATTGTCTTGTTGAAAGACTCCATCTCTTCCAGG
This sequence comes from Ryuthela nishihirai, assembly GCA_038380435.1. Classification (NCBI taxonomy): domain Eukaryota; kingdom Metazoa; phylum Arthropoda; class Arachnida; order Araneae; family Heptathelidae; genus Ryuthela; species Ryuthela nishihirai. Next base: position 42,947,872 of record JAWZYU010000006.1, read on the forward strand.
GAATACACTTGCCATAAAGGGGTGTACTTAGTCAGCCACGATGTTCAGGTAGGTGACAACTATCAGAGTTTGCTTTACAGGGATAATTGGTCCAAGTGTTCCCCAAGAAAATATTGCTCAGACTATCACACTCCCTCCAGCCGCCTGGATCCGTCACACAGTGCATCCAGGTGAGAAGGCTTCCATTAAACATCTCTCACGGGCTCTTCCATCCACTTGGTGTAGCAGAAAATGGGATTCATCTGACCATATGACCCTCTTCCATCTTCAATGGTCCAATGTTGATGATTATGTGCCCACTGCAAGTGTTGACGATGGTGAATGGCTGTGAGCATAGGCACATGAATGAGTCTGTGGCTGTGGAGACCCATATCCAAGAGCTTACGAAGAACTTTGTGTTTGGACACATTGAGCCCTTTACCACAATTAAAATTATGGGTAATGTCATCCACAGTAGCCCTCCTGTTGCTGCGGACAAGACGAGATAGCCTGCGCTGACCTCTGGTATCAATGAAGCATGGCCAGCCCATGCCTTGTTGACGGCTCTAAGTGTTACCTGTTTCGGACCATCTTTGATAGGTACTAACTGCTGCATAGTGTGAGCAGCCTACCAGCATTGCTGTTCGGAGATGCTCTTACTAAGGTGTCATGCCATAATGATCTGGCCTTTGTCAAAATCAGATAAATCCTTTGCTTTTCCCATGTTGAGATGAAATGAAATAGTCCTACAAGAGCTCCTCCCCAGGTATTATATATACAGTGGACTCCCATATAACGTGCTCCTCTATAACGTGAATTCGTAAAACACGATAAGAAAATTGTGACTAGTACTCATACAGCGCAATAAACAATCCTGTATTATGCAGAAGATAAATTTAACATTTTGACATAGTTTTTGATTTTTTGTTTAGAAAAGCAAATGTATACACTTACCTGTTGTTTATATATGAACAGTGAAGCTGACAGCTTTAAAATATGTAAAGGTTTATCAAAAAAAATATGCACATTTAAAGTTATAAGAGGAATATATTTTTGTTCAACTTTTAATAAAAATAAAAATATGTACTTCACTATTTAACATTCATTCACTATCAGAAGTATCAAGAAATAAGTTCCAACAACGCCGTCTTGTTAACATTGGTTGTACAGATTCATCGCTTGAAGAGTCCATAGTTTTGTCTTTATTGTTATCATTATTTAAAAACAATTCTTTTTCCAGATCATTTTTAGATTGAAAATATGGGGATAGACAATTCGTCTGATAATGCATGTCCTGTATAACGCGATTTCCTATAACGCAGAACATATCCACCGTGTTGTACGGGAGTCCACTGTATATGTATATCATTCATGACCTTGGCACGTGACACTGATTGACTGCACATGCACTTCTTTGCATAACACAAAGGTGGTTTAATGTATTGGCTGATCTATGTGTATATATATATATCAAATTGCTCTATTGTATCTATCTGAATGTAAATGTTCGGTGCTATTTTTATATATTTATTTTAAGTTAGATTTGTATAAGTAATCACTCCAGAGGAGTAGAACATTAAAGAAGTAAATTAGTAATGAGAAAAAAAAACTTTCCACAGCAAAAGCTAATCAATTTAACACAAACTTAAATGCCAATGCATTACCAAAATATACCAAGTAATATGACCAACTAGTACTATTTGTTTGAAAAAAACTTTGCTTTTTAAAAATAAATTTATGTAATCTGATGAAATGCACACACATTTGACCATTAACATTAGGCCCATCTTATTATATATATGTTATACCTAGCTTTGGATGCCTAATTTAAATATTTAAATTCATATTACTTAACTCAGCATTCAGCATTTATTTCCTGAATTTCAAATTCACTTTAAAATTTGTATCACATTCACAGAGACTCCAATTAGGTAAGCTGCACTAAAATTCTAATCAACAGCAAATATAATGTCAATTGGAACACTATTTTTCTCCTTCATGCAACATAATATTTTGCAGCCAACTTCTTTTATTAGTAGCTAGTAAATATCCATTTTAGTAGCTATTGTTAATACATGATTTCCAGAATAATAAAATCTCATTGTTCTTTCAAATTATACAAAATACCATATAACAATTATACAAAATGTAAGCTTCATTAATATATTAATAATATATATAATAATATAATTACTCTTGTTGGAAAGCCATATTGCTCATGACTCTTTCACACGATCACTGTCAATATTAAAATAAATAATGGAATAAACTCAACAATTCAATATCTACTAATAAATCAGTGCTTTGAAGTCGATTCAAATTTTAGAGGAAAAAATGTCTTGAGCCGGGTGGGATATGAACCCACGACCTCCTGATAACATGTCAGATGCTCTGGACCACTGAGCTACTGGCCGCCGATCAAAATCTCCTCTAACACTATGAACATTTCTATTATGTCACATATAGGTTCTATTTCAGGCAATCTAGCCACAAGCAGCTTTCTATATGCCATATAGATGGAAAGCATGCCACTAGCATACTTGTAAGACATACTTTCCATCTATATGGCAAATAGAAATCCGCTTGTGGCTAGATTTGCCTGAATAGTGCCTATATGTGACATAATAGAAATATTCATAGTGTTAGTTAGAGGAGATCTTGATCGGCGGCCGGTAGTTCAGTGGTCTAGAGCACCTGACATGTTATCAGGAGATTGTGGGTTCATAGCCCAACCGGCTCAAGACAATTTTTCCTCTAAAATTTGAATCGACTTCAAAGTGCTGATTTATTAATATTAAAATAATTTCAATAAATAAATAATAAAATATTACTTGAAAGTATTGGAATGATGCATCCTTCATTATGCGGTAATAACTGCTGAGTTTCCAATAATCATCTAATTGTGACACTGTTATCAGTGATATCTCTATGTGTTATTGTAGGCCTACTTCACAACTGCCCAGACCTCACTTTAACTTGCAAACAGTTGTAGATGGTGCAGCAAATGATTGACACTAGCATGGTAAATAATGGAAATTTCTGGGTGCACTTGAAGATTGCCCTGTAATATCCCATGTTTATAATTAAGGCAATTCAAGGCCAGTTTGAATGCATTTCTTCACTAAATGCTAATTCATATTTTATACATTCATTATTGAATGGAAATAAAATAAGCAAGATGCATTAGAAAACAAATATCCAGGTAAATTATTATTTTTATTATTCATTTTAATTCGGAATTTAACATTCTGGTGTATATTCAAAAATGCTGGCCCCTGGCCAGAGGTTAGAGTAGCAATGGTAAAGGTTCGGATGCCATTCAAGCAGAAGGAACAACAGGGCAAAAATTCCAGATGTCTTGCAATATTCTGTGAGCCACTTAAACTCTTGGAGAAGAAATTCTATAGGTAGAGTGATTTTTGGGTGTTGGATAGAGAGTTGGAAGAGAGAAAGGACCTTAACCTTGATGATAGTTGAGACTTCCAGTTTTGACCTTCACATTTCCTTTTCTTTTTCTGAATATAAGTTTTACATGGCCCCCAGAAATATTTCCATTGGAATATCTGGAATATGAGGCTTAATATAGGCTTAGCCTCCTTATTGAAGAAATGAGTAATAGATTGTTTATTTATCAACAAGTGCTCTCTTATAATTGTCTGCAGCTCAACTCCATTAAGAACAGACTGCATAAAGCTAAATAGGTAATAAGTCTCCAAATTCTTTAATTATATTTATTTCAGTAGGTTTAATTTTATTCTGCCGTCCCATGGCCGAGTGGTTAGCGCACTTGGCTACTGATCTAAGGGACCTGGGTTCGAGCCCTGGGTGAGGCATGGATGTATGTGTCGTTTTTCTGCTGAGGTCCTGCCATCCTCTCAGACCTTCTACTATGGCATATAAACTGACAGGCTCCTGTCAGACCTCTGTGGCAAGCAGCTGCTTGAGGGGGTATTTAAAAAAAAAATTTATTCAATTTGAAGTCTCTTTCCCAAAATAAGGGCAAATTGTTTTCTCACATGACATCCGTCATTGTATTTAGACCATGTTAACAGGTATTTTGTATCCTTTACTTGGGCTGCCCATTATTTGAAATGATGTTCACAAACAATAACAATTTTTTTCTGAATGACCACATCTATCAGAGACTAGATTTTGTATATTGGGTCATATAATAATATTTCACCAATTTTTTAAAAAATTAACCTACATACCATTTTTTTATTCACTTACTATTTTTTTATGAATTTGCTTTGTGGAAATGAACGTCAGAATTCTTTGAAGTGACCCATAATAACAACAACGAGAAAAATGAAACTTATCTTTGAGGGTTACTCCATTAGCCACAAGCCTTGAACTATGAAATATAACAAAATTTTTGCACACAAAATGAATCCTTGAGAAATTTCTAGAGTTTCAAAAACTTGTGTAACTAGCTTTATAATCTTTAAAATCTGTGGTTTATATTGAAACATACACCTTTCAGGTATATTGAGACATATACCTTTCAGGTATATTGTGATACCTACCTGAAAAGTTAGTTAACATAATGATGACTCTTTATAATAACACTGTGTCATGTGTGAGAGGGGCGGGAGTGGCTCAGTCGGTAGCGCGCCAGGTTCGTAATCTGTAGTTCCCAGGTTCGAGTCCCAGCTGGGTCAGCGTTGAGATTTATCTCCGCAAAATTCCCCGCCCTGCCCACGGTCAGTAGGGGACACTGATGGGTTTGGAAAGGCCGCCGTCCGTCGGATGGGACATTAAGCCGTGGCCCCGTATGCGGGAGAACCATACCCTGTGCACGTTAAAGAACACGCTGGATGGCCTTGACGGGAGGCTACCATCTGTCTTCCAACAGCTGTTCCAGTGGGTCCCCTCCCCCAACCTTCTCTGAGCCTTCGGGGTCCATGTGACCTGGCCATTTAGCCCATGGTGTGCAAAAAAGTGCCGCTCAGAGGTAAAACAAACCAAACCAAACCATGTGTGAGAATTGGTAAAGCTGGCAATGAATTTTTTTGCATTACAACTGGATTTTGACATGGCTTTTCTTTTAAATTTAACTCTTCCAGTGTCCACGTCATCTGTATATGTTCGGAGAATCTGAATCGAGAGACCAAGGACGTATGTATCTGTTTTTAGTACAACAAAAAAAATTTTTTAAAAATAAAAATTTCATTGCAAATTTTTTTCACATACATCTTATAAAATTATGTAATTCAGGCTTCAAAAATAATATTTTGTTTTTTAATTTGATGCATATTTTATTAAACTACAATATAAATAATTTTATAAAGCCATCTGATTGTCATTTCTTAGAAGCACTAAATGGTATTGCCGATTTGCTTGTTAACATTCCTATTTGCTGAAGCAATCTTCTGATTTAAGCTCACAAGTTTGATTTGAACTATTATCAACAAATTTTTCTTAAATTTTCGAAAATCTCCTAAAAATTAACAAAACAAACAAACAAACAAAAAACTGCTGTTTTCAAAAACAATAGATTTTGGAAGTAATTACAAAATATGTACTGCCATTTTTTTTCCGTTTCACACTCTTTTCTGTCCTAAACCTATTTCAGTATTCCCAAGCTATTTTTATCATTTTTCCTAGCATTCTATCCATCTTTCCCACTCTTAAAATCAAAACTGGAAGTAAACACATCCTTTTTAGAAATTCTGGTTGCAGCTGCATTTAATTAGTTGTGCTTCACTGAGGCAAAAGACGCAGATGGTTGACAAATGCTATCTTTGTTCTGTGTGCTTTAAGTGTTTTTTGCAGTTTTGATCCAGCATATTGATACCCTTTGTAAAGTTAGTATTTTCTTTTTTTATATTTAAACCTTAGTTTTCATTTCAGTAGATTTATTTTCTACTGAAATGAATTTTATTTATTATTATTATTTTATTATTTATTAATTTTCCAGTGAAACTTCGATCTAGTATCATTTTCTGAAAATAAATGAGGTCTTGGATATGGAAACAAATTCATCTCTGTAGATTTACTTCCATTACTTAGCGATCTTTGGATCGGCTGATTTATCGATCTTTCTGAGTTATGCTGGATCGAAGGTCAGCTTAAAAGTTGTGAATATTTTATTTAACATCCCATTAGGTAATATGTAATTTTTCTTGTATTATTTCTTGTTATTTTAGTAAAAAAACTTTGAGTTTGTACAGTTTTCTGAAAATGAATGTTTTAGATACAGAAGCAAATAGACTTCCTTGCTAGAGAAATCAGCCATCATGTGGGAGGCCAATTTTGGGAAGATGCCCCCTCCGCAAAACTTTCTACAGTTTCACCCTCCCTCTATAAAAATATATATTTTTTTAAATTACGAGTTTTTATGTTTATATTGAATGATTATAAAGCCCCCCCCCCCACAACCCTGTCAGTACTTGGTTGTGCCACAACAGATGATATAATACGATACTGGAAAGAATCATTAAAGGAAATAAAAATCATATTTCAGGTTGAATATTATATTATTCGGAAGGAAATTTTCTTTCAATAAATATGTAATTTAACTATTTTTATTCATCAGGTTTTCCAAAGTGAAGCCTTAATTGTATAGTGAGATTTTTTTTCACCATATCACATTGAAAAAGGCTTATTAAGATCAATATGCTTGCAAATTTTTTTATATTATTTATTTTCATAAAATTAGTAATTAAATTCTGTTTAATATGGTATATAACATGACCTATTTCTGTTGATTGGTTATTTTTTAAAAAAATTCTAAATTTGACTTATTTATGTGACTGAGCACAATTGGCTAAAAGCCTGAAATTTTCTCAAAGAATGGTACCGAGAAAAAAAATTACAAAACAAGAGAAATATTTACTTAAAACCAAAAATAAATTTTTTTTTTGTTATTCAGAAATATATAGTCATTAATGTCAATCTTAACAGGGAATACTGTGCATTCACTTTGGATTGATTTTTAGTTATATAGTCATTCTATTTATGTGTGTTTTGTAATCATTTCTGTCTTCATTTATTTTAAATAAAATTTTATTTGTGTTTCCAGATGCATTTTTTTACTACATGACTCTAAAAAAGTCCTATTGAAATAAAACATATTGTATTTTTCATTAAATACTTTATTTTCAGGAAATCCAAAATTAAATGCTGATTAATTTGACATACAACATACCATAATTCCTTTCATTAGTTATTTGGCAAATAAGTTCTAAAGTTAAAGTTTTTTTTGGCTGAGCATAGGGAGAAAATAGGTTGTCCTCTGGATGGAAACCTGTTTTTCAGGCTGGACACTGGAAGGATTAATTATTGGTCTTATTGAAATTGAGGAATTTTTGGTCTTATGAAATTGATTAATTATCAATTTTATTGAAATTTATTGAATTGAAATGATGTAATCTTTATGATGGAATCTTTATCAGGAATCTTTATGAAATTGATTAATTATTGGTCTTATTGAAATTGAGGAATTTTTGAAAAAGTGAGATATTGGGTTTAGATGGCATAGAAATGTGAAAATATTTGCCTTAGATTGTGCTGAGGATTTGACCCTTTTGGCAAATGATGTTGACAAGAAACTCTTCATTAGAGCTGCTGATAAGACTAGTAATAGAGCAGGTAAGGTAATAAACAGCGAAAAAAAAAAACTATAAAATGATGAAAATTGATTAAGCAGATAGCGCTTCAGTTCATTTGAATGGTTGCATTCTTGAGCAAGTTTCTCGGTTTATATCAGGATTTATGTAACAGGTACTGGTGATGTACAACATATGATAAGTAGAAAAATAGACATTGCTGCAGGGACTTTTTAGAATATGTGAAGATTGTGAAAAACAGATACATACACCTAAATACTAAAATTAAGCTGCATAATTATTTGGTCCTTTTTAAAGCTTGCTATCCTAGTAAAATTTGTGCCTTTTTTAAGCAAGATCATGGAATCTGAATGCTATTCATTCTAGATGCTTATGCAGCATCTCTGATATTAGATAATTTGATTGTGCGAATAATAAGGAATTTAGGTATTTTTCATTGTATGAATGATAAGGTTAAACAGATTCATTGACATTTTAACCTTAGAAGCAGCAGTAAAAGCCCTCTAAAATGGCAGACATTTAGTAAATAAAAATACAGCTTTTTAATTTGAATATTATATTTGTTTCAAACTACTGTTAGATCAATGTTTGAACTTCTAACTTCACTCTACAATACAATAGTGCGACTGTCTGTTGTTCAAATACAATGCCTCGCACAACTGTTGACAAATCAACAGTTGTACTTTAAGAAATGCATTGACTGTCAAAAATTCAACAGCTGCTGCTTTTAGGGTTAAACAGCATATTATGTGAGTAGAGACTGCAATGGTTTGGCCATGTTGCCTTGCATGCAGAGCTACAGTTCAGTGAATAGAGTTATGAATAGTGTTTCTAAAGAACTTAGTAAAAGGGAGATATCTAAAATGCCGTGGGTAGACAGTGTCAAACAAGATATTATTCGAATTGGGTGCAGTGGTCAAATGCAATAGCTGCAGCTTAGAATAGACTTGTATGGAGAACTAAAAATATATAGTCTGGTTTGATCTCAATAGCCAGTAACTGTTTGTAGAAATATGACAAATTGTGAGGTATTCATTTTTATTATGTATTATGTATGCTGAAGAATAAAGAGATTTGGTTTGAGTCCTAAATAAGACATTGTTATTTTTCATAAGTTTTTCATTCATGCTATCTTTCAATCTGAGCTTCAACAGATAAAAGTTATTTATCTTCATCCCTTTAGGATGCTATACTGACAAACTCCTCCCAGATCTGTGGGACAACAGTTGCTTGAGAATTAAATTTAAATTTTTTTTATTATTATAGATAGGGGAAATAAACAATAATTTCAATCTGTGTTTTGGGTTAAAGAGAAAAAAATGTAGATTGGAAAGTTTTTTTTGTGATATTTAATGGTATTTTATCAAGATTTGATTCACATTTTTAGTAATCAATATAGGATACTGCTACTAATAAATTTGATTTGTGAAGAAATTTGTGCAAAAAAGGATCAAAGAGAAGCATTTTTGGGCATAATTTAAAGGAAACTTATTATTAGATTCTAGCAATTAAGCTCTTATCATCAATGAGATTTCATTTCATTTACATTTCATTGCTCTTTAGGTAAATAAGCATTTGATTTCATGTCCATTTTGCTATATAGTATTTGATCACTGAATTAGAAACCTTTATGCAGATGTATGTAAACATCACTTACTCAGTGTATATGTAAAATATGTGGTCACGTGCATCACCACATGACCTAGGCAACTATTTAAGACTGCTGCTCATTAGTAATCATCAGTAATGTTGATCATAATGGGAAAAACAAAGGATCTTTTGGGGTTCGATAAGGGCTTATTGTGGGTGCCTGTCTGGCTGGAGTGACGATTTTAAAAACAGCAGAACTGGCTGGTTTCTCAAAAGGTGAGATATCTCAGGTTTTTAATCAGTGGAAAAATAACCCACATTGCTTGTCTAAGAGGCATAAGTGTAGCATGATGACAATCTGTCAGGAATAAGATCGACATTGTCTGAGAAATCTTATATGGAGAAACAGGACTTCCCAAGTGCAGCAATTGACTGAAACATTCAATGAAGGCTGTTCCTGACCCATATCTCAGTGAACTATGCACAGGGAATTGAAGAGGATCGGTATTAGCAGTCGCATGCCTATAGAATTTCTGTGAAGAACTAGAAAGTTCATCTACAGTGGTGTCAGGAACACCATAACTGGACACTGGAAAATTGGAAAAAGTCATGTGGTCTGACGAGTCGCAGTACACCTTGTTCTGTACCGACAGCAGGCAGAGAGTTTGGCAGGAGACCCATAAAGCAATGGACCCAGCTTGCCTTGTAAACACAACCCAAGATTCTGGAGGCAGTGTCATGATGTGGGGCACATTCTGTTGGTATGGAACGGGTCCCCTGACATTGCTGAAAGGTCGGATATCCTCCAAGGCTTATCTGAACATTGTTGCTGATCAAGTCCATCCTGCAATGTTGACTTTTTATTCACCAGATGATGACTATTTCATGGATGACAATGCTACTGTCCATCGTGCAAGATGTGTTCATCAGTGGTTGACAGCGAGCATGACAGTGACTTCCACCATCTTCCCTGGCCATCACAAAGCCCAGATCTGAACCCCATTGAGAATGTGTGGGACATGTTAGAAAAACAGATCCAGGAACAAAGTCCTCTTCTGTCAAATCTGAGCCAGTTAAAGACCTGTCTGGTGAATGCCTGGTATGCTGGAGATGTAAAGGCAACACCTTGTGGAATCTATGCCAAATTGCATATGTGCTGTAATTCTGGTTAAAGGAGGTCCAACTCGGTATTGAATAAAGGTTTCTAATTCAGTGGCTGGTGTGTGTAATTTAAGGACTAACAAATGCTTTAGAATTATTGTTCAATGATCACTAGAATGAGAGGATTTTTTTTTGGAAAACTTCTAATAGTTAAGTAGAAATTTGGAAAATCACATTTTCTGTTGGCATTGTTGATGCAATTTATAACTTGTTTTAAGAAAATTAAAAGTGTTTTTTCTCAGTAATACAATGATTTACTTCAAATATTGTTATCTTCTAAAGAATGTATTAATAATTAGCATTCGTAATAACAGAACCAACCATTTGTATCTGATCTGTAGGTAAGGAGAGTCATTTTACAGTTACTTTTTTTCATTAATTAAAAGAAAAGTGAATATAATGCAGTCTGATGATTAGGGCTATTTTTGTGCACATTGAAACTTATATTGGGTAGCCTGGATGGAAGACTTTCATCTACCTTTTGGCTCTTTACCCTGTCTCACTGAACTTTAAGATCCTTTGATTTGCATTTTATCCATTGTCTAAATAAAAAGGGCACTCAAGTAACCTAATCCAATATTGTTTACTCAGTAAAGTTTATTTGTAATTTTAAGTTGCATTAACAAAACTGTTACATAGTATATTTGGATAAATGTTAGAAACACTATTTTACTGACAGCACTGGAACAAATATATTTGAACTTTTTATGTGTTTTAGAGTCTGGAACTCCAGTTGCAACAGATGAAAGCTATTTATCTTCTAAATCAGGACAAATTAGAATACAGCTTTCAAGTTTTGCGCAAGCGGAAGGAAGAAAACATGCTTATTAAATCAGAATTAAAGCGAAAGCTTACTTTTCTCCATGATCGTGCTTCAAATTTGAAAGCAGAAATTGAACAGTTAGATCAAGAAAGCGAAGTAAAATATCATCGGCTGAAGGTAGATTGCAAAAGGATTGAAGAACAAATTCCTATTTTAAGTAAGACAGCCAGGTATAAATTTAACATGTTTATGGTAAGATAAAACGTTTGTAAAGTCTAATAATTCCCTATGTTGCACTTCTTTTGAGGTCACTGCAAATAATTTAAGATATTAACCAAAAGTCTGAAGAAATTTCACTTGAAACAATTTTTCCATATGTATACAGGGTGATTCAAAACTTATCATTCAAATTTTGTGGGGAGGTAGGGAATACGTCAGGAAACCGATTTCACATAGGAAAGTATGTCTGCAAATGTACGCATGCGTATGTAGAGGGCGCTGTGTGTACCCAACCAGGTACAGCTCGCCCGACCACTCCCACTGTCATCAGTGTACGAGCTGACTTACTAGTGATAAGATGAATCGTTTTACGCATCAAGAGCTAGCGGATATGCATCTCGTATATGGGGCAGCTGGCAAAAGCGGCTGCCGAGCTAGGCAAGTTTACGAAGACCGATACCCCAACAGAAGAATACCGCAGCATCAAATGTTTGCACATGTGCATCGCAATCTGCGCGAACATGGTTCACTGCGCAGCAACATGCAGGATACGGGGAGAAGACAACTGACGCGGACTATCAACGTTGCAGAACAAGTCCTACAGTCCATCGAAGATAATCCGAATACCAGCACACGAGCTATTGCTCAGCAGCTTGGGGTCTCTCAGTCAGCAGTGTGGCGGATACTGCACGAGGAACGTGTGCATCCTTACCATCTGCAAAGGGTGCAATTACTGCATCCTGACGATTATCCGAAGCATGTGGAATTTGCACAATGGTTCATGCAGAAAGGTGCCGTGGACCCCAGTTTTCCAGCTTCTCTCCTTTTTACAGATGAAGCTTCATTCAGTCGTGAAGGTGTGTTCAATACACACAATTCACGTGTGGGCTTACGGCAACCCGCATGGTACGAGAAGTCACGCTGTGCAACATCGTTTTGCCGTAAATGTATGGGCTGGAATCATTGGTGACTGTTTGTTGGGACCTTACTTGCTACCGCCCCGATTGGCCGGCCGGAAATACCTAATATTTCTCGAGACAGTGTTACCAACTTTTCTGGGCACTGTTCCTGCACATATCCACCGAGATATGTGGTATCAACATGATGGGGCTCCAGCCCATAGCACAATTGTTGTGCGTGATTATCTGAACCGAACATTCGGAGCTCAATGGATCGGTAGAGGTGGACCGATCGCTTGGCCACCCAGGTCACCTGATTTATCGCCCATGGATTTCTTTTTGTGGGGGGCCATGAAATACCATGTGTGTACGAGACCTCCGTCGACAGTGAAATGGACCTTGTTGCACGAATAGTGGCCGCTGCAGGCATTGTCCGTGATATGCCAGGCATTTTTGAAAATGTTCGGCGGTCAATGCAACGGCGCTGTGAATCCTGTGTCCGTGTAAATGGTCGCAATTTTGAGCACCTACTGTGAACCTGTACTTTACCTTGTTGGAATAAAAGTCACATCGTTACCACTTAACTGTACTGTTTCCTTGTGTTCACTTTACTTGTCCATTTTGTTCATGTAGATGACGTTTGCGGACATACTTTCCTATGTGAAATCGGTTTCCTGACGTATTCCCTACCTCCCCATGAAATTTGAACGATAAGTTTTGAATCACCCTGTATAGTTCAGAACAAAGTAGGCAAAAAATAGTGGCAGTCTAACACAAATAGGAACAGAACTGAAAATTTTAAGGTCAGTAGGAAAATTAATGCTGAACAACTTGTAAAAGCTAAAAAAATATGCTAGTGTTTTTTCTATAATGCATTAAAGATGGTAGCCAAGTTAAATTGAATGAAATCTCATATATCTCAGAAAAATTACTCACTGATCATTTGAACTTTTTTAAACACTGTTTTAAAAATGAATTAGTCTAAAGAAAGGTTAGTTAACATTTTCAAATCATTAGTCTTCTCATTATAGGTGCAAAAAGACCAAGCACTTTTTTTTGCATTCTTTTTGCAGTTATTTAACAAACATTCATTATGACTAGTGCATTAATAAAAGTTTAATGTTAACTATATAATTTATAAATTCAATATTCTCATATGCACAGTAACACAATTTACAATTGATAAGGTCATTTAATTAGATCTGATTTGTGGTTGTCATTAGGATGGAGTGACATACACACCAAGCATTCTGCCACTAACACAATCCATTAATGGACTATAGCTTCATGGTACACAAGCAGTCTTTAGATGCAAATTCTCTAGTGCTAGGATAGCTGATGAATTGCAGGCTGTTATCACAGGATGTCCATTGCAGATAGAAGTAGAAGATGTGCACTTGGAGTTTTAGACAGTTCACAAATGAGATAACAAGATATAATGCCACTTGTTCAAGGACTAGGAAAAGAACTGTATACTGTCATCTATATCAGTGTATAGTTCTATACACTGTCATAAGAAGAACTATACACTGTCCTCTATGTCAGAAAAAGTGGGCCAAATTGACTTAGTTCTGCTATTGTTGAAGAATCTGAAGTTAGCTTCAAGTTGCAAACATTTTTTTTTCCTAGGTGACATATTGAATGATGTATATAGGGTATTAGGCTGCTATACAGCATTCATTATGTCATCTTTGTTAAAGGTTCTTCAATATAGCAGAAATAAGTCAACTTGGCACACTTTATGTGTCATATGGTAATGGCAGCTTATATTCTCTGAATAATTGGCATTACATCTTAATTTGTTATTTCTCTTTTGTTATGAGCTGTCTGAAATTTCAAGTGCTCTGCTATCATGTACTGCAATCTACAAGAGACATCCTTTTTGGGACAGCATGCAACTAGTCAGCCAGTCTAGTGCTAGTGAAGAGACTTTTGCATCTAAAAACTTCCAGTCTACCTTCAAGCTGCACCTCATTACTTTCGTTAGTGGATTGTGATATCACCACACTGCTTGGTATGTATGTCCCTTTATTTTGATGACACCCACAGTTAGTTCTATTAAATTACCTTATCAATTATAAACAATGTTGGTGTGTTTATGAATATATTTAACCCTTTCACTGTCCAGTCTAGAAAATTGGTTTACATCCAGAGGCCAAACAATTTTCTCTCAGTGCTCAGCAAAAAAAGTTAACTTTAGAGTTTTTTGCTAAATAACTAATGTAAGGAATTAATCAGCATTTCTGGATTTTCTTAAAATACAAATATTTAAACAAAAAATACTAGTGCTATTTTAATAGGACTTTTTTAGAGTCATATAATAAAAAATGCATCTGATAATGCAAATAAAAACTTATTTAAAAAAGAAAACCAACAGACAAAAATGATTATAATGCATATGAATAGAAAGATATTTATTTCTGAATAACCCGAGACTAAAATTTTGCTTGAAATAAAAAAAAATCTCTTTTTCGAATTTTTTTTTTGTTTTTGGTGCGCCACTTTACTTGCTGTGTAATGCTCCAAAAGATAATTAAACTTCTTTACTTTGGACCTTTTGTCTGATCCAAATTTAATTAAACTCTGAATAGCATATCGGGCACCAGGCATTATTAACTTGCCAATAAAGTCAAATGAGGATTCATTTCGTATATTGCTGTTACTTATTGAGTAAGAATCTAAAAAGATTGTCAAATTGTTAAAGTTTAAATCTAATCAAAAAACAATTAATGTTGCTCAAGAGAAAAATAGCAAAGTCAAATATATATATATAACAAACAAAGTTTATTTCCAAAAAATTTCAAGACTCACCATAAATACTGATGAATACAAAAGTCAGAGTAACTAAAAAAAATACTCCATCTCTACCTTGCTACTGACATCTTCTCCTCCTACTATCTCTTACCACTATCTGACTCTTCTTTTCTCTACTAACTGTGTGATCTAATGTCACTTAGCATTACATGTGGTGTACAGCTGACGTGTATATTGCATGCTGGGAAAAACATTTGCATAATCTTATGATCGCATGCTAGCTATGATGCAAGAGGGTGTGTGTCCTAAATGTGTGCATTAGCGGCTGTCAATCAAAAGTCAGAGTTGTGCATGCACAACTCCTTAGTGGCTCCAAATAAGCAGAAATGATGGCCAACTAAAATAAATAATCCCCAAAATGATAAATATAATGTAAATAAAGTAAAACTGGCTAAGGAAAGTAAAAGTGAATAGATGGACCATCACAATATGCATGATACATATATAAGAAAAAGGAGAAAAATTATCCTAAGTGATATTTCACTAAATTATAGATGAATTGTTTGAAATCGATCCTTATGTAAATGAGCTTACCAGGTAGGGTTGTAAAAAAATATTGGGGGGGGGGGAGGGAGGAGTAATTGCACCATAAAAGAGTAGGAAGGCAAGAGACTGGATTGCATTGCTATATAATATTTTACTCTCCATTTTAGCGATTTTTAAAATATTCCTTAAAAAATGCCGAAATGTTTTTCCCAGCATGCAATATACACATCAGCTGTACACTGCATGTAATGCTAAGTGACATTAGATCACACAGTTAGTAGAGAAAAGAAGAGTCAGATAGTGGTAAGAGATAGTAGGAGGAGAAGATGTCAGTAGCAAGGTAGAGATGGAGTTTTTTTATAGTTAGAAAATCAAATCAATCAAAAAGAGAAAAGAAGAGTTTTAGTTATAATTTCTTTGTGAAGCCAGTTTGGTTCTTCACAATTTTGTTATTTTCCACTTTTGTCTTTTTATTTTCCTTTTATTTATTTGTGAGGGCTTGGCTCACTGTCTGTGTGGGTATAGTGCCTGCATAACCCTGGTGCCCGACTGGGCATGCCCTTATTGGGCTCTGTGGAGGGTGAGGACAGCAGGCACTGAACCACA
This sequence comes from Ryuthela nishihirai, assembly GCA_038380435.1. NCBI lineage: Eukaryota > Metazoa > Arthropoda > Arachnida > Araneae > Heptathelidae > Ryuthela > Ryuthela nishihirai. The sequence continues at coordinate 42,963,960 of JAWZYU010000006.1, forward strand.
CAAAAACAAACAAGAGAGGAGATGATGAAATTAATGCAACCAATGCCGCTAAGGGGGCTCAATACGAGCCCCCATCTTCCTTGTTGTCTCTGTTATCTACACCATCTTCCTCTTTGTGTCTTTGTTCCCAAGATTCCTGATCATCCACTCCACGGGTGATCAGGTACTTGGGGACATGTTCCCATTTTTTGTCAACAAAGATTTGAAAGGTCTGGTAGGAGAGCCAAAATCCGTCAAGCCCTTTTGATTTGGCAACTTCCAGGTTGAGACCTCTTGTTCCAAACACTTGGAACTGCTTTTGAAAGTCAGAGAGATTGGTGGGGTGGCTGTCAAGGTCACTCCCCAAAGAGTAACAGCGGTCCACCGGGTTTCGACGTGTCGTGATGGTAAATTAGTACCCACTTGGGTACTGATTGTGACATTTAACATGCCATGCCTGCCTTCTTCCATCAAGTCAGGTTATTTGCATTGTGAGGTAAGGCCGTATATTCTGAACCCTCTGCACTGCTCTCAGTGCCAGATATACGGTCATGCCCACACAGCTTGCCAGGACAAACCCATCTGTGCTTGCTGTGGCAGTAAGGATCGCCTTGATCCTGACTGCCATGGTTGTGTCGACTTCGACATCAACCCCAGTTTCTCTTCTTGCAACTCAGCCTTCCATCTCCACCAGAAGTCCTTCCCCTTCCCATCCTCAGACATCTAGACCTTCCAAACCAAAGGGGGCTCCCACCGGGGCCCAAAAAGAAAATCATCACATTTCCACAAAGAGCTGTCACTGATCCATGTCCATCAGATGATTCCGAGGACATGGATACTGACTGCCCTCTATTCACTAAACTGTCCTCTGCGGTGGTTAAGTTGAATATGAATTCGTTGTCCAACCACACTTCTAAGTCCTGAGATGGCCACACTCCTACAATGGAATTGTCGTGGATTCCAGGGAAATATTGATGACGTTAATGCCCTCCTTCAGGCACACCAGCCCATCTGTGTGTGCCTGCAGGAACATACGTGCAGCCAGTCACAGATCCCATGATCTGGCACTTTTCTCTAGTTTGCCAGACTAGGATGGAGATGGTCCAGCTCGTGGAGGTGTTGCCATCCTCATGAGCAACCATTCTCCATTCCAGGTCGTACCCCTCACCACAGCTTAGAGGCGGTAACCATCCGCCTCTTCATGGGGTTCTCCCAGACTGTCTGCTTGGTATATCTTCCACCTGGAAGCATTGTCTTCCAGGAAGACCTTGTGATCTCGTCTCACAGCTGTCGCCCCCTTTCTCATACTGGGGGACTTCAATGGACACAATCCACTTTGGGGCAGTGCTGACACCAACGGGAGGAGTGGGGTCCTGGAGCAGTGTCTCCTGGATCCTTCTTTCTCCCTGTTGAACACTGCTTTCAGTACTTACTTTCATTCCCCAACTTTCACATTCACTGCCATTGACCTCACCATCTGCTCATTCTTGATCCTTCCACTCTTTACATGGGTGGTCGAGGACAACCCTTATGGAAGCGATCACCTCCTAGTGGTGTGCACATCTCTCGTGGGGGGCCTTGCAGCCCTTCACGAGTCTCACGGTGGAGGCTTGATCGGACTGGCTGGAGTGGCTTCGACCTCCTCTCTGAGCTCGATAACTACTCTGTCAACCAGGAGCCCATCAATGTGGCAGTAGCGGAGATAATGGACTGTATTGTAGATGCAGCTGCAGCAACAATTCCTCAAACTTCGACACAGTTTCCTCGTTTTCTGAAATCATGGTGGAATCCAAATTGCAGCTTGTAAGGCTCAGAACAAAGCTTGGAGGGTGTTTCGGAGATATCCGATATCCCCCAACCTTGAAATGTTCAAACGTGCCAGAGCAAAAGCTCGGTTTTTTCCGGTGCCAGAGCCAGAAGGAATCTTGGATCAAATATACATTTTCTATCACCCACACGACCAGTTCTAAGGCCATGTGGGATAAAGTACGGAAGATGGGTGGGAATTACACGTTCCATTCGTTATTGATCCTGGAGCACAATGGACAGGCAATTGCTGATCCCAAAGCAATTGCTGACACTCTGGGGGTGTCATTCTCTTCCATCTCTTCTTCTTCCTACTCCCTCGAGTTTCTGGCCCAGAAGAGCAGGACAGAATGCTCTCCGCTGTCCTTCCACTCGAATAGCCTGGAACTTTACAACAGGCCATTTACAGTGGAGGATCTTTGCCTTGCTCTACACATCTCTCATTCATCTGCTGTTGGGCCATTATCAATGTCCATTATGCCATGCTTCAACCTCACTCACCATCGAGTAAGGATCGGCTGCCCCATCTTTTCAATCACATTTTTCTCGAGGAGCAGTTTCTGGACTCCTGGTGGCCTTCCTGAAGCCAGGAAAGGATTCCAAGATTCCTTCCAATTATTGTCTCATTGCGTTGACTAACTGCATGTACAAGGTTTTGGAAAGAATGGATGGTAAATGCCAGACTCATCTGGCATTTACCATCCATTAGATTCCATCCATAGAACACCACAACCTTCTTTCCAACACCCAGTGTGGCTTTCGTAGGCAAAGGTCAATTCTTGATCATCTGATACGCCTTGAATCGGCTATCAGAAATTCATTTTTACGTAGAGAGCATCTGGTATCAGTTTTTTTTGACATCGAAAAAGCGTACGACATGACTTGGAGATTCAGCATTCTTCATGATCTCCATAACTTTGGCTTGAGAGGTCACATGCTGATATTCATCTCCAACTTCTTATCAGCACATTCTTTTCATGCCCGTGTCGTCAACACTCTGTTGCGGCCGTACCCCCAAGAACAGGGGGTACCACAAGGCTGCATTCTGAGTGTTATGCTTTTTGCTGTCAAGATTAATTATCTATCTGTAGGCAATGCCCTCAATTCCTCCATCTGTAGGCAATGCCCTCAATTCCTCCATCTGTAGGCAATGCCCTCTATGTTGACAATTTTAGCATCTTTTGCTCTTCATCCAGTATGAGGGTCATTGAAAGACAGCTGCAAATTGCCCTGAACAATCTTTCGGTTTGGGCGATGGCAAACAGGTTTCGGTTCTCCCCACAGAAGACTGCTTGCATGTACTTTTGCCACAAGCGCAATCTTCACCTGGATCCTGAGCTATGGCTCGGGGGTAACATCATTGTATTTGTGGTGGAGACTAAGTTTCTCAGTCTCATATTTGATTGGAAATTGACCTTTTTACCCCGTATATGTCATCTCAGGTCCAAGTGTATGTGGGCATTGAACATCATCAAGGTCCTCTCCTCTCTCTCCTGGGAAGCTAACCGATGTTCTCTGCTCCGCCTATACCATGCACTTGTCCGGTTGAAACTGGACTATGGATCCAAGGTGAAGATGGAACAGTGAAGATGGAACACTGCATTGGGATCTGGTCTGCTGTGATGTAATCACATCTCCCATGGCATCTCCCGATGTAATCACAGCAGACCAGATCCCACTATAGTGTTCCATCTTCACTGCAGAGTTGCACGCTATCAGTCTCGTCTTGGACCACGTGGTGGCTGAGCATCATTGTCGGTGTGTGCTTTACACTGACTTGCTTAGCTCGCTACAGGCTTTGATTCCGGTGAGGCATCAGCCTCACCCTGTTCTCTCCAAGATTCGATGGTGTTTCGGTGGAGAATCGTGGTGGTGGTTGCCAGACGATGGAGCTGCTGGTGAGCAGCTTCATCGTCTGGCAGCAACCACCACGATTATCTTCTGTTGGGGCCCCGTCACATTGGGATCAGGGGCAATGACTTAGCAGACACTGCTGCCAAGTCAGCCATGCCCTTGTCCGACTCTCTGTTGCCAGTTCCATACATGGACTCCCGGTAGCATTTTTCCATCGAGCTCTGGGCACAGTGGCAGAGATCTTGGTCTGAACAGGTTGGTAACTAGCTTTTTGAGATCAAGCCCGTTGTCAAACCGTGGCAGTCTTGTTATCGCAGGAATTGCAAGGAGAAAGTTGTATTTGCTTGGCTCTGCTTAGGTCATTTGTTTATCACTCATTCTTTTCTTCTTCAGGTGGATGACGAACCTAAGTGCGAGTTTTGTGACACCATTTTAACTATTAAACACATTTTAATCAATTGCCCAGCTTTTACCCTAGACAGACGTTTATTTTTTACCTTTCACGATTTTACATTCAAGTCCCTTAAACTCGGACATCTTTTATCTGATGAATTGCTTTTAACTCCTGTTTTCGAATTTTTATGTTTTATTGGTTATTTTAATTGTTTATGAATTTTTATGTTTTTTCCTAGATTTTCTACCTATTTTTGATTTTACATAGGTCTTATACACCCATTGTTAGTTTTGACTTATACACTTGTTAGTTCTTATTCTTTCTACTGTTATACCATTTTTATTCTACCCTTTTTTTCTGTGCCCTTGTTTACTGTTTTTGTGTTTATTTTAACTTTGGTTGTGTGTTGCCCGCCCTTTAGCTCTTTATTTATCTCTGTTTGGTGCATTATAGCCCTCGTTGCCCTTATGCCTAAAAACCCCAAACAACCAAACCAACTTTACCTTACCAGTTTGCTAGCTTTGCTAACAAATAAGTAGACTAGTTTAATTCTGGTTATTGGAGCTAGAAATTTTTTTAAGCAATATGTTTTCATTGATTTCTTAATTTCTTTAGTCAAAAGTAAATTATTTTAACTTATGCAATATAAAAGAAAATTATGCTTACAACATGCTAATAAGCGAGATTGCAACCATCTGTTTATACAGTGTATTTTACAGTATTTGCTTTTACCACATCATCAGGTAGGCAAATAGAGAATAGGTGAGATGCAACACAGGTCAGCAACAGCATGTCAATTTGCATGTATATTTGACTTTTCTCCATGGGGAGCTGGTATCCCTAGATGTAGAAATCCCATTATTGTAAAAAATTGATGGTCATGATTAAAATAATGCAGTAATTAATTATGCATTCATTTCAATTAACTCTTAACTGGCAGAGCTGTAATCGGTTAGATTTTTACTTCCATGCACATGAGAGTGGACCATGCTCACAATCTGCAGTTCCCAGGTTCAAGTCCCACCTGGGCCATCTTCAGATTTATCTCTGATTTATCTTGGCAAACTCTCCACCTTGCCCTCAGTCAGAAAGGGAACATCTATGTCCCCTTTCTGACTTACAGAATGGGAACATCTTATGTCTCCTTTCTGACTGATGGGATATCTTTTATTGATATGTTGCGAGATAATTAAAACAGCATTATAGTGAGTTGAAACAGTACTATCATGAAGTATAGTTTTATAATACAGTGACAGCATTGCAGTGAATTAGTGCTCAGCGAACTGCATTATAATGAGGGATTATTATATTTATTCTAACACCTAAATGTTTCAAGTAGTTCCTAGATTCAAGTAAATTTTGACCTGGTTTTATATATTAAGAAAATGAAAATAGATAAAATGACAAAACATTTTATATGAGTGCTCACTGCAGTTCATGATTTATTGCTTGTTTTTAATTATTGCAGTTGAAATGAAAGGTAAAATATATTTGGATTGTTAATTTTTGGAAGAATATTTCTGCAGTGAAAACCCATTGAACTAATGCTCTTTTTTTAAGACATACATTTTTTTAAAAAAGTAGCATAAAATGTTCAGTTAGATTGTTGTTTCCACATTTTACAGTCATTTTCATGCCATGGACACTGAAAGATTTTCTAAAGTTTTTAAAGCTAAAGAAGCTGAGGCACGAGATTTAGTGGAACAAGTATTAAATGTTGATCAACTTATTTATGAAGAATTATTAGGCATAAATTGGGAATCTCCTGACTTGTAAGTTTTTCATTTAATATAAATTTCCATTTTTTTGTTTTTAAATTCAGATTACCTCGAAATTTGGAGTAATATAATAAATAATATATAGTAGTCTTTTAATTGTTGAGTTTGATGTTAACTTAGCAGACTGAACTTGAATGCTACATATGTGTAACACACCTCACAAGCAAACAGATTTCTGAGATGTGATCAGTGAGAACTCAGTCATTAGGGGTCTCTTTAATGCCAGAAATTAAAAACTCATACTATAGAAATAGTTCTAAAATCAGAAATATTTTCTAGTTTTATGTTGTTGCTACTGCCTAAACTTGAGATGGTATCATCAGCTCAAAGACTGCAAACACTCTCAGTTAAAATTTCCAAGTGCCACAAAGCAATATAATTTTAGGAAAGAAAATAATAGAGAAAAGATATATATTGGGGAGAGGAAGAGCAAACAATTGATATCTTCGGATAAGCAGCTGGCCTTACCTGTTGTGCAGTTATCTTGCAGGAGACAAGTAGCTAATCCCACTTTTGATGATACCAGTTCATTTAGATATAAAATTACAAAACACGAATTGCATCTATTTCTTATGAATATTTTCCATCTGCATCACAAAATGACCAATTGCTTTTCTTGTTTCAAGCTGCAGAGTTTTTTTGGAGAGAGATTAAAATAGCATTTATTTTTATGTGGGCTCTTTATTTGCATTCAGAGAAAGACAAGTCTTGCCAAAAAGCACAGGAGAAAAATAAGATGAAGTGTCACTTAAATTTTGCAAATTTTACATGGAGTGATATCTAATCAATTTTCATATATAAGCTTTCCCATTGGTGAAACTGTCCACTTGTGGAACCCATCCATTTATTCATTCTATAGGGTTCAGTGCAGTCCAATTAGCTATCCAAAGTTCAGTAAATATTTTTTTGCATTATTTTTCGAAGAACACAGAAAACCTGAGAGAGGTTTATAACTGAAAAAATTGAAAGTGTATCAAGATGTTTTAAGTTTAAGTTTCTATTTTATTTTGTTTTGTAATGTTCTGTAAGGATCTGTTCTGTGAATGTAACTTTTGCAAATGAGTAAGCTTGATCTATCAGTAGTTTGTATTGAGCATATTAGTTTTGACTTAACTGCATTTTCAAGATTTAATCAGTTTACAAAACATTTTTTTATCATATTCACCCCCATTTTATATAAGAGGTTATGCTATATTTTAAAGTTTATTAAATTTTGTTTGTAGTCGTAATTACAGAAGATTTATTCCAATCATGATATCAATTATATCAATCATTATTTTGTTTGTAGTCTGCAGTTACAGAAGATTTATTCCAATCATGTTCCATTTAGGAAAATTTTAAAACAGTGGAACTTTACATTGTTGGTACTGTTTCTGATCCTTGAGTTAACTTATGTGAAAATGAAAAGGTTTACAAGGTCATATTTCCACGAAATAGGGTTTGGAAAGTTGTAGCAATATTTAATTTCTTCTTGTGATGTTCAGTAATGGATGTAGATGTAGTATTCTGTTCTTTTTTTTTCCAAAATACAGGAAGTGTTTCTAATATATATTTCATGGCAGATTTTATATATATTTTTTAAGATTTGGTTAATTTTTTTCCATATTTTATGGTAGTTTTATTAAAGAAGTTGATATTTTTTGTAGGTCTTCTCTCTTGTTTTTTGTTAGGATGAGCTAATAGAGAAATTAATAAGGACTCAGTAATATTAAAGTTTTCAACAGAATTAAATAGTTGTGTTCTTTTTGGATTATATGCAGGGCAGTTGAGGAGGACATGATTTATGTTCTCAGCCATCTTGCAGTGATTCAGAGGTTGGAATCAGAAAGTTTCCTGATATATTCTTTATCATTAAGTCTATTGTGACCTGTTTTAAACCTTGTTATTATTATTTGATCAGCTCTTTTAAAACTTCTAGAAGACAATAGATTTAATTGATCTCCAATTAGTCTTCTGTAATTGCTTTTGCCTTCTGTTTCCTTGTGAAAAAAAGAATGCTAGTAATTTACCTTGTGTGCCCTTGTGTATTATATTTAAATTTTATTTTAGATAGGTATATTATCTATCATAGGTATATTGTCTTGAATTTCTTTAGTAATGTTATCAACAATTTCATTTTCTGGAAATCCTATGTAGCTGAGGATCCAGTGTAAATTTATATCAAGTTTGCTTATGCACCAATCCCCTGTGATGATGCATAGAACTGGCCAGGCCTGGCACCTAATGTCCGGCCCCACCTTCTCGTGGTCCAGGCCATTAGTTCCTTTCAAAAGAGATACTCTCTTGTGGAAGTGAAGGGAAGGGGATGGCTGTCAGATTAGTGTGGCCTACTGATCTGGACAACAATGGCTACTTTTTCTTTTCTACCTTGCTGAGGAGTGGTCAACCACACAGGGTCCTGGTGCTGATCATATAAACCTACTGGACTGAAATAAAACTCTGAGTTTGATTATGGATCCTGAATTAGCTGCACTGGTGGGCTTCTGTGGAGGGAAAATGTTCTGCTGTGTTTTCTGTATGTTTGTGGGTTGACGGCCCCAAGTGAATAGATTCACAGGATACATTTTATTTGCTGGTGGATAATCCTGAACAGAGGTCATCACAGGCACCTGAACTCTTGCTTCTACTGACATTATCAAATTCTACATTGGTGGAAGTCTTCCAGTATAGATGGCTTCAGCCTTTAGTGGTGCGGGAATGGGTCTTTGCTTCATGCCTGCAATTAGGGGGGCTGCTTGATATTGTCAGCATTCCCTCTCTTAATAAACATAGTTTCTTTAAACATCCCACTAACCATTTTCTCTCCATAGGTAATTGGAATGTGAGGACTCTGCACAGAGTTTATTCTCTTGATGTCCTCACACAAGAATTTCACCATTATAATTTAGATGTTCTTGGCTTACAAGACCAGATGAACAGATAAAGGTCAGATCCTTAAAAATCTTAAAATTAATAATTAACAGCAAATGGGCTAGTTATGTTAAGAATACCAGGTCATATAGGGTAGCTGAAATTGGATCTGACCATTACCTTGTTAAAAGTGTCTTGCAACTTAAACTTAAAAAGTGTTGTGCTAGGGTTAAAAATTTTACCTTTAATACTGAAGCTCTGAAAGATCCAGTTATAGCCAAAGCTTACAATGATAGGTTACTTAGTCATTATGACAGTCATGGTTTGCTTACTACTGAAGTTGAGGAAGAATGGGATCATTTTAAACGCTTTTTTGGACACTAACAGTACTCTTTTAGGAAAAAAGGAGCAGAAGAGACAGAATTATCTGAGTGATAAGGCACTTGAGTTTATTTCAGAAAGGAAGAACTGCAGGAATATCCTTAATCAATACCCTACTGATCCCAGTAGAAAGCATTATAGAGAGCTGAATAAATGGTAAAGGATCAGTTGGCTGCTGATAAGAATCTTTGGCTGATGGCTTGGCTGACACAGCCGAGGAAGCAGTTAGACAGCACAACAGCAGAGAGCTGTACCAGATAGTTAATGTTTTGTGTGGTAGAAAACGGACAGGTATACAGGGATTGAAGGATAAGCAATGTAAGGTTATAGAAGGTGAGTATTCTGTCACAGCTAGGTTGGCTGAGCATTTCAGTGATGTTCTAAACAATGTGGTTGGTTTTACTCCCATTGTTTGCAATGCATTACTGGCTTTAATGTTGGCCCTATAACACAGCAATAAGTTATTTTGGCTGTTTCTAAACATAAACTGCATAAATACCAAGGGGTAGATGAAATTATTATAGAAATGCCTAGATCTTGGAATGTTTCAGTTACCACAACATTGACTGAAATTTTGAATATCTTTTATGATAAAGGTATGGTTCCTAAGGATTTTACCAGAGCTATTATTATCCCTATTTTTAAAAAAGGTGATTGCAGTTCTTGTGATAATTCTTCTGCTTTCATCTCTGTTCCAGGGAAAGTTCTTTCCATGATTGTGCTTAATAGAATTAAGAATCTGGTAGACAGGCAATTGCATGATGAGCAATCTGTATTCAGAATTGGTAAGGGATGTGTAGATCAGATATTTTCACTCAGGCAGATTCTTATGAAATGTTTAGAGTTTCAGAAACCTTTGGTTACTAGTTTTGTTGATTTCAAAAAGGCTTTTGACCCTGTTGATCATAATATTTGTGGTTGATTGTGAGATCATATGACATATCAGATAAGTTAGTTAACATAATGAAAGCTCTCTGTAATAACATTGAGTTGTGTGTGAGAATTGGTACATCTTTCAGTGATTGGTTTAGCATTGCTAGTGGAGTAGACCAGGGTGCATTTTGTCTCCTTTTCTGTTTCATTTGGTTATTGATTATGTTATGTGAAATTATTTGCAAGGGAATGATTTTGGCCATAAATGGTCTAGAGATTTCATAATTTCTTATTTAGATTATGCATATGATTTGGCCTTGTTGTTTAATGATGTTGATGAGATGAATTCTGTCATTAGGGCTGTTCATGAGAATGGTAATAGAGTAGGTGGAGTATGGTAGATGTTCCAAGGTTTCCCATTGCCACCTTTCCAAAAGCTCCTTTACGAGTTGGGCCACACAACAACTGGTTTGGGTTGGGTTACCTCTGAGTGGCACTTTTTTGCACACCATGGGCTAAATGGCCAGGTCACATGAACTCCAAAGGCTCAGAGAAGGTTGGGGGAGGGGACTCACTGGAACAGCTGTTGGGAGACAGATGGTAGCCTCCCGTCAAGGCCATCCAGCGTGTTCTTTAATGTGCACAGGATATGGCTTAACGTCCGTCCACGGCTTAACGTCCTATCCGATGGACGGCGGCCTTTTCAAGCCCATCGGTGATAATGGATGTCATAATGACAATCAGCAGCACTTTCACATTGCTGGATTTTTGCTGCAGTTTTTTCGGGTATTGAGATCCTGGATGACATCATTTGTTGGACTGGCATTTCAGTTTCGACTTGTACACCCATGCCCACATTTTATTCATGACAGTGACATGACAAAGAAATGCATCACCCTCATTCTGATACTGTTTCAGCTGGGGTTTGCAACAGCATACCTGTGCCACTTTTTCACCTATCTGAAATATTGTGGGACCCACTGTTCTGCCATTTTTCCCATTCTCTTGAATCCCATGTGCTTGAATGTGTTGAATGGTGAAATCACTGAGTCCAACTTCATTTGCCAATTGGCTTGTTGTTCAATGTCTCTCAACATCCAGAAATTACAATATGAACTGAACTTTCTCTTCTGGGAATGTGGGATGCCCTGCATGGTGAATGTCATCAACATTGTCCTGGATGACCATCCTGGGTCAGTGTTGAACAGGTTCTGTATGACTAAAGGCCTGCACTCATTGTGCATATGTGTGATATGTTAGTGCTGTATCTCCACAAACTTCTCTCAGTCCACATCAACAATCCCTTTTATTATGGCCACTTGTCACCTCAATATTGAGAAAATTGCATTGTTACAGTTTCATGAATACATCTTAGGACACTCTGGCAGGAGTTTGATATTGCCATGACTTCGTCTTGTCAACTCTCCTACTGTAGCACTGCACAAATGATGCTTATCGCTGGAACAGGTTCTGTACAGTGCAGGATATGTAAACAGTGCATTTGGTGGCAGAGTGCCATTACTTTTCAAACAACCCTCATTATACGCCAAAGAGCCAAAACATTATGACCACCTGCCTAATCTGATGTGGTCCTTCATGTGCCACCAAAACAGCTCTTATCCAATGAGACATGAACTCTACAAGATTTCTAAAGGTGTCTTGTATCTGGTACCAACACATTACCAGCAGATCCTTTAACTCTTGTCAGTTACATGGTTGAGCTGCTGCAGATTGGATATGCTGTTCCAACACAAACCACAGATGCTCAATTGGATTGATGTCTGATAATTTGGGGGCGATGGCAATATCTGGAAGTGTTCCTCATGTTCCGTGAACCATTCTCGAACAATCCAGGCAGTGTGGTATGGTGCATTATCCTGCTAAAAGAAGGTACTACAAGAGGGAAATACAGTTGCCATGAAAGTATGTACTTGGTCTGCAATGATGTTTAGGTAGGTGGTAGACATCATAGTTTCCTGCACAGAATGACTGGACCCAGGGTTTCCAGCAAGAACATTGTTCAAAGCATTACACTTCCTCCACCAGCTTGTTTTTGTCCCACAGTGCATCCCAGTGCAGCACACATATCCAGCCCAGGGTAAACAGTGCACATGTACCCAGCTGTCCACATGTTGCAACAGGAAACTAGATTCATTGGACCAGATGACCTTCATCCAATCATTCAAGGTACAGTTTTGATGCTCGTGTCCCATTGTAGGCACTTTTGACAGTGAACCGAGGTTAGCATGAACACTCAAAGCAGCCTGCGGCTAAGCAGCCCCATTTTCAGCAGGGTTCAATGTACTGTGTGTTGTGACATATTATTCTCATCACTAGCATTCAAATTATGGGTAAGTTGCACCACAGTATCCTTTCTGTTGGCTCATACCATACGGGATAGCCTTTGCTCACTCTAGCATCGATGAGCCATGGTCAGCCCACACCTTGTTGGTGGTTTGTGGTTTTTTCCCCTCCTCTGACCACTTTTTGAAGGTACTAACCATGGCTGACCATGAACACCCCACAAGCCTTGCCATCCCGGAAATGATCTGACCCAATCGTCTGGCCATTACAATTTGGCCTATGTCAAACTCACTAAGTCTGCTTCCCCTCCCATCTGAAGAACAAGAATAACACTGATTAACAGAGCTCAGTATCAGGTGTTATTTATACTGTTTCATGACTTCACATGCACTGCCATTTACCTGTAGTTGCTTCGATTTGCATAAAGATGCGATGGTCATAATGTTTTGGCTCTTCGGTGTTATATGTATATCCTTAAAAATATCTTGTTCTGTAACTGACTCAAAAGTATATCTGCACTTGTCTTGGATTGTATCCTCAGTCAACAATCAGAGTTTTATCATCAATTCATATTAACTTCAGCAAATTATTCATACCAGCACAACTGCTACAGTAGTCAGTAAAATAATTTAATGCACGATTATGCTATTTAATAGGATGTGAGCTCAAAAGCTGTTATCTCACAATATATATTGAGACTATTGCATATAACCTAGGTATAAGTGGTTGTACATGGCATGACTTAACTTAAGGTAGTTTTAACACAGTAATACAGATTTTCCCATTCTCTTGAATGCCATATGCTTGAATGTGTTGAAAGTTCCCAAGTAAGGGTTCCAAGAAAGTTTCCAAGTAAGGTTGTAAAATATTACCATTTGTAGAAAAAGTACTGCTGGTTTCAGCTGGTTGTTCATGTTGATAAGCTTCTTCTGTGATTTTTTTTCCCAAGATGTCATTTTGAAGGGTTGTTGTCATTTCACAGATGATTTAAGCACTGATGTATTTGCGAAGCTCTCCAGATACCAGTCCAGGATCAATTTGTTGAATTCACTATTTCCACAGTGTTGTAGTAATGATGGTAATGTTGCAAGACTTTTTTAAACAACTTACTTATGTGAAAAACAGTGCACTTACAAAGCAATTCCATGTATAACGTTCAAATGTATTTCACTTTCAACATATTCAAAATTGTTTAAAAACGCCTTTAGAACAACATATTCAGTGCAAGTTTCGAATGAAAAACTACTAAAATCTGAACATTTAAAACGTTAAAACAAGGATAAGCCCTTCCGTCGAAGCTATCATAGCGACTAGTTTCACCCTGAATGTGTGTGGGGCTTCATCAAGCAATGTGCTCATGATGGTGAGTGTTTAAATAAGAGTGTCCTGTGATGCCCCATCGTTCACTTTTGCTTTACTTTAACCAGTTTTGCTTAATTTACGTTATATTTATCATTTTGGAGATTTTTATTTCCTTTTTGGCATCACAGCGCTCATTTCCAAGAGTTAGGAGTTGCGCATGCGCAACGATCTTCTGACTGTCACCCGCTAATATCTCCGATCTTCTGACTGTCACCCGCTAAAGCGCGTACATAAGGACATGCCCCCTTTTGCGTCATAGCTTGCGTCGCTCGTCAATTTATGTAAATGTCTTTCCCGGTGTGCAACATGACACGTGCGGCTTTTGTTAAAAACCTGATGACATGTTGTCACAAAAGCACAAGAGCACACAGCACATAGCACAGAAGCACATAGTAAGTGCACGTAGCACTGAAGCAGAGTCAGTAAGACAGCAGTAATGTAGAAGTGAGTGAGCTCAGTAGAGCATAAGCATGTAGACGGAAGAGTGCTCAGTTAATGTATCTTCTTCATTGAAGTTTTGATGAGTGATTTTTGGAAATAAATTTGTTTGTTATTTAAACCTTTTGAGTCTTTACTAATTTTTTCTCTTGAGCAACGTGAATTAAGTTTTGATTATATTTAGATATTTAAACTTGACAATCATTTTTGGATTCTTACTCATTAGTGCTCGCTGGTATTTTGAACCCTAATTTAATTAATTTATTTTTTTGGTAATTGGTTAATTATTGCCTGGCACCCGTCTCAGCTATCCGGAGCATAAAACTAATTGGATCAGAAAAAGGGTCCAAACTTAAAAGTATTTTGCATTTCTTTGGAGTGTTACAGTCCCTCTATCGGTGATTTACCAAATTTGAATGCCACTCATACAATAGGAGGTTCCACGCCACAGGTAGGGGTGGATCCTCTGTGTTGCACAAGCGATCTTTATGAAGGTTTGTTAAGATATTTTCTGCATAGTGTAATTGAAATTTATTAGGCGGAGCTATTAAAGGCTTATATGTCAAATAATTAATATGTATTTGGTTTTGTTTAATTATCTGTAATAGAGCAGTATTATCAGTTTTATTTTTTTATATCTAGTTGGTGTTCCGTCATACGTTGGTTGTATGTTCGATATGTTTTTCCTATATAAAAGTTTTTTCCCCCAGTTTCTCTTCAACATCGGGTATTTTTATTTTGTACACCCCCCTGTTGGTTTACATTTATCTCTATCATTAATTATTGGATTTTTAATTGTATTATGAACTTTGTGTGGCATATTTAAATTATATTTACTAGTGTGTTTTTAATTGTTTTTGATACTCCGGGTAAGAACGGGAAGCTATGTGTGTATCAGATTTTCTCATTTATTTGTGCAGGGTTAGGTTGAGATGTTTGTTGTGTGTTAAATTTAGCTGTTTTTTGAATTTTACTAACAAATTTATCAGGATATCCAGCTAGTCTCATTATGTCATATATTGTATTTAATTCTTTATGTAATATAATTTTATTGGATGAATATCTATAAGCATGCAGAAAGTATGTTTTGATGGCTGACTTTTTGTATCCAATTGGATGTGCCAAATTATACGTAATTAGGTTAGGTGTAAATGTACTTTCGGTATATGGCTGTAATAAAAAAAAATAAATACCCCCTCAAGCAGCTGCTTGCCACAGAGGTCTGACAGGAGTCTGTCAGTTTATATGCCACAGTAGGAGATCTGAGAGGATGGCAGGACCTCAGCAGAAAAACGACACACACCTCCATGCCTAATCCGGGGCTCGAACCCAGGTCCCTTAGATCAGTAGCCAAGCGTGCTAACCACTCAACCACGGGACGGCTGTATACGGCTGTACTAAAATTTAATTGATTACGTTTTATTAATATGTCAAGAAATGGTAATCCTCCATTCTTTTCAGATTCATGGGTGAATTTTATAGTAGGCATAATACTATTAAATGTGTCAATTAATTTATTGAGTTCAGATATAGAACGATTCAAAAAAAAAAAAATTAGTGTATCATCAATGTAATGAAGATATAGTAGAGGTTTACATTGGGCTTTTTCAAAGCGGTTTCTTTGACATGATGTATCACAATGTTGACCATAAGTCCAGACAGAGGGGATCCCATTGGGACGCCCTCAGTCCTAACCCCGGGTGGCCAACAAACCAATTAGATGAGGTAGCCAGGTACAGGGCCTCATGTACACTAAAGTATTGTTGGGCGGTGGGCCTGGCAACCTTCAGCCACTCCGCTTTCAATCGCATCGCGGCATTCAAATGGGTGTATTTGGGTACAGTGATACGACATCAAGGGAGTGGATGGTTATTGTATCAGTGATGTGAGTTTGTTGTATATATTTAATAACATCCTGACATGATGTCAGTGTGTGTTGTGTTGATGGAAAGTATGGACTAAAAAAGTCAAACAGTGCACGTTCTAATATATATGTTGGAGACTTGAATTTATTTATCAAAGGTCTGAATGGTTGATTATCTTTATGCATTTTAATCTTAATGAACATTTGTGGTATATCTGGATATATAGGTGGTTCACATGCTCTAACTATACTCTCAGGTAAATGTGGGTCATTCCACAAGTCAGCAAGACGCTTTAAGGTTCTAGGTAGAGGGTTTTTATTTAATGGTTGACTTCTTAAGTCTTGTTAAAGTTGGGTTATTTTTATATCATAGTCAGTTTTATCTAAAATTACAATTTGTTCTGTTTTATCAGCTAATATAATTTTTATATTTGGATTATCTTTAACTCTTTTAAGATTTTAGTTTCTTTTAATATATTAGGTTTTTCACCTTCTTGAATATGTTTTTGGTATTTTATACTATGGTATATTTTAAATCATTGTTTAACTTTATCCAGCATAGGTATTTTATGAATCATTTGTTCTGTCTGGGGTATCAATTTAGTTACTTTCGGAATTAATTTGGGTAAGTGTATTTTGCCCCTTTTTCTAATATTTGAATTTGATCATCATTTCAACCTTCATAATCAACCTTCATAAAGATTGCTTGTGCAACACAGAGGTCCCACCCCTACCTGCGGCGTGGAACCTCCTGTTGCGCGAGTGGCATTCAAATTTGCTAAATCACCAATAGAGGGACACTCTTATTTAAACACTCACTGTTATGAGCATATTGTTTGATGAAGCCCTGCATGCATTCAGGGTGAAACTAATCGTTATGATAGCTTTGATGGAAGGGCTTATCCTTGTTTTAACGTTTAAATGTTCAGATTTTAGTAGTTTTTCATTTGAAACTTTCACTGAATATGTTGTTCTAAAGGCGTTTTAAACAATTTTGAATATGTTGAAAGTGAAATACATTTGGACGTTATACGTGGAATTGCTTTGTGAGCACACTGTTTTTCACATAAATAAGTTGTTAAAAGAAGTCGTGCAACATTATGTAACGCTCCAAAGATTATGCTAAATACTTTTAAGTTTGGACCCTTTTTCTGATCCAATTAGTTTTATGCTCCGGATAGCTGAGACGGGCGCCAGGCAATAATTAACCAATTGCCAAAAAAAAAAAAAATTAAATTAGGGTTCAAAATACCAGCGAGCGTTAATGAGTAAGAATCCAAAAATGATTGTCAAGTTTAAATATCTAAATATAATCAAAACTTAATTCATGTTGCTCAAGAGAAAAAATTAGTAAAGACTGAAAAGGTTTAAATAACAAACAAATTTATTTCCAAAAATCACTCACCAAAACTTCTATGAAGAAGATACATCAAACTGAGCACTCTTCCGTGCTACATGCTTATGCTCTGACAACTCACTGTGCTATCTCACTATGCTCCTTTGCACACACTGTGCTTCGCACAATCTACTACTACTAACTAAGTTCTTACTACTTTAAACAAGAGCCGGGTGTGTCATGTTGTACGCCGGGAAAGACATTTACATAAAATGACGAGCGACGCAAGCTATGATGCAAGAGGGGGCGTGTCCTTGTGCACGCGCTTTAGCGGGTGACAGTCGGAAGATCGGAGTTGCGCATGCGCAACTCCTAACTCTTGGAAACAAGCGTTGTGATGCCAAAAAGGAAATAAAAATCTACAAAATGATAAATATAACGTAAATTAAATAAAACTGGTTAAGGTAAAGCAAAAGTGAACGATGGGGCATCACAACTACCCCCCCCCTCCCAAAGGGAGTCAAAAGATTTGACCTAACAGATTTTGACGAGCAAATTTTGAATAAAGGACACATCTTACATCATTTACAGATGGCTGAACATAAATGCATAAAAGTATGCTAGCGCAAATTTTGATAAGACAAACTATTCTCACTTTGACACAATTTTCCAGCACAACCAAAGGTACCTCCTCCCAATTCCTCCTAACAAAAATGTGTATCAGCTATCCTAGTGTAATTGCATACCAGTGGCTGTGACAGTTAACTGTATACTAGCATAATCGGTCTACCTAGTATCACATTCTGATACAAACTCGAAATTGGCATAACTTGAACTGTACAGAAAAAAACGGGTTAATGTACTCCTATCTGTCTTAATTTCTATAAAGGTTAAAGACATAAAAAGAGAAAAAATTTACATATGTTGCTAGCAGGGTGATAACTTCTGCTTATCCCCTAACCACAATTGAAAAAAAACGTGAAAGCTAAATCTTCTCCTAAATCCCATAAAAAAACGAGTATTCGAACACCGTTATCTCCTCCTAATTACATCAAATACGCAAAGCTAAGAAAATTCAAATTTTACAACAAGCAGGAATGTAATCATCCGCTAATTCTTCTCCTATACACAGCAGTCGCGAGCTAGCTGAATTAAAATAATCATTAGCTACCTCCACCTTCAGAGCTAACGTCCCCCTCCCAAAGAGTTATGCTGGTAACAACTCGGTCACCAGACTATGACATTTGGGGACAGCTCCAAAAAGGTACACAAAAAAAAACAAATTTCTGCCGTCTTCATCATGGTCATCTCATATATATACCAATAAATACTGCCAATGTCATCCCAAAAATTACGCATCATTGACACATAAATATCACTGGTGACACTGAACAGATTTAAACACATATACATAAATCGTATCTAAGAATAAAGAAAAAAGTGTAAATAATTTATAATATACGATGATAGCATTTCAGCCAATAACTTTTACGTGAATCTCATTTTTTTTTCATACATAAATTCACTTGGGAATGCATGTTATTTTACAATACAAAATTCTTAAAAATGAAAAAATATTAAATAACTAATTCACTTTCACTCTCCTCATTCATATCCATAAACATCTTACAATTTCTAAACTTCCCAATATCGACTTACAAAATTTTCAGCTATCAGTCAGCTGAAACGAAAAAATCTACAAAAATACCCTTTTAAATCACGTTAATACAATATAACACTTAGAACTTCGATGAACAAGAATACAAAAAAATTCTATTCACATAGTATAAACTCGAACTACAGTAAATTCACCTTCCAAAAATAAATATGGAACTCCAAAGTTTCAACAAGAATTTAAACATTGCTAACTATATAAATCACAATAAAGCTTCTTCTTCATCTTCATTTATTCCAGAGAAAAGAGAACATTTATAAATCAACAAGTGCCAAGTGAAGGAATAATAATATACTTAAATTTCATTGTTTGCACTCCGTGGCGATAAATCATCCAGTCGGGTTCCGATGACATCTTTCCGTCGTCGTTGGTTTGACGCACTCACGTAAAGTTGTTGCTGAAGATCTCGCTGGTGACGTCATCTTTGCTATGTTGACTGCTTCGCTGCCAGTTGTCGCTCTGCAGGATCTGGTTGTTTCATCAATATCTCGTCACTACGTGTGGATTTTTGTAGAATCTGGCCTTGTTCTTTCTAGGCTTATTGGTGTCCACCTCCAAATAACGCTTTAACAGTTGAGGACTTCCAAACTTGCGAGACTTGTCAGAAATACTTGCGGTCGGCACAATTTCTTGGTTGCTTTTTTATTCATTAAAATTAGTTTTCCTTAAATCAGACTCAAAGATAGTTTCATCATTATTAATTTCTGTTAAAACTTCTACTTCAGAAACCTTTTCATCAACTAAAACGGCTTTCTCATAAGGTTGATCTACTTCGCAAACTTCGTTATCTAAAATTGCATTATTTGCATTAATGGGACATTTTATAGGTGCTTCTTGAATAATCTGTTCTGGACCACAAGGTAAGTCAAAAAGTCCACGGGACCGCGGCTGCACTGTCAATTGACAATTGTCATTTTTATCATCGAAAACTTGCTCCTTAACAAATGGAAGATTGACTTCTATATCATTACGATCTATTACTTGAGTTACTTCGTGGCAATCAGTAACGAAAGGTAAAGCCATAGTGGCAAGGCATAACTCATAAGAGGGCTTTTCTTGAGGAACTTTGGCCTCTCATTTCAAAGATCCCGATGAAAGTTTCCCGAATTTTCATTCCTTTGATAACAGTATTGTTCTATGTGTCCTAGTCGGCCACAAAAATCGCATCTTAATGTCTCTCAAGTCTGTTTAAACAAAGTTTTAGGTGTAGTGTTATGGTTCGAAGCTTGACGTGGCAAAAAGTCTCTACTTCGTTCATTCTGCATCATTTTAGGCGCGTTCAGCACAAATTGTCGGGACCGTGTAACTTCCGGTCGTGCGGGAGTCATTCTATGCGACTCAAAATCTGATATCGCTGCTTTGGCGGGACTGGCATCCATTGTTGGTTAAGTGTATTTGCTTCAGATTTTCTTCTTGCAGTGTATTGCCGAGCCAATTTGACTAACTCTGCAATTGAATTCACGTTTCGTACTTCTAGGAATTCTCTAATGGGCAAAAGCAATTGAGACAATATGCAATTTACAATATCAATTTCAGCGGCATCAGCATCATACAGCTGGTATAACTACTGTACCCCAGATAAAGTTTTCTATGTCATCTCTTTCCCTTTGTCTTCATGAAAACAACTCTGTAGCTAGTTCTGTAAAATCATTGTAAGCCGGATATATGTCCATGATTTCGATTTTGAAATCTTCCCAAATTTCTATGCCATGACGACATCCTACGTTATTCCACCATTGCTTAGCACATCCAATTAGACAAGATACTGCTAAAACAACTTTTTTGTTGCTTGGCACTTCATGTAAACGGAAGTGCTCCTCCATGGGCTTGACAAATGTCCGTGATGACGGACGTTTCGAACCGTCGAACCTTATCTCAGGTGAAGGCCAATTAACATAAGGACTATAGTTAATAGATGGATTGGCAAATCGTCGTTGTGGGGGTTGATAATACTCTCTTCTATCACTTGCTTCTGACGGAACAGAAAATGGAACCCTATGTTCAAAGTTTCTACGTTGGTAAGCTGACGTAGCATTGTCAGCAAATTTAGGGGTTGTTGTCGTTCCCCTTTTCTCCCGATGATCAGCAAACAGATTCATCAGTACTTCTGCTTCCATCATTACATCTTGCAACCTACCCTTTACTCTTTCTAAGTCGGGAGTCATTATGGCAGAATCGGCCATATTGTTAGCAGACATGTTTAGTGGTCTGCCAAAATTTTGAATTTTGGAAATTTTGAAAACCTTTTTTTAATCTTGAGCAGTGCTCAAAGGTACTGCTATACAAAATACTAAAGCTATAACTAAGCTTACAAAAATATAAATTTGCTTATCAAAAAAGTTTTTATCGTGCCTATGTACATGTGTGCCCGGACACTTCTAATCCTTACATACAATAAATATCTTAATTATCAGTAATAACTGTGCTGAAACTTCAGTACCTTTGACTAATACACACAAAAGTTAAGCTTCTTGCTCAACAAAAATTTTTGGCTTAAGCTGCCGTTAAATCTATAAAGAGTACATACAACAAATGAGCTCAAAAATTACTATCTTTGACAATCACGTTAAATAACATACAAAATTTATCCATAATTATATAGTCCCTATTCTTGGACTACTATCTTTTACTACTGTTGAGTCCCTGTTCGTTGCACCACTTCTTTTCTTGACCTCTGTAACGCTCCAAAGATTATGCTAAATACTTTTAAGTTTGGACCCTTTTTCTGATCCAATTAGTTTTATGCTCCAGATAGCTGAGATGGGCGCCAGGCAATAACTAACAAATTGCCAAAAAATAGAATAAGTTAAATTAGGGTTCAAAATACCAGCGAGCGTTAATGAGTATGAATCCAAAAATGATTGTCAAGTAATATTAAATATAATTCTAAAAACTTAATTTATGTTGCTCAAGAGAAAAAATTTCAAAAGAAGAAATTTCAAGAGAAAAAGACTCAAAAGGTTTAAATAACAAACAAATTTATTTCCAAAAATCACTCACCAAAACTTCAATGAAGAAGATACATCAAACTGAGCACTCTTCCGTGCTACATGCTTATGCTCTGACAACTTACTGTGCTATCTCACTATGCTCCTCTGCACACACTGTGCTTCGCAGAATCTACTACTACTAACTAAGTTCTTACTACTTTAAACAAGAGCCGGGCGTGTCATGTTGCACGCCGGGAAAGACATTTACATAAAATGACGAGCGACGCAAGCTACGATGCAAGAGGGGGCGTGTCCTTGTGCACGCGCTTTAGCGGGTGACAGTCGGAAGATCGGAGTTGCGCATGCGCAACTCCTAACTCTTGGAAACGAGCACTGTAATGCCAAAAAGGAAATAAAAATCCCCAAAATGATAAATATAACGTAAATTAAACAAAACTTCTTAAGGTAAAGCAAAAGTGAACGATGGGGCATCACAATTACCATCATTACTACAACACTGTGGAAATAGTTAATTCAACAAATTGATCCTGGACTAGTATCAGGAGTGCTTTGCAAATACATAATAGTGCTTAAATTATCTGTGAAATGACAACAACCCTTCAAAATGACATCTTGGAAAAAAAAAATCACAGAAGAAGATTATCAACATGCACAACCAGCTGAAGCCAGCAGGCCTTTTTCTACAAATGGTAATATTTTACAATCTTACTTGGGAACTTTTACTGTGTTAAAACTACCTTAAGTTAAGTCATGCCATGTGCAACAACTTATACCTAGGATATATGCTATAGTCTCAGTGTATCGTGAGATAGAAGCTTTTGAGCTCACATCCTATTAAACAGCATAATCATGCATTAAATTATTTTAATCCAATTGCTGTGTAATTAAAATTTATAAGTAGTCAGTAAGATTTCCACCTCCAACTTCTACTGCAAGTAACATCAGTCAGAACAACAAAAACCAATAGTGATTGGCAAGTTAGTCTACTTGCTGATCTCTATATGCATTGCAATAGTCCTTTGCAGCTTGAATCCTTTTGCCGAACTCCAAGAACTGACAATGGTGTCTACAACTCATGTGAACTATGGCACTTTCTACATTTGTTAGCTTCATCATGAAAGATACTCGCTATCTTGTGTTATCATAAGCAGAGCCAATGAGTATAGAAAATTCCCTTTGATGTAGTGCAACAGGCTGATTTAGAAACTAGCACTATTGGTACAGCATGGAAATACCTATTTCCATGAGTTAATTCACTTTAATGTAACAGCATTGTGAGTTCTTATATCTTCAACCTACATGATTTATGTAACAAAAACAAAATTTAACCTAATTTTTCAGAACATTTTTAGAAAGGAATGCATCATTTGCCACTCTTGCAGATGGAAAGTTTTCTGATTCAAATCTAGCTAAAGAGCCTTCATCACTTCAGAATCTGAGTAAGTATTATTTTTTGTTTGAAGTGTTTCAGTATTTTTGATTATATATATTAAGTCAAAAACTATTTTAATTATGTATTATCCTTTCTACATCTCTTTACCTTTTAATATATAGAGGTGATTAATTCTAGTTACTACCACAGAGTAGGGAGGGACAAAAGACCCACTCCATGTACCACTATATTAGTATTATTTCATTTCCTTTTGTAAGTTTGAAACATAAGACTTGAAGTTAATTATTTTCTTGCCTTTGGAATTATAATCTTTTGAGGTTTATGCAATTGTTTTGGTGTGCTGGTAACTGCTGGAACAAATATTGTTATATCCTCCAACAATTCTTCAGAAGGTGAGTTACACTTGGAACTTTCTTGTTCCTCTGAGTTGGCAAGATTTGGATTCTTGCAACATGGGTACTGCAAATTTTATTAGTCATGATTTCTTTATGAATATTTATTATTCCCACCATTTTTATATTTCCCACCCTGCCCACAGTCAGTAGGGGGAATTGATGGGATTGGAAAGGCCACTGTCCATCAGATGTGACATTAAGCGTGGCCCTGTATGCGGGAGAGCCATACCCTGTGCACGTTAAAGAACAATGAATGGCCTTGACTGGAGGCTACCATCTGTCTCCCAACAGCTGTTCCAGTGAGTCTCCCTCCCCCAACCTTCTGTGAGCCTTCAGGGGTCCTTGTGACCTGGCCATTTAGCCCATGATGTGAAAAAAAGTGCCACTCAGAGGTAAAACAATCCGACCTAACTTTTTTAGTGTACTTAACCAGGTGCTGCACCTAAAAAAAATCCCAGAGAGAAACAGATTATTAAAATATAAACTGCATGTGTCGATTTTTAAAATACTTATAAAAAATCTTACCATTAGGAATTTTTGCATTGGCATTTATTTCCACTATTTCACAACCTGCTCTGTTAGAAAAGAGAAACTGTTAATTTTGGACACCTCACCATCCATCTGATGGGACATTAAGCTGTGGTCCTGTATAACATTCCAGTTATGTTTTACACTGGATTGGAACACACTAGATTGGTGTGACTGGAGGTTATTATTTGTCTCTTGATAACTCTCCAGTTCCCAGCATTCTCTGAGCCCTTGGGGTCCTTGTGACCTGGCCATTTAGCCCATTTTATGCAAAAAAATGCCACTTAGAGAAAGACAAGCTATCAAACATAGATTAAGCACAATAAGTAACACTGACATAATGCAATTAACATGCATTCAATATTAATACCATTTTTAATATTTAAAAAATAATTAAGATCTTAAAACATTTTATTACATACATCAAAATATTGTATTATTATGCAATTAATAAGTCTTATGATATTATTTATAATAAAATACTGATAATGTTTTCTCTCCACTCTTTCCAAAAATACATATATAAATAAGTGTTTTCAAAAATCAAAATTTTTAATTCTCTACCTTATCTATTGCATACATAACTGCAAGATAAATATGAGGAGGGCATCAACCAGATTTCATGATTTCCAATAAATTTTTTTTAGTAAACTCCATCTCATACTCTATTTATCTCTTATATATATATATAACACTCCCTGCAATGCCAAGTCAATTTACACATAAGACTACAAAAAATTAATAATTACATTATCATCAATAAAAATAGTGATGTGTATATGATGGTGATCAACTACTTATAATCATGCCTCTCGTACCCTAAGTCAATTGTTATATATTTTTTAAAAAATTGTATGATATAATAATTGGTCCCATGGCCAAGTGGTTAGCGTGCTTGGCTACTGATCTAAGGGACCTGGGTTCGAGCCCCGGGCAAGGCATGGCTGTGTCGTTTTTCTGCTGAGGGCCTGCCATCCTGTCAGATCTTCTACTATGGCATATAAACTGACAGGTTCCTGTCAGACCTCTGTGGCAAGCAGCTGCTTGAGGGAGTATTTATTTATTTTTTTTATTTATGATATGTATAGTTACCACAAAAATGTCATAACTGCAAAGATCATAATATACATGGGAAAAAATTACTGTTGAAATGTAATCAAAGTGTCAAAAAGAAAATAACATCTCAGTTTATAAAAACATTAGGAAAAAAAGCACATTTTCATAATTTTCATATATATAAGTAACATTATATATATATTTCTGTGAGTTAAATACCAAATCTAACATTTGTTGATTGTAATAAATAAAGAAGAGTAATAAATTCTTAGATAAAAAAAGCCCCACTCTACTTCCATCACCATATAGGAATAGTAGATGTGAAGGCATTGTCAAAATATATGCAAAGAATAAAGCAAGACCAAACTTATAAAATAATTGTTCTGAAAATTATATATTATGCAATTTTGTTATTAAATTTCTGCCTTGACTATAAGTAGAGCCCCTAGTTGATGATAAAATTCTCTCCAGATCAGCAAGATAATCTGCATCTTAAAAGCAGCAAATGTCAACATAAGTTATTGAGTATGTGATAACATTGGTTGTCAAAGCACATGGTGAAAAACCAAATTAAAAGTAATTAAATGTTAAAATGATATTGTACCTTTCAGCTACTAACTCCAACAAAAATAACGTTTAAAAAATTATTTCTTACCTTGAAAGTTTGGTATATAAATACTGCATTCTTTCTTGAGCTGCATACTATGCATTTAGTTTTGTTCATTCTCATGAGAAAAGATTAAATGCAAAATGGGCGAAAAAATTTGCTCGCATTACTAATTTGCATCTAAATAAAACAAAATATAAGTGAAAAAGAAACTATACTTTGGAATAAACACACATAAGCTGAAATGCTTCAGCTGAAATGCAATAGATGGAAGTATAATATCCTCCATCATCAGGCATATGGAGGTATAGTATACATATATCAAACTTGATACATGAGGTTCTACTAAATTTGAAATGTG
Organism: Ryuthela nishihirai; assembly: GCA_038380435.1. Classification (NCBI taxonomy): domain Eukaryota; kingdom Metazoa; phylum Arthropoda; class Arachnida; order Araneae; family Heptathelidae; genus Ryuthela; species Ryuthela nishihirai. The sequence goes on from JAWZYU010000006.1 coordinate 42,990,145, forward strand.
TCACAAGCTACAATGCATGATGAGTAAAAATAGTTTTCTAGTCAGACACTATTAATTGCCAGAAATGTATGTGAGTGGAAAAACCTTCACTACTCTGTGGTTGTACTACCAAGGTTTTTTGTTTTATAATTCTATTATTTATCTCCCTTTATATCCATATATCTATGTTTATATCACATTATTGCTTTACAAACCTATTTTTCATTCTATTTCTTTTGCCACTCCCATTCACGTTAAAATTCTAAAATCTTTTACAAGTAAAAATCAGAATTGGACCCTATCACCTATCACTATTCATTTAGCCACCCTATCACTATTCATTTAACTTCTTATTATTACACGTTATACATAGTCGTATCAGAATAATATGACCACCTACCATAGTATATGTATGGTAGCTGGTCATATTTATTCTGGGTTGGGTTGGGTTGTTTTACCTCTGAGCGGCACTTTTTTGCACACCATGGGCTAAATGGCCAGGTCACATGGACCCCGAAGGCTCAGAGAAGGTTGGGGGATGGGACCCACTGGAACAGCTGTTGGGAGACAGATGGTAGCCTCCCGTCAAGGCCATCCAGCGTGTTCTTTAACGTGCATAGGGTATGGCTCTCCCGCACACGGGGCCACGGCTTAACGTCCCATCCGACGGACGGCGGCCTTTCCAAGCCCATCGGTGTCCCCTACTGACCGTGGGCAGGGCGGGGAATTTTGCGGAGATAAATCTCGACGCTGACCCAGCTGGTATTTATTCTGATACGACTGTGTATGTACAAGGTAGGCCAGAAGCTCTTAGCCAATTTTAATTGAATTTAAAAAAATGCTTTCTGCAGAGATAAGCAGTAGGCTGCATTTAGTGGTCCAGCTCAAGAAATTTTTAATTTTTGCTGTAATCCTACAGATGAATTTAGTGCCTTACAAAAAGTCAGGTTTTAAAAGGAGTCCACAGGAAAAAGCTACCTATATATGTTGGTTTTTTGAACCAAATTCAATATTCCAAGTGCAGAGAAATTTCTGCACAAAGTTCAAGTAGGACTCAGCATTCTTTTTCATGGAAAAAACAATGACTAAACTTATTGGGATATGTTCAAAATATATGTCTTTCCCAAAAAAAGCTTTAACCCTCCTACTGCCTAGTTTGAAAAATTGAATGAAACCACATACCAATATTTTTTCACTGTTCTCAGACAAAAAATTTGATTTTAGAACTTCTTTGCCACATGACTAATGAAAGGAAATAAAATATATTATATTACCAATTTAAATAGTATTTAATTCTGGGTTTTATGAAAATAAAATATTTAATTAAAATGATAGTATTAATTCTAATAGGACTTTTTTTTTAGAGTGATGGAGTTTTTTTTAAAAAAGATCTGTCAGTACAAATAAAAATTGGTTGGAAAAACCTAATAGACCAAAATAACTATAATGCATATGAATAGAAAGAATATTTGTTTCTGAATTGCAGAAGAATAATATTTTTACCTGAAACAAGAAATCTTTTCTATTAACTAATTAAGAGAACTATGTCATGTGATATATTAAATTAAGTAACATTTCATTCTGAATTTTATTAAAATGAAATATTTAAATTAATAAAAAGTTTTGTGGAAAAAAAAACAGTAGTCCACAAACTATTTATTGATTTCTGTGTCAACAGGTAACTTTATATATATACTATTGATTTAATGAAATTATAAACATGTTAATTTTTAATAAGACTCTTTCAGAGTGATATGGGGGGGGGGAGAGATCTGTCAAGGCAATTAAGGCTTAATTCTGGAAAATCTAATGAATAAAAATAGTTTTTTGGTGATTGGCTCAGTTGGTATCACACCACGCTCATAATCTGCTGCAGCTCCCAGGTTTGAATTCCACCCAGCACTGAGATTTATCTCTGCTAAACTTCCACCATGCCCTCAGTCAGAAAGGGGACACCAATGGGCTTGGAAAGGCTGCCATATATCGGATGAGACATAAAGACATGGTCCCATGTGCAGGAGAGTCATATTTGTGCATGTTAAAGAATATGCTGGAGGACCTTGACAGAAGGTGACCATTGGTCTCTTGACAGCTGTCCAGTTGGCTCCCTTCCCCAACCTTCTCTGAGCCCTTATGTCCTTGTGACCTAACCATTTAGCCCATCTTGGGCACAATGGGCTAAATGGCTGTTTATTTATAATTATATTTGCTGTAATACTTTAAAACATGGACCAGAATTGTACTGATAATATTGATTGATTTTATTTTTGTTTATGGCAGTACAATGGATCTCTATGTTGCGATCTTGTGCAACCACGGCAATTCCCGGTTCCGCCTGACAGCACTACCTGGTTTAAGAAAAGCCATGACTATCTAGAGCCGGGGGCAAGGAATACGCCCTATAGGCGCACCTCAACCCCGGCCTCACATGGCAGCAGTCCTATAGAAGGAAAGCTGACCACCGGAAGAAACCTTACTTTAATCTATTCCCCGGTTTGCAAATGTGCAAGGATATAAAGATCCAGGCTCGATCGGCACCCGGGGTGGAGACTCTTAGTAAGACCCAGACTTTTTGGACAGCTCTTGCCTAGAGGCGGGTTCAGACCTTTCGGCAGAGCCGTCGAACAGACCACACAGGTCTCCTGAGAGGTGAGGTCTCCAACGCCGTCACCACCCGACCGGCAATCAAGCCGGCCAGCAGCGTCTTCAACCTCGGGTGGCTTCAGCAATGCTCCAGCCGGGGGCCACCCCAACCGGCAAAACCTTGGAATGCTCCAGCTGGTGCCCACTACAGCCGGCAAATCCTCTGGCCTGCTCCAGCTAGGGATCATCCCGACCGGCAATGCCTCCTCAGCCGGGTTGCTGGGCCCTAGGCCCCCCCACCACGACAAGGTGGTCCCCTATCGGGGGGGTTATGGCAGTACAGGAACATTTCCTTGACTGGCCTTTTTGTTACTGTGGTGAGACAGATTTTCTGTTTCAGTGCTATGTCTTGGTATTTGACAAACTGCCTACAAGTTAGTGCACTAAGGCTAAAGATAATTTCAGTTATCCTTGGAGCAGCACAGCCATTGGATGGGGTGTACCCCCTTACCATGTCAGCAGACCCCCCCCCCTCTTGATAAAATTGTAATGGCTTTGTTCCCCCCCCCACTTCCAATTGTAGATTTGATTTCCAAGCTAATGAAATCCTCTTTGCTTCCATATCTTAGACTTCCATTCATTCTCAGGAAATGATAAAATATCAAAGTTATTTGTTTGTCAGAAATGGGGCTAGTTGCCATGGTTGCTAGTAAGGCTTAATAGGGTGATATCTTTATGATGACCCCAAAAACTGCATATCGAACATCTTAGTTAACAGCTAATAGAAGAGAACTCTGAAATAACAGAGAGAAAGTTAAGTGGTAAAAGTTTCTTGTAGTTGGCTGCTTGTGCTAAAGTTTAAAAGGGTTAAGTATTAAATGCTGAACATTTTCACTGGTTATTTCCATTTCCAAGAAATCGATGGTGGTTTCAAAAATATGTATACTCCTTTTGTAAGTTTGGCTACATATCATCATGGCTCATTTTTGTCTTATAACTGATTTCTCTATTAAAATAAAAATGGTTGATTGCTTTTCTACTTGCAGCAGTAACTCCTCCACCTACACCACAAATGCGTAGTGACTCATCATTGCCTTCAATAGATCCTGCACTTGATACAGAAGAATTAGAACGAAAACTAAGGCCAAAGCCAGATTCTCAAAAACTAAAGCTGGTTAGGCCACCAGAAATGAAGAAGTTACTGGAATTTATTACGGATGAAATGGTAATAGTTGCATGAAGGTTATTTCAATTTTTGTACCTTGGATAAAGTTCTTATAATAGTTGAATGAGGCAGGGACCAATATTGGATGTATACACTATTGTAATATTTTGTGTGTGATGTTATTTACCTGATACTTGAATTATCCAGGGTATCTACTTTTCTTTGAAACCATCAAATTGACTGGCTTGATGGGTTTCACACACTATGCATGTAATGCATTAAATTCTATTTCTAGTTAAAATTTCCAACATCCTTTTGAAAATAAGTTTTAGAATACATAAGGGGTCAGCACATTTTCTAATAAATCAAGGTAAGTCTTAGCATTTATATTGTTCTGAAAGAAAAATGGACCAATGAAGAATCCTACACCAGGTCATCAGCTGAGGATCTCAAAGAGGCTGTTCCTCTATCTAGTGTGGATTCTCATCAGACTAGTACTTGAAGGTTCTTGATGAAATATTGTTTCATCAGAAAAGATAATTTGGTGTTCAATGCTGATCTAGTGTGCATTCAAAGAACTCCATTCTGCAGTTGTAATCATCTGGATGGAGTTTCAGGACAAATCGATAGTGTACAGATGGAATTTTTCAGAATGTAATGCACTGAAGTTTGACTGATGTTATATTCCTATTCTAGTTTACAAGTTGAGTTTTTTTGGATTTACAGCTGTAGATACAAAGAGTGTTATGGTAGAAGGTTTTCCAGTTGCCAAAGTAGGCCAATGAAATTTTGGCTGCTTTCTAATGCTTCCTATTTCTTCAAACGATTTTACGATTTTTCCCACTGCTAATGCGATAATTCTTCTGCATGAGGAAAACATCACTTTTGCAGCTTCATTTGTGACAATGAAATTATGACAATACTCAGCATAAAAATAAACAATTTTAATGCATGCATCCTTTGAAAATATTAACATAATGGAGCATCAAGCTTATGCAGTTGTGGGACACATTCTCTGCAACTGCAATTATGGACTGCATTCATGCAAACAGAGATGCAGAGATAATTATAGCTTGTTTGCTTATTTGCATAAAGTACTGTCAGTGTGTGGGCTTTACTCTTTTTTGTATAACAGCCATTGAATTTTTTATTGTACATATCAATATACACTGAGTGGCCAGTATATTAGATATACATTTCCATGAAATAGACTGCTCCTTCAGTGACAGCATTATGTTTTGATACTTGCTGTTTAAAATAGATAAGTAGGACCTAAGAATTCTTTGTGTGTACAGTCAGCACAAGAATGGGTGAGATGAAAGATTTAAGTGACTGAACATAACATGGTAGTTGACACTAGACACACTAGACACACTTTCCAAGATTGTCATCTTGGAAGCTACAACTCTGCTGAGCTTTTCATGCATGACAGGTGTATCGATAATGGTCCAACACCCTAAAAACATCCATCCAACAAACAGTCCTGTAGTCAGAAATAGGACCAATGGGGGCTGTTGTGACTTGTGCAAAGTCACAAATAGGCTACAGTCAGTCAGATAAAGCTGAATACAACAGTGATGGCAAAAGAGACATCTCAGAATGCACAAATCATTATACCTTGTAATGGATGGCAGCCAATGATCCATTCCTCTCAGTAAAAAAAAATTATGGTTGCACTGGGCTACTGAACACAAACACTGGAGGATTAGAAAAACATTACTTTGTGTGGTGAATCCTGGTTCCTGCTGTTTCACACTGATAAAAGGACCAGGATATGCTGAAAATTGTACAAGTCCATGGATCTGTCCTGTCAGGAAGCAGTGTTGTAAGCTGATAGTAGCAGTGTAATGGTGTGGGGAGTGTTTTTATGGCACACATTGAGTCCCTTGATACCAGTGAAGTAACATTTGAATACCACAGCATTTCTGAACATCACTGCCAATCAGGTGCATCCCTTCATGGCAGTAATCTATTCACCTTCAAATCGGTTTTTTCATGTAAAGGATAGGATCATCCGGAAGTGGTTCTGTGAACATGATAATGACTTCTACAGCAGTGGTCTTCCCAGCCATCAAATTTCATTAACTCAGGCCTGTGGAATGAGATAGAACAAGTCATTCAGAGTAGAGATCCACCACTAGCCAATTTTCAACACCTGTGATAAGTGGGAGAATTGACAGGAACCAGCATCCCAGTGGCACACTTCAGTGCCTCATTGAGCCCATGCCCTGATGAATTCAGGTTGTTCTGATGGAAAAGGTGGAGTGACTTGCTATTAGGTAGGTGTATCTAATAAATGGCCACTCAGTGTACACATTCCAATGTTCACTTATTTCAGCAAACTTGTCCATACTTTTGAATCATACTGTATTATTATCCACATTTTTCCCCTCAAAATGTTTTACTTTCAGAATTAGAGTTTAGTGATATATACAATTAAAGAAATCAATCATTGCTACCTTTAAAAAAAACTTTCTCATAACTACTTTTACATGAACTGAACACTGAAACTAAAAATATATCTGAAGTATGCTTAAAAATGCTTTAAAGCATTTTATTGATTTCAGGTTTATCAAAATCAATCTTGTATGTTTTTTATGTTCTGATATTAGATCATATATATTATCTGACAGTAGTGAAAATGGACAGTTATCACAAATAGCAATTGTATTGTGATAGAACTTGGGTTTTCAAACTGTTCTATGGAATCTAAGGTTTCTATGTAAACTGCTTTTCTGTGAACAATTGAGAGGGATACAGAAAACTCATGTTTCAACACTTCTCCAACTTGATACTAGAATTGGAGAATATTTCATCCTCCAACAGAAACATTAAATTTGAAAATGTGCCTCAGTTGTCATTAAAAAAAAAATTGACGTGCTCGTTTGTTTGTTTTTGAGAGATATTTAATGGAATTATATAATGAGGAAGAGACTGTGTTTATTTATCCTTTGGCTTACCATCTCTCTACTAAGATTTTAGGGGAAAAAGTAAATGCAAAGTATTCTGGGAGAAAAATTTAAATGTAAGTGTTCTGTTGCTTCAGAAAGTTTGAAAACCTCAGTTAGGCTTTTTCCTGCTAAAGAGACTTCAGAGATTAAACTTGTAAGCATTAACTTACATCAGCAACTTTTTTTTCTCTCTCTCAAAGTTTCACATTTCCAGAGATAATACACATAAAAAAAATAAAATAAATACCCCCTCAAGCAGCTGCTTGCCACAGAGGTCTGACAGGAGCCTGTCAGTTTATATGCCAAAGTAAAAGATCTGAGAGAATGGCAGGACCTCAGCAGAAAAACAACACATACACCCATGCCTTACCCGGGGCTCGAACCCAGGTCCCTTAGATCCCGTAGCCAATTGCGCTAACCACTCGGCCATGGGACGGCTATGATAACACACAACAGACTTAAAAATATTCTATACAAAAAATTCAATATAGAAATTGTGATGTCGTTAATACATAAAGTTTCATTTTTTTTAAAAATGTTCTTGTAGATGTATTGTACTGATTATACATGAGTAAATGCAGCAATTATATACTGATATTTTGGGATTTTTTTTTCCATGGTACACAAATAGCCCAAATATTCTGAACTAAAATACAACTGTATAAAATTTTCCGGGCATGTGTAATAAAAGGATCTAAACATTCAAACTCTAACAGACACAAAATAAATCTTTATTCCAAAATAGTAAAAGAATAAGAGATTTGATTTATGAAACAGTTTGTTTGTTAATTTGTGTTAATTTTTAAAAAATTCTTTCTGACTTTTATTAATTTTTTATTACTGCAAAACATTTGTAATTAACTGTTGTGAACTTTTTTGTTTAAAATATGTAATGATCATACAAAGTTCTAATAGTACTGATCTACTTTTCAGGGTTTTCTTGTAGAAGAAAGGGTATTACAGTTGTTAGAACCTGTGGCATCAAGTGAAGCAGTTTTCATGACTTTGAATGCTATTTTTAGGGTAAACTGTCTTTTCTCTAATTCTCATCTTTGCTATTATATCTGGTGATGTTTTGTTGCTAAAATTGAGTAAATATTTCAACATTATTTGATAAGTATCCATACTGAGTTAAAATATATATACCTAAAATAACTGCTGTGCAACAAACACATATTTACAGAAATTATATTTGAATAATTATTAAAACAATAATTAATTAATAATATTTACAACATTATATTTGAAACAATTGTATCAGTGTTGTTCATATCCATGTGCCTACATCAACTCCCAGCAGCACATAGATCGCTAGACTATGCATCAAATTAAAATTAATCCTCCTGCTATTATATATAATGATATCCTCCTGCTATTGAAAAGTCACAAAACTTTTTTTTAATTTCATAACTATGATAACCCATATTTACACTTCTTTGTCCACATTTACCTCTCTGAAATACACCTAGTTACCACATTTTGAACATGCCAAAAGTAAAATAAACTCATGAAAACATCAGTAAGCTATTCCAAACAATTGCCAAACTGACTTTTGTTACAATATTTCAGAGTGAGTTTTTTTTTTATCAAAATGATTTAATTGTCTGATACTAATGAAATGCATATACATTCAATGATTGATGTTGGGTCCATCTTATTTCAAATATATAAATATGTAAACCCTATATCAGATATCTAATTTAAATGTTTAAACTCATCTATTACTTAGTATTCATCATTTATTTTCTGAACTGCAAATCAACTTTAAAGTTTCTATCATATTTGTAGACATTTTGATTAGGTGGCTGACATCAAATTCTCATCATCAGCCAGTATGATATCAAAATACTGTAATCACAGATTCACTGTTAAAATAATTTAAATGTCCTTAAATTATGCTCTTAAGCTTAGACATGAGATTAGCTTTTCTAACTCGATCTTCGAACTGGTTTTCAGTCTCTAATTGTATATGGGTACAGTCTAATTGTGTGTGGGTTGTATATGGGTACTAATTGTATATGGGGAGAGGGGGCCCCAATGGAATTGGAGCTGATGGCTGAAATTGTCACAAGATATGTAGAAACTAAAGCTTTAAAATGATGTCCATTAAAGCCTACATTATATTTGTGTTACATTGATGATAAAGCATTATTTTGGAATTTTGATATTAAGGAATTAAAAACATTAACTGATACTTTTAACAGTATTATTCCCACTATCCACTTCACCCATGAAACAGAGGTCCAGGCACATTACTCTACCTTAATATACTCATATCCCACCAGCAAACCAAATGTCAAACTACAGTATGCAGAAAACCTATTTATATTCCAAATTTAATTTCTGCAACATCCACACATCCAATGACATATAAAAGAGCAGCTTTTAACACATATTTCTTAAGAACTTATAGATATTGTTCAACCCCTTAGTTGTTAAATCAAATGTCAAACTACAGTATGCAGCAGAAAACCTATTTATATTCCAAATTTATTTTCTGCAACATCCACACATCCAATGACATATAAAAGAGCACCTTTTAACACATATTTCTTAAGCACCTGATATTGTTCAACCCTTTAGTTGTTAAAGAAATAAATAAAATTAATATATGACATTGGTAGTCAGGATGGATATGAGAAATATCTCATAAATAAGATTTGAAAGCTTATTAAATTCAAGTATAATGCTGAAACACAAATATCTCCAGCCCAATGTATTAAATATTATACAGGAAAAATTTTTCCCATAAGCTCCCATGCATAGATAGTTCTTCCCTTCTTTAAATAATGTATTAAAACCATATAAAATTAAGACTCCAAGTACCGTGGATAATACTATTAAACTATTAGTGGTAATGACCGAGATATAGCACACCCCTCTGGAGAGATATATTCTATAGTAAATGATCCTGTAAAAATATTAAACAATAAAAATCAATATGTAGGATGAACATACAGAACAATACAATAATGTATTTCTGAGCAGGAAGCAGATATTTGGAAGAAAGAAGGTCAAACTGCTTTATCACAGTTAATTTTACAATATCAATTACCTATTACTAATTACAATATAAAATAATAGCTTCACCATCTACCAAATGCAAATTTAATTATAGGGAAAAGAGAATCATTAATTTACATAAAGAAACCCTCAGTACCAGTTGCACAGAACAAGAGATTTTATTAATTCTGCTAATTTTTAATCATGAGACATTTTGTATTAATTTTTTTAATAAAAAATTGCTTTGCAAACATTTTAACACTGATATCTGCATTCAATACTATGCATTACTGTTACTGATAGCAACTGAGGCATTTTTTTCATTCTTTCAAAATTCCATTTGTTAGTGTTAATTGATTTGTTTTTCAGGAGAATGAAAAAAACTATAGTACTTTTTGGGTTGAAAGCAGGTATTGCTAACATTGTTTCCTCCAACTAATAATTATACTTTGATACATATAAGAAAATTTTCATTTAAACATTTTTTTGCCCCTATGTAATCCCAAACAACCAACCAGCACCTAATTATTATTTTTTCTTTCTTTTTGATGAATAAAAGTTAAAAAAAAAATATTATTATAATTCTAAAAAAAAAATTGGAGCATATTTAAAACTAACTGAACTGAACCCAGTGCTGTCCAGGTCTTACTTTTAATGTGTGTATGAGGGGCATTCAAAAAAGTCCTCGACATGCATCTGCAAAATGAAGAGAAAAGACTTACCTCAACTAAACTTTTACTGCCCTTCAAAGTACTCCCCTCCAGCATCTTGCAGATGTCTACTCCAATTCTGGAATGCTTGGTGGTACTCCTGTTAGGGAATACTCTGCAACTCTGAATGAATGCATTTTGCAAGGTCTTGTACCTTTGAAAAGTCTTCCAACCAAGTTACTTTTTAATTTTTGGAAACAACCAAAAATCACATGGTGCAAGATCAGGTAAATATGCAGGATAGGTATCTGTTTGTTTTTTTCCTGCTCCAGATAGGCCATAACTTGCTGGGTTTTGTGAGCATTGTCATTGCTATGAAGAAGGAGAATCCTTGACATGTCTGCCTGTTGTTGGGTGCTGCTCCTTCATTTCCTTAACCATTTTGGGCAAAACAATGGTGTAGCATTGCCCATTTATAGCCATTTTTTCATTTAAGGTGTCCATGGCTACCACTTCTTGGGAATTTAAAAGAATTGTGAACATCCTCTTCCTTGAGTGAAAGTTTGGATCACTCAAGATCCAAACTTTCCAGAGGATTTGGGGACATGGTTCATCTTCTGCAATCCAAACATAGTTGTCGATCTTTCTGGGAGTTATATCATAATAAAACCACATCTCATTGCCTGTGTCAATGTCTGTTAACTGTTTGCAGCCACTAGGTTCAAACATTGCCAACATCTCCTTGCACGAGTTGACTCTAGTCCTATTTTGCTATTCTGTCAGCTTTTTCAGTACCCATTTGGTGCAGATTTTTTGGAATTATAAATGTTGATTAACAGTTGTTTCCACACTGCCAATCGATACAATGACATCCAAACTTATTACTTAAATGGTGATGTGTGGGTATTCCCTTAATGAGTTCATGAGCAGTAGCAATGGTTCTCTCATTCATGGCCTCTTGTGGTCTTTCTGCACGAAAGAGATCTTCGAAGCTCTGCCATCCTTCTCTATATTTGCACATCCATCACATAATAGTGCCATATGAACAGGCACAGTTCCCTTATACTTGTGATAAATTGGCATGAATTTTTTGTCATCCCCAAGTGGCATCATTGTGAAAATGTAAAATTCTTTTACTTTTAGTAATTCCACACATTTCCCCATCTTTAGTAGGCTCCATTAGCAACAATGCACAGATTTGGCAGACCAAACATTATGTGCCACCAGTGAAGAGAGAAATAATCGATGGCCTTTGAATAATAACAAATTATATTTAACACATAATGACCAGTAATAATATAATACAATAATATACATAATGGCTTGTTTACTTCAGAGGAATGAGTGCAAATCTACAGTCAAAAACTTTTTGAATGCCCTCTGTATTCTGCTTTTTACTGCACTAAAGACTAGTTTTGTGAGTTCTGCCCTCCCTGACACTTAGCACAGATTCGGCATTGTGGAATTGCCTGGTGTTGCTCAGGTTGTTTCTGACATCAGTATGCACTTTCATAGCCCATGGCTTCATCACAAATGATCAAAATTTATATTTGAATCGATATTGATACTCTGTAATTCACCACTTATTTCACCAAACATTCCCAAATTTCTTATGTGGGCTTCCCCTGTATGACTCTGCATTAAGCTAAAAATTCAGGTCCCAGGCTGCAATGGGATGCCTTAAAGTAATAAGGCTTTTAGAAATGTGGGGAATCTGGCAATGGCAGCAGATTTAAAAGTTATTTTGACTCTTACATTCACAGTTAGGGAGCAGTAAGTAAAAATAATTTTGGCAGTGATTACTGTTTCTTATAGGAATAGCATGTTAAATATTTTTGCATCTAGCAACTACCCCTTTGGACTTGTGACTTGAATTTGGTACTGCAACCTGGACAACACCCAGAAACACTAAAGATTTGAAGTGTCTACCATGATTTCTATATGAGTTATGGCTGCCACAGATACCTTCTTTTATTACACCGGGCAACAAATTTCTGAGAAATATTTGCAATAGTTTCTTCTATAATAGAGTAATACGTACATATGACATATATCAACAAAACTCCACTTCTACTTCCGATGTCACTTTGTCTGTCGCTTGTACAGCTGCTCAGGATCATCTCTGGTGAGCGTCCAACAGTAGTCAGCCAACATTGAAGTGGACCAGTTTCCCTGGTATTATTTCTCTATTGTTGTAATGTCCTGGTGGAAACATTCACTGTGCTCATCACTAACCATGCTGCAGTTGTTGGGGAAGAAATCTAAGTGAGAATGGAGAAAGTGGATATTTAAGGACATATTGCAGCCAAGTTTGTGATACAGAGACATGTCCTTAACCAGTTTCTTGTAGTTGTCTGCCCTGACATTTCCAAGGAATTTAGTTGACACCAGACGAAACGTGTCCCAAGCCTTTTTCTCATCACCCTGAAGCAGGTTGTCGAACATCTGGTCTCTGAACAGCTTGCAAACCTGAGGACCCACAAAAATTCCCTCTTTAATTTTTGCTTCGCTGAGTTGGGAGAATTTGTCAGCCAAGTACTTGAAAGCTGATGCAGTCCGGTCCATGGCTTTTATGAAGTTTTTCATCACACCAAGTTTTATGTATAGGGAAGGTAGCAGTATTTTGTGCATTTCTGCCAGTGCTGGGTGTTCCACATTCTTCTCTCCAACCTTTAGATATTTCCTCTGAGGCCAGTTTCTCTTCACATATTGCAAAGTCTTTGCTTGGCTGTCCCATTCACATAAGAAACAGTAGTACTTCATATAATCCAGCTGCAGACCCATCAACAGCACCACTACCTTCAAGTCACAACAGAGATGCCAGTCATACTTGCTGTATTGAAGACAGTTCAGTAGCTGTTTTAGGTTGTCGTAGGTTTCTTTCATGTAGACAGCATGTCCAACCAGAATGGATGGAAGCTGATTTTCATTATGCAGCAATACTGCCTTGAGACTCAATTTCAAGGGGTCTATGAATAGTCGCCATTCTTTTGAGGGTCATGTTTGATTCTGAGGGCATTCATCAGGTCATCTACATCGGAGCAGAACACAAGGCCATCTTCCTTTTTGAAGTAAGGTGTAAACTGCTCATGTCGAGTTTGAAACAAAGTCACTTGGACCTTTTCCTTGAGAAGATTCCATTGTTTAAGTCTTGATCCAAGTAACTCTGCTTTGGCCTTGGACATCTCCAAATCGCGAACAAGATTGTTCATTTCTTCTTCGGTGATAATGTGTGGCGCAGATGACACACTGTGGCAGATGTATGGATCATCATTAGACACCAATGACTGTGGGGAACCCAACGTCAGTTTGCCTCCCTTGTCATCGTCTAAATCGATGGAAAATTCTTTTGGAGGTTCAGGAATGGGAAGACCTTTGCCTTGGGGAACTGGTTGGAGAGCAGATTGTTTATTTGTGTACACTATTCTACTTCTTTTTCCTTGTAATGCCTCCAGAAACAGGTGGAACCATGTAGAAAGTAGTTGTCATTTGCATGATTACTTGGCTCTCTCCAAACCATAGAAACAGCAAATGGCATCGCCACTTTTCCACTTTCAGCCACTTTGGAAGATTTCTTGCACATGTACTGCAGCATATATGTGAGACCAAGGCCTTGTCCTGGTCCCCTGTCTAATAAAAAAATAAATAAAATAAATACCCCCTCAAGCAGCTGCTTGCCACAGAGGTCTAACAAGAGCCTGTCAGTTTATATGTCATAGTAGAAGGTCTGAGAGGATGGCAGGACCTCAGCAGAAAAACGACACATACATCCATGCCTTACCTGGGGCTCGAACCCAGGTCCCTTAGATCAGTAGCCAAGCGCAATAACCACTCGACCATGGGACAGCTCCCCTATCTTGCATCCAAAATAAAACTCATATGCCGCTTTCACTATTGGAGTCATGGCGCTTTTCTGGCTTGCAAATGTTACTTCCCCATAAATGTAACAAAATGTATCTGCACTATTAACACAGTTAGGGGGCATCACTGCTGCTGGATTAAAACTGCAAGGATTACTTGTGTTGTACTTATGACTCAGGGGTAAATGGGAGTCGCTCAAAAGACTTGTTCACCCTAAGAGATGCTGCTTTACAACTAACAATTGCGTCATCTTTTATCTGCGATCATAAAGCCACGATGTCATGACTCAACTACATTGCATCAGACAATGATGCAGTACCTCTGGGGGTTGTGTATATGGCAGGCTAATGTGATATAATACAATATGTTGCAATCTAGAGTTTAAAATACAGCATTGCAAAATGGTTACCTATGTATTCAATGTGGACTGAGTCATTTATACATGACCATCTCTATCTCTCAACCAAAGTCTATTTCTCAAACAAGAGCCAATCGACAAATTTTATTGTCATTTTCGTGTTCATCACCTGAAAATAAGTAAAGATTGGCTATTTTCATTTCAAAGCTTTTTTGTGTGTTGCCCAGTGTTATTATAGGTTATATATTTTGCTTATAGTGTATTTATATGTTTTTACGTGCTTCTCTTTTGTACATCCTCACTAATTTTTAATCACAACTAATACTGGGCAGTAACTTTATGAAGAATCAACACTTTCTTGTTTTTTTTAATTATATTTCTGTCTTAAATTTAATGATATTTAATGGTAAAAATGTAGAATTGTGTTAAATGTTAATTCTGTGTGTAAGAAAATCATTATTTTAAATAATTCCTAAAATGCCTTTTGAAGTGATGTTTATGTTGTATAATGTCTCATTGATACTGTACTGAAAACAAAAAATGCCTTGATATTTCAAAACATCAGATCTTTAAAAAGCATAATGTGCTGAGTTCTTCAGAAAATTAATGGACTTACAGTGATGCTCAAAATTAAAGAATAAATTCTGACTCTAAAAGTATATAAGGGAATGTTACAAAATGTGTTCTGTACGTAAAATTTACAATCCAGAAGAGAAAAATGCATGCATATTTCACTAATGTAACTGTAAGCATATAAATTTGAGTTTCTATGAAAGAATGTGTATCTGTGGCACCACTCATTTCTGTTCCAACCAGCATCATGTTAATTTGGGAAGCAATTTGATTTCACCATGGTATAAAGATGACTTATAGATTATTGAGTATGTGAAGAGTAATAGGTATGATGGAAGTAAGTCATTCTCAGACCAAGTTATCCAAGAATTTAAATGTTCCTCAAAATGTCCTCTCAAGACTTTGAAGACAATTTAAAGAAATGCGAGGGTTATCCATAGACCATGATGAGATCCTCCCAGGACTACAACTGTTCACCATGACTGCTTTCTGTCTTAACAACTAAGGAAATGACAATTAGGCAATTGTCTCATGAGCTGTGAGTAGACATGGAGATGACAATTTCAGACATACTGTGTATAGGAGATTGCATTAACAAGCTCTGTATTGCATGAAGACTAATGGTTTGCATCTTCCTCCCCTCCTTCACAAGAAGAGCTCATTTACATAGTGCAGACAATACTACCCTTGTAGCCAGGCCAGTTAGTTACCCACAAATGTACACTATGATGCCTTATTTAAAAAAATCCTTTAATTCCAGCATCTCCATTATGGGAACTCATGCTCTCAAATATAACAATTATGTACATTAAACAACTGCACCATTATCTCTCTTGCAGTTACTCGTCACAATACCTTTTCATATGACATTTTATTGTATTTGCTTAAAACAATTTTGGGTTATGTACATTTTTGTGTGTAATGCTATAAATTTGAGAAGCATTGTATGTATATATATAGGGTTTCACAATAGGTATGCCATACTTTGTAAGGTGATTCAGAGATAATTTTGAGTAAAAAAAGTTTCATACAACAAGGTGCAGACTGATAAATGGTGCTGTAGCACTCTGTTACTATACAGTTTAACTGTGTCCCTGAAAAAAAGTGCCTATTTGATCCTGCATACAACAGTAGTCCTATTTGCAACTGTTGAAGGGCTACACATGTTTTAAAATGTACAATGTTGAATGATAACACTGATGATGGTGTGAGTTGCTTCCAATCCATACTCAGAGTTACATAAGATACTGTTTTGCAATATGAAAATCTTAATTTTGTCTTTCATTTTATCTCAAAATGGATCAACAGTTCACATAGTTAATAACCTAAAATCCATTACATTTATAGAACCTGTGATGCTAACAGCAGAGCTGCATTTGAAGAATATCATGGATATTTCCCAAACTGCAAAATCCCGAACAAGCAAGTGTTAGTGATATCCCACCAAAATGTATAGGAGCAGGGACAGTTGTTCCTTGTAACCTTGAACATGTAATTGTACATGTATTGGACCTAGTACAATATAGCCCAATGACTAGTGTTCAAAAGTTTTTTTTAGTCAAATTAGTGAATCTACATTTCATATATCATCAACCATATGCAATAAAGGTTTGCATCACCATTTTACCTATGTACAGGCTCTTCAGCTGGATGATGTCTGTCTACTTTTTCCATTGGATGCTGTTGCTACACCAGTCTTAACTGCATACTGTTCAATGACAAAGCATAATTTAATCCAGATGGAAATAATAATATGCAGAATTCTTGCTTGTAGTCCACTGATAATCCTTACAGGACAATTGAAAGTGACTTCCAACCTTGATTCTTAGTGAATGTTTCATGTGGAAAATGTGTGAAACTCATGATGTATCCAGGATACATCATGAGTGTAGTGACCTATATGACCCTGAAGCTAATACTTCCTTATCAGTCTACTTCCACAGAACTGACTGCATCTGCCTCAGTTGTATAATTACAGCCTAAATTTTGAATCACATATAGAATCGTCACATATAGAATCGATAACCAGAAGATCAAAATAGAAATGCTGATTGTTGCTCCTTGACATTTTTTTTTGGGGGGGGGGGAGGTGGAGAAGAAATTTGGGAAATCACCTTAGATCTCTTTAGTGTGGTCTGAGTGGAGATTTGTTGATTGAACCATTTTTTTTAACCCTTCCGTTGTCCAGCCTGAAAAACTGATTTCCATCCAGAGGCCAAGCTATTTTCTCCCTATGCTCAGCCAAAAAAAATAACTTTAGAACTATTTTGTCAAATAACTGATAAAAGGAATTATGGCATGTTATATGCAAATTAATCAGCATTTAATTTTGGATTTCCTGAAAATAAAATATTTAACCAGATAAAAAAAGAGGAGTTTTATTTTAATAGGACTTATTTAGAGTCGTGTAGTAAAAAAATGCATCTGGCAACACAAATAAAAATTTATTTGGAAAAATGATTATAATGCACATGAATAGAAAGGCTATTTATTTCTGAATAATGAAAAAATATTTTTTTGGTTTCAAATAAATATTTCTTTGGTTTTGTAATATTTTTCTTGGTACTATACTTTGAGAAAATTCCAGGCTTTTAGCCAATTGTGCTGTCAGATAAACAAGTCAACTTTAGAATTTTTTTAAAATAACCAATCAACGGAAATAGGTCATGTTATATACCAAATTAAACAGAATTTAATTGCGAATTTTACGAAAATAAATAATATGAAGAAATTCGTAAGGCTTTATTTTGGAAAACCTGATGAATAAAAATAGTTAAATTATATATTTATCGAAAGGAAATTTCCTCCCGAATAATATAATATTCAACCTGAAATATGATTTTTATTTCTTTTAATGATTCTTTTCAGTATCGTATATTTTAAACATGGCCAGTGTTATACAATATGACTTGGACTTCTCACATTCACGGGATTTTCTGAACTGATTATGAAATGGAAAAAAAAAAATTTCTTTGCTGTTTTTTTTTACTAAACATTATGAATTTTTTCTTAATTGGCGATCTTGGCTAAGTGCAGAAAGGTTTGTGCACCAAAGCAAAAGAAACAAAACAAACAGTGCTGTATTGTCTGTGTGGCAGAGCCAACGTACTGAGGGTGGTGGTGGTGGTGTTGGGGGGGGGGGGGTTGCCTTTAAAATCATTTAATATGAACATAAAAACTTGTAATTAAAAAAAGTATATAATTCTTCTAGAGGTGGGGGGGGGGGTGAAATGTTCACTCTGAGTTTAGCGGAGGGGAAGCTATCCCAAAATTACCCTCCCCACATGATGGCTGATTAATGTAACAAGGAAGTCTTATTTTGCTTCCATATCCAAGACATTCATTTTCAGAAAACGGTACAAGCTCAAAATTTTCTTATTAAAAAAACAAGAAATAATAAAAGAAAAATTACATATAATGTAATGGGATGTTAAAATATCCACCACAACTTTTAAGCTGGCCTCTGATGTAGCATAACTCAGAGAGATCAATAAATCAGCTGACTGAAAGATCGCTAACTTACGGAAATAAATCTACAGAAATGAATTTGCTTCCATATCCAAGACCACATTTAATTTCAGAAAATGATACCAGATGAATGAAATAAAAATTAACATATAGCCTAATGCGATGTTAAAATATCCACAGCAACAAATTGTAGGCTAGCCATCCAATGTAGCCTAACTATGATAAATCAATGCTTATCAATTGGCTAAAAGATCGCTAATTTCCGAAAATAAATCTACTGAAATGAAAGTTAAGGTTTAAATGTAAAAAGAGTAAATACTAGTTTTACAAAGGGTATCCAATGTGCTGGACCAAAACAATATGGGAGCCACTTATAGCACACGGAACAGCATATGTCAGCCATCTGTGTCGTTCGCCTCAGTGAAGCAGAACTAATTAAATGCAGCTGCAACCAGAATTTCTGAGAAGGATGTGTTTACTTCCAGTTTTGATTTTAAGAGCGGGAAAGATGCATAGAATGCCGGGAAAAATTATAAAAATAATTTTGGGAATATTGAAATAGGTTAATAACAGAAGAGAGTGTGAAATGGGAAAAACAAATGGTGATACGTACTTTGTATTTACTTCCAAAATCTACCGTTTTTAAAAATAGCAGTTTTTTTTTTGGTTAATCTTTTAGGAGATTTTCGAAAATTTAAGGAAAAATTTGTTGATAATAGTTCAAATCAAACTTGAGCTTAAACCAAAAGGTTGCTTCAGCAAATAGGAATGTTAACAAACAAATTGGTTATTCCGTTTAGTTATTCTAAGAAGTGGTAATCATATGGCTTTATAAAATTACTTATATTGTAGTTTAATAAAATATGCATGAAATTAAAAAACAAAATATTATTTTTGAAGCCTAAATTATATATTTTATAAGATATACACAGTTGTATCAGAATAATATGACCACCTACCATACATATATTATGTTAGGTGGTCATATTATTCTGATATGATTGTGTTTATATATATAAATTACATCAATAATTTTTATTTAAAAAAAAAACAATTTTTGTTGTACTAAAAATGTATACATATGACCTTGGCCCCTCATTTCTGATTCTGCGAATGTATACAGACAACGTGGACACTGGAAGGGTTAAGAACAATGTTTAAATGGTGTAATTATCTGGACTTCCTGATGAACAAATTGCTGCTTG
Source organism: Ryuthela nishihirai (assembly GCA_038380435.1). NCBI lineage: Eukaryota > Metazoa > Arthropoda > Arachnida > Araneae > Heptathelidae > Ryuthela > Ryuthela nishihirai. The sequence goes on from JAWZYU010000006.1 coordinate 43,009,941, forward strand.
TAATGGAAGCTTTGCCTCTGGGGACAATGCACAGGATGTTCTTTCAGCTTGATGAGGCACCTTCATATTTTGTTGTCATGTTACAAATTATGCACCAGAAGAATGAGATCAGAGAATTGATATCTCTGGATGGACCACTTATTTCCTTTTTGTAGGGTCTTTTGAAAGAGATAGTCTACAAGACCAAAGTACAGATGAGAGAGGTACTTGTGTATCACATTATGGTGCTGCTGGTATATGTACGAGAACACCCTGAAATGATACACCAGACAGTAAACTGTTGTTTGAAATGAGCAAAACTGCGCACGGAAAATATGGCTGACATTTTGAACAGGTTAATATCATGTGTACCTCAAAACATATATCAATAAATTCTTACTAATACTGCTGTGCATTTAAATAAGATTATATTGCTGTGTTTTTTCTCTTGTGCACACTTACAATCATCTGTAGCTCCTTGATAATTAGAAATAGAACCATGTTATATTAATGTTTTTTACTCATATTACTTTCTAAAGTATGCTAGACCAGTCATGAAACACCCTATAGTATCATAGCCAGGAATTTTGGAAGTGAGAGGCAATGAAAACTCTTAATATTTTGGTTAATATAAAATTTATGACATAATTATCAATTTAAAAAATTTCTTCAAGAGAGTGGGTTAAACTCCCAAATATAACCCCCTATCCCCCACCCCTTGCTATGCTACTGTATGTTTGTGTGTATGTGATGATATAAAAAATAGTGAGAATGTTGACTCTACATTCTCACTATTTTTTATATTCCATTATGATATAATAAGTTCTTAAAGAAACCAACACACCATAATGGCCTACATTAGCAGAGATTTTAAATGGACTCAACCAAATAATTCAGTTCCCTCTTCAGTGCCTTGCTCTTTGGTCATTATGGTCTGTTATGGTAACAAAAAATTTGAGAGCTTTTAAAGAACTGAAATAGGTTTTGAAATCAGTCTTTTTTTCCCAGAAGATGGTGGAACATTTTATAACATGTCAAACTCCATCTATGAGAGCATGTTTTGCTTATTTGGTATGATAAGTTTTTGCATAGAATAGAATTAAAATGCTTGAAATATAATTTAAAAACATGAAATGTTGAATTTTAATAGTTGTATTAGTGATGCAGGGAAAAAACTAATTTTCAATGATATTCCAGTTGTATTTTTGATTTCTGTTACCAAGAATTGCAAAATTGCTGACTTTCCCAAAAGAAAAGAAACAAACAAACCATTTGGCAAATAAAAAAATTTAGGTTATTTTTTTTTAGTGAAAATTGATTTGTATGTATCTAGCTATTATTAGCTAGAGGAAAGATTGATGCAATAACTGCTTTTATCACTAAAATAAATATATTCTTATTTTGTTCTCCGACAAATCAGTTCAACATCAATGAGCACTTCTTTTTACTGTAAGAATCTCAGATGTCAATAATTTGTGTTATTTACATGAAACAATTGCTTCAAAATTCAGTTTCTGTAGATTTTTCAACAGATTTTAAAGAATGAAAAATTTGATTTCTACAAAAATTTCTTTAGGTTAACATGTCAATTGAGTAAATAGTGAAAAATGGATATTTTGAAAGAAATTCCTCAATTTACAATAATTCTTTATGTACTGTAATGAGCTTAAAAGTGCTTTGCTTCTCTGTTTAATTGACTTTTAATTGATATAAATTAGACATAACATTTATTATATACATTGTAATTTTTCCTTTGGGAATTCAGTTTATTGAAATCTCAGTTTAATTGTTTTCTTAGGCTATTGCAGTATTCACCAGTGATGATGTCACAGAGTTGACTTACTATATGATAAAGCATTCCAAACAAAGTAATTCAGAGGGTGAAGTTCTTCTTACATCAAAGGATGTTTTAGAAGCAATCAAAGAATATCTCAAGGAACACAAAACTAAAGAGTAAGAAAAATAATGTGTTTATAGTTCAGTGGCATAAGAAAAAGTTAAAATTATTATTTAACTCTTGCACGTGTTATGCAGTGAGTACAGAGTGCCAATGTCTGGTTTTTACTACATTTCTATTTGTCTGGTATCAATTATGAAATACCTCTTTTGAGATGTATGGGGTTGGGTTGTTTTTCCTCTAAGCAGCACTTTTTTTGCGCCAAATGGCCAGGCCACAAGGAACCCAAAAATTCGGAAAAGGTTGGGGGAGGGAATCCACTGGACAACTGTTGGGAGACCGATGGCAGCCTCCTGTCAAGGCCATCCAATGTGTTCTTTAATATGCATAGGGTATGGCTTTCCCACACACAGGACCAAGACTTAATGTCCCATCTGATGGATGACAGCTTTTCCAATCCCTACTGACAGTGGGCAAGATGGGGAGTTTTGCAGAGATAAATCTCAATGCTGACCCAGCTGGGACTCAACCCTGGAAAATTCAGATTGCGAGCCTGGCACGCTACTGACTGAGGTATGTGGGGAGTTAAATAGATGACTGTAGTTGTTTTGTAATAATCTTAAGCCTATCTCCACTCTCCCTACTCGTTGTGATCTAAAATTGATCTTGAACCATTTATGAATCAAATGACTACTTTGATTTTAGAATCTTTTTTTTTTCATTGTATCTTTACTATATTAAAAAGATGTGTCATAAAGATGCATAAATTTAATTCAAATTTCATAATTAATTGGATTATTTTTAAGATACATTGAAAACAGAATGCTAATGGTTTCAATTTTGTTCTTTGTAGGAAGCCCATACCTGGTCTTGTGGTTAGTGTACCTGACTACTAATCCAGCAGGCATGTTCTTGTTTATGTGTTTGTATGTTATATGAGAAACCAGGACAAACCCAATAGAGCTTCTAAGTTATCTCTATCCTTTGTGTAGGGAAGCACCTTGTTCCCTTTAAAAAGAATGGTACTGGAACACCATTCCAGCACAAATTGAGCCTGATTATCTGCCTTGCTCCATTATCCATGATACATCATGAGTGTAGTGGTGAATATGACCACTGAAGTTAGTATTCCCTTATCAATCCACTAACTGACTATATTTCCTTCAGTGATATAATTAGAGTCTAAATTTTGGTGTTCCCTAATATTGCTTGTCAACTGTAATGCCAAAATAAAAATCCTGATTATTGCCCCATGATCTTTTTTTTTTGGTGGTGGGGGTGGTGTTGGCAATAACCCTGGATCTCTCATAATTACTTGGCTTCCTGTGCAAAAATGGGGTTCATCCATATTCCTTTTCATTGCCACATGGAGACACATCAGAAACTGATTCAAGAATCTGTTTGGACTTTTTCATGATTGCATCATATCTTGCTAGTACAATTATGATTAGTGGTGTCTTGTTCTAAAGAGCACATGAATCCTCTGGAATGATTAAAAGAAATAAAAGCTAGAGATTTTGAAATATAACAGTTATTTTTCCCCATGGAAAATGATTTTTATTTGATTATTTGTTTTTTGAAACAAGAGAAATAATGCATATTTACTCTATATCAAAAAGCCAATACGAATAGTACCATTAACTTTTCACTGTTATGCAGATTTGAAGTGTGCACCAATATGTTGTAAAGCATGAGAGATATCATGTGACAGCGAGCTGTTTCTGGCAAATTCACGATAGCTATGTTCATGAAGCTAATTATGCTCCTTATATTCAATTATGTATATGCAGTGATAAATGTGAGAGTTAATTCAAAGCATCAATGTGAAGGCATGACCAAAACTTAATGTCAATTTAATTGAACATATAATTCATTTAAAATGAATGTGAAATTGAGTGTTTAAGTAACACAAGTTTCAAACTTTCTCACAGCACCAGTAATTAATTTAACAAACCCCTTTAAATGAATGTAAGATGCTTTGAAAGTGTAATTGATAAGAAACTATAATTCACTGGAATTTTTATTTATTCTAGATATGAAAAAGTGCCATAATTGAAATAGCAAGGAAACAGTATCAATTAAGTTACTTTTTGAATCTTTAATGTTTACACATACAATCTCAGCCTGACTGTATTATGAAATAAAATGAATATAAAAATATCACAGGGAGAGTATTTAACATTTGTTCTACAACAGAATATTAATATTCTATTCTAATACAAATGCACCAAAGAGCCAAAACATTATGACCAGTGTGTCTTTATGGAAATCGAAGCAACTGCAGTTAAATGACGGTGCAAGTGAAGGTCATGAAACAATATAAATAACACCTGATGCTGAGCTCTGTTAATCAGTGTTATTCTTGTTCTTCAGATGGGAAAGGCAGCGGACTTAAGTGAGTTTGACAAAGACCAAATTGTAATGGCCAAACGACTGGGTCAGAGCATTTCTGAAATGGCAAGGCTTGTGGGGTGCTCACAGCCAGCCGTGGTTAGTACCTTCAAAAAGTGGTCTGAGGAGGGAAAAACCATGAATTGCCGACAAAGTGTGGGATGACCATGGCTCATCAATGCTAGAGGTGAGCAAAGGCTATCTTGTATTGTACGAGCCTAGAAGGGATATTGTGGTGCAACTCATCCGTAATTTGAATGCTGGTGGTGGGAGGAATGTGCCACAACACATAATACATTGAATCCTACTGAAAATGGGGCTGCGTAGTCGCAGACTGCTTCGAGTGCCCATGCTAACCTCGGTTCACCATCGAAAGCACCTACAATGGGCACGCAAGCATCAAAACTGGACTTTGAATGACATCGAAACTGGACCTTGAATGATTGGAAGAAGGTTGTCTGGTCTAATGAATCTCATTTCCTGTTGCACCATATTGACTGCTGGGTACATGTGCGTTATTTACCTGGGGAAGTGTTGGCATCAGGATGCACTGTGGAACAAAAACATGCCGGTGGAGGAATTGTAATGCTTTGGCAATGTTCTGCTGGAAAACCTTGGGTCCAGTCATTCATGTGCAGGAAACTATTATAAATAATTAATAAACTCGACATACTTGGTATTAACCTATAAATTATCACTTTAATGTCGATTTAAATTTTAGAGAAAAAATTATCTTGAGCCAGGTGGGATATGAACCCATGACATCCTGATAACATGTCAGGTGCTCTGGACTACTGAGCTACTTGCTGCTGATCAAGATCTCCTCTAATTAATGATATGAACCATTTCAACCTACTTCCTTTGTAGGGAGTGTTCAGTCAATTTTTGCCACATGCAGCAGATACATGCCATATAGATGGAAAGTATTTCATTACATATAATACAGTTGATAAATAATTAATAAACTTGACATACTTGGTATTAACTTATAAATTACCACTTTAATGCTGATTTAAATTTTAGAGGAAAAATTGTCTTGAGCCAGGTGGGATATGAACCAACGACCTCCTGATAACATGTCAGGTACTATGGACCACTGAGCTACTGGCTGCCGATCAAGATCTCCTCTAATTAATGATATGAACCATTTCAACCTACTTCCTTTGTAAGAAGTGTTCAGGCAATTTTCACCACATGCGGCAGATACATGCCATATAGGTGGAAATTATTTCATTATAAGTGATACAGTTGATAAATAATTAATAAACTCGACATACAAAGGAAATAAGTTGAAATGGTTCATATCGTCAATTAGAGGAGATCTTGATCGGCAGCCGGTAGCTCAGTGATCCAGAGCACCAGACATGCTATCAGGAGGTCATGGGTTCATATTCCAACTGGCTCAAGACAATATTTCCTCTAAAATTTAAATCGACATTAAAGTGGTAATTTGTAGGTTAATACCAAGTATGTCGAGTTTATTAATTATTTATCAACTGTATTACTTGTAATGAAATACTTTCCATCTATATGACATATATCTGTTGCATGTGGCAAAAATTACAAAGGAAGTAGGTTGAAATGGTTCATATCATCAATTAGAGGAGATCTTGATCGATGGCCGGTAGCTCAGTGGTCCAGAGCACCTGATGTGTTATCAGGTGGTTGTGGGTTCATATCCCACCCGGCTCAAGACAATTTTTCCTCTAAAATTTAAATCAAAATTAAAGTGGTACTTTATACGAAACTATTATGTCTACCACCTACCTAAATATCATTGCAGACCAGGTACATCTTTTCATGGCAACAGTATTCCCTTCCAGCAGTACCTTCTGTCAGCAGGATAACACGCCTTGGCAAACTGCCTGGATTGTTCGAGAATGTTTTGCAGAACATGAGGAAGACTTCCAGGTATTGCCCTGGCCTCGAAATTCCCCAGACATCAATTCAATCGAGCATCAATGGTTTGTGTTGGAACAGCATATCTGATCTACGGCAGTTCAACCATGTAACTTACAAGAGTTAAAGGATCTGCTGGTAACGTTTTGGTACCAGATACCACAAGACACCTTTAGAGATCTTGTAGCGTACGTGCGTCATTGGGTAAGAGCTGTTTTGGTGGCACATGGAGGACCAACATCATATTAGTCAGGTAATCATAATGTTTTGGCTCTTTGGTGTATATGCAAAATAGCAAACAGTGCTTAGCATAGTCATTTGTCTTAACTCAAGAATCCCAATTCTTCAATTCAAATCTAAAAGTCTCAGCAATTTTTTTTTGTAAACTTGTCCCCCCCCTTTTTTTTCCCTTTATCTGCATTACCTATATATATGTGAATATTCTGTATAGTCTCATTTGCCAGTTTTTTTTTTCTAATTCATTCTATTGTAAAAGTAGGTAATGCTACATTAATGTAGTAATTAAATGTATAATCATTAATGTAGTAATTAAATGTGACTAATGCTACATTTAAAATAGATGTATACTGCCTTTGTTTAATGTTAGTTGCAGAATGTTACTTTTTAGGAGATGCACTTGATTTCACTATGGAATTGCTGAAGTAATTTTAGTATTTTTTTTTGTTTTGTTACTTTTTTTATTAATATTTTCTCAGTAAATGGTATGATTGCAAATTTTTAGTGTTAGCATTTTACAATAAGGGATCATTCCTTCTAATAGCTTCTGTAGTGTGATTTGTGCACCTCCAAGCTACAAGATCATAATGCTTAAGCACTCACATTCTTCAAGATCTACAATGACCACCAGTTAATTGGTCTTCTGATATAAGGTCCATGTTCTGGAGTAGATAGGAAATATCAGAGTATATGAGTTGCATTGACTTCATCAAGTGCAACCTTGCTCTTTGATGTCTTTGAACTGTCTGCTGGAATCAATTCCACAATCTACTAATGATGCTTTGAGAAGTGCTAGCCACTAGGTAGTATTTCATTTAGACTGCCTAGCTTCTAATTGATGGCTCTCCAAACACTAGTGTAAACTATGATGGCTAAGCATTATTTGATATTGCACTACATAGTTTGACATTACATGTTTACTTTGTAACCATAGATTGCAAATTAGATAATCAGTTTTGTCATTCGTATTTTAACTATATAATCCCATGACTGATTAGTTCATCTTTTGATGAATTTCTATATATTTATGTACGTATTTGGCATTTGCATGTCATTCTGTTGGCTTAGGTCATTCGTTTACTACTCATTCGTTTCTTCTTCGGGCGGACGACGTACCTAAGTTTTGTGACACCATTTTAACTGTGAAGCATATTTTAATTGAATGTCAAGCTTTTAATTTCGAACGAAAAATGTATTTTAACTTTCATAATTTTATGTCCGAGCCTCTTTCACTCGGACATCTTTTATCTGACCATTGTGGCTATTTTAATAGACTTTGATTTTACCTTGTATTTTTTATATCTAACCCAGGCTTTACACCTGGGTTGTTTTTTACTATATACATCTTGTTGGTTTCTTATCTTTACATCTTGTTTTTATTGTTTTTCTGTTATATATATATATACATCTTGTTGGTTTTATCTTTTGCCTTTTACAGCACTTGGTTTTAACTTTGGTTCAGGGTACTTGACTTTTAGCTTCTATTTATCTCGTTTGGCGCATTATAGCCTCAGTAGCTCATGCGCCAAAAAACCCCAAACAACCAACCAACCAAGTCATTTTGTTGTTCCATACTTCATGTTAGTTACAGTAAGCAATGATATCATTAACATTCTAGTAGATAATGAAATCCCCTAAAATGTTTTTGCAATGCTTGTTAAGTCAAGTGCACACACACACACACAAAGAAAGTATTACTTAAAAATATAAAAAAAACCTATATACTAAGAAGTATTTTATAAATTAATATTTATGCAAAGCTGCCAAATACACCAATTTTTTCCTGATTTTTTCTGAGTTTCAGTTTAAAATCTAAAAATCTGACTTGGTCATTGAAAAATCCAAATTTTGAGCTTTTTCAGTTTTATTATTATGAAAAGCTAAATATTTTTGCCTTTTTGCCAAAATGAGAATGTTAATGAAAGGGAAGAATTGTTTTTAATTTATTTTTTTTACTGCATTAAAGGTGCACTTGCTTTGGGTACAGCTGTGTTCCCACTCCCTAATCTGCCCTTGCATGTGGGCTCACCTGGTACACCAATCAGAGATCTGTAAGACTTCAGCTGACCATTTCCAGGCAGAAAACATGGCAAAATTCACACCTAAATTCTTTACAGAGTTGAAGGCTGTAGATTATTTATAAATGGGTGTTTATTGAACCTATCTCCAATTATTCCAGCTCTGGCCAACTAAATGCTAATTGGATTACTTAGATTCAGTAGTGACTTCAGAGTGAAGGAAATGGTACAGATTAGGGAACTTTCCTAATCTGTTGGCCATGATTGATATTGCAATTGGAATGAGTCTCATGCATGTCTGTTATTATCTGGGTTGCACTAATGGTTTGGTAAAGGATAACTATAGTGTAAAGGACTCCTTTTCACTATAGTTAAAGCAAGTTGATGGCTGGGTTACTGCCCATACCTTATTGGCTGATCAAAGCTCCTCTCTTTAGTTTGGTTTCAGCACTGTAGTAATACTGTCTCTAGTGATGGGAAAAATGATTCTTTTCAAAGATTCAATTCTTTTAAATTGACTCACTTAAAAGATTCATTCACTAGACTCATTTGATTCTTTGCACTAGACTGTTTCATATATAGATACTAATTAATTTTAAATATTTTTTAAAGTTTAATAACTAAAGTTGTCTTATTTTATTGTATTTTGAAAAAAAAAATACTTTGTAATTGAATTTTTTTAATTTTAGACAAGTTCATCTCACGGTATTGTGATGTTTGCAATCAGTGGTGGAAATGGGGAGGGGCATGATAAGACTGCATCCCACTAGTTCCAAAGATGAAAAAAAAAGTAGTTGTTGACAAATTAAAGATTTAAAGGAATGCAGATGCATTACCCTGCACTTTTGCCTGCTACTTCGAATGTTATTTCAGGCAAACCATATATTTTATAAATTTAAATATGTTTTTTTTTCAGGGGGCTGGGGGGATCATAGAATCAAGGTATTTTGCTGTACCCCTATTATAAAAACAGTGTATGACAATTGAGTGGATATGACAACTGGGTGGATACAACAGTTGGGTGGGGGAAAAATGTGTGAGATAATTTGGGATTGTTAAAATTTATTCTAAAATATCTGCCTAAGAGCAAACAAATTCAACACTCCTTGGAAGGCTCTTCAACCAGGCACTATATAAAACGAATTTGTTTAGATATCAACATAGTCGATATTTACATTTATTTTCTTTAATCCAACATTAAAAAAAAACGAATCTTTAAACAAATCCAATCTTTCTAATCAAAACAATCTTAAAAGAAATGAATGCACTAACTTCTTTTCTGAAACACTGAAAACAACAACAACAAAAAAAAGAAAAATTGGAATGGTGCCTCAGACAGAGCGAATATAACACAAAGTTTGCTGGAATAGTAACTAGCTCCCTAATTACTATACAAGTTAAGGCTTTTTGTGGCTAAAATGGACTAAGTTTTATTTGTATATTACTTTACTCAATTTAACTTGTTTTCTGAAAAAAAAAAAAGATTAAAATACCATGATTTTTCTGTTTCAATATTATTTTATTGTAATTTATAATTGATGACTTAGAAATGTTGCATATTGTTACATATGTAAATGACACATTGTTATCACTACTTAATAGCATGCATCACATTTGCCATCTTTCATTGCAGAAAGCAGACTATTATTTCTATTAATCAAGCATCCTCTCAAGATTTTAGGGAACATCCTAAGTTCTGGAAGCCTTATTCAGAGATTTTGCCTGAAACTACACAAGGTATTTGGGATGCTCTTCTCTATGGGATGGAAAAGTATTAGTAAGTATTGAGCGAATTTTTTTATCTACTTGTTAGTTTTGTTAAAATGTTTGTCAAATGTATTGTTTGCATGATACAAAATCTAATGTTTGAGATACACTGCTGTATCAAAATAGTGGAGTTTGGTTTTTTACTTCTGAGGGTACTTTTTGTACACAATGGGCTAAATGGCCAGGTCACAAGGAAAGTTGGGGGAGGGGACTCACTGGACAGCTGTTAGGAGGCAAGATAGTAGTCTCCTGTCAAGGCCATCCAGCATGTTCTTTAACATGCACAGGGTATGGCTCTCCTGGCACACAAGGCCACTGCTTTGTGTTTCCATCTGACAAATGGCAATTTTCCATAGCCATCAGTATTCCCCTATTGACTAAGGCAGGGTGGTGGTTTAATGGAGATGAATCTTAATGATGGCCCAGATGGGACTTAAACTTGAGAATTGCAGATTACAAGTCTACCATTTTATTGACTGGTCCACCCTCATCCCCAGTAAAGAAATTTGATGTTAGATTAAAGGGGATCTCCACTGAAGAGCCGAAGCATTATGACCAGTGCTTCTTATACAAAATCAAAGCAATTGCCGGTAAACGATGGTGCATGTGAAGGTCATGAACGGTATAAATAACACCTGATACTGAGCTCTGTTAATCAGTTTATTATCCTTCAGATGGAACTTAGATGGTAGACAAGTGAATTTGGCAAAAGTCCAATTGTAACGTCCAGATGACTGGGTTAGAGAATTTCTGAGATGGCAAGGATATGGGATGCTCATGATCAGCCGTAGTTAGTACCTTCAAAAAGTGGTCCAAGGAGGGAAAAACCACAAACTGCCAGAAAAGTGCTGGCCAACCACGCTCATCAATGCTAGAGGTGAGCAAAGGCTATCCCATATGGTACGAGCCAACAGAAAGGATACTGTGGCGCAATTCACCCATAATTTGAATGCTGGTGATGGGAGTAATGTGTCACAACACACAGTACATCAAACCCTGCTGAAAATGGGGCTGCGTAGTCGCAGACTGCTTCGAGTGCCCATGCTAACCTCAGTTCACCATTGAAAGCGCCTACAGTGGGTACGCAAACACCAAAACTGGACCTTGAATGATTGGAAGAAGGTCGTCTGGTCTGATGAATGTTGTTTCCTGTTGCACCATGTGGACGGATGGGTACATATGTGTCATTTACCTGGGGAAGTGTTGGCACCAGGAAGAACCGTGGGACGAAAACAAGCCAATGGAGGAAGTGTAATGCTTTGGGCAATGTTTTGCTGGGAAACCTTGGTTCCAGTCATTCATGTGCAGGAATCTATGATGTCTACCACCTACCTAAACATCATTGTAGACCAGGCACATCTTTTCATGGAAACGGTATTCCCCTCTAGTAGTGCCTTCTTTCAGCAGGATAATGTGCCATGCCACACGATCTGGATTGATTGAGAATGTTTCGCTGAACATGAGGAAGACTTTCAGGTATTGCCTCCAAATTCCCCAGACATTGATGTCAATTCAATCGAGCATCTGTGGTTTGTGTTGGAACAGCATATCCGATCTGCAAGGCATATCCGATCTCAAACACGTAACTTACAAGAGTTAAAGGATCTGCTGGTAATGTGTTGGTATCAGATACCACAAGACAACTTTTAGAAATCTTGTATTGTCCATGTGTCACCAGGTAAGAGCTGTTTTTGGGGCATGTGAGGACCAACATCATATTAGGCAAGTGGTCATAATGTTCTGGCTTTTCGGTGTATATTTGAAGCTCAATAGCTTTTAAAATATGCATTTAAATTGGAAAAATGTGACTGAAGATGAATTAAAGATCACAATTAAATTTATGTAAATCTCTTTTCAACAATATTTGTTCTATATTTAGAGTTATGGAAGCTAGAATATTTCACAACAGTAATGTGTCATAAGACTTCAGAAGTTAATTAAAACTTAAATAAAGTATTGTTTAAAACAAATTAAGAAACAAATATACTTTAGATTAAAAACAAATGTACTTTATACTGAATTTCTATACTTAAAAGTTTGCATAATGATTGTTTCAGCATTAGAAAATTATGAAAGATTTTTATAAAATAAGATAATTTATTGTACTGAATGAAAATGTTGAAAATCGAGATTTAAATAGATTTGATTATGATTTTTAATTTTTCTTTAGTCACTTTTTTTTCATTAAATGCATATTTTAGAAGTTTCAGAGCTTTGAAGTTAGATTTCCATTCACATGATAAGGACGTTACCTAATATCTTAGTAGGGCAGTGTATGTATGATATGTTTCGCAGTTAGTTAAAAACAAAGACAATTATTTTAGTAGTAGTAGTAGTAGATTCCCTATAAGAAATCTGCTGATTTTGTTTAGGGAATCTACCTCTATTAAAAGTAAACATGTCATTCTGAGATACCGTATTCAGAGAAGATAAAATATTTCAGTACAAAAGCTCATCCATCTTTTTTTTTTACTTGTAGCAATAGTTTCCTCAGATAACTTATTTTATATTAATATAGTTTCCCTGTTGATAATTTTATATCATAATACCATATTGTGGAGCATTCACTCATTTCTCTTCTTCATATGCTTTATACACTTTTTACTGATTTATATTTGCTCCCCAAAATGTTCATATACATACACTGAGATGCCAGTTTTATTAGGTACATGACTCCTTGTTACATAAATGGTTCATTCCAACATGTAATACATCATGTGATTGCAGTGTGCCGTATAAATCCGGCAGACCAGCTCTTTGAGCATCAATTACAGTTGGATTGAGCATCAGAATGAGTGACCTGAGTGACTTTTGAATGTGGCATGATACTTGGTGCTAGACATACCAGTTCTAGCATCTCCTGAACGGCCATTCTCCTGGGCTTTTCATGCACAATTATTTCAAGATTTTACTGAGAATGGTGCAAAAAACTACTTGTGATTGGTGATAGATTGGTGCCCCTGATACCCATTGAAGGACATCTGAACATTACAGCATATTTGAACATTGTTGCTGACCAGTTCATCTCCTCAATGCTACAGTTTATGAAATCTACGATGGATGTGTTCATCACGATAATGCACCTGCTCACAAGTCATGTATCTTCACAGAATGGTTCCAGGAACATGCTGACCAGTTTTCCTTCTTTCATTTGCCTGTACGGTCATCATATCTAAACCCTATTGAGCTCTTTGGGATGTGGTGATAAAAGTTGTTTTCAGCGAGTGGCCTCCCAATTTGCAGCAACTGTGCAACACAATCATTTCCATAGGGTGCAACATTCCTGCACATTGCATCCAGCATCTTGTAAGTTAACCTATTTCATGTTGAAGAGTTATTGACTACTTAAAACTGACCTGTTTCAGTTGATTAGTTATTTTTTTTTTTAAATTCCAAAGTCGACTTGTTAATATGACACAGTACAGTTGGTGAAAAGCATTGACTTTTCTCAAAGTATGGTACCGAGAAAAATTTTTATAGAAACAGAGTAATTCTGTTGTTTCAAGTAAAACTATATTTTTTTGCTATTCAGAAATAAATAGCCTTTTTATTCATATGCATTATAAACATTTCTGTCAGTTTTTTGTAAATTTTTTTTATATATGTATTGCCAAATGCATTTTTTTATTACACAGTTCTATAAAAAAAATACCCCCTCAAGCAGCTGCTTGCCAAAGAGGTCTAACAGGAGCCTGTCAGTTTATATGCCACAGTAGGAGATCTGAGAGGATGGCAGGACCTCAGCAGAAAAACGACACACACAACCATGCCTTACCCGGGGCTCAAACCCAGGTCCCTTAGATCAGTAGCCAAGCGTGCTAACCAAGCACTATTAAAATAAAACTTATCTTTTTTTGTAAAATATTTTATTTTCAGAAAAACCAGAATTAAATGCTGATTAAGTTTTCATCTAACATGTCATAATTCCTTTTATTAGTTATTTGGCAAAAAATTTCTAAAGTTAATTTTTTTTGGATGATCATAGTGTAAAAATAGCTGGGCCTCTGGATGTAAATTGGTTTTTCAGGCGGGACCCTGGAAGGGTTAAGAATGATAAAAAAAAAACAGTTTAGAAATACTGAAATAGTTTTAAAGCAGAAAAAGAGGGAAAAAAATAGAAACAAGCTTATTTGGTAATTAATAAATGTTTTAGTGGAAAATATTTTTCATTGACATATGGGATTCGAACCCTCATCTCCCCAGAAACATGTCAGATTATTCTAACCATTGAACTAATGTCAGAATTTGAGGGGCGGGGGGGAAGATTGATCTGGCATTAGTTCAATGGTTAGAATACTCTGGCATGTTTCTAGAGAGATGCGTTACAGTTTAGAGAGATGGTCCAGAGCACCTGACATATTATCAGGAGGTCGTGGGTTTGTATCCCACCTGGCTCAAGACAATTTTTCCTCTAAAATTGAAATTGACGTCAAAGTGCCTATTTATTACTGGATGTTGAACCGTCGAGTTTATCTGAATATTTATTATCATTAGCATACTTGTAACACGTGCTTTCCATCTATTAGCAAATAAAAAGCCGCTAGGGCTGAAAATTGCCTAAAATAATGCCTATATGTGACATAAAGGGAATGTTCATAGCGTTAATTAGAGGAGATCTTGATCGGCGGCCAGTAGCTCAGTGGTCCAGAGCACCTGACATGTTATCAGGAAGTCGTGGGTTCGTATCCCACTTGGCTCAAGACAATTTTTCCTCTAAAATTGAAATTGTCGTCCAAGTGCCTATTTATTACTGGATGTTGAACCATCGAGTTTATCTTAATATTTATTATCATTAGCATGCTTGTAAGACATGCTTTCCATCTATTGGCAAATAAAAAGCCACTATGGCTAAAAATTGCCTAAAATAACTCCTATATGTGACATAAAGGGAATGTTCATAGCGTTAATTAGAGGAGATCCAGCCGGTAGCTGAGTGGTCCAGAGCACCTGACATGTTATCAGGAGGTCGTGGGTTCGTGTCCCACCCGGCTCAAGACATTTTTTCCTCAAAAATTTAAATCGACGTCAAAGTGCCTATTTATTACTGGAGAGATGCGGGTTTGAATCCTATATGTTGGTGACAATTTTTTCCACTAAAACATTTATTGATTTATAGATGTTTAAAAATCAACAGGTGATGCTGAGATTATCAGTTATTGTTTACTTGGTAATTGCTTCCCAAATCCTCTGAATTTAAAATATTTTGGTTAATTTTCAGAAGCATTTAAAAATTTTAGGAAAAAATGAATTGGAAATAGTGTAGATCAGTGGTTCTCATTTGGTGGGTTGCAAACCCCAAGGGCTTTGTGACAATAATCCAAAGGGTTCGCGCTAAAAATTCTGTAATGGCACCTTAAGCAATAAAGAATTGTTCAGTTATGTTACAAATAAATTTTTTCTCTCTGACAACAAGCATGTACATGTTTGAAGCATTATAGGTTCGTTTCTACAGCGATTCGATAAAATTCAACAAAATTTGTACAATAAAGAAATTTAATATGAAGTCTTGCTGATAAATTATTTTATAATTATAGTTTTGTAATTTAAAATTTTATCATTATAATCACATAATATAAATTTTAATCTGGAACCTTTTTTAGTCATTATTACCCTGGGGGTTCACAACACACTTTTTCGGTTGAAAGGTTTTCATGGAATAAACAATGTTGGGAACCACTGGTTTAGATAAACTTGTGAGCTTACAGGGGGTTGTTTCAAATGGAGTAAGTAAACAAGTGGAATGGTAAAGCCATATATGTTGCATCTAAGAAATGAAGAATTTAGTTCATGGTCAATTGCATGATGAACAGTGTGGATTCAGAATTGGTAGGGGATATATAGATAAAATATTTTCACTTCGGCAGATTCTTGAGAAATGTTTAGAGTTTCAGAAACTTGTGGTTATTAACTTTGTGTATTTCAGAAAGGCTTTTGACTCTTGATCGACATAATTTGTGGTTTATTTGTTAGATCATATGGAATTCTTGATAAGCTAGTGTAATGAGAACTCTATAATAACACTGGGTCATGTGTGAGTTGGTAAGGCTTGTAGTGATTGGTTTAGCATTGCTAGTGCAGTTAGACAAGGGTGAATTTTGTTTCCTTTTTTCTTTAGTTTGGTTATTGATTTATGATATGTGAAATTCTTTACAGGGGAAAGATTATGACCTTAAATGGGCTAGAGATTTCAAAATTTCTGATTTAGATTATGCTGATGATTTAGCCTGTTTGGTGAATGATGTTGATGAGATAAACTCTTTCTTTTATGCTGTTAATGAGACTGGTAGTAAGAGTAGGTTTGGTATAAAGAAGGAGAAAACTAAAGTGATGAAAATTGGTCAGGCAGTCTGTGATTCGGTTAATCTGTATGGTTGCAGTTTTGAACAGGTGTCGAAGTTTAATTTTTTTGGGAGCTGTTACAGATACGGGTGATGTGAGGCATGAGATAAACAGAATAATAGGAATTGCTGCTGGGACTTGCAAGATTATATGGAGTGTGTGAAAAAATAAGTGTATTACAACTAAAGACTAAAAATAAGCAGTAAAACAATTTGGTTCCTTCTGAAGTTAGGTATTATGGTAGTGAAACATGGACCCTTTATAAGCAGGATAAAAGGAAACTTGATGCCTTTTTGGCATTAGGTGGTTTGACTTTGTAAGTAGTGATGAGGTTAGAAGAAGTCATAAACTCTTTTTGAACAGCATTTAATGCAGAATGGTAAACAAAAAGCTGCAGAATGGTAAACAAAATTATGAGCAGTGTGGCCAAAGGCTTCAGGAAAAGGGGACAGACCTAGGATGCAATGAGTAGACAATGTCAAACAGGACTTTGCTGGAATTGGCCTACAGTGGCCAAATGCAACAGCTGTAGCTCAGGACAAACAGGTGCAGAAATCAAAATTATACAGTCTGGTAGGACCTCCATAGCCCCATGGCTGCATGTGGATTTTATATGTATGTATGTATGTAATGAATTTTGCTGTGTTGTCATTAAATAGTTTGAAAACATTAGTCTCAGATGAGTCAGCCCCTTAATAATGCATGTTGTCTTACTATATCAGGTTTATCTGGTTTTGAGTATTTTATTTACCAAAAGCACTACCATATCTTACATTTCATTCATTTCTTTTTTTTCAGTCGTGCTTTAAGAAAACGTGCTCAGTTATTACAGAGTAGATCATATTTGATGCATCAAAATAAAGAACTTGGTGGACTTTTGTATTATTATTTACAGCATGAAGGAAGTGAAGAAGATGGTCTGCCTCATATGTAATTGCAATTTAAGCTTACAATATTAAAACTTTCTCTTTATGATTTTTCAGAATTCCAAATTACATTAATTCATTTAATAACACTGCTATAATAAGTGAAACAAAATAAGCATATAATATATTGTGTAAAGTTATTTTTGCACCTTATAAAGTCTTGTTAAGTGTCATAATATTTTTCATCTTTTTTTTAATCTTGATTATTCAAAAGATTTATTTAATTTTTATAAATTTCTTAAGTTGTTTTATTATATAAGAAACTGCATAGTCCATATTTGTGTAATATGTCAGAAATGCTTCAATAAAATGTTTATCATTAATACTAAATGACTACGCTCAACTTCTTAGAATGTCCATAGCAGTCATTTTCACTGTTGACATTTAATGCTGAATCTCATTATACTTCATACGGCATTAAATACTATGACATATTTTAAATAAGTAATTTAATCACATTTCTGTCAAAAAGATATATTTGGCTAATTTCAACAGTATTTTGAGTTGTTTTGAAGCTTTGTAAAATTTTTTGAATTCTGTTCAGTGCTGATGTTGGCAGCTGAAAGTAGAAGTTCTCTTCTGCTCCGATTGACTATACTAACTAACTAGTATTTTTACTTATCAATTCTGCTAATTTTAAGGAAGCATGAGTGTGTCGTTTTTCTGCTGAGGTCCTGCCATCCTCTCAGACCTTCTACTGTGGCATATAAACTGATAGGCTCGTGTCAGACCTCTGTGGCAAGTAGCTGCTTGAGGGGGTATTTATTTTTTTTTATTAAAAAAATTATCAACAGTCTCATTTCTGTCCATACTGACACATGATTGAATAATATGAAGAACATCAGTTTCACCAAGCTTTAGATCATTTGGATGTATCTTATCTTTCCCTAAACAAGGAAAACCGTTTAGAATGCATTCTGAATTCGCATCAGTGACAGCCAAACAAAATTCTAACCGAAATTATCAGGATTGTTTTCCAATAATGTGTAAAGCATTGTCTTTTGTAGAAAACAGCTCAATTCACATGAATTCACTAAAAAACTTCTTACAAAGAAATGAAACAAACACTCACATAAGAAAACAATACATTAACAAAGGAGACATTTCATGTTCAATTTGCGAGAACCATTAGACTGAAAGAAGAAAGACATGATAGTATGTGTTATACTGTAAGAGAAGTTTTATTGCAATTCTGCTATACATTTCCCTCTACCGCTTGGTTATTTTTTGCTTTACATTCTCTCCCTCCATCCAGTTTCCTGATAAACTGATTCAATAGCATTTGTCTCTCATTAGCTGCTGCAATCTTCATACACAACCTCAAAAACACATGCATCACATATTTCACCTCTTAGTCATTTTGATGATGCCTATACATCTTAGTAGTTCTTTTTTTCCCATTCCTTTTTTTTTGGTCTCTGCAAAAATTTTCTTTTTATATACAGGATGATCCAAAAGTAGCAGAAAAAGTAAAAATGCAATAATTCGAAAAGTATAGACAGTAGCACGATGTGGTTTTCACAGAAATGCACAGAAAGACATGGGATTTTTTTTAATAACGAAAAATTTTATTGCCAGAATAGTTACATTTGTCACTGACAGGTGGCACTTTAGTTGTGTCAGTAGTTTGTACAGTGGTGCAACACAGCTAGGATTACAATGTTCAATGTGACAGCCGTCATTCATGAGAATGACGGTCAGACGTGACAGGACACTGCACAGCATCAAAGAGGGTTTCAGCTGTAATTCCTGTCATAATGGCGAATAGCTTCTTTCAACATGGCCAATGACATTGGCCGATCTCTGTACACCTGTGATTTCAAGTAGCCCCATAAGGACACGGTCATCGCCAAATGCCGATCGCAGCAAGTGCTGGACAGGACCTGTGATGTGCGGAGGCACTCCATCCTGCATGAATGTTACACTATGTACCGCTGTGGACTTCCTCAAAGGAAAAGGGGCCTATAATGAATGACGCAGTGAACCTGCACCTCACTGTCACCTTTGGCTGATGCCAAGGGGTTTCCACAATTACGTGTGGGTTCTCTCTCGCCTAGATGCGGCAGTTGTGTGCATTTACACTACCATTAAATGAAAAGTGCACTTCTTCAGTCCGCATTGTTTTCCATCTGTTGAAAAGCCCAATTTGCAAATTCATGGCGTCTCTCGCAATCAGTTGGTTTCAGTTCATGTACGTGTTGGATTTTGTAAGGATACTTCTTGAGGATGATCCTGAGTGATTGCCACACAGTCCCGTACGAAATGCCAGTTAGACTTGAAATTTCACGCGCACTGCATTCCCCATGTGTGGAAGCTGCCGATTGTGTGTCGGCTTCGTGTTCAACCTCGTGCACAACTGCAATAGTTTTTTTTGGGTCTCCCGCTTCTTGCACGGGTTTCCAAACTGCCAGTATCCTCAACCTTTTCATCATAGCTATCAGTGAGGAATAAGACATCGGTCCCTTTCCACTTCTAATACCCTGCATTGAATGATAGGTGTGCAAAGCCGCACTTGCAGATTCGGATTTCTGATAAATACAGCTTAACTAAAAGGGCTTTATCTCGAAACGACAACATGCCTCACCTTAGCAGAATGTTTAACTTCGGTAATAAACGTTAAATGCTGAAAGTTTAACTTTAGTATTCACCACTTCTGAAATTTACGTTCCTCACAGCAAAGTCAGATTGATCAATGTTCGCAGTTTCGCACCATTTGAGGAGCGGTGGCCGGAAGATCTGTTAAAATAGCGACAGGCAGCAGCTCCGTGACCGCCACAGCGCCATCTGTCAGTGACAAATGTAACTGTTCTGGCAATAAAATTTTTCGTTTTTAAAAAAATCCCATGTCTTTCTGTGCCTTTCTGTGAAAACCGCATCGAGCTACTGTCTATACTTTTCGAATTATTGCATTTTTGCTTTTTCTGTTACTTTTGGATCACCTGGTATAAGGGTAGTTCAAAAGCAATGGCAGGCCTGGCATCAAACATGGAGTGCTGCCAGTGCACTTGTTTGCACATCATGCGTCATTATAGAACCTATTTCAGAGGTAAGCCATCATTCGTCTGGCGCCACAGTTGGAGAGTGGACAAAATGAAGTCATGGTAATATTAGACACTGGCCAGAGTGCTGTAAGATATATTCAAGAAGCTGGAAACGTGCAATTAGGTCAATATTGAGGTGACTGTAAAGGACCCCATCCACTTGTCGGAATGCATGTGTGCTGAAACGTGCCGTCGAAAGTTTTCAACGAATCGCCCATTCATCTGTCAGTTTTCTTGCAGGGAGAAATTGCTGCCATCTGGTGGGCAGTTAGTTCATTAATATAAAATGGCTCGTTTTTCTAATGAGAATAGGATTACGTGTTTAACAATTATTTTGGCCTATTGTATGAAAAAAAAAGAAGAGTAAACATAGATTTTGGTGTCGGAAATGGCTACAAAAGCAGCAATTATATTCACATACGAATTTTTAAAATGAACTGCATTTTAACGATTCACACAACTATCGTAAATATTTGAAAATGAGTGAAGAAACGTATAAGACATTAAAAGAGCCACGGTGCAAGTCATGGGACAACATGGCGCTATGGAATAAATGTAACCTAAGAAATGGGAACGTAACCTATGACACAACGGTTAAAGGTTATAACAGAATTGAATGGAAAATATCGTCTGTTGCTGAGATTTGCGGTGACATATAAATATCACATTTCGATATTTTTTAGGTTTATAAAGCGGCTATGGTATGATCTGAAATGAATATATATGTTTCTTTTAACTATCATGTGGATGTGGGGGTCCCGCGAATTTTAGAATGCTGCAAATTAAAAATGTTTTTAGTAATGCAGAGTATCTACATATATCTCCTAGGAACCAAAATTTCTGGATATTTAGGCATTTACAGGTAAGCGCTATATATATATGTGTTTATCCTTTGATTTCATGTTTTTTTTTGGATTTTTAAGTATGAAACGAAAGTCTCTTGTTTAGTGATATGCTGTAGTCGAAATAGTTGTCTTTGATAAGAATATTTACTTGGGGGGGGGGGGGATTTTCTAAGTGCGAAATCCAAATTTGTTGTTTAGGGAGAAGTTCTGGTTCAAATAGTTGCCTCTGATGTGCAATTTTTTTGGGGGGGTGGGGGGAGCTTTTATATGTGCGGAGCGAAAATTCTTTGTTAAGTGATATGTGCATATTAAAATTGTCTCGTAAAAGATTACTTTGGGTTTTTGTGTGTTTCGTGTGGAGCGAAAATTTGTTGTTTAGCGTTATGATCTAGTTGAAATTATTGTCACCGATTAGATTATATATTTTTAGGGCTTTTTTTATAGTTTGTAACGAAAGTGTGCTATTGAGCGATATGCGTAGTTGTTAATATATACCCTAAATAAAGTTAATTTAGCTGCTATTTTTTTATATGCTAAGCAAAATTTTAGGTTCGTAAATAAGCATTTATCATTAAACTCTTTTTGGTGTATTCTCGTTTTACTGTGCCTGGCAATGCAAGTTTTAAACCATTATCTGTACAACTTAGTTGAATATTCTTGATAATGTTCTATTTCTGTGAGGTTTATATATTATGTTGTATATTTAGTAATAATTTTCTTTATAGAAGTAAATTAGACTTTTTTTTTATTAAGTGCGAAAACTTTTCCCATTTTCACTGCTAACCGATAGGGGGCCGTGAGTTACGTAAAAGTACAACATAGCAATACGTTGCGTCAAAAACAAAATGGCGGCCGTTAACCCGCGAACTGCACTATAACCTATATCGTAATATCACAATGTTGGAGTATAAATATTATCTGCTCCAGTGCCATTTCGCTTTGTATCAGTCACTCTCGTGTTCTTTGCGTGAAGTAGTCAATCGGGAACAAATTTGTTTTATTCAGTATGAAATATCTTGGTTTTGGTTGGACTTCGTGACACATATGTAACAATTGCATACAACTAAACATTCTTTTTTTCTCGATCGCTGTAATCATTGTCGCATGTTTTATTTTCCACAGACACGGCATGAAAATATATGCATTTTAAGATACGTTTTGACTTTTTTTCAATACAGCGCCACGAGCTATTAATGTGTACAAGCGATTACAGACGACGACTCTAGTTCGCGCAAGCGCACTAGTAAGATCCAGGAGCACTTCAGGTAAATTATCTATCGTGATCACAAGCCTCTAATCATGCAAGTTCTCAGCGAGCAGCACTGAGCGAGCTTGTTTTTGTTGCCATTCAAGCGAAGTTTAGATTAGAGTAAACTTTACCGTACTTGACATGCATTCTGCTAAGTGGATGGGGCCCTTAATGCAAGGAACTGGTGGGGAATGAGGGAAAAGTGTGGAGATATAACACTGTCCTATCATATAGTTGTATGATGGGTGTAATCCTTTAGCCAGGGTCGGGACAATGATGATGACATTCACCATGCAGGGCATTCCACAGGAGAAGATAAATCACATACAGTCATTGCTGGATGTTGGCAGACATTGAATAATGCACCAATTGGCAAATAAAGTTAGATTCGATAATTCCACTGTTCAGTACATTCTGAAAGACAACCTGAGCATGCGAAAAATTGCACTGGGTTCCACACCATCTCTTGGAGGTGCAAAAGTGACACAAGTATGCCATTGCAAACCTCCACTTGGAAAGGTATCGCAACGAGGGTGATGCATTTCTTCATCTTTGCCATCAACAAAACAGCTCTGGCATATGAGCTTAAACTGGAATGTTAGTCCAGTGAGAGAGGGGTGGGGATGGCTTAGTCAGTAGCCACAGAATAAGGAAGGTGTGGGCCAGCATAGACTATTATTCTTGTTAAGGAAGCCATATGCAATTATTAAGTGCCACGAAGCCATATGCAATATTGTTAGGGAAACCCTTGGTCCTGTGCACTCTTTGCACAGCAGCAGGGTCGGGATGGTCCCTCTTCCAAGCTCCGTGGTGACACCCCTGCCACCCCCACCACCTAAGAAGTCTGTGTGCAGCAGGTGTCTCTTTGACCCCTCAGTGAGCTTTGCTGCTGCCACGAGGGGTCAAATGACCCCTGCTGCTGCCACAGAGGTAGCGTCAGCAGAGATGCCTGTGCTTCAAGCACAGGCATCTTCTGCTCCTCTGCTCCCCTGGCCGATGTTACTGAACATCTTGCTGTCAGGCCTACCCTCTCGACTCGGGGAGAGAGGGTATTTCCATTTATGCAGATATCTGCATCTAGTTCCCTAGCCAGGACCTCTACCATGCTCAGCTCATGATGAAACGAACTCTGGACACGGTCATCAAGTTCTTTGTTAACCTAAGCCTCACTCTTTCCACTGATAAGACTGTGGCCATGGTTTTCATGAGGAGACGCCTTCCACCCACCTTCCCTGACCTCTTGCTTGGGTCAGATCACATCAAGGCCATTCATCAGCATAAGTTCCTTGACAGCAGGATGTGCTGGGGGCCTCACATCCAGCATCTTAAGACAGCTGCCACTGCACAGAGAAATATTCTGTCTTTTCTTGCTGGTACCCACTGGGGAAGTTCCTGCAAGACCCAGTCTTGTACCGGTACTTGATCCTCTCCCGTGTCAACTACAGTGGTCACCTTCTGTGCAATGTCTCTGATACACTGCTCAGCAAGTTGACAACTGTCCACACTATATCTCTGTGCCTGTGCTTCGGACTCTGCTCTAACACACCTAATACATCTGTCATTGCAGAGGCTGATGACATGCCTTTCCACCTGCACTGGGAGAGAGATATACTGTGTCATCTCTCGAGGCTCCATTCCCTGCACTCTAACCATGAGCTGCTCAGGAAGTTGCATGACAGGCCTTACTCTGCCATCGCCTTGTCCGCCAAGGACTTCTACGACCGAGCTGGCAGGGACAGATGCTGGATGCTGGCAATACTCTCTTCCCTGACCTTCCACCCTGGAGGAACAGTGATCTAATGATCAATGTCACTATCCCTTCTCTTGGTCGGAAGAGTGACTCTGATCCATTGGCCATCAGACTTCTCTCCACCTCCTATGTCACTGCATGATATGAGAGATGTACTGAGGTCTACACTGCTGGATCTGTGGACCGGGAGAAGCAACGTGCTGCCTCTGCCATTGTCATCCCCGATACTGGCATTGTCAGAGGTTTCCGTCTCCCGCATCTAACCTCCTTCACGTGTGCAGAGCTTCATGCTATTCTTGAGGCTGTACTTTTCATTCTCAGCCTCGAGAGTGGCAACTTTGTCATCCTCTGTGACAGCAAGTCAGCCTTGGAAGCTCTCTAGAAGCGAGACAGCAAGAGCTTCAACCCCTTCCTCATACAGAAGATCACGGAGACTTGCTCGAAAGTAACTTCTGCTGGAATCACGGTCCGTTTCCTGTGGATCCCTTCCTATGTAGGGATACCTGAAAATGAACTCTCTGATCACACCGCGAAGGCGGCACAGAAGAGTCGGAGGTCTGTAACTAATTACTCTCTCTCTATCAGTGACTGCAAGAGTTCTGTCTCACAACTGGTGAGCCAGTTCCGTCTTGCTCAGTGGCAGAAGGACAGCAGGTGTTCCTCATTCAGGTACCTGGTTGAACCTTCTCTCACTGCTCCTAACCTCAGAAATCTCCTCAGATGCGAGGAGACCCTCCTTCATCGTCTCCGAATTGGTGTCATCTACAGCAACTCTACACTGCACACTCTTGGCAGAGTTTACAGTCCAGACTGTGCCACTTGTGACACACCTGAGACTGCATCCCACGTTCTGCTCTACTGCTCCCGCTACAATGCCGAAAGAAATGCTTTGTTCCAGGAGCTTAATGCTATAGGAACCACTGACTACTTCATCACCTCCCTTCTCGGCAACAACCACAGTGCGAAGCTGCAACATGCACGCTTCCGTATTGTCACTGACTTCTTTCAGAACATTGGCCTCCTCTGCAAGGTGTAATGTTCAGTACTTTTACATTGTCCTGAAAACGGCCTTTTTTTTTTCCTCAGAGAGATAGCTGAGAGGCAGATTCTTCTGCATCCGCTATCTCACTATTCCGTTGTGACTGGTGTAGGGAGTCCCTTCTCTGGAGACTAATTTCGCCATATTTACACCTTGAAACTTGAGCCTTGGGAGGAATTTTTAATAAAGGGGGATTAATTATAATATATGAATTACTAATTATAAATTATTAATTATGAATATTAATAAGGGGCGGTGACGTCATATCATGTGACCGGAAGGGACCGGGGCCGGTAACGCCATAGAGGGGGGGGGGAAGCACGGGGGTAAAAGTTCCCCGTTTGCGAATTCACTACTCCCGTCCCTTGTGTAGTAGAGTACCCACTTTCCTTTTCTTAAAGGCTACTGATGCATATTCTTTAATGTAGTAGGTGCAAAGGAATTTTTGCGGGCAGGTCCATGATCCTAACTAGTAACTCATTTCCTTTAAAAGATTTTTCTAAAGATATTTTAAAGCATTTTGTACAAAAAAATTGTCGTAAAGTCACTACCTGAGTAGGTGTGCAGCATCTCAATCAAGTTATCAAAATTATTGTCAATGGAACTTCGAACCGATGAAAGAATTTGTTTTTTCATTTTGATATTACTACACAGATTAAGATAGTAGAGTTAGAATGTTTTACAAGAGCAGAAACTTACATATTTTAAATTGTTTAATGCATTTTTATTGTTTGATGAAAATATGTAATGAATTTCTATATTTGCTGACTTTTCTGCCATGGGTCAGTAATGTACACAGGATTTAGTTTCGGGGAAGGTTCGAGAATTTAGTTTCCGAGGAGGAAGTGGGTGGGGGGAGCACTCCGAGAATAAGATGAGCCGTTTCTCCATTACTTAAATATTCCACCGAACAGGAAAGATTAAAATGATATTCCATATAGAATAATATTTTATAGCTTTTCTTAAATCTATTTTTCGTGTCGGACATAAAACATGACGCTAAAATAAAGTTATATAAAGATAGCTGTTTTTGATTTCGAAACAAGTAGGTAGACAAGTATGAGATTTCGTATTCTTCCATCCGGGTAAGTCCCTGTCATTGGTAATTCAGAATTTGCTGTAGTTGTTTTTCCTTTAATACCGAGTGGTTAGCGCGCTTGGTTGCTGATCTAAGAGACCTGGGTTCGAGCTCCGAGTAAGGCATGGACGTCTGTGATGTTTTTCTGCTGAGGTCCTGCTATCCTCACAGACCTACTATGGCATATAAACTGACAGGCTCCTGTCAGACCTCTGTGGCAAGCAGCTGCTTGAGGGGTAATTTATTTATTTATTTTCCTTTCCAAACGGCTTCTAAAGATTAATAATGCACCATTTTTTTAATAGTTAAACAAAATCTTATCATAGTTGTAATCTCTTGATGTAAGATTAAGCAGTAATTTTTTTAAACTTTTTTCTTTAATAAGAGGTATGCATTGCTATGATTATATACATAATACATATACTACTTTGCTAATTTCATCGAATTTAAGATCACTTTTAAAAAGTGAAGTTATATGGTTTCAGAGGGTGATTTCATTTGACTAAATAATTCCATTTTTGGTATTTGATATAACAATGTAGAACTTTTTGGTTGGGTTGTTTTACCTCTGAGCGGCACTTTTTTGCACACCATGGGCTAAATGGCCAGGTCACATGGACCCCGAAGGCTCAGAGAAGGTTGGGGGAGGGGACCCACTGGAACAGCTGTTGGGAGACAGATGGTAGCCTCCCGTCAAAGCCATCCAGCGTGTTCTTTAACGTGCACAGGGTATGGCTCTCCCGCACACGGGGCCACGGCTTAACGTCCCATCCGACGGACGGCGGCCTTTCCAAGCCCATCGGTGTCCCCTACTGACCGTGGGCAGGGCGGGGGAATTTTGCGGAGTAATGTAGGACTGATACATTGAATGGGTAGGTGCTTTCGAAATCGTGCTTTTTTTGAAACATCTGATGTATCGTATACTAAATGAAACAAATAACTACATACAATTCAAAATATTTTATTTTGCAATGTTTCATTTATTAAAAGAAGCGTTGTACTATTAAAAATAAATATTTAGGAAGGAAACATATTTTTCTTTTCATAATGTATGCTGTCTTATAAATGTTATCAAATACATTTTTCTCAAAATCAATTACAGTGGATATGATACGCTTTTCATAGAAACTCTTTATTTGATACTTTATATTCTACACTCAGCATTTTAGAATGAGAATAGAAAATTGCACTAAATAGGTTGTGGTGTATAATACGATTTCGGAAGATTAATAACTATTAATTAATAACACACTGATAATTTGATAAATATCTAAATGATAACGTCAGTTTGTACAATAACTGTGAAACGAAATGATATTCTTATGTGAAATGAAGTTTAGAACTTGCATGCCACTACCATTTGAATTTCATTGGAATCGGAATGGGTACAGGAACAAAGATTCCTTTTATTCCAAGAAATTTCGATCCACCACCTCCCATCATCCCGGCCATCATTTTAGCTGCCAGCAGCTTGTACATTTTGTCTCCTGATGCCACCTGATGACTAGCAATGCAGATGAGAATTAAGGCGAGAACCAAGGAGGTTGCTTTTGAGCGGCTCATTTTCTCTGTTGACTGGCAATAAATTTCTGCTGTTAAGATATAAAAATCAATTAGTACTCTACTTTCAAAAACTCAATATTATGCAACATAAACTCAATACAAGATGGCAAAGTTATAAAATATTGTATATTAAATATATTTTCATGATTTTTATTAGAATTACGATATATATGTATGTAAGAATTCTGCTTCACGCGCGATTACTGATGGTAATGCAGCTCCAACAATTTATATTGTCGGGAGCTGCATATTCCCCTGATATTCCTCATTTTTTTAACAGTTTAAAAAAATCACTACACTACATTTTTCTGCTTAGGCGCTTACAGTTGTTCTATAAAAAATAAATAATAAATACCCCTTTAAGCAGCTGCTTGCCACAGAGGTCTGACAGGAGCCTGTCAGTTTATATGCCATAGTAGACGGTCTGTGAGGATGGCAGGACCTCAGCAGAAAAACACATACATCCATGCCTTACCCGGGGCTCGAACCCAGATCCGTTAGATTAGTTGCTAAGCGTGCTAACCACTTGGCCACGGGACGGCAATTGAACCCAGGTCCCTTAGATCAGTAGCTAAGCGTGCTAACCACTCGGCCAGGGAACGGCAATTTGTTGTTCTATAGAGCTTACTTATTTTTCTGTCTATGAAATCTACCCATTGCATACGAAGAAAGTTTTAATTTCGGAGGGGAGCGGGTTACCATGGTCCAGTCAAATGACGTTTCGCTTGCTTCCTTAAGAAATACGTGTTTTTCAAGGAGGGGAGGGTTTAACACCGAATCTACCAATTCCTTGGACACAACACTGAACTTACCAATTGCAGTCGTGATACACTGGTGTGAAAGATGTACCCAGGGTGGAGGGGAAGAGCTCTTCCGGAAATCTCGTCATCTTATGCGAAATCATAAACTTGTTTACTTGTTTTGGAATCAAAAACATCATCATTATCATCCTCAAGCTGCCATTGGCTACGGAGATCCAACCAGACAGTGCAATTTAGTTCTCCAAGCATATCTGCTACATCTGGCCACTGCACACCAATTCTAACAAGGTCCAGTTTGACATTGTCTGCCCATTGCATCGTAGGTCTCCCCTTCTTTCTGAGGCCTTTAGGAACACTGTTCATAACCCTATTCGCCAATCTATAATTATCCATACGGGCAACATGGCCAAACCAACGGAGTCTCTCTCTGCACAATATGCTGCTTAAAGGAGGTTGCAAACTCCTTTGCCTAACCTCATCATTTACAAAGTTGAACCACCTAATGCCCAAGATACTGCGTAAGCATCTGGAATCAAAAGCATCTAGTTTCCTGTTATCTTGTTTACAAATGTCCAAGTTTCCCTACCACAACTAACCCAAGAAAGAACCAAACTATTATACAGTATAATTCTAGTCTTTAGGTGTATACGCCTATTTCTCCCCACTCTCCATAGATTCTTAAAAGTCCCGGCAGCAATCCCTATTCGTCTGTTAATCTCATGCCGCACATCACCATTATCTGTTACATAGCTCCCAAGATAATTAAACTGTGATACCTGCTCAAGACTGCAACCATTCAGATGAACTGAATCACAACTTGCCTGACCAATTTTCACCACTTTAGTTTTCTCTCTTCTTATAACCAAACCTATTCTACTACCAGTCTCATCAACAGCTCGAATGAAAGAGTTCATCTCATCAACATCGTTTGCCAAAAGGGCTAAATCATCAGCATAATCTAAATCAGAAATTTTCCTATCTCCAGTCCATTTAAGGCCAAAATCTTTCCCGTGAAGTGAATTTCGCATTACATAATCAATAACCAAACTAAAGAGAAAAGGAGACAAAATGCACCCTTGTCAAACACCAGAAGTAATGCTAAACCAATTGCTACAAGCCTTACCAACTCTCACACACGACTCAGTGTTATTATAGAGAGCTTTCATTATGTTAACTAACTTGTCTGGTATACCATATGACCACACAATCAACCACAAATTATGACGATCAACAGAGTCGAAAGCCTTTTTGAAATCAACAAAGCTAGCATCGAAATGTTTCTGAAACTCTAAACATTTCTCAAGAATCTGCCTAAGTGAAAATATCTGATCCACACATCCCCTACCACTTCTGAATCCACATTGCTCATCACACAATTCCCTGTCGACCAGATTCTTAATTCTATTAAGCAAAATCTTGCAAAGAACTTAACCTGGAACATAAAGTAGGCTGATGCCCGTATAGTTAGCACAAGGACTGCGATCACCTTTTTTAAAAATAGGGCCTTTATTAAAAAAGCCTTATCACATTATGCCTTTATCATAAAAGATATTAAAATTTTCATTCGTCCATGTGGTAACCGAAACATTCCCATCTCCAAGCATATTTGTAGTAATTTCATCTATTCCTGGGGATTTATTTAGTTTATGTTTAGAAATTGCCAAAATAACTTCACACTGTGATATAGGACCAACATTAAAGCCAGAATGCATCTATCATCATTAAGAACAATGGGAGTAAAACTAACCACATTATTTAGAACATCACTGAAATGCTCAGCCCACTTAGCCATGACAGAATCCTCACCTTCTATATAACCTTACCTTGTTTATCATTCAATCCAGGTATATCTGTCCATTTTCTACCGCACGAAACATTAATTAACTGGTACCGCTCTCTGCTGTTGTGCTGTCTAACTGCTTCCTCGACTTTGTCAGGCAAGCCATCAAGCCAAAGATTCTTATCAGCAGCTAACTGATCCTTTACATATTTATTAAGCTCTCTCTATTAGGACTACAAGGGTATTGTTAAGGACATTCCTGCAGTTCTTTCTATCTGAAATAAGCTCAAGTGCCTCATCACTCAAATAATTCTGTCTCCTCTGCTCCTTTTTTCCTAAAAGAGTACTGTTAGTTTCCAAAAAAGCCTGTTTAAAATGGTCCCATTCTTCCTCAACTTCAGTAGTAAGCAAACCATAACTGTCATAATGACTAAGTAACCTATTATGGTAATCTTTAGCTATAACTGGGTCTTTCAGAGCTTCAGTATTAAAGGTAAACTTAAAAAGTGTTGTGCTAGGTTTAAAAAATTTAAGTTGCAAGACACTTTTAACAAGGTAATGGTCAGATCCAATTTCAGCTCCCCTATATGCCCTGGTATTTCTAACAGAACTAGCCCATTTGCTGTTAATTAATATATAATCAATCACATTCTTATGAAGTCCATCTGGTGAAACCCATATTTTCTTATGTATGTCGCGGTGTTTGTAATATGTGTTGGTTATTCTGAAAGTTTACTTATCTGTAGGCGACGTTGCCCATTGCAATTGCAGATACTAACACCAAAAGGGCCTATCGCGCCTCCCCAAAGGTCAGGGTCAGTACTAACTTTGGTATTGACGTCATCTAGAACAAGGTAATATCTCCTTTCTTGACAGAATTCAAAATATCCTGAAGTTGTCCGTAAAACCTATCCTTCTCATCCTCATCAGCATCCTCAGTGGGGGCATAACAGCAGATAACATTCAAGTCTTTAATGCTTGTCTGAAATTTTACTGTAAGAAACCTTTCATTAATGCACTCATATCCTAGAAGAGCATCATTAGCGTGTCTGCTGAGAAGTCGTGGTCATTAGGGTGGATCATTAGTGTGGATGAGACCTATGCAGAATCACTAACGGTGCTCAAGAACTGAAGTACACCTGCATTCTTATTATTATTCATTATTTGCACATTTATTATTTATACATCTATTATCATTAAAAACTGTGCACACTGCACTCTCAGGGTCAAAATGATTTCCTTTGCTCATCAGCTACACACTGCTACAAACAATACTAGTTGGACTAATGGGCTCAGCTAGGAAGCAGTTCACACTCCACTGGCTCTTCCTCGAGCCGCTACACAAGCATCTGTCTCCCAAGACGTTCAGAGAGGGATCCTCTTTTACTGCTCTTTTCATCATTTGGAAAGGCATCACGTGGAGGTTTCATCCCTTACCCCTTGCTGCAATGACATTATGTGTGGTCTAACAGTTCATGCAGACCAGAGGTGAAAGTAGATTTTATTTCTTACCGGTACACTCTACTCTGGCATATAAACTGACAGGCTCCTGTCAGACCTCTGTGGCAAGCAGCTGCTTGAGGGGGTATTTATTATTTTTTTTACGCATCAAAGCATAGCTATGCGTGGAAAATGACGCACAGACTGTCATTCCACTGAAGGCAACTTACAGGGGTAATAAAGCGAAGTATATGGTGAGGAAAGTACAGGCGCTCAAAAAAGTATCCGAACACTATGGTTGATTACAGAATTCAGGAAAAATATCTGGAGCGTGTACAGCAACTGTACACGCTCCAGTTACCGTTCACAGCAAACTCCAGTTTGCTGTGAAAGGTAACTGCACACGCTCAATATTTCTGTGAGTGGGCCCAGTTTCTGTGAGTGTGCCCAACCTTCGTGTCACGTGACACGAAGGTTGCCAGATCACTAATTTCTAAAAAAATCGTTGCCAGATATTTTTTCTGAATTCTGTAATCAACCATAGCGTTCGGATACTTTTTTGAGCGACTGTACAGTGCCCCAGAATTTTCTATTTTTTCCCTACGTTTTCCGAAAATAGCTAATGATTTAGGGTTTTTTTTAATGTGAAATAATATCAATATACCTAAATACTTATCAATTCCGTTGCATTCGCAGATTTCAACTTTATTGAAAAAGGAATAATAAGATGTAAGATTGTTATCTGGTATAATGTTTCTAAATTGATTTTACTTCTTAAAATCAGAAGAATATTTTGTAGGAAAAAAGCTTTTATCATTTGACTTGCATATTCTAAACCTAGATCCGAAATTTAAGCATTTGTTTTAGAATGACACATATATCGGAGATTCAGAGTAAGTTTTAAATTGAAGAAATATTTCGACGTTTTATGTTCAACCAGCTGGGAAGTACTCACTCTCAGGGTTAACGCCGATATCAACTCTAGAGAAAAAATGGTCTTGAGCCTGGTGGGATAGACTCCACAACCTCCTGATAATATGGACGGTGCTCTGACCACTGAGCTACCGGGGGCGGGGGTGGCTCAGTCGGTAGCGCGCCAGGCTCGTAATCTGTAGTTCCCAGGTTCGAGTCCCAGCTGGGTCAGCGTTGAGATTTATCTCCGCAAAATTCCCCGCCCTGCCCACGGTCAGTAGGGGACACCGCTGGGCTTGGAAAGGCCGCCGTCCGTCGGATGGGACGTTAAGCCGTGGCCCCGTGTGTGGGAGAGCCATACCCTGTGCACGTTAAAGAACACGCTGGATGGCCTTGACGGGAGGCTACCATCTGTCTCCCAACAGCTGTTCCAGTGGGTCCCCTCCCCCAACCTTCTCTGAGCCTTCGGGGTCAATGGGACCTGGCCATTTAGCCCATGGTGTGCAAAAAAGTGCCGCTCAGAGGTAAAACAACTCAACAATCCAGAGCAGCTGACATGTTATCAAGAGATCGTGGATTCGTATCCCACATGGCTCAAGACAATTTTTCTTCTATATTTGATATCGACGTTAAACTAAGAATGAATGCCTTCGTGATAGTAACTTTTAAAATTCATCAAGTGTAATCAATGATTAGCCAAAGTACGAATATTTAGTCTTAGTGATATCCGAGATAATAAGATGTAAAATTTCCGGTTCTCACATCCAAAATGAGGTAAGAAAAGAGTGCTTGTGTTTGCCATTCACAAAATAAAGATTTTTCTTCTTAAAGTCGCGTTGCTTGAATAGGCAACCATTGTTTTCTCCCCGCTCTCTCCCCCCCACTATTCTCCCCCCACGATTAACGATCGTTAAATTTGTGGTGTCGTCAGAGCAGTAGGGCAGCTAACTCTTTCAACTTGAGCCAAAAGTAGACTTTATCATGTAGCTATAGAGCATATTGTAAAATGTTTTCGCTTAAATGTAAGGAAATTTTTCATATTGTTTTGTTACCAAATTAGACAATTTGTTTTGACAAATTGTCCAATTTAGACAATTGTTTTGAATAATTTATGCTCTATTTATCTAGTATGAAGATACCATTACTTGTTCTTGCTACTGCCAACATTAACACCACCACGTGATTTATTGAATAGTATCACTTTTGTGCAGTGTTATAATAATTTACAAGTCGCCTCCTTGGTACAGTGATATATCGTGTTACCTCGTGGTGACACTGCAACAACTGCGGCCAAGATTCGAATCCTGGGTGTAGCCATGGCTGTTTGTCCTGTGTTGGGTTGGGTTGTTTTACCTCTGAGCGGCACTTTTTTGTACACCATGGGCTAAATGGCAAGGTCACGAAGACTCCGAAGTCTCAAAGAAAGTTGGGGGAGAGGACCCACTGGAATAGCTGTTAGGAGACAGATGGTAACCTCCCGTCAAGGCCATTCAGTGTGTTCTTTAACGTGCACAGGGTATGGCTCTCCCGCACACGGGGCCACGGGTTAACGTCCATCTGGCGGACAGCTGCCTTTTCCAAGCCCATTGGTGTCCGCTAATGACAGTGGGCAGGGCGGGGAGTTTTCTGCGGAGGTAAATTGTCCTGTGCTATCCTAGTATGATAAGGCAGGTACAAGACAGGAATTGCTTCTACGACTCTCGAAAAATTACATTATCACAAAAAAACTAAATGTGCATATTTTTGTGTTTATAGTGATATTAAACATAAGGTAAGTAGTTAGCGTGCTTGGCTACTGATCAAAGAGATCTGGGTTTGAGCCCCGGATAAGGCATGGATGTTGTCTTTCTGCTGAGGTCTCGCCTTCCTCACAGACCTACTATGGCGTATAAACTGACAGGCTCTTGTCAGATCTCTGTGGTAAGCAGTGCTCGGGATTTTTTTTATAACAGTTTATACTTTTAAAATAAGAGTATTATATGTACTATATATGTAACAAGGGGCTGTTAAATCTTAAGTGGAACCATCGGAATCAATCGAGAAATGTAATAAATATTTTGTTACAAAAAGGAAATTATTATTTTGTTCTACATTTGTATACTGTAAAATTCAAATTAAAATAAGTTAATAATAATAATAATTTTACCTAAGTTTAAACCTCTCAGGGTCCTATTGATTCCACGGTGCAATCTGCGAAAGCATTTCGAAGCTTTGTCTTCATTTAAAGTTTTGATTATATTCGCAATATCTGTCCCGTTTGCAGGAGGTATATAAATTGAGTTTTTGTTTGTAGTGTTATTGATTGTTTCAAAGTCAACATCAGGTTCTTAGTTGATTTCTCTTATGTACAAAATTAATGAGCGATATTCATTGTTAAGTTTATTTGCAATTTGTAAAGGTGTTAAACTTTTAGGCATGTTCTTAATGATAGTTTCCCAATAGATCTTATTTTTTCATCCCCTAGTGCTTGATGGATTAATTCCCATGTTTTCTCATATCATTTCTTTTTGTCTTTAATGGTTCTTTATAAAAATTTTGTTTTTGATATCTGATTTTCGCTGTAACTAAATTGCGCAAATTTTTATACTCAGTTTCATACCTACCACTTTTTGTGTTATTTTTATATTAATCCAAGCCTTATCTCTACTCTCCATTAAATTGACGGTTAAATTGACATAACGGTTAATTAAATGTTCTAAATTTTTATGCGGTTTTTTATTTTTTTTCTAAAATTTCATTGTATTTATTTTAAAAGAAATTATAAAAATCGGTATTTTTGTTTGTGTTCGATGAGTTTTTGTTATATTTAGACCATCCGTTAAGATTATTTCCCTTTCGATATCTTTATGCTCATAATACCAGTTAATATTGGTTGTTTTGATATCGGTTGAGACTTTTCCATATGGTTTCTCATCTTTTGATCCAAATAAGCTGCAATGAGATAATGATCAGCGATCTTACTCTGTGAAATCATAGTTTTAGACATAATTTTTCCATCCAATTTTACATTTATATGATCGATACTTGTGCGGCATAAATTGTTACTAACTACTTCTTCTCTAGCTACGTCTCTAATCAAGAGATCATATCCCATCTCAGCTAAAATATTTACATACATTTCGACACCGTGTTTTTTAACATTCAGTACATCATGATTATAATCTCCTACTAATATTTGATTATGTGCATTAGCATGTTCTAAAAATTCATGGAAATTAATTAAGAAATGGTATATATCTGTGCTTGGTGACCTGTATAGGGCTAATATATTGTAAATTGTTTCGCCTTTTATAACTCTCAGATATAGCGTTTCTGCAGGCAAAATATTAACACTCATTTTCTCAACCGATATTGTGTTTCTGTAGTAAACAATTATTCCCCGTTTCCCTTAAGAGTATCATGAGAAATTTGTTCAAAGTTGTTTAATTTATAGAGATTTTTTCAGCATTAGTAATGTTAGTTTTGGTTAAAATTATTATGTCCAGGATTGTATGAATTCTGAAATATTAACGTTAAAGACACCCCAGTGTTTTCTTAAACTCCGTATGTTAACATGGATTAAACCCAGATGGTTGCTGTTTTTAAGTTTTTTTGTTTGTAATGAAAACCAATTTTCTGCTGCAGTGAAATTGTTAACGTATACATACCTTTAGATTCAAAACCTTTTGGGTTTGTTTTGTTCAACTTGCATTCGCAACATAACCACGCATTCTTCTTTTCTAGGGACAGCTTTAGATTCAAAATCAAGAAAATTTGGTTCACCAAACATAACGGATCAGAAGAAATATAACCAAATAACTTAATAAAAGAAATTATCCAATTTATGTGAAAATCTCCAATTTATGTGAAATATCAGAATCAGTTAACATATTTACATGGTTAACTGATTCATAAACATATCAGAATCAGTTAACACATATCAGAATCAGTTAACATATCAGAATCAGTTAACATATTAGAATCAGTTAAGACATATCAGAATCAGTTAACATATTTACATGAATTACTTTGTCCTCTTCATCTTTCCTCAGCATGATCTTACCATTTGTACAGTCGCTCAAAAAACACAAGTATCCGAACACTACGGTTGATTACAGAATTCAGAAAAAAATATCTGGCAGCATTTTTTTTTAGAAATTAGTGATCTGGCAACCTTCGTGTCACGTGATTACAGAATTCAGGAAAAATATCTGGAGCGTGTGCAGCAACTGTACACGCTCCAGTTTGCTGTGAACGGTAACTGAACACGTTCAATATTTCCGTGAGTGAGCCCACACGATCTGGTATCAAAATAATATGACCACCTACAGTCGCTCAAAAAAGTATCCGAACACTATGGTTGATTACAGAATTCAGAAAAAATATCTGGCAACGATTTTTTTTTTAGAAATTAGTATCTGGCAACCTTCGTGTCACGTGACACGAAGGTTGCCAGATCACTAATTTCCAAAAAAATCGCTGCCGGATATTTCTTCTGAATTCTGTAATCAACCGTAGTGTTCGGATACTTTTTTGAGCGACTGTACACCACGCATATTTGTAATTTTTGGCCTTAGCCAGTGTTCTCTCCAGAAGATTTCTCTGTTGATAGCTGTTAGGTTTTCTTTCACATAAATTGGAGATTCCGTATCATCTATGTCAGCGTTCGTAATTGTGAATTTGTTCCTTCGTTTGCCATCCACTCATCTCGCTGGACCCTTGATTTGAATTGGGCTATGATGACTGGGATTTTTGTCTTATTTCTTGATGGCAATCTGTGTATGGCTTCAAGGCTTTGCTCATTGAACTCTTGATTTGAATTGGGCTATGATGACTGGGATTTTTGTCTTATTTCTTGATGGCAATCTGTGTATGGGTTCAAGGCTTTGCTCATTGAACTCTTGATTTGAATTGGGCTATGATGACTGGGATTTTTGTCTTATTTCTTGATGGCAATCTGTGTATGGGTTCAAAGCTTTGCTCATTGAACTCTTGATTTGAATTGGGCTATGATGACTGGGATTTTTGTCTTATTTCTTGATGGCAATCTGTGTATGGGTTCAAGGCTTTGCTCATTGAACTCTTGATTTGAATTGGGCTATGATGACTGGGATTTTTGTCTTATTTCTTGATGGCAATCTGTGTATGGGTTCAAGGCTTTGCTCATTGAACTCTTGATTTGAATTGGGCTATGATGACTGGGATTTTTGTGTTATTTCTTGATGGCAATCTCTGTATGGCTTCAAGGCTTTGCTCATTGAACTCTTGATTTGAATTGGGCTGTGATGACTGGGATTTTTGTCTTATTTCTTGATGGCTATCTCTGTATGGTTTCAAGGCTTTGCTCATTGAACTGTTCAATTCTCAAAGTTCACGATATTTTTGTCATTAATTCCTTTAGAGAATTGCCTTCTTGGTTTTGTACAGGAATGCCATGCAATTCGATGTTTCGATTTCTTCCGTACTGATCCAAATCGTTTATGTGTTGTTTCATTTGATTACTTCCTTAGCTAGCTCTGTGTGCAAATTCTGAGTAGCAGTAAGTGTTTTTGTTAGTTCTGTTTGTCTGTTCTCCTGGTCTTCCAGTTTGTTTAAAATTAAACGGTATTTTTCCGAAAAAAGTTCGATAGATTTCCTTAAGTCTTTTACTTCGCGTTTTAATTCTCGGATTTCAGTCAACAAAGTCCCAAAGTCGTTTTTCTCAAGTTGCGAATTGTCTCTGATTCCCATGTCTAAGGTCGCTTTTGGGTTTGTTTTGTTCAACTTGCATTCGCAACATAACCACGCATTCTTCTCTTCTAGGGAGAGCTTTTTGTAATTTTTTTCTGTTGTGCCCGTACAGACAAAATGCAGTTTGCCTTTGCATCCACTGCAAACTATGCATTCAAAGTTAGGTGTTACTGCTTCGCCACATCTGTTGCAAACTGGGATCATTCTTGTGAGCGGAAGCGTATAACGTTGTTATACTATCTGTATAAGCGGAAGAACACAAATCCCTTAGGGCGACTATGTATACTCGCTTCCAAAGAGAATGTAATTTATTTTTTCAAATTTAGCACACAGTAGTCAGGGTTGGGTTGTTTAACCTCTGAACCCCGCTTTTTTGTTGAACACAACGGTTAAATAGCCAGGTCACAAGGACCCCGAGGGCTCAGAGAAAGTTGTGGGAAGGAGACCCACTAGGACAGCTGTTGGGAGACATTGTAGCCTTCTGTCAAAGCCATTCAGCGTGTTCTTTAAAGTCAATAGGGTTCTTTAAAGTCAATAAAGTCAAAATAGTTCTCCCGCACATAGAACCATGGCTTAACCTACCATCCGGTGGACGGCGCCTTTCCAAGTCCATCAGTTCACCCTATTGCCCGTGGGCATAGCAGGGGAGTTTTGTGGAGATAACGCTGACCCAGCTGGGAGTCGAACTTGTGAACTTCAGATTACGAGCCAGGCGCGCTACCGACTGAGCAAACCTGCCCCCCAGTAGTCAGGGATCTATCCGGGAGGTGACAAATGTGTTCGGACCCCTCCGAAAATCCTATCGTCTTACAAGTCTGAAACTTGTTTGAAGCCCAAAACAGGTGTCTTGGTATAATTTTAGATTCATAGCGTCCTACACTAGAAATAGATTTCGAAAATGATTAAAAAATTTATTTCATGTGGAATATATCATTTTAACCTTTCCTGTATGGTATAATATTTTAGTAATTGGCAAACCCTACTCAAGTCTTATTTTCTGATCCCCAACCTCCATGATATTAAATTCTTGCCCATAACCCGAAAGAGGATTCTCGAACCATTCTCCCCGAAAGAAAATTCTCGAATTACCCTCCCCGAAAGAAAATTCTCGAATTACCCTCCCCGAAAGAAAATTCTCGAACCACCCTTCCCGAAACAAAATTCTCGAACCACCCTTCCCGAAACAAAATTCTCGAACCATTCTCTCCGAAACAAAATTCTCGAACCACCCTCTCCAAAATAAAATTCCCGAACCACCCTCTCCAAAACAAAATTCCCGAACCACCCTCCCCGAAATAAAATTCTCGAACCACTCTCCCCGAAACAAAATTCTCGAACCACCCTTCCCGAAACAAAATTCGCGAACCACCCTTCCCGAAACAAAATTCTCGAAACACCCTCTCCGAAACAAAATTCTCGAACCACCCTCTCCGAAACAAAATTCTCGAACCACCCTCTCCAAAACAAAATTCTCGAACCACCCTCTCCAAAACAAAATTCTCGAACCACCCTCTCCGAAACAAAATTCTCGAACCACCCTCTCCAAAACAAAATTCTCGAACCACCCTCTCCAAAACAAAATTCTCGAACCACCCTCCCCGAAACAAAATTCTCGAACCACCCTCTCCGAAACAAAATTCTCGAACCACCCTCTCCAAAACAAAATTCTCGAACCCCCCTCTCCAAAACAAAATTCTCGAATCACTCTCCCCGAAATAAAATTCCCGAACCACCCTCTCCAAAACAAAATTCCCGAACCACCCTCCCCGAAACAAAATTCCCGAACCACCCTCCCCGAAACAAAATTCCCGAACCACCCTCCCCGAAACAAAATTCCCGAACCACCCTCCCCGAAACAAAATTCTCAAACCACCCTTCCCGAAACAAAATTCGCGAACCACCCTTCCCGAAACAAAATTCTCGAACCACCCTCTCCAAAACAAAATTCTCGAATCACCCTCCCCGAAACAAAATTCTCGAATCACCCTCCCCGAAACAAAATTCTCAAATCACCCTCCCCGAAACAAAATTCTCGAACCACCCTCTCCAAAACAAAATTCTCGAACCACCCTCTCCAAAACAAAATTCTCGAACCACCATCCCCGAAACAAAATTCTCGAATCACCCTCTCCAAAACAAAATTCTCGAACCACCCTCTCCAAAACAAAATTCTCGAATCACCCTCCCCGAAACAAAATTATCGAACGACCCTCTCCAAAACAAAATTTTCGAACCACCTCTTCAAAACAAAATTCTCGAAACACTCTCCCCGAAACAAAATTCTCGAACTACCCCCTCTTCAAAACAAAATTCTCGAACCACCCTCTCCAAAACAAAATTCTCGAACCACCCTCTCCAAAACAAAATTCTCGAATCACCCTCCCCGAAACAAAATTATCGAACGACCCTTTCCAAAACAAAATTTTCGAACCACCTCTTCAAAACAAAATTCTCGAAACACTCTCCCCGAAACAAAATTCTCGAACTACCCTCTCCAAAACAAAATTCCCGAACCACCCTCTCCAAAACAAAATTCTCGAACCACCCTCTCCAAAACAAAATTCCCGAACCACTCTTTCCAAAACAAAATTCTCGAACCACCCTTCCCGAAGCAAAATTCTCGAACCACCCTCCGCGAAACAAAGTTCTCGAACCACCCTCTTCGAAACAAAATTCTCGAACCACCTTCCCCGAAACAGAATTTTCGTCCCCCCTTGAAAAAATCTTGGGTACGTTCTTTGACATGACCTGAAGATGTCTTATCACTGAAGACATCTGTTTGTTTGGTATAAATAAGCATTCCCCCCCCCCCCCAAGGAAAAAAAAGCTTTTTTTTAATGGAGGTTCTTCGAACGTTTCCAAAGTAGTAAACTCTTAAAGGAAAGCAGCTAAACCATCAGATATGTAAAGAAACTGCTGCAAAAATTATATTCTGCTGAGGGCTTAATATTTATTAAAACAGGCTTACGTACACTTTAGCTCATTTAACAATTTTATCCGACCCAGGTGAAAAATGGATATTATATAATTATTTTAATCTGGCCCTTAAAAGGTGAATTCTATTTTAATAAGACGAAAATTTTGATAAAATTATACAACTAGCTACAACGTCACGAAAGCCGAATGTTCAGCAGTTTACTTCCGGTATTCGACCCCATCTTTCACATACTACTTTAAGTAAACTTCAGTTTAGATAATAAACTGTTTTTTTAATATTTAATTTTGTTATTATTTCGTACCTATACATATGACAAATAAAAGTTTTCCTATTCTGTCCGATGCCATTAAAAGCTAGTGCACCGCTGAATAAACCCAAAAATGAAAAGACTACTTACTACAGAGAGTTGAAGGGTAACCAAAGTTAGGGCACCCCAGTGATGGTTATGCAGACACTCAAACTGCACACAAGTCATTCTAGAAAATCACAAACTAACCTTTATATATCTTCCTCTGTTTTCGCCTGCACTGCAAACTGGTCAACTTTGACCTTGATATTACTGAAGTGTTCAGTTCCATTAATATATTTTTAGATGAATTTTTTTAAGCTGAAACTTGACGTTGTAGAAGCGTCACGTTACATCAGCCCTGTTTAATGATGCTATCCTTCCCACTTTCTTGTTACAACTTCGTTAAGAACCGTGTTATTTCTCCAAAGCTGACCTTGTTTTCTGGAAGGGGAGAGATCTAACATAACAGTGATATTTTTGGCAGAATATATTTATAATTCTGAATATTTATACAATCGGTAGTACCGCACGGATAATCGTTAACATTGAGTCATCGATGACTGACTTTTAAATGTCACGTGTTTTCATTCTCTTCAGTGATCCAAATCAAAACAGGATTTCCACTAGGAGACCCGATTTCTTTCGAGAAACCACGCCAAAGGATTACTCTCATGTAATTCTCCCTTTTTTTGTGAATGATGGGTAACTCTCTCTCACTTTGGGCGATGACACGAATCTCCACGTTTGCTGTTTTCTTATGTTCCAGTTGAATGATCTCATCTTTCCCTGGAAAACATTGATCTAAAATTAATTTATGTAAAATACTATAAAGTGTAAAAAAAAATTAATATTTTTTCTTTAAAGAAATGTTTTTTTTAAACTTTTTCCTTTGCTGTCGGAAATATTTAATTTTTTTGAAATTGTTGTTAGCACACTTGGCTACTGATCGAAAGGACCGGGGTTGGGTTTTTTACCTCTAAGCGGCAGATTTTTGCACACCATGGGCTAAATGGCCGGGTCACATGGACCCCGAAGGCTCGGATAAGGTTGGGGGAACCTGTTGGAAATGGGGCTGCGTAGCCGCAGGCTGCTCCGAGTGCTCATGCTAACCTCGGTTCGTCAAAAGCGCTTACAATAGGCATGCGAGCATCAAAACTGGACCTTGATTGATCGGAAGAAGGTCGTATAGTCCGATGAATCTCGTTTCGTGTTACACCATGTGGATGGCCGGGTACGTTGTGTTGTTTTTCTACTAGGTTCTTGCCATTCTCACAGATTTTATATTATGGCGTGCACGGACACTCTTTTCTGAGTGACGTCACGGGTTGCGGAAGCTTTCGGCTCCCCGTAATTCCCCAAATAGCGGACCAATCAGTCCCGAATTTCGTATAGTGGTACCGCTTAGTTCTGGGCACTCATGGTTTGGAGATCCGGTTCCTAGATTAAGTACGTCGCGTTTGAACCCGCCGCAAATATCAAAAATGTCTGGTGGCCTCTGCCTTCGCCTACCTTATGTACCTTATGGATGGGGGAATCGAAAGTTATGACAGCACTAAGATACGGTGCACTAAGATACGGTGATATAAAGCTACAGACGAAGTTTGATGGTAGCTCTGACCAACAAGGGCGAGATGTCAGATAAACAGACACATAAACTCTCTATTTCATATTATGTAAAAATATTTTTATGTGTATTTTCAATCCTTTATTTTTCGTTGTTTTTGTGCATCCTTACTTTTAAGGGCATCATACAAAAATGCATGATGAATAGTTCTTTCCAAAAATTCCAAAAATATTAAACTCATACATATTTTACGCATTTTTAAAGAAACAGTAAGCGGTACAGTCGCTCAAAAAAGTATCCAAACGCTATGGTTGATTACAGAATTCAGAAAAAATATCTGGCAACGATTTTTTTAGAAATTAGTGATCTGGCAATCTTCCTGTCACGTGACACGAAGGTTGCCGGATCACTAATTTCTAAAAAAATCGTTGCCAGATATTTTTTCTGAATTCTGTAATCAACCATAGCCTTCGGATACTTTTTTGAGCGACTGTACCACTATACGAAATTCGGGACTGATTGGTCCGCTATTTGGGGAATTACGGGGAGCCGAAAACTTCCGCAACCCGTGACGTCACTCAGAAAAGAGTGTCCGTGCACGCCATAATATAAGATCTGTGAGAAAATTGTTGAATGAGCTAAAGTTTGAGTAAGCCTGTTTTAATAAATATCAAGCCCTCAGAAGAATATATTTTTTTTGCATTTAATCTCTTAATTGCAACTGCACTCCCTAATGAACGGTTCGATTTAAATATTTCTATCTTGAAAGATTGATTTTTTTTTTCCCTGCTTGAAATATTTTGCCCTTCCCTGAAACAAATTTGCCACCTCCTGTAAAAATTTATCCCAGCGCTGCTAGCCATGAGTATCATCATAATATATAATAATACGCGTATTCCAATCTTCTGACGACAGGGGTGGAAGGGGCTCAGTCGCTAGCACGCTAGGCTCATAATCTGCAGTTCCCAGGTTCGAGTCTCAGCTGGGCCACCGTTGAGATTTATCTCCGCAAAACTCTCCGCCCTGCCGATATTGCCAAGCCCTATGGAACCCTGAACGATATTCTCAAGCCTTACGGAACATCTGAAACGATATTGTCAAGCCTTACGGAACCCCTGAACGATATTGTCAAACCTTACGGAACCCCTGAACGATATCGTCAAACCTTATGGAACCTCCGAACGATATCGTAAAGCCTTATGGAACCTCTGAACGATATTGTCAAGCCTTACGGAACCTCTGAACGATATTGTCAAGCCTTACAGAACCCCTGAACGATATTGCTAAGGCTTACGGAACCCCTGAACGATAATTTTAAGCGTTATACAACCTCTGAACGATATCGTCAAGCCTTACGGAACCCCTGAACGATATTGTCAAATTTTAAGGAGCCCTAACATAAAAAAAGGAGTTTTCTTTTTCAGTCATCCCTTCGTTCTTCAAAACTGCGTTTTTTTTAAAAATGTTTTTCGTATTAATTATAATTGTCTTTGCACCATAAAATTGTTCGATAGGATTTAATTATTAAATATTCATTGTGGAACGTTAATTATTTTTTCCTTCCACCTC
Source organism: Ryuthela nishihirai (assembly GCA_038380435.1). Taxonomy (NCBI): domain Eukaryota; kingdom Metazoa; phylum Arthropoda; class Arachnida; order Araneae; family Heptathelidae; genus Ryuthela; species Ryuthela nishihirai. The sequence goes on from JAWZYU010000006.1 coordinate 43,054,921, forward strand.
TCATAATTTCTAGGTAGATTTTCGAATAAAAAAACTCACAGCTCTTCTTCCACTTACAACGTACGATTTCTTTATTTTTTTATAATCGTCAGGGATTAAAAAGCTCTTTTTACGGAAATACATATGTAGTTGAAAATTGAAGTAAACGATGAAAAGTTCTTTTTGTAATTTCAGGATATTCATCTTATCTGGGTAATGCACAGTTTTCGTAGAACCGGGCTGGTACAGTCGCTCAAAAAAATATCCGAACACCATGGTTGATTACAGAATTCAGAAAAAATATCTGGCAACGATTTTTTTTTAGAAATTAGTGATCTGGCAACGTTCGTGTCACGTGATTACAGAATTCAGGAAAAATATCTGGAGCGTGTACAGCAACTGTACACGCTCCAGTTACCGTTCACAGCAAACTGGAGTGTGTGCAGTTACTGCACACGCTCCAGTTTGCTGTGAACGGTAACTGCACACGCTCAATATTTCCGTGAGTGAGCCCACACGATCTAGTATCAAAATAATATGACCACCTACAGTCGCTCAAAAAAGTATCCGAACACCATGGTTGATTACAGAATTCAGAAAAAATATCTGGCAACGATTTTTTTAGAAATTAGTCATCTGGCAATCTTCGTGTCACGTGATTACAGAATTCAGGAAAAATATCTGGAGCGTGTACAGCAACTGTACACGCTCCAGTTACCGTTCACAGCAAACTGGAGCGTGTGCAGTTACTCCACACGCTCCAGTTTGCTGTGAACGGTAACTGCACACGCTCAATATTTCCGTGAGTGAGCCCACACGATCTAGTATCAAAATAATATGACCACCTACAGTCGTTCAATAAAGTATCCAAAAAAGTATCCTTCGTGTCACGTGACACGAAGGTTGCCAGATCACTAATTTCTAAAAAAATCGTTGCCAGATGTTTTTTTCTGAATTTTGCAATCAACCATATTGTTCAGATACTTTTTTGAGCGACTGTACTACAACGTGTTATAGTCTCTAAAGGTAATTTATTAAAAAAAAATCAAGAATATCTGAAAAAATAGCAAAAGGTTAACAGTTTATTTCAAAACACTAGTTAAAAGTTTGAAATCATAATCAAACTCAATTATTTATATTTCTTCGTTTACTTATATTTTTTATAATTTGAAGGAAAATTGGAAATGTAATTTATGAGTAAGCTTGAGCCCGTCTAATCCCGGCCTGCACTTCTCCCTAATGCAGTTCATCAAATATCTGCGAGTTGTTTTTATTTCGAAATAAATGCTTTTGCTTTCTCTACCATGAAATTCTTATGAGCTGAATTGTGAAGACAATTTTTTATTTATTCAAATGTAAGCAAGTTCGGAAATCTAGGAAAAAAAAAAAACAAAGGAAGGTGTGGGGAGGGGGGTGGGGGGCGCAAGAGACTGGATTCCATTCTAGTGTAACATTTTCCCTTTCGTTTTACAGACTTTTAAAAAGTTTCTTTAAAAATGCCTGAAATCTGTACGATTTTAATATTTTTGGCCTCCATTATCCTTACTAGGGGTGGGGTGGCTCAGTCGGTAGCGCGCCAGGCTCGTAATCTGTAGTTCCCAGGTTCGAGTCCCAGCTGGGTCAGCGTTGAGATTTATCTCCGCAAAATTCCCCGCCCTGCCCACGGTCAGTAGGGGACACCGATGGGCTTGGAAAGACCACCGTCCGACGGATGGGACGTTAAGCCGTGGCCCTGTGTGCGGGAGAGCCATACCCATGTGCACGTTAAAGAACACTCTGGATGCCCTTTACGGGAGGCCACCATCTGTCTCCCAACAGCTGTTCCAGTGGGTCCCCTCCCCCAACCTTCTCTGAGCCTTCGGGGTCCTTGTGACCTGGCCATTTAGCCCATGGTGTGCAAAAACAGTGCCGCTCAGAGGTAAAACAACCCAACCCAAATACTTACTAGGATTCTCAAACGGGAGGCCACGCCCCCCTCCCTCCAGATTCTGTCCTTTTTGCGATCAAGCCAAACTAGGGAGACATCCAAAGGGTCCAAAATGCAAATTTCCCATTAGCTGAAAGGAAATCGTCTATTATCAGTTTTCAGTTCTTCTTGTTTACTATTTTGAATTTCTGCAGCTATTTTAAATTTCTGTTTAATTCTTTTACTTTTGATCGGAATTCCTTCATCCTCCATTTGACCTCTCCACTCTCAACAGCCAACCAGCTTTTGACCTAGAAACTGCCCTGCGTGGGAAATGTGTCACGGATTATGAGTTTCGTGTGCGCTCATGTGATGAACCGGAGCCCTGTGACAAATAGGGAAGTCTGGTTAAAAGTATCCATGCAACTAGAAATAGATCTCATTAAGATGTGTTTGCTCTCATTGGTAATTTTCCTCGTTCAAGTTCAATTAGGCGATGTCGTAGCATTGAGTACTAGAGACGAGTTCGGGCTCAATTTTTCGAGCCTGAACTCGAGCCTAGGGAAAGAAGTTATTGAGCCCGAGGCCAAACCATTTCAACAATTGATGAGGTCCAGCCAGAACCATTTCAACATTTGTTGACTCCGAGCCAGAACCATTTCGACAATTGTTGAGTCCGAGCCAGAACCATTTCGACAATTGTTGAGTCCGAGACAACAACCTTTTCGACAATTGTTCAGTTCGAGACAAAAACCATTTCGACAGTTGTTGAGTTCGAGACAAAACATTTTCGACAATTGTTGAGTTCGAGACAAAACCATTTCGACAATTGTTGAGTCCGAGACAAAACAATTTCGACATTTGTTGAGTTCGAGACAAAAACCATTTCGACAATTGTTGAGTCCGAGACAAAACAATTTCGACAATTGTTGAGTTCGAGACAAAAACCATTTCGACAATTGTTGAGTTCGAGACAAAAACCATTTCGACAATTGTTGAATTCGAGACAAAAACCATTTCGACAATTGTTGATTTCGAGACAGAAACACTTCGATAATTGTTGAGTCCAAGACAGAACCATTTCGACGGTTGTTGAGCTGGAGGCAGATTTGAAAAAAAACAACTCTCTGATGGATCATGAGACATATAGAGAGAAATACACATTGATAATGATTTATTTTATTCTTATATTATTAATTATAATCATTTAATGACAAAATTAAATGCAATGCTATTTGGAACGAAATATATTTAGAACTAGTTACCGAGTGGTTAGCGCGCTTGGCTACTGATCAGAAGGACCTGGGTTCGATCTCCGAGTAACGCATCGATGTTCGCATTGTTTTTCTGTTGAGGACCCACCATCCTCACAGATCTTCTACCATGGCGTATAAACATCTGCTTTAGGGGATATTTATTAGATTTATTTTATAAACCCAGAACAAATGTTTGGCTGTAAACGCATGTCGATTGAAAATTATGCCCATCGATAAGTTTATTGACAGCTTTTCACCTCTAACGTACAGTCGCTCAAAAAAGTATTCGAACGACTGTAGGTGGTCATATTATTTTGATACTAGATCGTGTGGGCTCACTCACGGAAATATTGAGCGTGTGCAGTTACCGTTCACAGCAAACTGGAGCGTGTACAGTTGCTGTACACGCCCCAGATATTTTTCCTGAATTCTGTAATCACATGACACGAAGGTTGCCAGATCACTAATTTCTAAAAAATCGTTGCCAGATATTTTTTCTGAATTCTGTAATCAACCATAGTGTTCGGATACTTTTTTCAGCGACTTTACAACTCACATCGTACTACTCCATTCACCAGATAAGCGACTGCAGTGCACCCCGAAATTTCAGACACTTTTCGAGGGATCACTCCCGATACACGGGAACCCGATCTGTTACCCGCGGAACCACAAGGGTGGGAACAAATTGGAGCACATTTGTAACAAATCGAAAATTCCAAATATTTTGACGAATGTTGCATTGCGATTTTTATCTACATTTTTGCAGAAAGGTTTCGCCGATATCGAAGATTGTAACGAATGATAAATCCACAAGACTTGTGGAAGAAGAAAGGTTGGGTTGGGTTGTTTTACCTCTGAGCGGCACTTTTTTGCACACCATGGGCTAAATGGCCAGGTCACATGGACCCCGAAGGCTCAGAGAAGGTTGGGGGAGGGGACCCACTGGAACAGCTGTTGGGAGACACATGGTAGCCTCCCGTCAAGGCCATCCAGCGTGTTCTTAACGTGCACAGGGTATGATTCTTCCGCACACGGTGCCATGGCTTAACGTCCCATCCGACGGACGGCGGCCTTTCCAAGCCCATCGGTGTCCCCTACTGACCGTGGGCAGGGCGGGGAATTTTGCGGAGATAAATCTCAACGCTGACCCAGCTGGGACTCGAACCTGGGAAGTACAGATTACGAGCCTGGCGCGCTACCGACTGAGCCACCCCCGCCCCAGAAGAAGAAAGGAATCAAGAGGAAGATGGAGAGAAATCATCAAAAAAATTTACTGTAAAAGGATTAGCTGAAGTATTTTCTACACTAAATCAAGGGCTTCGGCTGCCCCGAGAATATGGATCAAGACACAGATCGCTTTGCCAAAGTCGATAGGCAAATTCGAGAAGCTCCTCTGGAATAAGTTACTACCGCTGGAGGCGCTCGAAGAGTACAGTCGCTCAAAAAAGTATCCGAACACTATGGTTGATTACAGAATTCAGAAAAAATATCTGGTAACGATTTTTTTAGAAATTAGTGATCTGGCAACGTTCGTGTAAACACTATGATTGGTTACAGAATTTAGAAAAAATATCTGGAGCGTGTACAGCAACTGTACACGCTCCAGTTATCGTTCACAGCAAACTGGAGCGTGTGCTAACTGCACACGCTCCAGTTTGCTGTGAACGGTAACTGCACACGCTCAATATTTCTGTGAGTGGGCCCACACGATCCAAGTTTTTGTGAGCTCACACGATCCAATGTGCTGTGAACGAATTAGTGATCTGGCAACCTTCGTGTCAAAAAAAAGTATCCGAACACCATGGTTGATTACAGAATTCAGAAAAAATATCTGGCAATGATTTTTTTTAGAAATTAGTGATCTGGCAACCTTGGTGTTACGTGACACGAAGGTTGGGCCCTCTCACAGAAACTGGGCCCACTCACAGAAATATTGAGCGTGTGCAGTTACCGTTCACAGCAAACTGGAGCGTGTGCAGTAACTGCACACGCTCCAGTTTGCTGTGAACGGTAACTAGAGCGTGTACAGTTGCTGTACACGCTCCAGATATTTTTCCTGAATTCTGTAATCACGTGACACGAAGGTTGTCAGATCACTAATTTCTAAAAAAAAAATCGTTGCCAGATATTTTTTCTGATTTCTGTAATCAACCATGGTGTTCGGATACTTTTTTGAGCGACTGAATTGTGGGTTGACTCTTCGTTTCGGTCATGCGTTGGATATTATTAAGAGGAAACGCTGTGTGATGAAGTTTACAGTGAAGATCCACCCTCGAATTATGAATGTTAAGGAAATGATTCCTAAATCGTTATATCCTCGCTAAAACCATATTAGGAAGGAAAAAATCGCATCACTGAAACGTAAGAGAGCATTTTTTTCACTGAGGTGTAAAATACATTTTGGGGATGTGGAAATCATTAACATATTACAGTAATGAAATATTAATAGCGATTAATTTCTGAAACATATATCTCCGTAAAATTCCCCGCCCTGCCCACGGTCAGTAGGGGACACCGATGGGCTTGGAAAGACCGCCGTCCGTCGGATGGGACGTTAAGCCGTGGCCCCGTGTGCGGGAGAGCCATACCCTGTGCACGTTAAAGAACACGCTGGATGGCCTTGACGGGAGGCTACCATCTGTCTCCCAACAGCTGTTCCAGTGGGTCCCCTCCCCCAACCTTCTCTGAGCCTTCGGGGTCCATGTGACCTGGCCATTTAGCCCATGGTGTGCAAAAAAGTGCCGCTCAGAAGTAAAACAACCCAACCCAACTGAAACATATAAAAGCTAACTACGCTTCCAAATTCTTCCTGAGTTCGTTAAAAGCTGCTGAATAAGTCAAAGGATATTTGCCTAAGAGACAGGTGAGTTCTGTTTCCAGTAAGTGGAACTGACTTATAGGGACATGGAGACATTTGTAGGTGTGCAGATATTCTAGCAAATCATTGACTGCAATATTTGATGCTTAGAACAGGAATGCCATTAGAGCTTTTGTCTTTTGTCTTTGCTTATGGTTATGCAGGTTGTCTACTACTGATATTTTCTGTGGAAAAGTTAATTGAATTCACATCATTGAAGTGTAGGGTTAGGTTGGGTTGGGTTGTTTTACCTCTGAGCGGCACTTTTTTGCACACCATGGGCTAAATGGCCAGGTCACATGGACCCCGAAGGCTCAGAGAAGGTTGGGGAAGGGGACCCACTGGAACAGTTGTTGGGAGACAGATGGTAGCCTCCCGTCAAGGCCATCCAGCGTGTTCTTTAACATGCACTGGGTATGGCTCTCCCGCACACAGGGCAACGGCTTAACGTCCCATCCGAAGGACGGCGGCCTTTCCAAGCCTATCGGTGTCCCCTACTGACCGTGGGCAGGGCGGGAAATTAGAGTAGGGTTAGTGTTGCGCAAATTTCTAAAATATGTTTTGAAGATTATTCCGTAACTTCTTAATTATAATGATATGTAGAACTTAACTGTAGCATTTCTTTTCTTTTCTGCTTGCTTAACATTACTAAAATATTTCAACAATTTTAGGATATTTGCGTCATTATTGTAAAATTGCTAATTTTGTTGAACTGTTTACTTCTGAACGGCCACCTTTTTTTCAGAGAATGACTTAGACGTCCAGGTCACAAGGACCCCAACAGCTTAGAGAGGGTTTAAAAAGGTTATTCAGCAGAGAGCTGTTACCTGTTTCCGTGGCTTGCACAAATATTTGGTGATCTTGGACAAGGTTGAATATTGACCTTATGGGGGAAAAATGAAGTGATGGACGGCATATATACACTATGTTGAAAAAAGTGTCCGGACACTTCCATGTTATGTGAATGGAAAGCCACTTTCAAAGCTCCCTAACATTGAAAATAAACCTTTTACGCAAAAACTGTTATTGGCGATAAATTGCAGATGTCAGTCAAATCTCTCTAAATCTATTTCCCGCAATATTCGTTTAATATTTAAAGAATGAATGGAAGCTGAAGCATTTATCTTCAACTTTTGACACTTGTGAAAAAACATTTCAATAGATAAAACACAACTCTTGTAACAATTTTTTCAATAACATAAATTAAATATCTGAAGTTTGTATGGCAATATTTTAAGATTTCATCAATTTGGAGGCAATGTGACAGTGTCGTCTGCTGTTAAATGATTCCGCTTCAATGACTCTTTCAATATTGATCGAAGATTGTTGAAAATTGACACTGTGTGTCCTGATCATTTAGCCCATGGTGAACAAAAAAAGTGTCACTTAGAGGTAAAACAACCCAACCAACCCAAATATCCTATGCTTTGCAAAATTTGCATTAAAGAGGTGAAATTGCACTAGGTTAAGTTAAAATTTTTTCTTTTGGAATGAAATATATTCAGGTTAATATTGTATTTAGTTAATATACACTACAGAAAAAAAATTGCAAAACCTGGAAGGATCAATGCCATTTTATTGAAACGCAGGCACCTGTTAGCATACACTGAGATGTGCGATTGATTACATTATCAAAAAGATATGGAAAAATACCACTTTACATTCCCGGTAAAGTGTATAATTAGTATGATGTTGAACCACCCCGCACAGCAATTCATTCATTAACACGGCGGGGAGGGCTATCGTACAACTCTATAATGTCCTCCTGAGGGATAGAACGCTAAATAGCAGAAAGTCGCTGTTCCATTTCAGCGACAGTGGTTGGCGCAGGTCTTGGGTGTTATTGGAGCTGTCGGCCCATCATGTTCCAGACGTGTTCAGTAGGTGAAAGTTCCGGCGAGCGTGCTGGCCATGGTACTACCTGAACGTTTTGCTCGTGTAGATACTGCAGACTAATGCAGGCTGTGTGGGGACGGGGTTTACCTTGCTGCTGAACAAATAGGACAGCCACTGACTGCAAAATGTTGGTAACATATCGTTGGGCAGTTAGAGATCCCATTATGATGACCAGTTCTGACTTAGATGCCCGACAAATGGCGCTCCAAACCAAAACACCAGGTGCTGGAGCTGTGTGACGATGTCGCACACACTGGGTGGTGTTCCTTTCCCCTGAATGAATATAATAACGGTAAACACGTTGTCTACCGTCATGCTGACCAAGACAATAACTATATTCGTCACTAAACATCACGGTACTACACTCTTGTTCGTTCCAATTTTGTCTGAGGCGACACCACTGAAGTGTTGGGGCATGTGGACAGATCTGAGGGGCAAACGCAGTGCCCGACGATAGACTCGCAATGAAAACTGTCAAAGACTGTTGTTTACCATCCGTCTCGTAGGTATTCGATGTGTTATCTGTTGCCAGTCCCTTTGCAGTTGCGTTTTAGTCAAGAATCTGTCACGCAATGCCATACTTTGCAAATGGTGTTCCTATTGCTCAGTGATCATTCGTCGTCTTCCTGATCCTTGTCTGTGTGTGCTGGATCCTTCTTGAACCCACTGGCGCCATATGTGTACTATAGTGCTGGAATTGTAGCCAACAAGGTTGGCCCATCATGTCCCAGACGTGTTCAATAGGTGAAAGTTCCGGCGAGCGTGTTGGCCATGGTACTACCTGAACGTTTTGCTCGTGTAGATACTACAGACTAATGCGGGCTGTGTGGGGACGGGGGTTACCTTGCTGGTAAAAGGTTCCTTGCTGCTGAACAAATAGGACAGCCACTGACTGCAAAATGTTGGTAACATATCGTTGGGCAGTTAGAGATCCCCTTATGATGACCAGTTCTGACTTAGATGCCCGACAAATGGCGCTCCAAACCCAAAACACCAGGTGCTGGAGCTGTGTGACGATGTCGCACGCACTGGGTGGCGTTCCTTTCCCTCTGGATGACGGCGAACACGTCTACCGTCGTGCTGATGAAGACAAAATCGAGATTCGTCACTTAACACCACGGTAATCCACTCTTGTTCATTCTAGTTCTGTCTGAGGCGACACCACTGAAGTGTTTGCATGTGGGCAAATGTGAGGGGCAAAGGCAGTGCCCGACGATAGGTTCGCAATGAAAATGCAAAAGTCTGTTGTTTACCGTTCGCCTGGTAGGTATTCGATGTGTTACCTGTTGCTAGTCCCTTTGCAGTTGCGTTGTAGTCGTAAATCTGTCACACAATGCCATGCATCGCAAATGGCGGTCCTGTCGCTCCGTGGTGAAAAGTCGTCTTCCTGATCCTTATCGGCCTGTGCTGGATCCTTCTTGAACCCACTGGCGCCATATGTTTATTACGGTGATCGGATTGCGGCCAACAATATTGGTCACATCTCTGTACGACAAATCAGCTTCTCTAAAGCCGATGATTCTCTCACACTCAAAGTCTGTTGTTGGAACAGCTGTCGACATCTGTTTAAGGGCATCTTTAGCGGTTTAGAACAATTACCACGACGTTTTGCCAACCAGAAAGCTTTGGTTGCCCTTCTCTGCGTTTCACTGTTCCAACTGGGCAAGTGGAGAGATTTTTCTCTGCTAATCTCCCCCCCCTGCCCACAATGAATAGGGGTTACTGTTGGGCTTGAAAAGATCTCCGCCCTCGTACGGGACGTTAAGCCGTTGTCCCGTGTGTGACAGAGCCACAGACACATCACACGCACGTTAAATAACACGCTGGATGGCCTTGACGGGAGGCAGCACCCTTTTCCCAACAGTTGTCCAGTGGGTCCCCTCACCCAACTATCCACGAAATCACGACAGCTTCGAACTTGGGCATCTGTCCGAAATATCTGATATTTAAGTAGCGAATATCATGTTTTTAAAAATAATAGAGCTCAAATTTACCTCTTAAAAATGGAAACCTTTCGGCACAATTCATGTATATAGTTGCAGTAAAAAATTAGACCATAATGCTACCTAACCACATTGACAATAAATCCTTGGCACGGTTCAAAAATCGAATGTTCCAGTATTTCAAATATGAATGAACTGACAGATTTCGATAATATTACAGTAATGTAGACTATAGGTACTCTCTCTGCTGTTTCGCTGCCTTAATGTCAGTTTTCTGTTAAGCCTCAACCAGCACACGAAGGTGACTTTTGGTGCCATCTATAAGATGTAGTACTGTCCTGTATAGTGGAACGTCGGATGGCATCATTGAATCATACTCAAGCTCCACACCTGTGACGTCAGCTCGCTCCTGTCCAATCGCTTCGATCGTCCTGCAAACCTAATCACTTCCTTGCATTTCCTTCCTACCGCCTCCCTAAATTTCGTCACATTCGCATAACTTCTAACAAGTGTTGCATATTTTATTTCCTATAATGTAAATAGCAATTTATTATCTTTTAGTGGTTTGATAGACAATTTGATTCATCAGTGGAGCAACTCCTGCATAAGCACGTATTTGAGCTGTGTATGATTATATTAAGAGTTTCTGCATTATATGACTTAAATTGTTCGTTAAACAAACATAATTAGTGTTCTCATTTTGTCTTGCCATCAGAATGTAGAACTTCAGCACCAGATTCTTATGCTTCACCTTCGTCGTCTTTCTCATGTTGATTACGAGGCGGGGGTGGCTTAGTGGGTAGCGCCAGTTTAGTAATCTGTAGTTCTCAGGTTCGAGTCCCAGCCGGGTCAGCGTTGAGATTTATCGCCGCAAAATTCCCCGCCCTGCCCATGGTCAGCAGGGGACACCGATGGGCTTGGAAAGGCCGCCGTCCGTCGGATGGGACGTTAAGACGTTGCCCCATGTGCGGGAGAAACATACCCTGTGCACGTTAAAGAACACGCTGGATGGCCTTGACGGGAGGCTACGATCTGTCTCCCAATAGCTGTTCCAGTGGGTCCCCTCCCCCAACCTTCTCTGAGCCTTCGGGGTCCTTGTGACCTGGCCATTTAGCCCATGGTGTGCAAAAAAGTGCCGCTCAGAGGTAAAACAACCCAACCCATGATGATCACCATGATCTCTCAGGAGACTGCTGCTCTAGGAAGGAGCGGGGATGGCTCAGTCGGTAGCGCGCCTGGCTCGTAATCTGTAGTTCCCAGGTTCGAGTCCCAGCTGGATCAGCGTTGAGATTTATCTCCGCAAAACTCCCCGCCCTGCTCACGGTCAGTAGGGGACACCGATGGGCTTGGAAAGGCCGTCGTCCGTCGGATGGGACGTTAAGCCGTGGCCCCGTGTGCGGGAGAGCCATACCCTGTGCACGTTAAAGAACACGCTGGATTGCCTTGACGGGAGGCTACCATCTGTCTCCCAACAGCTGTTCCAGTGGGTCCCCTTCCCCAACCTTCTCTGAGCCTTCGGGGTCCATGTGACCTGGCCATTTAGCCCATGGTGTCCATGGTGCGCTCAGAGGTAAAACAACCCAACCCTGCTCTGGGAAAAGGACATAACGGCTTGGCTGAAATTCTGGCAGCGGGATGAATGATCTCCTTGTTCAACGGCATTAACCGAGAAAAGGCTCAAGAACGGCGACGTTAGGACTGTCACTCATCATCCGTTATCTCGAAATTTCATTTGTACAGAAAAAGTCTTTATCATTTCCTAAACTTCTAGTGTGTTTTATGAGCATCAATGCAAAAAAAAAGAAATGAAATTTTTATTTTATAATTGAGTGTAATTCTCTATAAGTAATTTAAAAATGCTCAAGTACTAAACTGATAATAGAATAGATGCACTCGATCTGCGTCAGACGGCCGGTTCAAACCAGTAAGTACCTCACCGGGGCTTCTTCCCCAGAAGGGCATCTTAAAAATGCAGTGCCTGTTGTTTCCTAGGAATAAGTTAGAACTTTTAGATTAAGTTGTTTTAGCTCCGAGCCGCATTTTTGGCACACAATGGGCTGAATGGCCAGGTTACAAGAACCTCAAGGCTCACAAGAACCTCAAGGGCACAGAGAAGGTTGGGGGGGGGGGGCGGAGAAGGAACCCACTCGAACAGTTGTTGGGAGACAGATGGTAATCTCCCGCCAAGGCCACCCAGCATGTTCTTTAATGTGGGCATGGCTCTTTCTCGCACATGGGACCACGGCTTAACGTCCCATCTGATGGCCGCAGCCTTTCAAGCCCATTGGTGTCCCCCTTATGACCGTGGGCAGGGCGGGAAATTATGCAGAGATAAATCTCAACGGTGACCCGGGAACCTTGAGGTCGCAAGAACCTCAAAAGGGCACATAGAAGGTTGGGGGGGGGGAAGGAACCCACTCGAACAGTTGTTGGGAGACAGATGGTAATCTCCCGCCAAGGCTACCCAGCATGTTCTTTAATGTGGGCATGGCTCTTTCTCGCACATGGGACCACGGCTTAACGTCCCATCTGACGGCCGCAGCCTTTCCAAGCCCATTGGTGTCCCCCTTATGACCGTGGGCAGGGCGGGAAATTATGCAGAGATAAATTTCAACGCTGACCCTGGCGAGACTCGAACCTGGGAACCGCGGCTTAACGTCCCATCTGATGGCCGCAGCCTTTCCAAACCCATTGGTGTCCCCCTTATGATCGTGGGGAGGGCGGGAAATTATGCAGAGCTAAATCTCAACGCTGACCCTGGCGAGACTCGAACCTGGGAACCGCACATTACGAGCCTGGCGCGAGCTACCGACTGAGCCCCCCCCATCTCTACCCCTAAGGTAGGGGCGCTGAAAAGAGATTTCACTTGGGGATGCGAACTTACCTTAACCTCTTCTGCTCTCTTCTGATGATCGTGTACTGTAACGAAATGATAATTATATGCGTTAAATTGATATTTTTATAGAGTGAGTAACTGTGGCATTGGTATGGCTTGCTTTGATATTTTCCTTTCAACCTTGTTCTGCTTTCGGTGAAAAAGGGATGCATACAGGTAAAGGCCTCTGTACATTGAGTTGACTCTGTTTCTAGGAGAGCCATACCCTGCCCATGAGGGGGGGGGGGGGGGGGAGGGGGGCTCAGTCGGTAGCGCTCCAGGCTCCTAATGTGCGGGGCAGGGGTGGCTCAGTCGGTAGCGCGTCAAGCTCGTAATCTGTAGTTCCCAGGTTCGAGTCCCAGCTGGGTCAGCGTTGTGATTTATCTCCGCCAAATTCCCCGCCCTGCCCACGGTCAGTAGGGGACATCGATGGGCTTGGAAAGGCCGCCGTCAGTCGGATGGGAGGTTAAGCCGTGGCCCCGTGTGTGGGAGAGCCATACCCTGTGCACGTTAAAGAACACGCCGGATGGCCTTGACGGGAGGCTACCATCTGTCTCCCAAGAGCTGTTCCAGTGGGTCCCCTCCCCCAACCTTCTCTGAGTCTTCGGGGTTCATGTGACCTGGCCATTTAGCCCATTGTGTGCAAAAATGTGCCGCTCAGAGGTAAAACAACCCAACCTTTTTTTTTTTTACCAAGAATAGCTTAAAATGGTCATATTGCAAAGACTCCATTAGCTCAGAGCTGGACAGGGAACAACTGTTGTTAAGAAAGAGTTCGAAGCCTTCACTTCGAAGCCAGTTTTACTTCGAAGCCAGAGATTCAGTTCGAAGCCAGTTCACAAGGAACCCAAAGGTTTAGTGAAGGTTGGGGAGGGGATCCACTGAAACAGCTGTCGGAAGACACGTGGTAGCCTTCCGTCAAGGCCATCCAGCGTGTTCTTTAAAGTGCACAGGTATAGCTCCCCCACACACGGGGCCACGGCTTAACGTCCCATCCTAGAGAAAACGGTCTTTCCAAGCCCATTGGTGCCTCCTACTGACCGTGGGCAGAGCGGGGAGTTGTGGAGACAAATCTCAAAGCTGGCCCAGCTGGGACTCGAACCAGGGAACTGCAGATTAGGAGGTTGGGTTGTGGGTTGTTTTACCTCTGAGCGGCATTTTTTGCACACCATGGGCTAAATGGCCAGGTCACATGGACCCCGAAGACTCAGAGAAGGTTGGGAGAGGGGACCCACTGGAACAGCTGTTGGGAGACAGATGGTAGCCTTCCGTAAAGGCCATCCAGCGTGTTCTTTAACGTGCACAGGGTATGGCTCTCCCGCACATCGGGCCACGGCTTAACGTCCCATCCGAAGGACGGCGGCCTTTACCAAGCCCATCGGCGTCCCCTACTGACCGTGGGCAGGCGGGGAGTTTTGCGGAGATAAATCTCAACGCTGAACCAGCTGGGACTCGAACCTGGGAACTACAGATTACGAGCCTGACGCGCTACTGACTGAGCCACCCCCGCCCCTAAAAAAAAAAGGTCTGTTCAAATATAATACTATACAACATCATAGCAATGCACAAAGTACAATTCTTTGTAAGAGCTGTGTTGGGTTGTTTTGCCTCTGAGCGGCACTTTTTTGCACACCATGGGCTAAATGGCCAGGCCACAAGGACCCCGAAGGCTCAGAGAAGGTTGGGGGAGGGGAACCACTGGAACAGCTGTTGGGAAAGAGATGTTAGCCTCCCGTCAAGGCCATCCAGCGTGTTCTTTAACGTGCACAGGGTATGGTTCTCCCGCACACGGGGCCACGGCTTAACGTCCCATCCGACGGACGGCGGCCTTTTAAAGCCCATCGGTGTCCCCTACTGACCGTGGGCAGGGCGGGGAAATTTTGCGGAGATAAATCTCAACGCTGACTCATCTGGGACTCGAACCTGGGAACTGCAGATTACGAGCCTGGCGCGCTACCGACTGAGCCACCCCCGCCCCCCTCAGAGGTAAAACAACCCAACCAACCAAAAGTAGGAACTTGCTGGATGCAAACTACGATACACGTGCGCATGACAGCCATACCCTGTGAACGTTAAAAAACACACTGACAGGTTACCATCTATCTACTAATGGCTACCACTATGGTGGATCAAAAAGTACTATTACTACAGATAAGTGATCTTAAAGTTTTTATTATTGCTGGCTTACATTTACGAAACAATGGCTTGGAACCTACTGGGATACTTCACCGTATCAATCATTGCTGCAATTTCTATCTCTCTCTTCTTCATGAACAATTATATATATCATATAGGGCGAATTAAACGACAGAGCTTAAATAATAGCCTATAGAGCAGAATTTGTAAATAGTGGTCGCGTCTCAGACTGAGAGGCCAGATGTCCCGAAATTTGTGGGACTATCCCGCAGAGCATCACCTTGTGTCACATCCCTCACCAACCTTCAAATGTCCGTCGGATTTCATTGCTATTAAAGTTGATATTATCTCTTATATTTGGGTTGGGTTGTTTTACCTCTGAGCGGCACTTTTTTGCACACCATGGGCTAAATGGCCAGGTCACATGGACCCCGAAGGCTCAGAGAAGGCTGGGGGAGGGGACCCACTGGAACAGCTTTTGGGAGACAGATGGTAGCCTCCCGTCAAGACCATCCAGCGTGTTCTTTAACGTGCACAGGGTATGGCTCTCCCGCACACGGGGCCACGACTTAACATCCCATCCGACGGACGGCGGCCTTTCCAAGCCCATCGGTGTCCCCTACTGACCGTGGGCAGGGCGGGGAATTTTGCGGAGATAAATCTCAACGCTGACCCAGCTGGGACTCGAACCTGGGAACTACAGATTACGAGCCTGGCGCGCTACCGACTGAGCCACCCCCGACCCTATCTCTTATATAATGTGCTAGAACATCTCATATATATATGTGTCTTTGCTTTACAAGTCTTCGCTGTTCACTTTAACTCTGTATGCCTATATGACACGTAAACGCCGAGACCTAAATAGTATCCATGGCTGAAACTGTACCCCGAGAGAAGCAAGAAATTTTAAATTATAGCCAGGGCTACTATTCGAAGAGTTACTCGTGTGTACTGGGAGGCTGGAGTAGCTCAGTCGGCGATAACTTCATAATCTGTAGTTCCAGGTTCGAGTCCTGTCTGGGTTAGCGTTGAGATTATTCTCCACAAAACCCCCAACATTCCCTTAGTCAGTAGGGGACACCGATGGGCTGGGAAAGGTTGCCGTCTGTCAGATGGGAAACACGGGCGTGGATCTCGGGCAGGAGAACCATACCCTGTGCACATTAAAGAACATTCTGAATGACCTTGAAGGGAGATTACCATCTGTCTTCTAACAGCTGTCCAGTCGGTCCCGTCCACCAACCTTCGGGGTCCTTGTGACATGGTTATTTAGCCTATGGTGCGCAAAAAAGTGCCACTCAGCGGATAAATAACCGAACCTTGGTGTGTCCAAAGATAGTCTAAATTGGCTTTGGAGTCAATGGACCACCGATCAAATCCTAGGGAAACAGGATGGTTGTCCCATTGCCGTGGTCCAGTTTCCCTCAAATATCCTTTCGTTTCCCAATTGTACTAAGAGGACTACGTGATAAGAACTACGTGATAAGGAGAAACCTTGGAAGAAATTCTTTTCATTTTCATAAACTTCTCGATTGTTAACAAGAAAGTATTCAACCTGATATCAAAATAAAATGTTTAATATCTTCGATATCTTACACTTTTATATTTATATATGCACAAAACTATTTGGAATGAAGAAAATGAAGTGATATCTGTACAAGTGAGATTTTGATGATGATGATGATGATAATGAGAGTTGTGAGTGGTCATCTTATCATCGGCGTCCGTGTCCTCCTCGGTTCATTCCCCCGATCAAAGAGATGACAAGTCCTGCTGCCAGAATTTCGGCCAAGTCGTTGTTTCCTTTTCCCATTGCAAAAGTCTCTTGAGGGATCATGGCGACCAGGATGACAAGGATGACGAACGTGAAGCAAAAGAATCTGATGCTGAAGTTCTTCATTCTAGTGGCGAGGAGAGAAAATGGAAACAGATCATCAGGAGCTCATTCGCTCACAAATGTCAAGAAACAACATAATTGGATCAGGAGTATTAGAAATAGTTAAAAATTAGATTTTTGGCTTCTTTGACCGTCCTGATGACCGAGTGATTAGTGTGTTTCATTACTGATAAAAAGGACCTGGGTTCGACCCCAGGTTGGGTTGGTTGTTTTACCTCTGGGCGGCACTTTTTGCACACCATGGGCTAAATGGCCAGGTCACATGGAACCCGAAAGCTCAGAGAAGGTTGATGAAGGGGACCCACTGGAACAGCTGTTGGGAGACAGATGGTAGCCTCCCGTCAAGGCCATCCAGCGTGTTCTTTAACGTGCACAGGTTATAGCTCTCCCGCACACGGGGCCACGGCTTAACGTCCCATCCGACGGACGGCGGCCTTTCCAAGCCCATCGGTGTCCCCTACTGACCGTAGGCAGGGCGCGGAATTTTGCGGAGATAAATCTCAACGCTGACCCAGCTGGGACTCGAACCTGGGAACTACAGATTTCGAGCCTGGCACGCTACCGACTGAGCCAACCCCGCTACATCGACCCCAGGTAAGGTCTGGATGTTTCTTTTCTGTGTTGTCTTTCTGATGAGGTCTATCCTTCCTCAGAGATCTCTAAATGGAGTATTATACTGAGAAGCTGCTGTTAGGTCTCTGTGGCAAAGAGGCTTCTTGAGGGATAAGTTTTTGGCTTCATTGTATGCACTTTTATAAAGAAAGATTATAGATGATACTTTTTAAAGATACTTTTTTAGATACTTTTTTAAGATACTTTTTTAGTAATAAAGCTGCTGATCATATTCATCCTCTGTCCTGGAAATGACAATATACCATTCCGTACCAATGTAGACAGTTTTTGAAATATTCATGCTGCAGAAAAATAGTAAGAGCTTTTAAATATTTATGCTGCAAAAATAGCAACAGTTTTTAAAATATTTATGCTGCAAAAATAGCAACAGTTTTTAAAATATTTATGCTGCAGAAATAACAATAAGAGCATTTAAAATATTTATGCTGCAGAAATAACAATAAGAGCATTTAAAATATTTATGCTGCAGAAATAACAATAAGAGCATTTAAAATATTTTTGCCGCAGAAATAACAGTAGAATATTTAGGCAAGTTTTGCGCTAATGCACTATTAAAACTGTAGGACAGTTTAAAGGTATACCCCTGCATTGGTTAGATACAAGAATATAAATGCTTTTAGATAAATTCTTTGGGATATTGCCAAAATCCAGTTCTTCAGAGCAGAGTTGTTTCGAAATGCGAAGTTGGGGGTTGTTTGTTTTCGGTTTCGTTTCCAGGTTTATCACAGCATTTTTTAGTTTTTTGATTCACGTGTATTATACATTCCCTTTTTTCGTAGATAGCCCGACTGAGTGATTGGCGTTTCCGTTTTTTGTTATTTGCTAATAAATGTCCGAGGTTGGGATGTTTTACCTCTGGGCGGCACTCTTTTGCACACCATGGGCTAAATGGCCAGGTCACATGGACCCCGAAGGCTCAGAGAAGGTTTGGGGGAGGGGACCCACTGGAACAGCTGTTGGAAGACAGATGGTAGCCTCCCGTCAAGGCCATCCAGCGTGTTCTTTAACGTGCACGGGGTATGGCTCTCCCGCACACGGGGCCACGGCTTAACGTCCCATCCGACGGACGGCGGCCTTTCCAAGCCCATCGGTGTCCCCTACTGCCCATGGGCAGGGCGGAGAATTTTGCGGAGATAAATCTCAACGCTGACCCAGCTGGGACTCGAACCTGAGAACTACAGATTACGAGCCTGGCGCGCTACCTGGCGAGCCACCCTCGCCCCTGTATCTAAATAATGCAGGGGTATACCTTTAAATTGCCCTTCAGCTTTAATAGTGCATTAGCGCAAAACTTGCCTAAATATTAAGTAAAAGGCTGTGAAATCATTTCTGCTTAAACATGTCGTTTGTTTAAAATATTAACAGTTTAAACAATTACAGAAATAACACTAGAAGCTTTTAAAATATTTATGCTGCAGAAAAATTGTATCTTTTGAAATATTTATGTTGCAGAAAAGTAGCAACAGCTTTTGGAATATTTATGCTACAGCAAAACACTAAGAGCTTTCCTACATATTGAACAAGAAATTGAAGGATAAACTACAAGTGAAGGAAACAGATCAACAGAGGAAGCTGTTTTAAAGCTATGAGATGGAGATCGCTTTATCCTTTCTTCCAGATAAAGAATCGAGGGGCAAAATATGAAGATTAATGAAGGCAACAACCTAAAACAGCATGTATATTTGGAAAGAGGCCATACCCATATTAGTTCTAGCAAGAACAACTCACAGACGCCACAGGAAATTGTTGCATGTTTTATGCAAAAAACAAGAATTGGATTGGATTGTTTTACCTCTGAGCGGCACTTTTTTGCACACCATGGGCTAAATGGCCAGGTCACAAGAACCCCGAAGGCTCAGAGAAGGTTGGGGGAGGGGACCCACTGGAACAGCTGTTGGGAGACAGATGGTAGCCTCCCGTCAAGGCCATCCAGCTTGTTCTTTAACGTGCACAGGGTATGGCTCTCCCGCACACGGGGCCACGGCTTAACGTCCCATCCGACGGACGGCGGCCTTTCCAAGCCCATCGGTGTCCCCTACTGATCGTGGGCAGGGCGGGGAATTTTGCGGAGATAAATCTCAACGCTGACCCAGCTGGGACTCGAACCTGGGAACTACAGATTGCAAAAAACAAGAATGTTCCCTAACATAAATTATTATTAAACATGTATAGTTTATGGAAGTGAGCCATTAAAAATGCTGCTTTCCCCCGGAATATCGTAAATTGCAGATTGAAGCATAATTTCTTTTACAGAGATATATTAGCGACTAGAAGAATTCTCAGGTGTTACTCAGGTCGTTGTTGACTTCAAGACGTTCTCTCATAACCCGTTTCTACCCAAATTGTTTTATCTCCGCAAAATCCCTCACGCTGCCCACGATCAGTAGGGGACACTGATGGGTTTGGAAAGGCCGCCGTCCGTCGGATGGAACGTTAAGCCGTGGCCCCATGTGCGGGAGAGCCATACCCTGTGCACGTTAAAGAACACGCTAGATGGCCTTGACGGGAGGTTACCATCTGTCTCCCAATAGCTGCTCCAGTGGGTCCCTTCCCCCCAACCTTTTCTGAGCCTTCGGGGTCCATGTGACCTGGTCATTTAGCCCATGGTGTGCAAAAAAGTGCCGCTCAAAGGTAAAACAATCGAGAACTAAGTTTCGTAGCCCTTTTATGTGAAGGGTTATGGCAAACATACATGATTGCAACACTATTGCAAAACATACACTCTTTTAGAGAGACTCGCCGTTTCGATTTCTTATCTGAAACGGAATATAGAATCCTCGGAATTAATAGTGATTATAATAAAAAATAAATACCCCCTCAAGCAGCTGCTTGCCACATAGGTCTGACAGGAGCCTGTCAGTTTATATGCCAAAGTAGAAGATCTGAGAGGATGGCAGGACCTCAGCAGAAAAACAACACATACATCCATGCCTTATATCATGTATGAAATGCATCAATGTTTCATTTTCAAACACGATTTGCCGATTGTAAAAAATTACCGCTCGAATAAACAATGAAAAGCAGTATAAAATGGAGAAAAATATAAATGGAGAAAATTGGAATAATTAGGAAAAGCAGCGAAAAAATAGCTCAAGAGGAAGAAAGGATAAAAGAAACTTAGTTTGATCTTTTACAGTGTGAATATTTCAAGAACACTATTGGAATTGCAAACCTTTTCAGGGCTATAGGGTCAATGAATGGAATCAGCGGTTTTATGCGAAAAAATGAAAGGTGTGTGTCTCCTTTTTATAGTACGGACAAAGAAACCGACGTTCCTGGTTCAGATCTTTTCGACGTTCCTGGTTCAGATCTTTTCGACGTTCCTGGTTCAGATCTTTTTCTTAACATAATTTGCACTTCTGTAAAAATTCGCGTTGATAGTAGCCGTTGAAACATGAAGGAAAAATGTCAGGATATTTATAGACACGATTTTATTAAAATCCAAAACACGTCATTTCTTTCTGCTCTCTAATTTATGAAGGTTAAATAATCGAAATATTGCTTTCAGCGAAAAGAATCCGTTTCAAAGAATTGATTTCAAATCAGTGGCATTTTGATATTGAAAGTTTATCATTTTAAATAAACATCTGCACCGCATATCTGCCAAACTTTGTTCGATTTTCGGGTTGTTTTACAGTTGCTCAAAGAAATATCCGAACACTATGGTTGATTACAGAATTCAGAAAAAATATCTGGCAACATTATTTTAGAAATTAGTGATCTGGCAACCTTCATGTCACGTGATTGCAGAATTCAGGAAAAATATCTGGAGTGTGTACAGCAACTGTTATCGTTGACAGCAAACTGGAGCGTGTGCAGTTACTGCACACGCTCCAGTTTGCTGTGAACGGTAACTGCACACGCTCAATATTTCCGTGAGTGAGCCCACACGATTTAGTGTCAAAATAATATGACCACCTACAGTCGCTCAAAAAAGTATCCGAACACCATGGTTGGCAACCATGGTGTCACGTGACACGAAGGTTGCCAGATCACTAATTTCTTAAAAAAAAATTGTTGCCAGATATTTTTTCTGAATTCTGTAATCAACCATAGTATATTTTTTTGATATTTTTTCGAGCGACTGTACCTCTATATTTTTCGGATATTTTTTTGATCGACTTTTTTTATTTCTCGGATATTTTTTTGAGCGACTGTACCTCTGAGCGGTACTTTTATGCACACAATGAGCTAAATAGTCAGGTCACAAGGACCCCAAGAAGGTTGGAGGAAGAAGATCCAGTGGACTGCTCTTGGAAGACATGGTAAGTTCCCATCCAATGTATTCTTTAAAGTGCACAGGGTATATTATTTTGTAAATTCAATGCCTGAACTAACTGTTGATCGTCATCAATTTAAATAATTCAACAGCAAATAAGCCTCGATAGCAGCGCTAAAAACAGCAGATTCGAACAGAAGGAATCCAAAAACTATGCAAGCAGCCTCTGGAATGCACCCGATTTTTTTTTTAATAATAATAATCTTTATTCATATTCATGTTAGTTATACAAAAGTTTAAACAAATGACCCGCAAAGCATTTGCTTATCTGCAGGAGAGAAGAATAATAACGTTACATGAAAATACATAAGATATAGTTTAAAACAATGTCATCAAATTATATGAATTCCAGTGGAAGCTCCATTGTGGTGGTTGAAATTTTTATTTAAAATTTAGTGCCTAGAAGAAATTTTTTTGTCTTATTTTTGATTTCTTTAAAATTGTTTAAAAAAATAATTTCCCTTGGCAGTTGATTGAACACGTAAGGTATTGTATATGCCCTTGTACATTTCCCGTAATTGTTTAATATTTTTGGAAGTTGGAAATAATTTTTGGATTGTAACCTTCAAATAACCTCAGTTGGCATTATTTTCGAAATAAAATATCATTCTTTTACAATTGCTTAAGCAACAACACATCAACACCAAATTTTAGTTTTTAATTATGAAGTCGGAATAATTTTTGTAATGTTTTTGTATCTGAACTGCTAGTAAGAGAACTTTTTACAAAAGAAAGAAATTTTTGTTGTCTTACAACTTTTATTCATCTGTTGGGTTATTTTACCTCTGAGCGGCACTTTTTTTCACACCATGGGCTAAATGGCCAGGTCACATGGACCCCGAAGTCTCAGAGAAGGTTGGGGAAGGGGACCCACTGGAACAGCTGTTGGGAGACAGATGGTAGCCTCCCGTCAAGGCCATCCAGCGTGTTCTTTAACGTGCACAGGGTATGGCTCTCACACACACGGGACCACCGCTTAACGTCCCATCCGACGGACGGCGGCCTTTCCAAGCCCATCGGTGTCCCTACTGACCGTGGGCAGGGCGGGGAATTTTGCGGAGATAAATCTCAACGCTGATCCAGCTGGGACTCGAATCTGGGAAGTACAGATTACGAGCCTGGCGCGCTACCGACAGAGCCACCCCCTTATTCATCTGTTTCAGCACGATCACTTCTTTCCGATACACCTCATGTTATAACTCCAATTATTCACCTTACTTAATTACTTTATGGTCGATATTCTTATGAACGTGTGGAAAAAGCTCCTAAATGGCAAAAGAATCCATCAGTCACAATTTCTTTAGAGGACATGGCAGAAAAATCAATGATATGCGCTTGGAAATACGTCGGATGGAAAGTTAAGCCGTGGTTCCATGAACATGATATACATATTCCCTGCAATATTGAAGAATATACTGGATAGCCTTCAAGGAAGGCTACCATCTATCTCCAGGCAGTGCCCAGTGGGTCCCCTTTACTTACCCTTTTTTGGGGTTCTTGTGACCTGGCTATTTAACCCATTGTGTAAAGAAGAGTGCAGCTTAGAGATAAAACCTCCCAAACAACAAAGTAAAAAAATGCTTCTTTAATATCTACCATTGTTAATCTCATTTAGGTTCTTTATAAGACGATGTCGCTTCATTCAATCCAGAGTTCAGGGTTGGGTTGGGTTGTTTTACCTCTGAGCGGCACTTTTTTGCACACCATGGGCTAAATGGCCAGGTCACAAGGACCCCGAAGGCTCAGAGAAGGTTGGGGTAGGGGACCCACTGGAACAGCTGTTGGGAGATAGATGGTAACCTCCCGTCAAGGCCATCCAGCGTGTTCTTTAACGTGAACAGGGTATGGCTCTCCCGCACACGGGGCCACGGCTTAACGTTCCATTCGACGGACGGCGGCCTTTCCAAGCCCATCGGTGTCCCCTACTGACCGTGGACAGGGCGGGGAATTTTGAGGAGATAAATCTCAACGCTGTCCAGAGTTCAGATTGGATAAGGAAAAGAATGCTGAAATGTGTTTTTTTTTTGGCTTTTTGGGATAATAAGCAAAAGACCGTGTGTTATCCAGTTTAGGTGTGATGTAAATCTAGACAGTCTTGATTTATGTGCAAGAATAATGTAAAATTTTAAATATGAATTTAAAAGAAAGTGTGGCAATGTCATTTATCGCAAGTTCGTTCCTTAATGATTTATCTAGCAATCGTTTCACACTTAAAACGATTTTGCTGCAACGTTTTCGCTATTTCCAACCTCTCCTGCTCTATAAACGAAAGGGTTGGGTTGTTTTACCTCTGAGCGGCACTTTTTTACACACCATGGGATAAATGACCAGGTCATAAGGACCCCGAAGGCTCAGAGAAGGTTGGGGGAGGGGACCTACTGGAACAATGTTGGGAGACAGATGGTAGCCTCCCGTCAAGACCATCCAGTGTGTTCTTTAACGTGCACAGAGTATGGCTCTCTCTAGCACACGGGCACGGGTTAGCGTCCCATCCGACGGAAGGCGGCTTTCCAAGCCCATATGTAGAACGTTTCTTCTTACAAAGCAATGAAACCTTCTTCTATGTATCAGTGTAATATGTCTCATAACCATTTGACCTTTTATACTATTGAATTATTGTACTATTTGAATTATTGTATACTTTACTGTTGTCATAATTGAACTAAAGGAAATAGGGAGCATTAACTAAAAAAAAGCGTCAGCTTACTATGCTCTCCTTTTTTGTTTCGCCTTTCCTATTAAACACCAATATTTAATATGATTGTTATTTACCTTTTCTGATGCAATTAATATTTCTCAGCTATTTCACTTCTCAATTTTTCTCATGTATATATTAATTGTTATTAGATAATTATGCTATGTAAATGTATATTGTATTGACTGGCGGAATAAAATAAAGATTATTATTATTATTATACTGGCCATGGGCAGGGGTGTTTTGCGGAGAGAAGTCTCAACCAGCTGGGACTCGAACCTGGGAACTGCAGATTACGAGCCTGGCGCGCTACCGACTGAGCCACCCCCGCCCCCAATTGACGTACCCCTTATATAGATAGATAAAACTATAGTTATAGTATAAGAATGGGAACAAAATAAAACATATATATATATACATTAAATTTTGTATTCATAAATTACATATATCGATAAACACAAAAAAATGACATTTTTGTTCAGCAGTGTTGCCAACTTAGCGACTGTGTTACTAAACCTAACGACTTTTTAGCCCTCACGGAGTACCCCAAAAATTTTTACCGCGTACCTCACGTTGGGAACCCCTGATCTAGAGCTGTTGATTCTTTTTCTATCCTTTTCAATTTGCAAAAAAAAATGAAGTTCGTGACTTCGGTTTTGAAGCGGGACTAGCTGATTTTGAGATCAGAATCTGACTACAGCTATGAAACGGTGAGACGAAAGTTATCCATAATCATATTAATATAAAAAAATCATTGGTAAGCAACATTTTCCAGCATGTGAGCATTATGCATAAAGCATTAAATAATTTAAAACCTGTAAGGAACAAGCCGTTCCATAGCCGAGTGGTTAGCGCGCTTAGCTACTGATCTAAGAGATCGGGGTTCGAGCCCTGGGTAAGGCATGGCTGTTTGTGTTGTTTTTCTGCTGAGGTCCTGCCATCCTCTCAGACCTTGTACTATGACATATAAACTGACAGGCTCTTGTCAGACCTCTGTGGCAAGCAGCTGCTTGAGGGGGTATTTATTTTTTTATTTAAGGAACAAAATTGCAAGCTGAATGGTTTTTAGGTGTTCTGCAAATGCCTGGAACAGTTACTTCATCTGCAATCATGACATACACCTGAGACTATGGTACGAGACATAACAACACAAAAAAAGGAGAAATCGTGATTAGTAGCTCAGTTGTCAGAGTACTTGACACGTTATCAGGAGGTCGTGGGTTCGGATCCCATCGGGCTAAAGACAATCCCTCCCCCCTCATACTCAGTATTAGTAGAAGGCTGAAATATAAATTATTTTCCATTTGATGTTAACATATAAATGTTGGGGAGCGTTTGTAACTTCAATAACCTTCGGCCTTGTTCACAGCTTTCGGATCTTTGTGATTGGGATATGTAAGATTAAATTAATCCAAAGATTCTCTTTTTAATACGCTTTCAACTTCGATTCACCTTAGCTCTGCTTTTAAATTTTGGAAAACTGTTTATGACCTTACCTGTGAGTGATGCAGAATCTTTTTCTTGCCTTTCCAGTAGAGTTCTCAGAATGGAATGGTGGGAACGAAAACCCTTTCGCTTTTATATATTTGAAACAGTTTCCCACTATTTTTAGAATTTCATCATTTGCATTATATTTTTTTACCTTCTTAGTTTCTTGTTTCTTTCCTTAACTGTGTAAAACAACCCGGTAACAAAGTTTTTCCTAATAGAATATTAAGACATTTTGACAGAAATCGGCACTTAGGGGTCATTTCCTAAACATCCGTGCTTCCATGGGTATCTTTGGTTTGGAGGTTATCCTGCAAGGATATCCTCGTGATTACAAACGCCACATGCACAAGTGAACACAGTGAAATCAGGTTTTCCTGATGCTGAACTGAGGGTTTCTGGTTCGGTACCTAATGGTCACGGGTGACTTCGCTTCCTCACGGGAAGGTTTCTTTTTATCTCAGAGGAAATCCCAAATATCAAAAGAGATAATTCTAACGACCGCAAGATGATAAGTAATGTTTTTTTTTGCTAAGCAGACTTATATTTTAGGTATCTGTATGCAAGTCGTAATCAGAAAATTAAATCTAAATCCATGTACAAAGGACTTATCCAGATTTAGCAACTAAAGGTCGACATAAATGCTTCTCTAAAACGATTAGATATTGTTAAGCAACGTGTATGATGTTTGAGTGGTACAGATGTAATTAAATGTAGAGCTATTTATTTTCATTTTATTACCCTACTGCTGTTGCCAATAATTTAAGTAATCTGTTATATTTCAGACACATTTCTCCACATTTACCCTGTGGGATGGGTTGTTTTACCTCTGAGTGGCACTTTTTTTGCACACAATAGGTTAAATGGCCAGATCACAAGGACCCCGAAGGCTCAGAGAAGGTTGGAGGAGGGGACCCTCTGGAACAGCTGTTGGGAGACAGATGGTAGCTTCCCGTCAAAGCCCATACCTAAACCCGTTACTGTACACGAAGGTTGCCAGATCATTAATTTCTAAAAAAAAATCGTTGCCAGATATTTTTCAGAATTCTGTAATCAACCATAGTGTTCGGATATTTATTTGAGCGACTGTACTATCTGGTACACAGCTACGTTATTGTCTAACTGCATTATCTGCTTTGAGAGTCAAGTAATCAATTTAAAGATTCTTATCAGCTTTCAACTGATCCCTTTAGCTATTTATTATCAGCTTTCAGCTGATCCCTTTAGCTATTTATTATCAGCTTTCAACTGATCCCTTTAGCTATTTATTATCAGCTTCCAACTGGTCCCTTTAGCTATTTATTATCAGCTTTCAACTGATCCCTTTCGCTATTTATTAAGCTCTCTATAATCCTAGTTGTTAGGACTAGTAGGGTAGTAATTCAGTTGGGTCCCTGCATTCTTTTCTTTCTTTCTATGCAACATTGCCTTATTAGTTAATATTTTTTCTTATTGCTTTTCGCTCCACAATTGTCGGTTTGTCAAAGCAATTGTTCCAACATATTGTCGTGACCACATTTCTCGAAATGTGGACTCGACGTATTTTTGTAACTCGATCACTCCCACCAATTTGTTGTTTTCATCGCCCCCCCCCCCCCCAATTTACCTTACTTTATCCTTCAGCCTTGATTCCCATCACTCGTGCCAGTGAGGAAGAAGCCCCTTGACGATACAATTCCAGAACTTTCGTCGGAAGTTGCAGATCCTCTCCGAAAAGAAAACACGGGAATAATTGCATGCTGACACCGAGCGTCCGGCCGCGCAGGCGCCCTAGAGTTGATCAAGGGACAGGCACTATAGATCACCCATTCTTTCTTCCCCTCCTAAAAAAAGGAGGAAATATGAAAACAATTTGTCTCTTTTATCTCCAGAACGCTAGTGTTGAAAGTATCAAGCCATTCGTTAAATGAAAGCTTCTGACGCGAGGAATGTGAAGCTGTAATAACTGGGTTGGGTTGTTTTACCTCTGAGCGGCACTTTTTTGCACACCATGGCTAAATGGCCAGGTCACAAGGACCCCGAAGGCTCAGAGAAGGTTGGGGGAGGGGACCCACTGGAACAGCTGTTGGGAGACAGATGGTAGCCTCCCGTCAAGGCCGTCCAGCGTGTTCTTTAACGTGCACAGAGTATGGCTCTCCCGCACACGGAGCCACGGCTTAACGTCCCATCCGACGGACGACAGCCTTTCCAAGCCCATCGGTGTCCCCTACTGACCGTGGGCAGGGCGGGGAATTTTGTGAAGATAAATCTCAACGCTGACCCAGTTGGGACTCGAACCTGGGAACTACAGATTACGAGCCTGGTACGCTAAAGGAGCCACCCCCGCCCCATGTAATAACTGAGCCCGGCCATCTTTTCTTTCCTCCTAAAAAAACTATTCTTCCGTTATATCTTCGGAACGCGAGTGCAGGAAGTTACGTATTACGCGTCAAATGAACATTTCTGATGCGGGGAGTGTCATGGCTATAAAAAATGACCCCCTATGCTTTCTTCCCCCGTAAAAAAGGGGGAATATGAAAACTATTGTTCCTCAAGATCTCCAGAACACGAGTGACGAAACTAACTAGTTGTACAGTCGCTCAAATAAATATCCGAACACTGTGGTTGATTACAGAATTCAGAAAAAATATCTGGCAACGATTTTTTTAGAAATTAGTGGTCTGGCAACCTTCATGTCACGTGACACGAAGGTTGCCAGATCTCTAATTCTAAAAAAAATCGTTGCCAGATATTTTTTCTGAATTCTGTAATCAACCATGGTGTTCGGATACTTTTTTGTGCGACTGTAGGTGGTCATATTATTTTGATACTAGATCGTGTGGGCTCACTCATGGAAATATTGAGCGTGTGCAGTTACCGTTCACAGCAAACTGGAGCGTGTGCAGTAACTGCACACGCTCCAGTTTGCTGTGAACGGTAACTGGAGCGTGTACAGTTGCTGTACACGCTCCAGATATTTTTCTTGAATTCTGTAACCACGTGACACAAAGGTTGCCAGATCACTAATTTATTAAAAAATTGTTTTGCAGATTTTTTTTCCCGAATTCTGTAATCAACCATGGTGTTCGGATACTTTTTTGAGCGACTGTACGCTAATCACTAACCCTACCTGGTCTAGTGTTTGGCGTAACCAACTACTCTCCCCAAGGGCCTGTTCTTGTTTATATGTTGCATTCCTTGAGTAAGGTTTGTATAATGTACAAGAAACCAACACAAGCCTAAAGCTTACTAGTTATCTCCGTTCTTTTAAATATATATATTATCTAGTAGTAAAGAATGGAATTCATGAAATAAGAAGCTAAAATTTTTTTTATTAAATTTTAACTGTTAATAAGATAAGTTAATCTTGAGTGACTCACGGCAAAAGTCAATTTTTTCATGAGTTCCATGTCTACAGGACACATCCTGTGATTCTTTACTACTGAATTATTGATTTAACGCCCTGAGCGTGAGTGACAAATATTAAATTCCATCACTGGGTGACAGAATAGCTTTCCATTTCCAGACAGATATCACCACTGTGCGTAACAAATAAAAAAAAAGTTTATAAGCCATATCAGCGGAAGAAAAAACGTTAACCGATGATGATGTAGTGGTTAGCATAACTGGCATATTCCCAAGATACGTGGGTTCGGCTCCTACTCACGACAAAACCAATTTTTCCACTTATTATTTCATATATGTTATCTATCATATACTTATGCTTGGGCGGGGTTGTTTTACCCCTGTGCGGCACTGATTTGCACACCATGGGCTAAATGGCCAGGTCACATTGACCCCGAAGCCCCAGAGAAGGTTGGGGAGGGGACCCACTAGAACAGCTGTTTGGTGGACAGATGGTAGCTTCCCGTCAAAGCCATCCAGTATGTTCTTCAACGTGCACAGGGTATGGCTCTCCCACACACGGGGCCACGGCTTAACGTCCCATCCGACGGACGGTGGCCTTTCCAAGCCCATCGGTGTCCCTACTGACTATGGGCAGGGCGGGGAATTTTGCGGAGATAAATCTCAACGTTGACCCAGCTGGGATATTATCCCATCTGGTATAATCCATGTGTATTTATAAATATTTCGTTGTTTGTAGTAATTCTAAATCCATTGGGTTTGCTTACATGTTTATGCTAAAATGATTTCAATTTCCAATACCAAAAGGACCTATCATTCCACCCAAAAGCCAGAATTAATACCGACTTTGCTATTCAAGTCACCAAGTACACAGGAGTAATATCTCATTTTTTTTTTATCGATTTCGAAATGTCCTTGTGAGTTATCTGTGAAACTATCTTTGTTCAACAGAGTACTCGGTGAGGGCATAATAACAGAAAACATTCACGATATTTAATCCCTAATGTTTAAAAGGCCGCCTTCTGTCGGATGGAATGTTAAGCCGTCACCCCGTGTGCGGGAGATCCATACCCTGTGCACGTTAAAGAACACACTGGATGGCCTTGACCGGAAACTACCATCTGTCTCCCAATAGCTGTTCCAGTGGATCCCCTCTCCCAACCTCCTCTGAGTCTTCGGGTCCTTGTGACCTGCCAATTTATCTCATTGTGTGCAAAAACCCTCTGAGACTTCGGGGTTCTTGTGACCTGGCCATTTAGCCCATTGTATGCAAAAAAAGTGATGCTTAGAGGTTCGGATGTGTTGTTTTACCTTTGAGCGGCACTGTATTGCACACCATGGGCTAAATGGCCAGGTCACATGGACCCCGAAGGCTCAGAGAAGGTTGGGGGAGGGGACCCACTGGAACAGCTGTTGGGAGACAGATGGTAGCCTCCCGTCAAGGCCATCCAGCGTGTTCTTTAACGTGCACAGGTATGGCTCTCCCGCACACGGGGCCACGGCTTAACGTCCCATTTGACGGACGGAGGCCTTTCCAAGCCCATCGGTGTCCCCTACTGACCATGGGCAGGGCGGTGAATTTTGCGGAGATAAATCTCAACGCTGACCCAGCTGGGACTCGAACCTGGGAACTACAGATTACGAGCGTGGCGCGCTACCGACTGAACCACCCCCGCCCCATGCTCAGAGGTAAAACAACCCAACTGTGCCTTGAGTTTGGATGTTCTCCATCAATCCGCAGTCTACCGAGGTACGAATAAGGTTTCTCCTTTGGCATAACATAAGCATTAGCATCTAATTGCTTTGAGCAATGTATTTGCGAGGTGTGGAGGCCTGCAGCATGACAGATAACGTGAATATAAAAAAAATAATACGTGATCCAAAAGATATACGTGATCCAATTCACGATGACGTTACCGAAAAAAAAACCTGTTGGTTAACTTTCGGCAATTATGCCACTGCATTGTGCTCCTCGTAATCAATGGGCGATCTTCGGCATGGGTTGCACATATATACAAAAAAAAAAGCTTCAAAACTGAATAGAAAAAGAATCGTCTCTGGCCACCTCCTCTGTTTCTCTGTAGTAGGTAGAGCTCATTGATGCTTAATTAGTGCATCTAATATCCGGCCCATTTAAACCTGACTTGTAGAGGGGCGGGAGTGGCTCAGTCGGTAGCGCGCCAGGCTCGTAATCTGTAGTTCCCAGGTTCGAGTCCCAGCTGGGTCAGCGTTGAGATTTATCTCCGCAAAAATTCCCCGCTCTGCCCAAGGTCAGTAGGGGACACCGATGGGCTTGGAAAGGCCGCCGTCCGTCAGATGGGACGTTAAGCCGTGGCTCCGTGTACGGGAGAGCCATACCCTGTGCACGTTAAAGAACACGCTAGATGGCCTTGATGGGTGGCTACCCTCTGTCTCCCAACAGCTGTTCCAGTGGGTCCCCAACCTTCTCTGAGCCTTCGGGGTCCTTGTGACCTGGCCATTTAGCCCATGGTGTGCAAAAAAGTGCCGCTCAGAGGTAAAACAACCCAACCCTGACTTGTAAATCAGAATCTTTGATAAAGCAGTTCCGCCCGAGACTGCCCTGAAGCTTTTTGTGGAAAATAGAATCGTCTTTCTCTGTTCGAGAAATATGTACTTAAGGATCGATTCTATATCCGTTACAGTTCACGCTATAAAACGGCACATTGTATCCTGATTGTTCCTGGAATAGGGTTAAAAGTTATTAATTTGGACGGAATGTATGTTAAACTAGAAAAGTAAATAGGTCACATTAAAAAAAAATAACAGGATACTTCTATGTTATATGGGGCGGGGGTGGTTCAGTCGGTAGCGAGCCAGGCTCGTAATCTGTAGTTCCCAGGTTCGAGTCCTAGCTGGGTCAGCGTTGAGATTTACCTCCGCAAAACTCCCCGCCCTGCCCACGGTCAGTAGGGGACACCAACGGGTTTGGAAAGGCCGCCGTCCGTCGGATGGGACGTTAAGCCGTGGTCCCATGTGCGGGAGAGCCATACCCTGTGCACGTTAAAGAACACTCTGGAGGCCTTGACGGTAGGCTACCATCTGTCTCCCAACAGTTGTTCCAGT
Organism: Ryuthela nishihirai; assembly: GCA_038380435.1. Lineage (NCBI taxonomy): Eukaryota > Metazoa > Arthropoda > Arachnida > Araneae > Heptathelidae > Ryuthela > Ryuthela nishihirai. The sequence goes on from JAWZYU010000006.1 coordinate 43,087,190, forward strand.
GGGTCCCCTCCCCCAACCTTCTCTGAGCCTTCGGGGTCCATGTGACCTGGCCATTTAGCCCAATGTGTGCAAAAAAGTGCCGCTCAGAGGTTCGGTTCAAGGTTCTATTTGCAATATTATAACTCAACCCTTTGTTGTAATATTGCAAATAGAACCATCAGAAGTTGCTATTCTGTATAATGAGCATCCAAGACCAGGAAAAGAAATGTTTCCTTATCTAATGCTTATAAGCTAAGACCGTGAAAGTGTGGGGGGGGGGGGGGATTATTTTTTGTGGATATTTAAATTTCAAAAGCATTCTTGTTACCTGATTATAATTGTTGTACAATGATATTCATTGCTGCATTAAGATTTTCCCTTGCAATAATGTTTTACATGAAGATGTTGATATTGATGACCTGCTGTTGAATTACAGCTGGAATGGAAAAATAAAATTGACTAAAATCAAATTTCAAGAATATTCTTGAATAAGTTTACCATTTTTGGTGAAACTCGATAGTTGTGTGAAACCATAAGTGCTAATTTTTATACCGTAGTTGTAATTATGAAATCTATAGCAATTGTATACGGTGGGGTAGTACTGGTAAAAAAAAAAGTACTGGGGCATGAAAATTTATTATAAAACTATTTTTAAAAAGATATATTTCTTCTAAGAGGTTACCTGTTGTATGTTTAGAAAGATTAGCTTGATAAATAATGGAATTAGACAGGATTTTACCATAATGTATTATCAAATTAAGTTGTTATTTGTAAAAAAAAAAGCATGTGTGACCTTGTTTCTTAAAATGTTTGGAAAGCCCTGGTGTGTTCCGAATATTTTCAGCCAACTTCACAAATATTACTTGAGTAATGATCTTGGGTCCAAATTAAAATTATTCTCAAATTTTGAACATTTTACGAAGTTTGCCAAATCACTTATTTATTAAAACTGATCGATCAATTGGAATCTGATCACTGCCATTTATGAATAGGGAAATCTTAATGGGCATTTTGCTTAGTCTGCAACTAGGTGATATAGTTTTAAAGCATTCAAGAATGATATAGTCTTGGTCTTGGATACCCAATTTCGTTTGTATTAAATAGTAATCATTCATTTGTGAAAGAAGATAAGTATTACGAGGTGATTTTTTCTGTCAGCATCGAAATAAAATGGTTATTTTTCTGAATCCATGTCACTGATAGAGAACCTATTTTTGATTGTGTCACTTTGGTGGTGTTTACAGTTTTGAGTTAACTCTTTATTTGATGGATGCAATTCTTATTCTCCTGGATGTGTGTGTGTGGGGGGGGAGGGGGGGGGGCTCAGTCGGTAGCGCGTCAGGCTCGTAATCTGTAGTTCCCAGGTTCGAGTCCCAGCTGGGTCAGCGTTGAGATTTATCTCCGCAAAACTCCCCGCCCTGCCCACGGTCAGTAGGGGACACCGATGGGCTTGGAAAGACCGCCGTCCGTCGGATGGGACGTTAAGCCGTGGCCCCGTATGTGGGAGAGCCATATCCTGTGCACATTAAAGAACACGCTGGATGGCCTTGACGGGAGGCTACCATCTGTTTCCCAACAGCTGTTCCAGTGGGTCCCCTCCCCCAACCTTCTCTGAGCCTACGGGGTCCATGTGACCTGGCCATTTAGCCCATTGTGTGCAAAAAAGTGCCGCTCAGAGGTAAAACAACCCAACAACCCTGTATGTGTGGTTACATCGTGTGTTCTTGTACAGATATGTCAATAGCGATTTAATCTGTGTCTGTTCGCTGTTGTTCCTCACCTCCAGCCTGCAAGTGCTGACTGCAGAGAAGCGGCAGGCAAGCCATGTACAGCTAATGCAATCCCAGATGGAGATTGTTATTGCCTCGTAACCGAACTTTTTCCTACTTCCAAGACAAAATGGCATTGAATAAAATGCTATTGTCTTCCCGTTGTTGTTTTTTATGTATTGTGTGTATATACACGAAGAGAATAGTTGTGGTTTTTTTTTTTAAGTTCAAAGGGACTATGCAGAAGTCACTGGAAATGGAACAGATAAAAGATACCACAAATAAAAATAAATTGCTCAAGTAACTGTTTGCCACAGAGGTCAGTGACAGTGACGGAGACCTCAGCAGAAAGACAATACATGCATCCGTGCCTTATCTGGGGCTCACACCCAGATCCTTCTGATCAGTAGCCAAGCATGCTAATGACTTTGCCACAGGACCTACGCAGTGTGCAGACTGGTGGTTGACAGATTTCACTAGTTGCAGGTTCCAATTTTTATTCAGAGTAAAGCAGGAGCAATCGAGGACAGAAGCTCTATTAGGCTTCTACTGATAGTTCGTAAAACTTATAAACACACACAAGGACACGTCCACTGGCAGTGAGGGCGGGGGTGGCTCAGTCGGTAGCGCTCCAGGCTCGTAATCTGTAGTTCCCAGGTTCGAGTCCCAGCTGGGTCAGCGTTGAGATTTATCTTCGCAAAATTCCGCGCCCTGCCCACGGTCAGTAGGGGACACCGATGGGCTTGGAAAGGCCGCCGTCCGTCGGATGGGACGTTAAGCCGTGGCCCCGTGTGCGGGAGAACCATACCCTGTGCACGTTAAAGAACACGCTGGATGGCCTTGACGGGAGGCTACCATCTGTCTCCCAACAGCTGTTCCAGTGAGTCCCCTCCCCCAACCTTCTCTGAGCCTTCGGGGTCCATGTGACCTGGCCGTTTAGCCCATGGTGTGCAAAAAAGTGCCGCTAAGTGATAAACAACCCAACCCACTGGCAGTAGTTACGTACAGTGGCTACACCAAGAAACTGGGAAAATTTAAATTTGCAGTACTTGGGAGTAGGACCATCCCAGTGTTGAGTGGGTTGGGTTGTTTTACCTCTGATCTGAACCATCGGTGTCCCCATCTGACCGTGGACAGGGCGGGAGTGTTGAGTGAATATCATACATGGATAAGACAGGGCTGTTTCTTTTCCTTTGTCTTTCTGCGAGGTCATGTCTCCTTTAGATATTTATGGTGTTATACAAAGAGGTTCCTGTAACACCTCTGTGACAAATAGCTGTTTGGGTAATTTAAGGAGTCACTTTACATTAAAACATTTCATTCACATATTAAAAGTTGTGGCTTCATTAGTTGTCCTATTTGGAGTTCATACTGGTAAAAGGTATCGCATTTATTCTTAATGAGCTTACAACAAAGCTAATAGATTTCGGTATGAGAAGGGAAGAAACATTTTAGAGCAGATGAATAAAATGGAGTTTTATTTATTTTATATAAAATACATAGTTGTGCTATTTGCGCGCTATCAGCTTCTGACCCACGTAGACAATGCTGGCAAGTTGTGATATCTGAGCATCTTTTACTTTGATTTGGGTCCTGAGTGTCTCTGCAATGATCAAAAATAAAACTTTGGTTTCAAAACTGTACAGTATAAACTACATTTTATAATTCATATCCTAGAGCAGTGGGTTCCAAACTATACAATGGTTCACCCCTTTTTTATGTATTCACATAAAGAACGGTTTTTTTCAGTTCCAGCATTCCTCTAACCAATTTATAGCACCGCACACTTTGGAAACCACTCTCCTAGAGAAATAAATATATTCTACATTGCCTACACGAGAGCCCAAGGATTTCAAGCTGAGTTCTGTGAAACCCAGCGGTTTTTGTGAAAACACCTCGGGTTCTATAAAGTGAAAATTTTACTTTTTTTTTGCAAGTTTTTTTAAATTTTCCAATACTAACTTAATATTTTTTTACAGTAATAATGTTGGGTAAGTCAGTCATAAAACTATTCCTAAATGGGGGGTGGGCTCTGTCGGTAGCGTGCCAGGTTCGTAATCTGCAGTTCCCATGTTCGAGTCCCAGCTGGGTCAGTGTTGCGATTTATCTCCGCAAAATTCCCCGCCCTGCCCACAGTAGGGGACACCCATTGGCTTGGAAAGGCTGCCGTCCGTCGGATGGAACTTTAAGCTGTCACTCCGTGTGTGGGAGGTATCCTGTGCACTTTAAAAACACCCTGGATGGCCTTTATGAGAGGCTACTATCTGTGTCTCGACTGCTGTTCCAAATGGGTACCCTCCCACAACCTTCTCTGAGCCTTTGGGGTCCATGTGACCTGGCCATATGGTGTGCAAAAAAGTATCGCTCAGAGGTAAAACAACCCAGATGGGGGGTGGTGATGGCTCAGTCGGTAGCATTCCATACTCTAATCTGTAGTTCCCAGGTTTCAGATATATCTCTGCAAAATTCCCCGCCCTCAGTCAGTAGGGCACACCAATGGGATGGAAAGGTCGCCGTCTGTTGGATTAAACGTTAAAATGTGGCACAGTGTGCCGGAGCCGTGTGCATGTTAAAGACACAAGGTATTGTAAGATCGTGGTGAAATTAAAGGGCTTCCTACACTAGTCAGCAGGAGTTTGAGATAGCAGAGGCAGCAGTAGTTACTTCTCTGCTATTCCACTTAGGCCTGTTAATACAAAAGATAATTAAGGTAGAAAGAAATTGATTAGATTTTACAGATGTTCCGAAAGACATCAGTAGTCCCAAGCGCGTCGGGGCGGGGGTGGCTCAGTCGGTAGCGCGCCAGGCTCGTAATCTGTAGTTCCCAGGTTCGAGTCCCAGCTGGGTCAGCGTTGAGATTTATCTCCGCAAAATTCCCCGCCCTGCCCACGGTCAGTAGGGCACACCGATGGGCTTGGAAAGGCCGCCGTCCGTCGGATGGGACGTTAAGCCGTGGCCCCGTGTGCGGGAGAGCCATACCCTGTGCACATTAAAGAACACACTGGATGGCCTTGACGGGAGGCTACCATCTGTCTCCCAACAGCTGTTCCAGTGGGTCCCCTCACCCAATCTTCTCTGTCTTCAGGGTCCTTGTGACCTGGCCATATAGCCCATGGTGTGCAAAAGAAGTGCTGCTCAGAGGTAAAACAACCAACCAAAATTCACTGAAGATTTTCGGTTAACGGGGCACCAGTCGTAATTGTGCGCCAAATGTTGGCGTGAAATTTAACTAGAGATAGGAATGACAACCCTAACGATATATACAGCTTCATAAAAAGAATGACTATTTTAATAAAACTAAAATAAATACAAAAAAAAAAGTGCCGTAGTTGTCCACTTTAGACACAAAACACACCCAGTCGGAAAAGCGCCCGCTAGCAGTTGAAGAGTGTAAAAGAGGGTAGCCCAATGGGACCCTAAAGTTTGAGAACCTTAGCTGCCATAGAGAGTAAAGGTCGAAAAACAGATTCCAAAATGTCATCAAAAACTAGATATCACTGGCATTTGTTAACTTCACTGAAATGGATTTGACAAGTAGTAAAGTGAAATACTAGTAATCTAACTCGAATTTAACTCTAATTGGACAACCTTGAATAAAAAACACTAGTGATTCGTTCTCATTTGGCCTCTGCTCAATTGGCGCGTTTTTTATAATGCGGACGACAGATTCACTGGATACGAAGATCGCGGACAGTTCGTAATTTGGCAATTGCCAAATCGTATAATCCATGTTGATTTTTTCGTTAAAAAAACTCGTCACTTCAACAAAAAAGCAACTGACAATCTCGGAGGGAAAATGACTGGATCGATGTTCATTCTTCCTGCTTATTCGCAATGACGTCATTGCATAGCTGGGCGGGGGTGCTCAGTCGGTAGCGCGCCAGGCTCGTAATCTGTAGTTCCCAGGTTCGAGTCCCAGCTGGGTCAGCGTTAAGATTTATCTCCGCAAAAAATCCCCGCCCTGCTCACGGTCAGTAGGAGACACCGATTGGCTTGGAAAGGCCACCGTTCGTCGGATGGGACGTTAAGCCGTGGCCCCGTGAGCGGGAGAGCCATACCTGTGCACGTTAAAGAACACGCTGGATGGCCTTGACGGGAGGCTACCATCTGTCTCCCAACAGCTGTTCCAGTGGGTCCCCTCCCCCAATCTTCTCTGAGCCTTCGGGGTCCATGTGACCTGACCATTTAGCCCATGATGTGCAAAAAAGTGCCGCTCAGAGGTAAAACAACACAACCCATTGCATAGCTAATCGTGACTGATATAACATTTGGCGCACAATTACGACTGGCGCCCCTTTATACCAGATTTTTTTTTGTGTGATTGTAACAAGCATAGTTTGAAATATAACAGATGTAAGATCTCATGATCAGAGGTCGATTCTTTTAATAATTAACACTTTGTACTGCTATAGTAAGTAATGAGATTAACAGGAAAATTTGCCGTAAACTACAATAATTTGTAATCGTAGTACAGATCTCCCTTTGAAGCAACGTCGTTAGGCGCTCACTCCCTAGATGTTGGGGGGGGGGGGGGCTCAGTTGGTAGCGTCCCATGTTCGAGTCTCAGCTGCGTCAGCGTTGAGATTAACCCCGCCCTGCCCACGGTCAGTAGGGGACACTGGATGTTAAGCCGTGTAGCCCCATGTGCGGGAGAGCGTCCCTGTGCACGTTAAAGAACACGCTGGATGGCCTTGACAGGAGACTAACATCTATCTCCCAACAGCCGTTCCAGTGGGTCCTTGTGAACTGGCCCTTTAGCCCATTATGTGCAAAAAAAGTGCCGTTCAGAGGTAAAACAACCCAACCCTAGATGTGAACGCTACTGAAGAAGGTGCTGTTGATGTATACAGGTACAAGACAAAAGCGAAAATGGGAAGTTGGGTTAGCTCCGCGTGAGGGCGCTACTGATGTTTTTTTCCACAGTTGGCTATCTGTACGAAGTTCGTAATCTGTGCCTCCCTCCAACCTTCTGAGTCTTCAGGACCCTTGTGACCTGGCCATTTAGCACATTTTGTGCAAAAATGTGCCGCTCAGAGATGAGGCTGAAAGTGTCTCACCAAGTTAAATAGTTTGGCACTCCAAATAATAATGCAAATAAACTTGCTTGTTTCTGTAGAAAATATTTCACAGTGGTAGAAAAACTCTGTTGACATATTCTACAAGGGAGAAATTTGACATCGTCAAATGCCTTGCGATCAAAAATATATACAGTGAGTCACAAAAGTATTAAGCCACCTTACATTTCTCATACTTTTGTATACTTAAAAGTACTAAATGTAGTCGTAACCAAAAAAAAATTTTATGGCATTTTATGTTTGTGCTCTGATACAAAAAACTATATACAGGGTGATTCAAAACTTTAAGGGGTGATAGAACACACCTAAACAAACACTTTTCGTCATGCAATGCATGGTCGGAACTTAAGCGGTGAACCGCTAGAGGGCGCTTTTCAGTGAACACATAAGCGCTGGTTTTCCGCACTTGTCATTTCTACCCTGGATTGCACAGTCTTTGGGCTTCTCGCATTCACGTCCGCAGCTCGGGGCGGGGGTGGCTCAGTCGGTAGTGCGCCAGGCTCGTAATCTATAGTTCCCAGGTTGGAGTGCCAACTGGGTCAGCGTTGAGATTTATCTCCGCAAAATTCCCTGCCTTGCCCACGGTCAGTAGGGGACACCGATGGGCTTGGAAAGGCCGCCGTCCGTCGGATGAGACGTTAAGCCGTGGCCACGTGTGCGAGAGAGCCATATTCTGTGCACGTTAAAGAACACGCTGAATGGCCTTGACAGGAGACTATCATCTGTCTCGCAACAGCTGTTCCAGTGGTCCCCTCCCCCAACCTTCTCTGAGCCTTCGGGGTCCATGTGACCTGGCCATTTAGCCCATGGTGTGCAAAAAAGTGCCGCTGAGAGTTAAAACAACCCAACCCAACGTCCGCAGCTCCGTAGGTGAAATGCATGTCCACCTTCTGATTCATGAAACAATCCATCCGTTCTGCAATCCACGGTAGAAATGACGAGTCACAGGAAAGTGCCCTCTAGTGCTTCACCGCTTGAGTTCCGACAATGCATTGTAGGACCAAAAGGGTTTGTTTAGGTGTATTCTATTATCCTTTAAAGTTTGGCCCAAGAGTTGTGAATCACCCTGTATACAATACATAGATATACAAAAATGAAAAATACTAGAACATAATGACTTGAAAAACAAAAAGCATTAAACTAGCCACACAAAAGATTCGGCCACCGTATAATACAGAATGCAAAATTCTGGATTTACATAGTAATCACCTGTTAATGCCAATACGCAAACCTGAAATCACGTGTTTACACGAATCATTTAGTATTTCAAGGAACCTCAAGTCTAGATTCTAGAACATTCATTACCTCGAGTTTTAGAATGTTGAAACTCGAGAACTTAGTTTAGATGAAAGAGAAATGATTATCAACTTAAAATAAAAATTGAGAGATTTCTAAATTGATTGGAATTCCAAGCCCAACAATGCAAAGCGTATTAAAAAGATACGAGCAAGGGGACCTTAATGAACAGACAACGAACTGCAACACCAAAAACTCTAAATTATTATGAAGAAAGAATACTTGCGAGATGTGCAAAGCAAATCCTGCTGAACCAGCAAAGGATCTGTGCTCAATCGGGCGGGGCCCCTCTGAGCGGCACTTTTTGCACACCATGGGCTAAATGCCAGGTCCCCGAAGGCTCAGAGAAGTTTGGGACCCACTGGAACAGTTGTTGGGAGACAGATGGTAGCCTCCCGTCAAGACCATCCAGGGGGCGGGGGTGGTTCAGTCGGTAGCGCGCCAGGCTCGTAATCTGTAGTTCCCAGGTTCGAGTCCCAGCTGGGTCAGCGTTGAGATTTATTTCCGAAAACTTTCCCGCCCTGCCCACGGTCAGTAGGGGACACCGATGGGCTTGGAAAGGCCGCCGTCCGTCGGATGGGACGTTAAGCCGTGGCCCCGTGTGCGGGAGAGCCATACTCTGTGCACGTTAAAGAACACGCTGTATGGCCTTGACGGGAGGCTACCATCTGTCTCCCAACAGCTGTTCCAGTGGGTCCCCTCCCCCAACCTTCTCTGAGCCTTCGGGGTCCATGTGACCTGGCCATTTAGCCCATAGTGTGCAAAAAAGTGCCGCTCAGAGGTAAAACAACCAACTCAACCAACCAAGGCCATCCAGCGTGTTCTTTAACGTGCACAAGGTCCCATCAGATGGACGGTGGCCTTTCCAAGCCCATTGGTGTCCCCTACTGACCGTCGGCAGGGCGGGGAGTTTTGCGGAAATAAATCTCCACGCTGGCCCAGCTGGGACTCGAACCTGGGAACTGCATATTACGAGCCTGTCGCACTACTGACTGAGCCACCCCCGCCCCAATTTTCTGTAAAGAATTGCATTGAAACAGTTCATCGAACACTACAAAATAGTGGATATTATGGATAAGTCGGAAAGATGGATCAGTGAGAAAAAGAATGAAAAAGACTGATTTGTCACTAAAAATCACCGTACTGCAGAAATCCTGATCCTTATTAGCAATTTTTTTTGTGAAATTCAAAGTTCGTGATATTCAACACAAGCAAGAGGAAAATTGTGTGAAGGAAGCCAAAATCAGAGTTTGATAAATGTAATCTCTGCGGCGCTACTGTCAAATACGGAGGGAGTTCCATAATGGCCTTGGGGGGGGGGGGGTTCTCAGTCGGTTGCGCGCCAGGCTTGTAGTCTGTAGTTCTCAGGTTCGAGTCCCAGCTCGGTCAACGTTGAGATATATCTCCGCAAAACTTCCCGCCCTTCCCACGGTCAGTAAGGGACACCGATGGGTTTGGAAAGACCGTCGGATGGGACGTTAAACCGTGGCCCCGTGTGTGGGTGAGCCATACCCTGTGCACGTTAAAGAACACGCTGGATGGCCTTGACGGTAGGCTACCATCTGTCTCCCAACAGCTGTTTCAGTGTCTCCTCCCCCAACCTTCTCTGAGCCTTCGGGGTCTATGTGACCTGGCCATTTAGCCCATGGTTTGCAGAAAAGTGCCGCTCAGAGGTAAAACAACTAAACCCTACTTTTAGGCAAATCCTACTGAAATATTTATAGAAAATTCCTGAATTGTGGACAGGTGGGGATGGCTCATATCTGCAATTTCGAGGTTCGAGTTCCACCTGGGCCAGCATTAAGAAATATCTGTTCGAAACTCCCCCACCCTGCTCTCGGTCAATAGTGGGGGGGGGGGGGGGACCACACCGAGAGGCTTGAAAAAGCCGTCGAATTAGTTGGGATGTTTTGACTCTGAGCGGCATTTTTTTGTACATAATAGGCTAAATGGTCAGGTTACAAGGACCATGGGAGGAGGGGACCTACTGCACAGCTGTTGGGAGATGTCACATGGTATTGCCCTCCCAATCACAGGGCTAAATGTAAAATATGTAATTATAAAAAATAATGGGCTCCAAATGTCCCATCCGACGGACGGTAGCCTTTCCAAGACAATTGGTGTCTCCTACTGATCGTGGGAGGGGAGTTTTGTAGGGATGAGTTACTTGGACTGGAAACTACAACTTACGGGCATGGCGCGCTACCGATTGGGCCACCCCTCCTAAATAGGACACCTTGTGTGGGAGCTTTTCTGATTACTCTCTCCTGACAGCTGTTCTGTGAATCCCCTTAGCCCTTAGGGGTCCTTTTCACCTGGCCATTTAGCCAATGTGTGCAAAACAGTGCCACTCAGATGTCAACCATATCTGAAATGTGGACACAATGTGCAAAGTTTTCTACTTACCAATGTGCTCATCCTTTTCTCCAATCTCCACCAGCAGTGCTCTCATCTCGAGCCGATATCGCTCCCTTTCGGCTTCCATGACAAGTTTTACATCTTTAGGCAATTCCTGAGGATCGCAAAAGCATGAGTCAAGATGAAAATAATCTCTTTTTTTATGGCATGGATAAAAAATTTAGGCTAGTGATAATTGCTTTAAACACATTATTTCTCGAATATCTGAAATTTAACGTTTTCTACAATCTGGTAGGGTTATGGCCTTAACCCCTTCACGACTAAGGGAAACATTTTTCCCATTTTAAAATTGGTGATTGTCGTATTTAATTATAACCTTATCTGCATTTTTTATACAGAATGTCAAAATAGAACGTATGCCGAACGCAATTACGTAAACGGGAACGTTTAGTCCATGTCCATCTTTGCAATAATATTGCATCTGTGCAATGTCCATCTTTGCTTCACAACCAAAAGAAATTGCTTCGCAGAATATCATAATTAGCACATCATTTTGTATAGTAATTTTATTTCATAATTTTGTATTATTTTAGTTAACATTTTGTTCTAATAAACCAATAAATAAAAGACATTGCATAATAAGCCTAACTACAATTTGTGTTACCTTTATACTCCATTGGGAAAAATATTTCCCATAAAATTCCAAAAAAACTACACATTGTTATGTATTTTTCTTTTGAATTTTATTTATTTTACGTCTAAACAAACTAAAATAAACAGTTACATACTAATATTTACTCTTAGAAACCTTATGGTCCTGAAAGGGTTAACAGTAGTTGTCTTTCTACTGAGGTCCCGCCATCCTCACAGACCTTCGACTATGGCGTATTAAACTGACAGGTTCCTTTTAGAAATCTGTGGCAAGCAGCTGCTTGAGGAGGTGTTTTTTTATTTTGGTATGTGCTCCTCACTATCTAAAAACCAACGCATAAATTAAAACATGAAACATACATATCCTAAGAATGATAATAAAATATTAACATTTGTATTAGGAATAGTCTTAAAATCTTTTGTTCAAGTTTGAGTTCATCGGAACTTAAAAATTCAGTGGGCTCTTAAAAAAATCTATCAAGGCTTGTCGAACTATTTTGAATCTCCATTCCAATCTTTTCATCCGGGTATTCCCCAATGCAATCGTATGCGATAAAAACTGAAATCTTATCTATGATAGAATCCCATTTCTTGTATAAAATCTCTTTTATTTCCTCATACTGGCACCAACTGAAGAGAATGCTGTATACCAATGAACTTTAAATATTAAAATTATTAAATTCCTTATTACAATGGAAAAGTGAATAAAATTAATTTAAATCCCACGTTATTATTCACATCATTAGCATGTGGAATAACATCAGCTCTTGGAGATCCTTTTAATCCGGGTTGGGTTGTTTTACCTCTGAGGGGCACTTTTTTGCACACTATGGGCTAAATGGCCAGGTCACATGGACCCCGAAGGCTCAGAGAAGGTTGGGACCCACTGGAACAGCTGTTGGGAGACAGATGATAGCCTCCCGTCAAGGCCATCCAGCGTGTTCTTTAACGTGCACAGGGTATGGCTCTCCCGCACACGGGGCCACGACTTAACGTCCCATCCGACGGACGGCGGCCTTTCCAAGCCCATCGGTGTCCCCTACTGACCGTGGGCAGGGCGGGGAATTTTTGCGGAGATAAATCTCAACGCTGACCCAGCTGGGACTCGAACCTGGGAACTACAGATTACGAGCCTGGCGCGCTACCGACTGAGCCACCCCTGCCCCCTACCTTTAGATACTCGTTAGACATGTATGAAAAGCTAAATTAATATAAATTCTCCGCCCTCTCCACAGTCACTAGGGGACACAGGTGGGCTTGGAAAGACCGCCGTCCGTCAGATGGGACGTTAAGCCGTGGCCCTGTGTATGGGAGAGCCATACCATGTGCACGTTGAACACACTTGATGGGACGTTACCATCTGTCTCCCAACAGCTGTTCCAGTGGGTCCCCTCCCCAAACCTTCTGTGAGCCTTCGGAGTCCTTGTGACCTGGTCATTCAGCCCATGGTGTGCAAGAATGCCGCTCAGAGGTAAAACAACCCAACGTAAATTAGTATAAAGTGCCATTGGATCTGTATCTCGTGACTATTTAGGAAATATGTATTCTACATTGAACTTACCTTGTAATTGGCAATACTTTCGTATTTGTATGCAGGTGGGGAAGCTTTCTTGCCAACTTTCGGTACTGACCTGCTTGGTATTTTTGTCACCGTTGAGGTTCTATCCAGAATACCTGTCCTACTTGGTACCCTTGACACAGTTGAAGCTTCACTAAGATTGGTACTTGTCCTACATGGCATCCTTGATGCAGCGGAAGTTTCATTAAGAAAAGTACCTGCCTTGCTTGGTATTCTTGACACAGGTAAAGTTTCATCATGAATGGTACTGTGTACACACCTCTCACTGTACTCTCTGTAAATAGTAAAAGAAATTGCATCAGTTGTATATAGTGAGCTAATATATTTCTAGCGAACAAAACGAACATTCCGTGGCCTTTTAATTAGGAACAAGACTAAGTTATTTCGGTAAGGAGTCTGATTCAGATCAGTTACTTCTCAAACAAATTTTCTTTATTGAAAACAATAAAGATCTCGAATCTGTCTATCTATTTTAAACGAGATTTTTTGATAGTTAGGGATCCTGGAATATTTAACGAAGTTCCACAGCGTCATGGGTGGATAGCGACGGACTTGGGAAGGTTGCTTTCCGTCGGATGAGACTTTAAGCCATGGCACCATGTGCAGGAGAGTCATACCTTTTGTACATTAAAGAAAATACTGAGTGGCCATGATGGGGGAGGCTACCATCTGTCTCCTGCATCATGGCTGTCCAGTGGGTCCCCTTCCCCAGGGACGGGGGTGGCTCAGTCGGTAGCACGCCACGCTCATAATCTAGTTCCCAGGTTCAAGTCCCAGCTGGGTCAGCGTTGAGATTTATCTCCGTATAACAGTCAGTAGGGGATACTGCTGGGCTTGGAAAGGCCGCCGACCGTTAGATAGGACGTTAAGCCATGGCCCCATGTGCGGGAGAGCCATACCCTGTGCACGTTAAAGAACACGCTGGATGGCCTTGACGGAGGCTACCATCTGTCTCCCAACAGCTGTTCCAGTGGGTCCCCTCCCCCAACCTTCTCTGAGCCTTCGGGGTCCATGTGACCTGGCCATTTAGCCCATGGTGTGCAAAAAAGTGCCGCTCAGAGGTAAAACAATCCAACCCGAGTGGGATCTAAACTCACGGTCTCCTGATGACATGTCCCTACTGACTGCTGAGTTACCAGCCACTGAAAAACACGATCCGTAAATGCACTCAAAGACAGTGCAGATGATATGTAACATAACATCAACAGTAGAAGAGAGACTGATATGCGTCTCTGATAGCTCAGCGCACCTGACGTCATCAAGAGGTCGTGGTAACTTCAACCGAGTGTGGATTCAGATCCCACTCGTTTGAAGATTATTTTTACTCTAAACCCTTATTCATACTGTTACTGAAACAGCTTAATAGTGATGAAATACTCAGTGAACTTAATAGTCCGTTATATGTATCATGGTAGAGTTCGCAAATATGTTTGTGTGACTCTTTCTGAAATGCGTTTTGAAATACTGTTAGGGTTGGGTTGTTTTACCTCTGAGCGGCACTTTTTTGCACACCATGGGCTAAATGGCCAGGTCACATGGACCCCGAAGGCTCAGAGAAGGTTGGGGTAGGGGACCCACTGGAACAGCTGTTGGGAGACAGATGGTAGCCTCCCGTCAAGGCCATCCAGCGTGTTCTTTAACGTGCACAGGGTATGGCTCTCCCGCACACGGCGCCACGGCTTAACGTCCCATCCGACGGACGGCGGCCTTTCCAAGCCCATTGGTGTCCCCTACTGACCGTAGGCAGGGCGGGGAATTGTTGCGGAGATAAATCTCAACGCTGACCCAGCTGGGACTCGAACCTGGGAACTACAGATTAGGAGCCTGGCGCGCTACCGACTGAGCCACCCCCACCCCAAATACTGTTAGGGGTCAGCTCTCTCGGCTAATAAACAATAGCGGGTTTCCTCTGTCATTCAGTTCATGACAACAAACGGCTGTCAGTTGGAGTATGTGCCACCATTGGTGGGATGACCCAGTCGGTAGCATGCCTAGCTCGTAAACTGCAGTTCACAGGTTCGAGTCTCACCTGGGCTAGTGTTGAGATTAATCACTGCAAACCCGTTGCACTCACTCAACTAATAAAAGTGTATGTTAACTGTTTTTAATTTTTATGAGAGTAAATTTATCGGGAAAAGACACTACTGCCATATTTGTAATTATAAAAAAGAAAAAAAAATAGTGTAAGAGTGTTTTGTGTGATTAAAATTGCATTTTTATAAACATGCGATTTAACAATGCAATTATTTGGTTGCAAGTGAATGGTTTGGTTGCAACAAAAAAGTGCCGCTCAGAGGTAAAACAACCCAATTCGGTCAATAGGGGACACCAATGGGCTTGGAAAGACCCGTCCGTTGGATGGAATGCAAAGCCGTGTGTGGGAGAGATATTCCCAGCACCAAAACATGCTAGATGGCCTTAAAGGGATGCTGCCATTTGTCTTCCAACAGTTGTCTAGTAGGTTCCATCCCCTTCCCCCAACCTTCTCGGGGTCCTTGTGACTGATCATTTAACCCATTGTGTGCAAAAAAAAAAGTGTCGCTCAGAGGGGAAACAACCCACATAGTCAACAAGAGTTTCTTGATATTAGGGACACAGTGTTCTTTGTTACTTATGTAATAAAATTTATAACACTTTATGGCTTTTTGTTTTACTATTCACTGAATAGATTTCATATAATTAAATCAAATCCTTTGTGTAATCAAATATGAATTTCTTCCTAAATTACATTTTATGAATAAAGGACAACCCAACCTAGAGCGCCTTTTCTGCCACCGTTTAAGAATGGCTGGTTCGGTTGTTTTACCTCTGAGCGGCACTTTTTTGCACACCATGGGCTAAATGGCCAGGTCACATGGACCCCGAAGGCTCAGAGAAGGTTGGGGGAGGGGACCCACTGGAACAGCTGTTGGGAGATAGATGGTAGCCTCCCGTCAAGGCCATCCAGCGTGTTCTTTAACGTGCACAGGGTATGGCTCTCCCGCACACGGGCCCACGGCTGAACGTCCCATCCGACGGATGGAGGCCTTTCCAAGCCCATCGGTGTCCCCCTACTGATCGTGGGCATGGCGGGGAATTTTGCGGAGATAAATCTCAACGCTGACCCAGCTGGGACTCGAACCTGGGAACTACAGATTACGAGCCTGGCGCGCTACCAACTGAGCCACCCCCGCCCCAGTATTTTTAGTAATTCAAGAAATGACTGTATTACCTTTCGCCAATTCTAATGATATTTTCAAAGACTTGCTAAATGTTTCAGGTTCCATGACTCTTTAAATACCGAACGCATATTGTTGGAAATCAATTTAAATAAATAGATTTGATTGAGATCTTTAAAATTTAAGTCTTTTGTTTTTCATAGAAAACTTCTTGATGAAGTTACTTAGTTTCGTATCCGAGTTATTGTTGAGGTAACATAGAATTGTAACTAATGGCTATTGAGTGTCTATTAATGCAGAAGGATTTTGAAGAAGATAACGTAAAGCATTCTACCAAAAATGGGGTTGCTCTTCTACCTCCGAATTGCATTTTTGTGCTCACAATGGGCTGGGTTGTTTTGCCTCTGAGCGGCACTTTTTTGCACACCATGGGCTAAATGGCCAGGCCACAAGAACCCCGAAGGCTCAGAGAAGGTTGGGGGAGGGGACCCACTGGAACAGCTGTTGGAAGACAGATGGTAGCCTCCCATCTAGGCCATCCAGCGTGTTCTTTAACGTGCACAGGGTATGGCTCTCCCGCACACGAGACCACGGCTTAACGTCCCATCCGACGGAGGCGGCCTTTTGAAGCTCATCGGTGTCCCCTACTGACCGTGGGCAGGGCAGGGAATTTTGCGGAGATAAATCTCAACGCTGACGCAGCTGGGACTCGAACCTGGGAACTGCAGATTACGAGTCTGGCGTGCTATCGACTGAGCCACCCCTGCCCCACACAATGGGCTGTATTGCCAGGTTATAAAGACTTTAGAGACCCTGAGGCTTGGTAGAAATACTGGCAAAAATTAGAGTTGGGTTGGGTTGTTTTACCTCTCAGCGGCACTTTTTTGCACATTATGGGCTAAATGGCCAGGTCACAAGGACCCCGAAGGCTCAGAGAAGGTTGGGGGAGGGGATCCACTGGAACAGCTGTTGGGAGACAGATGGTAGCCTCCCGTCAAGGCCATCCAGCGTGTTCTTTAACATGCACAGGGTATGGCTCTCTCCCGCACACGGGACCACGGCTTAACGTCTCATCCGACGGGCGGCGATCTTTCCAAGCCCATCGGTGTCCCCTACTGACCGTGGGCAGGGTGGGGAATTTTGTCAGGGTTTGGAGGTAAATCTCAACGCTGACCTAGCTGGGACTCGAACCTGGGAACTACAGATTAGGAGCCACTCCCGCCCCTTAGCGTTGGGTTGTTTTACCTCTGAGAAAAACCTTTTTGCACACAAATCAGTGTCAACGTTTAGATTTATCGCCGCAAAACTCCCTGCCTACGGTCAATAGGGGACACCGATGGGCTTGGAATGACCGTCGAATGGGACGTTAAGCCGTGGTTCCGTATGCAGAAAAAGCCATACCCTCGCATGTTAAAGAATACGCTGGATGGCCTTCACAGGAGGCTACCCTCTGTCTCCCAACAGCTTTTTCAGTGGGTCCCCTCCCCCAACATTCTCTGAGCCTTCAGGGTTATTATGACCTGGTAATTTATCCTATTGTGTGCAAAAAAGTGTCACTCAGAGGTAAAACAACCCAACATAAATGAACTAAATGGTTAGGTGAGATGAATCAGTGTCGGAGAATGTTGGAGGAAGGGAATGACTGTAGAGACATGGTAGCTTACCGTCAAGGCCATCCAGCGTGTTCTTTAACGTGCACAGGGTAGGGCTCTCCCGCACACCGCACCACGGTTTAATGTCCCATCCGACGGATAGCAACCTTTCCAAGACTATCGGTGTCCCCTACTGACCGTGAGCAGGGCGGGGAGTCTTGCAGAGATAAGTCTCAACGCTGATCCAGCTGGGACTCGAACCTGGGAACTGCAGATTATAAGCCTGGCGCGTTACCGACTGAACCACCCCTATTACGAGATGAAGCCTATAGAGAAGAGCATCCCACGTGTTCTTTAACGTGCACAGAGCATGGCTCTCCTGCATACACGTCACGACTTAACCTCCCATGCGACGAATGACTGCGTTTCCAAGCCCATTGGTGGGCTCGTTAACAAATTGAAAGTGATAGAACTTGAGGCTTTGGGTTGGGTTACCTCTGAGCGGCACTTTTTTGCACACCATGGGCTAAATGGCCAGGTCACGTGAACCCCGAAGGCTCAGAGGAGGTTGTGGGAGGGGACCCACTGGAACAGCTGTTGGGAGACAGATGGTAGCCTCCCGTCAAGGCCATCCAGCGTGTTCTTTAACGTGCACAGGGTATGGCTCTCCCGCATACGGGGCCACGGCTTAACGTCCCATCCGACGGACGGCGGCCTTTCCAAGCCCATCGGTGTCCCCTACTGACCGTGGGCAGGGCGGGGAATTTTGCGGAGATAAATCTCAACGCTGACCCAGCTGGGACTCGAACCTGGGAACTACAGATTACGAGCCTGGCGCGCTATCGACTGAGCCACCGCCGCCCAGAACTTGAAGCGATTCTGAAAGAAAAAACGCTGGAGAATTTGGTAGAGATTTCAGATTTGAGTGTCATTGTTCTTGAACTGACTTCGAATATGTTTGAGTCATCTGTGCTGCAGATCACGTGCCTGGCGCGCCACCCGCTGAACACCCCTGCCCGAGAGGGGCGGGGGTGGTTCAGTCGGTAGCGCGCCAGGTTCGTAATCTGTAGTTCCCAGGTTCGAGTCCCAGCTGGGTCAGCGTTGAGATTTATCTCCGCAAAATTCCCCGCCCTGCCCACGGTCAGTAGGGGACACCGATGGGCTTGGAAAGGCCGCCGTCCGTCGGATGGGACGTTAAGCCGTGTCCCCGTGTGCGGGAGAGCCATACCCTGTGCACGTTAAAGAACACGCTGGATGGCCTTGACGGGAGGCTACCATCTGTCTCCCAACAGCTGTTCCAGTGGGTCCCCTCCCCCAACCTTCTCTGAGCCTTCGGGGTCCATGTGACCTGGCCATTTAGCCCATGGTGTGCAAAAAAGTGCCGCTCAGAGGTAAAACAACCCAACCCAACCCCTGACCGAGGCAAATATCAGAAAACAGCTGGTATCCGTTAATATGACTATCCAGTGTGTTCTTAACTATCTCCTGCATGGTTAACATGGGTTAACTTTCCATCATTCGGACGACAGCCTTTCCTCAAATATAATTGGGATATTTACATGCTATATAAAATGGAAAACATATTCACAGTTCCCTAAATTTTAAAATAAACTTTTTATAAGAAGTATCACTGAAAAAGAAAAAAAAGAAATTTATCTCAATGAAATTTATTTAAATTTTGATTTTCAGTAATATTCCTGTAATATTTAAAGAGTGTGAAAGTTGAAACAGCAGCGTGGTAGTCATATAAAATTTTAAATAAAGAGTTGAAAATAATATTAGTAAACCCTCGATAATCCGGAATACCGGTGAATGCTGAAAAGTGTAGAGTGTGAAAGCTGAAACAGCAGCGTGGTAGTCAAATAAAATTTTAAATAAAGAGTTGAAAATAATATTAGTAAACCCTCGATAATCCGGATCAGCTAATCCGGAATATCGGTGAATGCTGAAAAGTGTAGAGTGTGAAAGCTGAAACAGCAGCGTGGTAGTCATATAAAATTTTAAATAAAGAGTTAAAAACAATATTAGTAAACCCTCGATAATCCGGATACAGCTAATCCGGAATACCGGACTGATGTTTTTGTTGAACGCGCTCAACAAAACGTGTTTCGTTTGGAGTGTTCACTGGTGGTGTTGGCTTTGTGACGTACAGTCGCTCAAAAAAGTATCCGAACACTATGGTTGATTGCAGAATTAGAAAAAATATCTGGCAACGATTTTTTTAGAAATTAGTGATCTGACAACCTTCGTGTCACGTGACATGAAGGTTGCCAGATCACTAATTTCTAAAAAAAAAACGTTGCCAGATATTTTATTCTGAATTTTATAATCAACCGTAGTGTTCGGATACTTTTTCGACACGAAGGTTGCCAGATTTCTAATATTTAAACCTGGATCGTGTGGGCCTGTTCACAGTAATATTGAGCGTGTGCAGTTACCGTTCACAGCAAACTGGAGCGTGTACAGTTGCTATACACGCTCCAGATATTTTTCCTGAATTCTGTAATCACGTGACACGAAGGTTGTCAGTCACTAATTTCTAAAAAATTCCTTGCCTTATATTTTTTCTGAATTCTGCGATCAACCGTAGTGTTCGGATACTTTTTTGAGCGACTGTAGGTGGTCATATTATTTTGATACTAAATCGTGTGGGCTCACTCACGTAAATATTGAGCGTGTGCAGTTACCGTTCACAGCAAACTGGAGCGTGTGCAGTAACTGCACAGTGTGCATCCAGTAACTGCACACGCTCCAGTTTGCTGTGAACGGTAACTGGAGCGTGTACAGTTGCTGTACACGCTCCAGATATTTTTTCTGAATTCTGTAATCGACCATAGTGTTTGGATATTTCTTTGATCGACTGTACGGGCGTTATTGCTTATAACGCATGTGTTGTGCTATTTAATTAAGTTAAAAATATTTGTGTTAATTATGGGTCCTAAAAAGTAGAAAAGTAGTATAAAATGAAAGCGTGTTACTTTAACTATCGTTAACAAGTTGAAATTGATAAAACCACTTCAGAAAGGCATCTGAAGAATTTTGACATTGATTTCAGATTTGAGTGACGTTATTATCGAATCACCTTCGAATATAATGGAATCATCTGTTGGTGAATAAAGACGCCGGCCTGTTTTTCTATTTTGTAAGTACCGACTCAAATTTCAGTGTTTGAGATACAAATACAGAATTATAAATAAGAAAAGAATTATAAATAAGAAAAGTAATGCATTTACGTATATATATATTTATTGATTTATAAGATCCGTTGGTTGGGTTGTTTTACCTCTGAGCGACGGGGCGAGGGGTGGCTCAGTCGGTAGCGCGCCAGGCTCGTAACCTGTAGCTCCCAGGTTCGAGTCCCAATTGGGTCAGTGTTGAGACTTATATCCGCAAAAATCCCCGCCCTGCCCATGGTCAGGTTGGGTTGGAAATTGACCTGCCCATGGTCAATGGGCTTGGAAAGGCCACCGTCCGTCGGATGGGACGTTAAGCCGTGGCTCCGTGTGCGGGAGAGCCATACCCTGAGGTAAGGCTCTCCCGCACACGGTCCAGGTCACATGGACCCCATGCCTTCGGGGTCCATGTGACCTGGCCATTTAGCTCATGGTGTGCAAAAAAAGTGCCACTCAGAGGTAAAACAACCCAACCCAATGCACTCACATCAGAACGCCGTAGAAGAAACGCATTAATATGCATCCGTGCACGTGTTCACTCGCCTGTTCCGATACTCCTATTAAAGGTATTAAGATGACTAGCAAGAGAGAGCATGTCAATTTGAAATGGCACTAAAGAGAATGGGGGGAATGGAATCCAGGCTTTGAAACTGAGTTCTACTTAAAAGGTTGGGCTTTAAATTTGAACTCTGCGAATCATTTGAAAATCAGTTGAAGGCTCGAGGGCCAAATGAAGTGAAAGCATAAATGTGGTTTTAATCTCGAACCGTGTTCTATCGTAAAGACTTGAATCTTTTATGCAACATGTGGTAGCAAGGGGTTAACCTGTAGAATAGGGAGGCAGTTATCTTTCGGGGTCTTTGTGACCTGGTCGTTTAGTCCATTATGTGCAAATAAAGAGAGAGAGGTAAAACAATCCAGACTACGAAGAGGCACATACAGATAATGGACAAAAAAATGGAAACAGTTCCATGTCATCTCATTAACTTATTCAATATGATTTTTAACGAAAAATATGCCTTAAAGGTAAATTAAACATCTCAAGCAAATCTCGATTTCAAACAATATTTGTTTAATGTTAAAAGAGTTTTGATCAAAGATTATAGTTTACTAGATTCAGCTATGATCTCTAAACTTGTTTCAATGTTTAAATTTCAAGGTGAATTTGTAGTAGCCTCTTAAATATTCCAGTTGGGTTGGGTTGTTTTACCTCTGAGCGGCACTTTTTTGCACACCATGGGCTAAATGGCCAGGTCACATGGTTCCCGAAGGCTCAGAGAAGGTTGGGGGAGGGGACCCACTGGAACAGCTGTTGGGAAACAGATGGTAGCCTCCCGTCAAGGCCATTCAGCGTGTTCTTTAACATTAGATTGTTTTACCTCTGAGCGGCATTTTTTTCACACCATGGGCTAAATGGCCAGGTCACATGGATCCCGAAGGCTCAGAGAAGGTTCCGGGAGGAGGCTCTCTGGAACAGCTGTTGAGAGACAGATGGTAGCCTCCCGTCAACGCCATCCAGCGTGTTCTTTAACGTTAGATTGTTTACCTCTGAGCGGCAGTTTTTTCACACCATGGGCTAAATGGCTAGGTCACATGGATCCCGAAGGCTCAGAGAAGGTTGGGGGAGGAGGCCCACTGGAACAGCTGTTGAGAGACAGATGGTAGCCTCCCGTCAAGGCCATCCAGCGTGTTCTTTAACGTGCACAGGGTATACCTCTCTTGGGACCACGGCTTAACGTCCCAAAATATTCCAGTGTTCGTAACACTTTTAATACTGCACAAATATTGTTTAAAATCGAGATTTGATTGATACATATTTTTCATTAAAAATCACATTGAAGAAGTTATTGAATCTGAATGTAATTTTCTAGAGAGATAATATGCGACTGTTGCCATGTTTCTTGTCCAATATCTCAACTCGTACGGAAAGCTGCAAGTTGTTCGCAATATCAATAAAACATGAAACCTTACTTCTTATTTCCATTTCGCTTTTCTGAACCCGTGGTCCTAGAAATGCTCCTATTTCCCGTCTGATACTCCCCATCATCAGAAGCTAGCGACACTTTGCTCAATTCAGGAATGTCTTCTATTTTCGTCAGATCTGGCGTCTGCCTCACCCTTGTCCTCACGTGAGGAGAAGACGTAATCTGACCTTCAAGGTGGAGCCTGCTTATCCCGTCCCTTTCCAACTGGTTGTAGTGGGCACTTGTCTCGATCTGTCGAATCCTGGTGTTGAGTTGATTCCGACATCTCTTTTGCTCGGCCAGTTGCTCTAAGACGAGACAGTGCCTGACCTTCAGGTCATTGTAAATGTCACCTATCCTGTACAGTTTTGCTGACAGCTTTTCTTGGCAGGCCTGTAAATGATAATGTTCGATTGAAAGAGCAGACGGTGAAAACCGATTTCAAATGTTCAGAGACAGATTATTAATTTTTTTTAGACAAGCAAACGAGTTTTGACTTTGTCGTCTGTTTGCAGACATTCGACTTTTTTTTTTAGAAATGAAAAATCTTTTTGGGTTCGACAAGTGTTGATAAAATATTTTCGAATCTCGTAATAATTTTTATCAGTGTCCTCTAGCGGTGGTAAAAGTCGGAAATCGTTAAAATTTTGAGTGAATATTGCAAACGATCTATTTGTGCAAGAAATTTGAAATTTTGTTGGTACAGTGTGAGGGCCACACGGTTTGCATTGGCAGTTTTGAAACTGTTTTTAACAGATATATTCAAAATTAATTTTGGGTTAGATTAATAATTACATTAGAATTTGTGCTCTCCGAAAGTTTAAATAATTTTAATAGCGTTTTCTAGCGGTAGGAAAATTTGGAAAAAGTTAAAAGTTTAAGGTGAATATTGCAAACAGCTGTTTATGCTAGAAATTATATATTTTGTTGGTAGAGTCATTTTTGTCAGCAATAATTTGTCCCTTTAGGGAAATGTAACTTTTTCTTTTAAGAGACAAATTAGGAATTGTTTTTGTGTTAAATACACTTAAGTTTTATGTTAATTACACATTAAAGCCCAATTTATTACCGACACTGCACCCTTCGCAAACGCGCCGTACTCTGCCACAATAATGAGGCATGCCAAATACTCTCGTGGGCTATAAATAGGTTAGATACGTATCTGCTGCGACTTGTTACGATGGGTAAACATGGCGACCTGACCAAGTAGTTCGATCGCAGGCAGACAATTTATTATATACACCCATCTAGAAATCCTCGCAACCACAAGTTAGTCGAGTGTGAGGAACATGGGAGTCTCCATAACTGAGATTGCAGAATGTCTGGGATTTCCACATGCTACCATCGCACGTGTGTACCAGTACTACATCAAACTTGTAACACGTGCAGCCATCCAGAAAAATGTGGCCATAACAGGACTGTTGTTCGAGTTGAGTACTGCCTCTCCCATATCGTAACATCAGAATGGAGAACCACATTGCAGATAACATTCACATTCAATGAGGAGGCAGCTACAAAGATCATTGCAAAGACCATTTGGCGAGGGTGGCTCAGTCGGTAGTGTGCCAGTATCATAATCTGTAGTTCCCAGGTACGAGTCCCAGCTGGGTCAGCATTGAGATTAATCTCCACAAAATTCCCAGCTCTTGCCCACGGTCAGTAGGGGACACCAATGGGCTTGGAAAGGCCGCCGCCCATCGGATGGGATGTTAAGCCGTGGTCCCGTGTGCGGGAGAGCCATATCCTGTTCACGTTAAAGAACACGCTGGATGGCTTTGACGGGAGGCTACCATCTGTCTCCCAACAGCTGTTTCAACCTCTCCCCCAACCTTCTCTCAGCCTTCGGGGTCCTTGTGACCTGGCCATTTAGCCCATGGTGTGCAAAAAAGTGCCGTTCAGAGGTAAAGCAACCGAACCATTTGGCGTATTATGGCAGCCGACGCCCACATTGAATACCCTTGTTAAACAGCATGTCACTGGGTTATGAGATATAACACTGGAAATGGCTAGCTTCGTCCAACAAATTAAGGTACCAAGAGATTCGTAGAGGTGGTGTAATGTTCTGGGATGCGTTTATGTGAGCACACCTTGCCATCCTTGTAATTATCGTGATCCCCCCATCACTGCATAAGGTTATGTTGAGGTACTCGCCTACCACCTTCACTCGTTCATGGCTATCCATTTCTTACAGCAGGATGCCTTCTTTCAACAAGATAATGCTCCATCTGATTGTTCCCATTTGGTAAAGGAGTGGTTGGAGGAGCATCCCAGCTGGGTCCGCGTTGAGATTCATCTCCGCAAATTTCTCCACCCTGCAACAGTCAGTAGGGGACAACGATGGGCTTGGAAAGGCCGCCGTCCGTCGGAGGGGACGTTAAGCCGTGGCCCCGTGTGCGGGAGAGCCATACCCTGTGCACGTTAAAGAACACGCTGGATGGCCTTGACAGGAGGCTACCATCTGTCTCCCAACAGCTGTTCCAGTGGGTCCCCTCCCCCAACCTTCTCTGAGCCTACGGGGTCCATGTGACCTGGCCATTTAGTCCATTGTGTGCAAAAAAGTGCCGCTCAGAGGTAAAACAACCCAACCCATTCGAGCTCGGGTTGGGTTGGGTTGTTTTACCTCTGAGCGGCACTTTTTTGCACACCATGGGCTAAATGTCCAGGTCACATGGACCCCGAAGGCTCAGAGAAGGTTGGGGGAGGGGACCCACTGGAACAGCTGTTGGGAGACAGATGGTAGCCTCCCGTCAAGGCCATACAGCGTGTTCTTTAACGTGCACAGGGCATGACTCTCCCGCACACGGGGCCACGGCTTAACGTCCCATCCGACGGACGGCGGCCTTTCCAAGCCCATCGGTGTCCCCTACTGACCGTGGGCAGGGCGGGGAATTTTGCGGATATAAATCTCAACGCTGACCCAGCTGGAACTCGAACCTGGGAACTACAGATTACGAGCCTGGCGCTCTACCGACTGAGCCACCCCCGCCCCATTCGAGCTCGAAATTCACCATTGTGAACACTATGTGGTCTCCAGACGGCTGTCCTGGAATCGTAAGCAGTAAGCAAGTCACCCAAACGTTTCAAACACCTGGTAGGTGACATGGCATAGTCCATGCCATGATGTGTTGCTACTGCTCTGAAGGCAAAAGGTGAATCCACACGTTTCTAGATGGGTATGTATAATAAACTGTTCTTTCAGTGTCTTTATATTAGGATTGTGCTGTTTGAATGTTTCAATAGTCTTAATAGAGTTTTCCAGTGGTGAAAATTTTGAATGAATATTGCAAGGTCCGCCATCCTCACAGACCTTCTACTATGGCATATAAACTGACAGGATCCTGTCAGACCTCTGTGGCAAGCAGCTGCTTGAGTGGGTATTTTATTTTTTTTTATTGCAAACGGTCTCCCTTTATGCTAGAAATTTCAAAATTTGTTGGTATAATCTGATGGCAACAAGGTTTACATTAGCAGAATGATTTCTCTCGTTACCCCAAGGGACGAGAGTAAGAAATGGCAACTTTTTTTAAGAGATCAAAGTACTTTTGGTCTGGATAGGTGTTCATAAAATATTACGATTCAAGCTTTCCGAATCTCGCAATATCTTTAATAGCGACCTCTAACGGCGGAAAAAGTTTTCCTATATATATGTATTTCAAAAGATCTATTTATTCTGGAAATTTGAAATTTTGGTCGAAGAGTTTGATTGATGGTGAAGAGGTTTACATTGCTGGTATTCATTTGCCTTTATTGCCCCCTAGTGAGTGGAGAATGAACTAAACTTTTTTGTATTAAGAGATAAATAACTAAAACCAAAATATTTCTATTTACAGTTTAACAGTTATCCATTAGTTCCAACTGGAGCGTGTGCAGCAACTACACATGCTCCAGTTTGCTGTGAACGGTAACTGGAGCGTGTACAGTTGCTGTGCACGCTCCAGATCTAATATCCTAATATCTTACCTCTTCATCTGCAGAAGATAATCCTGCTTTCTTTTCTGGTGATCCAAATCTTTTCTTCTTTCCTAGGCATCCAAATCCATTTTTTTTTCCTGGGGAAGATAAAGGAATGAAATTACTCCGATTTAGAAATCTATATTTTTTGAGAAATCATGAAATGTTTCAATAGAGAATTCGGACTTTGGAAAAGTTCAGTGAAGAGGATTGAAGCATTCCCCCGTTTTTAATGTTTCTATTTAATCCTTTTTCAGTATAAATAACACCACGACATATTTTTTCAATGTAATTAACACTGTGACATAAGCTCACCAGACACAGAAATTAGTCACCCCTGGCTCAATGTCACCAAATAGCACGTAACGCCTCCGTGCGACCAAAGAACAGCCGAAATCCTGTCTTGCATGGATGTCACCAGTGTGCGGATGTAGATGGCTGGGACGGCGCTTCACTCGTTGCCCCAAATAGTTCCACAAGTTTTCTATTTCTATGGGATTCAAATCCGGGGATTTGGCGGGCCAGTCGAGAGTTTCGAAGGCTTCAGAATGCTCGTCGTGCCAATCCGACACACTTCGTGCCCTGTGCACGCGACAATTGTCGTCTTGAAAGACTGGGGTATCCTTCTGGTGTTCACTGTGGAGATGCTGCACAAAAGGCAACATGTGGTCGTATAGTAGCTCCATACAGCCCTTCTGGTTGAAGTTTGACGTCACTGCAACCAAAGGACCCATTTCCTCGTACGTGAAATGCCCCCAGAACATCACAAAGCCTCCTTCAGCTTGAACAGAACCTTGCACACAGTCTGCATGGAAGACTTCATACACCTTACGATGTAACCGTCGCCTCGCATAATTTTAGTACAAGCAAAAACGTGACTCATCCGACCAGATCACACGCTTCCAAGAGTTGAGTTCAGTCTCGATGACGCCACACCCACTGAAGCCACTCAGCCTTGTGCAGAGCTGTTAACATGGGTCTCTTCCGTGGTGCTCTGCTCCAGATATCCATGGCATGCAGTTCCCTTCGGAGTGTTCGTTCGGAAACAGCTTGTTGTAGGCCTGCATTGACTGACTGGAGCAATTCCTGCCTCATTGCAAAGCGGTTAACCCTAACAGTGCGTGACACACTACGGCAGTCGCTATTAGTTTCGCAGTTCTTGCGACGATTAGTTGTGACTGCAATGTACACCACTGCTGGAAGACCATTTGGACAGTACATTTCGACACACCTGCAAAGGCAGCAACTTCTTGTACACTTGTTCGGCTCGGACAAATGCAATAACACCTTTTTGGACTCATTCACATCTTTGGCGCGACCCATGTTTCATGGAGCGACTAACACACACACATGGCACCCAACCACTTCTTGTCACTCTATGAACCCCGTAGCGCACGGCACAGCTATTTGTTGGAAGCGTTTATTACTGATGCGCCCTCTGTTGCTGTCGAACAAACGTAAACCCTCTTACGGTGGGAGATGACTAATTTTTTGTCCAATGAGCTTATTTTTCAATGTTAATAACACTGTGACATATTTTTCAATGTACTAACAATATAACATATTTTTCAATATAATTACACTGTGACATATATTTCAATGTAATTAATACTGTGACGTATTTTTCAATGTAACTAACATCGTGGCATATTTTTCAGTGTAACTAACACCACAACATAGTTTTCAATGAAACTAACACTGTGACATATATTTCAATATAACTAACATTGTGACATATTTTTCAGTGTAACTAATATTGTGACATATTTCATCGATATAAATAGTATTTTGAAATATATAAAGTGTGAATTATACTGTAGCATATTTTTCAGTGTAAATAATACTGTGACATATTTTCCAATATGAATAATACTATGACATATTTTTTCATGTAAACAATAGTGTGACACATCTTTTAGGGTAGACAACAAACTACGGCATATTTTTCAGTGCAAATAACGAGACATTCTTATTGAATTTGAAAAACATCCAGTGTGAATAAGGCTGAAATAGTTTTTAATTCATTAACACTGTGGCACATTTTTTGGGTAATTAATACCGTGGCTATACTGTTAAATATTTTTCAGTGTGAATGATATTATGATATATTTCTTATTGTAAAGAATACACCCCAGGAAGAAATGTTTTTACACATCCCCTTTTCCCCATTGTAAGTTCCTTGTCTAGTAAACCCACCATATAAAACTTTTATCGGCAACAGTAAAGTGTTTGTGATTTATAAACTTGTACTTCATTCCTAAAAATACATTATGTTACCAAAATTATTCGTACACTTACTTACATATTAGAAGAATGGAATCTAACTTAAAAAAATGTTTTTTTACGAAATAATGTCATTGCAAATAAACTAAAAGTATCGCTTAAACCTTTCTAAATGTGACAGAGGTTACTCAGACGGTAGCGCACCAGACTTGTAATCTCTAGTTTCCAAGTTCCAGTCCCAGTTGGGTCAGTGTTGAGATTTACATCCGCAAAACTCCCCGCTCTGCCCACAGTCAGTAGGGGATACCGGTGGACTTTGAAAGGCCACCATCCATTGGATGCAACGTTAAGCCGTGGCCTCGTGTGTGGGAATATATTAATATATTGTAAAACTGTATATTATACCTGTATACTGTATATTATACCTGTATATGTTAAAGAACATGTTGGATGGCCTTGGCAGGAGACTACCATCTGTCTCCCAACAGTGTCCAGTGGGTCCTCCTAAACCCTCCCTGAGCACAAAGGGGTATTTGTGACCTGGCTATTTAGCCTATTGTGTGCAAAATAAGTGGCTCTCAGAGGTAAAACAACCCAACCTATCAAGGCCCTACAACGTGTTCCTTATTAGAAGAATGGAATCTATCATTAGAATGTAAATAGTAAACTTATACAGGTATGGCTCTCTACACACAGGGCAACGGCTTTATGTCCCATCCGACGGATGCCGGCCTTTCCAAGTCCAACGATGCCCCCAATCTTTTAGAGAACACGGTGGAAGTTTAGCGGAGATAAATATCAACCCCTGACATAGTAGGGACGCAAACGTGTAGGGGCGAGGGTGACAGTCGGTAACCCGCCAGGCTCGTAATCTGCAGTTCCCAGATTCGAGTCCCAGCTGGTCTGCATTCTCCAGAGCTGGGTCTGCATTGAGATTTATCTTCGAAAAATTCTCCGCCCTGCCCACGGTCAGTAGGAGACACCGATGGGCTTGGAAAGGTCGCCGCCCGTCGGATGAGACTTTAAGCGTGACCCCGTGTGCGGGAGAGCCATACCCTGTGCACGTTAAAGAACACGCTGGATGGTATTGATGGGAGGCTACCATCTGTCTCTCAACAGCTGTTCCAGTGGGTCCCTTCCCCCAACTTTCTCTGAGCCTTCGGAGTCCTTGTGACCTGGCCATTTAGCCCATGGTGTGCAAAAAAGGGCCGCTCAGAGATAAAACAACCCAACCCAAAAATGTGAACTACACATTATCAGTCTACCGACTGATGTGAACTACCAAAAATGTGAACTACACATTATCAGCGCTACCGACTGATCCAACTCTAGAGGATAATATATCGCAAAATGAATGAATAACAATAAATAACTATCCCCCCCTCATCCCCTTACTTACGTTTCCTCTTTCCTAAAGCATCGTTTTCAGCTTGGAGGGTTCGAATCTGGGATAAATACTTGGCACGTTCTAACTCCCACTCTTCCATCACTTCGCAAATCAAAATTTTCACATCTTGGACTGCCGCCATGGCAACCGGAGATTATCCCGTGGCACGAGCTCTGAAAGGACAAAAAAAATTAATCGTTTTTATAAATTCTGTTGTTTTTGTATATTTTTTTCTTTATGTAAATTTGAGTGTCAATGTTGCGAAAATTATATATTTAAATAATTTGTAAGTTAACCTATATGAGCTTAGATGATCTTGGGTTAATAAGAGTATTACAAATATATACTCTTTGTAACCTTATTATTAAAATGAACTGATGAAGCGATTGTAGGATTAACTAAACAAAAAATAATTGACCTTTGATGGTTCTCGAATTTTTTGGTGCTTAATGTGTGTCGGGGTTTATAATTATAGGCTCGTTTTAAAAGGAAAAAAGGGGCCATTGTTTTGTGTTTATTTTATTGTAGGTTTGTTACTCTCAATATACTGAGTGTTCGAAAAATAATGATTGGGTTTCCAGAAGCAATATGCAGGAAAATATTACACACATTCGAGAAAGTTGCGTTGTTTACCACTGCGCGGCACTTTTTTTGCATACAATGTGCTAAATGACGAGGTCACAAGGACCCCAAAGGCTCAGAGAAGATCGGAGGAAGGGGACTCACTGGACAGTTGCTAGGAGACAGATGGTAGTCTCCCATCAACGCCATCCAGCGTGCTCTTTAACGTGCACAGGGTATGACTCTCACAGACACAGCTTAACGTATCATCCAACGGGCGGTGACCTTTCCAATGCTGCCATAGTTGAGACTCGAACCTGGAAGGGGCGGGAGTGGCTCAGTCGGTAACCCGCCAGACTCGTAATCCGCAGTTCCCAGGTTCGAGTCCCAGCTGGGTCAGCGTTGATTTATCTCCGCAAAAATCCCCCCCCACCCTGCCCACGGTCAATAGGGTGGCATCGATGGGCTTGGAAAGGCCGCCGTCCGTCGACAGGGATGTTAAGCCGTGGCCCCGTGTGCGGGAGAGCCATACCTTATGCATGTTAAAGAACACACTGGATGGCCTTGACGGGAGGCTACCATCTGTCTCCCAACAGCTGTTCCAGTGGATCCCCTCCCCAACCTTCGGGGTCCATGTGACCTGGCCATTTAGCCCATGGTGTGCAAAAAAGTGCTGCTCAAAAGTAAAACAACCCAACCCGACGCCATCCGACGGACGGCGGTCTTTCCAAGCCCATCGGTGTCCTCTACTGACCGCGGGCAGGGCGGGGAGTTTTGCGGATATAATTCTTAACGCGACCCAGCTGAAACTCGAACCTGGGAACTGCAGATTACGAGCGTGGCACGCTACCGACTGAGCCACCCCCGCCCCACATGCGTCAAGGGATGCCTTTTGATTTAATCTATGTTTGGGAATTAAAATTATTAAACCCTGTTCGATGTTTGATTATTATTTTTCAAAAAATTATCTCCCTCTCGTTAATGAATCGTCTTTAAAAATTACAATAATATAATTCAAAAACTTTCATCATAAAAGAATTATTTTGCATGTTTTAAATCTTTGAGAACTATAATTTTGCTCATATAAAAATAATTTTTTACTGGATGCAGACTATACTATAAATAAGAAAAATAAAAAGGTAGGTTTAAGGGAGCCTGTCATCTGTTTCCTAACTATCCAGTGAATGCCTTTCCTCTTTCCAAATCATGAGTCCTTGTGTTGTTGTTGGGTTGTTTTACCTCTGAGCGGCACTTTTTTGCACACCATGCGCTAAATGGCCAGGTCACATGGACCCCGAAGGCTCAGAGAAGGTTGGGGGAGGGGACCCACTGGAACAGCTGTTGGGAGACAGATGGTAGCCTCCCGTCAAGGCCATCCAGCGTGTTCTTTAACGTGCACATGGTATGGCTCTCCCGCACACGGGACCACGGCTTAACGTCCCATCCGACGGACGCGGCCTTTTCAAGCCCATCGGTGTCCCCTACTGACCGTGGACAGGGCGGGAAATTTTGCGGAGATAAATCTCAACGCTGACGCAGCTGGGACTCGAACCTGGGAACTACAGATTACGAGCCTGGCGCGCTACCCACTGAGTCACCCCCGCCCCATCCCATCAGTCCTTGTGACCTGGCCATTTAGCCCATTGTGTGCAATATAGACTCTCAGTGGTAAAACAACCCAACTCAATCAAATTCGGATCCAAAGTTCAACGTATAAATTTTATCATTTTAGTTAAACGGTTAATTCTACTAATTGTTTAATGATAACGAAAAAGTTACAAATGTTTAAAAAAAAGTATACATGTTTTCAATTTATAATGCGAAAGAGTGGAAAAATAACGATTATTATTTTGTGTCATCCTGGTCACAAATAATTACTTTAAAATAATATTGTGATTTGTTTTAAAATTGTATGAGGTATAAGATATTTTACATAAGAAACATAATTATTATTATTATTACTTAAACATACCTAAATATTCTCATAAATAATCTCCAAATAACTTCTATTCAGTCAATTTCCTATAAGAAGGTACTCAGCAACGATTCAAAGTATCTCATCAGCGCAGTAAACATTACAAAATGTTAAATTTCCCGCATCGTCAGGAGAGTTCTAAACAAATTGCCTCTGTTATGCAATAGAACCTTCGACCGGAACTTCTTAAAATCTCTGTTGTTCGAACGAGTGCGTCACAATTAATCATCTCAATCTACAGAGTATCAGAACTAGGTCACGAAAGTCTGACTACTTGTAACAATTGGGGCATATTTCATGCAATTTTCATGACATTTTTTAAAAGGGTTGGGTTGTTTTACCTCTGAGCGGCACTTTTCTGCACACCATGGGCTATATATATATACAAACACATCAACATTTGAATCTTCTTGCTACCAGGAATCCACCCAGTAGCAAACTCATTCAGAAGCATTTTATAATCAGTGAACAAAAAAAAAAATGTTTTTTTTTTTTTTTTTTTTTATCTCTTTTTTTTCTTTTATCTTTTTTTTTTTTATCATTTTTTTATCTATTTTTTTTTTTATAATATATTAAACATATGTATTTGTTTTATATATTTTATCAATAATTTATAGTATTTTGCCTTTTTTTTTGAATTCTCAGGCTCCAAAATGCTTTTAAAGTTGAAATTTGAAATATTAAACCCTCTCAAGTCATTAAAGTATTTTTCTCTTTCTTGATCATATTTTTTACACTTGAACAAAATATGTTCAAGATTCTCATACTCCATACATTGATCACATGCCGGGGAATCTTTTTTTTTCATTGTATATAATCTTGCCTTTGTGATTGCTGAGTTTGTTTTAATTTTCAGAATTATATTTCTTTCTTTCTTATTTAGACCAAAATTGTTGAATTTATTTATAGCATGTGAAATATCATATCTAAATGTGTTATTTGCATTTGTATCATACCATTTTTGTGTATCATTTATAATATTTACTTTATTTAGTTTTTTAAATAAAAGTATAAAAAAGGGTGTGTTGTAGTTAGGAATTATATTTATTGCTGTTTTTGCTTTTTTATCTACTATTTCATTATATTTTATTCCTACATGACTAGGTATCCATTGTATATGTATAATATTTCTGTTGATTATATGATTTTTTTGTTATGATAAGAATGTCATTGATAAAGATTTTGAAATTACTTTTTGAGGGATCATTATATATTGTTTCTATCGATGCTTTACTGTCAGTGAAAACTACAATATTTTTATTTTTAAATTTTAAAGCCCAGTTTAATGCTAAAATGATTGCAGATATTTCTGCAGTTAAAATGGGATGAGGTTTGTTGAATTTAAAAAGATATTCATAATTTTCTTCTGGGCATATAAAAGCTCCAGCTAACTTATTTCTATCTTCACTAAGAGATCCGTCCGTGTATATGTGTATAAAATCTTTATATCTATTATTTATTTGCAGTTCTGAAAGTAGTTTTAGAGTATCAATATCATGTGCTTTTTTAGTTTGTATATAATCAATATTTGTGTTTAAAATAGGGAAAGTAGAAGTCCAATATGGAATTTGTATATTATAGTCACCACTATTCTTATTTAAAATTAATTCAGTTAATTCATTCTTATTTATTAAGTTATTCGAAAAAGTGTCATTAAAATTATTTAATATTTTATCAATGATTGGATGTTTATTATTTTTTGATGAAATTCTGAAAATTAGATTATTTAATAAGTATCTTTTTTTAATACTTATAGGTGGTATAGCAGTTTCTGCATAAATATTTAAGT
This sequence comes from Ryuthela nishihirai, assembly GCA_038380435.1. Lineage (NCBI taxonomy): Eukaryota > Metazoa > Arthropoda > Arachnida > Araneae > Heptathelidae > Ryuthela > Ryuthela nishihirai. The sequence continues at coordinate 43,121,670 of JAWZYU010000006.1, forward strand.
TATTTGTATATTGATGGAGTCCTATACAAAATTTTAATATTTTTACTTGTATATTATCTAATGTTTTTAGTTTAGTTTTTGTTATGTTATTGTTTATTATTTATTATTATATAATATTATTATTAAATAATTATTATTTATTATTATATACCATGGGCTAAATGGCCAGGTCACATGGACCCCGTAGGCTCAGAGAAGGTTGGGGGAGGGGACCCACTGGAACAGCTGTTGGGTTGGGTTGGGTTGTTTTACCTCTGAGCGGCACTTTTTTGCACACCATGGGCTAAATGGCCAGGTCACATGGACCCCGAAGGCTCAGAGAAGGTTGGGGGAGGGGACCCACTGGAACAGCTGTTGGGAGACTGATGGTAGCCTCCCGTCAAGGCCATCCAGCGTGTTCTTTAACGTGCACAGGGTATGGCTCTCCCGCACACGGGGCCACGGCTTAACGTCCCATCCGACGGACGGCGGCCTTTCCAAGCCCATCGGTGTCGCCTACTGACCGTGGGCAGGGCGGGGAATTTTGCGGAGATAAATCTCAACGCTGACCCAGCTGGGACTCGAACCTGGGAACTACAGATTACGAGCCTGGCGCGCTACCGACTGAGCCACCCCCGGCCCACAGCTGTTGGGAGACAGATGGTAGCCTCCCATCAAGACCATCCAGCGTGTTCTTTAACGTGCACAGGGTATGGCTCTCCCGCACACGGGGCCACGGCTTAACGTCCCATCCGACGGACGGCGGCCTTTCCAAGTCCTTTGGTGTCCCCTACTGACCGTGGGCAGGGCGGAGAATTTTTGCGGAGATAAATCTCAACGCTGACCCAGCTGGGACTCGAACCTGGGAACTACAGATTACGAGCCTGGCGCGCTACCGACTGAGCCACCCCCGCCCCCCTTTTTTTAAAAGCCTCTAAAACGAAGGGGGAAATGTTACACTGCAATGGAAATACAATCGCTTGCCCCCCCCTCCCCCCCATACACACCCTTTTACTCTTTTCTGTCTTGATTGCGTCGTTCCCCACCCAACCCTTTATTTCTTTTCTAGATCGTAGTCTGCGTCTCACATTACATTAACTCACTTAACATTAAGTCTCTTAAACATCTTAGGTATAACAGAATTATCCAGTGTTTAGCAAAGGGTTTCTAACATCTAACTATATATTATTTTAATAAGGCTACGATTAATGCACTAGTGGGAGATGAAATGATATAAACGGATTATTACAATATGTCAAACACGATAGTTTATCAATATTTAGTCGTACAGTCCTCAAAAAAATATCCGAACACTATGGTTCATTACAGAATTCAGAAAAAATATCTGGCAACGATTATTTTTGAAATTATTGATCTGGCAACCTTCGTGTCACGTGACACGTTTTTTGACACGAAGGTTGCCAGATCACTAATTTCTAAAATAATCGTTGCCAGATATTTCTCCTGAATTCTGTAATCAACCATAGTGTTCGGATATTTTTTTGAGCGACTGTAAGCTGAAAGAATGTTCAAAAGATTAATTTAAACATGCTACACGTTAATTCTTACTTAAAGCAGTAGGCTCTCATAATTATTTTAATTTGTATTTAGATGTAGTACCAAAATGGCAGCACTTCTATCCATCACTTGCTAAGTCGAGTTTGACTCGAGTGAATTGTTTCTTTAGCAAGTATTAATATTCCGCTGGTATTTGTAAACCCGAATATTATCAAGGGGAAGTGGTGTCAGAGATTGTGTTACGCCATATTAGGTTGGGTTGTTTTACCTCTGAGCGGCACTTTTTTGCACACCATGGGCTAAATGGCCAGGTCACATGGACCCCGAAGGCTCAGAGAAGGTTGGGGGAAGGGACCCACTGGGACAGCTGTTGGGAGACAGATGGTAGCCTCCCGTCAAGGCCATCCAGCGTGTTCTTTAACGTGCACAGGTTATGGCTCTCCCGCACACGGGTCACGGCTTAACGTCCCATCCGACGGACGGCGTCCTTTCCAAGCCCATCGGTGTCCCCTACTGAACGTGGGCAGGGCGGAGATTTTTGCGGAGATAAATTTTAACGCTGACCCAGCCGGGACTCGAACCTGGGAACTACAGATTACGAGCCTGGCGCGCTACCGACTGAGCCACCCCCGCCCCACGCCATATTAGGTAATTGAATTACAGTGGAGCACGTGACCATAACAACACTGCAACATACTACTACTACTACGAGCACAATAGTTAACGTTTAATGTTTATTGCCTTCAACGTAGTTCCTGTGTATTATCATTAACCATTTTCATGTTGATGAATATTGGCGTATGCGGCGTTATGCTTAGGAAGGACAATGCAAATTTCTCACATGTTCATCTATAGAGCACATGACGCTTAGTAAGTAATGATCGTTTTAGTTGAAAAACGTCTTATTTGTGTTTGTAACCTTTATCGGCAGATCTTCTTGTCACCGTTATCGGTAGATCTTATTGTCACCTTTATCGGTAGATCTTATTGTCACCTTTATCGGTATATGTTATTGTCACCTTTATCGGTAGATCTTATTGTCACCTTTATCGGTGGATCTTATTGTCACCTTTATCGGTGGATCTTATTGTCACCTTTATCGGTGGATCTTATTGTCACCTTTATCGGTGGATCTTATTGTCACCTTTATCGGTAGATCTTATTGTCACCTTTATCGGTGGATCTTATTGTCACCTTTATCGGTGGATCTTATTGTCACCTTTATCGGTGGATCTTATTGTCACCTTTATCGGTGGATCTTATTGTCACCTTTATCGGTGGATCTTATTGTCACCTTTATCGGTAGATCTTATTGTCACCTTTATCGGTAGATCTTATTGTCACCTTTATCGATAGATCTTCTTGTCCCCTTTAATGAATTCTTTCCTGTCAACTTTATTCCTAATTTTTTCTTGTTGACTTTATTGCTAATTGTTCTGGGAATGTTTTTTTTTTTATGTAGTTTTTCTCATCACATTTATTCGAAGTTAGTGAAAGGAAAAAATTACCAAAAGCGACTGAGAATGTGAGGCCACACTCCAGAAACCTGTCACATAAAAAAAGTATGGACAGAAAGCAACGCGTGCAAGGGGATCGAGTTTATGGGTCTCCAGAAATCGGTCCTTTAAAAAAATGTATATATATTGAAAAAAAGAAAAGAAAAAAATTTTTTTAAATGCGACCGAGATTACGGGGCTCCAGAAATCGGTCCTCTGAAAAATGAAAGAGGTAAAAATTACCAAAAGCGACTGAGAATGTGGAGCCACACTCCAGAAACCTGTCATATAAAAAGAGTATGGAGAGAAAGCAACGTGACACGAAGTTGCCAGATCACTAATTTCTAAAAAAAATCGTTGCCAGATATTTTTTCTGAATTCTGTAATCAACCATAGTGTTCGAATACTTTTTTGAGAGACTATACAGATATTAGCCTCCCGTCAAGGCTATCTATGTATTCTTTAACACGCACAGGGTATGGCTCACCTCTACATGGTGCAATGGCTCAATGTCCCATGCGATGGACGGCGGCCTTCCCTAGTCCATTGGTTTCCCCTACTGACCAAGGGCAGCGCGGAGTTTTGTTGAGATAAATCTCAATGCTGGCCAAGGTTCATGAACTATAGATTACGAGCCTGGCGCTACTGAACTTTTATTATATGAATACTGCTTCAAACACCAACGGCTATCGAATGGTACAGAAGATTGGCTGAAGTCTTTTATCTGTCTCCTAATAATCCCCCCCCAATAGGGGACCACCTTGACGTGGTGGGGGGGCTTCGGGCCCAGCAAACCGGTCGAAGGCTGTGCCGACGGGATTGGGTCCCCGGTTGGACATAGCCAAGACCAACCGAGGTTGACGATGCCGCTGACCGGTTCCGTGTGACCGGTTGGACGGTGACGGCGTCCGAGACCTCACCTATCAGGTGCTCTGGGTGAGCAGTTCGAGGACTCTTCTGAAAAAATTTGTGTCCCAGTAGGTCGAGTCCTCACCAAAGTCTGGGTCTTACTAAGAGTCTCCACCCCGGACGCCCAGCGAACTCGGATTTATATATCCTTGTTCATGGCTAACCGGGGAATAGATTAAAGTATGGTTTCTTCCGGTGGTCAGCTTTCCTTTTATAGGACTGCTGCCATGGGAGGCTGGGGTTGAGGTGCGCCTATAGGGCGTATTCCTTGCCCCCGGCTCTAGATAAGCACGGCTTTTCATAACCAGGTAGTGTCGTGAGACGGAACCGGGAATTGCCGTGGTTGCATAAGATCGCAACAAAAGAGATCAATTGTCTCCTAATAATCCCGCCCGAATAGGGGACCACCTTGACGTGGTGGGGGGGCTTCGGGCCCAGCAACCTGGTTGAAGGCTGTGCTGGCCGGATTGGTCCCCCGGTTGGACATAACCAAGACCAACCGAGGCCGACGACATCGCTGACCGGTCGGACGACCGGTTGGATGGTGACGGTGTCTTAGACTTCAACCTCAGGTGCTCTTTGTGAGCAAGTTTAAGGGCTCTGCCGAACGGTCTGAGCCGTAACCGTCGAGACTCAAGGCCATTTCACTGATGACGTCATATGTTCTGACGTCAGCATTCGTGGATCTAACATCTTGACACCCCGTAGCTGCTTGTGTTTTGCTGTAGCTTTTTCTAATGTTGTGTTATCGTCGAAGTGGCGCTTTATTTTTCTGTGATTAAGTTTTTACTTGTGAATCATAGTTTTTGAAGAAATGCCTCATCCTTGTTATGTTCCTGGATGTAGAGGAAACTATGAAAGTTCAAGAAATGTGCGCGTTTACAGTTTTCCCCAGGATGAAGAGTTGTGCAGAAAATGGCTTCTAGCAATAAGAAAACTTCACAGTAACAAAATTTAGCAAGGTATGTCAATTTTGTTTTTCGCCTTTTTATAATAGCAAGTATATTTGTGATAAAATTTTGAGATCGCTGAAATCCTAGCAAAATTGCAATATTTGCCAAGAGTATATAAAATGGTTTGAATGATAATTGTGAAGATTATATTGTGCCATACATTCATATAACTTAACTGCTATACGTTTAGTCACAATTAGTTGTTTGTTTATCCTTTTCTATTTGCATCGTGGTTGTTTTTGCTGAAGGAGGGTATTGAATATGAGATTTTTATACAGTTATGTGAAATATAGGTTAAAGAAATAGTGATCACAAAACAACACACATATATATAGAGTACAGAGCATTAGTCACTCATTAATAGTTTGGAAGACATGTAAATTTAAGGTTTATTTTCATAATACCCTTGGGAAATATCAAGAATGAACTTTGCATCTAGAAACCCATATCTCTTTTACTTGAAAGTGTCTCAGGTTTGTGCAAATCTGATTTTCACATTTTCCTCAGAGTTTTAATGTGTTAGTTTTAATAATTTTCAAGAGAACAGGTTATATATCATTCGTTACTTAATGTTTGAATGCCATAGTCGTCGGGTAAAATTTGTGCATTATGAATAAATTTCTATTTCATGAATGCTTGTGTAACATAAATTATGTAGTGACTTATCATATCACCTACAAATATACATAGCATAACAGAATTGTTTATATGCAGAAATCATAGAGTTGAAAAAGGCAAATTATTATTGCCCACGAAACGTTTTACTGGATCATTATTAGTCAAATGTAAAATATGTCTCAAATTAGGTTTCTGCAAGATATAGAAAATTTCTAATATTGGTGTTTCATTAAACAGATATCATAAATACTGTAGGATTGAATTAATGCATAATACAAATTCATCATTGTCTTATTTTTGTAATTCAAGATATGTTTTAATGCGTCCAATATTTTTTGTAATTATTCTACTCTCTTGAGCAATATAATTCAAGTTTGCATCTTTCGAAACACAGAGAAACTTGATTTGTTGACATATTTGGACTTTTGACCATTTACAATAATTTTTACTTTTCTTACTATTTTTATAAAGCATATATAACTGGAATAACACAACAGTGTTGCAGATTAAGCTTAATTGATCAGTAACAATCAGACAATCATACTTTAACATATAAAGCACAACACACTTAATGGTGTTCATCTTTCTCTCTAGGTTTATGAATTACACTTCAAAGAGAGTGATTTTCAAAGATGTTCAAGTGCATTCGATGAGAAAACTGATAAGACGGTTACTGTGCAATTGAAAGTCCCCAGACTAATTCCTGGTAGCATTCCATCAAAACTCCAGTTCCTATAGTAAAATTTTATGTTGTTAATTCTGAGCTTATGGTGAGAGCATATGAAAAGATAATGAGGAATCCAAAGTTGGAAAATATACTTTTCTTCTAAAACATGTCATATTGATGTTTTAAATGAACATTTAAATTGTTTAATAAGGATTAAAACTCCTGAAAGTAATATTAGACATAGTATTGATTAATGTGTAATATTTTGAAAGTACTTTGCATATCTGATGAAAGCAATAATAATCATTTAAAATTCATTGAGGAACAGTTGATACTATTTGGGTTAAATAAGTATGGTTCAAGGTATTCATCAGATATGATGATTTTTGCATCACTTTTTTTAGCATGGCTCCTCATGCATATAATTTTGTTGGAGAAAGTGGAAACGTTAGATTACCACATCCTAGTACAATTCGACGCATTTGTCTTCGGTTTAATGTCAATCCTGCTATAGAGAAAGTAGATTCAAATTTTTTATCATATGTCAGGCAAAAATTTTTTTTTTTTTGAGTGATACAGATAAAAAAGTGATTTTAATGCTTGATGAAATTCATCTCAAACAGTATTTAGATTTCAAATGTGGTAACCTTGTTGTTCTGTCATTTGACACACAAAACATGGCAACCAGTGCCCATGTATTTATAACTAGTTTGCTTTCCAACTATAAGGATGTATCATCCTTATAGTTGGATATCACCAGTCAAACAACAAATGCTGATATTCTGCTGATATCAATAAAAACAATAAATGCTGATATTCTTTATAGCATTATTGAAAAAAATTATCATTGGTTTGGAAGAAATTGTTTTTTTTATGATATGTGTCGTAGCTGACAATAATTCTATCAATCATAAGAGTATGTCATTATGTCTTTCTTCCCCTAAAGTTCAAATTGTATATCCTCATCCATCAGATAAATCAAGACCTTTATTTTTTTCTTACTGACCCAGTTCATTTGTTGAAGTGTATCAGAAATAACTGGCTAAATCAAAAACATATTGAAAAATGTATGTACTATCCACATTTTGTAAATAATGGATATAGTATTTCATCAAAACTGCATCCTTATCAACCCTTAAAGAACTGCATAAAATTGAAGAAAACTCATTGTTAAAATATGGATTTAATCTGTCGTATAGAGCTTTGAACCCAACTAACCTTGAGTGACAAAATGTTAAATTAGTCTTAAATATTTTTAATGACTTTGTAGTTAATGGACTTTTAGAAATAGAAGAAAAGCACAAATTGTTACATCACCAAGATACATCAGATTTCATTAAGTTCATTTTAACACGATGGCATATTGTAAATGTAAAATCACCTTTTAAAGGCGAACGCTTGAATAACAAACACCAAATGCCATTAACGTGTTCCGAGTCAGATGAAAATGTCTCATTTCTGAATTCTTTCCTGAATTGGCTAGATAAATGGGAGCAGATGAGTTGCACAACTGGTATGCTAACGAAAGAAACCCATTCTGCATTAAGACTTAGTACATATTCATTGCTTGAAATTGCTTCATATTGTACTTCTGAACTTAAAATATATTTTACCAGGTAAGTTTCAAACTGATAATTTAGAGAGTCGTTTCGGCCTCTACAGGCAGTTAGCTGGATGCCAATATAATATAAATGTACGTCAATTATTTGAATGTGAAACAAAATTAAGAGTGCAGTCACTGTTGAAACTTCCCACTAAGTCAAGTGGCAAAATTAAAATAACTGATTTGGATTTTAAAGATGATTTTAAGGAAATGAATTTTACGTCTATTAGCTTAAAGTTTAATATTACAGTGCTTCCTTCAGATTTGTCTGATTGTGATAACTCTCTTCCTGTAATTGCATATATAGCAGGTTATTGTGTATTCTCAGTTTTGAAAAGTTTGAAATGTGACGATTGTAAACATTTATTATTACTTGATAAAAAAGTAGAATTGGATGCAAAATTTAAGTATTTACAAAAATTTGATAGAAGCAGTCTTTTTTTACTCAAATGAGATAGTAATTAATGTTGTATTACTAAATTATATTACTATGAAAAAATTGTGTACTGAATTCGAACAAGAATTTATGGAAATGGCAAATCAAAGAAATGTTACTTTAATCACAACCAGTCTTTTACATGATGCAGAATTACTTGATTATCACACAAGTTGTGAATTTGGCCACTGTATTGGAAAAACTCTAGAAATGATTTTCTGGTGTTCAACCAATATATTTTTAAACAATTTTTGCAAGCTTAAAAATGATTGTTTGTTAGAGAATTTGGAAAATAAGAAAAAATGTCAGTGCCAAAAAAAGAAAGTTGTCTACCCTCAATAAATAGTATCCACAGAGTTAACTGTTGGCTTTGAAGTTAATAGTTTTGTGACAGTTTTTCTGGCATGTTGGATTTGAACCATATCTCTCCAGGTATATGCCACAGTATTCTAAGACCATTAGACTAATAAATTATATTAGTGGAAAAAAAAGGTAGAACCGTGTTAATGCAGTGGTCTTACAACACTGGGTTATATCTGGAAAGATGTATGCCTAAATGATTTAATCTTTCTTTACCAGGCTGCATAGAATTATATTTTTAACAATCGAAGATTGATTAGAGACTATTTTCTTTACATTTGGGAGGTTAGTTGAGCTATATATTATCAAATCTTAAGTCATAGATTTACAGGTAGCTTTGTAAATCAAAATGTGTATGTGCTTGCAATAAATTGTAGTTTGTAAAGTTTAGATGCACTTTTCTTGCTAGTTTTTCAATATGTATTCCATCGAAAGGTTGTATCCTATAAATTCAGTCTAATTACTAAGAAAAAGTATTTCAATTACATCATAACTGCAATTTTTACAGTTAAAGCTATTACAGTATATCATTAATTTGTAGTTCACATTTGTCAATAAAATTGTTCTGAAGAATTTTTGTATTTTTGTCCTTTTAATATAACACACTAGTTTTCCATAACAATTTATATGTCATGATTATATTATCAATGGTATGAAAAAATGGATCAATTATTGACAGCATTTAATAGGAAAAATATGTGAAGGAAATGATTTTATTTTTGTTAATATATAACCGAGTAATTATTCGCATTTTACCTTATTTTTAAACATATTGTGTCATTGTAATTATATGTAGAACCGAATATGACACTCCTACTAATTTATATATCGTTATACATGTCCAGAGAACGTTAAACAACGATTACTCTGCATTTAGAGTCATCAATTTAGCACAATTACAAATCAAGATCTATTTTAGTTTCAACGTCTTCCTTATTTGAAGGTTTGTCATAAAAATATTACACTAATGTACATATATACAATATAATCATACTATGTCAATCAGTTTTTGAGCACATTATCAAACAAAAATGCCCACCGACCTTATAAAGAAAGTAAATGCTCGATTTGCGACGGTAGTACTACTCAGGAAGCACTGTAGATCCACAGGATGTGACGTCATTTTAGACTTCACAGGCCTTGAGTCTCGAAGGTCACGTCTGAGCCCGCCTAGTAGGTACGAGCCCTATTTAAAGTCTGGGTCTTACTAAGAGTCTCCACCCCGGGTGCCGAGCGAACTTGGATCTACATATCCTTGTTCATGGCTAACCAGGGAACAGATTAAAGTTAGGTTTCTTCCGGTGGTTAGCTTTCCTTCTATAGGACTGCTGCCATGTGAGGTCGGGGTTGAGGTGCGTCTATATGGCGCATTCTTGCCCCCGATAAGCACGGCTTTTCATTAACCAGGTAGTGTCGTGAGACGGAACCGGGAATTGCCGTGGTTGCTTAAGATCGCAAACACAAGAGAGGTGTCTCCTAATAATGGATCCCCTACTTAACTCTGAGTTATTCGGGTCCTTCTCTATCAATTTTAGATGGGGCGGGGGTGGCTCAGTCGGTAGCGCGCCAGGCTCGTAATCTGTAGTTCCCAGGTTCGAGTCCCAGCTGGGTCAGCGTTGAGATTTATCTCCACAAAATTCCCCGCCCTGCCCACGGTCAGTAGGGGACACCGATGGGCTTGGAAAGGCCGCCGTCCGTCGGATGGGACGTTAAGCTGTGGCCCCCTCTGTGGGAGAGCCATACCCTGTGCACGTTAAAGAACACGCTGTATGGCCTTGACGGGAGGCTACCATCTGTCTCCCAACAGCTGTTCCAGTGGGTCCCCTCCCCCAACTTTCTCTGAGCCTTCGGGGTCCATGTGACCTGGCCATTTAGCCCATGGTGTGCAAAAAAGTGCCGCTCAGAGGTAAAACAACCCAACCCAATTTTAGACCATTGTGTGGAAAAAGGGTTGCTCAGAGGTATCATCCCAATAACTCTCCCAGCTGGGTCAGCGTTGAGATTTATCTTCGCAAAACTCCCCGCTCTGCCCATAGTCAGTAGGGGATACCGATGGGCTTGGAAAGGCCGCCGACCGTCGGATGGGACGTTAAACTGTGTCCCCGTGTGCGGGAGAGCCATACCCTGTGCACGTTAAAGAACACGCTGGATGGCCTTGACGGGAAGCTACCAACTGTCTCCCAACAGCTGTTCCAGTTGGTCCCCTCTCACAACCTTTTCTGAGCCTTCGGGGTCCTTGTGACTGACCATTTAGCCATGGAGTGCAAAAAAGTGCCGCTTAGAGGTAAAACAACCCATCCCAACCCAATAACTTTAAGTACTGAATTTTAAGTCGTTGTTGAAACATTTTATCCTTTATTCTTCAGTTTTGGCTTGTGGTTAGTGTGCTTGAGTATGAAACAAAAAAGAGACCTGGGTTCGAGCCCCGGATTAAGCATGGATGCTTTATTTCCAGTGTTTTCCTACCGCTGAGGTTTCGCCATCCTCACAGATCTTTTCTATAGAGTATTACATTGGTTTCCATAAACTATGTAATGCCCCCGTGTTACGTCAACGGAAAGCTAGTGTCTGTAACTGAAATAAATTGTTTTGTTTTGAAAAATGTGATAACAGATAAAGAGCTCAATCAAATATATCATTTTTCAAAAATATTCATTCAGTATTTAATGGGTTGGGTTGTTTTACCTATGAGCCGCACTTTTTTGCACACAGTGGGCTAAATGACCAGATCACAAGGAACCCGAAGGCTCAGAGAAAGTTGGGTGAGGTGACCCACTGGAATAGCTGTTGGTAAACAGATGGTCGACTCCCGTGAAGACCATCCAGTCATTAACGTGCACAGGGTATGGCTAAATGACCAGATCACAAGGAACCCGAAGGCTCAGAGAAAGTTGGGGGAGGTGACCCACTGGAATAGCTGTTGGTAAACAGATGGTCGACTCCCGTGAAGACCATCCATCATTTAACGTGCACAGGGTATGGCTCTCCCGTTAACAGGGCCACGGCTTAACGTCCCATCCGAAGAACGGCGGCCTTTCTAAGCCCATCGGTGTCCTCTATTGACCAAGGGCAGGAGAGGCGGAGTTTTGTGGAGATAAATCTCATTGCTGGCCAAACTGGGTCTTGAACCTGGGAACAGCAGATTGAGCCTAGCGCCCTAACTGATGAGCCCCTCCCGCCCCCTAATATTTAACGAGTTATGGAAGTTTGAATATTTAACGATAACAATGCCAGTCTTAAGAAACTTATACAAAACTGAAGAACGGTGAAAGAATTCTTTACACAAAGTTCTAAAATACAAACTTATTTTATTAAACATTTTGATACAATACTTATTACTAAGTTTAATTAATTTCTGAAGTCGTTTTTTGTGGCTGGCATTGTTATCGCTAAATATTCAAACTTCCATAACTCATTAAATACTTGAACGAATATTGTTGAAAATCGAGATATTGATTTATTTGATTGAGATCTTTATCTGCAATCACATTTTTCAAAACAAAAAAACTTATTTTAGAAGTTATAGAGCTTTGACGTTAGCTTCCCATTGACTTAACATGGGGATTTTCCTTAATTTATAGAAAGCAGTGTATACAGGGTGATTGTAAACTCTTTCAACAAAAAAAGAGGGGTGATAGTACACATCAAGAGGCACAATTGTTGCAATGGAACCCAGGGTCGCATTGCACTCCTTCCGCCAGAGAAGTGTAAAGTTACATATCCACGTTGATCCTTTAACAATGAAAACAAAGGCACTTAACCAATTTATTAGTTGCTTAATTACATTCGCGTCAGAGAAAGACTCAAAGTAGCTGCTAAAAAGTGGCGTCAGAGGGCGTTGCTGCACAGCCCACACCGGCGAATGAAAGACTGTCACACCCTCTCGTAGACTCTTGGTCTGGTGTTGGTCTTGTCCTCTGCAGCACCAATTCTCGCGACGAGATCTTCCAGGGAGTCCACAGGTGTCTCGTACACAAGTGTTTTCATGTGATCCCAGAAGAAGAAGTCTAGTGAATTGAGGTCCGGGGAGCGTGGAGGCCAAGCCACAGGTCCACCACGTCCAATCCACTGCCCGAGATATGTTGCATTTAGGAAGTATCGGACCTCGATGGAAAAATGTGCTGTGGCCCCTTCGTGCATAAACCACATGTCCCTCTGAGTGGTGAGCGTAATACCCTGCAACAGACGGGAAGCACTTGCTCCAGAAACACACGGTACGCTGCACCGGTCAGTCGTTCTGGCAAGAGGTAAGGTCCCACCAGACAATCATCCAGGATACCTACACAGATGTTGACGCTAAATTTCTGCTGGTGTTTACGAGGGTCAGTGACGTGTGGAATTTCTTGAACCCAAGCGTGCTGTTTGTGATTGTTGAAAATGCGTTCCCACAATCGAGTAAACGTGGCCTCATCACTAAATAACACTAATGCGGAAAATTGCGGATTAACATTGTTCATCTGGAGCACCCACCTAACAAACTCTACCCGGTGGGGATAATCATCTTCGTTCAAAGATTGGATCTTCTGCACGTGGAAGGGATGCTTCCACGTGCATCCATGTCCGACTAATGGATAACAAGACACAAAGTGCTGGAGCTGTGTGACGATGTCGCACGCACTGGATGGCGTTTCTTTTTCCTGGATGACAGCGAATACATTGTGTACCATCGTGCTGACCAAGACAAAAACGAGATTCGTCACTAAACACCAACGTACTCCACTCTTGTTCATTCTAGTTCTGTCTGAGGCGACACCACTGAAGACGTGCTTGCATGTGGGCAGATATGAGGGGCAAACGCAGTGCCGGAAGATCGAAACGAAAACTTTAAAAGCCCGTTGTTTACCGTCCTCCTGGTAGGTATTCGATGTGTTACCTGCTACCAGTGGTATCAGGAGACATATGGTATCGTCCCATCAAGGCCATACAGCTTGTTCTCTGACGTGCACAGGGTATGGCTCTCCCACACACGGCACACGGTTAACCAGTCCCTTTGCAGTTTCGTTGCAGTCGCGAATCTGTCACGCAATGCTATGCTTCGGAAATGTCGGTCCTGTCGCTCCGTGGTCACATGTCGTATTCCTGATCCTTGTCGGCATGTGCTGGATCCTTCTTGAACCCACTGGCGCCATATGTGTACGATGGTTCTGCGATTGCGGCTAACATGGTTGGCCACATCTCGAAGACAAACCAGCTTCCCTAAGGCCGATGATTCGTGCACACTCAAAGTCTGTTAACTGTTGGAACGGCTGTCGACGTCTGCGTAAGGGCATATTTAGCAGTTGAGAACAATTTGCACAATGTTTTGTCAACCAGGGAGCTTTGGTTGTCTTTATCTGTGTTTGACTGCTCCACATGTGACTTCAGCTTGCACTTGTCCAATCGTTTCGATCGTTCGGCAAACCTAGTAATGTCCATATACTACCACCTCCCTAAATTTCATCACATTTGCATAACTTCTTGCAAGTGTTGCATTTTTATTTCCTGTAGTGTATATATATATATATTAAAAATATGGCACAGAACATCACAAATAAAAAATAGAATATAATCAGATTTTCCATCAAGTATTTAGTCTTTACCATTCCAGAACTTTTTTGGGGTGTTTGAAAAATGCTTTAAATGAAGAGAAGACTAAGTAGAACTCAACGTAATATACAATTTTATGATACAGGCGTTGTACAGTCGCTCAAAAGAAATATCCGAACACTACGGTTGATTACAGAATTCAGAGAAAATATCTGGCAACGATTTTTTTAGAAATTAGTGATCTGGCAACCTTCGTGTCACGTGATTAGAGAATTCACGAAAAATATACTGGAGCGTGTGCTCCAGTTTGCTGTGAACGGTAACTGCACACGCTCAATATTTCCGTGAGTGAGCCCACACGATCTAGTATCAAAATAATATGACCACCTACAGTCGCTCAAAAAAGTATCCGAACACTATGGTTGATTACAGAATTCAGAAAAAATATCTGGCAACGATTTTTTTAGAAATTAGTGATCTGGCAACCTTCGTGTCACGTGACACGAAGGTTGCCAGATCAATCAGTTGCCACACAATCAGAATTTTAATTCGTCACGAGGAGGGATCGAAATTTAAAACGACCATTAAAAAGCCAAATAATTTAAATACTAGAACATAGGAGCGTAGGCGGTTGGAAGTGGAATTATATATTTCTAATAAACGACGACGTTTTTGAGTTTTTTGTAGTGCGACGGTTGTGGCGTGCAAAACAGAAAGCTACATTCACGGTAAAAAAACATAAATCCCCCCTCAAGCAGCTGCTTGCCACAGAGGTCTGACAGGAGCCTGTCAGTTTATATGCCATAGTAGAAGGTCTGTGAGGATGGCAGGACCTCAGCAGAAAAACGACACATACATCCATGCCTTAATCCGGGCTCGAACCAAGGTCCCGTAGATCAGTAGACAAGCGTACCCGGGGCTCGAACCCAGGTCCCTTAGATCCGTAGCCAAGCGTGCTAACCACTCGGCCACGGTACCTAGAATAAAAAACTGTTTTTCGTTTGTGTAATATATATCGTAAATATCGTATATATACGTTAAAGTGTATAATTCAATTATTTCATAGAGCACCTAGTTATTTCATGAAATAACTGATCAAGTCAGTTAAAGCGTGAATAAATTAATGATTCCACACTTTAACTAGTTATTCTATGAAATAACTAATGATAGACAGTTAAAGTGTAAAATAAACAATCTGACTGAATTATACAGCATAAAAAATGTTATTTATATAAAGACACAATAAAATCATTTGTTACAACAGGAATTACTAAAATGGCATTTGGAATTGCCCTAATGTGCGAAGGCCAAGTGAGAACGAATCCGTAAAATGGTGAATCTCTTGAATATGAATCTTCGTGTCACGTGATTCAGTCGTCCGCATTATAAAAAACGCCCAGGTTGAGCGGAGGCCAAGTGAGAACGAATCGGTCAAGTGATTCATTCTTGAGAATGATTCACTAAAGTGATTCGTTCAAACTTGGCCTGCTCATTTTGGGGACGTTTTTTATAATTCGGACGACTGATTCATGTTGACAGAGGGATGACCCTGGTTTCAACTCTACTCTCGGACACTAGAAATAGTCTTTTTTTTTGTTTTTGTTTTCTTTTGGTTACATTTCAGGGTAGAATGCAGTTTTTGTTGTTTTTGGTCACTTCTCGTTGATGTTCTGAGAGTCTGACGCAAAACATATTCGGCTACAGTAATCTCTATATATTAAGTTCAGCAAATCATCGTAATTACAAAAAATATTGCGTGTAAATGAAAGTAATACTTTCCATATTCTTAAACGAAACATAAAAGTTAATATCATTATTATTATATAACACTTTATAGTGGATTAAAAATGGTGTGCTATTTCTGACCAGTGGTTCTCACTTTACAGCCTTTTGAATTTAAGATTTATTCACTCGGTTATTTTACACTTTAACGGGGTGTAGATCGTTACTCTATGAAATAACTAGTTAATCTAAAATCTGCAATCCATGTTTAAAATTCCTCTTTTTATTAATAAAATCCAATCCTAGAAGAATACCACTGGTATTTCTGCTGGGAAGGACGGGGCGGGGTTGGCTCAGTCGGTAGCGCGCCAGGCTCGTAATCTGTGGTTCCCAGGTTCTAGTTCCAGCTGGGTCAGCGTTGAGATTTATCTCTGCAAAATTCCCCGCTCTGCCCACGGTCAGTTGGGGACACCGATGGGCTTGGAAAGGCAGCCGTCCGTCGGATGGGACGTTAAGCCGTGGCCCCGTGTGCGGGAGAGCCATAACTTATGCATGTTAAAGAATACACTGGATGGCCTTGACGGGAGGCTACCATCTGTCTCCCAACAGCTGTTCCAGTGGGTCCCCTCCCCCAACCTTCTCTGAGCCTTCAGGGTCCATGTGACCTGGCCATTTAGCCCATGGTGTGCAAAAAAGTGCCGCTCAGAGGTAAAAACAACCTAACCCTGCTGGGAAGGAAATCAACACCCTGAGATGTTTGCTATCATCAGTCGCGAAAAGACCGTTATTTGATTAAAAGGATTTTTTTAAGTATTTTACCTTTACCTGTGTCCCTGGTTTCTTGCAACCGCTGGGCGGGGGTGGCTCAGTCGGTAGCGCACCAGGCTCATAATCTACAGTTCCCAGGTTCGAGTCCCAGCTGGGTCAGCGTTGAGATTTATCTCCGCAAAACTCCCCGCCCTGCCCACGGTCAGTAGGGGACACCGATGGGCTTGGAAAGGCAGCCGTCCGTCAGATGGGACGTTAAGCCGTGGCGAGTGTGCGGGAGAACCATACCTTGTGCATTTTAAAGAACACATTGGATGGCCCTGACGGGAGGTTTCCCTCTGTCTCCCAACAGCTGTTCCAGTGGGTTCCCTTCCCCAACCTTCTCTCAGCCATCGGGGCCCTTGTGACCTAGCCATCTAGCCTATTGGGTGCAAAAAAGTGCGCTCAGAGGTAAATCAACCCAACCTAACCTTGAAAGCCCACATGCCCAGGCTATATTTCCGAGTTTCTTATGTGAGGAAATTAAGAGAATAAGTCTCTATGTAAGTCCTCACATTCCAGGCACTTGTGGAAAAAAATTACTAATAAGATATTTGAGTAATCGAGGTTTATTGTAAGACATGGTCAATGACAGCAAACTGTCCTCCAAAGCAAATTCATCAATAAAAAAAGAACAACATCTCTTAACAGATAAATGTTCATTTTGGTTAGATAGGTGTTAATAAATTTTTACTATTCGCTGAATCCTTCGTTATTTCGAAATTCCACCGTTAGAGGGCATTAAAGTCGGAAAATAACAAACTTCATTTTTTTTTTAAATCCAGCATTCTATACTCGCCTTAGGAGATATTTTCTCTTGTTTATATACACACATTTATATTCTTTCCACGTTTTGAACTGAAAACACTGGTGTTATTTGATATCTGTGATTTGGTCTCTTGTGAGAAAAACTCTTGAGTCTTGTGACAAAATTGAGTCGTTTAATAAAGAAATAACTTTATTTTTACAATTATTGTATTATAATTATATTATGCAATTTTAACGACTAATAATATAAACAGAATCAAAACTTTACAACAGAGTATAATAGTATTCCCATGATAATCTTTGAGTATTACTTTAGGCTGATGGATGCGCTAATATAGATACATTTAATGTGTAGTCCACGAAAAGGAATTCGTTCTGTGAAGGTTTCTTCGATCCGCCAAGACAATGAAGGGAATATTTTTCATTAGTTGGCATTCATTCAGTTTAAATAAGCTATGTGTGTTAAATCGATCTAATACTTAAAGAGTAACTATTAATCCGTAAATACTGTTTTGAAATCATTGATTTTGATTACCTAAGTAGAATTTTATTTGAACAGTATCAAATTTCCAGTGTTTATTTATAAATGAGATTCTGCCAATGCAAAAAGCAAATGCATAATCTGTGAAACTGAAATTACCGCTCATTGGTTTTGTCTAAAACTCAGCACTTCTCTGATGCATATGTACAGTCGCTCAAAAAAGTATCCGAACACTATGGTTCATTACAGAATTCAGAAAAAATATCTGGCAATGATTTTTTTAGAAATTAGTGATCTGGCAACCTTCGTTGTCACGTGACAACGAAGGTTGCCAGATCACTAATTCGTTCACAGCACATTGGATCGTGTGGGCTCACAAAAACCTGGATCGTGTGGCCCCACTCACAGAAATATTGAGCGTGTGTAGTTACCGTTCACAGCAAACTGGAGCGTGTGCAGTTACCGTTCACAGCAAACTGGAGCGTGTACAGTTGCTGTACACGCTCCAGATATTTTTTCGAAATTCTGTAACCAATCATAGTGTTTAAACGAAGGTTGCCAGATCACTAATTTCTAAAATAATCGTTGCCAGATATTTTTTCTGAAAACGGTCTGTAATTTTTTCAAATAACGGTCTGTAATCAATCGTAGTGTTCGAATACTTTTTTGAACGACTGTACACTTTCGCTTATAGATGATGTCTGTAAGTTGACAGTAATTGCTATTGAAGACGTTTGAATGGTGAGGGTAGTCATTAATATTTTGAATAGCAACACAGAAAAAGCTGACAATAACGACGCAGCATCCAGAATGTAGAATGATGTATGCACGAGCGGTATTGCCAGCTTTATGTGTTTCAGAGAGACGAATAGTTAGACTTTGTGAAGCAGGGGGGCGGGGGTGGCTAAGCCGGTAGCGCGTCAGGCTCGTAATCTGCAGTTCCCAGGTTCGAGTCCCAGCTGGGTCAGCATTGAGATTTATCTCCGCAAAATCCCCCGCCCTGCCCACAGTCAGTAGGGGACACCGATGGGCTTGGAAAGGCCGCCGTCCGTCGGATGGGACGTTAACCCGTGGCCCCGTGTGTGTTGGAGAGCCATACCCTGTGCACGTTAAAGAACACGCTGGATGGCCTTGACGGGAGGCTACCATCTGTCTCCCAACAGCTGTTCCAGTGGGTCCCCTCCCCCAACCTTCTCTGAGCCTTCGGGGTCCATGTGACCTGGCCATTTAGCCCATTGTGTGCAAAAAAGTGCCGCTCAGAGGTAAAACAACCCAACCCAATGTGAGTCAGGATGGCGACCCATCAGATTGCTTGAATACTGGGCAATTAGTGTTGGCAGCAATCCCACAATTGTATGGAACATTATTCAGAGAATGTAAGTGATACCTTTGAGATTCCTCTTAACAAAGTGGACCATTAGCATACATTTCGAAGCAACAGGACTGATTTACCCCATCTGTTGGGGACTGGGTGGTCTAGTCAGTAGCACGCCAGGATTATAATCTACAGTTCCCAGGTTCGTGTCCCAGCTAGGCCAGCGTTGAGATTTATCTCCGCAAAACTCTCCTACCCTTGGTTAGTACGGTACAGCGATGGACCGAAAGGCCGCTGTCCGTCGGATGGGACGTAAAGCCGTGCTTCCGTATGCGAGAAAGATATACCATGTGCAGTTAAAGAACATGTTGGCTGGTCTTGACGGGAGATACAATCTGTCTCCTAAAAGCTGCCAAGTGGGTCCCCTTCTTCCAACCTTCTCTGAGACCTAGGGGTCCTTGTGACGTGGCCATTTAGTCCATTGCGCGCTAATCCGACAGACGACGTCCTTTCCAAGCCGATCGGTGTCCCCGACTGACAGAGGGTAGGACCGAGAGTTTTGTGAAGATAAATTTAAACTTTTGCCCAAGTGGGACTCGGACCAGGGAACTGCAGATTGTGAGTCTGGTGCGCTACCGACTGAGCCACTTCAACCACCTGCCAGCGATATCCTCGGATTTGTCGGTAGGGAAGTGTATGTGGAGAATTCTGGGCATCAGTGTGGATGACATCTGTAATCAACCTAAACTATTGTCCCTCAGATGGATGACTTGAGTGAAGAGCAGTGATCTGTGTTGCAAGATGATAAAGATGATATCATCCCCTTTTAGACAATATGTTCCATTCATTTGCTGTTCATTCACAACAACTCGAGTCACATTTCCTTTTTCATCCATTGACGGTGAGCTGAATTCAAATGCTTCTTTTTATAAACAATAAACACTTTGATGCTCTGCAAGCGGTATCACTCCATCCGGATCTTATCAGTTCTGTAACTGGTATCTCTGCATTTTATCAGTTCTGTAATTGGTATCTCTGGATCTTATCAGTTCTGTAACTGGTATTTCTGTGTTTGATAAGTTCTGTAACTAGTACCTTTGGAACTTACCAGTTCTGTAACTGGTACCCCTGGATCTTATCAGTTCTGAACTGGTGTCTCTGCATTTTATCAGTTCTGTAACTGTATCTCTGGATCTCATCAATTCTGTAACTGGTATCTCTGGATCTTATAAGTTATGTACATGGTATCTTTGGATCTTATGTGTTCTGTATCCAGTAATTCAGCATTTTATCAATTCTGTAACTGGTATCTCTGGATCTTATAAGTTCTGTAACTGGTAGATTTGGATCATATCAGTTCTGTTACTGATAACCCTGTATTTTATCAGTTCTGTAATTGGTATCTCTGGATCTTATCAGTTCTGTAACTGGTATTTCTGGGTTTCATAAGTTCTGTAACTAGTACCTTTGGAACTTACCAGTTCTGTAACTGGTACCCCTGGATCTTATCAGTTCTGAACTGGTGTCTCTGCATTTTATAAGTTCTGTACCTGTATCTCTTGATCTTATAGGTTCTGGAACTGCATTTTATCAGTTCTATAACTGTATCTCTTGATCTTATAGGTTCTGGAACTGCATATTATCAGTTCTGTAACTGTATCTCTGGATCTTATCAATTCTGTAACTGGTATCTCTGGATCTTATAAGGTCTGTAATTGGTACCTTTGCATCATATCAGTTCTGTTACTGGTAACCCTGTATTTTATCAGTTCTGTAATTGGTGTCTCTAGATCTTCTCAGTCTGTATCTTATAAGTTCTGTAACCGGTAACTCTGAATCTTTTCAGTTATGTAACTGGCATCTCTGGATTTTATGAGTTCTGTATCCAGTAACTCTGGATCATATCAGTTCTGTAATTGGTATCTCTGCACTTTATCAGTTCTGTAATAGCTATCTCTGGATCTTATCAGTTCTGTAACTGGTATATCTGAATGTTATCAGTTCTGTAACTGGCACCTCTGGATATTATCAGTTCTATAACTACTCTGTATATATTAGTTCTGTATCTGGATCTCATCAGTTTTGTAACTTTTATCACTCTATCTTGATCTTATCAGCTCTGCACCTAAGCTGATTTTCAGACCTATACATTCATCGCCTTTGGGTGGAACAATTTCGGTTTCACAGAGTGTATATTTCGGTAATCTTTATTATTAATTTTTTGTAACACAAGTACTTCTGCACAAGCTGATTAGTTCATTTCTGTTGAATGCTAATATAACAACACATACTATATTCGAAACATGTGACATTCGAAACATGTGACAACTGGAATGATCAATATTTCAGATTTCTAAACTCTCGCAAACGACTTTTCCTCTTTGAGCACGGCAATGACAAAACTTCCTCTGATTAATTAGTTCTTCAATTCCGTCATTCGTTGTCATAACGGAAAACTAATGATATAATTTTCAGTCCCTTAGAAGCATCATGTTTCGTGACACACTCGAGTTACTGATTTCAGGATCACCACCCTTGTCCTTCTGTCGACCACCCTTGTCCTTCTTCAGACCATCCTTGGTTTCCTTCCATCCATCCTTGCTTAGCTGCTGGCCAGTCATGCCCCCCAACCATTCCGAATCCCCCACCCATTCCTTCGGATCCAAAGCCTCCTCCTCCTTTTCCTCCTCCCCCTCCTACACCTCCATGACCTCCTATGTAGATAACTTTTTGGGTGTGGATAGGCACTGGCACAGGGATGTGAATCACTTTGTGACCTCCTCCTCCTCCTCCGCCTCCGCTTGGCACGGGAATGGGGATCGGCACTGGACAGCCTTTTCCCTTCGACCATCCTCCTCCTCCTCCTCCTCCTTCTTTTTGAGCCAAAGCCTTGGCGATCAGTCCTGCAGCCAACATCGCTTCTAATCCTCCTCCTCCGCCTTTGCCCATAAGTTTTGCACTTGCTTCTGGAAGCAGATACGAGAGAAGCAGAACCACAGACAACCATATTGGGACGATTCTTGTCATGGCGACTTTTCTAAAAGATAATGGAAAACACACATTAACATAACCACCACATGGAAAAAAGAAATTATCAGTACAAACGTTTAAAATCTCTTAATCTTCTTCCCACACTCTTTAAGTGTAAAGAGGAAAAAACAAGTAACAAAGATTTGTTACGAAATATAAGAATGGTTCACTTTTGATCCCGTTTTATTTCATACTAGCTACGAAATATTTGCAAATCCTTATAATTTAATTAATTTTTTTAAACTACTGAGAATATTGACTTGGTTTTTGCAATTTTTGAGTAAAATTGTAGATGAAATTTAGAAAAAATGAAAAAAAAATGAAGATAAGAAGAAAAATGTTGCTTATCGCTCAAATCTTTTGCTGCTTCTCAGTAAAAAAAAATAAATTATTGTTGTAAAAATTTTCATTATTGTTGCGGATAATTGCTCATGCACCAAATTTGTTCCTGCCTATTAGATAACATGGCACTAATTGAGGGGGGTAGGGTCAGTTTTTGATTTGGCTGAGGCGTTTGTCTGCGTCTCAATCAGTCACAACCATCTGCCGGTCAATTAGTCATAACCGTCTGCTGATCAGTAGGACACAACTGTCTGCTGGTCAATCAGTCTTAACCGTCTGCCTGTCAATCGGTCTCAGAAGTGTTGAATCACAACCATCTGTCAGTCAATCAGTCACAACGGGCTGCTGATCAATGAATCATAACCGTCTGCCAGTCAATCGGTCACAACCATCTTCTGGTCAATCAGTCACAACCGTCTGATGATCAAGGAGTCACAACGGTCTGCCTGTCAGGCTCAGAAGTGTGGAATCACAACCGTCTGTCAATCAATTAGTCACAACTGTCTGCCAGTCAATCGGTCACAATCATCTTCTGGTTAATAATTCACAATCTTTTGCTGGTCAATCAGTCACAACCGTCTGCTGGTCAATCAGTCTCAGAAGTGCTGAATCACAACAGTCTGTCAGTCAATCGGCACAACCGATTGCTGACCACTGAATCACAACCGTCTGCCAGTCATTTGGTTAAGCAGTCAAAACCCCCTGCTGGTCAATCAGTCAGAATCATCTGCTGCTCAATTGGTCACAACTCTCTGCTGGTCAATCAGAAACAACCATCTGCTGGTCAATCAAGCACAAGAGTCCACCAGTTGATCAGTCAAAACCGTCCGCCGGTCGTCAATCAAAAGCGTCAACCAGCCATCCACCAGTCACAACAGTCCACCAGTCAATCAGTCACAACTATCTTCTGGTCAATCAGTCACAATGATCTGCCGATGAATCAGTCACAACTGTCTGTTGATTAATCAGTCACAATGATCTGCCGATGAATCAGTCACAACTGTCTGTTGATTAATCAGTCACAATGATCTGCCGATCAATCACTCACAACCATCTGCTGGTCAATGAATCCCAACCGTGTGCCGGTCAATGAATCATAACTGTCTGCCAGTCAATTAATTACAACCATCTGCCAATCAATCACACACAAACATCTACTGTTGAATGAGTCCCAAACATATGCTGATCAATCAGTCACAACAATGTGCAGGTTAATCAGTCAGGTCACCTGTCTGACCTGTCTGCCCGCAGATGGTTGTGACTATAGTCTTCTAAGTCACAACCATTTGTCGGTCAATGAGTCATAACCGTCTGCTGATCAATCAGTGACAACTGTCTACCGTTCAATCAGTGACAACTGTCTGCCGATAAATCACTCACAACCATCTGCTAGTCAATCAGCCACAACCATCTGCCGGTCAATCAGTCACAACCATCTGCAGGTTATCAGTCAGGTCAGTCACACCTGTCTTCCCGCAGATGGTTGTGACTATAGTCTTCTAAGTCATAACCGTCTGCCGGTCAATGAGTCATAACCGTCTGCAGATCAATCAGTGACAACTGTCTGGCGATAAATTACTCACAACCATCTGCTGGTCAATCGCCCACAGTCATCTGCTGATCAATCAGTCACAGCCGTCTGCTGGTCAATCAATCAGAACCGTCTGCCAGTCAATCAGTCATAATCATGTGTGGGTCAGTCAGTCTCAGAAGTGTTGAATCACAATTGTCTTCACAACCAGCTGCTGGTCAATCAGTCACAATTGTCTGTTAGTCAATCAGTGATAACAGTCTCTAGTCAATCAGACACAAACGTCTGCCTGTCAATCAGTCACACCATCTGCTGGTCAATGAGTAACAACTGTCTGCTGATCAATCAATTAGAACCGTTTACTGGTCAATCAGTCACAATCGTCTTTCGGTCAATCTGTCACAAGTTCAGTTTTAATATTTTGTATGAGCATATACATTGGTTTCCATAAATTAAGGAAAAATGAGAAAAATCGCGATAATTCGCCAAATAATTGTGCGAGTCTTACCAAATTTGTTCATGTAACCAGTAAAGTAATGCCGAGTCAGCATATAGTATGCAAATTAGTCTAGATTGCGTCAATTTGCGTAATCGGACAGCGGCATGAAAACGGGTGTTTTGGAGTGGATCGTTATTTTGTGTTGTAAATGTGAGTAAAGAAATTCGAAATAGCCATTTTGTAGAAATGACCTCGAGCCATCATTTGCCAAATGAACTGCGGTGGAGAGCTATTTATTGGTCGGCATGAAGCAGACCAAAGCCAGTCAGACGTGGCACGATGGCTGAATGCGAGTCCTGTGGTCCATAGACTGTGGAATCAATTTCTTAGCACGGATTCCGCGTCTCGGAGGTTTAGACGAGGAAGGGCTAGAGTTATGACCGCTGTACAAGACCGATATCTGCGACTAACAGCACGAAGGAGCAGGACGTCTACTCCCTCTCAGCTATGATCCTCTCTTGCAGCAGCCATTGGGAGGGTTCTATCAGTTTCTACTGTGCGTAGAAGGCTCCATGACGGAGGTCTGTACGCTAGAAGGCCAGTGATTTGTAAACCCCTCACGTCACATCACAGGAGAGAGCGATTGAATTGGGCACGTGCGCATGTTAACTGGACAGAAGAGCAATGGAGATCCGTACTCTTCACAGATGAGTCCAGATATGGCTTGCAGATTGATTCCGGACATTGTTTGATATGGGGAGAAAGAGGTACCCACTAACATCCCAGTAACATCCGTCAAAGAGACAGTTACGGCGGAAGTTGCGTGTGTGTTTGTGGTGGCATTTCTTAGGTGCACGCACAGACCTCTATGTATTTTCAAGTGGGAACCTCAATGCTCAAAGGTATAGAGATAGCATCTTGTACCTTCGTAAGTCTATGTACGTCCTTACGCTGATGCAATAGATGAAACATTCATCTTAAAAGACGATAACGCTCGTCCACGCAGAGCTCGACTAGTGGAACAATACCTTCAAATGGAGATCATTATGCGCATGGAATGGCCAGCTCGATCTCCCGACCTATATCCGATTGAGCATGTGTGGGATGCTCTAGGGAGACGTGTTGCTGCCCTCAACCCGCCACCTGAAACAAAGGGGGAGCTTATTACTGCTTTAAAGGAACAATGGTCATTACTCCCTACTGAGCTGATTCACATTATAAACAACATGGAACATCGCTGTCGTGCCTGCATTGCTGTAAGGGGTGACCACCCTTCTTATTAAAAAATTTGCCCATTGCATTCTGACACCTAATTTTTGGACTAGTTCCTGTAAGTGTTATTTGGTGAAGAAAAATGTTTCTATAAAATATTTTATGCTATTCAGAAACTAGCCCTGTAATTCATGTTTTCATCAAATTTCATTAAAATCATTCATATAGTTTTTTTGTTTATCATAAATTTTCTGAGTTTTCCTTAATTTATGGAAACCAGTGTATATATATATATGCATATTAAAAATGATTTCTAGTAATATGATATTGTCGAATAGAAAAATGTGTCTTATGCTCTCGTCGTATCAATCTTTTATTCCGTATATTGTTTGATGCAGTTTTGTAAGTATTTCCTGTTCCAGTTTTAATATTTTGTAGGAGACGGAATAACCATCCTTTTCAATTTTGACAATATAAGAAAATCTTTCTTATTATCTGCATATCATCCGTTCTATAATGATCTTCAATTTTGTCAGGTCTTAAAACATGTCTGATATTCGTGTACAGTCTTAAAGAATTACAGGGAGCTAACACATGCTTTAGGGATTTACTGAAAATTGAAAAACCTATTTCGCTTGTAGCTTCTAACAAAGCAAAGAGAGTGCAAGACAACCAACTAGAGAGAAGAATTGTACCAAATAGTGAGTTATTGGTGTGGGGTTGTTGGGTTGGGTTGTTTTTACCTCTGAGCGGCACTTTTTTGCACACCATGGGCTAAATGGCCAGGTCACATGGACCTCGAAGGCTCAGAGAAGGGTGGGGGAGGGGACCCACTGGAACAGCTGTTGGGAGACAGATGGTAGTCTCCCGTCAAGGCCATCCAGCGTGTTCTTTAACGTGCACAGGGTATGGCTCTCCCGCACACGGGGCCACGGCTTAACGTCCCATCCGACGGACGGTGGCCTTTCCAAGCCCATCGGTGTCCCCTACAGACCGTGGGCAGGGCGGGGAATTTTGAGGAGATAAATCTCAACGCTGACCCAGCTGGGACTCGAACCTGGGAACTACAGATTACGAGCCTGGCGCGCTACCGACTGAGCCACCCCCGCCCCCGGTGTGGGGAAAAATGAACAGAATGGCATTGTTAAATAGTAAGGATTCTGCCATTATAAAGCGGCTGAGGATTTTACAGCTGTTTTAAATAATATGGCAATTCTTCTCTTATTAGTTACAGAGGAATGAAGATAATGATAACTTTAAAATTGCTCTCATGTCATGACGTGAGATTGTCTTCTCCTTAATGAATACAACAGATCTCACATTACAACAGGATGAAATTAATGTCGTAACGTTCAAAGATGGAGATGGTTATGCTGCTACGAGACTGAGGGATGCTGAATATTTTCAATAATAAAGATATTGTTCCGGAGTGTTTTACTAAAAGTATCATGATTTCAATTTTCGAAAAGGTGATCACAGTTATTGTGATAAAGTCAAGCGCAAATCTACTTTCATCTCTTCATAAAGTTTTTTTTTATATAATTGTGCTGATGGAGCGATACTATATGATTAATTTTGGTTCCAAAGTGGTAGGTAGCACCTCAACCAAATTATTTCTGCTGAGGCAAATTCATTAAAAAATTTGGTTTCGGAAACCGATTCCTTTCTTTGTCGATTTCAAATAGGCTTTTGAATATTAGTTGCTTGACATCATTTGTGGTTGATAGTCAAGTTTCATGGAATACCCGAAAAGTTAACATAATGGTGTTTCTTTACAATAAAACTGAATATTGTGTAGCAGTTAGTAAGTAAAGCTTGCAATGATAGGTTTAGTATTATAACTGGAATTGAAGAAGGTTGCAATTTATCTTTAGTTTAAAGATTTCTTTTAAGTAAGGTAGCGCGCCAGGCTCGTAATCTGTAGTTCCCAGGTTCGAGTCCCAGCTGGGTCAGCGTTGAGATTTATCTCCGCAAAATTCCCCGCCCTGCCCACGGTCAGTAGGGGACACCGATGGGCTTGGAAAGGCCGCCGTTCGTCGGATGGGACGTTAAGCCGTGGCCCCGTGTACGGGATAGCCATACCCTATGCACGTTAAAGAACACGCTGGATGGTCTTGACGGGAGGCTACCATCTGTCTCCCAACAGCTGTTCCAGTGGGTCCCCTCCCCCAACCTTCTCTGAGCCTTCGGGGTCCATGTGACCTGGGCATTTAGCCCATTTAGCCCCTTTAGCCCATTAGTGTGCAAAAAAGTGCCGCTCAGAGATAAAACAACCCAACCCATTCTTTTAAGTTTGGTGACTGATTGATGTATGATCTAAAATGCTCATTACCATGTATAATCAAAACCAGAAAGTTTTCTGTTTTCATGCTTACGAAGGGTGTCTCATTACCATGAAAATTTGGAGAGAATGAAATATTATTTAGCCTAAGTTTCATTTTTAGTTGTTTGTATCTATTTTTCCACACTTCCCACAGATTCTTTCTGCCAGGCCTGATTTTATGTTTACCTAAATGTAACTTATTGCCAGTTTCTCTTAATACACTCCCGAAGAAAATTTAACCCATAGGCTTGCTCAACGGTTTTAGTCTGCATTTTTTAAAATAAAACTTTTGAATATTTCATGCATTTTTTCATTAATTTTTTAAAAAAACCTCTAAATCGGAGGGGGAAAATTTTACACTGCAGTGAAAATTCAGTTTCTTGCCTCCCCCTCCCCTTTTACCTTTTTCTGGCTCGATTTCGCTGCTTGGCCCCTCCCCTCCCCTACTTTTTTAGACCAGGCCCTTGGTCATACATTAATCAATAACCAATTTAAAAAGAACTCTTCAAGCTAAAGATAAATTTCAGTCTTCTTTAACCCCAATTGTAATAGTAAACCTATAACTATGAATGCAAAAGGGCCTCTCAAATGGAGCGGGGTGACTCAATTGGTAATGCGCCAGGCTGATAATCTTGAGTTCCGAGGTTCGAGTCCCACCTGGCCCAGTGTTGAAATTTATCTCCGGAAAACTCCTCCGCCCTGCTCTCGATCAGTAGGGGAACACCGATGAACTTGGATAGGCCGCCGTCCATCGGATGGGACGTTAAGCCGTGTTTCTTTGTTCGGTAGAGCTATACTCAGTGCACGTTTAAGAACATGCTAGATGGTCTTGACGGGGGCTACAATCTGTCTCACAACAGCTGTTCCAGTGGGTCGCTCCCCTAACTTTCTCTGAGTCTTCGGGGTCCTTGTGACCTGGCCATTTAGCCCATTGCGTGCAAAAAAGTGCCGCTCAGAGGTAAAACAACCCAACCCGACTATGAAGGAGGAAAGGATCCTCCTCTGAATTTCAGAAGGGTCCTTGAGACCGGCCACTTTGTCAATTGTATGCAAAAAAAGTACCGCTCAGAGATAAAACAACTCAATTCCAGCTCAAAAGTCAGATCAATACCAAATGAAGTCACTCAGGAAAAAAAAGTGATATCTCCTTTCCTGACATAATTCAGAATATCTTGAAGTTATCTGTAAAGCATGTTTTTTTCCTTCTCAGAATCCTTAGTGACAGCATAGCAGATAACAATCAAATTTTTAATCTTTGTTTTAAATTTACCTCTAAGGAATATTTAGTGCAATGGTATCGCCAAAAACATCATCGACTTTCCCGCTATGTAATAATCATATGTCTTACGTGCATTTCTATCACTTTACCTAGAAAGACAACGTGAACTTGTGTGTACTTCACGCATTTTCAAGAAATTTTTAAAGACTTTTAAAACGGAAGGAAAATTATTATACCGCAATGAAATCAAGTCCTTTGCCTCGCTCCCCCTTTATTGTTTTCTAGATGAAGACCTGGTTGCGAAAGTATAGGTAGAGTCGCTCAAAAAAGTATCCGAACACCATGGTTGATTACAGAATTCAGAAAAAATATCTGACAACGATTTTTTTAGAAATTAGTGATCTGGCAACCTTCGTGACACGTGATTACAGAATTCAGGAAAAATATCTGGAGCGTGTACAGCAACTGTACACGCTCCAGTTACCGATCACAGCAAACTGGAGCGTGTGCAGTTACTGCACACGCTCCAGTTTGCTGTGAACGGTAACTGCACACGCTCAATATTTCTGTGAGTGGGCCCAACCTTCGTGTCACGTGACACGAAGGTTGCCAGATCACTAATTTCTAAAAAAAAGTTGCCAGATATTGTTTCTGAATTCTGTAATCAACCATGGTGTTCGGATACTTTTTTGAGCTACTGTACCTGTGATGATCAGTATCATTTATCAGCTAATGTAAAGTTTTCGCTTCGTTTCGTGTAAAGTTCAGTTGTTTACGCTGGTAAATCAAAATCAATAGAAATTCAGCGCAGGATTCTGAATAGAGGCCTTTCATGTAGTATATCAAGATGCAATACTACAAATTCATAACCAGTAAATATTACAATTGTTTTAAATGGATAGCGTCGAGAACTCTGGAGGTGCCCCTTTTATGATAGAAGCAATTAGAAATTTCAATAAAAGTCTAGATGAGTATAAAGTGATCGGAAAACGCTCTCTCCCATATTCTTCTATGGAGCAGAAAATGCATTCTTTGAAAGGCCATAACTAGAGCTGTACGCGAATAGTAAAAGTTTTATCTGTATCCACAAGATCTTATCCGCAACCGCAATCGCAAAGTCTTATCCGCATCCGCAAGAGACATCCTCTCATCATAGACGCGGCCATTGCAAGACAATATGAATGACTCGGCAGCCATGTTGATTTAGAACATCTAACGTTCATAGAAGCCCTTAGAATAGCAATAAGTGCCTGAAAGCTAGGTAACTGTGATTTTAGTTGTTGTAAAAGATAATTTTAATATTAAATATTTACATCTTCACATATCTTTTTACTTCATTACATAATTACACTGGGAAAAGCAAAAACAAACATTTTACATTCGAAGAATACGCTATAAACAGAAATCCAATATATTCATATAATTTAAATCTTTGCTTCTTTCATTTAAGAAATCCGCAAAATTCCCCGCCCTGCCCACGGTCAGTAGGGGACATCGATGGGCTTGGAAAGGCCGCCGTCCGTCTAATGGGACGTTAAGCCGTGTGCGGGAGAGCCATACCCTGTGCACGTTAAAGAACACGCTGGATGGCCTTGACGGGAGGTTACCATCTGTCTCCCAACAGCTGTTCCAGTGGGTCCCCTCCCCCAACCTTCTCTGAGCCTTCAGGGTCAATGTGATCTGGCCATTTAGCCCATGGTGTGCAAAAAAGTGCCGCTCAGAGGTAAAACAACCCAACCCAACCCATTTAAGAAAAAATTTTCGAAAGAAAGTTGAATCATCTGGAAGAATAATCACAAAGCTTTTGGTTCAGACACATCTACCGCATAATTTTTACAACTAGGATGCTAGTAAGTAAAAAAGGTAAACAAATTTCACGAGTTTTTCCAAAAATAATTGGGAAAGGAAAGTAATTTAGCATTCACTTTCACTCTCATATTTTTATCCTAAATATTTATTTCTGTTAATATGGATTCATGTTTAACTTTGAGAGGATGCTGATTACCATCTGTCTCCTAACATTTGTCCAGTGGGTCCCCTTCCTCCAATTTCTCTGAGCCCTCGGTGTCCTTGTGGCCTGGCCATTTAGACCATTCTATGCAGAAAAAAAGCGTGGCTCAGAGGTAAGCCCACCTAATTCGAAATGTGTATATTGACTATGGAGACAGGCAGATTGTCAGGTTATCCATATTCTTTGTTCTCTTTCATCAACGTCATGGATGACATCTGATCAGATACAAGACTTGCCTCAGATAGGTAAGCAGAAAAAGCGGTAGATTGTGATCCCAGTTGGGTTTGGTTGTTTTACCTCTGAGCGGAACTTTTTTGCACACCATGGGCTAAATGGCCAGGTCACATGGACCACGAAGGCTCAGAGAAGGTTGGGGGAGGGGACCCACTGGAACAGCTGCTGGGAGATAGATGGTAGCCTCCCGTGAAGGCCATCCAGCATGTTCTTTAACTTGCACAGGGTATGGCTCTCCCGCACACGGGCCACGGCTTAACGTCCCATCCGACGGACGGCGGCCTTTCCAAGCCCATCGGTGTCCCCTACTGACCGTGGGCAGGGCGGGGAATTTTGCGGAGATAAATCTCAACGCTGACCCAGCTGGGACTCGAACCTGGGAACTACAGAATACGAGCCTGGCGCGCTACCGACTGAGCCACCCCCGCCCCTAATCCCAGTCATGTTGATGATCTGCGAAGAAAGTAATCAGAAGTTGAGCTGTTTTTGCTCACAGCTCTGTGTTGCTATCTGACTTATGATACAGAAGAATGGTCCCTGTTTCTCTGGATGTATGCTAGTTGGCACACTCCTTGGAATAGATTTGATTAGAACGCCTTGATTAGAACACCAAAGAAATCCAAATCAGCTGAAAAGACATTCACAAAAGCATCAGCGACTGAAATATCCTCCTGATCCTTGATGGAATACATTTCTGTCCATTTCGTGGATAAGTCCATACTCCCCGGGGCTCTTTTTAGCAGCACAGACCTTGCACAACTTACATCATTCGCTATCATTCGCTATCAGACTACTCTTCAGCAATAAAAAATTCTCTATCTCCGTTGGTGTTTTAATGAAGACGAAGTGTCCTTCAGGGTCAGAGGAAAAACTACCATTAGTGCAGGAGGCGAAATTCACCGGGCTGGGTTGGGTTATTTTACCTCTGAGTGGTACTCTTTTGTACACAATGGGCTAAATGACCAGGTCACAAGGACCCTGAGGGCTAAGAGAAAGTTAGGGGAGGGAACCCACTGGAACAGATGTTGGGAGACAGATGGTAGCCTCTCGTCAAGGCTATCCAGTGTGTTCTTTAACGTGCACAGCGTATGGCTCTCCCGCACACGGGGCCACGATGGACGGCGTCCTTTCTGACACCATTGGTGTCTTCCTCTAACCATGGGCAGGATCAGCCATTGAATCAAGATCAGCCATTTGAAGAGCAATATTAATTTTCATCAAGATCAGCCATTTGAAGAATAATATCAATTTTTAAATCAGCCATTTGAAGAGTAAAATCAATTTTCGAGATCAGCCATTTGAAGAGCAGTATCAATTTTCAGTATATTATGCTGATTAGGCATCATTCTTCTTTTTTGATTAGGCATCAAGAAGTTTTCATTCTTCTTACCAAATTAATTAACCTTTCCATCTTTCGTATTACCGGCATTCAATATATATATTCACTCCTTGACTCCAATTGCTTTTTAAACTATAAAGAATTCTAGGATAGAATGTACTTTACTTACAAAATCTGTGACATTAACAAGAACATAGTTCTGTTAAGCATGAGGAAAAATCTCTTTACCAAATGATTACATTAACTACAAGATATCACGTTATTATGAAATAGCTGGATTTTCAACACCTGGCATACAGCTATAGTATGAATATCAATTTTTATTCTAAATAAAATTTCAGTATAAACCCACATACTGCATAAATAGCGGAGCTTATGTATATATATAGAGGGTCCTGCGAGGATGAGGAATTCGTGTTTAAAACCTGTCGGTTGGGTTATTTTACCTCTGAGCGGCACTTTTTTTGCACACCATGGGCTAAATGGCCAGGTCACATGGACCCCGAAGGCTCAGAGAAGGTTGGGGGAGGGGACCCACTGGAACAGCTGTTGGGAGACAGATGGTAGCCTCCCGTCAAGGCCATCCAGCGTGTTCTTTAACGTGCACAGGGTATGACACTCCAGCACACGGGGCCACGGCTTAACGTCCCATCCGACGGACGGCCATCGGTGCTCTCCTACTGACCGTGCCAGGGCGGTAAATTTTGCGGAGATAAATCTCAACGCTGACCCAGCTGGGACTCGAACCTGAGAACTACAGATTACGAGCCTGGCGCGCTACCGACTGAGCCACTCCCGCCCCAAAACCTGTCGGATCATAAAAGTAATGTTAATCAACGTAGCAGATAAAATCTTCGAATTTAAGGATCTTGAAATTTTCAGGAACACGGGCAAATATTTCTGTATTTTTGATGGCTGACATGTGCGAAAAAAAGTTTCTTGAGATAACAGAAAAAGTAACCTGATTTCAAATTTCAGCGATGATAGTCGGTTAACAAGGAGAAATGATTCCATTGAGATAATGTCACAAGTTAAAAAAAACACTTCTTCTGTGTGAAAGAAATGATCGTTTTATTGGCAAAGCAGAATATAAACTTAAAAAAAATTCCTGGAGTGAAAATATGGAATTAAATATGCGAAAATTTCAGTAATGTAGATCAAAAGTTTGCATAGTGATATAGAGAGAAATTTTTAAGTAATGAAAAGGAATGTCTTTCCATAATAGTCGATAACTGAATTTAAAAGAACAAAATTTACCCAGAAAACTTTGCAAATTTGCATTCTGGTACCTTTTTATCTAACTTTGTTTTAAGTAAGTCACAATTTTACGAACTAAAGGTTCTCTTTATCACAGTACTTTGCTTTAGTTAATATTATGTTATTAATAAACCCTTCTCAAACAAATCTCAAACATACATTTGCAAAATATACGCGGATGGTGATAAAGTTTTATGATTTACCAGCATCCGCGTATATTAGCTATGATGGGATGAGGATCAGACCTTGGGGATGCTGACAGAACTTTAGCTGTACGTGTCACGGCGGGGGCCCTACTTATGACTTAACAAGGCGATTTACTGTTCTATGCACTAGATCAGTGTCTCGCAAACTTTTTTACTCTGCGGCACACTGAATCTAATTTTTTTCCGCGGCACACTGAATCTAATTTTTTTCCGCGGCACACTGAATCAAATTTTTTCCCGCGGCACACTGAATCTAATTTTTTTCCGCGGCACACCTAAGAAAGAATAAAAGCAAACTCTATATAATCGTCATTATATTTGCGCTTTGTTGAAGTCATCAGCCTGGTTTTACTTGAAGATTTGATCTCGTTCTTTAATTCATAACTCGGTGTTTGTTTTAAATATTTGTCCATTCTATGGCTTGAAATAATCAAAAATTAATACCAAATTTTGGAAAAAACTTGATAAATACTTACAAGATCCCAGTTGATAAAATCTGAAAGATTTTTATTAAAGGACGTCGATATTAAAGCACGTCGATATTAAAGCACGTCGATATTAAAGCACGTCGATAACACAAGTCAAGTCAAAATGAAATCTTTGGAATATCTAGTGTCAATTTGAAAATCTCTCGCGGCACACAGTTTGCGAGACACTGCACTAGATTTGCTACCAAAACAGGAGGCAAAATCTCAGAATTTTCCTAAATCGCTCATTCAAATTCTCGATAACGTTCTAGTTGTTAACTTCATCTTCCATCCTTGGTTTTGTTTCCAGAGCGCAGAGCCACAACGTGAAAAGTTACGTTTTTATTTCAGTTAAATGACTTCTCTATAGAAATGTCCTGTAAAATGGTTTAGATGCAATTGATGGTGATATTTTATTGGAAAAACTGCATAGCAAAAACGATAACAGATTTCTCGTTAAATTGGATTCAAAACTATGTCACAAACAGCTATTTTTTAAGGATATAAATAATACTTTCGTCGATATAAATCATTCGTCGTTGGGCAGGCACATGGCATTAAGATACTTTTTGGAAGGGGAAGCAAGCAAAATTTGTTGGAGGAATGGCAGAATTTAAAACATCATCATGGAAAGAACAAATTCGATACAGAAGAGTAAAAGGGGCGGGGGTGGCTCAGTCGGTAGCGCGCCAGGCTCGTAATCTGTAGTTCCCAGGTTCGAGTCCCAGCTGGGTCAGCGTTGAGAGTTATCTCCGCAAAATTCCCCGCCCTGCCCACGGTCAGTAGGGGACACCGATGGGCTTGGAAAGGCCGCCGTCCATCGGATGGGACGTTAAGCCGTGGCCCCGTGTGCGGGAGAGCCATACCCTGTGCACGTTAAAGAACACGCTGGATGGCCTTGACGGGAGGCTACCATCTCTCTCCCAGCAGCTGTTCCAGTGGGTCCCCTCCCCCAACCTTCTCTGAGCCTTCGGGGTCCATGTGACCTGGCCATTTAGCCCATGGTGTGCAAAAAAGTGCCGCTCAGAGGTAAAACAACCCAACCCAGAAGAGTAAAATGTTTTACTTACTGTTGTTAAAGTATACAATTATATTTAATACATTAATAAATAGCCTTA
The DNA here is from genome assembly GCA_038380435.1 of Ryuthela nishihirai. Classification (NCBI taxonomy): domain Eukaryota; kingdom Metazoa; phylum Arthropoda; class Arachnida; order Araneae; family Heptathelidae; genus Ryuthela; species Ryuthela nishihirai. Next base: position 43,157,556 of record JAWZYU010000006.1, read on the forward strand.
AAGGCAACTGATAAAATTAAATAATATTTTTAAAAGAAAACACATTATCAAAGAACACTTTCACACAAAATATTCATACCTATAAGTTTTCATTGTTCTATACCTATAAATCTTATACTTAAAATAATAATAATATGCTTTTTTATACCTATAATTTTTCAATTTCTTTCTCTCTCGCCATTTTAGAATATTTGGGTGTTAGGACCTCAAGAGCTATGGTCAGGTGCGCTCATAAGGACAAAGACCTTTTTCTCTCTTATTTACGCTGTTTTATTATTTATGTAATTAATAGGAATATTTATGAATGACGTTGTAGAAGTTCCTATTCATTGAAAAATGCACAATGTTTGCTCTCAGTGCTCTGATAAACCAAGCAATAGTTTGAAGATGCGATTTTAAAATTCCTTATGCAATAATTGTTTTATACCTTTTACAAAGAGAATTTAATTGTTTTTTCGTTACATTTCGTTTATGAATAGAATGAAAACAAAATGGGTAAAATAGCGGCATTTTTAAGTTTAGTAACCTATTTCTGTTATACATTATTAGTGAACATTTGCTAGATTACAATTCATAATTATCCAAAACGCTGATTAAGAAAAGTACAATAGAATAAAATTTCCTTTTCCACGTATAATGCAACAGATTTTAACCCAAAATATTTATTTATATCTAGTTTAATTCTACGTTTGCTAATCACTAACTTCTACTCACTTGTAATTTCGGAAATGCGAAGATTAACTCAGTAAGCGTTGGTCGATCGTTGAGCTGTTTTGCCGAGATCGTCACTAAGTGAGAGCGAATTCATGCAAGAAAAAGCATTTATAGAGAAACTATGGAATGACTAACACCGAAGAATCATTTTCCTTAAACTTTCCATCCAAGAAGCATCCTGTGGTGAGCGCCCTCTAACGCAGGAAGATCTACTCTTTCCCTGAAGGACATTATCCATCACTGACCCACAGCAGCACGTGGTCAACAGTTAGAAAAACCACTCGGACCAATCAGTCGATTATCTGATGCTGATCCCTGCTGCTCTCTCTGCTCGCGATTCCTCATCCGTGCATGCGGTTGCAGAGAGCGGACACGCGGTTTTGCGTGCGAAGATGAGCGACGTGGTGTCCATTTCAATTGTTACGGATCAGCGGGTGCGCCTTCGCGGTTCCCAGAATAGAATCGCTCTTGTACGTTTTTGATGCATCTTGAGGGAGAATCGCCTCGCATCCTGCTTCTCATGCGAGATGACAGAAACAGAGATACTGACCGTTAAGGTAATAAGGATGTCAGTCTCTCTGAACCTCAGCATTGGGATACTTTCCCGGAAACTGACAACTGTATGTTTATGGTGATTTGCTTCAGTTGCTCTTGCGGATGTTTCCAAGAATTAGGCAGACGATATCGACCTAAATTTATCCAAAATGATAAATAAGCTTTTGTATGCGGCTGATAATATTTAGGAAACAAGTGAAATAGTTTTAACTAAAAAAAGATATTTAGTACGGTATTGTTTTTGAAAATTATGAAAGAAACGAAAATGGTTTTTTTGGTTTCAAGGTTATTTGCAACAACTGTGAAACAAGAATAAACTAGACGGTTAGTAAATGACCCCTTTTTTTGCAAAGCGGTGTTACTTTGAAATTTGTGTAAGTGCTGAATGGAACATATGTTTGTCAAGGTTGTTTATTCAGAGCGGACTTCTGATTATTGTTACTGACATTCATAGCCTGCAGAAAATCTCGAAACAGCCGTAAGCTTCAGTGGCTTAATCAAAGTAATATTATTGATTATTTAATTATTTATTATTGAATTACTGTGACCATTCGAGTCAAGGACACCGTGTACAGCAATGTCAAAACTAAATATTTTTGGCTGACCACGTTGTGTGCGGAGAAAACAGTTGTGGACAAAAGCCGTAAATAACTACAGCAATTTAAAAGTGTTTCGTTTTCAATGAATATAATTCAGTTTATACACTTCTTATGTCTTCTATCAATGACATGAAGGAATATCTCAACATTAAATCATAGGATAATTTTATAACGTGTGTAATTTCTGAGTGGCATCTTAGGTCTTCCCCTCTTTCTCAGGCCTTCAGGCACATTGTTCATAACCCTATTCGCTAATCTCTAGTTATGCATACTGGCTACCTGGCTATGAATGTCATGTCCACTTTTGCCATAACAAGTCTGCACAATATGCTGCTTAAAGGAGGTTGCAAACTCCTTTGCCTAACCTCACATTAGTTGCAAAGTTGAACCACCTAATGCCCAAGATACTGCGTAAGCATCTGGAATCAAAAGCATCTAGTTTCCTGTTATCTTGTTTACACAGCGTCCAAGTTTCACTACCATAACTAACCCTAGAAAGAACCAAACTATTATACAGTCTAATTTTAGTCTTTAGGTGTATACGCCTATTTCTCCACACTCTCCATAGATTCTTAAAAGTCCCGGCAGCAATCCCCATTCGTCTGTTAATCTCATGCCGCACATCACCATTATCTATTACATAGCTTTCAAGATAAACAGAGACACTTTGTCAAGAGCTCAGCCATTCAGATTAACTGATACATAACCTGCCTGACCAATTTTCATCATTTCAGTTTTCTCTCTGTTTATAGTCAAACTTACTCTACTACCAGTCTCATCAACATCATTTGCCAAAAGTACTAAATCATCAGCATAATCTAAATCAGAAATTTTCGTATCTCCAGACCATTTAAGGCCAAAACTTTTTCCTTGCAGTAAATTTCGCATAACATAATCAATAACCAAAGAACTAAAGAGAAAAGGTGACAAAATGCACCCTTGTCAAACACCAGAAGCAATGCTAAATCAATTGTTAGAAACCTTTTCTTACAAACCCTCACATGTGACTCAGTGTTATTATAGAGAGCTTTCATTATGTTAATTAACTCTTTTGGCATCCCATAAGATCTCACGATAAACCACAAATTTTGACGGTCAACAGAGTTTTTTTGAAATCTATAAAGCCCTTTTGAAATCTACAAAGCCTTTTTGAAATCTACAAAGCCTTTTTGAAATCTACAAAGCCTTTTTGAAATCTACAAAGCCTTTTTGAAATCTACAAAGGTAGTATCCTACAACTTCTGAATCGACACTGCTCATCACACAATTGCCCATCATCCAGATTCTTAATTATATTAAGTACAATCATGCAAAGAACTTTATCTGGAACGGAAAGTAGGGTGGTACCCTGTAATTATCACAAGAACTGCAATCATCGTTTTTTTAAACATAGGGATCATAATAGCTCTGATAAAAGACGTAGAAAAAAAATGCCCTTATCATAGAAGATATTAAAAATTTCAGCAAGCCACATTCCCAGATCTAAGCATTTCAGCAGTAATTTCATCTACCCGTGAGGACTTATGTATTTTAAGTTTAGAAATAGCCATAATAGCTTCAAACTGCTTTGCCAGCCAAGCCATCAAGCCAAAGATTCTCACCAGCTGTTAACTGATCCTTTACATGTTTATTAAGCTCTTTGTAACGCTTTCTGTTAGGACAAGTAGGTGTTGATTAATAATTATTCCTGCAGTTCGTTCTTTCGAAAATAAGCTCCAGTGCCATAATATTCAAATAATTTTTTCATCCTCTGCTGCTTTTTGCCCAAAAGAGTACTGTTAGTTTTAAGAAAACGGTCTCATTCTTCCTTAATTTCAGTAATAAGCAAACTGTGACCGTCATAATGACTAAGTACATTGGATTGATTGGATTGTTTTACCTCTGAGCGGCACTTTTTTGCACACCATGGGCTAAATAGCCAGGCCACAAGGACCCCGAAGGCTCAGAGAAGGTTGGGGGAGGGGACCCACTGCAAGAGCTGTTGGGAGACAGATGGTAGCCTCCTGTCAAGGCCATCCAGCGTGTTCTTTAACGTGCACAGGGTATGGCTCTCTCGCACACGAGGCCACGGGTTAACGTCCCATCCGACGGACGGCGGCCTTTTCAAGCCCATCGGTGTCCCCTACTGACTGTGGGCAGGGCGGGGAAATTTTGCGGAGATAAATATCAACACTGACCCAGCTGGGACTCGAACCTGGGAACTACAGATTACGAGCCTGGCGCGCTGCCGACTGAGCCACCCCCGCCCCACAATGACTAAGTACCCTATCATGATAAGATGTAGTTACAACTGTGTCTTTTAAAGTTTCAGTGTTAAAGGTAATATTTCTTAACCCAGCACAACACTTCTTAAGTTTAAGTTGCAAGACACTTTTAACAAGGTAATGGTGAGATCCAATTTCAGTTCCCCTATATGACTTAGTGTTCCTAACAGAACTAGCCCATTTGCTGTTAATTAATATATAATCAATCATATTCTTATGCAGCCTATATGGTGAAACTCATGTGTACTTGTGTATGTCACGATGTTTGTAATAAGTGTTAGCTATTCTCAAACCACTATCTTACACTATGTGCCCTAAGAAGCACAAAAGAAAACTAAACAAATCGATGGTTCAATCAATCACTGAATTCGCATTCACTTCAAAGAAAGGATGCCGGCATTCTTATCGAGTATGTAAATCGGCGTCCTATCTCTTTGAAGTGAATACGAACTCAGTGACTGATTGCACCATCGATATGCTTCAGGTTTATTTTCTACTATTTGGAGCCAATAGAGGAAGATCGGTATTTTTCAAATTGTTTCAATTTATTTATATTTCTTAATTAATTTTTATCTTTTCACAAAAAACACTTATCTTTAGAAACCTTCATTTGATATATGACTTAAAAATATCGACCATATTTTCCTCCCCCTTTGTTTGGAGTCGTGTTTGAGGTAGCCCATGACATTGGACACGTCCCAAGCTGTAATGTGAGCTATAACTCGTTAAGGTCGACCCCCGCGAAATTTCTGTCCGCTTTCGGTGCGACGGGAGAATGATGGAGGCATAATTCGAAGTAGAAGACGAAAGTCCTCATATGAGCTTACATTTGACCCATAACTCGCATCTGTAGTCCCTCCCCTAGGGGCTCAGTCGGTAGCGCGCCAGGCTCGTAATCTGTAGTTCCCAGGTTCGAGTCCCATCTGGGTCAGCGTTGAGATTTATCTCCGCAAAATTCCCCGCCCTGCCCATGGTCAGTAGGGGACACCGATGGGCTTGGAAAGGCCGCCGTCCGTCGGATGGGACGTTAAGCCGTGGCCCCGTGTGTGGGAGAGCCATACCCTGTGCACGTTTAAGAACATGCTAGATGGCCTTGACGGGAGGCTACCATCTGTCTCCCAACAGCTCTTCCAGTGGATCCCCTCCCCCAACCTTCTCTGAGCCTTCGGGGTCCATGTGACCTGGCCATTTAGCCCATGGTGTGCAAAAAAGTGCAGCTCAGAGGTAAAACAACCCAACCCAAGTAGTCCCTCCCGTTCGGAAGATATAGCAGAAGAACGACTTTCATATCTCACCTATTTTAAGAGGACGAAAGTATTGGTGGTGGGGGGGGGGTTACTTTTAATAACCCACAACCATTCCCACGTCACAAGCTTCATTTGACATAAAACTTGTTACGTTCGGCATCGCTTTCGAAAGATATAGTAGAACAACCCTTCACATATTTCCTCCATATTTTTGGGGAATTTTTATAATTTGTGACACTCCATATGTCACAAGTTTTCATTTGACACATAGCACGCGACACCCGGCCGTCGTATTCCAAAAATATAGCAGAGAATAATCGTTTGCATACTTTTCCTTTTTTAAAAATTACCCCCTTAAAACATGGGGTAATTTTTTTTATATCCTATGACACTCCCCGCATCATAAGCTTTCATTTAAAACATAAATCATTAAGTTTGCCCATCGACTTCGAAAGATATGGTAGAAAAACTTTTGAAAAATCCGCAAACTGACAAATCGACAAAGCGACGAAGGACGAGCGAAAAACAATAGAAAAGGTAGGGTGAGCGGCACTTTTTTGCACACCATGGACTAAATGATCAGGTCACATGGACCCGAAATGCTCAGAGAAGGTTGGGGGAGGGGACCCACTGGAACAGCTGTTGGGAGACAGATGGTAGTCTCCCGTCAAGGCCATCCAGCGTATTCTTTAACGTGCACAGGGTACGGCTCTCCCGCACACGGGGCCACGGCTTAACGTCCCATTTGACGGACGGCGGCCTTTCCAAGTCCATTGGTGTCCCCTACTGACCGTGGACAGGGCGGGGAGTTTTGCGGAGATAAATCTCAACACTGACCCAGCTGGGACTCGAACCTGGGAACAACAGATTATGAGCCTGGCGCGCTACCGACTGAGCCCCCCCCCCCGCCACTAGAAAAGATAGGTAAAATAGTTTTCCAATTATCTCTTAAAACAAATCAATCGCGTTTCCAACCCACTCTGGGCGTAAGGAGTTGTTACCTCGTTGTAGCGAATGGAAACTTCACGACGTTTGCATTCCACCAATAAAATTTGAAATTTCTAGCTTAAATTTATCGTTTGCGATATTCTTTTAAATTTTGGAATTTTCGACTTTTCCACCGTTGGAGGGCGCATTCATAGCTTTTTGGAGATTCTGAAAGTTAAATTCGTAATATTTCATCAATATCTATCCAACCTAAAAATAAATTTTAATTTATCTCTAAAAACAAACAATTTTCCATTAAAACTCAAAAGTTGCGTCCCCCCCCCCCCGGGACAAAGAGGTCTACCCATTGTTGCCTATGGAAATGTCGTGACCTTCCCATTACGTCATGAAAATTTAAAATCGATAGCGTAAATACATCGTTTGCAACATTCCTTTGAAATTTTGGAATTTTAAACATTTTCACCGTAAAGGGCGGAATTGAGGCTTTTGACAGATTCCGAAAATGCAAATCGTAATATTTCAACAGTACCTATCCAACACAAAACTAATTTTAATTTTGCTCTATAAACAAAGAATTTTCTCAGCTCTGCTTAGGGTCTAAGGGTTAACCCATTGTTGCCAATAAGAAAGTTCATGACATTCACATTCCACCACCAAGATTTAAAATTTTTAGCATCAATACATTGTTTGCAATATTCGTTTGAAATTTTGGAATTTCCAAAATTTTCCACCGTTTAGAGCAGGGGTGCTCAACCTTTTGGAAGTCGTAGGCCAATTTGAAAATATGGTACATGTCGTGGGCTAATTTGGAAATATGGTATGTGTCGCGTGCCAATTTGAAAATTTGGAACATGTCATGTTTTAATGTCGACATTTTCCATAGGTATCTCCAAGCAAGTCATCCAAGTGGTAACAGAAACATTTCCAGCTCTAAGCACTTTTGTAGCAATTTCATCTACCCCTGGGGAACATGTCGGGGGTCAATTTAAAAATTTGGTACATGCCGTGGGTTAATTTGAAAAATTGGTACATGCCGTGGATCAATTTGAAAATTTGGTACATGCCGTGGATCAATTTGAAAATTTGGTACATGTCGCTGGTCAATTTGAAAATTTGGTACATGCCGTGGATCAATTTGAAAATTTGGTAAATGCCTCATCATCCTCCTCCTCCTCAAGCAGCCATGGGCTACGGAGGTCCAACCAGACCGTGCAATTTAGTTCTCCAAGCAAGTCTATCCTGAGCTACATCTACTGCATCTGGCCACTGCACACCAATTCTAACAAGGTCCTGTTTGACATTGTCTGCCCACCGCATCCTAGGTCTCCCCCTCTTTCTGAGGCCTTTAGGCACACTGTTCATAACCCTATTCGCCAATCTATAATTATCCATACGGGCAACATGGCCAAACCAACGGAGTCTCTCTCTGCGCAATATGCTGCTAAAAGGAAGTTGTAAACTCCTTTGCCTAACCTCATCATTAGTTACAAAGTTGAACCACCTAATGCCCAAGATACTTCGTAAGCATCTGGAATCAAAAGCATCTAGTTTCCTGTTATCTTGTTTACAAAGTGTCCACGTTTCACTACCATAACTAACACTAGAAAGAACCAAACTATTATACAGTCTAATTTTAGTCTTTAGGTGTATACGCCTATTTCTCCACACTCTCCCTAGATTCTTAAAAGTCCCAGCAGCAATCCCTATTCGTCTGTTAATCTCATGCCGCACATCACCATTATCTGTTACATAGCTCCCAAGATAATTAAACTGTGACACCTGCTCAAGACTGCAACCATTCAGATTAACTGAATCACAGCCTGCCTGACCAATTTTCATCACTTTAGTTTCTCTCTGTTTATAACCAAACCTACTCTACTACCAGTCTCATCAACAGCTCGAATGAAAGAGTTCATCTCATCAACATCTCGAATGAAAGAGTTCATCTCATCAACATCATTTGCCAAAAGGGCTAAATCATCACCATAACCTAAATCAGAAATTTTCCTATCTCCAGTCCATTTAAGGCCAAAATCTTTCCCTTGAAGTGAATTTCGCATAACATAATCAATAACCAAGCTAAAGAGAAAAGGAGAGAAAATGCACCTTGTCGAACACCAGAAGTAATGCTAAACCAATTGCTACAAGCCTTACCAACTCTCACACACGACTCAGTGTTATTATAGAGCGCTTTCATTATCTTAACTAACTTGTCTGGTATACCATATGATTTCACAATCAACCACAAATTATGATGATCAACAGAGTCGAAAGCCTTTTTGAAATCAACGAAGCTAGCAACCAAAGGTTTCTGAAACTCTAAACATTTCTCAAGAATCTGCCTAAGTGAAAATATCTGATCCACACATCCCCTACCACATCTGAATCCACATTGCTCATCACGCAATTGACTGTCAACCAGATTCTTAATTCTAATAAGCACAATCATGCAAAGAACTTTACCTGGAACAGAGAGTAGGCTGATACCCCTATAGTTATCACAAGAACTGCGATCACCTTTTTTGAAAATAGGGATAACAATAGCTCTGGTAAAATCCTTAGGAACCATGCCTTTATCATAAAAGATATTCAGAATTTCAGTCATCCAAGTGGTAACCGAAACATTTCCAGCTCTAAGCATTTCAGTAGTAATTTCATCTAACCCTGGGGATTTAGGAAGTTTAAGTTTAGAAACAGCCAAAATAACTTCAGATTGTGTTATAGGGCCAACATTAAAACCACCAATGCATCTATCATCATTGCAAACAATGGGAATAGAACTAACCGCATTGTTCAGAATATCACTGAAATGCTCACCCACCTAGCCATGACAGAATCCTCACCTTCTATAACCTTACCTTGTTTATCCTTCAATCCCTGTATACCTGTCCGTTTTCTACCACACAAAACATTAACTATCTGGTACAGCTCTCTGCTGTTGTGCTGTCTAACTGCTTCCTCGGCTTTGTCAGCCAAACCATCAAGTCAAAGATTCTTATCAGCAGCTAACTGATCTTTTACACATTTATTAAGTTCTCTGTAATGCTTTCTATTAGGACTAGTAGGGTATTGATGAAGGATATTCCTGCAATTCTTTCTTTCCGAAATAAGCCCAAGTGCCTTATCACTCAGATATTTCTGTCTCTTCTGCTCCTTTTTTCCTAAAAGAGTACTGTTAGTGTCCAAAAAAGCCTGTTTAAAATGATCCCATTCTTCCTCAACTTCAGTAGTAAGCATACCATGACTGTCATAATGACTAAATAACCTACCATGGTAAGCTTTGGCTATAACTGGGTCTTTCAGAGCTTCAGTATTAAAAGCAAATTTTTTAACCCTAGCACAACACTTTTTACGTTTAAGTTGCAAGACACTTTTATCAAGGTAATGGTCAGATCCAATTTCAGCTCCCCTATATGCCCTGGTATTACTAACAGAACTAGCCCATTTGCTGTTAATTAATATGTAATCAATCATATACTTATGTAGCCCATCAGGTGAAACTCATGTGTACTTATGTATGTCGCGGTGTTTGTAATAAGTGTTACTTATTCTGAATCCATTGAGTTTACTTACCTGTAGGATACGTTGCCCATTGCCATTGCAGCTACCAATACCAAAAGGGCCTATTACTCCTCCCCAAAGGTCAGAGTCAGTACCAACTTTGGCATTGAAGTCACCAAGAACAAGGGTAATATCTCCTTTCTTGATAGAATTCAAAATATCCTGAAGTTGTTCATAAAACCTATCCTTCTCATCCTCATCGGCATCCTCAGTGGGGGCATAATAGCAGATAACATTCAGGTCTTTAACGCTTGTCTGAAATTTTGCTGTAAGAACCCTTTCATTAATGCACTCATATCCTAGAAGAGCATCACTAGCGTGTCTGCTGAGAAGCAGACCCACGCCTTGGTGATGCTTATTGTCGTCCCTCCCTGAAGAGAAAAATTTAAGATTATTTTTAAGAATCTGACCTTTATCTGTCCATCTGGTCTCTTGCAAGCCGAGAATATTTAAATTATAACGGTGGAATTCTTGTGTGAGGACATCAAGAGAAAAAGCTCTGTGCAGAGTCCTCACATTCCAACTACCTATGGAGAGAAAATGGTTAGTGGGATGTTTAAAGAAACTATGTTTATTGAGAGAGGGAATGCCGACAATATCAAACAGCCCCCTAATCGCAGACATGGGGCAAAGACCCGTTCCCCCACCACTAAAGGCTGAAGCCATCTACACTGGAAGACTTCCTCCAATGTAGAATTTGACGATGGCAATAGAAGCAAAGAGTTCAGGTGTCTGCGATGACCTCTGCTCAGGATTATCCACCAGCTGATAAACATATCCTGTGAATCTATTCACTTGGGGCTGTCAACCCACAAACAAACAGAAAACACAGCGGAGGATTTTCCCTCCACAGAAGCCCACCAGTGCAGCAAAATCAGGATCCATAATCAAGCTCAGAGCCATATATCTGTCCAGTCCAGTGGGTTTATATGGTCAGCACCAGGACCCTGTGTGGTTGACCACTCCTCAGCAGGGTAGATAAAAAAAGAAAAGTAGCCATAGTTGTCGAGATCAGTAGGCCACACTAATCTGGCAGCCCTCCCCTTCCGTTCACTTCCACAAGAGAGTATCTCTTTTGAAAGGTACTAACGGTCTGCACCACGAGAAGACGGGGTAGGACATTAGGTGCTAGGCCTGGCCGGTTCTATGCATCATCAGAGGGTATTGGTGCATAGCTCTCCTTCCAGTGACTACCTAGCTCCTTTTACAGACCAAACACCTAGTACACCTAGGGGTCGTTTAAAAGAACGAAACCAACTGCCTTTATAAGCAAATTTTATTACAATAGCAATGAATGGAATGAAAGATTCAGTTAATGAGAAAAATGATAGTTTATTTTTTAATAATAATTCAATGTCAGGAACAGTTTCTGTGGTAACTAAACGGAGGCAGTGCTCCAGATGAAAATCTGTAATTTTTGTCCTCAATTTTGATGCTGTGCTTCATTCTGGAAAACATTTGTTCCCATAAGTAGGTACTTCGGAAGAAGGCGAAGATTCTTGCCGCATACATTCTTAAACTGACAAATTTTCCCTTTTCTACATATTTCTGGTAAAATTCTTCGTCGTATTCGCGGGCCACAATTAAGGGTCTGGCGCGACATGGTTTGAGCACCCCTGGTTTAGAGGGTAAAATTATAGCTGTAGGAAGGTTCCGTTAGTGAGAATCGTAATATTTCATCAATACTTATCCAACAAAAATATATTTTTAATTTTATTTCTATAAAAGAAAAAAAATTGATGTCTACAGATGGACAGACGACAAAATGATACTATTATCTCGTTTCTTTTGAAAAACGAGATAAAAAACTACGTGAAAAAAGATATCCACAGAAGTGTAAAATATTTATTTCCATTGGTACGGAAGCTGCATTGGCATTCCAATTGCAGCTTCCGTGTCAAGTTTACAGTTGAAAGCAACTCAGGTAATAAAATGCATCAAATGCGAGTCAGAGAAATGCAAACCAAAAATAGATTCTTTCGGCAATAAAATTCTGTAAGTCCTTTTTATTACTCTGGGTTACTTCCTTGAGGCCAGTTCTTTTCTGCGAATGTCGCAACGAGGAATCGCAGCAAAAAAGGAAGGGAACAAGAAAGTTTTAGCATTTCTATCAGTTTCTATTATATTTTATGAAATTTCTGTCTAATGGATCTCGAATTCTTTTCATAGTTAAATGAGAATATTCAGTGGATAAGAATATTCATCGAAACCTCTTTATCAAAACACATAAAAATAAATTGCAAAAAGTAAAGGATGCTTCCAATTGTGAATCATTCTGTGGGTGTACACGTGTTGAGAAAGTAAATCAAATAAAATACCTAGGAATCATTTTTGATGAATATTTTAGGTGGAATGCCCATATATCTCACATATGTGAAAGCTTGAGAATATCAGCGTTAAAAATTCAAAAATTAAAATACATACTAAATATGGAAACATGTGTATTATTTTATAAAGCAATATGCAAATCGATTTTAAATTTGGAATAAATGTGCATGGACAACTAATTTAACTAACATAAATAAAATAGAAAACTACAGTGTATAATAGCTAAAAATATTATTCCGCTTCGTTTGCAAAAAATTGCAAAACTTCAATAGGTTAAAATTTTTAAACCTTTTATCCTACATTGATTTATATAAATATAATTTAATAATTAATAATTTTTTGAAGAAACATGCAAACTAAAAATTTAATTAAATAAAAATACAAGACTTCAAAACCAAGGATATTACAAAATGCCTACTTTTCGAAATAATTACCGAAAACTTACCTCCGAATATCAAATACATTTATATTAAATGCTATCCCAAGAGAAATACTAAATATGGATTCTTTTAGTAGACTGAAAATGGAATTGAAAAAATATTTGGGAATTTCTGATTAGCTGAATATTATGTGTTGTGTTTTGTGAATTTATTTGATGTGCCATCCTCTCAGACCTTCTACTATGGCATATAAACTGACAGGCTCCTGTCAGACCTCTGTGGCAAGCAGCTGCTTGAGGGGGTATTTATTTATTTATTTATTTTATATCATTTTTGTGGCTGAATAACCTATGTTTAATTTAGTTCATTCATTTTCCTGCAGATAAGCTATTTATCTTTGCGAGTCAAATGGTAAATGTACTGTATTCTTTACTTTTATGAATAAAAATCTATATTCTTAAAAAAATTACTATATACAGGGTGAATCTGAAAAAGTGGGCAAAACTTTACGGGGTGGTAGATCGCAGCTATACGAGCAATATTCGTCATAGAAAGTATGGGCGGAACGCAAACGGCGAGCCGCTAGGTGGCGATGGAAATGGTATAAAAGGGTCGGTCCTCGCACCAAACGGCATTTCTACCGTCGATTGCCGAGAGGATGGCTAGTTATACTAACCACGAAATGGCGGATATGCACTTTGTGTACGGTGCGGCGGACGGGAATGCAAGTGAGGCACAGAGTATCTCCTCTCCTTCTTGTGTTCATTCTTTAAATGTGACAGTGGGAAACTACCTTTTAACTTCTCACCGCTTGCGTTCCGACAATACATTCTATGACGAATATTGCTCGTATAGCTGCGTTCTACCACCCCGTAAAGTTTTGCCCACTTTTTCAGATTCACCCTGTATAGACAACTTAAATAGACATTTCTTAATTTTAGACATGTTGAAAACAATTGACCTTTAATCGACAGGTGGTATTATGGAATCTCCGTGTATGAGTACAGAGATATCTTAAGCATAAAATTGAGTTTACCGGTAATAAGATGGACTACCTTAGAGACAGTCGGATTGTTTTACCTCTGAGCGGCACTTTTTTGCACACCATGGGCTAAATGGCCAGGTCACAGGGACCCCGAAGGCTCAGAGAAGGTTGGGGGAGGGGACCCACTGGAACAGCTGTTGGGAGACAGAGGGTAGCCTCCCGTCAAGGCCATCCAGCGTGTTCTTTAACGTGCACAGGGTATGGCTCTCTTGCACATGGGACCACGTCTTAACGTCCCATCCAACGGACGGCGGCTTTTCCAAGCCATCGGTGACCCCTACTGACCGTGGGCAGAGAGGGGAAATTTTGCGGAGATAAATCTCAACGCTGGTCCAGCTGGGACTCGAACCTGGAAACTGCAGATTACGAGCCTGGCGCGCTACAGACTGAGCCACCCCCGCCCCAACAGTCGGATGAAGTTATATAATATGGTAGAATATTTTACAACTAATGGCGTATTCTTTTTCTGCTGAAAGGGTGCATGAGATGGTGGCTTAACGACGGAAGACATTGCCTTTTGAAATATTGTCGTTTCATATTACCTTTGGGAGCACGCTATGCGGAGATTTATTTAGAAAGGAAGTAAAAAAAAATGGGTTGATTTCCCCAAAATTCGGGTTTTTGCGTGAGAACTTTTCCTCAATTATGTAGCAGGCGTTCATTCAGATGGAGTCATTCTACTGAAAAATTTCAACTCCAGTTGCAAGAAAATAAAATGGATAATTAAGATTAATATGATTTAAAACTTTTGTTTCTCCTGTAATTGCTATTCCTCAATTTCATCACTTACTAGGAGATTTACGCGGCGTTTATCGTATTTTCGAACGACTTCGTTTCCACGAAACAGGTGTTGTCCCGTTTGTGCTCCTTTTAACTCCTTCGTTTCCACAAAACAGGTCGTGTTCCATTCGTGCTCTTTCGAAAGCCTTCGTTTCCACAAAACAGGTCGTGTTCCATTGGTGCTCTTTCGAACGCCTTCGTTTCCATTTGTGCTGTTTCAAACGACTTCATTTCCATAAAACAGGTCGTGTTCCATTCGTGCTTATAAACATATATTTTCGTGCCATAAAACAGGTCGTGTTCCATTCGTGCATTTCCATAAAACAGGTCGTGTTCCATTCGGGCTCTTTCAAACGACTTCATTTCCACAAAACAGGTCGTGTCCCATTCGTGCTCTTTCAAACGCCTTGGTTTCCACGAAACAGTTTGTATTCCATTCGTGCTCTTTCAAACGCCGTCGTTTCAACGAAACGGGTCGTGTTACTTTCGTGCTCTTTCGAACGCCTTCATTTGCACAAAACAGATCGTGTCCCATTCGTGCTCTTTCGAACGCCTTCGTTTCCACAAAACAGGTCGTGTTCCATTCGTGCTCTTTCAAACGCCTTCGTTTCCACAAAACAGGTCGTGTTCCGTTCGTGCTCTTTCGAATGCCTTCGTTTCCACAAAACAGGTCGTGTTCCATTCGTGCTCTTTCGAACGCCTTCGTTTCCACGAAACGGTTTGTGTTCCATTCGTGCTCTTTCAAACGCCTTCGTTTCTACGAAACAGGTCGTGTTCCATTCGTGCTCTTTCGAACGCCTTCGTTTCCACAAAACAGGTCGTGTTCCATTCGTGCTCTTTCGAATGCCTTCGCTTCCACAAAACAGGTCGTGTTCCATTCGTGCTCTTTCGAACGCCTTCATTTCCACAAAACAGATCGTGTTCCATTCGTGCTCTTTCGAACGCCTTCGTGTCCACAAAACAGGTCGTGTTCCATTCGTGCTCTTTCGAACGCCTTCGTGTCCACAAAACAGGTCGTGTTCCATTCGTGCTCTTTCGAACGCCTTCGTTTCCACGAAACTGAACGTGTTGTATTCGTGCTCTTTCGAACGCCTTCGTTTCCACAAAACAGGTCTCCATTCGTGCTCTTTCGAATGCCTTCGTTTCCACAAAACAGGTCGTGTTCCATTGGTGCTCTTTCGAACGCCTTCATATTCACAAAACGCGTTGTGTCCCGTTCATGCTCTTTCACACGTCTTTTCCACGAAACAGATCACACCCCTTTCGTGCTCTTTCGAAAGGTTTCGTTTCCAGAAAAAAAACAAAGTATGTTCTGATAACGCTATTTACACATTGGTGAAAAATTGCCTTGTCATGCGAAAGCTGAGGTAAATTAAATAAATGTAGAGGAAAAATTGTTTTCTGCTGAGTGGGATTTGAACCCAGGACCTCCTGATTACATGTGAGGTGATCTGGCCACAACTACTATGGTGACCGACATCTCAGTCGCCAGAACACCTGACATGTTCTCAGGAGGTCGTGGTTTCATATCCCACCTGACTAATGACAATTTTTCTTCTACATTTATCTAACTTATATCTACCAGGTGTATATCTGTGAGATCCTATTATTTCAGCATAAGTAAAATCATTGAACTCTTTCGCCTTTTAAATTTATCGATTATAGCAATTAATTGAACAACCGGTAACGATAAATTTAGAGGTACACCTTTTCGAACCCCGGGTAAGGCATGGATGTATGTGTCGTTTTTCTGCTGAGGTCCTGCCATCCTCTCAGACCTTCTACTCTGGCATATAAACTGAGAGGCTCCTGTCAGACCTCTGTGGCAAGCAGCTGCTTGAGGGGGTATTTATTTATTTTTTATAATGTTAATTCGATTGGAATTTCGTGGAATTCAGTTCAGTCCACATCTTTGTTTTGTTTGATCCCATTGGGTTTGCAAATAGCCTATTTTAGCGAAGTGCAAACCCAATGCAAACCAAACTTTTTTTTAATTTCTTATAAATTAACTTATGAATTTATATATATATAAATGATCATCAGAACGAGTTTATAAGTTGACCATCGAAGAAGGCCACCAAAGGGATGAGGGGGGGGGGGTAATTGAACCTTGAACCTTGCCATCGAAAGTTTAGTTGGACTTTGTAATCATTCTGAGGATTGCGACAGCCATGATAGCATCTGAGAGAAGGGGGGAATTATTCAGGGTTGGGTTGGGTTGTTTTACCTCTGAGCGGCACTTTTTTGCACACCATGGGCTAAATGGCCAGGTCACATGGACCCCGAAGGCTCAGAGAAGGTTGGGGGATGGGACCCACCGGAACAGCTGTTGGGAGACAGATGGTAGACCCCCCGTCAAGGCCATCAAGCGTGTTCTTTAACGTGCACAGGGTATGACTCTCCCACACACGGGGCCACGGCTTGACGTCCCATCCGACGGACGGCGGCCTTTCCAAGCCCATCGGTGTCCCCTACTGACCGTGGGCAGGGCGGGGGAATTTTGCGGAGATAAATCTCAACGCTGACCCTGCTGGGACTCGAACCTGGGAACTACAGATTACGAGCCTGGCGCGCTACCGACTGAGCCACCCCCGCCCCAGGAATTATTCAGGGGTTTACAAGTCTGGACATGATGAACATGAACAAGTGAAAAATTTGTCTGGAAAAAAAGTCTGGACAAGAAATGAATCAATTAAAAACTTATCAAACGTGATGCCCCCTTCATTAAACACTTATCCAAGATTCCGCTCCCCTCGACCTTTGGCGGGTATTTTCGATGGCCAACCTATAATCTCGTTATTCATTGAAAAGCCCTCTTTATCAAAAGTTCTACCCCCTTTTTTTAAACACTTATCAAAAGTTTCGCCCCCTTTTTTAAAAGACCCGTTTATTCAAACACTTATCAAAAGTTTCACCCCCCCCCCCTTGGATGGACAATCCTTCTCGAAATTTCTCTGTCCCACGACGGCCATCTTGGTTCCTGACGTCATCACACTTGCCACACAGTCCCCAAAAATTTGCGAGACTCGTATTCTATGACATAATAGAACCTTTTAGAAAGACCTAGAAAATGTTGCACATTCTGGCCAAATCCCAGAAAATGGCGCAATTCTGGAATGTATGATGCAATCATCATGTCCAGACTTGTAAACCCCTGAATAATTCCCCCCTCCTCTCAGATGCTATCATGGCTGTCACAATCCTCAGAATAATTACAAAGTCCAACTAAACTTTCGATGGCAACGTTCAGAGCATCCCCCCCCCCCTCATCCCTCTGGTGGCCATCTTCGATGGTCAACCTATAAATTCGTTCTTCGTTTAACCCCCAATTCCCGTTTATTAAAAATCCTCATTAATTAAAACTCTTAGCAAAATTCCCATCCTCTCACCCCCTGAGTGGACATTTTGAATGGTCAACCCTTCTCGAAATTTCCACCGACGGTCATCTTGGATGACGTTATCCACTACGCTGTCGACCCCCCTCTATTTCTCTATTACATCAGTAATGATGTGTTACATCATGTTTCAGAAACGTTCATCCCCCTCATACCCTTGACCGACATTTTCGGACCCATCTCGAAATTTTTCTAAGTCCAGAGACGTCAGATGACGTCACCCGTTGGCAGTGAGCAACCCTTCTGGCGAAACCCGCATTGTTACCCCACCCACTTCAAACCCCTTTGTTTCAGCTCATCATAGCAGACAGGGTATGGAAACAATGTTTTGGAAATAATCTTCATCCTCTTATCGAAACTTATTAACCCATCTCCCCTTTATGATAATTCAGCTGTTTTGTAAATAAACAAATTACCCCATCGAAAGAGGACAATTCATCTTGAAATTTCTCTTGATGCCCCCAAACCTCTAAGTGTTGTGCCTCTCTTATTAAAATTAGTGTCCATATGGTTGAAGGATGATGCCATAAAAATATTGTGTTCAGACATATTCTGCACCACACTTTCCGCATCCCCTGCTGTGTCAGGACTTATTTTGGAACGATGATGTGATTTTACGTTAAATTCTTATTTCTGCCATGTCTCAATTCATTACTCTACGTATTTTCATATTAATATTAAACCATTTCAAAAACCTCACCACGCGAATGAGAGTTAAAAAAATTCATTCTTCCTCACAAATTTAAATTCCCTCCCAATTTCTCTTTTTAATACTAAGCCATTTCAAAGACATCGTGATCGCAACAGCACAAAGGATAAAACTCACCTTCCTAGATAAAAAAAATAAAACTCACCTTCCTAGTTTTTATTTCAATAGTTTATTACTAAACAGGCTCAAAGAAATCGCGATTGCATCAGCAAAAGAATAACCAATAAAACTATTTTTTTTTATTTTTTAATTCCCGTATATCCGTTACGCGACTTGGTCTGAAGTTTAAAACTTTTTATTCCAAATACTTATTGTCGCTGTATCCCCAATTCAACACATGATTCACTAATGCAAAAGGGGCGGGGGTGGCTCAGTCGGTAGCGCGCCAGGCTCGTAATCTGTAGATCCCAGGTTCGAGTCCCAGCTGGGTCAGCGTTTAGATTTATCTCTGCAAAATTCCCCGCCCTGCCCACGGTCAGTAGGGGACACCGATGGGCTTGGAAAGACCGCCGTCCGTCGGATGGGACGTTAAGCCGTGGTCCCGTGTGCGGGAGAGCCGTACCCTGTGCACATTAAAGAACACGCTGGATGGCCTTGACGGGAGGCTACCATCTGTCTCCCAACAGCTGTTCCAGTGGATCCCCTGCCCCAACCTTCTCTGAGCCTTCGGGGTCCATGTGACCTGGCCATTTAGCCCCCTGGCAAAAAAAGTGCCGCTCAGAGGTAAAACAACTCAACTAATGCAAAATATTACTCTTTCTTAGGATTAACAATCCTATCTCATTAACAATCGATAACAAAATATTATTTCTTCCTCAGAAGAAAAATCAGCTAATAAAATTATTTGGAAGTAAGATATCATTTAAAAAAATCTGCAATTATAAACACTCTTACATTTTTAAAAATCGACTTTTCCTCCGTTTACTGGCGAACGTGTGATCACAAGACCAATGACTCAACAGGCCGAGGAAATTTTATTTCGTGTTTCGACACGTCGTTAGTACGCGTACATTCGCGTTCGTTACGCTTGTTTACAAGATCAGGTATTTCATTGGATAAAAAATAATTCTGTAAAGAGTTTTTGTACACGGTTGAGTTTTATAGGAAGTAAGCAATACTAAAAGTAGGACGGATCTTCAAATGACATTCAGGGTGTATCATTTCCATCACTTAAGTTTCATCTTCTTTTATTTTTTTCAGCCAATAACATTCCAACCTCAATAACAGACAGTTTCTGCGGGACAGTCCCTTTTCAGTGGTCACTTCGATGCGAAAATGTCACAGGGGACGATCATTCGCCCAGTAGCGATATGACCATGAACTTTGCTGAAAAGCAAACCTGGTCAATGAACGATGCATTTCTCATAGACAGGGTGCAATTAAGATTTGAACTAAAGTCATGACATGGAAGAAGTTAGGAGCGTGTGAAATATTTTCATTCATGAACATGTAAAGTATAAACGTGTGTTAAAACGGTAGATTTTCAGAAAGGATGTTTATATTTTGGGACAAGTAGTCTCATTCTCATACTCTTTTCAGGACTTTTTAGTCCTGATAGACTGACGTGTGTATTTCTACAGTTATTTTCCTTGCTACACCTTCACTTTATACACGCACAGTTTACTTACGGGTTTGTTCAAACGTCATCCAAGATGACCATTGCTGGAAATTTCGAGAAGGGTTGACCATTCAATATGGCCGCTCGGGGGTGAGGGGGTGGAACTTTTGCTAAGAGTTTTAATTATATAAGCGTTTTTTAATAAATGGGGATTGAGAGGACTTTTTAATGAATAACGAGTTTATAGGTTGGCTATCGAAGATGGCCACCAAAGGGATGAGGGGGAATATGGACTTGAACTTGTTAATTATGAACCTTGCCACCGAAAGTTTAGTTGGACTTTCTAATTATTTTGAGGATTGCATCATCCATTCTGAGAGGGGATGCCCTGAACATTGCCACCGAAAGTTTAGTTGGACTTTGTAATTATTCTGAGGATTGCGTCAGCCATGATAGCATCTGAGAGGAGGGTGGAATTATTCAGGGGTTTGCAAGTCTGGACATGATGATTGCATCATACATTCCAGAATTGCGTCATTTTCTGGAACTTGGCTAGAATGTGCAACATTTTCTAGGTCTTTCTAGAAGGTTCTATTACGCTATAGGATGCGAGTTTCGCAAATTTTTGGGACTAGAAAAAGGACATCACACTTGCCATGTGGCGAGTGTGATGACGTCAGAAACCAAGATGGCTGGAGATAGGCTTAAAAAAATTTCGAGGATTGAGTTTGTTAGTGACGTCATTCTAGATGGCAGTCGTGCGACAGAGAAATTTCGAGAAGGGTTGGCCGTCCAAGGTGGAGTGGAACTTTTGATGTTTGAATAAAGGGGGCAGAACTTTTGATAAGTGTTTGAATAAAGGGGGCAGAACTTTTGATAAGTGTTTGAATAAAGGGGTCGTTTTAATAAAGGGGGCAGAACTTTTGATAAGTGTTTGAATAAAGGGGGCAGAACTTTTGATAAATGTTTAAATAAAGGGGTCGTTTTAATAAAGGGGGCGGCTTTTTAATTAATAACGAGATTATAATCTGGCCATCGAAGATGCCTGCCAAAGGGTGAGGGCAGCGGAACTTTTGATAAGTGTTTAATAAAGGGGGCGTCACTTTTGATAAGTGTTTAATTAATAAGGAATAAAAAAATACAATAATAAAAATATAATTTATTCGTAAGTTAATTTATGAGAAGTAAAAAACAAATATTTAAAATAATTTATTCCCAAGTTAAATATGATTCACAAAAATTATAATTTATTCGTAAGTTAATTAATAAGGAATAAAAAATTTGTAGGTTAATATAATTTATAAAATATAATGATCAGTTATTCTTTCTTCACCGAGATCATCTACCATTAAGGTTTGCAATCACATACTACTCTTGGTGTAATGGATAAACGCGTTGATATACGTGCGGGTTTGGGACGAACTGTGGAAAATAGTATTTAAAAAAGAAATATATTACGTGTGTTAAATTCAACTTTGTAACTAATGATGAGGGTAGGCAAAGGAGTCTGCAACCTCCTTTAAGCAGCATATTGTGCAGAGAGAGACTCCGTTGGTTTGGCCATGTTGCCCGTATGAATAATTATAGATTGGCGAATAAGGTTATGAACAGTGTGCCTAAAGGCCTCAGAAAGAGGGGGAGACCTAGGAGGCGGTGGGCAGACAATGTCAAACAGGACCGTGTTAGAATTGGTGTGCAGTGATACGATGCAGCAGATGTAGACTCGGGACAGACTTGCTTGGAGAACTAAATTGCACGGTCTGGTTGGACCTCCGTAGCCCATGGCTGATTGATGATGATGATGATGGGTGATGACGTCAGAATACAAGGTGGCGGACAAACGGCAAAGTGTGTGGCACGAATGTGATGAAGCAAGAACTTAAAATGGCGGAATTAGGGTTTTTTTTAATGAGAGTGGCACTTTTAATTTTAATACAGATTTTTAAATAATAAACGAATTATGAAAACAAAAAATTGCCATGGTCAGTTATGAATATTAATAAGAGGCATGATCAATTATGAATATTAATCAGGGGTGTGGTCATTTATGAATACCGTATATTTCCGCAGATAAGACGACCTTCAGATAAGACGAGGTATAAATTTTCGTCAAAGTTTTATAGTTTTAGCATATATCTGTCCTATAAGACGACCCCAAACTATCAACGGCCTATGAATTTAGTTTAGATCGGCGATCATCATCTGGATAATAATACTGTATAAGCGTATACGGAATTATGTCCTATTCGCAAACATTCGCACTGATTCGGGCATTCGGGTAATGACCTTGACTATTCACAAAAGCGTCGTATGGGCTATTCTATTTTGTGGACATACCCTACTCTGTACTAGTAAATAATTACGGTTTGTCCGTTTTTTCCTCAGTAGCTCAATAAACATAACTTTTAATATTTATTTTGTTTTAGTATTGTTTTACTATTACAATGTAATATATTATTTACTATTACAATGTAATGTATTATTTACTATTACAATGTAATGTATTATCATATAGCGTATTTAAATAATATGATGGATTTTTCGATAAGTTGTAGTAATTTTCAAGATCAGCCGCAGTCGGTGGTTGCACGCATAAAGGAAAAGCCTCCTTTAGCATTGTTACGTTTTTTTTGTATCTGTTCTATAAGACGACCCGGATTTTGGGGGCTTTTTTATGATTCAACTATCGTCTTATCTGCGGAAATATACGGTATATTAATAAGGGGGTAGTAGTAGGGGGGCCCATATTGGTGACGTCATAGGGGGAAAGCACTCTGCATGGAGGATCCGTATAATGGGATGATACTACTCGTCATTTTCAAGGTTATTTCTGAGGTGGCGCAGATTGTCCTTTCTTGCTTTTATTTACCTATATTTCCTCTTTCCATTTCTCCTTTTACCTTTCTATCTTTTCCCTTGCGCATTAAGTTACCAAGGCCAGACATCCACGGAGTCGTTAGGTTTATTCAAAGTTCTAGTTTTTTTTAAGACCAATTTAGATAAAGGAAGTATGGGACCGTGTCCCGGTACTTTGCTCTGTTATTTCTGATCTTTGATGCAGGGATTGAAGCATTGGGTATGGATGAACTCCTCGCGGATTCATCGGTTGGTTGTCTTCCCCCACTTGTCATAGAAACAAATTTCTCTTTATTAGCTTTTTTATATTTCTCTTTATTAAAAACAAGATAAACGCATATTAGACCGTGTACATAGGATGATAATAGATTGATCTTCGCGAGAGAAATCTTTCATCCATTTTACAAACTGACTTAATCCCAAGAGCTTAGGGGCGGGGGTGGCTCAGTCGGTAACGCGCCAGGCTCGTAATCTGTAGTTCCCAGGTTCGAGTCCCAGCTGGGTCAGCGTTGAGATTTATCTCCGCAAAATTCCCCGCCTTGCCCACGGTCAGTAGGGGACACCGATGGGCTTGGAAAGGCCGTCGTCCGTCGGATGGGACGTTAAGCCGTGGCCACGTGTGCGGGAGAGCCATACCCTGTGCACGTTAAAGAATACGCTGGATGGCCTTGACGGGAGGCTACCATCTGTCTCCCAACAGCAGTTCCAGTGGGTCTCCTCCCCCAACCTTCTCTGAGCCTTCGGGGTCCATGTGACCCGGCCATTTTGCCCATGGTGTGCAAAAAAAGTGCCGCTCAGAGGTAAAACAACCCAAAACAATCCAAGAGTTTAATTTTCTCTGATATCAGTTGGTTGTTGAGGCTGACAACCAAATGATAATGAAATTATATTTATTCTTGTGACATCGTATTTCTACTAACTTTGATTTGTGGGAAACTAGATCTATCGACTTGATGCAAAAAAAGTGAAAATATTAGATGAGAATGTAGTTTAATTTTAACGTAAAATCAAATAATTGAACTTTTTGATGATTTAGTGAAGTGGCTCCAAAAATATGTAAGTTTTGCGAAAGAAAGTCATGTCAAGATTTTCCGCAAAATGCTTATTTTAACCTTATTGGGTTTGTTTAATGACCAATCATATCTTTAGATATAAGGCATACTTAACAGTTGTTTTATTTTCTCTGGGAGCTGCTTGCTACAGGAGCTTGTCAATGCAAGTATAATGAGGGAAATCGAGACTTCAACATAAAGACACAACTCTTTCCGCACGCATTCAAAGACCCCCCATGAAAAAATATTAAAAAAATAAACCGAAAAGGAACAACACCATATCAAAAAACACATCTATACCAATGGAACCTGTAAAGGCAAGCTAGAGCGAAGTTTCGTTTGTTTTACCTCTGAGAGGCACTTTTCTGTACAATGGGCTAAATGGCCAGGTCACAAGGATCCCGAAGTCTCAGAGAAGGTTGGGAGAGGGGACCCAATGGAACAGCTGTAGGGAGACAGGTGGTAGCATCCCGTTAAGGCTATCCAGTGGGTTCTTTAACGTGCACAGGGTATGGCTTTCCCGCACACGGAGTCACGGCTTAATGTCCCACTCCAGGGACGGCGGCCTTTCCATGCACATTGGTGTCTCCTACTGACCGTGGACAGGGTGGGGGGTTTTGCGGAGATAAATTTCAATGCTAACCCAGCTGGGACTCAAACTTGGAGCTGCAGATTATGAGTCTGGCACGCTACCGACTGAGTCAACCCCGTTGTACGACATTGTGATAGACCTCTTTGTCCAGCAAGGCATCGGAGCCAGTTCCGTTGGGGGCAGGGGAAGAGAAATGTGCGAAGGACTTCTGCATTCGGGAAGTTTCAGCAGCGCGCAGAAGGTGTGGACATCCCCATTTGCTGATGGACTCTTGAATGCCCAATGGACATCACGTGACCGCACTTGGAGGGAGTGTTTCAACGCAGAAAGGGTTGTGAGAGAGCTTTGGGGGTGTTTGGCGGTGATTGCCGTTCATATGGCTGACTGCAAGTGGTTCCATTGTGAATCGAGAAGGTTTGGTTTAGCCTTGTTTGAGTAGAATGGAAATTCTGCAGTGTTTTGTGACTGTTCAGGTGGTAGTCGTTGTTTCTGTTATTCAGTTGCTCTTTCATGTAATTGGTGTATACATGTACATAGTACATGTGTAGTTGAGTGAGCTATACCCCACTTCAGTAGATCCTAATATATCTAGTGAAAGAGTTATCGACACAAACTCTCACATACATGGACCGGAAGAGAAGAATCTAACCTTAGTTCTGGACGCAATCTAAGCCACCAATATTTTTGGTGGCGCAGGTGTCTCAGTTGGTAGCGCGTCAGGCTCGTAATCTTAAGTTCCCAGGTTCGAGTCTCGTCTGATCCAGCATCAAAATTTATCTCTGCAAAACTTCCCGCCATGCCCTCGGTCAGTAGGGGATGCGCTTGCAAATTCCGCTGTCTGTCGGATGGAATAGAAAAGTCGTGATTCCATGTGTATGAGAGCCATATGCTGTGCACATTAAAGAACACGCTGGATTGCCTTGGCTGGAGATTATCATCTGTCTTCTAACAGGTGTCCAGTGGGTTCCCTCTTCCACTTTCTCTGAGCTTTCGGGGTCCTTGTTACCTGGCCATTTAGTCCATTGTGGCCAAATAAAGTGCCACTCAGAGATAAAACAACCCACCAAGATTCACAGAAGCACCAAATGCTGAAAGAGTAGCAAAACATGAACTGCAAAATGAAACATTGAACAGGTAACGTAATAATCAAAAATATTTTCATGAATGGGCAGCGGTGATCTCTACTATTCCTGTTTCTTTCCTACCTGCATTTCACACTACCGAGAGCTTTCAGAGATTTCACTCCTTGTTGCTGGGCCCCATTAACATAAGACATATTTACCCACTTCCTAGGGGGCGGGAGTGGCTCAGTCGGTTGCACGCCAGGCTCGTAATCTGTAGTTCCCAGGTTCGAGCCCCAGCTGGGTCAGCGTTGAGATTTATCTCCGCAAAATTCCCCGCCTTGCCCACGGTCAGTAGGGGACACGGATGGGCTTGGAAAGGCCGCCGTCCGTCGGATGGGACGTTAAGCCGCGGCCCGTGTGCGGGAGAGCCATACCCTGTGCACGTTAGAGAACACGCTGGACCATCTGTCTCCCAACAGCTGTTCCAGTGGGTCCCCTCCCCCAACCTTCTCTGAGCCTTCGGGGTTCTTGTGACCTGGCCATTTAGCCCATGGTGTGCAAAAAAGTGACGCTCAGAGGTAAAACAACCCAACCCACTTCCTAGAGTATCGGAAGAAGTGTGGCTTTTTCAATGTAGGGAAGCAATTATTGAAAGCAGCCAAGAGAATGAACCGCAACGCCTTTCGAGGTACGGAGCGATTTTGGTTGGGCACACCATGGGCTAAATGGCCAGGCACATGGACCCCGAAGGCTCAGAGAAGGTTGGGGGAGGGGACCCACTGAAACAGTTGTTGGGAGACAGATGGTAGCCTCCCATCAAGCCCATCCAGAATGTTCTTTAATATGCACAGGGTATGGCTCTTCCGCACACGGGCCACGACTTAACGCCCCATCCGGAGGACGGTGGCTTTTCCAAGCCCATCAGTGTCCCCTACTGACCATGGCAGGGCGTTAATTTTGCAGAGATAAGTCTCGACGCTGACGCAGCTGGGTCTCGAACCTGGGAACTGCAGATTACGAGGCTGGCGCTGAGCCACGCCGGCCCCACGGAACGATTTGGAATTTAAATTCCGGTAATTTTTTTTTTTTCTAAAATTCTTAAATTTTCTCCGATATTATTTTCATAATACAATAATTCGCAAACAATAATAAAAAACTTCTTCAACAAAATGCAATGATAGCACCAGAAAAAAAAATATTAATTTCAATAGCAAAACACCCCAATTTCCTCCAAGATCCTGATACTGTAAGAATAAGATCATCAAATTCTGTATATAGCTTTGTCATGGCTAAACCTATCATAAAACAATATAAAAGTTTGGCGAACAATCCTCCCTTCCCAGTAAAAGAAACCAATTAAACACGAAAAACTTCGCCTAAATTGCAAGAGTTAACACCACCAGACTTAGTAATCAGAATCTTCTTTCGCTAACTTTAAGCAGCATAAGTATTTTTGTCACGAGTCTTTTTTTGATATTGCCCCAGAAAAAACATGGATTTGTGTTGCTTTACTTCTGAGCGGCACTTTTTTTGCAAACAATGGGCTAAATGGCCAGGTCACATGGACCCCAAAGGTTCAGAGAAGGTTGAGGGAGGGGACCCACTGGAACAGCTGTTGGGAGACCGATGGTAGCCTCCCGTCAAGGCCATCCAGCGTGTACTTTAACGTGCACAGGGTATGGCTTCCCGCACACGGCGTAACATCCCATCCGACGTTCGGCGGTCTTTCCAAGCCCATCGGTGTCCCCTATTGACCGTGGGTAGAGCGGGGAATTTTGCGGAGATAAATCTCAACGCTGACACAGCTGGGACTCGAACCTGGGAACTACAGATTACGAGCCTGGCGTGCTACCGACTGAGCCACCCCGAAAAGCGCATGGAATAAAGTATCCTAAGTTATAAGAGCTAAGAAATTCGAATTCGTTTTATTGTTTTTCCCTCTTGTTATAACTTAAAACAATGAAAAAAGTCCGGCCCCCACGAGAAAAAAAAAATGGAAAACTCCTAAACAGTAAATAAACTAGGACCACTAGACGTTTTATATAACTTGCCGTCTCGTTGCCTAGTGATTAGAGATGCTTTGCTAGTGATCAAAGGGACCTGATGTCGAGCGCAGCTTAACGATAAATTTCTCTCAAGATCTCGGCAGAAAGATAACTCTTTTCCTGCTGAGGTTTCGCCTTCCTCAAAGAAACTCTCTATAGCACATTAAACTGATAGGCTCCTTTCAGATCTCTGGGTCAAGTAGCAGCTAGAGGAGTTTTTTTTAAATTTTTTTTCCTCTTAATCATAGCTTGAACCAACGTAAGATTTAGGATTGACTTTCAACTTTCCCCCATTCTACACCCCCCCCCCCCTTAGAAAATGAAATGATGGAGCTTCATAAAATATTGAATAATAGACCATCAGGTAGGCATGCTGTCTTTGCTATTAGTGGCTTTAAGCATTATACCACAGAATGAGTCCTAAAATCTGACATAATAAAAGAGTCGAATCTAGAAGGCTTTGGGTTGGGTTGTTTTACCTCTGAGCGGCACTTTTTTTGCACACCATGGGGTAAATGGCCAGGTCAAATGGACCCCGAAGGCTCAGAGAAGGTTGGTGAAGGGGACCCACTGGAACAGGTGTTGAAAGACAGATGATAGTCTCCCGTCAAGGCCATCCAGCGTGTTCTTTAACGTGCACAGGTATGGCTCTCCCGCACACGGGGCCACGGCTTAACGTCCTATCCGACGGACGGCGGCCTTTCCAAGCCCATCGGTGTCCCCTACTGACCGTGGGCAGGGCGGGAAATTTTGCGGAGATAAATCTCAACGCTGACCCAGCTGGAACTCGAACCTGGGAACTACAGATTACGAGCCTGGCGCGCTACCGTCTGAGCCACCCCCACCCCTATCTAGAAGGCAACTTCCAGTTTAGTGCAGATGGCCAGCCACATCAAGAGACATACTCTATATTTTTAACCACCCCTTTACATGTCACTGGCTATTATTCAACATAGCATCCTTATTCTTGATTAAAGGCTTGTTGGCTAAATAAAAATACCATTCTTCTTGACATCGCTACTCGTGTGCACTGACCTGGAAAATGCTTTCTGGACGAGTTTCTTCAATTACAGTCAAATAGATTTCCAATGACTAACTACATGGTATAATGCTTAAAGCTACTAATATAGGAGATCTTGGTCAGCAGCAAGTAACTCAATGCTACGTATTATGAAGAGGCACAGGGTTCGAATCCACACCTTGTTAATGACAATTTTTCCCCTAGAGTTATTTAAAGACTAAAATATTACTCCAAAGGTAACGAGTTTATGTCTCAAGTGGCAACGTCTCATGTGGGGAGTACCATGGACTACCTCAATTTATGTCTTGCCCCATAATAATAATAATATAGGGTGGATCGTAACAGGTTTTTATCTCAAATGTAAGCTTGTGTTGTGTTAGTCCACATAATTTGGTTGTTAGGTTACTATGCATTTTACAGCGTTAACGCCGAACAAATTCACCAGCTATAAGCATTTATTTCTTCGGTTGCTTATGCTAAACACAAAACTATCAGGAATAATTTTTGTAATATTAAAACTTAATGTAATTGGAATGCTCTAAAGTAGGGGATCTAAACGTGGGGCACGCGGTAAAATTTCTTGGGTACGCCGTGAGAGCTCAAAAGTCGCTAGCGTAAACAAGCGCAACCATTTCACTCGTTATCCAGTAAAATGTTTATAATTTTATAAGATTTATTAAATTATTTATGTCATTTTTTGTGTTTATCGATATATGTAATTTATGTATATATATATATGTTTTATTTTATTCCCATTGCTATACTATAACTATAGTTTTATCTATCTGTACAAGGGGTACGACAGTTACATACGCATTTCCAGGGGGCACGTGAAGCATAAAAGGTTGAAAACCACTGATATATATGTTTTATTTTATTCCCATTGTTATACTATAACTATAGTTTTATCTATCTATACAAGGGGTACGCCAGTTACATACACATTTCCAGGGGTCCAGTACGTGAAGCATAAAAGGTTGAGAACCACTGATATATATGTTTTATTTTATTCCCATTGTTATACTATAACTATAGTTTTATCTATCTATACAAGGGGTACGCCAGTTACATACACATTTCCAGGGGGTACGTGAAGCATGAAAGGTTGAGAACCACTAATACATGTTTTATTTTATTCCCAATGTTATACTATAAGTATAGTTTTATCTATCTATACAAGGGGTACGCCAGCTACATACACATTTCCAGGGGGCACGTGAAGCATAAAAGGTTGGGAACCACTGATATATATGTTTTATTTTATTCCCATTGTTATACTATAACTATAGTTTTATCTATCTATACAAGGGGTACGCCAGTTACATACACATTTCCAGGGGTCCAGTACGTGAAGCATAAAAGGTTGAGAACCACTGATATATATGTTTTATTTTATTCCCATTGTTATACTATAACTATAGTTTTATCTATCTATACAAGGGGTACGCCAGTTACATACACATTTCCAGGGGGTACGTGAAGCATGAAAGGTTGAGAACCACTAATACATGTTTTATTTTATTCCCAATGTTATACTATAAGTATAGTTTTATCTATCTATACAAGGGGTACGCCAGCTACATACACATTTCCAGGGGGCACGTGAAGCATAAAAGGTTGAAAACCACTGATATATATGTTTTATTTTATTCCCATTGTTATACTATAACTATAGTTTTATCTATCTATACAAGGGGTACGCCAGTTACATACACATTTCCAGGGGTCCAGTACGTGAAGCATAAAAGGTTGAGAACCACTGATATATATGTTTTATTTTATTCCCATTGTTATACTATAACTATAGTTTTATCTATCTATACAAGGGGTACGCCAGTTACATACACATTTCCAGGGGGTACGTGAAGCATGAAAGGTTGAGAACCACTAATACATGTTTTATTTTATTCCCAATGTTATACTATAAGTATAGTTTTATCTATCTATACAAGGGGTACGCCAGCTACATACACATTTCCAGGGGGCACGTGAAGCATAAAAGGTTGGGAACCACTGATCTAAAGTATAATATCACTGCCAATAAGAATTAATAAGATACTATATATTGATATTCAAAATCTAAAGGCTGGGAAGAAAGGGAGTAAACTCTACAATATGGTTTTCCAATTTGGATTTGTATTTTGTGCAAGTAGTGCCATACTAAGTAATACACAATTTTTCGTATCCGCATACTATTGTATCTAACCATGATCTGGGTATCCGCATATTATTGTGTCTAGGCATGATCTGGGTATCCTCATATTATTATGTCTAGGCATGATCTGGGTGTCCACATATTATTGTGTCTAGGCAGATCTAGGTATCCACATATTATTGTGTCTAAGCATGATCTGGGTATCCACATATTATTATGTCTAGGCATGATCTGGGTGTCCACATATTATTGTGTCTAGGCAGATCTAGGTATCCACATATTATTGTGTCTAGGTATGATCTGGGTATCCTCATATTATTATGTCTAGGCATGATCTGGGTATTCAAATATTATTATATCTAGGCATGATCTGGGTGTCCACATATTATTATGTCTAGGCATGATGTGGGTGTCCACATATTATTGTGTCTAGGCAGATCTAGGTATCCACATATTGTGTCTAGGCATGATCTGGGTATCCTCATATTATTATGTCTAGGCATGATCTGGGTGTCCACATATTATTGTGTCTAGGCAGATCTAGGTATCCAGATATTATTGTGTCTAGGCATGATCTGAGTATCCACATATTATTGTGTCTAGGTATGATCTGGGTATCTACATGTTAATTGTGTCTAGACATGATCTGGTCTGATCTGTGCTCATGGGTGCACGGATAGGAATTTTATACTTCGATGAATTTATCGTTAAAGCTTGAGGAATAAAACGTTTCAGAAACAAGAATCAGTGGAAAAAAATTCTAATTCAATTAAATTTTCTGACTTGAAATTGAAAAAAAAGTTTTTAAGGTTCTTTTGAAAATTCCGAATTATAATCTAGGCAGCAAACAATTCTTTCAGTGGTCTGAAAGGAAAACAAGGAATGCTCATTTTGTTAAGGAATTATGAATGAGGTTTTATTAAGCCTGAGAAAAATTACAGTTCATCACCTGTCAGACCTCTGTGGCAAGCAGCTGCTTGAGGGGTATACCTACCTACCTACATGTAGGGCATTAGCCATGGCTGCCTCAGCAGGAGAACCACGCCTTGTGCACCCTAAAGAACACCCTCGATGGCCTTTAACGGAGGGTTGGGTTGGGTTGTTTTACCTCTGAGCGGCACCTTTTTGCACACCATGGGCTAAATGGCCAGGTCACATGAACCCCGAAGGCTCAGAGAAGGTTGGGGGAGGAGACCCACTGGAACAGCTGTTGGGAGACAGATGGTAGCCCCCCGTCAAGGATATCCAGCGTGTTCTTTAACGTGCACAGGGTATGTCTCTCCCGCACACGGGGCCACGGCTTAACGTCTCATCCGACGGACGGCAGCCTTTCCAAGCCCATCGGTGTCCCCCTACTGACCGTGGGCAAGGCGGGGAATTTTGCGGAGATAAATCTCAACGCTGAACCAGCTGGGACTCGAACCTGGGAACCCTTTAACGGAGACATCTGCCTCTTAATAGCTGTCCAGTGGGTTCCTTTCCCCAATTTTCTCTCAGCCCTTGGGATCCTTGTGACATGGCCGCTGTCATGTCGTAAACGAGGGGTGGTCAGTTCCCGAACTTCCTTTTATCTTCTCTGTTAATTAATTATCCTAATTAATGGCCAAAAAATAGAGCCCATCTGTATTAAACTCCTATTTACTGCTATATAGAGCTGGATCTAAGAGGGAAATCTTGATTTGAGAAATCTAGTAATGGTAATGGAGGCCGAATATTATTAACGTATGCATTTTTCAAAATTTTGTTTAAAAACCTCTAACACTGAGAGGAAAATATTATGCTCCCGCCCCCCCCCCCCACCATTAATTTTTTTCTAGATCCCATCTACTGCCATATATTATTATTTAATTAAATTATTTACTGAATTATATTTATTCCATAGACGCTCTAAAAACATTTCTTGCAACTTTTTGATATAATTCTAAGAGGTATAAAAATAAAAAAACTCCATAATCTATTCCTCTAACTGAAATTATTCGTTGATTACCAGAAAAAGTGGGGGCGGGGGTGGCTCAGTCGGTAGCGCGCCAGGCTCGTAATCTCTAGTTCCCAGGTTCGAGTCCCAGCTGGGTCAGCGTTGAGATTTATCTCCGAAAAATTCCCCGCCCTGCCCACGGTCAGTAGGGGGACACCGATGGGCTTGTAAAGTCCGCCGTCCGTCGGATGGGTTCCAGTGGGTCTCCTCCCCCAACCTTCTCTGAGCCTTCGGGGTTCATGTGACCTGGCCTAAGCCGTGGCACCGTGTGCGGGAGAGCCATACCCTGTGCACGTTAAAGAACACGCTGGATGGCCTTGATGGGAGGCTAACATCTGTCTCCCAACAGCTGTTCCAGTGGGTCCCCTCACCCAACCTTCTCTGAGCCTTCGCGGTCCATGTGACTCTGGCCATTTAGCCCATGGTGTGCAAAAAAGTGCCGCTCAGAGGTAAAACAACCCAACCAGAAAAAGCTAATATATTCATATTTGACGAGTTAAATTTCCAGTTTTTCCAGTAGATGGCAGCACCAGTTATTTCAGTTGTCTATTCTCCCCGTTGCAGGCGTTTGAGAACTTGGTCTCGATGTTCCACTTATCACCAGCATCTCCATTTTAGGACATTGAGATAGAAGCCCCAAGCCTTCAAACGGGTCGAGAAGCCATCCAGTGCAGGGGAGATGTTACAGCTTGATTAACAAGGGTCAATTTTAAAATCCGGGGTTCTGGTTTTCAAAAGCATTTGTTTTGAATTGGCACACACTTGCTATATTGTTACTACAGATGAACGTGCTACAATGAATTTATGAAAAATGCGTCATGGACGCTCGCGGTGGGGGCGGGAGTGGCTCAGTCGGTAGCGCGCCAGGCTCGTAATCTGTAGTTCCCAGGTTCGATTCCAGCTGGGTCAGCGTTGAGATTTATCTCCGCAAAATTCCCCGCCCTGCCCACGGTCAGTACTAGGGGACACCGATGGGCTTGGAAAGGCCGCCGTTGCCCCGTGTATGGGAGAGCCATACCCTGTGCACGTTAAAGAACACGCTGGATGGCCTTGACGGGAGGCTGCCATCTGTCTCCCAACAGCTGTTCCAGTGGGTCCCCTCCCCCAACCTTCTCTGTGCCTTCGGGGTCCATGTGACCTGGCCATTTAGCCCATGGTGTGCAAAAAAGTGCCGCTCAGAGGTAAAACAACCCAACCCATGGACGCTCGCGTATGCTTCAACGCGAGAGTTACGTCACCAACGACATCGAACGAACTTGACTGAAAGAAGAATAATTAAGAGGAAATATCGTGTGAAGGAACATGTATTTTGTCTTTGTCTGTGCATTAAAGTTTAGAGAAGAAATGATTTTATTTGGTGTGTGTTCGCCGGAGATTAAATAAATTTTCTTAGTGTGATCGTGTTAGTAAACTAGTAGAGGAAAAAGAAGAATTCGTTGTTTGAAGCGTAGTGATCAACGTCTGAAAAGAATTGTCCTGAGAAACAAATATACACCCAATTCTGTTTTTACACGGTAGATAGGTTCCCGAAAAAACCGTGCAAAAAAAATACAGTGCGTATGAAAAAATAGAAGATTGGTTTCCGACGTGAAAATCCAGTACAAATAATAAGTTGTTTTCAAACAAATCATATCAAAATGTTTAATTAAATCTTTTTTTTTGATTTTTGTTCATTTAAACACATTTTTTATTTTATAAACTTATAAAGATAATTATATGTACACATATAAAGTAAAGTATACTTCATAAAGAAAATAATATGTCACTAATTCAGTTAATAAATTTATATTACGCACATTAAACTTCAAAAAACAAAACAAACATTTTTTCAATTTCTTCTATTAAATCTATCTAATCACTTCTAACTTTAAACACGAAATGAGAGACCAAGACTAACGTATGTATTGAAGATAAAATTGAGGGGAATTCCCGGAACTCAATGTTGCCACTTTATTCGGAATGAAGTAGGTTTTGACTAACGTATGTATTGAAGATAAAATTGAGGGGAATTCCCGGAACTCAATGTTGCCACTTTATTCCGAATGAAGTAGGTTTTGACTAACGTATGTATTGAAGATAAATTTTGAGGGGAATTCCCGGAACTCAATGTTGCCACTTTATTCCGAATGAAGTAGGTTTTGACTAACGTATGTATCGAAGATAAAATTGAGGGGAATTCCCGGAACTCAATGTTGCCACTTTATTCCGAATGAAGTAGCTTTTGACTAACGTATGTATCGAAGATAAAGTTGAGGGGAATTCCCGGAACTCAATGTTGCCACTTTATTCCGAATGAAGTAGGTTTTGACTAACGTATGTATTGAAGATAAAATTGAGGGGAATTCCCGAACTCAATGTTGCCACTTTATTCGGAATGAAGTAGGTTTTGACTAACGTATGTATTGAAAATAAAATTGAGGGGAATTCCCGGAACTCAATGTTGCCACTTTATTTCGAATGAAGTAGGTTTTGACTAACGTGTGTATTGAAGATAAAATTGAGGGGAATTCCCGGAACTCAATGTTGCCACTTTATTCCGAATGAAGTAGGTTTTGACTAACGTATGTATCGAAGATAAAATTGAGGGGAATTCCCGGAACTCAATGTTGCCACTTTATTCCGAATGAAGTAGGTTTTGACTAACGTGTGTATTGAAGATAAAATTGAGGGGAATTCCCGGAACTCAATGTTGCCACTTTATTCCGAATGAAGTAGGTTTTGACTAACGTATGTATCGAAGATAAAATTGAGGGGAATTCCCGGAACTCAATGTTGCCACTTTATTCCGAATGAAGTAGGTTTTGACTAACGTATGTATTGAAGATAAATTTTGAGGGGAATTCCCGGAACTCAATGTTGCCACTTTATTCCGAATGAAGTAGGTTTTGACTAACGTATGTATTGAAGATAAAATTGAGGGGATTTCCCGGAACTCAATGTTGCCACTTTATTCCGAATGAAGTAGGTTTTGACTAACGTATGTATTGAAGATAAAATTGAGGGGAATTCCCGGAACTCAATGTTGCCACTTTATTCCGAATGAAGTAGGTTTTGAGTAACGTATGTATTGAAGATAAAATTGAGGGGAATTCCCGGAACTCTATGTTGCCACTGTATTCCGAATGAAGTAGGTTTTGATTAGAGGCCCTCTATAGGTAGAGGTTGGCCATCTCAAAATTGGACGCCATGTTTTGTCGTCGCTCGGATTGTTTAACGTGAAATAGCTGAATAGTATTGCACGGTATTTAGTATTTCGGAAAAGGGTAGGGTAATATTTGATACAGATTTCAGTGTTCATGACTGGAAGCACTTTAGAAAACGACTAGAAAAGGAAAAGTAAATTTTTAGGGCTTTTTTTTTGAAAATAGGTATAATTTTACTTTGTTGTCTGTCCGTCTGTAGATATCGAACTTTTTTGTTTATACAGATAAATAAAAAAATCTCTTTTTGTTAGATAGGAATTAATGATATATTACGATTTACATATTTCGAATCTCCCAAAAGTTATAACTGCGCCCTCTAACGGTGGAAAAAGTTAAAAATTACAAAATATCAAACGAATATTCAAAACGATGTACTTTTGTTAGAAGTTTAAAATTTTGGAGTTGAAATGGGATGGCTACGAAGTTACCATTGGCAACAATCACTTGACCCTTTAGACCCAGGGGGGAGGTGAATGCAACTTTTTTTTGTTTTAACAGAAAAGTGTATGTTTTTAGAGAGAAATTATAATTCGTTTTGGGTTGGACAAGTATCGATGAAATATTACAATTTACATTTTACGAAATTCCCAAAAGCTATAATTGCGCCCTCTAACGGTGGAAAAAAATCGAAGAATCCCAAAAATTTCAAATGAATATTGCAAACGATGTAGTTATGCTAGAAATTTGAAATTTTGGTCGTGGAATGTGGCAGTCTTGAAAATTCCATTGACTACAATGAGTTGATCCTAAGCCCAAAGTAGGTAGGTAAGGGAAGGTTTTCTTTTAAGAGATAATTGAAAATCTCTTTTTTATTTGGTTACTAATGAAATGTAATTCACATTTTAAAAGGTAGTTTTAATTTATATCATCAGAGTTCATGTTTATGGTAGCAATTTCGGCATGTAGAGTTTTGTTATGGTAGAAATTCCACTGACATCAATTATTTGCGTACTCTTTTCAGAGAAGCGAGAGAAAAGCAACTTCTTAAGTTTAAGAACTAAAAGACAATACTTTTTATGTTTTATAATTACTAATAAAATACTACTATGTGCATTTCCCCCATCAAACATAAAAAAAAATAACCCCTCAAGCAGCTGCTTGTACAGAGGTCTGACAGGAGACTGTTAGTTTATACGCCATAGTAGAAGGTCTATGAGGATGGCGGGACCTCAGCAGAAAAACAACACGGACATCCATAATTAAAACCTTTAAGGAGTGAAAAAGTAGGCAAAGGAAGAACTTCATTCTCTTTGAAAATGAGATTCCCATATGCGCCAGAGGCGATATGCGTTCTTCTAGTTATTTTACACTTTCAGTACCCTCTGATAGTGGAAATTCTAACTACTGTATAATTGAGAAAATAAACTATTAATATTTTATTAGTACCTGTAATGTTCAAAAAAGTTTTTCATTTATTTCTAAAAACAAATCATTACTATTAGGGTAAACCACTTGATCATTACTCTCTATGACCAAAAATTTAAGTTTTTAGCAAAAACAGATCGTTTTCAGTATTTATTTAAAGTTTTGGTATTTTCCAGCTTTTTTCCGCCACTAGAGGTCGCTTTTCGAGTTTTTATTTACCGCCTTTAGCACTCTCGAACACTGGAAATTCCAACTGATGAGTATTCGAAAAACGTAAATATTAATATTTTTCTGGAAATTTTTTTCCGACGTACAGGATTCGAACCCGCATCTCTTCAGAAACATGCCATAGTATTCTAACCTGAACTAACGCTGTTTTTTTTTTCACAAAAAATGTTTATTGATTTATAGACGTCTAGAATTAACGCCGAGATTGTCAAATATTGTTTAAATCATTAATAACGCTAAATAGCGTAATGTGACTTCATTATTTATATCAATCTTACTCAGAGTACTAAAAAAGAAATAGTTGCCACCCGAGATCATAGATGTCATGTGAAGGCGCCCAAAATTCACGGGAAGAGTGATAGTCATTATTAGTGGAAAAAATACAGACGGCATAAGTTCAACAGACTAGAATACTCTGGCATGTTTCTGGTGAGATGCGGTTTCAAATCCCGTATGACGGCGAAATTTTTTCCACAAAAACATTTATTGATTTATAGACGTTTAAAGGTCTACAGGTAACACTGAGATTATCAAATATTGTTTAAATTATTAATATTTTGTTAATGCCTGTAAAACAAAATAAAAATATATATATAGTTTCGTTTATCTCTTTAAGAAAAAGTTTCATTTTCGCACCCCCTTTTGGTTAAGCCTTATTGCCATTGTAAACCTTCTGATCATAACACTCTACTACCAAAATTTCAGATTTCCAGTGTAAATAGTTTGTTTTCAATATTCGTTTTAAATTTCAGCGTTTTCTGTCTTTTCACACCGCTAGAGGGCGCTATTAAAATTAGTGAAATTTTTCAAAATTGCGAATTGCAATATTTGTTCGACACCTATCCAATCCAAAAAAAAATTTTCATTTAGCTCTAAAGCTAAAAAAAATTGATAAAAGTGAACTTTGTCTATAGACGGACAGACAGGTGGAAAGACAGATGGACAGACAACAGACAGACGAACAAATACTGGCATATGCAGACGACAAAGTGAAAACATTAGCTCGTTTTCCAAACGAACCTTAAAAGAAATTATTTGTTGGTTTTCAGTTACCTCATTTCACTTTTGCAGCCCAATGCCATCTTCTGCTGGAGTTTCTCGGAAAAAAATATTCATTAATTTATTTCTTTGAGAGAAATTTTTACACCCAAATGCAGCGCAGTGAGGCATTCATAAAATATGACAGCTTTTAGAGACAAAAAAAGCGGTAGAAATATATATAGAACTATAACAACTGAGAAGTTTTAACTTTGCACATACACTATCTCATAGGCTTTCGTCTCATGATACGACAAAACATGGCGTCCATAAACCACGTGACTCAATCAACCAATGGCAGTGAATCACTGAGATGATCAGCCTCTAACTATACAGGACCACTAGTTTTGACTAACGTATGTATCGAAGATAAAATTGAGGGGATTTCCTGGAACTCAGTGTTGCCACTTTATTCCGAATGAAGTAGGTTTTGTACAATTTTTTCCATAAAATAGAGAATAAAAAGAGAAAACTTGTTGTGTAGTCATGTTAGTGTAGTTTTTACTTTGGGGATTTTAGTGCATAAAATGTGTATTTATAGTTCATATTCAAAGTTAAAACACTTCGAAAAATGTGACCATAAAAGCGGCATATTTGTTATAAATGTAAATTCTAGGAATTTTTTCTTGAATATGAATATTTTTTCAGAATTAAATTCAAATGGAGATTTTTAAAAAGGCACCGTTTGAACTTTGTTAGATAAAAAAAATCGTGTAAAAAGAGAACTGGAATTTTTTTCTATCCGTGGAAAAACAGAAATGGGTCTATTTAGCTGCAGTTTTAGAACACGTGAAGTCTATAACCTTAGAAAGAAGTTATTTGATATATAGGTATTTAATTACTTAGGAATTGGTAAGGTTATTCTCGATAGATTGCAGCTTTGCTCTCATATGTGATTTGTGTTGATTGACTTTAGTTTATATAAGTGATTTTATCCATAATTTTGTAATAAATTACATTGTTTTAGAATTCGAATTGTTACATACTATTCATTTGAACTCAAGCTCAGTTTTCATCCATTTTATTCCTTTACAATATATACGCATTATATACCTATGTTCGTTTTATGTTTTTTATGATTTACATGAACGGGATACAGCAAAACATTCTGACTTGGTATAGATCATAATCATTATATTACTACCTCATTAATGACCATTATAACGATAATTAGGATAATAAGTTTTACTAACAAGTAATGCTGTGTTTGTCACCAACTAAAAATTTCTTATGTTTGATCGCATAATTTGGTTAGTTTCTGAATTTTTTGGCTTATTTGAACTCTAAACCTGAATCAGTCTAGTAGTCAGCGTAGGGGATTTTAAGCATAAAATTAAGAGGACTTAATGGACAGCCGTGAGGAGAAAGAAGCCTCAGGTCAAGGTCATCCAGAGTGTTCTTTAATGCGCATAGTTATGGCACTCCCACTGAACCACGGCTTAACGTCCCATCCGACGGACAGCAACATTTCCAAGGTCATAGGTGTCTCTTTTTTGCCAGACGGCAGGGTGAGAGTTTTGTGGAGATAAATCTCAACTATGGCGAATTGGGATCCGAACCTGGGAATTACAGATTACGAGCCTGGCGCCCTGTAGAAACTTATAAGTCAATAAAGATCAAGTTCATTTGCTCAAGGCCAGGGGGCGGGGGTGGCTCAGTCGGTAGCGCGCCAGGCTCGTAATCTGTAGTTCCCAGGTTCGACTCCCAGCTGGGTCAGCGTTGAGATTTATCTCCGCAAAATTCCCCGCCCTGCCCACGGTCAGTAAGGGACACCGATGGGTTTGGAAAGGCCGCCGTCCGTCGGATGGGACGTTAAGCCGTGGCCCCGTGTGCGGGAGATTTTGGGGAGAGTGACCCTTAGAGAAGTTCACGGCGAACATAAAACCTTTCTACTGCTTACTAGTTTCAGAACATTGCTGCAGATCACTTATTGACAACCTTTTTTCGATCACGGGTCATTATACGTTTTTTTTTGGCAAATTGTAAATGGATCAGTCACATAATTTTAATATGCATATACTGTCTGTATTTATAGTAATATTATTAAGTAGTGGGGGGCGGGGGGGGGCTCAGTCGGTAGCGCGCCAGGCTCGTAATCTGTAGTTCCCAGGTTCGAGTCCCAGCCGGGTCAGCGTTGAGATTTATCTCCGCAAAATTCCCCACCTTGCCCACGGTCAGTAGGGGACACCGATGGGCTTGGAAAGGCCGCCGTCCGTCGGATGGGACGTTAAGCCGTGGCCCCGTGTGCGGGAGAGCCATACCCTGTGCACGTTAAAGAACACGCTGGATGGCCTTGACGGGAGGCTACCATCTGTCTCCCAACAGCTGTTCCAGTGGGTCCCCTCCCCCAACCTCTGAGCCTTCGGGATCCATGTGACCTGGCCATTTAACCCATGGTGTGCAAAAAAGTGCCGCTCAGAGATAAACAACCCAACCCAACTAAGTAGTGTGCCAAATTATGATGATGGATCATACAAATCGTTCTAGCCTGGGACGGAGATGACTGACCTGAAATTTAGTTTGGGTTGTTTTACCTCTGAATGGCACTTTTTTTCACACAGTAGGCTAAATGGGAAAGTCACAAGGACCCCGAGGGCCAAGAGATGATTGGGGATATGACAGATGATAGTCTTCCGTTAAGGCCATCCAGCGTGTTCTTTAACGCATAGGATATGGCTCACCCGCACACATGCCACGGCTTAACGCGCCATCTGACGGACTGCAGTCTTTGAAATCCACTTGGCCTGGATCATAAGTTATCAACCATGGCTCAAAACCAACTTATTTAATCATAGAATACTATTTTTACTTGGAATACATCGACAGAAATCCAACCGTTAAAAATAAATTTATGCCGGCAAATTACTGCATAAAATGAACAAAACTTCATTTCTCCTAGTTTTATTTTTTTATGGAATGATTTTGTTTTTCGTGA
The DNA here is from genome assembly GCA_038380435.1 of Ryuthela nishihirai. NCBI lineage: Eukaryota > Metazoa > Arthropoda > Arachnida > Araneae > Heptathelidae > Ryuthela > Ryuthela nishihirai. Next base: position 43,199,168 of record JAWZYU010000006.1, read on the forward strand.
AACACCTTGTAACATTCGTCGGAATGAAGTTTGAGAAACTCGACTCTAGACAATCCCTTATAATTCTTTATTGATATATACGTAGAACTTCCAAGAATAAAATCTAGGTCAAGCGTTTAAAGTGTCAGGAGACGTCCAACCGGGGTGTGAAGAAGCCGCCAGACATTCAGGATGGGTGAGCATCGCAACGAATGCCGCCCTATACAGCAGACGGTTACAGAGAATGCTACTGCCGGATATCGTGGAAACTATCTCGAATTAATTTCTAGACCGGCTCAGACAATAAATCAAGTTGTGGATCTGATTAAGGTCAGACTAAATATTAGAAAAAAATGAAAATAGAAATAGGTTAAGGAGAATTATAAAAGGGAAAACCCATAAATGGGGTACAACGTTCTCGTCAAGAGAGCCAAAAGTTCTGAGAAAGTCAACAAAAATACTTCTGAAATTCGTAAAACCATTATCAGAACTGAAAGAGGGCAGTGGACACAGAGTTAACACTCCGTTATTCACAGAGAAACCGCATGTAGCAGTGACCACAAGGACAGGTGAGGAGTGCAGAGATTTGGGTTGTTACCTTGACCTGCATGACGGTCCCTGTGTTGTCTGAAGGCCTATGCAGTCTCACGGGAGATGAAATGACACTTTCACGCGATTCCAACTTAAAATGCCAAAACTATCAGTTTTTAAAATCGATTTTAAACATCAGTCAGGGGTATTTTGTATAGCTCAAATCGAAGAAGGCTAAATAAATATGTATAGCTTATTAAATACAAATAATTTGAAATACTAGGTGAAGATACATAATTGACATCACCTTAAACACAAAAATGCATTTATGGAGTGAATAATAGAAGAGTTATTGAGTAGTACTTAAAAAACAATTTGTTAAGTGAATGGATTAAATTACTATTTATTATATGCAATAACTCTCCATTGCGAGAAATGGAATAAATCTCTAACTAAGGTCTCTTATACACAAATAGATTAACTCTGTTAAGTGAGTGGATTAGAATTACATATGACATGCATGGCATGTGGAATAAAAGTGATCCAAATATATTTACGTGAATGTGACGTCATATATTTACGTGAATATACTTTTATTGCTAAGTGAGGTATGTGGTGATTCGAGCGCATATTTATCTATTATAATTAAAAAGTATAGTGTTTACTAGATAATAAATACTAATGATTTGAAATACTAGGTGAAGGACATAACTGACATCAACTTCATCGCAAAGGTGCGTTTACAGAGTGAATAATACAAGAAATTGATATTAACTCGTGGAATTATATACGGCATACATGATATATAGAATAAAAGTGAAATATATGAATCGGATACGTATTTTAGGTAAGAGTACGGTTTGCGGAAAAGTTACAATCAGACATTAGACAAACTAATAGATTTCAGTGAACCTTGCGTATAGATTATGTACATTCTCTTTTCTAATTAATTAATAACCCGTAAACCCGATATTTTCCAATGAACATATCGTATTGATTATGTATTAATGCTCTTAATGAAAATTTATTTACTCAAAGGATTTTTTTCTTTACTCACTGCAACTTGACGTCGAAAATAAATAGCATGCTTCACTTTTTGAAAGAGTGATTTGAAATACTTACTTCAAAAAGTGATACTTACCTCAAAAAGTAAAGAATACTATTTATTTATCCCCCAAGAAAAACGATTTCTTACGTAACCAGCCAGCGCATCAGGAAAGTGAGTTCATGTTCCACAAACTTTTCAGTCCTGATTTAATACATAAATGTATTTTTGGCAAAATTAATGAATCAGTTGCAAATATATTCTCGTAGGGGAGACAATATGTATTGACTACAAATATTTTTTGCCACAGAACACTCGTTTGATATAGAGGTGACATAAAGCTTTGTCTCTGGTATCGAAGATGGGGTACTTTCTCGCAATACACTCTTTTTCACCCATGGACTAAAGAATCTTTCGTCAAACTCATCCAGTGTAATTTTGACATAGTGTCTGATATCGGAGCTGTAGATAAATACCGGGGCCTACAAGTTCATATCATAGCATGACTGACAGTGAGGTTGAAGTGTATGCTACGAAAAAGTTCGGAACATGCCTTGGAGCTCCCAGGGAGATCCTTATGTGCAATTTACGCCTTCTGAGAGAGCGAATCATCGATATGCTAGAGCTCGGATTGAGCCTTCAAGTGATCAACGCATGCATGGGGCGCACTGTGAGCACAGTGCATCTCAAGCGACATCATGAAGTAACAAATGACAGGAAGGTTAGGTATGGGACCAGCATTCCACACCACAAGACATGAAGATTGCATGCTCCATAGGAGGGCCATTCGTGACCCTTTCACCACAACAATTGTGCTGCAGAGTGATTTGCTGACTGCTACAGGTACAGTGGTCTCCATGCAAACCACAGGGTCACGTTTGCATGATGCAGGAATGAGGGCGATACGTCCAGTTCGGCATCTGCCATTGCAGCGACATCACTGGTTATGCTGTCTCCACTTGTGTTGAGCGAGGAAACATTGAACTACAGAATGCAGAAGAGTGTTGTTCACAGATGAATCCCAATTCTGTTTTGGCATGCCGGATGGCCATTTGTCGGCATGGTGTCGGAGTCGTCAACAGCATGAGGAATTCCTTAGCTGCTATACAGTTCTGCACTGTGGTACAATGGTATGGGGTGGCATCACATATGACAGCTGGACACCTCTGCTCCATGTTTCTGCCACCCCAATGGCGAGATTTTACACCATTAACATCGTTAATCCTGTTTCATGACCCTTCCTTACTGCACATGTAACAATGGACAGTCTCCATGTGTGGCCATTCTCCCAAGGCCACTTAGCTTATATAACTGCCCGAAATGGGCTTTCTATGTACTGATAAATATGCAATTAACGCACATACCTTGCATTCTCATGTTCAGTTTTTTGATTATATGCACATCTACCCTCATAGCTCCTGGCTTGTCAGTTTCGGGCGTATATGTCACTTTCTTCGCAGTTTTCAGATTTCCACTTTGAGCAGTGTAATTAATGTTTCAATTGTGGTAGTTGCTATGTCAGCAGCTTCATTAATAAACATTTACAAAACCTACAGAACCAATAAACTGGATTCACTCTGTCAGAAATGCACTTTCCTTCAATAGTGAATGAATGTAGCTAGAGTGAAGGTAAATAGATACCAAAAAGATTTACCAGACTTATAATACGATTGGCAGTATGCCAATAGCTGGAGAATGTAAACTTCATTTTAGAATTATGTGTAAAGTTAATTCATGTAAAGTGAGGAAGAAGATACTTTTTATTGGGAATAGTACTCAGTTGTCGAACCATATTTGTTCAAGAGAGATTTCCGAGCACTTGTGAGAGTATTTCTCAACTTTGTTTTGCTCATGATTCCCTTCTACGCTTCATTTGCCTTCAGCTCATAGCTACTGGAAATTAGGTACCATTTACACTATTTATTTATAATTTCAATATTCTAATAATCGCTACTTTATTTCTAAGTAGCAAATACTTAAAAACATCAAATGTGTAAGACTTGTTAACAAAAAATATTCTGTGCTTACCCTAGAGTACAACAAAACAAACTGCGGAGTTCAGTTCATATTCACAGCATTCGATTTCTTTAAACGCTTCGACGATTGTAGATGCTTAAGAAACCACTCCAAACTACTCTTTTCAGAAAGTATCACACCATCCCTTGTGGAATATATATTTTAATGGGTTGTTACTACACCTCTTAAACAGACGAATGTGCACTTGGGATAGTTCCTGTAATCGCAAGTCTTCAGGAGTAAATCGAAGCCTAGCTGAAACATATGTTGTTCATCATATTCTCTAGCAAACCGCTTCACCGAGAAATCACCTTCATCCGACAGGGAACCGCTTAATGTAGGCCATGGCTGACATCTCAATACTGCAAAACTGTCCACCCCTCACACCTAAACCTGTGACGTTATTCTGCAATAGCCAACCATTGGTCAAGAGCTGATTAGCGTTGATTGGTCAGAGACTTTGATTTAAATTATAAATACTTTTGCTTGCCTAGGTCTATAATTATTATCGTTTGCTGTCAGGAAGCGACTCTCTCTGTTAAATATGGCAGGACAAAAGAACGACCCTGTTTCGAATTATTGCAAAAACTACTCAAAGGGAAAAGGGTTTCACGTCGTTTGTTTACAGCATAACAAGGACGTCACGGAACTTGTATCGTGCGTTTAGCGTCATCAGTCTAAGGGTAAAAGCTTTAACATCTTTGGAATGGCTAGACCAGCAAATTTCATCTGTGATGAACTCTTCGGAAACGGACAAAACGGACACTATCTCATCGTCATACAAGCTCATCTAGAGGCCTTTGTAACCAATCTAAGGTTTCAACGATGGAAAGTGAATGAATTATTTATTGAAATGGAGCTCTATCCACTTATACTCTGCGTCATTCAGCTAAGAATGTAAATGAATTTACTGAAAGAAGCATGGTGGAAGAACAATGTGCCAGACAGCTTTGCGGAAATAAAATAACTTTTTTTCGATTCTACGTAGGAACTACATCGGGTGGGAAGTAAATCGACTGAGTCAACTTCATATGTGTCTTGCCATGACTGTTGAATCAGTTGTTGCTGTTTCATGGACGCAGTAAGAAACATCCACGTGATTGATGTGGCTCATCGTTTTGTGTGAAAGGTAGGAGCTGAAAATAATGTCTCATTTATGTCTGAATGGAACTTTTTAATGCTACTGAAAGAAGTGCACGATGAACTGGTATGTGCATCTTAATACGTACTAACGAAATATTAATATGACCTTATTGTAAAAATGACAATTTGTCACTAAGTAAATCGCATTTAATATCTGATTTTTCCTCATTATGATTTCTTTCTTCGTGCAGTTTATATTAAGGTGAGAAATGAAAGTTTGCAACATCCTGAAGTCTCTGGGCGTAAACGTTGGATGCTTTATATCGGCACATAAAAAGGGTGGAAAATAGTGGGACGGTTATGAGCGATTCACAAACCCGTAAAAGCAGGATGAGAGTGGGTTCTGTAGGATGATATATAACAACGGCTATAAATATTGACTGGCATGTGAAATTTGATATCACGCAAAACAATTATGTTTTGAAAATAATATGTATGACCGTAGGAAAGAAGTGAGGATTCGTAGAAAAGGGGACGTGACCACTATTCAATAGGATCTACTACTGACCACTGTGACACCTTATGATGATGCAGAGCTTCTTAAACATTCTTGGGAGACAACCAGAGACAGCCTATTTTGTGCTGACAGGTAATGATAGGCAACCACACCCAGCGTCATTAGCTGTAGGAAGCGAAGGCAGGGAAATAACCCGCGGCTGTTTCATCAAGAAGTCCCGAGTCCAAAGTGTGTGCCTTTCCACGAACTTCGTGATCGTCATAGTTAAAGTGCTACTGCTCCATCTCCGAGCAAACCATAGCATGAACAGTAAATTGACGAACATGCGTGTGATCCACAGGTATGATCCGTTAGTGAATTAATGTTTCACCTCCTGAATCAGCTAATTTCTTTGAGTTAGTAAATATAGTAGTACTTAAACCTTAAACTTAACTTAGTTAAGATCAATTAGCCATTTAGTTAAACTTAACTTAGTTAAGATTAATTAGCCATTTAGTTAAACTTAATTTAGTTAAAATCAATTAGCCATTTAGTTAAACTTAACTTAGTTAAGATCAATTAGCCATTTAGTTAAACTTAACTTAGTTAAGATCAATTAGCCATTTAGTTAAACTTAACTTAGTTAAGATCAATTAGCCATTTAGTTAAACTTAACTTAGTTAAGATCAATTAGCCATTTAGTTAAACTTAACTTAGTTAAGATCAATTAGCCATTTAGTTAAACTTAACTTAGTTAAGATCAATTAGCCATTTAGTTAAACTTAACTTAGTTAAGATCAGTTAGCCATTTAGTTAAACTTAATTTAGTTAAGATCAATTAGCCATTTAGTTAAACTTAACTTAGTTAAGATCAATTAGCCATTTAGTTAAACTTAACTTAGTTAAGATCAATTAGCCATTTAGTTAAACTTAACCTAGTTTAACTAAACATTTAGTTAAACTTAAACTTAGTTAAGATCAATTAGCCATTTAGTCTACAATATATTGCATAATTCAGTTCGTTCGTAAGTCATTAGGACGTTAATTTGATTGGAAATATTTAGACATTGCATAAAGTGTCGTCTGAAGTTTGGAATTGTATTTTTATGTGCTAAGTGTATTCCTTTAGGTTGCTCTATGTCAAGGAACGAGATGAGAACCGTTATATCATATTCTCTGTACTAACTTTAGACTAATAAACTAGGCTTGTTTTATTTCACATGCCAGATTTTACAAAGTGTGTTAAATCATTGGCTGATGGTGATCAGTGACAGTCCGCAGTTTCGCTTCGTGAGTACTCAGGACCTCGCCAGTCGTGATAATTCACAGACGTCATAGTGTCAACAGCAGAGGGAAGGATACCAATTCAGCCAAATTACTATTCAGTTTCGTTTTAATAAAGTAATTTATAACAGTGTGTATATAGTGCAAATTAAAGGGATTTGATAACTGAGGTATCCTCCACAGGAAGGTACTAGATGGAACGAGCAAAGAACTGCTCTTATTTGCTCATTTTGTGTAAATTTCAAGTTGATCTCTACGCGAGCACAACGAGGTCACCATACATTTTGGTTTTGCACAGTTGAGCTACGCAACACCATAGTCCCCCCCACCCCCACCATAAGTTTGGATTCGTTTTTACCCAAGTGGGCTACCCCTTATGTCCATATGATCTACCCTATGGAAAGTGTGCGACATCAGCATTGAAGTCCTTGATGCTGTATCCAGGTTATGCAAGGATATATTCATAACTAAGCGTGATAGTTTTCAATAGAATTTGTCTTTTCCCATTTCTGAAGCATTTTGGTGCATAGACAGTGGTAATGGTAATTTTTATATTCGCATTTTATCTAATGTTTAAAATTCTTTCAGATATTTTTTGCTATTGATAGGATTCTGTTATTCTTCAGGGTGAGTCAAAAAGAATTGAACACTTTCAAAAATTTATTACTGAGTAACTAGGTGGCTGACAAGATGTGACTTCTTGGGGATACGTCAAGAACCTCGTGTTGTGACCACCTCTTCCTCGCAGCCTTAAGAAAATGAAGGAATGCATCGTGGCTGCCATTTCGACCATCAACAGTGATATGCTACAAAGTCTCTGGCATCAATTAGACTATAGGATTGATAGACTATAGGATTGATGTGTGTCGTGTAACACACGGGGGACATATTGAGCATTTGTCAGATTAGAGAAATAACGTGATAGTTCCTTTACAAATTGGCTTTGACTACATGTTCATATATAACCTAGTTACTGAGTAATAAATTTTTGAAAGTGTTCAATTCTTTTTGAATCACCCTGTATAATTATTTACGTACAAGAATTCCAGCTCCATTCATTCCATTTCTATTTGCAGATGAATATATGTGTCCATTTAACATCACTAGTTTTCGTTGTGCAATATATGCAAATACGTAATAGGAAATCCATTTTACTGAAATTTTATATTACTTTAATTAGATATCAAATATTTTTCAACTGAACAATTGAAAAATACATTAATCGGAAAAACATTTTTACGGTGTAATAATATGCTGCAAGGAGATTTTTCCTCATAGGATATTTTTCATTCGCCTTGCACAATTATAACATCATCAGTATTGCCATCGAATATTTTCTAATGCTGGTGGATTTGTTTTTGCAACAGATGAGCCAGGCCACTCAGTGTTGCGCGTATATGACAACCAAGAGCAATTTTGGACAGACGATGCGGCAGAAGTCGAGAATCCAGAATTATAATCCTTGGGCGAAGACAGACGACTTCAACACAGGAACGATGTGTGCTATCACCAAAATAAAGCCCAACCAACCATTAGCGATGCCGCTTTACAGGGTAAGTCTTTTACATTCTTAAAATATTTCACCGCTTGACTCAGTAGTTATGAATATATAAGATATGGAAAAAGCCCATTCAAGCAAATTCCTTTTGATTCCTATATATTTAATATGGTATAGGATGATTCCCAACTACGTGAAAAATTTTTTATTTAACATTATAACAATTTCCAAACATCCCTGTTTGAAGTGGAGGAAATTAATCCAAAAATATCTGGATCCAGGTTTTTTAATTTTTTTCAGGTTCCGCACCTCTTGCCGTGATGTGTTGAAACCTCGCACTCCAATTTACCATATCTCCTTGCTTGGTTTATTTTTGAAAATAAATGAAATAAATCTGATTTGTAAATGATCTCGCACCCATTGAACCCTTTCCCTCATCCCAAGTTATGAACCCCTCATCTAGACTAATATTTGTCAATTCTCTGTTCGCGACACTCCTACTTATCATGCCATCTTCAAACTCCTCCACACACATAAACCATTTTCAATTTGTTTCACGCCTTCCTTCAAAATAAATTAAACTTCGTACCTCACGCTCAAATAAATATTCACAAATTAATAAGCTCAAAATCTTATTTATATGCGCATAATTTGTATAGCGGAACAAAGGTAAACTGTAGAACCTCGTGTTTGTACCATCTCTTCCTCTCGAGATCGTTGCCGAATCTCTGATTCAAATTTTTTTTAATTTTTTTAAGTTTTCTTTTCTAACCTTCTCTCTTCACCTTGGTTGTGAAACATTGAGTTAAACGTTTCTTATATTTTAGATTTCTTTCATTTAACTTCATTTTCTGTTGAATTCAAAGCCCATTGCACAACGAGGATAATTTTTGCTGCGATCTCAGTTTATTCGTATTTCCTTCCTTCTTCCTCTAGATCTTAATAATGGACGATGCACTAGTCTATTCACTGAACATAAGTCGACATAAATTATCGTATATAATGCATTTAGATCTATAGTGCCCATCTAGACCTTTAATTTGTGAGCACTAAAAAGAAGCATTTTGGAAATAATTTCAGTCGTATTTTCAATATCAATACATTTTTTTCAACTAGAATAAAGCATAAAAAAGCATAAAAAGCAAACATTTAAAAAATGCATAATTATCATCGCTATTATTGGGACCAAGAAGTCACCAGATCTCATGTAAATAGATATGGCATGCAACAAAATTTTCTAATTTACTGCTTGTTAAATAAGGACTGATTTGCTAAACAAGGATTAATTAATAGCTCAGTCAACCACTAACCTATCAGAACTGTCAACTTTGTAGTGTGATTGTTTCAACAGATTTCAAAGTTGCCATATTTCTTTCGCCATTGCTTTCATAGCTGTAAAACACTCTAAAGAAAGACCAATATAGAGCAGATTTTTTGATATAAGTACGTTTCTTTAAAAAAAAAACATTCAACTGAAAACCTATTGCAAACGACAAAATCTGAAAATGGAAGGAAAACGGATTTGAAGTTTTAAATCTGGTTCTATTACACGAAAGAATCTACATTTTTAATGTAAGGCAGAGGAGCACGGCCAAAAATCGATGTGTGAAATGTGGACCGATAAGTCAAGTATTTCGGACATTGCAGAGGGTATCCACATCTGATAAAAGAAAGAGAGCAACTTTTCAACATTCAAGTACCCACGCGTTCATTTAGAATGCCATGCTTTGAATCTGCCAAGCGCTGTGTCAACATGCATTGTGGCCACTTTGCTTGCAAGAAACATCCTTGCACGTGCCATTTTTCAAAGTTAGAAAAAAAATATTCATGGACTATAAGTGGGAGTTTTTTTTAAATCTGAAAACCATGGCCCACTCTATGAAAATTGTGAAACTATTATTCCAAGAATCAACGTTCAACTACCGATATTCTCCGTGATCTCGCGCTACAAAAAAATATCACCTGACAGGACAAAATTTCCGTACTTGACTCGAAAAGCTAATCCGGGGTACTATGAAATCTGGCTTTTGTTCCGTGCCACTCATTTCCTGTTGAGCAAGCATTGTATTCATGTTGTTAGAGCATTTTGCAACAACATGGTATGGAGACATTATATGGATTCTTTTACATAATGGTAGAACAATCAGTGAGTTAGAATCCGGCCGATTCCAAACCGATGTGGCTATGACTGTAAATATCACCCAGTCAGTGCTTTCAAAACTTTGGAGACGATTCCAACAGACAGGAGACGTTAGCCATAGACGAATGCAAGGTCGACCAAGAGGGACAGCAGTGCAGGATAACCACTATCTTGCGCTAAGAGACCGACGTTATAAGTCGGTGTCAGCCAGATAACACTCTCTGAAACTTTCTGCACCCATTAGGATACTCAGCCACCGAGACGGAAGTAAGTTGGAAATTGTTTTTTTATGTGTACGATTTAGCAGTGGTAGCAGTTTAGAATCTTGACAATGTTTCCTGCACGGGGCACAGCAGAAAACGGAAGCAAACCAGATATATTAAACAATCACACACACACACATCTATCCGCTTATTTAGAAGTTTTGAGAGTAAAAGCTTGTGACCCATTTTTTCAAATGATAACAATTTGAAAACCATAAATCAAAGACTCTGTGCCCACAAATAAATGTCCCTGGAAGTGTACCCGGAATTCGGTTTTAGATATTTTTTTAAATATTAAATTGACTGTACAGTTTGAGCAGATCTTTACCAATAGAGTGATAGTGGCAACACTGTGACAGATTTCGGCGCCCAGAAGTTCCCCAGATACTGTTCCCAGATACAGTTTCCCCTGGGTAACCCTATGTACTGGCCAATTTGAAAACCATAAATCAAAGACTCTGTGCCCACAAATAAATGTCCCTGGAAGTGTACCCGGAATTCGGTTTTAGATATTTTTTTAAATATTAAATTGACTGTACAGTTTGAGCAGATCTTTACCAATAGAGTAATAGTGGCAACACTGTGACAGATTTCGGCGCCCAGAAGTTCCCCAGATACTGTTCCCAGATACAGTTTCCCCTGGGTAACCCTATGTACTGACTCCCAACTTGTAATACGACAAGCAAAGGTGCAGTCAGCTTGTAAACAAAGAAATCGGTGAAGAACACTTCCAGAGGAAAATTTTTCATCCAATTGAAAGGTTGTTTTTTTTCTAACATTAATTTAATACGGATGGAGGAGAAATCATGTATAAAAGTGCAAAACGTGAAGACTTTGCTGCAAGTGAAAACAAAGTTTCGTGTCTCATAAAATATTTAGTGCAAACTTGCGAAAATTAAATTATTTTACAGAAAATCCTTTCGTGTAAAAAATTCACAAAATAACAGTTAACTTTTGTTAATTAAACATGTTCTAAATGGAAAAGATTGTGTTATATTTTAACACAGTAAGGGTCCGAAAATCCGGACTGCTCGGGGATTGGGATGATCCGAATTCTCAGGGGTGACTTTGAGATTCAAATTTAAGGAGGGATGAAAAAAAGAAAAACAAGTAAATCATGATAGTGTTTTAACTACGAAATAATAAAGTACGAATTTATTCTGGAAATCATTCACAAAAGAAACATTTTTATTAAAAAACTAAAAAAAATATTTCTTCATTTTGACGACTTCATGTGCATCTGGTGCACTACTTGCGGATGGAACATTTGTTTTATCGGTAGACGTCTCAACAGCTTTTTTAAGAAAGATTCTTATGTCGCTTTTTTTTTACGAGATTGTACTTTCTCTCTGAGCAAATTGTTTTTCACCATACATGCACATGCATGACATCTTGAAGACTGAAGCAGTGGTTATGTTCCACGAATTTTATGACATTTTCTATACTCTTTTCTGCACAATCCCAAGTTATCTTTTTTTCTTGAACTACATTTTCTTCTTCACCAGGATCTTCGGAACAGTCCTCTTTTATTGGGAGTTGTGATACTTTCAATGATTTGTTAATCAGTGAAAGTGTCTGTGACTTCAATACCATTATCAATTCTTATCCACTCATCCATGTCGTCGTTATTAAGTTTAGATAGAGGGTGATCTTCAGATGATAATTTAAGTTTCCATCAGCTCTTGCATTTCCTGTTCTCTCTGTCTTATTCGAAACTCTTCAAAATCTTCATTTTTATCCAACTCTTGATCAGCCAACATTACGTTTGGCCATAACTTTCGCCACGCTTTAAAAAGAGTTACAGGTTTCACCACCTCCCATGCGTTCGCTAATGAATAATTTGTGTCTTTAATTGTAAAACCGCGTTGAAATTCTCGAGTTTCCATATTCTTATTCATCATTTTCATCATGAAATCATTTTTATAATGATACTTAAAGTTTCGTATAACTCCCTGATGCATTGATTAAGTGAGGTTATATTTGATGGCAAATAACAAGCAAAAATATTCCCGCAATCCGACACTAATTTTCATTCATGTGGAGTAGTTGTCGAGAAGTAAAAGGCACTTTGTATTTTTAAGCTTCCCCAATTTAATCAGGTTCTGACGAACAGATGGAACAAAATGACGAATGAACCAGTCTCGAAATATTTCTTTCCCCATCCAAGTATTTGTTGTGCTTTATAGGCGACAGGCAAGTGCACAATCCCTTTTAAAGCCCGTGAACGCTGAAATTTTCGAATCACCAAAAGCTCAATTCTGTGCTGACCTGAAGCATTGGCACACGTAAGCAGGGCCGCGTTTTCGCCTAGGGAAACTAGGCACGTGCCTAGGGCCGTTGAATCTCAGAGCTCGGAATATCATTGGTAGCTCATAAGGCATTATTTTATAGGAATCTTTCGTGTATATGACCTATCAATCCTAATATTTTTTTTTTTATAGGAAATCTTTCGTATCATCACCTATCAATTCTAATACTTTCGTGACTTACAACCCCACTGTAATAGAGTCGGAGTAAAATGGCATTCTCAAATTCATTTTATAAATTTTTGTCATGAAATTTTTCTTCAACATCATTTTATCACTGTATTTTATCTATTGTCACTTTCTTACAGGTTGGAAGTGATTCCAAAATCTTCGTATCATTTCGCTTCGCTCAAGAAAAGTCTATGAAATGAGTAGCAACTAACTATTCTGTGCGGGCCCGTATCTAGAAAAAACGGGTGGGGTTGGAAGAAACAGAACCGAGTTGCAAAAAGTAAAAGGGAGTCACAAGAGACTGGATTTTCAATGTAGCATAACATTTTCCCCTCCATTTTACAGGTCTTTAAAAATGTATTGAAAAATTCATGAAACATAAATAAGTATTATATTTTCTTGCCTCTGTTACTCTTACTAGCATTCTGAAAAAGGGGAGGATATGGCTCCTTGCACCACCCTCCTTAGATCCCGCTCTGCATGAAGCACTCTGGTTATGTGTGACTTCCACTTCAAACGCCGTATCCGATGAACACTGATTTTACAGATACCACTCTCATGTGAGTATTGCCCTACAGGCTATTTCAAAAATCTTATGAAGCATCAGGGAGTATCACTTTCGCAGGACGTCCATCGTCATTTGAACGTCTTGCCCTTCGAGATCGTCCCCTGTTTACGTTTCGCACTCTTCCATCAGCTTCAAAATTTCACGTATCCTAGTAATTGTTACCCTTATCTGGTGTGCAGGGGCACATTGAGGTTATTTTTAACGGGGTGCTGAACCTCAGATTTCTTTAGGGGTTGATTAGATTAGATTACAGGAAAGATTTCTTTTGAACCTGTAAATAATAGCTAGGTAGTCACCAGAAGAAGAGCTATGCACCAATCTCCTGTGATGATGCATAGAACCGTTCAGGCCTAGCACCAACCCCTCCTTCTCGTTGGTGCAGGCCGTTAGTATCTTTCAAAAGAGATACTCTTTGTGGAAGGAACGGATGGGGAGTGCTGCCAGATCAGTGTGGCTTACTGATCTGGACAGCTATGGCTACTTTCTTTTTTTCTACCCTGCTGAGGAGTGGTCAACCATACAGGATCCTGGTAACCTGACCATATAAGCTGACTGGACTGGACTGAAATAAGGCTCTGAGCTTGATTATGGATACTGAATTTGGTGCACTGATGGGCTTCTGTCCAGGGAAAATCTTCCGCTTGAAGCTATTTTCTGTTTGTTTCTGGGTTGACAGCCCCAGTGAATAGATTCACAGGATATGTTTTATCAACTGGTGAATAATCCTGAACAAAGTCATCGCAGGCACCGGAATTCTAACTTCTACGGTCATCGTCAAATTCTACATTGGAGGAAGTCTTCCAGTATAGATGGCTTCAGCCTTTAGATGTGGAGGAACGGGTCTTTGCCCCATGCCTGCGATTAGGACTGTTTGATATTGTCGGCATTCCCTCTCTCAATAAACATAGTTTCTTTAAACATCCCACTAACCATTTTCTCTCCATAGGTAGTTGGAATGTGAGGACTCTGCACAGAGCTTTTTCTCTTGATGTACTCACACAAGAATTCCACCATTATAATTTATATATTCTCGGCTTGCAAGAGACAGATGGACAGATAAAGATCAGATTCTTAAAAATAATCTTAAATTTCTCTTTTCAGGAGAGAGACGATAATAAGCATCACCAAGGCGTGGGTCTGCTTCTCAGCAGACATGCTAGTGATGCTCTTCTAGGATACGAGTGCATTAATGAAAGGTTTCTTACAGCAAAATTTCAGACAAGCGTTGAAGACTTGAATGTTATCTGCTGTTATGTCCCCACTGAGGATGCCGATGAGGATGAGGAAGGATAGGTTTTACGGACAACTTCAGGATATTTTGAATTCTGTCAAGAAAGGAGATATTACCGTTGTTCTAAGTTACTTCAATGCCAATCTGACCTTTGGGGAGGAATAATAGGCCCTTTTGGTATTGGTAGCTGCAATGGCAATGGGCAGCGTCTCCTTCAGGTAAGTAAACTCAATGGTTTCAGAATAACTAACACTTATTACAAACACTGCGACATACATAAGTACACATGGGTTTCACGTGATGGGCTGCATAAGAAAATGATTATATATTAATTAACAGCAAATGGGCTAGTTCTGTTAGAAATACCAGGTCATATAGGGGAGCTGAAATTGGATCTGACATTACCTTGTTAAAAGTGTCTTGCATCTTAAACTTAAAAAGTGTTGTGCTAGGGTTAAAAATTTTACTTTTAATACTGACTTGTAACAATTGGTTTAGCATTACTTCTGGTGTTCGACAAGGATGCATTTTGTCTCCTTTTCTGTTTAATTTGTTTATTGATTATGTTATGGGAAATTCACTGCAAGGGAAACATTTTGGCCTTAAATAGTCGGGAGATCTGAAAATGTCTGATTTAGATTATGCTGATGATTTAGCCCTTTTGGCAAATGATATTGATGAGATGAACTCTTTCATTCAAGCTGTTGAGAGACTGGTAGTAGAGTAGTTTGGTTATAAACAGAGAGAAAACTAAAGTGATGAAAATTGGTCAGGCAGGCTGTGATTCAGTTAATCTGAATGGTTGCAGTCTTGAGCAGGTGTCACAGTTTAATTATCTTGGAAGCTATGTAACAGATACTGGTGACGTGCGGCACGAGATTAACAGACGAATAGGGTATTTAACTGCTGTGACATTTAAGAATACCAGGTCATATAGGGCACCTGGTATGGACCTATGGAGAGTGTGAAGAAATAAGCCTTATTAAAATAATATTTAAAGTCCAGAATTAGACTGTATAATAGTTTTGTTCTTTCTAAGGTTAGTTAAGGTAGTGAAACTTCGATGCTTTGAAACAAGATAACAGAAACTTGATGCTTTTGATTCTGGATGCTTACTCAGTATCTTGGGCATTAGGTGGTTCAACTTTGTAACTAATGATGAGGTTAGGCAAAGGAGTCTGCAACCTCCTTTAAGCAGCATATTGTGCAGAGACTCCGTTGATTTGTCCATATTGCCTGTATGGATAATTATAGATTTGCGAAAGGATTATGAACAGTGTGCCTAAAGGCCTCAGAAAGAGTGGATAAGTAAGATGCGGTGGGCAGACAATGTCAAACAGAACCTTTAGAATTGATGTTCAGTGGCCAGATGCAGCAGTTGTAGCTCAGGACAGATGAGCTTGGAGAACTGAATGACACAGTCTGGTTGGACCTCCGTAGCCCATGGCTGCTTGAGGATGATGAGGATGTATATATGAAAATAAAAAGATGCTAATCAAATTATCCGCAGACACGTTTTAACCTCATAAAGAGAATAACAATTTAAACAACTTAATTATCGCCTTGTGTGTCTTGAAAGAGGTATGTGGAAATGTTTTCAATTCTGCTGTCGGGAAGTTTATTCTCTAAGGACTCTGTATATTCCTGAACTGAAGTTCTATAACACATAATTGTTGCGGAGATAATTAATAGGGAATTGTGTTACATTATTTCCTCCCTTCATTGAAGAACAATTCATTTTATGCAAGCCAACTCATAGCTGAAATAAAAAAGGGAATTAGAAAAGAATTCGACCAGAGCCTCATTAGCCGTCATCAGCTGAACTTCTTTTTATTTGCCTTTTAAGAGGAAGTTGAGAAATGGTCAGCCAATGACGTTGCCCACCTCTCACGCACGGGGACGTTGAGGTTGGATTTTGAGAAGCAGACGTCCATGCCTTATCCAGGATTCGAACCCGGGCCTTGTTGGCGGCTCAAAGACATACGAAAAAAAACGAAAAGTCATGTAAAATAAAACAAATTGCATAAAAAACTATTTTTTGTTAAAATAAACGAAAAGTCAGCAATGGTAAAATGAAAATCAAATTATATAAAAAACTTTTTTATTAAAAAAAGAAAACATGAAAAGGAAAAAAACTCATAAAAAACTATTTTTTATTAAAAAAACGAAAATAACACATACCAAAAGATGATAAAAAATTCCAAAATGCCAAAAAAACACAGACCTGGGAGTTGTGCCGAGAATGGTTAGGTATTCGGCCACAAATAAAGGAGCGAGCATATGCCTTGCCCCCATTTGAAAAGAAATTAAAGAAACATTGAGGAAGCATAAAGCTTTTACTAATTTCCATTACCAGCTTCATCGCTGCTGGATTTCGCTGAAAAAGAAGAACAAAGCAAACTCAGAATTCTTGTTTGAAACAGGTTCTGATTTCAAAAGATGTAAATGATAACTATTACAGTTTAGAAGAGAACATCATATCATACATAAGTATCAATCTTAATCATATAAATTTAATTTTCCTGCTTCTATTCCTGCTGAATAGATCACAGATTGAAACTGAAAACGAGACTGATACGTTACTGACTGAACTACTTGGTCCAGATTATTATTAATTACTGACAGCTATAGGTGAATGTTTAATGAGGTTCAACTCTCAAACAAACAATTTCCTGACATTCTTGTCATGTGATCGCTTATGAAATGAAGAAGTATAATCAAATGTAATAAATAAGTTCATCCAAAACTATTCCAATGGAGAAGCAATTAGATTCTGCATTGAAATCGAATTAAATAATCATAGCAAGACTTAAATGTTTCCCGCGAAATGAGGAGCCAATCACAAGCCGAGTCTTCACCAATATGAATTTCAACTGCGATTCTTTCCTCCTCCCCCCCGCTCCCCCGTGAAAATGGACAAACGAACCGAAGATACTTTTTCTCAATTTCCACCACTTTTGGGTTCCAAGTTTCTTATAAATATCATGTTATTTTGTTTCAATGTTACACAAAGACACAAAAAATTCATTGATCACTTGATTGTTTCAAACAGAAACGCGATACAATTATATAATATTTATATATTTAGTTTCAGTTACGTAATTCCTACGTACTAATAATATGCAATACACAATACTTTATGTATTTTTTGTCTTAATGCAATTTTATGAATATTTTGAAATCATTAATAAACTAATTATAAAAGTTTATGTGAAAAGTGAATTAAAGCCCATGTAATAATTATTGATAAGGAAACTTTTACAGAAAGAAATGTGACGTTTGAAAAAAATGTCTGATGATTTTTTCAATTTTTTTGGTTATTTTGAGGGAACAATGTTTAGGATGAGAGTTTTACAACATCGCCTGCCGTTAATTATTTAAATTTCAATTTCTCTTCTTTTATGTTAAAACAAACATTGTTGAAAATCGAAATTTGGAGAATTTTAAATCAGATCTTCAGTTTATTTTCAGAGGCATTTTTCTGTAAAAGCGTTTTTTAAAAAGTTAGCTTTTAACGTGGATTTCTATTCACACAACATGGAAATGTTGCAATTCACGTTGGAAGGTAGTCTAAGTCCGTTTCTGTTCTTTTCATCTCTGAGCGCCCCCTTTCTTTTTTCATAGAATGAGCCAAATGGTCAGGGCACGATCGCAAAGCCTCAGAGAAAAGATGGGGAAAGGAACAACTGTTAGGAGACAGAGGGTAACCTCCCGTCAAGGTCATACAGCGAATTATTTTACGTGCACAGGGTACGGTTCTCTCCTGCCCACAGCGTTACGGCTTAATGTCGCATCGGACGGACGGTATCCTCTCCAAGCCCAATGATGTCTCTTTTATCACCGTGGACAGAATGGGGTTTAATGGAGAAAATTCTCAACGCTGGCCCAGTTGGGACTCGAACCTCTGAACTGCAGAAGACGAGTCTGGCGCGCTACCCACTGAACCATATTGTATCTTGTCGTTTTCTAAGTATGGTGATTATAATTTTTTAACACACGAATTGAATAGATTTTTATTTATTAGGATTCTGATTCAGTTATATAAAAATAAAAAAATTAATCCCCCTCAAGCAGCTGCTTGCCACAAAAGTCTGACAGGAGCCTGTAAGTTTATATGCCATAGTAGAAGGTCTGCAAGGATTGTAGGACCTCAGCAGAAAAACGATACTAACGTCCATTGAAATTATCCGGGGTTCGAACGCGGTCCCTTAGATCAGTAGCCAAGCGCGTTAACCACTCGGCCACGGAACGAAAAAAAGAAATCACTTCTGTTAATTTGTTTGGTTCTGTGAGCTTATCTAATGTATATAGTTCATTATGATAATCATCCCAATAATTCTTATTATAAAGTACCTTGTTAATTCGTCGAAGTATTGCATTAATTCTAGTAAGTACGTAGTGTACCAAGCTCTAAGTATAAAGTTTGATTTGAGCACTTGATGAAAGAGATCAAATAAATGGCATTAGAATTAGCTGATGTCTTTCACATGGGATATTAAGCATTGGCAAAACTTTATCCTCTGTACAGCAGAGATCTAATTGATACAATTGAAGACGACATCCTATTTTCATATCTAGTGATTTCCTTCCCAGATTTGAGGACTTCTCAACCTCGCCTTGTACCAAAAGAGGGCAAAGCACTCTTTATCTTTCAAGCGGAAAATTTCAAGCAGTAAAAACACTAACAAAATTTCGAGAAATATTTTTGCTAAAAAAAAATGAGGTTTCTCCCTGAGTGGGATTCTAATCGTCTTCTGAATATATGCCATGGGATCTAACCATTAATCTATCAGTGCTGTTCCACTTTTTAACTCTCTTTTCATTGGAGGCAATGTTGAAAGTTTGACGGCTCCCGATCATAGATGACGCCAAGAGCGATAAAAATATGCGGGAAGATTTATAATCACAATTAGTTAAAAATGAACTAGCTGTTGTTAGTTGAGTGGTTAAAACATCTGGTATGTATTCAGGAGATGTCTCTTCCTTTCGTACTTCGGGAGACTCATTTTCTCGTTAGAAGAAAGGTGTGTCTTTACTATTGATAACAAAGATTCATCTGAGGCATAATATTTAAATGCATCAATAATACAAAATTTATATTTTATGTGTTCGCAGTATGATTATAATTAATTTAATAACATTTGTAAAATATCATTGCTAAGAAACATCAATTTAAAAATGCGAATAATATTTCAATCTATAATGCATTGCATCAATTTAAACTGAAGTTGTAAGAAGACTATTTGCAACTTGAATGGAAAGCAAAGAATAAAAATGAAACTGAAATAAAAGCAAATCCTTACCTATCTTTTTGTATGCAGCCGTCTCGACCCGGCGGCCCATTTGTATCGAGCCTCCTTCTTGGGCAACGGAACCTCCCAGGGGAGCCACCAAGAAGGCTTGCGGAGAAGGCTTGAAGGGCCCTTACGGACCCTTCAAGAAAAGGTTCTAAGGAAACATTAAGAAAGCTCAAGGCTTTTAACAATTTCTTTACCAGCCGTCAAAGCTGCTGGATTTTGCCTGCAAGAGAACAAAGGGAACTTAGGACTTTTGAAATTCATTGGATATTTCGAACATTATATAACATATGTATGAGCGGCAATGAAATTGTGAAATGAGAGATAAATGTATTACACTATGTTGAAGATCTATTTAGTATTCTGTTTTCAGAAATAAATAGTAAAAATAATCACAAAAGATCTAATGCAGAGAAATTTGATACGTAACATTTAGCAGATTTAGTAAAATTCTGAATCAAAAATATTAGTTTAATAGTTGAGAATTTGACATCCTGGAATGCTCAGAAAGAACTTCCATAATTGTGTTGAACATCTTCTGTCAGTATGATAATTTAGCATCTTCTTGTTTGTCCTGTGAGGATGTAGAGTGATAAGAGAACTGTGTGGAAAAACTAGAACGTTTTATTGTGTTTTTTATTTAAAAGTTAAAATATGAATTAGATCTGCCGATTTATGTTTAAGAATTTCTTTTTCAGCCTTTAAAGCTGCTGGAATTTGCCGGCAAAGGAATAGAGGACGCTTAGGAGTCGTTTTTCAAAAATTATTTTGGCCACTAGCCCATAAGGTTAAGTAGTCAGTACGATAGCGCAGCTGATTGCTGAACCGGGGAGGGGAGGGAGCTCAGTCAGTAGTGCGCCAGGCTCGTAATATGCAGTTCCCAGGTCGAGTTTCAGAACTGGGCCATCGTTGAGATTTATCTCCGCAAATTCCCCGCCCTGCCCTCGGTCTGTAGGGTACACCGATGGGCATGGAAAAGCCACTGTCCGTCGGATGGGACGCCAAGCCGTGGCCCCTTGTGTGGGAGCGCCATACCCTGTGCACGATAAAGAACACGCTGGATGGCATTGACTGGATACTACCATCTGTCTCCTAAAAGCTGTCCAGTGGGTCCCCTCCCCCCCCCAACCTGGAGCGGGGGTGGCTCAGTCGGTAGCGTGCCAGGCTCGTAATTTGCAGTTCCCAGGTTCGAGTCCCAGCTGGGTCAGCGTTGAGATTAATCTCCACAAAACTCCCCTCCCTGCCCATGGTCAGTAGGGGACATCGATGGGCTTGGAAAGGCCGCCGTCCATCGGATGGTACGTTAAGCCGTGAGCCCGTGTACGGGAGAGCCATACCTGTGCACGTTAAAGAACACGCTGGATGGCATTGACGGGAGGCTACCATTTGTCTCCCAACAGCTGTTCCAGTGGGTCCCCTCCCCCAACCTTCTCTGAACCTTCGTGGTCCTTGTGACCTGGCCATTTAGCTCATTTTGTGCAAGAAGAGTACTCGGAGATAAAACAACCCAGCCCAAACCTAAAACCAGCGGGAATGTCCCTGTTTGTATGTTGTACGAGAAGTAACGAACGAAGCTAAGCGACACACTATTTCACACGTACATGGTAAGACTATTTCTGGCTGTTGTGGCAGAAATGAGCACAATGTTTTTTGCAGCTATTTCTTTTCCTCATTTCTCGCTTTCTCAACGATACAATTAATTTTTTGTACAATTATTTTGCTTCTTACGGTTTTGAAATGAAATGTTTGATTTTTACCGACAGAACGGGAGGAAAAAAATAACTTCAAATATTTATAGTTAGCTAGCAGTGGTGCAGGTGAGTGACTTCTCTAAGCCCTCGGGGTCCTTGTGACCTGGCCATTTAGTGTATTGTATGCAAAATAGTGCCGTTCAGAGGTAAAACAACCCAAACAACCCAGGTGAATGGCAACTGGAGAGACTTTGAGACTGCGCAGTTGATGATTTGACACTTCACACAGATCATAGATAGATGATCACTCAACAGACCTGACTTATGTTTCCGAAATGTCGAATCGTGAACTGCGCAGTCTCATAGTGTCAACTGTTGCCATTCACTCTAAGCCAATTGCACACCAGTATAGAGCAGGCTTTTTCAGACTCCATTTGCGATTGTTTAAAACTTTACCGAGATCTTTAATTCAAGAAAAAAGCAGCAATAATACATATGTCATAAGCTTGAAAATATAATATTAATTCAATTTTCACTGTTTATGTAAGGCTTTAAAAAGCACCAACACTCTCTTTGTCCTAAGTGTATTTAATAACCACTGTTGTGTTAAATTAATCTCCAAAATGTACCTAAAGTATTTCCCATTTCGTATTTATCCATTCAAATTCCATTGAAGAAGAAACTTCATACACAATCATCATATTTTACTTCTGCACAAGAAAAAACGAAATGCCGAGATAGAGTGACAAGAGAGCCACTAGAGAGCTCAGTCGAAGCCTTGACGTTCTTAAGATCGCGAGTCGATTACCTATTAGCCAACCTATTATTATCTATAGGAACTCCGCAAAATTCCCCGCCCTGCCCACGGTCAGTAGGGGACACCGATGGGCTTGGAAAGGCCGCCGTCCGTCGGATGGGACGTTAATCCGTGGCCCCGTGTGCGGGAGAGCCATACCCTGTGCACGTTAAAG
This sequence comes from Ryuthela nishihirai, assembly GCA_038380435.1. NCBI lineage: Eukaryota > Metazoa > Arthropoda > Arachnida > Araneae > Heptathelidae > Ryuthela > Ryuthela nishihirai. The sequence goes on from JAWZYU010000006.1 coordinate 43,221,738, forward strand.
AACACGCTGGATGGCCTTGACGGGAGGCTACCATCTGTCTTCCAACAGCTGTTCCAGTGGGTCCCCTCCCCCAACCTTCTCTGAGCCTTCGGGGTCCATGTGACCTGGCCATTTAGCCCATGGTGTGCAAAAAAGTGCCGCTCAGAGGTAAAACAACCCAACCCAACCCATCTATAGGAACTTTCGAAGCGTCTGCTGTTCATTCTCTGTCTTATGTAGTTGACAAAAACTTTTTACCACTTCTACGCAGACACCAAAACTCCTTCGAAAACGTTCTTGTGGATTATTCACTTTCTCTTGCTTGTTTTTGCTCATTTCCATTTCCATTGGATCATTTTCCCAAAAACATTCGCAGTATATGACTGGTTTATTTCCATACATTCAATCAATCATCGACTTAACTCTAAGCAACGGTGTATTTCCAAAGCAACTTCGATCTGACATGAACAGGATCACATAAGTGATTGCTTAATATTCAGATTTCGGGAGATGTTCAGATTAGTCCTAACACAGAAATTAGTTTTGTGTTTACTGGAAAAGAGTCAGAGCAATCTCTTTTAAAAAGTTCTGATGTTCCTCAAATTATCTTAAGGCACTTTGCAAAGTCATATTTATTAGCTAAATAGCCAAATTTTTTACTTCAGTTATTTCATATTTAAAAAAAAGGGTCTACCATTAGGCATTGTTTTTGAAAGCGATAGAAATATTATTTAACCTTTTGAAGGTTAATGACATAACACGAAAACTGAAAGAGTTAAAATACACATTATTTTATCTTAATGATTTTCTCTTAACTGATGGTGCATTAGATTGGAGCGATCACTATGATGCGATCACTATGCGAGAAAATACCAAATCAAGGGATTCCCTTAATCTTTCTATTTAATTCACCACGTGTTAACTTAAATCGTACAAAATAAAACTTTCTAATATAACAAAACAGAAATTTGACATGATATATTAATTTAATTATTACGATAATAATTAAAAAAGAAAGATTAAATAATACTTTTATTAAAACCAGCAATCGGTGTTAAAATAACAGCTCTGGGGGCATAAAGCAAAATCCACTCGGATTCGAATTCGAAACTAAGTATTACGGCGAAACAACGCTGTACAAAAAGATTGTAAAGTCGGACAAGAGTCTTACCTAACTTTTGGTATGCTGCTTGGCCCCCTCCGACGTCCCATTGGCATGGGGACTCCTTCTTCAGCAAGCGCTTCCGGGTGACTGCGAAGGTTAACAAAACAACAAAGCCTAAATTGATTGTGGAAGATATTGTGACGATTCATTCAAGTGTTGAAATAATCGATACTCTCGTTAATTCTTTTACATTGTGACGATTGCTCAGAAGATATCTGGGTTTCAGACATCTATCAAATGGAAACTTTTTGATTCGTAAAGAAAATGAAAAGGTCTGAAATTCAGAAGAGTTTTTTTAATAGGTTTTGCTTTTGCGATGCCACCTAATTGGACATCAAAACAAGAAAAATGGCGTATCGCTTCTGCAAATATGGCCGATGCGCGGTTGCGATTCTCCACTTTTGATCCATCTAGTGGTGATAATTCAAACTAATGGACGATTGGGAAAATGCAAACAGTAATAGAGTTAACTCTCGATTAACCGGGATAATGGGGGATAGGACGCAGGGAGGTTACGGGTAACACAAAATCAAGGTTAAAATAAAACTGGTCAAAATGCGGGACATAATTGAATTCGTATAAACTTAATCAGTTAAAATTGAACCCAATATTTAGGAACATATTTGCCGCGTTACAGACGTCAAGTGCAATAGTTTAGGGACTCAAAACATTACATGAATTGCTTGACGAAAAACGCCAAACAGTTACTTATGCAGTCTATTATATACATTTTTTTAACCCGTTTAATCCGCAAATCGGTTGATCCGCCCCCAGATAACCCAAGAGTTGCCTGTAGTGTATTTAGTACCTAAGAAACGTAAAAAGAAAGCCCTTTTATTTCTTCCAACAAAAAATATCGTTTCCTCCCCCCAGGAGGAAAGGGGGCGAATAATTGCCATCAATTTTAACCTATTAGTCCTCACACTCCATAGCCAAAAAATTCAATTTTATTCTTCTAATTATCCGCACAACTAAATATAATAAATTTGAAAGAAGTTAAATAAAAAACTGCCCTACGTACTAATAAAAAATTGGCACGAAATTGATTTATTTTAACAGTATTTTCATTGTTAATGCTGTGCAGTGTTACCAAGGGAAGCAACGGTTCCCTTAAAATTTTCATGAATAAAAAGGAAAAAAGAATATATTTTACGCGTATATTTTCTATATTTTCGTTCAAAAAGTAAGAGTATTTTCTTAACTTCAGTTAATTTGAACAAAATTAACATTCTTTTTTATGAATATTCTTCGAATTTCCCTGTTATATCACTCTGTATAATAAGTAGAAGCGCCAGTCTCCAGGCAAATCGTGGTAGGAGTGTATGAAACATCTCGCTCCACTGCTACTGCCTTCGCATCGCACACCGGATATCCAAATTTCTATCCTCAGCAGGCAGAAATTAATAGAGACGGAGGCGACGGCAGCAGGCGCTTTTTTTGTTCATTACCAGCTCTAACACAACCTATTTCTGCTGCGGACGTACAACGCATGCTCCAGACCTAGCTTGAAGCAACCAATAAGCGTTCTTTTGCAAGCCTAATTGGAATTTGTAACCGCCATTAGTTTTTTTTTTTGCGAAGACTATGAAAAAAAAAACTACAGTAAAAAAAACCCTACAAACTCATTTTTTCGAGGACTACCTAGGAAAATATGTTAACTGTAGCCCCTAGAAGAAGAGGTTTGTAACCCCCCACGGGTATGCCACCTGATGAGACATAATGTTAATGATTTCTGATTATTTGTTGTTCAATTTAATCCTTTTATGTCCTATATTTTGTTGCTGTTTTAAAGCACTGACGTACTTTAAATTTAAAACTAATATAAACTTTTATGCATTTTGCATTATTAACTTAAGATACGCATATTTCATATTTAATTCGCGTATTTAAGCTTAAATGTTACGTATGACATTGAGTTGTGCTCTTAAATAGGTTAAATAATTTTTTTAATTATTGGGCCACAAGTTTTGGAAACGATCACAATTTTTCCAATGAACAAGATTTTAAAATTCTGCTCTTAAAGAAACAAATGAAGTTAAATGGGTTGGAAAGTTAAAAAGATTTGGAGAAAATAAATTCTGGAAATTTAAGGGTCAAAAGTATATACACAGTCATATCAGAATAATGTTACCACCTTACCATACATATACTGTGGTAGTACTATTCAATTGGTCATATTGTTCTGATTCGACTGTGTACATGCTGTACATATTAAAATATTGGAGAAAGAACATAGATATTGTTTCCACTCAAATTGTTAACAGCAGGGCTTCAATTATATCAACAATCTATTACTGTTAGTTCTTGTGTGCAAAATGTATCACGCGCTACCTTCGGCGAAGTCGAAACCGAAAATGTTTGCCAGATCGTTAAGTTTATGCTGAAACATTTGCTCTTAAGGTAGCAAATTTATTACGAATTGTGCACGTTCTTTGGTTCTCACGAATTGCTGTTTGTAAATATGGTCGCAATATGATTTAATGAAATAAAATATAAATACCCCCTCAAGCAGCTGCTTGTCACAGAGGTCTGACAGGAGCTTGTCAGTTTATACGCCATAGTAGAGGGTCTATGGGGATGGCGGAACCTAAACTTAAAACACAATCATGCATACTTCACCCGGGGCTTGAACCCAGGTCCCTTTGATCTGTAGCCAAGCAAGTTAACCACTCGACCACAGAATGGCAATTTGAATTAATTTCATGTATTTTATTAATGCATAAATATGATTTAGGGTCTAGAGTGCAATTCCCTTTTCTTCTGGAACAAAGCCTTCCTATATGTCAGTGCTTTCCAGAAACGCGTCGCGGAGCATAAATCACCTCGTACTGTATTGAAAATTAAACCCTGTAACTAAAGTAGAACCTAGGTTCGATCTTGCAACTACTGTAAATTTTAACGCAAGTTTTAAGTAGAAATTGATAAATAAAGAATATCAAAACTGGCAGGGACGATCGAAGTAGTTAATATAAAAAATCTTTCACGTTCCAAAAAACCTTCACGTAGAATGAAATTGCACATTTTTATCGGGATTTCACATTGAATTCCCAACTGGAATTTCACTATTATGATTTCGAATGAAACTATGTTGCAGTTTGGAAGAAAAATTATAAGTGGGATGGATCATTTGTAGAGCATAGGAAACGGAGACTGTCCGGATCTAAAAATAAAGAAATGGAGGGAAACTGATTCGATCTAGCTGGAGAAGAAGCGAAATATAGAAAGCAAGAACTGGAATTCTTTTGCAGTAGACCTACTGTGGCACATAAACTGATAGGCTCCTGTCAGACCTCTGTGGCAAGCAGCTCCTTGAGGGGATATTTATTTTTTTATATATAATTTCGCTATTAATTATTGTTTCCTGCTATAATTTTGTTTAAAAGGGCGGGGGTGACTCAGTCGGTAGCGCGCCAGGCTCGTAATCTGTAGTTCCCAGGTTGGGGTCCCAGATGGGCCAGCGTTGAGATTTATCGCCGCAAAATTCCCCGTCCTGCCCACGGTCAGTAGGGGACACCGCTGGGCTTGGAAAGACCACCGTCCATCGGATGGGACGTTAATCCGTGGTCCTCGTGCGTGGGAGAACCATGCCATGTGCACGTTAAAGAACACACTGGATGGCCTTGACGGGAGGCTACCATCTGTCTCCCAACAGCTCTTCCAGTGGGTCTCCTCCCCCAACCTTCATTGAGACATCGGGGATCTTGTAACCTGGCCATTTAACCCATTGTCTGCTATGGTGTTTTATTTAACATTAATTGCATAAGGTGATTTTCCAACATAGTTCAATGTACAAGTAATCCCCGTTTAACACGGGAGATGCTTTCCGGAATGATCCGCCTTAAAAGGGGAAATTTCGTTTGCTTGCTTTTTGCTCTTTTAGAAATATTTTCTTGTATTACACGTTTCTATAGCAAAAATAATTATAATTGACAATTTTTATTAAAACAACAAATAATGTGTGAAATGCGAAAATGAATAATTGTATAAAATGGGCACATATGTGATCCATAAGTTAATTTTAGAATTTATTTCTTAATAAGGAAACCATCTAGCGTGATTTTCTTGTCTCTTTTTGTGCGTTATATTTCAAACATTGTATATCAGAAAAAAATAGTTGACATTAGTAACTACTGTTGCTAAGCATCTAAGCAATTAATTGGTTTTTTTATGGTTTTCAAGACTAGATAAGGAGCTGTATCCTTATCTAGTCTTGAAAAAGATTTATCTGTAAGTAATCCTAGATAAGGAGCTGTAGTTGACGCTTCTTCGACGAGCTACGCAAAATTAAAGCTTATCAGCAAAGTTATGACTGACATCTGTAAAAATTGTATGTTCTAGTAAATGAAATATTTGCATGCCACGACAAACGGCGGATCGATACACAAAATATTTACGCGTATTTATCTCTGCATAAGATTTTTAAAAGATTTTTTTCTACAAAATAGGAAAAGAAACCAAATTATAGACAATCCGCTTTAAACGGGTATTACCTGTATTAATATACTGTATGGGGCTGATTTAGGTGAGTTTAAAATTAATAACATTTGTTCACATCCTATTAACAGTTAAACGGCCATACTAAAACAATGCACTACAATCAGTCTTAAGTGTCTCACTAGGTGGTCAGTTTTGATGTCCCAGATAAAGTTCTGTGATCTGCGAATCAGAAGTCATCAAAATACACTCAGTACTTCCACTTAGCAGCGATAGAAAACATCTGTGTTTACTTAACATGAAGATTCTTTAACTAGCATTATATAAAATAATTAATAATGATGAAATATTTATGATAAAATATGAATTTTTTAATGGATATTTTTTGGGCCTTCTGATAAACTAACAGAATTGTCCGCGTCGATCCAGTATCGATATTTCGAGACCGACTTTTGAGGTTGGGCTTAATTTTCTGGAGTTGAAACCCATAGAGTGCTCTAAGTTATTGCGAGATGAAGCTGTAGACGAAGTTTGATGTTCCTGGCTCTGACCGTCTTGGAAGAGATGGCGAACAAGCAGAGAGACAAACAATCTAAAATATATATTAAATAAATGATTTGTTCGCTCATTTTTTTTAATGAGTGAACCTTGATGGTGGTGGTGGCCACCATTATAATTTAGATATTCTCGGCTTACAAGAGACCAGGTGGACAGGTAAAGGTGAGATACTTAAAAATAACTTTAAATTTCTCTTTACAGGGAAGGAGGATGGAAAGCATCATCAAGACGTGGGTCTGCTGCTCAGCAGACATGCTAGTGATGCTCTTCTAGGATATGAGTGCATTAATGAAAGCTTACAGCAAACGTTTAGACAGCATTAAAGGCTTGAATGTTATCTGCTGTTACGCCCCCACTGAGGATGCCGATGAGGATGAGAAGGAAACGTTTACGGACAACTTCAGGATATTTTGGATTCTGTCAAGAAAGGAGATATTACCCTTGTTCTAGGTGACTTCAATGCAAAAGTTGGTACTGACTCTGACCTTTGGGGAGGGGTGATAGGCCCTTTTTGGTATTGGTAGCTGCAATGGGCAACGTCTGATATAGGTAAGTAAACTTAATGGTTTGAGAATAACCAACACTTATTACAAACACTATGACATATACAGGGTGATTGTAAACTCTTTCAACAAAAAAGAGGGGTGATAGTACACATCAAGACGATCAGTTGTTGCAATGGAACCTAGGGTCGTATTCCACTTCTTCCGCCAGAGAAGTGTAAAGTTACATATCCACGTTGATCCTTCAACAGTGAAAACAAAGGCACTTAACTAATTTATGAGTTGCTTAATTACATTCGCCTCAGAGAAAGACTCAAAGTAGCTGCTCAAAGTGGCGTCAGAGGGCGTTGTTGCACAGCGCACACCGGCGAATGAAGGACTGTCGCACCCTCTCGTAGACTCCTGGTCTGGTGTTGGTCTTGTCCACTGCAACACCGATTCTCACGACATCTTCCAGGGTGTCCACAGGTGTCTCGTACACAAATGTTTTCATGTGCCCCCAGAAGAAGAAGTCTAGTGGATTGAGGTCTGGGGAGCGTGGAGGCCAAGCCACAGTTTATATCTACAAACATAGTTTATATCTACAAAGTAATTTGAAGTGTAGGAGGCCATATGTAACTTTGTGACTAGGGATGAAAATGTCTAAACGCGGCACTTCATTTAAGAACTGTTAATTTAGCCTTGTTAGTCATTATGACAGTCGTGGTTTGCTTACTACTGAAGTTGAGGAAGAATGGGACAGTTTTACACAAGCATTTTTCGAAACTAACAGTACTCTTTTAGGTAAAAAGGAGCAGAGGAGGCAAAATTACTTGAGTGATAAGGCAGTTCAGCTTATTTCTGAAAGAAAGAACTGCAGGAATGTCCTTAATCAATACCCTACTACTCCTAATAGAAAGCATTACAGAAAACTTATAAACGTGTAAAATATCAGTTAGTTGCTGATAAGTATCTTAGGCTTGATTTGATGGTTTGGCTGACAAAGCCGAGGAAGCAGTTAGACAGCACAACAGCAGAGAGCTGTACCAGATAGTTAATGTTTTGTATGGTAGGAAACGGACAGCTATACAGGGATTGAAGAATAAACAAGGTAAGGTTATAGAAGTTGAGGATTGTTATGGGTAGTTGGGCTGAGCATTTCAGTGATGTTCTAAACAATGTGGTTAGTTCTACTTCGATTGTTTGTAATGATGATAGATGCATTACTGGCTTTAATGTTGGCCCTATAACATAGTCTGAAGTTATTTTGGCTATTTCTTAACTTAAATATATAAATTTTCTGTTGGAAAAATGATTTTACTACGGAAATTCTTAGAGCTAGGAATATTTCTGTTACCTTATGGCTGACTGAAATTTTAAATATCTTTTATGATAAAGGCATTGTTCCTAAGGATTTTACCAGAGCTGTTATTATCCCTATTTTTAAAAAAGACGATCGCAGTTCTTGTGATAACTATAGGGGTATCAGCCTACTTTCTGTCCCAGGTAAAGTTCTTTGCATGATTGTGCTTAATAGAATTAGGAATCTGGTTGATGGGCAATTGCGTGATGAGCAGTGTGGATTCAGAAGTGATAGGGGATATATAGATAAGATTTTTTCACTTAGTCAGATTCTTGAGAAATGTTTAGAGTTTCAGAAACCTTTGGTTGCTAGCTTTGTTGATTTCAAAAAAGCTTTTGACTCTGTTGATCTTCATAATTTGTGGTAGATTGTGGGATTGTATGGCATACCAGATAACTTAACTAACATAATGAAAGCTCTCTATAATAACACTGAGTTGTGTGTGGGAATTGGTAAAGCGTGTAGCAATTGGTTTAACATTGTTTCTGGTGTTCGACAAGGGTGCGTTTTATCTCTTTTGTTTGGTAATTGATTATGTTATGCGAAATTCACTGTAAGGGAAATTTTTGACCTTAAATGGTCTGGAGATATGAAAATTTATGATTTAGATTATGCTCATGATTTGACCCTTTTGGCAAATGATGTTGATGAGATGAACTCTTTCATTCGATCTGTTGATAAGACTGGTAGTAGAGTAGGTTTGGTTACAAACAGAGAGAAAATTAAAGTGATGAATATTGGTCAGTCTGGCTGTAAATCAGTTAATTTGAATAGTTACAGTCTTGAGTAGGTGTTACAATTTAATTATCTTTGCAGCTCTGTAACAGATACTGGTGATGTGCGGCATGAGATTAACAGACGAATAGGGATTGCTGCCGGGACTTTTAAGAATCTATGGAGAGTGTGGAGAAATAGGCGTATACACTAAAGACTAAAATTAGGCTGTATAATAGTTTGGTTCTTTCTAGGGTTAATTATAGTAGTGAATGTAAGGGGTAGTAAACGTAGTTCTAGATACTTACGCTATATCTTGGGCTTTAGGTGGTTCAACTTTGTAAGTAATGATGAGGTTATGCAAAGGATTCAGCAACCACTTTTCAGCAGCATATTCAGTGCAGAGAGAGACTCCGTTGGTTTGGCTATGTTGCCCGTATGGATAATTATAGATTAGCGAATAGGGTTATGAACAGTGTGCCTAAAGACCTCAGAAAGAGGGGGAGACCTAGGAGCGGTGGGCAGACAATGTCAAACAGGACCTTGTTAGAATTGGTGTGCAGTGGCCAAATGTAGCAGGTATAGCTTAGGACAGATATACTTGGAGAACTAAATTGTACAGTCTGGTTGGACCTCCGCAGCCCATGGCTGCTTGATGATGATGATGAAAAACGTTTATGCTTGGCACTTATTGACATTTATGTACGAGACACTTATTCTCCCATTTTAACCACAAAAATTATTTTGCCGTCTTGAAAACAACGCTATCTGCGCCGGTATCTCACATATTAAATAAATTTATTGATAATTGTTTGGCTGACTGATTAGTGTCTTACTTAATGTTTATTCTTTCGTGGTTGCAGATTAAAAATCAGAGGTAGGAAATCTCCAGTTTCTGTACCCTGAAAAACTACAACTGTTTTATTATGTTTTTTATTGAATTTCAGTTGAACACGGCTTTTTACTCAAACCCTTGAACCTCGCATATAAAAGCTTTATCGTTTTCAATTTCGAGATTTCAACGATTTAGAAGGGTGCTTTAGCACTTTTAGCACCCCCTCTGAATACGCGCCTGCCTGTCAGAGTGGTGGTACTTCATTTCGCCAATGTCTTTGCACCTCAATCATATTCGTTTGCAGTAACACTTAAAAATATATTCACGTTGCTAACAAGTCAGTTGCTTCGCCATTTTGCTTTGAACAGGGAAGTGTCCCCGAGCGGCGTTTACAAACAACCTTATAATACTTTACTTCAAAATATTAACATTCTGGCTCTATTTATATATGTGTTATTAACATCTGAAAGTTATATACATTTTATTGGGATGCCCTGTATATTAGGCTTGTCATGTATTGTCTTTTCGTGGGGAAAAAAGAAAATTTTCCTTAGGAGAAATTTTATTTGTAATTTGGGGTATTTGGCAGAATTTAACTTATTTTTGCGAATACATTGAAATGCTGATGCTAACTTACGGAAAGGAAAGGTTCATCATTTGTCTTCATTTCCAATGAATTTCTTACTATTCTAATTAGTGGCAAAAATAGAAAATGAGATCGTAAAAGAACTGAAAACAAAACAAAACAAAGTTTCTTCTCAATAATTGTAGATACCACTCCAGTGTCAGTGATATTGACTGTAATAGTTCGTTATGTCCTGCACACTAAAGCATAAGAAAGATTTCTCCCCATTTTTTTTCCATAACTTCGCATGACGGAAACATTTAAAAACGTTATACTGGAGATCTTTAAAATAAATACAAACAAACTGTAGGAATCGAAGTTAAGACATTGTGTCGAAAATACCCAATGTTATGAAGACAAATGCCTTAGTTCAGAGGCAAGCCTAATGATTGCGGAAATACGTTGATTCGTATCCCCTTCATAATGTGTTATCGTAGCCCATCGATGGAATTTGTTTCTTGTGCAAGCTCCTGAAATTTAGTTGAAGGCCAGATATCGAGAGTTGTGTAGAAGTGAAAAACGTTTTCAGTGCGGTTGAAGAACTTTCTTTTCTCTAAATCAACTCCTCTATGGTATGTTTTGAAAAGTTATTATTAGGAAAAAAATATTTTACTATAAAACCATTATCAAATACTAGGTGATATGCATCCACGTACGCAGTACAGGCATGAAACGAAAATTACGGTAAGATTAAAGACGTTCTAATTCACTCTCATTAAGTCATCTGTGACTGGAGCAGAAACTACACGATTATAAAAAAAATATTGAGTTAGAGTTTTTTTTATTGATATATACTCAGACCTCTGTGGCAAGCAGCTGCTTGAGGGGGTATTTATTTATTTATTTTTTATACTAGGAATAAAATATTAAGTAACAAAAATTTTGTTAATAAATCTTTGCAATCGTCTACAGCAGTGATTCCAAAGGGCGTTTCCTTGATTTTTTTTGTGCAAATAGATTAAATAAAAATCGAATATTTCTTAGAATAACAACTTCTTTAAAGGGTGTTAAAAGAATAATGTTTGGTAAAATGTCGGCCCAAAACGATTGGAACCACTGGTCAAAAGGATCATTATTAATAGTTCTGCCATTGCATAATAGGTTAATTGTGTTTTTTCAAAATACCCGTAACTTTAACAACGTTGAAAGTGATGCGTGAAAAATTGCATGCAATAAAACTTTTGAAAATAAATCAAATGATGTTAAATTAGAAGATGAAAAAGATTTCAAAGTAAAATTTCTTTTGTTGTGGTGATAAAACAATTTTTGATATTAACAGAAGAAGCCAAGTTTTTAAGGACGTTAACAAGAAATTTGATAAGTTGTTTAATTAAAATAAAGAAAATTGCAGAATCTTATAATAGTGATTTCAATTTTCGATGTCGACGAATTGAAAGCAGATTTTGATATTTTGTCAAAATCAGATCTAAACACTTCCTTATAGAGCTTAATCACGATATAAAAGTTATTTCTTCATTCTCAAATGTTGAAATTAAGATTATTTTTAGTCCCCAATGAGTAACACCGAAGAAGAGCGTTTATTTTCCAAACCGAAAATTGTTAAAAACTAATCGCGGAATATACTCATAGAGCTAAAATTGAATGCTCTGACTATTTTCTACATAGAAAAAGGAAATTCAGTATATCAGAGTTAAATTATGATAAATTAATTAACGATTTTAGCTAGTCGAAAATTCGAAAGAAAATGTAATTATTTGTTTTTTTAAGTTTAATTGAAATATTTTGCATACAAAATATTAAATACTTTTATATTAAACTTTTTTCGCAATTTTATGCGATTATGGATTCAAAATTATATACATATATAGTTTATATCTACAAAGTAATTTGAAGTGTAGGACGGCCATATGTAACTTTGTGGCTAGGGACGAAAATGCCTAAACGCGGCACTGCATTTAAGAACTGTTAATCTGACCTTGTTAGGCTTTAACGTAGTAGCATTTTGTTCTGTACACCAAGCCAGAGTTTTAGTTGGCAAACACTTCCAATAAACCCCTGTTTCGTCAACATTATAAATTCGGCTGTGAGATCATAATCCTTAATAATTATCTCAAATGTTGCACTGTATTTTGCTGCTGCTTCTGCATCTGTTGACTGTCTTTCTCCAGCAATATCTAAACTGCCTAATGCCACGACGAACTTGAAATTTCTAAATCATCCATCCTTAAATGAACATTCAGATTCAATGCTCGTTTGCTCCTTAAAAAATTCGCTTTAGCAATAAGAATAAGTTCAGAAATTGCCATACCTTCTGATAGATTTAACAAAAACCATCGTGCAATACTTTATTAAGGTTTTCTAGTTTTGGTTTATCCAAACGTTTTCTTTCAGCAATTTTATTATCAGGTTCCGAAGTTGCAGTGAATTCTAAAATTTTCCTCTTTGCATTCTTTATATTGTAAATTATTGACTTACTATGTTGTAAGTTTCTATTAGAACAGATTGCTTACATCACGCTCTTTTTCTTAACTATTTCAAGTTTTACACTCAGTATTTTTAATGTGGTTTTAACTCTATCTACTTTTGGAGCCATTATTATGGTGTTAATAAAAATTTGTAAATGGTACGTGTACACTGCATTTGTAAATGAAAGCAGTACGACAGCAAATAATACACTAAGCATTGCCACAAATCGACTGACTTATATGTTTCAAAATCGTGAATCATCGCAGATGAAAAATAGAGTTACCACAAAGCGCCATCCGTTGGCTCTTCAACCAGAATTCTATAATACGTGGAGAAATAACAGACCGCGAAATTCACAAAAGTTTGCTAGCATTTTAAAAAGTCCGGATTTTCAGACTATTACTGTGTAACAATGTCATCAAAGTCAATCCTTAAGATTGAATTTTCAGAAGTCTCCGGATCTTTTTCTTTAAATCTGCTCACCCTGTGAATCAGACGAAGCAATCGCCACAAGAGATACAACATGTCCAGTGTTTGAGTCACCAATGAGATGAGATCAAGTTTTGTCCACCTATGACGATCTCACGAAGCATTTCCTATGGGATAGACAAAAATAGAAAAGGTCATAACACACTAATGATCTCGTTTTTGGCGAAATAGCAGAAAACGTTAGAGATAAAAGAAGTCTTAGTTTATCGTCTCGCTCCCCATCAGAAACTCAGATATTAGGCAGTGACTAGATTATAAAATTTCATGATAATACATGAAATATTTTTGTTTTGAAGACGTTTTAAAAAGACTCTTTTTTCACTGAAACTATTTAGCACGTTCTTGATGTTGTGTATTTAATACGTTGAAGTACAGTACAAAACCAAATGACAGTAGTTTAATTTTGTAGAGCAACATTTTTAAAGGTTTTCTTTTTCTTTATCTTTGTTTTAATGGTTTATAAACAGTGCTCGGATTGGAAAAAAAATAACTACAAGAACGCTTGGAATATCTTAGAAGGTTATTGAATGCCATTATAGTGGATGATCTATCAGAGAAGGATCATAAAAAACAGGTATATTTCAAACTGATTTTAATTGCTCTCCCATCCCCCCCAAATAAAACTTCTAACTCATATTTAGCTACACTTTTATGAGCTAAACATTTACAATGGCATTTATTTAATTATTTACATCTGCAAAAAGATTAAAGAACGACCGTAATTGGTTCTGTTGCATTTGATCCCAGTCCGAGCACTGGTCAGAATAATTTACATCCCAGCATTAATGAAATCTTTCTCTCCTCGTAGGCAGTTACTCCCAAAGGCTGGGTAGTTTCCCAGTGCATCCTTGACATGGCGAAAATGAATGAAGATAAAACAAGACAAATGCTGAAGGTAAGAAATCGAGGGGAAGGTGCTACAGGTTGTACAGTAATAGAGAATAACAAATTATCTCTTGCAGATGGCAACTGGAAACGTAAATGAACAGAAACGCCAATTGAAAGAACGAAGAAATTTAAGTACAGGGGATGTCAAAATTTCTTTCCCTTACTGAACTGAATCGCTTCATAAAACGTTTCCTCTTTTCCTGTTGTCTGTGGGAAGGAGAAATTAAACAGTCAACCTTTTTTTTACCGAATATTTGCCAACATGCAGGCAGATATTCTGCTAAAGAAATGCGATTCATTTATGGTTTTTTTTTTAGGCGATTAAACAATTTTATGTAAGCAGATTTACTCTCCCCATATGTCATAGTGAATGGCGAATAAGTCTAATGTATTTCATTAATTATACTCAGCTGACACCTTCTATCAACTCCATTGCTCCTCTTCTACGTGGTCAGCAGTGGAAAGGGAGATTTACTCCAGGAAAGTTTTTGGGCAAAAAAAAATATACCCGAAGAAGTCAGAAATTTCACAAACAGAAATTAAGAAAAATTATCTCACTGAAACTCAAGTCCGAACCGAACTTGAAATCTTTTTTAAATGGGAGATGAAAAGTTCTGGTAAAGTGGCAAAAAAGAAACCAATCAGCGTTACGGATGTAAAAACGAACTTCCAACACAATTGAATCCTTTCATTCCGTTGAGCTCTGAATTTTTATAGCAAGCAACGCGAGATTGGATTTACATTCATTTTCCAAAAGTATAATACGTCGTACTATATATAATATGAAGTAAAAGCAATTCTGCTTTGTTATGGACGCAATTCGCTTCTAATATCAAATATTTATTATCGTCAACTCTAGAGAGTAGGGTCGGATCTAGAGGGGAGGACAAAGAAAGCATGCTTCTCCCCCCCATGTGTGAGAAGGAATAATGGAAGTAAAGAATGATAAAACTTGTGCATATTACATGCATTTTTTAAGAAATTTTTAAAGACCTCGAAAAGGGAGGGCAAAATATTATAGTGCAATGAAATCCTCTTTATTGTTTTCTATATCTGGGTTTGCTTTAGAGAGGAATGAAATTTAGTTGGTAAAGAAATCGAGTGATTAGTTACGATATTAGGCCTGATGTTTAGGTTCGTAATATTAATGGAAAGTTAATAGCGGAGAAAAATATATCTCATTGATTACGATAAATTCTTTTAACAAAATACAAAGCATAAAACGTTCTAGTTCATATCTTCAGTAAATTAAATAGAGAGGAATTTTATTTAGTATGATGATTAAACATTGCTGGAACTTGGGTTATTTTTGAGCAAAATGGACAAAACACAAAATAATACTTAATTCGACATTTTTCTATTTCATTTACCTATTCCGCTGAAGAGATTTTCTCCATGGGAAGGATTTTTTTAGAAATTAGTGATCTGGGAACCTTCGTGTCACGTGACACGAAGATTGCCAGATCACTAATTTCTAAAAAAAATCTTTGCCAGATATTTTTTTCTTGATTCTGTAATCAACTATAGCGTTCGGATAATTTTTTGAGCGACTGTACATTTTGTAATGACTCCCTCATTACAAATGCACATGCTAATTAACTCTTCATACGAAATACTGGTACATAGAGAGGTACTGTGGAAGACAACTCTATGAAAGCAATTCTAGACTCATCAGTTGTTTCCGGAGTGGTCTTTATATGATGACCCGCAAACCTGTAACCTTGTCTAGATTGGTTTCGGATAGGTAGTGAACAATCAGAGAAAATATTTTTTTTATGAATCTCATTAAATACCAAAGGAATATTATAATTCTTCAACTATTCACCGAAGTTTATAATGTTTTTTTTTCCTCTTTAGGCGTTTGTGTTTATAAGTACTATGAAAAATGTTTTCAAATAATGCAATATTCGCAAAGATTTTGTACAGTTCAGGTGGTTACATAATCCAGTCTATTTAATTTTGTTGTTGTTCTGCTAGATTATGTCGTAGGAAATAAGGAAAGCATTTATCTACGTGGGAGCAATTGTGACAGTGAGGTGACGCAGTTCACGCGTCGATGATTTCGATAGATCGTCGGTTAATTGAGCTACCAATCACTTATGAATGAACCAGTGATCCCTAATGTAAGAGATCATTGGTTGATTGATAGCAACTGATAGCTCAGGTCAACCAATAACCTCTGAAAGCTACCAGTTCGTAGCAGTAGCATTGGCTAATTATTAATTCACAGTGATTAACGGAGCACTGGAAAAGTTGCTTATCTGCAACAGATTGCAATTTAGACAGTATAAAAGAACACGAGCATTGCGTTTACACAAATTTATTGGCTATGATTGTTCCATCTGAAAGTGTAGCCCATGTATTATATAATTCACGATATTTAAGCTATTGGCTTGCATTTTCCAACAGCCAAGTTTTTTATATATTTTTTTTAATTTCAGATCCTTTGTGGATCTAAGGGTAGAATGAAAAACGTACGAGGGACAAAGGGGAAAAGAAAAAGAAAACGATTTATATTGTGTTTCGTATTTTATTCTGATTTTTGTTTACATATCCGTCCCGTGGCCGAGTGGTTAGCGCGCTTGGTTTTCTGATCTACGGGACCTGGGTTCGAGCCCCGGGTAAGGCATGGATATTCGTGTTGTTTTTCTGCTGAGGTCCTGCCATCCTCTCAGATCTTCTACTATGGCATATAAACTGACAGGCTCCTGTCAGACCTCTGTGGCAAGCAGCTGCTTGAGGGGGTATTCATTCATATATATACATTTGTTTTGCGAAAGAAAATGCGGTTTTATTTTTTCACCAAGTATTCTTCGGGGTCTGTGGGCCCCATTGGAATAGCTCTTGTCTAAGATGTTGAAAGACTTTTGTCATCATAAAGGAAAGATTGTGTTGAGCCGGGGGGGAGGGAGGGGGAAGAGATAGTATTTCATAATTTCCCACGCTCTCTCGTAACGTGTCAGGTGCTCCGTCGCTGTTATCGACCGCTGATCATCCCTTCGTCATTAAATGGATATAAGCTTTATGCCATGTAATCAATGTCATCTCTTAATATTTACATCTCTTAATAAATATACAGACACCCGTTAAACATGTGAATAAATACAGATAATTCGTTTACCCGTGACTTATTAATATCGATTAAAACACTTCTCGTAGAGTTTGAAATTTTTCGCACTTTTGGAAACTTTCTCGAATATTTCGATGATTTTAACATAGATCTGTTGGCTTTATGCAGTGTATCATATATCTTGTCAGTGACGTAGGAACATTTCATACTATTTTGAAAACGATCCAGGAGATGGAATTTGACGTGAAGCAGTTCCGTTTGCAGTGCTGCACTTCGGTCAAAAGAAGAGAATAACTCACCTGGACATAAAGAAATTTCTTAACACCAGATGGAGAATAAACTGGGGGGCGAACACAGTTCTTTGCAATAGTCATTCCCATAATCTAAAAAGGGAAAGAAATACGGTCGATAGAAAATTCGCCTGAAATGTTGGAAGCATAGAGCCAAAAATAATCCACCAGAAATGAAAGAGAATTTAAGAAGAGGTAATTAAACAAACTAGAAAAATGCATATTGCACTGGCGAACATGGGAATCTCGTTTTCAAAGAGAAGGAAGTTGCCTACTTTTTCACCCATTAAAAGTTTTAATTCGAGCTGATAGATGTTGAGGAAAATTCAAATAGCGGTGTTTCATTAGTACTTATGCAACATAAAGATTATTTCCCTTTTATTTCCTAAATTTAAAAAGTTGCTTTTCTCACACCTCTCAAAGAGAAGGGGGCAGATTGTTGCTTACAGTAGAATATTTCTTGGCACTCTAACACAGAAATTTCGAATTTCTACCATAACTACATTGTTTGCAATATTTGTTTAAAATTTTAAAATCTTAAACTTTTTCCATTGTTAGAGGGCACTATTACAGCTTTTGGGAGATTAGGAAAGTTTGGAATCGTAACATTTCATCAATATCTGACCCAAAAAGAATTTTTAATTAATCTCTAAAACAATAAAGTTCGATATCTACAAACGGAGAGACAGATGACAAAATGAAAACATTATTTCTTTTTTGAAAATTAGATAAAAAAATATATGTATAAATTAAAAAGTAAAAAAAAAATATTATCTTTTGATATGCGCCATAAAAAGTAAAAAATAAAACTAAATCTCAATGAAATCGTATCCACTTCAAATGAAGTAAGCCAGTTTTGACTCTATCTTTCCTTTAAAGTGGAGATTGAGAGATTTCATCATCGATATGCTTTAGTTTTATTTTTTACCTTTTAAGGTGCATAATGAAAGGTATTTTTTTAAACTATTTAATTCATATATTTTATTATGTCACTGAAAACCTCTATACAGGTAGCGGTACAAAAAGGGGAAATAGCCACATAAAATCACTAATGATATTGGGCCGCCACGTGAGTCCAGTGCAGACTGTAAGCATCGTGATATATATAGTCTACCAGTGTCTGAAAGACAGCAGGTGGGATACGATCTATTCGTCCACAAGAAACGTGATCAATTACTGCTTATTCGATGGATCTAGAAAACGCTGCCTGAGACGTCGTTCCAGAAGTTCCCATAGATTTTCCAACTGGCTGATATGTGGTGAATGCGGTAGCCATGGTATGTGAAAACGTTCAGTTTCTTACTGCTCAAATCACTGGGTGACCACATATGTGGATGGGAGCATAATCATCCTGAAAGACAGCTCTCTGTTCATGAAAGAAATGCTGTACCATTTGATAAAGGTGATTAACTCAGGACTGTCAAATAGCGATTGCCATTGATCTTGCCTTCTAACGGAATGATGGCACCCAAACCATGCCACGAGAAAGCACCTCACACCATTACAAAACGGGCAAAACCCTTAAGAGTAGGAAACAAGCAATCGGCGTTGTAAGCTTCCTTCAGTTGGCTCCACATGTGTACTCGTCCATTTGTCGGAAATAAAATGAAATAATAAGAAATCACAAATATGCACCTGTTGTCAGTATGTTGAATAAATGGAGAGGAAAAATTGTCATTAGCCGGGTGGGATCTGACATATGACCTTCTGATGACCTCTGAACCCATGACGTCAGATATTGTGACCACTGAACTACCTGCCGCAGAACAATCGTCCTGTATTTAGTGGCTTTACATATACCATAGAATTAGTCATTGGAAATGTAGTTGACAATAATTGAAGACTCTGGTGTAGAAGGCACTTTCTGGGTTAGTGCCCACGACCAGCCCACATCAAACTTCAAGAGGGCATGGTATTTTGTGTATATATTCTTCTATTTATGTCATTATAGGAAGACCTTAATGTTGCAACATTAATCCTTACGCTTGATACATGGCTTAAAAAAATATACAATGCCTCTTGATGCGGGCTGGCTGTATGCATTAAACCTGGACAGTGCTTCTAGACGGAGTCTTCAATTACAATCAAATACATTTCCAATGACTAATTCTATGGTATAATGCTTAAAACCACTAATAGAAGATGATTGCGAGGTAGACGGTGGCTCAGTGATCAGAGCACCTGACATGTTATCAGAAGGTCGTGGGTTTAGATCCCACTCGGTTAATGATAGGCTTGTGACGGCTAGGTAATAACAGGCAAGTTCAAGTAGACCATGATACGCAGT
Organism: Ryuthela nishihirai; assembly: GCA_038380435.1. Taxonomy (NCBI): domain Eukaryota; kingdom Metazoa; phylum Arthropoda; class Arachnida; order Araneae; family Heptathelidae; genus Ryuthela; species Ryuthela nishihirai. The sequence goes on from JAWZYU010000006.1 coordinate 43,241,344, forward strand.
TCTATGGAATTCTCGACGTATTGTTTTTGACGAAACTGGCCTCTCAAGTCCTACGTTAAAATCCGTGGACAACTGATCAACTGTAGCTCACAGGTTTCGCTTTTCACATCGTACTGGGAGGGGGTGGCTCAGTCGGTAGCGCGCCTGGCTCGTAATCTGCAGTTCCCAGGTTCGAGTCCCAGCTGGGTCAGCGTTGAGATTTATCTCCGCAAAATTCCCCGTCCTGCCCACGGTCAGTAGGGGACACCGATGGGCTTGGAAAGGCCGCCGTCCGTCGGATGGGACGTTAAGCCGTGGCCCCGTGTGCGGGAGAGCCATACCCTGTGCACGTTAAAGAACACGCTGGATGGCCTTGACGGGAGGCTACCATCTGTCTCCCAACAGCTGTTCCAGTGGGTCCCCTCCCCCAACCTTCTCTGAGCCTTCGGGGTCCATGTGACCTGGCCATTTAGCCCATGGTGTGCAAAAAAGTGCCGCTCAGAAGTAAAACAACCCAACCCAACTCACATCGTACTAAAGCTCAAACGTCTCGATTCTGGAGTATGTTGTTTCGCCCACTGTTGCCTTCTGCAGACGATGCCTTCCTTTTAGATTCCCATGCAGACATGACCTTGCAAACTGTTCCTCGTGAAACATTAACTAGTTCAGCTGAATTGAGACTCCTGCTAAACGCTCCGACCATCGTGACCTTTTCCAAATCGCTAAGAGCTTCTCTCGATGATATGATACCAATAGTTATTATACATGCAGTTATCTATACGACGGGTTTGTCTATATAGACATCACGATAAGCATGCTGGGATGTCATTTGCGTGTTTCATGTATTCGTCAGTGGCACGTAGAGCTGATATTTAAAATAAACCGAAAGCTTTCTGCAAATCTTGGTGTTTCTACTTTTTTGTCCACTACTTGTATCTTCAAATGAGAAAATGCTCCTTTGCTATACTGACTTCTTCAAGCTTTCATTTGCCATACAACTCCTAAAGATTGACCCTCGTTATATTTTCTTCCCCTTAATTAGGAGGAGTCAGAGGGAACGTAATTTAATTTAGCACACGATATTCTAGAAGTCAAGTTTTAATCTGAGATATAATAGTTGAGATCTACCCCCGTAAAATTTCCGTTCCTCTCTTTTGGTAAAGGAGAAGAAGCAATATTGTAAGATAGTCTACGGCTATCCCCTCACATCGCAAGATTTCATTTGACACCTATCTAGTAACTCTCAGCCCCTAGCTTTTGGATGATGTAATTGGAACGATTTTGAGGAGGGAAAAAACGGGGAGGGAGTATTGTTTTTAATAGTCTCTGATACTGTTCGCGTCACAAGCTTTCATTCGACATATAAACCCTGCGATCGGGAAAGGGTTGGGAGGATCTGATGGAAATTGACAAATGGCGAGCTGGTTATCAAACAGGACGATGGGTAACAGTAAAAAAAAAGAATATAGCTGATCATTCGGAGAAAACTTGTAAGAATCGAAGGAATTATAGGAAAGATAAAGATTCCTTAACCATTAGGTTTCTTATTATGTGGTAACTTGAGTGAATACATGAGCACTGCTGTATATAGGAATTGGTTATTTTTTAGCACATAATAACAGTGGTCAAAAATAATACATGGAGGTATGGGATCGATGCGCTCACAAAAATCGAAAATCCAATGCTTCGTTGTTGTATGTACATTTCGCAAATCGAGGAACTACACGTATGTTATATTTATCAAGGAATTATTGATGGTTAGATTCGTTGATGCAAAATTTTATATTCGCATTTGAAGGCATAGTTGCTACTTGGCCAAAAAAACGCAAATGAAGGCATAGTTGCTACTTGGCCTCAAGCAACTGAACCAAATCCTAACTCTAAGGTATGGAATTTCAGTTTCAATTTAAATTTAATATTTTCTATTACTGTATCTTCTATTTTGTACATTAATAGAAATTCACACACATGTTCATGAGTTTACTATTGTGTATAGCAGGAGTTAACGTGTGGTACGCGGTAAAATTTTTGGAGGTACGCCGTGAAAGCTCAAAAGTCGCTAGATCTAGTAACAAAGTCGCTAAGTTGGCATTATCATACTATAACTGTAGTTTTATCTATCTATATAAGGGTACGCAAGTTACATACACATTTCCATGGTTATGTAAAGCATAAAAGGTTGAGAACCACTGGTGTATAGAATAGTTTTAAAGGTATAAATTACACTATACAGTAGAAACTCTTTTATTCGGATTGCGTGCCACATATTGGAAAAACTATTACTGTACAATTTTTTGATATTTTGTATGTAAATTTTCCCTTTATTTGTATAAATACCCAAAATTTAGTAAAATGCTTCTTCTTGCAATATTTTCTTTAATATCAAAAACATTTATATACATAATGCACATACCAATCGATTATCCAAATTATCTACATCCCCAATTATTCCAGATAAATTAGTTTTTACTCTATGTCTAATTGTTCCTGCAGAACAAGTTTATGAATCTGGAAAATTTATGAATCGTACTCTTGGGTGCTGCATTGTATTTATTATTTGTAAATAAGCTGAAAAATAAATTTAAAAGTTTTGTTCCAATTATACTTGCAATTGTATTAACTTATTTTCTATTCAAATTTCTTTTCCAGAACTGTTGCTAACTAAATAAGGAATGGATTTCTTGGTAAGTATCACTGGTTGCATTTTGCTTCTATCTAAATTAAAAAAAAATAAATAAATAAATACCCCCTCAAGCAGCTGCTTGCCGCAGAGGTCTGACAGGAGCCTGTCAGTTTATATGCCACAGTAGAAGATCTGAGAGGATGGCAGGACCTCAGCAGAAAAACGACACACACATCCATGCCTAATTCCGGGGCTCGAAGGGAAATTTATTATGAAACAATTCAATAGTGAATTTTAATAGAAATTCAATAGTCAATTCAGTAGTGGTCTTAGTGATATGGATTTAGGGACAGTGGTCAAGAATAATTTCATTTTGAATATTCGTCAACAGTTATTCCCATTTTGATTACTTATTATTATCTATTTATATTTGATTATTTATTTTTCCTGTTCTAACAGGAAGTAATATTGCAATTGGATTTTTTTCTCTGTTTCAGGCTGCACATAATACAGTCGTTTTAAAATATGATTGATTGGTGTTGGAAGAAATTTAAATATTAATAATAATGCACATAGGATCGAAAGTTATCGTTTTTTAAATAATAAATAATCAAAATAAATTATTTTCAATTTATAAAAAAAAATGCGTGCAATAGTGTTGCAATCTTTTAAATTAATATTTTTATAACGATTTTAGAAGCAAATGAATAATTATTGAAATTTGAAAATTAGTTGCCTTTGCAAATTAATTTTCCTGCTAATGAATAACAAAATATATCAAGCGCATAATTCAATTTGCCGCCAGTATAAAATGCTTTAAACATAATCTGAACTGGCGCTCAAAAGCTAGGAAAAAACATAAAAATCTTAATCATCAAAATCCTTTTACAGGCCCTTTAAAAGCAAAATAAATAATCGATAGCACACAGATGATTGTGAGTGATTGACTGGCTGACTGACTGACACGAGATTTATCATCATCATCCTCATCATCCTCAAGCAGCCATGGGCTACGGAGGTCCAACCAGACCGTGCAATTTAGTTCTCCAAGCAAGTCTATCCTGAGCTACATCAACTGCATCTGGCCATTGCACACCAATTCTAATAAGGTCCTGTTTGACATTGTCTGCCCACCGCATCCTAGGTCTCCCCTTCTTTCTGAGGCTTTTAGGCACACTGTTCATAACCCTATTCGCCAATCTATAATTATTCATACGGGCAACATGGCCAAAGCAACGGAGTCTCTCTCTGCACAATATGCTGCTTAAAGGAGGTTGCCAACTCCTTTGCCTAACCTCATCATTAGTTACAATGTTGAGCCACCTAATGCCCAAGATACTGCGTAAGCATCTGGAATCAAAAGCATCTAGTTTCCTGTTATCTTGTTTACAAAGTGTCCAAGTTTCACTATCATAACTAACCCTAGAAAGAATCAAACTATTATACAGCCTAATTTTAGTCTTTAGGTGTATACGCCTATTTATCCACACTCTCCATAGATTCTTAAAAGTCCCGGCAGCAATCCCTATTCGTCTGTTAATCTCATGCCGCACATCACCATTATCTGTTACGTAGCTCCCAAGATAATTAAACTGTGACACCTGCTCAAGACTGCAATCATTCAGATTAACTGAATCACATCCTGCCTGACCAATTTTCATCACTTTGGTTTTCTCTCTGTTTATAACCAAACCTACTCTACTACCAGTCTCATCAACAGCTCGAATGAAAGAGTTCATCTCATCAACATCATTTGCCAAAAGGGCTAAATCATCAGCATAATCTAAATCAGAAATTTTCATATCTCCAGCCCATTTAAGGCCAAAATCTTTCCCTTGAAGTGAATTTCGCATAACGTAATCAATAACCAAACTAAAGAGAAAAGGAGACAAAATGCACCCTTGTCGAACACCAGAAGTAATGCTAAACCAATTGCTACAAGCCTTACCAACTCTCACACACGACTCAGTGTTATAGAGAGCTTTCGTTATGTTAACTAACTTCTCTGGTATACCATATGATTCCACAATCAACCACAAATTATGACGATCAACAGAGTCGAAAGCCTTTTTGAAATCAACAAAGCTAGCAACCAAAGATTTCTGAAACTCTAAACATTTCTCAAGAATCTGCCTAAGTGAAAATACCTGATCCACACATCCCCTCCCACTTCTGAATCCACATTGTTCATCACGCAATTGACTGTCAACCAGATTCTTAATTCTATTAAGCACAATCATGGAAAGAACTTTATCTGGAACAGAGAGTAGGCTAATACCCCTATAGCTGTCACAAGAACTGCGATCACCTTTTTTGAAAATAGGGATAACAATAGCTCTGGTAAATTCCTTAGGAACCATGCCTTTATCATAAAAGATATTCAGAATTTCAGTCATCGAAGTGGTAACCGAAACATTCCCAGCTCTAAGCATTTCTGTAGTAATTTCATCTACCCCTGGGGATTTATGAAGTTTAAGTTTAGAAACAGCCAAAGTAACTTCAAATTGTGTTATAGGGCCAACATTAAAGCCACCAATGCATCTATCATCATTGCAAACAATGGGAATAGAACTAACCGCATTGTTTAGAATATCACTGAAATGCTCAGCCCACCTAGCCATGACAGAATCCTCACCTTCTTTAAATTTACCTTGTTTATCCTTCAATCCCTGTATACCTGTCCGTTTTCTACCACACAAAACATTAACTATCTGGTACAGCTCTCTGCTGTTGTGCTGTCTAACTGCTTCCTCGGCTTTGTCAGCCAAACCATCAAGCCACAGATTCTTATCAGCAGCTAACTGATCTTTTACACGTTTATTAAGCTCTCTGTAATCCTTTCTATTAGGACTAGTAGGGTACTGATTAAGGACATTCCTGTAGTTCTTTCTTTCTAAAATAAGCTGAACTGCCTTATCAGTCAAATAATTTTGTCTCCTCTGCTCCTTTTTCCCTAAAAGAGTACTGTTAGTTTCCAAAAAAGCCTGTTTAAAATAGTCCCATTCTTCCTCAACTTCAGTAGTAAGCATACCATGACTGTCATAATGACTAAGTAACCTATCATGGTAAGCTTTGGCTATAACTGGGCCTTTCAGAGCTTCAGTATTAAAAGCAAATTTTTTAACCCTAGCACAACACTTTTTAAGTTTAAGTTGCAAGACACTTTTAACAAGGTAATGGTCAGATCCAATTTCAGCTCCCCTATATGTCCTGGTATTTCTAACAGAACTAGCCCATTTGCTGTTAATTAATATATAATCAATCATATTCCTATGTAGCCCATCAGGTGAAACCCATGTGTACTTATGTATGTCGCGGTGTTTGTAATATGTGTTAGTTATTCTGAAACCATTGAGTTTACTTACCTGTAGGAGACGTTGCCCATTGCCATTGCAACTACCAATACCAAAAGGGCCAATCACCACTCCCCAAAGGTCAGAGTCGGTACCAACTTTGGCACTGAAGTCACCAAGAACAAGGGTAATATCTCCTTTCTTGACAGAATTCAAAATATCCTGAAGTTGTTCATAAAACCTATCCTTCTCATCCTCATCGGCATCCTCAGTGGGGGCATAACAGCAGATAACATTCAGGTCTTTAACGCTTGTCTGAAATTTTTCTGTAAGAAACCTTTCATTAATGCATTCATATCCTAGAAGAGCATCACTAGCGTGTCTGCTGAGAAGCAGACCCACGCCTTGGTGATGCTTATTGTCGTCCCTCCCTGAAAAGAGAAATATAAGATTATTTTTAAGAATCTGACCTTTATCTGTCCATCTGGTCTCTTGCAAGCCGAGAATATCTAAATTATAATGGTGGAATTCTTGTGTGAGGACATCAAGAGAAAAAGCTCTGTGCAGAGTCCTCACATTCCAACTACCTATGGAGAGAAAATGATTAGTAGGATGTTTAAAGAAATTATGTTTATTGAGAGAGGGAATGCCGACAATATCAAACAGCCCCCTAATCGCAGACATGGGACAAAGACCCGTTCCCCCACCACTATAGGCTGAAGCCATCTACATTGGAAGACTTCCTCCAATGTAGAATTTGACGATGCCAATAGAAGAGATTATGCTAATTGTAAAATGATGCAGAACTGGTAGAGCTCTGAAAATTTGTACCTAGGGCTAATTCGGGTCATAGACCTCGGCAACAATCCTAAATTTGACCTCTGACGTGCCCTTCAAGGCCACCTAGAGGTCACGTAGAAGTCAAACCTTAATCTACCAGCGCTAGAAACGTGCAAATGGTGTCCAGAAGTGTTTCAGGCTCTAGATGTTCCTACATCTAGAGCCTGAAACATTACGAATTTTTGGATTCGGAAGGTCCTCGGAAGTCGAAGAGCCAAATTTAGATCTATCGATGTTAGAGTGCTTAAAAAATGGCGTTGAGGTTATTTTGAGTCGTAGATGTCGGAAATTATGGAAAATTTAGGATGCGATGTGTATTTCGAGGTCAAAGGTCAAATCTCAATATACCGTTGCTGGAGAACTACATTTTGGTGAACGGGGCTCTTTCCGGCAGTAGAACTTAGAAATGAGAAGGATTTTCAGATCCTGTGGAGCATTCGAGGTCAAATAGGGTTTGGAGTGACCGGCTAGAAAAATCAAGTAGTGTCCAAGGAACTGACTGATTTCGAGTACTGAATATGGCTCATGAATTGAAATTTTTTTGACCAAATATTCGTATGTGCATCACTGAACGATTTTGACAATTTATAATGCTTATTAAAAATAAATATTTTTTTATTTGAAGCCACTATCATCACTCTTGTATTCTACTAATATTGGGCATTAGTTATATATTATATGTCATCAGGAGGACGTGGGTTCGGATCCCCGGCTCAAGACAATTTTCCCCTAAACACAGTATTAGCAGAATGCAATAGCGAAGAGAGTGACTCTAAATAATCCTAATGGTCGTTGTGAATGCAAAAAAAAGATATGCGTGTTTTTCAATCAAGATATTTTCTTGATTCCTTAAAATAAAGTTTTCTTTTTGGTTTATTTTTCATTAAAAATGTATGATTTCGTTTCAAGCACAGAATATTTCTTTCGGCTCCTTAAGAATATAGATTTTTTTTTCCTACTGGCTTTTCAGTAAGTTTGGGTTGGACAGGATTGCTCTATAATACATCTTGATTTAAATTAGAGTGAGTATGCGTTATGATATGAAATAATGATTCTAATATTTGACTTAAAAAGGTACATCAAGAACCGGCAATCGAGATCCAAACATCAAATGAAAATGTTTCCAAGTTGGTTATATTTTTACCAAGTTATATTTTTATCGCACGATTTTTCTCGTTATTTTTTTATTTGGAATAGAGCACAAATAGAATTATAACTTCCTGTTTTTATTCGCTGCTGAGGTCATAGGTAAAATTTTAATAGACGAAACAAGACGACTGTTTACTATATCCATATTTTGGGAACTGAATTTCTTTGCAAAAATAAGAGTAAAACTTTATAAACAATTTTTGAAACAACAACCTGCGCCGAGTTCGCCGGCCTGCTGCTGCAATCCTTCGCATGGGAAGATGATGGCTATTGAATCATTAATTTCGACAATTCTCTCAGACGAACACAATGAGAATTGTTTGGGTTGGGTTGTTTTACCTCTGAGCGGCACTTTTTTTGCACACCATGGGCTAAATGGCCAGGTCACATGGACCCCGAAGGCTCAGAGAAGGTTGGGGGAGGGGACCCACTGGAACAGCTGTTGGGAGACAGATGGTAGCCTCCCGTCAAGGCCATCCAGCGTGTTCTTTAACGTGCACAGGGTATGTCTCTCCCGCACACGGGGCCACGGCTTAACGTCCCATCCGATGGACGGCGGCCTTTCCAAGCCCATCGGTGTCCCCTACTGACCGTGGGCAGGGCGGGGAATTTTGCGGAGATAAATCTCAACGCTGACCCAGCTGGGACTCGAACCTGGGAACTACAGATTACGAGCCTGGCACACTACGGACTGAGCCCCCCCCCCCCCGCCCCCCCACACACAATGAGAAGCTGACGGTGCAAGATGGCTTATTATGTCTCTAAATGTGATCTCAAGGCTCTGGAGACGATTGAAAGAGGCAGCTGATGTTGTGCCTCCAAACAAACGCAAACTTCGAGACTATCGATAATATGCAATTACCAGACATTATCCGGATATGACATTTTGTTTCGGATCATTCTGCATCCACAGGGCAAACAGTATCAAGACAGAATGCATCAGGAAAGATTTATGGATGATTATCATTTTCATTTCCTTTGACTTTCTCTTCTTAAGCGGCAGGGACATAATAATTTAAAAGACATTTTGCCTCCTTATGGGAATTTTCTTTGTCGTAAAATGCTGCAAGATAAATCATAATTAATTCAATTTCAGAGATAGCACTCTTTGCTTTTAATTTCACTAATTTAAACAGTTTTAACTGAGATGTATTACTTTTAGTTCTTTCTGCTGGAATCTTCATATATTAATTGTTTAAATTATTCTCCCAGATATAAACTTTCACTTTATGAGAAACATTATTGCTGTGCATTAATATATTACATTATTCTTGGTCTGTATGTGGTAGACAGATATACACTGGAAGGAGAGCTGTGTACCAATCTCCTGCGATGATACCCACAACGGCGATGCCTAGCACCTGAAGTCCGACTGCGCCTTCTCATGATGCAGGCGGTTAATACGTTTCAAAAGATATGTTCTCTTCTATAAGGGAATGGAAGGGGTTGGCTCAACATCTCCTATAACAGAAAGCCACTGTACCAAATTTATGACGTTACATAAGTAGTCCTACCATATAAACAAGTCTTATATATTTGATTCTAATATTATTACTGGTTGACTCTTGTGTTAATCTTCATACTAATATTTATTCAAAAATATATTTTACTTAGAAAAATTATTTATATTAATTAGAATTACGATATTTGATATTATATACGAATAATCTTCTTTCTAACTAAAATACATCTATAGATAAACAATAGAAAGTAGATTAACACAATTGTCCACCAGTAATATTAACAGAAATTAAAATATAAGAACGACCTAGATAGTAGGACTACTTTAGAAGCTAATGTCATAACTTGGTCCACTGGAGATTCCGGGGAGCTCCGACGTGGAAGGAAGCGGACGTGTGTTTGCCTAGCTCCAAGAAATTCGGCAGGATAAGTTAGAAATAGCTTAATATTTTATTTGAACTTTAGTATGTGTTAAGGATTTTAGAGATTTCAATTTGAAATCTCTACATCTTCTGCGAATTGCAGTCTTTTGACTGCATATTTTATTGTTCGCTCTTAATCTCTCTTGGAAATTAATTATATATTTTCTGTTTCTCACAATTTTACAATTGTCAGATTTTTAGAGCCTTGTAAACTTCCACTGAAGTTGTCTTATAAGTTATACTGTTCCGATAAAGGAATCTACTTCGACTAATATAAGCTCGAATTGTTTCGAAATTGCTGTGTCTATTATCTAGTTATATTAAATATCAGTATTACTTTATTGTAATATTGATATTTTATCAACTTGTGAAAGAGTTTACAAGTTCCAAATTCACTTGTAAAACGTTTTTACAATTATTCACTCTTGTTTTTCAATAAATTGGAGCTTGATCTTCGTTTTGTTTCGTGAAATTCATATTAAATTTCAAGATGTCAGCTACCGCTAAAATTCTAAAAAGACACATCGGACCGCACAGATGCATCCGAAGCTATAATTTGGAAATCGAACCATCCAGAGAGTTCGGATTCTGGGAAAACTATACTTAGCTGTCAATTCCTTGATCAACAAAAGAAAATTTTAAAAGCACTCAATAAAAAGATTGCGTTGCTTCCTCCATTTCATGTTATTAATGAGTCCAGAGCAAGCTGAAGAACTTAACCAGGCTATTCTTCAGGGTTTTTATTTAGAAAAAGCAGCTAAAGAGTGTTACAGTAATGAGTTAGAGGAACTCTACTCATTGACTGTTCTGAGAAATGTTACAGTAATGCTACTATGCAGCTCATTGCTGCCACCAGTGTTGATATTACGGATCCTTCACCTATTGAAGACAATGAAAAAAGCAAGTTAGATGAGAGTGATCAAGGTTTGAAACCTGTTAAAAAGGGATGCAAAAGGCCATTAAATACAGATGAACCTTGTATCATTAGTCAAAATAAGCATTCCTTACTCTCTAGCCAGTGTGCTTCAGAGGAACAATATGACATAAGTGACGACGTAGGAACATCTTCACAAGCACACAAATTCTCCTCACTTCAGAATAACGTTAAGAGGGACAAAATACCACCAATAATTTTGAGGCAACTAAAAATTGGCTGAATACTCACAAAAAGCTGTTTATATTGGCTCTCGAAACATTTACAGCAAATAAATATGGTGAGACCATTAGAGTCCAAATGAAATGTAGCCAAGACTATAGAGCATTTACCAATTTCTTTGAAAAAGAAAAGTTTACCTCCCATACAAACCAACTGAAGTCAGAAAAGAACTTGAAGGTGATCATCAAGAACATTCCAGATGACATCGCTTTTGAAGACCTGGCACAAGAGTTGTCCGGAATGGGCATCATAACCCTTAAGATTTCTCAACTTGAGAGATACAGGGACAAGACTCCCTTACCTATATTTCTCATTGAGTTGGCAAAAACAGATGCCAACCAACAGATCTTCAACCTGATTTATCTTTTCCATCTAAAGTTCACTGTTGAGTCCTTTCAAAGGAGGAAAGGATCAACACAATGTCACAAATGTCAACGTTATGGGCACACTCAAGGTAACTGCTTCAACACCCCGAGATGTGTCAAATGCGCTGTGCCAGGACACATAAGGATGGTCCACCGACCTATGCTTACTGTGGGAAAGAGCACACGGCCAATTACAGAGCTGTGAGCTCTTTCCCAAACTTCCCAATAGAAGAGTTCCTTTCGAAAAACCCAAGAAGGATAAAAATAAGATACCCCAATATGTACAACCCAATAAGATCTACGCACAAGCTACTAGACTTCCTGAAGACTGGTAGCTTCAGGAAAATCTAACATTGCTCCATCAGTTACTAAGCCTTCAGGCAAAGGGAAGACCACAATTAATGTACAAACTAAAAAGAGCAAAGCAAATGAGGAGGAAACGTTTGACTTTGCTAAGGAAGTAAAAGATATCCTGGAATGCTTCAGGAAATTGAATTTGGGTAATGTATTGCTCAAAGTTAAAATATTTTGTCTTAAATTTAAGATGGCTAAGGACTGGACTGAGAGAATCTCAGCAGGCATCCAAGCCTATAATTTTGTTGCTTCTCTATTAATGGATAAGTGACCGAACTAAAGATTCTTGATCTATTACGATCATTTGGTTTTGAACCAGTTCAAGCATCCAAAGTTAATGGTGTTTGACACTGGCTTGTTTTACTTTTAGTTGTGCTTTTTTAGCAAATTTGCTTTACCCCTGTGGCTCCTTTGGGGTTTATGTGTTTTAACGTTGGTTATTGCCAATCAGGCACTAGTTTAGACTTCGAGATATAACCCCAGGATTGAAGCTCATAAAATGAATTAAACATATCAGATGGTCCACTGGACTTCTGCTATAGGAGGTGTTGGTTGACTGCCAGATAAGTGTGGCCTATTGTATCAGATGAATATTTTATACTCATCCAACTCCAAAAACATTTTTAATTTATATCGAAAAGCAAAAAAATTACTGTCTGCAGACGGACAGATAAAACTTCAAACAACAAAGCAAAAAGAAAGCGGTTTTTTTTAAACCAGCGTGTGCGAAGCGTGTTAACGCACACAGAAAACGGAAAGCGAAACGAAATCCGAACAAAAAGAAGCCTACTGATGAGAAAAATAAAGTTTAACAAAAACTGATTATATATCTATATCAATTTACTTAAATTTATTTATTTATTTTAAATTCAGTATAGTTATACTTTTTAGTTATAGTCATCTTTATCTTCCTGTTATTTTCCTCCTTTCTTTATTTGTGAAAAACCAGGGCAGGATCTGTGGGGGGAGTCGGACAAGAGGGGCCATGTCCTCCACTTCCTTTTTTTTAAGAATGGTAGTAAGGGTAATGAGGCCAAAATTATTAAACATGTGCATATTTTACACACTTTTTGGGGGAAATTTTTTAAAAACATCTGAACGAAGGGGAGATGCAGCACTCCAATCGAAGTCTTTCCCCCTCCCCCTCCCCGCACCTTTTTCTGGCTTCATTGCTACACTTGCCACCCCCCCCCACCGCACCCCCACCCCTTTGCTTATTTTTTTCTAGATCCGGGCCTATGTATGACAAACCTTAACTGGCATAGTGATTAAGGAGCTACCTACTGTTTCAAGAGCCAAACTTTGTGTTAGCTGTAGCAACATCAGCAATGATTTCAATCTTAGTAAGGCATGCCCTTTATGAGAAGTCCATGTGCATAAGATATGAGTAACTTCTAGAAAGGCTAATTATATTCATCGCAAGAAAACGCATTAATTTTATGAAATCATAAGGCAAGATTTATGGGAAACTCGTCCTTTTTTATGTTTAATATTTTTCATCATTATATAATGGACACATAATTTTAGGCAAAATAAGTTTTGCTTTGGCTGATGCTCGCTGTATAAGCCGACATGTCACGCATCAATCCAAGCTGATTAAAATGCATTATTAGATCTTAAAGTCAGATACTTCTGGAATATAAACGGTCTCCACTGCAGGATATAAACAGACTAGGTAAGTAATATTCAATATATAAAATAAAACAATGTTTTTTAAAATATACTCGAATGAATGTGAGATATACACTTTGTTCTCAACGTATAGGTCGACACCAATATTTTGTATTTTTTCAGCTTCAAAGGTATACGATAAGATGAATATTTACAAAGCACGACTCACAGGGATCAAGGCCTGTTTCTGGGACTCGAATCGATCTCACTCATTATGGACTGTTATTATGGACTGCTCACTCATTATGACGATCTCACTCATTATGGAGTTATATGGACTCATTATGGACAATAACAGTCCATAATGAGTGAGATCGATCTTCTTCTGATAACATGAGTGAGATCGATTACTCTTCTAATCTTCTAATCTGAGTGAGATCGATTACTCTTCTAATAATATGAGTTTCAACCCCTTTGAGATATATATATATTACGGTTTGTTCAAAGAAAGCTCATCCAGAGGACAATTCAAGTAAATAAATATCGCCCACAGAACACGATGAGCAGCCTATTGGTTTCACAGTTGTGTGACAAGAACACTGCTGTGAATCCAATATGGCTTCCCAACTCGAAAAACTTCTATGGCTTCCCAATTCCTTGTAAACATTTAGAAGTGTTTCATTCATTGAAAAAAAATTCATTCATTCGTGAAACATTACACATAAGCAGATTATCATAGGTTTCCATTATTCAACGGCTACTTAAAATAAACTTTATTAGTATAATAGATATATATTTATGCAAACTCTGAAGATTTATTCGATACAAGAAGACATCATTGATATGTGATACTGTCAGCCGAAATAATTAACAATGTGATGTTTCAATTTCTACATTTCACTGGAGTTTATGAAATGAAATTCAAATCTCCTTCCTCATTAAAAAGAACATTGTTCTACCATGATTCAATAATGTATAATAATTCCATAAACTCAATACGTTTTCAGTCAACCTTCGCATTTTTTTCAAAACGTTAGTGTCGTTTCATACTTTATTGAGCTACTTTGTAAAGATATCCATGGTTTTACTAAACATGCCTTTTTCGAATATTTATAACTCAGGAACCCATTTTCGTCCGAAAATACACTGGTTTCCATAAATTAAAGGCAATCCGTATATTAAGTCAATAGGAAGTTAAGGTTAAACGCTATAACTCCTAAAATAAGTATTTTTATTTTGAAAAATGTGATTGCAGACAAAGATATCAATGAAATAAATCAATATCTCGATTTTCAACAACATTCGTTCAATATTTAATGAGTTATGAAAGTTTGACTATTTAACAACAGCAATGCCAGTCTTATGAAACTTATATAAAACTATAGTGATATTAGAATATTGAAAGAATTCTTTACACAAAGATCTACAATATAAACTTATTTTATTAAACACTTTGATACAATACTTATTACTAAGTTTTAATTAGTCCAGCAAATGAGCATTATTGTCCATTAACACGGAATCAGAACCCATTCATTGCTACGAGAAACGGACCACCATAAGTTTCGAAGATCTCATTGCGATGCCTTAGAGCTCTTACAGTCTCTCCTGGGAAGACATGTAGGTCTGTGCGGCCATTGATAGCGATGCCTCCTTCCATAATTCATTAAATACTAAACGAATATTGTTGAAAATCGAGATATTGATTTATTTGATTGAGATCTTTATTATCTGCAATCACATATTTCAAAACGAAAAACTTATTTTAGAAGTTATAGAGCATTGATGTTAGCTTCCCATTGACTTAACATAGGGATTTTCCTTAATTTATGGAAACCAATGTAAATACTAAATACATTTCGACAGACTTTATTTTAAAAAACATACGCAGGAGACCACGTTTCGAAATATTCAAAGTCAAATTTTAAGGTCAGTAATCTTATGAAGTTTTAATTCTGTTAATTTCAAGCACTTCATTTTAAAGGCAGAAGAAAAAGTTTAAAAACGAAACCAATTTAATATGCACTAATGTTCAAAATTTAAGCAACAAATGCAAGAATCAGCGTATCTTATGTATAATTGACAATAAATAACAAAAGTCAGATTTTTTACATAAAAAAACGACGCTGAGTTCAAATATGTACACGAAATTTTTATTAAATACAGTCGCACATGCGAAACAGATCAGTATAAAAAGCACCTCATTTGTACGTACACGTCAGTTCGTGATAGTTTTGACGTACGACATCTCAGATAACCAACCGTTAGATAATGGCCAGAAGAAATCTTTTGAGGGAAGAAATGAGATGGCGAGCAATCGATTGTCAGAAGGCTAAATGTGAATTGTAGCTTTGTAAACCGCCTTTGGGATCGATTTCAAACAGGACAAACCATCATTAGAAGACCTGACCTGTTCCTGGACGTCCAAGGGCTAAGGACGACCGTTGCCTGCTCCTAAATGCAAGGTGGCATAGACCCCACACAACATGCCAGCTCACTTTCGACCTCACTGCATAAATGGAATGGTTATATCCTAGCAAACTGTGTCCAGAAGGCTCCAGGGTTGAGTTGAGTTGTTTTACCTCTGAGCGGCACTTTTTTGCACACCATGGGCTAAATGGCCAGGTTACATGGACCCCGAAGGCTCAGAGAATGTTGGGGAGGGGACCCACTGGAACAGCTGTTGGGAGACAGATGGTAGCCTCCCGTCAAGGCCATCCAGCGTGTTCTTTAACGTGCACAGGGTATGGCTCTCCCACACACGGGGCCACGGCTTAACGGCCCATCCGACGGACGGCGGCCTTTCCAAGCCCATCGGTGTCCCCTACTGACCGTGGGCAGGGCGTGGAATTTTGCGGAGATAAATCTCAACGCTGAACCTGCTGGGACTCGAACCTGGGAACTACAGATTACGAGCCTGGCGCTCTACCAACTGAGCCACCCAGCCCCCAAAGGCTCCAGGCAAGTCATCTTTATGCAAGATGGCCAGTTGTTTCATTCATTGAAAAAATTCGTACATTCGTAAAACATTACACAAGCAGATTATCATAGGTTCGCATTCAATGGCTACTTAAAATGAACTTTATTAGTATAATAGATATATATTTACGCAAACTTGACGTCCAGCCAGCTTAGAGCCCAACTGAATTGGTCTCGACAACATCGCAACTGGACTCAACGTCAATGGGGTCAATGTTCTTTTCATTGATGAATCCCGATTTAGTCTGCAGATTCCTAAAGACTATTCGTCTGGAAACAGATATCATCCCATTGACCTCTGAGAAAGAGTTTTGAAACTTAGTGTGTTGGTGTGGACAGGCATCGCTATCAATGGCCTCACAGACCTACGTGTCTTCCCAGGAGAGACTGTAACAGCTGTAAGGCATCGCAATGAGATCCTCGAAACTTATGGTGGTCCATTTCTCGTAGCAATGGGTTCTGGTTCCGTGTTAATGGACAATAATGCTTTGTTGGTGGACCAATCCCTTGAGAGTGAACCATAAGCCTTATGAACTGACCTTCCCGATCGCCTGACCTAAGTCCAATAGATCATGTTTGGGATGCTCTAGGAAGACGCAGCTGTATTGCTGTCTGATTGTATTGCTGTCTGAATCTTGCTGTTCAGCCTGTA
Source organism: Ryuthela nishihirai (assembly GCA_038380435.1). Classification (NCBI taxonomy): domain Eukaryota; kingdom Metazoa; phylum Arthropoda; class Arachnida; order Araneae; family Heptathelidae; genus Ryuthela; species Ryuthela nishihirai. The sequence continues at coordinate 43,258,228 of JAWZYU010000006.1, forward strand.
TTGCTGTCTGAGGTGTTCACACACCATATTAAAACGATCACTGAATTTTATATCCCATTTTGAGGAAATGATTTTCTGATTTGAATATATCATTAAATGTTCATGGCAATTCGTTTATTTTTCAGGTATTAGTGCGATATATGATCATAGACTTCATCTGTTCGTTACATTGCATTGAAATCCAACGAAGGACTTGTTGACGTGAACCCCCCTTTCTTATGAGGGCGGTCCGTCATTAAATTTCTGACTCCCTCCCGTTCTATTTTGGCCGTGCTGTTACTTGTGCAGACTTTCGAGAAGGAAACCTCTGCAATAACCCAAACGTGACTCAATCTTGGAAAAGACAGGGAGGAGTCAGATATTACCATTTAAACATAATTTATTTATAGTACATTGCGAAAAATAAACTTCAGGACCAGGAGTTCCCTTCAGGGAATACAGCCGAACTTACTAGTTCTCAGGCGATGACCGCCTTTACAATTAGACGCCAAACCGTTTAGGCGAAAGTCTGTTCATGTGGCTGAGCTACCAGCTCTAAAGTCCAAGTACGGGGCTATTCCCCAGAACACAGTGGCGGTTAGCAGACTTTGTGGAAAGGATACCAGATTTATGAATGAGGGTGACCCTACCTGTTGGATGAGGTGGTCGCTGCAGGAGACTTTGTTGCGAAGATCAGCACTGTCCGTTGAAGGCCCATCGCCTAGGTTTATCTAGAGCAAGAAAATTAAAACAGTTCGAAAACTTCTTAACTCGTCACACGAGGCCTTGCCGATTCCCGGCCAAAAGAAGACGTCTTCGCTGTCCAAACACATGGAGACCTTTTTCTACTCTTGAGCAGTTCAAAATTGCCGCTTCTCTCCACACCGACCTCTAGCGGTGGTCAGCGTCGTAAGCTGACGCGGGCGCTTGCCATTGGACGTCGGGGGCATCGCTCCGCCTATTCGGCCTCTTTGGTGGCGGGTCCGAACTCTGGGTCCGGAAGTTCTTGGCTCCTGGGGCGATGCCGGACACTGGTGTCATCCAGTTGAACTGGTAAGTTCTTGGAACCGCGATGACTAACCAGGTCTTTGTTCACACTTCAAGAAAAACATATTCAAGGACCTTTTAGCCCAAGTCGTGTCCGCAGGATCAATTCCTGAGGGCACGACACACCTATCCCCCTTTAGCGAGAGAGGAGGACAGGCGGGGCAGGGAAAAGGTCACTGACCGTACTGCACTGAAGATGGCACTATATTGTTGAAGATGATCTCCAGGGTCACCCATCACGATCTGGAATCTGGCCTTTCCTTCATGAGTCCATCTGTTGCAAACAGTCTAAGAGGTCACACAGTTCATATTGTTGCACAACACCAAGAAAGTCCAGTGATTCACAGTTGGGGTCCGGCTGGGCCGCTCTGGTGGGCGTCGGTTGCAGGAGGCTCCACAGCACATGAAATAGAGAAAACAGGGAAAAGGGTCACCAATCTGGCTTTCCACATGTACTCAAGTTGCAAACACACAGTCTGTCTTCGTGCTTACCGCCACGTGACTCACTGTTACATAGAACTTAACAATCTTATGGTACAGATTACACTTCTAATTAGCAAGAACTTCCTGAAGTTAGTTACAATTTCAACAATAAAACAAAAATCCTTTCTCAGTAAAACACTTTATACTACAAAATCATCTAACTATTACTCCTATAATAGCAAAATCATCTACAATTACTCTTATAATGATCATCAAAAATTCTCTCCATCAATTCATTTAATCCTGACAAAATTACTTCTCAAAAACTCAAATCTCTGATAACAAAATCATTTTTTTTTCAAGTTATTCTGACAATAATCATCTCAAATTATCTCTCCATTAATTCATTTAATAGTGAACTCACTTTATACTAGCAAGATCATCCAACTATTACTCCTATAATAGCAAAATCATCTACAATTACTCTTATAATCACAAAATCATCTAATTGTTACTCTGACAATGATCATCAAAAATTATCTCTCCATCAATTCATTTAATCCTGACAAAATTACCTCTCAAAAACTCAAATCTCTGATAACAAAATCATTTTTTTTTTCAAGTTACTCTGACAATGATCATCTCAAATTATCTCTCCATTAATTCATCTAATAGTGACAAAAATACTTCTCAAAAAACTCAAATCTCTGATAACAAAATCATTTTTTTTTTTCAAGTTACTCTGACAATGATCATCTCAAATTATCTCTCCATTAATTCATCTAATAGTGACAAAAATACTTCTCAAAAAAAAAATTCATATAATAGTAACAAAATTACTTCTCAAAAACTCAAATCTCTGATAACAAAATCATTTTTTTTTCAAGTTACTCTGACAATGATCATTTAAAATTTTTCTCCATCAATTCATTTAATCGTGACAAAATTACTTCTCAAAAACTCAAATCTCTGATAACAAAATAATTTTTTTTTTCAAGTTACTCTGACAATGATCATTTAAAATTATTTCTCCATCAATTCATTTACTCGTGACAAAATTACTGCTCAAAAACTCAAATCGATTTATCGATTTGAGTTTTTATTTCTCAAATCTCAAGTCTATTATTCAAATGTTGCACTCGGTCTACACTGTTTCAAATAGCTGCTTCGTTCCTTCCGGCTGATTGATGGATTGATTGAACGTGTGTGTGTGTAGGGGGGGTGCGTAAACCTGCCGTCCCGCCAGGTTTCCCAAAGCGTCACCACCTGCGCACGTCACCATCCGCTTGCGGCCAGGCCACCGCGCACGGGAGAAATTCTCTCGATTTCTCGCGTGAGCGTTCTATGCTTCCGACTCCATTCCGAGAATGAGCAGCTGACGTCACCACGGAGATGCGAGCGCCGAAGACTCGCTTCGCGCTGGTTGTTGCGTCATAGCTGCACGTGTCCTTCGTCTCTCCTGAGTAGCGTGCGTGGGGGTGGGGGCTGCTTTGCTTTCCGCTCTCTTCTGATCGGCTGCAGGCGCGCTGCCGTTGATGAGCCGCTGCGGCGCCGATAAGTTTGATCTTCGGTGGCAACAGCAACTGGCGGTGATGGACGATCCCTGCGCGTGTTTCTGGGCGGCTGGCTGGTCAAAATCCTAGTCCCCAAGGCGAATTCTGCGGATACTCGAATACTTTCGCTGTCTCTGAGAGGGGATACGTTGCTATTTTGTGATTGTGCTTTTCCACCCACACAACTAATATTTGGTTCTCCCTTTTTTCTTCTAGTCTTCCATTGCTTAACTAATTTACTTGATCTCCATACTTGGATACACCTGACCTCTCTAACCCTGACCCTCATTCTGTGCGAATTAACGGCGCTCTTTTCCTTAGAAAAATTACCTTTAGTTACTCTACTAAATTTCAATCCACTTCTAAAATTCTTCCTAACTCTTCTTACTGGTAAACCCTTGCTAAATGATCGTTTCTCTGGTCCCATCTTACACACATACGTTACACTTTTCTTTACTTCAAACCTATGCGCATTCAAACTACGCTTCTGTCCTTTCTCTGGGACCTGTGTGCTACTTATCAATATCTCTTGGTTATTTTCCTCTGCAAATCGGCGGCTAGGAGGGTTAGTTAGGACTGGCCGAGGTAGGGGCTGATCTCTCTCGATGTGGCTACCGGTTTCTAGCATGACAAATCGAGCCTTTGGTGGTGCTGATTCTTCAGCCGATCTGTCCGTACAGCAGGTGGCGATTTCCGCCGCAGCAGGAAAACATGAAAGGGAGGTTGTGCATTCTACGTCTGGCTGCAGAGCGTTGAGTGACACATCGGGGGGCTTTTCCTCCAAGTTACTTGGGAGGGGCGTGCAAATAATCAGTATATTTTCTTCCGTGCTGCTATCTGCTGTATGTATGTCCGGGTTAGCTTCATATGTGTCCGTTCGGATTAGAGGGCTACAGTCATATGCGACAAACTCTGAGATTTCATTTCCGGCTTCGGGAGGGGGCGCCAAAACTCCTACTTCTGTTGGAATCTCTTCCTCTGTATCAACTTGTGTCTCAGGGCTACAGTCGGAGACGACAAATTCTGCTGCTTCAGTTACAGCTTCGGGGAGGGGCACTAACTCTTCTAATTCTAGAAACGGTTTCGCATCCAATACATTCACTTGCTTTTCAACTATCTCTTCTATCTTCCCATTATTCTGTTCCTTGTCCACTTGGCTATCTACCTCCATAGTATTATCTAATGCCTCGAAACTCTTTCTATCCCTATTTATATCTTCTTCATTACTGCAAGTTGTCATTATAAGTGACTTCCCTCCATTCTCTGACGGTTCCTCTACGGGGGTTCGATTCCCATCCTCACTTCTCGATTTTTCCTGTGTCGCCTCCCTCTCCTGAGCTAACCTTTGCTTCTTTAAAACATCAAAAATTATATCCCTGAGACCTTTAATGTCGAACACAACTTCCACTAAATCGCGCACTTCCTCATCTTGCTCTAATCCCAGAGGGGTAAAAACGGTTGCCACCATTCGAAGGACGTCGATGTCTTCTACTTTACTCCAATGCATGGGGGGTGGTCCTAGCTCAGCTTCCAAAATTTGGTACAATGGGGTTTGCTTAATTAAACTGACCGAGGGGGTTTCTTCCTGCTGGCGTTTCTCGAGATTGTAGCAGTCTAAATGTTCTGAAGGGCAAAATGCCAAAGTTTTTGATTCCGAAATTTTTGCTGGATTATTAAAAGCCTGTTTTTGTCCTGAGTAGGCAGAGTGTGGGGGGCAATGCTCAGTGTAACTATCGGGACCACTGTATTGGTAATGCTTAACATTTAAATTCCTCTTCTTGGTGCAGTCTCGGGCAAAATGGCCAAAATTTCCACACTCGAAACATTCCTTCTGATGATGCCTAGCATTCCTGCCAAATGAGTTACTACGGTTCTTATGCTGTGGATACTTAGTGCCGTGTGCAGACGTATACAATATTCCATGTGCCATTATAATTTTCTTTAAACTCTAATACCAGATATATAATTATACCAACTTATACACTTTTATCTACTATCACTCAATCCGACTGCAATATACTTCTTAATCAATAACACCTTAATACAATATTTTTTCAATGTCTTAACCTTTCAACCAACACTTCACAAAACCTTCTGAATATCTCGTAAGACTCTTACTATCTCAAACTACAGTCTTGATACTTCACTAACTTCACAAACAAAAACCTATTAACTGGCTATCTAACTTAACTTAAAATTCTTAACTTTAATTACACACACAAAAATCACTGAACTCTATCACTATCTGCGATACTCCTTCCTCAAAAGAAAACTATGACACTCGAGCAGTGTAGTGAATTAAGAAAGCTGATATGTCCAGGTGGGATCCGCACCCTACACCTGCTGATTGTGGGTCAGCCGCTCTATCCAATTGAGCTACTGGGCAGTGATCACTTTCGTGCAAAACTTCACTACAAAGGATTCCACTATTATATACTCTTAGCACTAATTCTCGACATCGTTTAACCGATTAACTCATCAGAAAACTTTTCAAAACAAATTACACGTTTTTAAACTGCATTAAACCACAATCTCCGAATTTAACAACTCTTACGATAATCTTAAGCATTTCTATACAATGAAAACTTTTCAAAAATATACTGAAGCCTTATCTCTAATAACAACAGTAACAAACCACAAACTGTTAAGCAACCTCGAAAATCTCTTTAAAACAATTTCTATCTATATCACGCATCAATAATTATCTCTCTCACACGATTACTTAATTCACACATATCTTACTAACTCCATTAATTTTTAACTAAAAATCTTAACAATGTAATACACATATAAAATTGAGCAATTCTCAAATTAGTTTATCTGCACAATAATCAACATCTTACACGCTATATCCTAATTCAACCTTTTGGTGTTTCCACTTATTTGTCCCGCCATTCCCCGTGTGCTGTATGTTGTGCTGTGTGTTGGGTTTTTTGTACCTCCTAAGTGCAATGGAGGCGCACACAGAAATGGAACTTAACAGTAACACATGAAAAAAAAAATCACTCCTATCTAAAATATTATGATATAGTCCCTAGTCGAAATCTCTAATACTTCCTTCATACACTCTACACCTGGGCCTAGCTATAGTCTTATACTTATTTCTTAGCACTAAACATTTAATTCAAATCACTTTCTATACTTCAATATAACACTTGTTTTAACAGATGCTCCTGAAATTCCTCGCTCAAAACATAGTATACAATTCTCACTAAAATCACAATTTAAATCACTGAAGTCACTAAAATCACAATATTTAACATTCTTAATTTTCTTCACATTCTGCTACTGCCACATTTCAACACAATAATTTTGCAATCTCTAATTATACTCTTTTTCTAGCCGCAATAAACTCAGGTTCGAACATACTTGGGTCACAGAAACCAATTGAAGCTAATCCGTGGTCACCGCGCTAATTTGACGTATTTTTCTTTCTAACCGCAATAACACTCAGGTTCGAAAATCCGTGGTCACGGCACCAATTTGACGTGACCTTATTTCTAGCCGCAATAACACTCAGGTTCGAAAATCCTGGGTCACGGCGCCAATTTGACGTATTTTTCTTTCTAACCGCAATAACACTCAGGTTCGAAAATCCTGGGTCACGGCAACAATTTGACGTGAACCCCCCTTTCTTATGAGGGCGGTCCGTCATTAAATTTCTGACTCCCTCCCGTTCTATTTTGGCCGTGCTGTTACTTGTGCAGACTTTCGAGAAGGAAACCTCTGCAATAACCCAAACGTGACTCAATCTTGGAAAAGACAGGGAGGAGTCAGATATTACCATTTAAACATAATTTATTTATAGTACATTGCGAAAAATAAACTTCAGGACCAGGAGTTCCCTTCGGGGAATACAGCCGAACTTACTAGTTCTCAGGCGATGACCGCCTTTACAATTAGACGCCAAACCGTTTAGGCGAAAGTCTGTTCATGTGGCTGAGCTACCAGCTCTAAAGTCCAAGTACGGGGCTATTCCCCAGAACACAGTGGCGGTTAGCAGACTTTGTGGAAAGGATACCAGATTTATGAATGAGGGTGACCCTACCTGTTGGATGAGGTGGTCGCTGCAGGAGACTTTGTTGCGAAGATCAGCACTGTCCGTTGAAGGCCCATCGCCTAGGTTTATCTAGAGCAAGAAAATTAAAACAGTTCGAAAACTTCTTAACTCGTCACACGAGGCCTTGCCGATTCCCGGCCAAAAGAAGACGTCTTCGCTGTCCAAACACATGGAGACCTTTTTCTACTCTTGAGCAGTTCAAAATTGCCGCTTCTCTCCACACCGACCTCTAGCGGTGGTCAGCGTCGTAAGCTGACGCGGGCGCTTGCCATTGGACGTCGGGGGCATCGCTCCGCCTATTCGGCCTCTTTGGTGGCGGGTCCGAACTCTGGGTCCGGAAGTTCTTGGCTCCTGGGGCGATGCCGGACACTGGTGTCATCCAGTTGAACTGGTAAGTTCTTGGAACCGCGATGACTAACCAGGTCTTTGTTCACACTTCGAGAAAAACATATTCAAGGACCTTTTAGCCCAAGTCGTGTCCGCAGGATCAATTCCTGAGGGCACGACATTGTTTGTAATTCGTGCTTTTGTGTTTGCTGCTTAATTTTTGAGCACCGGTATAGTTTAATTAGGATCATGATATCTTTCCAAATAAAAGTCGGATTGCAGAAATTCGTTAGTTCTCGAGATTTTTTTTTTGATCGAACATTTATCGCAATCCTTTGATAATAAAGAAAATCAAAATTTGTCAGAAGTAGTTTTCTATAAGTATATAGTTCTGCGATAAAAATTAGAATTCACATTTTTATTGCTTGTACATTTCTTGTACTCTATTGTAGTAAATGAGTTTTCTTTTCTTTCTTTTTTTCTTTGTTTTTAAATGAAAATAGTCATTTTTATATCTGCAAAAATGCGAGAATTCTTGTTAGAAGTGAGCTTTCTGTTTTTTGTTATTTCATGCAATGTTAACTATAACAACCTAGATAAGCGAATGCTTTTGGGTTGTTTATATTGTACTATATATATATAGTCTAAAGTGCTGAAAATAAAGTATTTTAATTGATTAAAGTATAATAAACACCAAATTTCATTAAAATAAAAAGATCATTAAATATTTCCTATTCTGTATGTGTTCATTTGATATACACCATTTTTGAGGAACAGTTTCAGACTGACACTCAATAGACGTTGAATTATGACCACCCGAGTATGCATCTAGGATGAGGGGCAACGAGACAGTGCTCTCCTTGAGAATGGTAGTAAGAGTAAGAGTCAAAAAATTTATCTCTTGCATATTTCACTCATTTTTCAAGAAATTTCTTTAAAAACCTCTGAAATGGAGGGGGAGATATTATTCTGCAATGGAAATGTTGTGTTTTCTGGATGTGAACTAGCTGTGTTCAGTAATGAACTGTGCGAACGGAATTTAAGCTGGAGTACTACGCCAACAGTTATAACTTTCAGTTGATTGTGAAGTGTGTGAGACGTGTGAGCTAAAAGGTGACGTAATCAAATGGCTAAACCGCGAAATTTATCGAATTCAAAAGAGGTCGGATTATTGGTGCTCGATGTTCGACTGTCTCTGTCTCATAAACAGTAAGAGTCACTGATTGTTTCAGAACAGCTTTGCAAGGTGTATGGGGATAGGAACGCATTGGATTTCGCATTGGACGCGCAGCAATTCTGATGGGAAACAATATATCTATACGAACCGCAGGATGAGTCAACTTTTTCTGAAGACGAACAATTGAGACATCCACCTGAGAATCCAACGCTGAACATTCCCAACTGATTTCCTGCAGAACAATGCGTCGAATCCGTCATCATTTTGTACATGATAGTCCACATGTCGTCTCTTCCTCATCCAAAACTCTGACATGAATGGTGCCTGGAACATCACACATAGAAAGTGGACGATTGGGAAAAGGTGTGATGCGAGTGATGAATCCCTTTTCCTTTTGCTTCATGAAGATGAACGGCTGCAGGGAGGCGATAGCAGCGTGTGATAATGATTCCGATGTGCTTTGCACAGCCAGTGCAGCCAATGGTTCAGTCTCAGATTTGGTGGGGATGGTCCCACTTAGTTCTGTCCCTGTTGGGGTAACAGATTGGGTTCGTAGCTGCCGTGGGTCGAGAGTGATCCATCGAATAGCATCTGATATTTCTGGGGGTAATGTCGTCGCCTACCTTGTGAATGGAATAGTTCGTTGTGAGTAGTACGGTGGAAAGCTTTGAATGAAATTATCAATGGACATATGCTTGGCGTGGCTTTGACTAGTCTATCAATATAACACAGAAGTTCTCAGCAGAAGGATAAACATATGGAAAGAAACATTCAGGCCTTATCGGGGGATCGAATACCCCTCGGGATCAAATACCTACCTTGCCCCTCGGCCAGTGGTTAATTTTCTTAATCAAATGAATTTTAGAGAGAAGACAGATGAAGCTCAGCCTTTTATACTCCTACGCCTCAAGAGATGTACCACTACAAAATCCGCTTACTAAAGAAGACTACTACTACTTGAACAGGTCCAATGGCCTCTTAATCCTCTAAATCCTTTACTCCAAAATCTCTCCAAATTCAGTTCGTGGTCCGAAAAAAAAGTCACTCTGTTTGTTGACAGAATCGTTAACTTCCGTTATTCCCTCTCACAGGTCCAGAGAGGCCTAGGTCACAAGCAAACTTTTAAACTCTAGCCAATGTAAAAACTGATTATCGTTAATATTTACCAAAGATTTTAATGCTAATTTAACAAAAATCTGTATAAAAATTTACCTCTCGAAAAAGCAGAAGTCCGAAAGTAACTTGTTAATTTAATACGCCATAGAGAAGGTTTGTGAGTAACACGAGACCTCAGCAGAAAGACAACACTAGAAAAGAAACATCTATGCCGTATCCGAGGCTCGTCTGTTAAAAATTACATCTTTTGCTAAATTACACCACTAGCCATTTAGCCCATTGTGTGCAAAAAATGTGAAGCACCGAGGTAAAATAATGCAACCTAAATTTAACATGAAAAATTCACAAGTTGTTCAAATTGCATAAACGTAATTTTACTCCTTGTGGGTGGGGCAATTTTTTTTATATAAGAAGTGTATGTTTCAGATTCCTTTCTCCTCCGTTCCAGTTATTAGCCACCCTAGATCCCTCCTCCCCCCTCTCCCTAGATCCCTCCTCCTCCTCTCCTAGATCCCTCCTCCCCTCTCCATAGATCCCTCCTCCCCCCTCTCCCTAGATCCCTCCTCCCCCTCTCCCTAGATCCCTCCTCCCCCTCTCCCTAGATTTCTCCTCCCCCTCTCCCTAGATCCCTCCCCCCCTTACCCTAGATCCCTCCTCCCCCCTCTCCATAGATTCCCTCTCTCCTCTCCCTAGATCCGGTCTTGTGTAAGACGTTATTAAGACTCCGGTAAACAGGATAAAAGAATCTGGCTAATAGGACCATACTGGACCCCTTAAATAGATATTAGGATACAAACGCTAAAACTGATCAACAATCTTTTATTCTTTTCTCGTCTGCTGCCTTTTAATTGGCAAAGTACAGAAGATGAGCTTCGTGCCTCGAGGGCCACGAGGAGAAAAAACGCCATTATTGTTGATTCTAGCTTGACGTCACATAATGGATAATTCAATTTGACCTTGTACAACGCAGATCAAGATTTTTTTTATAAAACAAAAATAATTGTGTTAAAATTAGATCCATGTTAGTATGACCTTGTGAGGACAGAGTAATATGTGTTTAGTGTGAGTGCTTTTTTTAAATGCCCATTTGTTTTACTCGCAAGTGTAAAACCCACTAAATAATCTCCTAAATTCCAGCCCATTTCATTTTCCTAACGAATCAAAAAGTTCCCTTTTAGTTAGAAATTATTCCAAGCAATCGTCACAATGTAAAAGAGGTAACGAGAGTATTGATTATTTCAACACTTGAATGAATCGTCACAATATCTTCCCCAATCAATTTAGGCTTTGTTGTTTTGTTAACCTTCGCAGTCACCCGGAAGCCCTTGCTAAAGAAGGAGTCCCCATGCCAATGGGACGCCGGAGGGGGCCAAGCAGCATTCCAAAAGTTAGGTAAAATTCATTTCATGAGCATTGCTGAGGCGATTTTACACTCTTTTATTTATAGCGTTGTTTCATGGTTACACTTGAGGTCCGGGTTAGAATCCCCAGTGGGTTTCGCTTTGGGTCTCAGAGTTGTTATTTTAACAAAGAAAGTTAATTTTCAATAAAAGTTTGACTTATTCCAATTCTTTTCTAATTATTAGTCTTAATTTAAGTAAAAAAACAGCAACTCATTTCTGTGTCAAATTAATATTCTTAGTTTAATAAAGTAGAAAAAGTATTTGATTCGATTTGCCGCCTGTATTGTGTAGGATATTGCACTGTTCCTCGGGAAGGTGGAAATCCCGGTTAGAATCCTGAGTGTATTCTGCCCAATGTTTGCGTTATTCAACACACAGCTGTTATTTCAACAAATAATATAATTTCCAAACAGATCTAGATATTAGATTTCATTTAAGTAACGAAATGAATTTCTCGAATGAAATTAATGCTTGTATTTTGTCAAATTAGGAAAGCTAAACTTTTTTTAGCTCTTAAGGAAATGAAATATGCTTTTCATGCCTCAAAGGACAATTACGAGCAATCGATAAAGCCATATTTATTCACATGGCGTCGCGCAGAATTTTTAAAACATCGTTCATGTGAAAAAAAAAAATTTTTTTTTCACAAACTTAATAGTCGCGTTTCATTTTTACAAAAAAAAAAAACCGAAACTGAAACTGGAATAAGTAATGAACTATTCTTTTCCATATTTCTAGCAATTTCGCCTAAATTGTCATTTTTAGTTTTCCATGTTAATAAAACTATAAACCTCTTCCCTCACCGAATCTTACAAAGCATTACTCTCATAATGTTATTGCTCTTTTTTAATATAGAAAAATGAACTTAAAAGTGCTACTCTATTAAGTTTTAGCAATATCAAATTTTTTTTTTTATCAGATTGTTTAGACGTTCTCGGTCATTAAATAATCACTACCTTCTGGCCATCAGCCTAATTCGAACATTAACGGATAATTCTGTGATCCTGTTAATATCAGATCCAAACAGCTTTGGAAATATATTGGGTAATAGGCCTCAGTTTTTCATTGGTTGAATGCTTTAAAGCAATCAACCGCAGATATCATGAAAACAAACAAAATATTAATAGAAATGAACGAGTGCAAAGGCAAACAACAGAAATGTGTCTGTCATTTTCGAAAGAGTTTTCGTGTCTTTGTATCAAAAGCTTAACGCCTAACGCTTAACTAGGAGAGACAATCAGACAATGCGCATGCGCAGCAGATGCTCTCACATATGAGCAATTGAGTGAAAATCTTCCGAGCCTTCTTCGACTGCTGCGGCGCAGTTGTCACTCGGGTTACGTCTTTCTAGATATTTAAGAAAAGGAATCTGACAATTGCAAATGAACTTTCTTTTTCGAGGGAGGAAGTAAGAGACGGGAAATGCTTTCTCTCTCGCACACTAATAATGCTAAGTTTAAAAAACAGAATGTTTGTTACATTTTTTTGCCATTTCACTGAACGTGTGAAACTCACATTGTAGTTTTCAGATTAGGATTGTTGATTAGGGTTATATCTTTTCGCACGAAATGTTTAAAAAAATTGAGAGATGAAGTATATTTCCAATGGTCTGTCCGCATCTGTCCCAATGGTCCACACTTGTGCGTTTTACGTGCGCTAGACGCACACGCTGCGGCGCATGCGCCTCAAATCAGTTGAACGGCGCCGTTTTCAGTGACGCATGCAGTAGCGCACGTACTTCCACCAGTAGTGGATTTTCGTTCAACATTCCGTGCAACTTCGTAGTTTGTCTAGAAGATTTCGTTCTGTTTTTGTAATTATTGACCTTGTGTTTTTTGTTCACCATGTCGTCTGAACAAACATTGGCCATTATTGAAGATTATAGGTTAAATAATTCATCAGAGATATAAATTATTAAATTAATTTAAATAAATAAAAAAATTAAATAATTTATCAGATTATAGGTTTAAATATTCATCAGAGACATGAATATTGAATCATCGGTAGCCAAATATCTAAGTGTGATCGCTAATTTCCCTTCAGCTGGTATTGCTTCTCTGAAACGATTATTTTTTTTTTTCGATCTTCGGTTCCACCATTCCCAAAAGCAAATAGAAGTTTGTTCTAGACATTCGCGTAAAGTTCTTAAAAAGAACGTTTTCATTTGATTCCAATTCCCTCATTATCCCAAAATTCCGCGTTTTAAAAAAATCTTTCATCCATATCGATCGCGGGTATTTTTCACGACTTTTTCTCACTTTTTTCAGCACTAAAATTGCAGCACTTATATCCGCTAACATAGCAGCATAAGTTACGTCCATTGCAACATCACGTCTACACTGGTGAAAAATTGAAAACTATTTGACGCACAATGTAGACAGTTGAAGGCATGCGTCCAAGGCATTCCATCTAAGGCATGCGCTAGACTACTCGGTGGAAAACTTCACATGGCATTATTGCGTAATATCAACAGACGTTAAAGTTTCATTTATTGTCTTAATTTATAGTACACTATATTTAAACTTTTTTTCATCTATCTGGCAACTGACAAAATTTTGTTGTAGTGCAAAAGAAATTATTTAATATTACGATATATATAAAAAAAAACTTTCAATTATTATGGAATTTGCTTTCACATTTTTTGGCTCTTATGCCAAAGAATTGAAAAAAAAAAAAAACAGAAGTGTTAAATGAATCTCGCATTGGGCGTTGCTGTTGCATCCACTGCGAAAGGAAGGACTAGGAGTGCAGAAGTCTTTTGTTGCCTCCTTAAGCAGTCTATTGACTTTGCTGACGACAACTGATGATGTTACGAAATATCTCTCAGGCAAAATACAAAATTACCTCCAAATGTGCAAAGGCATATCGTGTTGTTGTACGAACACTTATTGAAAAATCGCGTATTTGATAAGTTAACTCAAAACTGGAAAAGGATTCTGATTATTTTATTACTGTGAAAAGATATTCCTTATTTCTAGCAACAGAATATTAATATAGGAAATGAATACGCTGTGACACATTTAAATCTCATTTCTCAGACTGACAATTGCTAATACATATTTTAATGAATATCCATTGAATTGCTGAAAGAGTAATCTTTTAAGAGTCTTAAAATTTGTTTTGTTCTCTTGCAGGCAAAATCCAGCAGCTTTGACGGCTGGTAAGGAAATTGTTAAAAGCCTTGAGCTTTCTTAATGTTTCCTTAGAACCTTTTCTTGAAGGGTCCGTAAGGGCCCTTCATTTGCTGCAGGCCCCCCAAGCCTTCTCCGCAAGCCTTCTTGGTGGCTCCCCTGGGAGGTTCCGTTGCCCAAGAAGGAGGCTCGATACAAATGGGCCGCCGGATCGAGAGGGCTGCATACAAAAAGATAGGTAAGGATTTGCCTTCATTCCACTCTTATGCATTCAAGATGAAAATATTCTCCTTAAGAGGTCAATTCGGTTTAAGTTATTTCAATTAATTGGAGATCGAAATATTATTCGCATTTGTAAATTGATGTTTCTTACCTATGATATTCCACAAATCTGATTACATCAAAACTTATATCTGATAACAGATCGATTCACCAATCAAGACCGAGCTTAAGCATCAGCTAACTAAGCTACAGCTTAGAGCCTCACAATATGAGGGACCTAAAGAAATGCATTTTAAATTTTACTGTGTAATAAATTATTTTATTATTCAAAATTATCTATTGTGCAAACATTATTCATCTTAGTTTTACACGGTCGTCATTTATATGTCAATGCTAGTATAATGGTTTCATAAAAACAGCTTCATTTTTAACCTTTAATCTTCCACTCAAACAGAATAATAAATATATATATATTTCGATTTTCCGTTTTTAGGACCTCTTAAACATTTCTGCTGAGGTCCAGTCATCCTCATAGACCTACTATGGCTTAGAAAATGAAAGGCTCTTGTCAAATGTCTGTGGCAAGCAGCTGCTTGAAGGAGTAGTTCTTTTTAATTCAAATTCCAGGGAGAACGAGCGAGCGCCTCTTTGCCACTCCCCTAAGAAGGTCGATATTTAAGAAAACATCAAATAGTTTGTCCAGCGATTTATGTTTTTTACTCAAGACTTGATACTTCGGAGGGAAAAAAAAACATTTCTGTTTAACTTATGAGTTAAATACGAACACTTCACACAACCTTTTGCTCTTGTGGGCCACTTTTAAATCCCCCCTGCCCTCTCCCCCTCCCTCTGGGGTAGTTAACAAATTCTGCAGCAATTGCAAGCAGGCCCAAATCTTGGAAAAAAGAAAGGGTACGGAGGAGGGAAGAGACGGATGTCCGTTGCAGGCGTTATCATTTTCTCCTTTGTTTTAGAAGTTATCAAAAAATTTCTTGCAGCATGCGTGAAATATGCGCAAGCTGATTAACCTTTGGCCTCCATTGCCCTTACTATCAGTCTCAAATGGGGGGTGTGGCCCCCTTGGCTCGTCCTCACACTCCCACCTAGATCCTGCCATGATTGAAAGCAATTTATTAAACAGAGCCATATTCTTCTGCTTAAGTGGGAGATTATAGCATCGTGCATGACTGAGCTCTGATATTAAAACTATTAAAGTGGAAAATCACACTGTTACTCTGTTTTAAAAATTTACTTCAAACTTCTAACTGATTTAAATTTAGCGGCCACAGGTTAGCCATTACAGCACTGTAATATTGATATTCTGCATTGGAAACCAAATTTTATCGAAAATTTCCTTTGTGATGAAATTTGATTGGAAAGGTGAAAACCCACCATCTGTACTTTACCCCCATTTTGCTGTGAGATTACCCACAGCATAGAATCGTGTTTTCGTAATCCCCTCCCGAAATGTGTTATTACCGTAATATGTAAATAGCCCCTTTGATGATGATCTGGATGGGTTTTACCTCTGTTGCACACAATGGGCTAAATGGCCAGGTGATAAGGACCCTGAGGGCTCAGAGAAGGTTTGGGGAAGGGGACTCACTGGAAAGCTGTTAGGAGGTAGATGGAAGTCTCCCGTCAAGACCATCCAGCGTGTTCTTTAACGTGCACACGGGGCCACGGTTTAACGTCCCATCCGATCAAAGGCGGTCTCGGTCTTGATTGGATTCTCAAGCCAATCGGTGTCCCCTCCTACTCACAGTGACCAGGGGGAGGAGTTTTGCGGAGATAAAGTTCGACGCTAACTCAGGTAGAATTCGAACCTGGGAATTGCAGATTACGAGTCTGGCGCGCTACCGACAGAGACCCGCCACCGCGATCTAATAAACAGGATCATAAAATCCCAGAGTAGCCAAACACCAAAAGATAGTTAAATTTCTCTCGTTATGGATGATACTCATGCATAGACGATAGTTAGTGTTAGCAGAAGAAATTTTAATTAAATTATGTCTTGTAAAAAACAGTATTGAACTTCAAACAAGAATTCTGAGTTTGCTTTGTTCTTCTATTTCAGCGAAATCCAGCAGCGATGAAGCTGGTAATGGAAATTAGTAAAAGCTTTATGCTTCCTCAATGTTTCTTTAATTTCTTTTCAAATGGGGGCAAGGCATATGCTCGCTCCTTTATTTGTGGCCGAATCCCTAACCATTCTGGGCACAACTCCCAGGTAAACATCTGTGGCATTTTGGTTTTGGTTTTTTTTTCATCTTTTGGTATGTGTTATTTTCGTTTTTTTAATAAAAAATAGTTTTTTTATGAGTTTTTTCCTTTTCATGTTTTCTTTTTTTAATAAAAAAGTTTTTTATATAATTTGATTTTCATTTTACCATTGCTGACTTTTCGTTTATTTTAACAAAAAATAGTTTTTTATGCAATTTGTTTTATTTTACATGACTTTTCGTTTTTTTAACGTTTGTCCCTGAGCCGCCAACAAGGCCCGGGTTCGAATCCTGGATAAGGCATGGACGTCTGCTTCTCAAAATCCAACCTCAACGTCCCCGTGCGTGAGAGGTGGGCAACGCCATTGGCTGACCATTTCTCGATCTCCTCTTAAAAGACAAAAACAGAAGCTCAGCTGATGACGGCTAATGAGGCTCTGGTCGAATTCTTTTCTAATTCCCTTTTTAATTTCAGCTATGAGTTGGCTTGCATAATACCATGCTCTCTACTTTAAAATAAAATGTTATCTTTTTACAGAATTTCTATGAATTAGTGTGATTAATTCAGAGATATCATAAGCTTTTCCATTAATTTTCTCAGTAGCAATTCCATGTACAGAATCCACTCCAAGTGTGTACAGAGCCCTTGGAGAATTACCTTCCCGAGAGCAGAATTGAGAGCATTTTCTTGTACCTCTTCCAAGACACATAAGGCGACTATTTACATTGTTTGGACTGTTGTTCTTGTTCTGAAATTAAAAAGTGTCTCTGGATAGTGTGCGTAGAATATTTCTTCATACCAATCATAAGCCAAATTTCCTCAATTTTCGTGCAAGAAATCCTATAAAACCGATCCTTAAGCTCTGCCAAGTAAATGACATGGTCATCCAAATTGTTTCTCCCATTCAAAGACAGACACATTCAGAGAATATTACAATGGACATAACAAGCTTCCTATCTTTTATCATTGCTTGATTTTGACCCCATAAAATATCAACTTTAAAATCCCCATTTATCCTTCACTTTCACAAACATTAACACTTAGCATCATCATCATCCTCAAGCAGCCATTGATTACGAGGTCCAACCAGACCGTGCAATTTAGTTCTCCAACAAGTCTATCCTGAGCTACATCTACTGCATCTGGCCATTGCACACCAATTCTAACAAGGTCCTGTTTGACATTGTCTGCCCACCGCATCCTAGGTCTCCCCTTCTTTCTGAGGCTTTTAGGCACACTGTTCATAACCCTATTCGCCAATCTATAATTATTCATACGGGCAACATGGCCAAACCAACGGAGTCTCTCTCTGCCCAATATGCTGCTTAAAGGAGGTTGCCAACTCCTTTGCCTAACCTCATCATTAGTTACAATGTTGAACCACCTAATGCCCAAGATACTGCGTAAGCATCTAGTTTCCTGTTATCTTGTTTACAAAGTGTCCAAGTTTCACTACCATAACTAACCCTAGAAAGAACCAAACTATTATACAGTCTAAATTTAGTCTTTAGGTGTATACGCCTATTTCTCCACACTCTCCATAGATACTTAAAAGTCCCTGCAGCAATCCCTATTCGTCTGTTAATCTCATGCCGCACATCACCATTATCTGTTACTAACTCCCAAGATGATTAAACTGAGACACTTGCTCAAGAGTGTAGCGATTCAAAGCAACTGAAGCACCATCTGCCTAAACAATTTTCATCACTTTAGCATTATCTCTGTTTATCACCAAATCTACTCTATTATCAGTCTCATCAACAGCCCTGATGAAAGAATTCACTCATCAGCATCATTAGCCAACATGGTCAAATCATCAGCATAATCTAAATCAGAAAGTTTCGTATATCCAGTCCATTTAAGGCCAAAATCTTTCCCTTGAAGTAAATTTCGCATAACATAATCAATAATCAAACTAAAGAGAAAAGGAGACAAAATGTACCCTTGTCGAACACTAGAAATAATGCTAAGCCAATTGCTACAAGACTTACCAACTCTCACACACGAATCAGTGTTATTATTAGAGAGCTTTCATTATGTTAACTAACTTGTCAGGCATACCATATGATCTCACAATCAATCACAAATTGTGACGATCAACAGAGTCGAAAGCCTTTTTGAAATCAACAAAGCTAGCAACCAAAGGTTTCTGAAACTCTAAACATTTCTCAAGAATCTGCCTAAGTGAAAATATCTGATCCACACATCCCCTCCCACTTCTGAATCCACATTGCTCATCACGCAATTGACTGTCAACCAGATTCTTAATTCTAGTAAGCACAATCATGCAAAAAACTTTACCTGGAACAGAAAGTAGGCTGATATCTCTACAGTTATCATAAGAACTGCGATCACCTTTTTTAAATATAGGGATTAATAATAGCTGTGGTAAAATCCTTAGGAATCGCACCTTTATCATAAAAGATATTCAAACATTTTACACTTAACACTTTTTCAAATTCTTTTTCATTTAGCCTAGGTTAGTACTAGAAGTCTTAGTACTAGAAGTCTTAGTACTAGAAGATACCTTTTTAAACTGAAGAAATTGGATAGAACACATAATAACAAATGGAAGTATTGTTCTACCTTACTCCACCAGATCTATTGATGGGGGGTAAGAACTAGGGGCAACCGATAGGTCAGGCCCCAAAGTACTTCTGATGATTGCGTTGTGTTTTGTTTTAATGCTATTTGTGAGGGAGCTTTCCTTCTTCGAAGTGAGCAGTCATACGTACAGGAAGGTGCATGGCAAACATAATTTATTATTCAAAATACACGACCTGTTATCTGGGGTCGGATCACAACACATTAATATGGACACGCCAGGCAATTTGGCCTTATGGGCAAAATATACTGGGAGACGCAGAGAGAAGGGGGGACACTCAGGGACAATTACTGGAGAGATAAAAACTAAAAGAATCTCAGAAAAACGGCTGCTGACCTTTTTATATTAGTCTGCTCCATCGCTGGGATCTTCCTGGTCTACTGTGATAGGGCCTGGCAAAGGGGCGATCATCCGCGCTCTGGGTGTTGCAGTTTGGGCTCCGTTAATGGCACAAACAGTTCAACGCGAAACACATCGTAAGTCCGGTGCTGTCAAGGCTACAGGTGCCGGCAGGTGACTTGGCGGGTAACTTGGCAGGTGACTTCGTCTCTCCCTGCGAGTACAGGACGCTCCAGGGCTGGGTTGCTCGCTGTATTCCAGGTTGGTATCTGTTGCTCACCGAACTAGTGAGCTCTTTCTTCACCCTTTTTCCTAATCATCTGCCGTGGCGCACGGGTTGTCTTCCTGCCCACTTCTCCTTTTTCTGGTTTCCCAGTTGTGACCCTTGCAGTCTCTGTCTTTTTCAAGCCTGCATTCTTTTTCCTAGCCGATTACATTCTCTGGTATCTGCCGCTCTGTCTCTAATTTCTTTGGCCATTACTTAACTGTTGCACTTTCCATCTTCGCGGGTCTATTGTCTCTTTGTGCTCAGGACTCACTCCTTGTTGTACGTCCGCACTCTAGCGCACACACTTCTCTTCTCTCTTGGTCGCGCTTGTCGATTTCAAAAAGGACCCTGGGGCGGGGGTGGCTCAGTCGGTAGAGCGTCAGGCTCGTAATCTGTAGTTCCCAGGTTCGAGTCCCAGCTGGGTCTGCGTTCAGATTTATCTCCGCAAAATTCCCCGCTCTGCCCACAGTCAGTAGGGGACACCGATGGGCTTGGAAAGGCCGCCGTCCGTCGGATGGGACGTTAAGCCGTGGCCCCGTGTGCGGGAGAGCCATACCCTGTGCACGTTAAAGAAAACGCTGGATGGCCTTGACGGGGGGTTACCATCTGTCTCCCAACAGCTGTTCCAGTGGGTCCCCTCCCCCAACCTTCTCTGAGCCTTCGGGGTCCATGTGACCTGGCCATTTAGCCCATGGTGTGCAAAAAAGTGCCGCTCAGAGGTAAAACAACCCAACAACCCAACTCAAAAAGGACCCCGCTGCCACTTCTCATTGGACAGCAAAGTTCGTCGGTGACAGCGGTGGCCAAAGTTCATTGGCGCGGTCCGATTTTTATTGGCGGTCCCAGCCTCTGGCGTGATTCTGAGTCATTCTTGTCCCGTTCTTGGTGACCATTGCTGCGCACATTCGAAAAACTCCCTTTCCCCTTTTTATGGGCCTGTTTACTCTTTTCTTGGACGGGGTGCCGTGTGCAAAAGGCCCAGATGGTCCGTCGTTCTCATGGCGGCTCAAGTTGTCTTTTCAGCCGTTTTACTTAGGGAAAGGTCGGGTGGTTGGAAGAAAATGGCGACAGATAGTTACGTCGAACTCGGGATTGCAAAATTCCGAGTACGATAGTGTGTCTGTTGCGAAGTTCATAGTGGCGAAGAGTTCGTAAACTATCACAGATTGCTGAATCATCCTCTTGATGTATCTCATGCTTATTGTGAGGATAAGAAAATGTATCTATTTACAGAGTTAAATAAGTATTCCCTGAAGTACAGAGAAGTATAAAGGTATGGCTGGTTCAACTAAATAATATCCACATAAGCTTTAATAACCCTGTTAGGTTTCATCAAATGGCAAAACCTTTCCTAGAAAAAGTCCTGCATGCTTTATCAAGGACTGTCCTCCATTCAAATGAGTAATGGAAAAAATACCTTTCAAATAATTATTTCAAATAATAATTTCATTATTATTGATTATTAAGAAAACCTTTAAAGATAATGTTGACTACTTTTTCAAAACATTAAAAATTCTAACCTTCTTCAGAATATAGAATTACTTATCGTGAAACACAACGATTTTACACCGAAAATCCAAAACACTATGACGACCTGCCTAATATGATGCTGGTCTTCCATTTTTCCATGTCGCTTGTGCCGCCAAAACATCTCTTACCCTCCTAGGCATGAACGCTACAAAATTTCTAAAGGTGTCTTGTATCTGGTACCAACACGTTACCAGCAAATACTTTTACTCTTGTAAGTTACGGGGTTGAGCTGTCGCAGATCTGATATGCTGTTCCAACACAAACCACAGATGCTCGATTGGATTGGTGTCTGGGGAATTTGGAGGTCAGGGCAATACCTGGAAGTCTTCCTCATGTTCTACGAACAATTCTGAAACAATTCGGGCAGTGTGGCGTGATGTATTATCCTGCTGAAAGAAGAGACTACTTGAGAGGAATACCATTGCCACTAAAGGATGCATCTGGTCTGCAATGATGTTTAGCTAAGTGGTAGACATCATAGTTTCCTGCACATGAATGACTGGACCCAGGGTTTCCCAGCAGAACATTGCTCAAAGCATTACATTTCCTCCACGAGCTTGTTTTCTTCCCATGGTGCATCCTATATATCATATACAACATAGTAACACTTCCCCAGGTAAACGACGCACACATATCTGGCCGTCCACATGGTGCAACAGGAAACGAGATTCATTGGACCAGACGACCTTCTTTCAATCATTCAAGGTCCACGTTTGATGCTTGCATGCCCATTGTAGGCTCTTTTGACAGTGAATCGAGGTTAGCATGAGAACTCGGAGAGTCCTGCGGCTATGCAGCCTCATTTTCATCAGGGTTCGATGTACTGTGTGTTGTGACGCATTACTCTCATCACCATCATTTAAATTACGGGCGTGTTGCACCACAACATCCCTTCTGTTGACTCGTACCATACGGGATAGCCTTCGCTCACCTCTAGCATCGATGAGCCGTGGTCGGTCCACACCTTACCAGCGGTTAGTGGTTTTTCCCTCCTCGGACCACTCTTTGAAGGTACTAACCACGACTCATCATGAGTACCCCACAAGCTGTGTCATCTTGGAAATGCTCTGATTCAGTCGTCTGGACATTACAATTTGGCCTTTATCGAAGTCACTTAAGTCTGCTGCATTTCTCATCTGAACAACAAGAATAACACTGATTAACAGCGAACAGTATCAGATGTTTTTTATACCGTTTCATGACCTTCACAGCCGCCGTCGTTTACCTGCAGTTGCTTCGATTTGCATAAAGTCTTGCTGGTCATAATGTTTTGGCTCTTCGGTGTATATTAACATCAATTGCTTGGACCATGCGGAGTTATAATACACTAAATAGAAAAGTAGTCCCATATTATGTGAAAATATCCATATCAAAGAAAAAGGTTTTTTAGAGAAACACTGTGAATAATTTGTTTTTTTACACTGTGAATAAATTGAAAATTTCACCCTTCTCTCTAAAGCTCTCTTAACAACAATATTAGTTTACTAGGTCTTTAAAATGTTATTTAACATTTCGAAACAGATGCTCCTGCTTCTCATATCCTTAATTTCTTTCTTTGAAACTGACGACAACTAAAAGAAGCATTACACGAAAAAACTGCAACTAGTATAACAATTCATCAGATCAATAATAATCTCTAATTATGTATCAACACAATTAAACATAGTCAACCTTAAATATATCCTACTTTAGGAAAAAATCGTGTTATTAAGAAAAGTTTATAATTGCTTTCAGGTGGTGTAAAAAATTACAGTTACCACTATTAAACTAATCACATGCAGGATAATTACGAAGTAACTTTACAACTCCAAACGTTTATAATTAGAGCATCTGTCATGCGATAGAAAAAAAAACGAATAGAAATATGTCCATTTTTATTTATGCTCAATTCGTCACTAGAAGAGAAGCTGCAGACATTCCAGCGAATTAAATTTGCTTCCCCATTCCATGGAACAAATCAGGTGCTGCTGAGCAGACAGTCCTATTTAATTCATTGAGGAATTCAGGTAATGCCGAGTGATAAAATGTATCTTTGTTGATAACCTCATAGAGAGAAATCGAGTGGGGTTATGTCTAGAGAGTCAAGAGGCCACTAAACATGTGGCGCAACCATCTATCCAGCTGACTGGGAATTGGTTATTTGCACAATCTCTCTCTTGCAGCTGCTGGTAAGAAGGAGACATGGTGCATTTCCGCTGCTGCCATTTGATATACATATTTTTCTCAAACTAAAACATATGTTATGCTTTCAAGATACCTGTGCAACCTGTCGCTTAAGACACGATTGAAATGGAAATTGACTGTCCATGCAAGTAGTTAACTTTTGCTTATAAACATAATTTTTCGAAACAAACTTGATATGAAAATTAAATTTCGTCGTGGGTGGGATACGAGCCCACGACGTTCTCCTGATAACATGCCAGGTGTTTGCCGCTTAATTACTGCAGCTAGCTCATTTTTTCGGTGAATTCTGACTTGAACCTTCCCACCTTCTGTCGCTTGTGGCGCCATCTGTTATTGAAAACTGACAGCCGGAAGATGCTGAACACGTTATCATCTTTATATCAATGCGATATTCCATAATAGAGTGTTGCTGGAAATGTTATATTATTATGTGGCTCAACTCAGACGCGTCCCTTGTTTGCAGGATATTTACTGCGCTACTCTACTATTGAAACTTGATATATGTTTGAGGTTGTAAAGCTACCTTGGGATCATTCTATTTACTTGGATCCTATCCCTTGGGATCATGGACGTCAACAGAAATTTTTCAGGGTGAGTGGGAATAAAAATAAATTCAGGGGGGGGGGGGAAGAAAAAGAAATTCAGTGTTTCAAGATAAAAATATATGTAGGTCAAGTCGTTCATAAATGAGCTCAGTTGCCTAAACAACAGTTATGCATATATCATGCCATAATACGGGGTTTTCCAAAAGGGACTTTAGGATGTTGCTTTGTAATAAAGAGGAAAACACATGGAATAAATCTGATTTCTTTATTGTAAATTAAAGTTTCATCAATTACAATTAAACTTGAAAGATGATGTCATTTAAATGTCCACCACGGCTACGTTTACAGGCATCGATACGAACATCACAATTTTGTAAGATATTCTCAATCATTGAGACATTAATCTCTCTTATGACGGCTCGGATGTCATCTTTTAAGTCTGGTATGTTATCTGGTTTGTTGACGTAAACTTTACTTTTCGAATAGCTCCAAAGAAAAAAATCCAATGGTGTTAAGTCGCAAGATCTTGGCGGCCAATTCACATCTCCATTTCGTGAAATTACACGTCCAGGGAATTTCGTGCGTAATAACTCTATTTTCGCTCGTGTCGTATGGCTCGTAGCACCATCTTGTTGAAAATAAACATCAGAAATGTCAATTCCATCAATTTGAAGCAACAAAAATTCTGTAATCATCGCATTATAACGCTCTGCATTCACCGTAACAGCATTGCCACGATCATTTTCAAAGAAAAATGGGCCAATGATTCCTCCAGACCACAAACCACACCAAGCCGTACATTTTTGTGCATGGAGTGATTGTTTGTGAATAATTCGAGGATTTTCTTCCCCCCAAAGTTGACAATTTTGTTTATTGACACTTCCATTTAACGCGAAATTGTTCAGTAGGACGATTGAATGCGCCGAAGAAATCACGAATTTTGCGATGTGTTTCTTTTACTGAACATTTATTTCCATAATACGTTTTAACGATTTCGATACGTTGTTCTTGTGAGAGCTACGCCATAGTTAGAATTGTGTATGACTGAAGTTAGGGTATATGAAATTCCACCTGAAAAAAAAAAAACGTTTTAAGTTATCGGCATTCAAAATCCTAAAGCCCTTTTTGGAAAACCCTTTACAACTAAAGATACCCGAAAACAAAATGAAATGCAAAAAGAGAAACTTATTATTAAAAATACTTTTAAATAACTATATATACTTATTACTTAAATATTACTAAAATTTAATGATAAGTTTCTTTTTTATTAAAAATGTTTTTCATATTAAGAAAACAAAACAAAAAATTTCAAAAGGAATCAGTATTACATTTCCAATTTTTCCAAAACAAAAATTTGAGGCAAAAACGACATTAAATTTTGGCATACTTGTATTATTCATCAGAAATTAATTTTTGAAACTTTTTTCCAGGAAATGGGCAGCTGCCACTCTTGTCCCTGCTAAAACCCATGGCTATGCAACTACTACATAAGGTAGTAAAGACAGTTTAATAGTAAAATACATCTAATGTACCTTAATTCTTAGTGGCAGTTTGTTAAATAAATATTGATCTATCTTATTTATACAGACAATTGGGAGTGATTGAGTAACGGTTGACGACCGACAGGGAATCACACTCTAATTCCAACTATGAAGCAGAAATGGCAGAGCTCTGAAAATTTGCATCTAGGGGTGATCGGGTCGTAGATCTCGGAAAAAATCCAAACTCTGACCTCCGATATAGCCTTCGAGGTCAAATGGAGGTCACGTAGAGGTCAAACTATGATGTGAAATGTGATTAAAATGATTAAAAATGTGAAAATTGGTATCTGGGGCTGTTTCGAATTGTAATGTCGGAAACGTTACGATATTTCGGATCTGGATGATTCTTCGAGGTCAAAGACCAAATTAAGATCTATCAGTGTTAGAAAGCTAAAACTTAATGCTCTGAATTATTGAGAAATTTTGGATGCGATGAATAAATCTGAATTTGAGCTTTGAGGTCAAAGCTCAAATTCGATATACCGGTGATGGAGAGCTAAAAATTGATGAATACGGCTATATCGGAGAGTAGAACTAAAAAATAAGAGGAATTTTCAGATCCGGTATCATATTCAAGGTCAAATAGGTGTCGGAGTGACTTGTTAGAAATCAATAAATGCCGATGTCACCAATTGCTTTCTTCCGTCATAAAAAAGAGAGGAAATACAAAAATGATTCTTGCAATATATCTCCGAAGGCAAGTGCAGAAAATAACAAGCTACGTGTCAAATAAAAGCCTGTGATGCGAGGAGTGTCGTAGGCTGTAAAACGTGACCCCCCCCCCACCACCACCACCATGCCTTCTCCTCTACCTGAAAAGCGGGAAATGTGAAAGTCGTTCTCTTATATCTTCTGAACACGAGGGCCTACAGTTATGAGTTAAGTGTCAAATGAAACCTAGTATAAAGACAGTTGTAAACTATCCCCCTGTTAAAATGTGGGGGGTTGATTTTCGCGGGGTTCGAATTTAAACGAGTCATAGCTGAAATTAAAGCTTGTGGCGTCTCCGATGTCGTGGGCGATCTCAAATATGGCTCCTAAAGGGGGCTAAATGTACTTATTGTTTATGAGTCATATATCAAATAAAAAGTTTTGAAGGTAAGTGTTTTCAGTGACAAAAATATAAATAAATTAAAAAATTTAAAAAATACCTGTCTTCCTATAGAGCCCTAAAAAGTAGAAAATAAATCTAAAGCATAGTCACCGAGTTCGTATTCACTTCAAAGGAATATAGGGCTCCGATTTATGTACTCAACAAGATTGTCGGGCCCTCTCTTCCTTTGAAGTGAATTCGAACTCAGTGACTGATTGTACCATCGATATGCTTTAGATTTATTTCCTACTTTTTAGGGCCCATTTAGGAAGCTAAGTATTTTTTAAAATTTTTAATTTATTTATATTTTTTTTATCTCTCCATTATCTGATAATCGAAATTTGACCGTTTAATAACGATTTCACCTTCGATTCATCGGATCCAAACTTTCACAGCTTTTCTAAATCCCAATATACTTCCAGGCACTAATTTTCTGTTTTTTAGCACGTAAAGATCGAAATTTGCCCTTTGAACTCGAAGGATAGCCGAATCGGAAATTTCGTAATGTTTTTGAGATCCACGACCCCAACACCTTTAGGGATAAATTTTTACGTTTCTGTCACTTATATACATCAAAGCTTGACCAATATGTAATCTCTATTTGACCTTGAAGTTCAAGTTGGCGATCAATTTCGGATTTTATTCCGAGATCTACAACTTTGATTACTCCTACGTGCAAATGTCAAGATCTCCTTCATTTGTGAATCATAGTTAGAATTAGTGTGATCCCATGTCACTCTACACTCATTCGATCACTCACAATCGTTGGGTTCTTTTACCTCTGAGCGGCAATTTGTTGCACACGATTGGCTAAATGGCCAGGTTGCAAAGATCCCGAGGATAAGAGATGATTGGAAGGAGGGGACCCACTGGACAGTTGTTGGGAGACATACACCGAAGAGCCAAAGCATTATGACCACGGCATCTTAATGCAAATCGAAGCAACTGCAGGTAAACGACAGCGCGTGTTAATGCCATGAAACGGTATAAATATCACCTGTTACTGAACTCTGTTAATCAGTGTTATTCTTGTTCTTCAGCTGGGAAAGGCAGCAGACTTAAGTGAGTTTGACAAAGGCAAAATTGTAATGGCCAGATGACTGGGTCATCTCTCAATAATTGGGGTGGGGGGCGGGTTCCGAAAGGCCCGCCCCCCATAACTTGTATTCTGTCGTTAGACACTACACGAGTGGCATGGAAGCCTGGAAGCAGAAGATTAAGGCTTTTCTCAGAGGAGACCGGGGGGACTTGGAGTATAGGTAGCATTAAAGGGAGGGCGAAGTGCAGTCCAGCTAGAAAGATATAGAAGATAAGTGGGAGAGTGAAAGCAGCTTCGGTCTCAAAGGAGTGAGTCTTGGAGCCGGCAGATGAGCTTATTATTAATGTCACTCAGGTCACAATGCTCACAATGTCCCTCAGGTGCGCCCTGACTCGAGAGCTCCTGATGAACACTGTGACTGCCCCCCCCCCCCACCTGCTACCTAACTGATCGCTTGGGAGCTTCTGAGTTCGTTAGCGAACCCTTCTGTGATCGAACAATGGAGGATGTAGTGTTCGACATCTGTGTCTGGAGCCCCAAAGCGCAGTAACTGTGGGCAGAGATCTTAAATCGCTACAGATACGCTGGGAAGCTCCCATCAGTCAGTACCTGCATGAGATAGTTGTCCAAGGACATCAAGGATAGACCGACCCTTTGAAGAATGTCTTTGTTTGAAGACCATTCTCGGTCGTATCCCAGAGCCTCTGCCACTCGCCCATAACTCTTTGACCTAAAATAGACCTCAGGGTATTTTTGGATGTCTTGACTGCTATCTCAGGTTGAGTGTCAGTACCTGCTGAGTGGGCCAGTTGGTCTGCCGCTCGTTCCCTTCTTGACCTACGTGCGCCTTGAATCAGGAGAAGGAGATCCTGGGCATCCTAGGAGGCGCTTGACCTCGTTAACCGTATGACGCCTGTTGTTCGCATCTTCAAGCGCTTGCAGAGCTGCCCGGCTGTCGGTATACAGCCAGATGTCATTATTGTGACTGCAGACATTAAGGGCCAAATTAAGGGCCTCCTATAAAGGCAAGCAGCTGTGCTTGGAAGGCTGAGTCATTTACAGAGACCTTCCTCTTATAATCAGACACTTTGGCTCCCCCTATTGTAGACAATGTTGGCTAAGCCCACACCATCTGATCTCTTGGGGCCGTCTGTATAGACTTCTACTCCTTGACCTGATGGTAACTCCATAGACCATTACACACGCAGTATCTTGGTGGGATGAATATCCCACCTAGCGGTATTTGCCTCGTAAACCTCGGGATCATACTGGACTCCGAGAAATGTTGCCTTTTCCCTAGCCTGCAGAACTCTGAATATGGTCGCTTCTTTGCCAACCATTAAATACAGAGGCAGGATCCCTGCTCTCACCAGGAGAGCATCTGTAGATGTGGTCCTTTAAGCCCTGGTGATTCGCAGTAAAGCTGTCCTCTGGGCTGCAAGCAGCTTTCTACACATAATAGAGTGGTCGGTCGGGCGCCAAAAGGCACCCTCCCCATATGTCAGGATCCTCTTTGCTCCCCTTACATAAATTTCTTTCGGTACCTCCTCCCGGAGGCCCCACGATACGCGAGCCACACGCCCAAGTTTGCACATTACATTAGCGCATTTTGTCTTTAGGCCTTACCAGTGCCGGATCCAGCGCATCCTTTCATCCAGAGTGATACTCAAGTATTTGAAAGGCGTCTTGTGGCAGATAGTATTGCCATTAAGTTTAAAGATGGGGTACCTCTTGTTGAGGGAACCCTCTTATGCCACGGGCATTGATGTAGTCTTCACACAGCTGAACCCAAGCTTGTAGCAAAGACTCCGTCCTTTGAACACCGACAGGGCTGCATTGCCGGCAATCTCCAGTCTCGCTCTGGAGGAGGCCGATACGACAAAAAGCATGTCGTCTGCATAAGCCTGTAGCCAAACACCCTGTAGGGTCAACTCCAGAGCCATGTTTGCAACTAATTTCCAGAGAACGGGCAACTGCGCCTTGTTCGCCCCTGTCCCAGTTCTTTGAGACTGCCCCATTGGAATGGGAATAGATGACCATTCTCTCACTGAGATAATTGGACACCAGATTGAAACTGTTCTTGTGACAAGAACAATCTTTTAGCTTACTTTGCATTGCAGGCCACCAGACATTATCAAATGCGCGTGTCACATCTAAGGCGATGAGAGAAGTGTGCAATTTGTTATCCCTGTTCACCTTAACAATATCCACCACTTGTTTGATAGCGACAGTGGTGGATTGGTCTGTCCTGAACCCGAATTGTCTGTTATTCAGGAACTTGTTCTTATTACAGTGGTAGTACATACTATTTGTGAGCAGTTTGTCTAAAATCTTTCCCATCACTGGCAGCAGACATATTGGTCTGTAAGATCTTACGTCTGCCGGATCTCTACCCGCCTTATTGAATAGGACTAGGTCGGCATATTTCCAGGCCTTTGGGAAGTTTCCCAGTCTCAGATAGTTGTTAAAGAGCTGGGTGAACAGATCTTTGTGTTCTTTAAACAACTGCATCACAATCTCCACTGTCAGACCATCGTGGCCAGGAGCTTTACCCCTGGCCATAGCACGAATCACCTCTCCGACCTCTTCTTCCATGAACGGAACGTCATCTTCCGTGTCAGGTGGAACCCTGCTGTACTCTCTCCAGAGATGATGTTGGGCATCATCAGAGCTCCTACCATCGTCAGGGAATAATCCCTCTATTAAAACCTGGATAATTTTGCAAAAAGAGGTGGTCTTGGATCTATCCTCTTTGCACACATACTCAATATCTAGGGGTTTTATGTCCTTCTCTGTTGCCAGCTTGTACTGCAGAGTAAAAGGGTTCTGTGAAAAGCATTTCCGAGATGGCAAGGCTTGATGGTAGCCATGGTTAGTACCTTCAAAGAGTGGTCCGAGGAGGGAAATCCACGAACTGCCAGCAAGGCGTGTGCTGCCTACGGCTCATCAATGTTAGAGGAGAGCAAAGGCTATCCCGTATGGTACGAGCCAACAGAAGGGATACTGTGGTGCAATTCACCCATAATTTGAATGCTGGTGACGGAACTAATGTGTCACAACACACAGTACATCGAACCCTGCAGAAAATAGGGCTGCGATTCCTCAGGCCGCTCGGAGTGCCCATGCTAACCTTGGTTCACCATCGAAAGCGCCTACAATGGGCATGCGAGCATCAAAACTGGACCTTGAATGATTGAAAGAAGGTCGTCTGGTCCGATGAATCTCGTTTCCTGTTGTACCATGTGGACGACTGGGTATGTGTGCGTCGTTTACCTGGGGAAGTGTTGGCACTAGTATGCACCATGGGACAAAAACAAACCGATGGAGGAAGTGTAATGTTTTAGGTAATGTTCTTCTGGGAAAGCCTGGGCCCAGCCATTCATGTACAGGAAACTATGACGTCTACCACCTACCTAAACATCATTGCAGACCATACACAACCTTTCATGGCAATGGTATTCACCCTCTAGTAGTGGCTTCGTTCAGCAGGATAATGCGCCATGCCACACTGCCCGGATTGTTCGAGAATGGTTTGTGGAACATGAGGAAGACTTCCAGGTTCCAGACTCCCTGGCCTCCAAATTCCCCAGACATCAATCCAATCGAGCATCTGCGGTTTGTGTTGGAACAGCATATCCGATCTGTGGCGGCTCAATCACAACCTTACCAGCAGATCCTTAACAAGAGTTAAAGGATCTGCTAGTAATGTGTTGGTACCAGATACAACAGGACACCTTTAAAAATCTTGTAGCATCCATGCCTCGCTGGGTAGAGCTATTTTGTCAGCACGTGGCGGACTAACATCATATTTGGCAGGTGGCCATAATGTTTTGGTTCTTAGGTGTGTATACTAGCCTCCCATCAAGGCTATCCAGTGTTCTTTATGGAGGGATTTCAAAAAATTCTTGTCAGGTGCCTGTAGGTTTGCACTCTGAAGTTAACTTGTCATTACACTTGTCATTACATTAAAAACAAAGCGACGCACAGTTCAGTCTGTAAAGTTTGCGTTGTCGCTATAGAGCCTAATAAAGAAGGGGAAATATTTTACGTTTTAACAAGAATGCAACTTTGGGACGACGCGAAAAACTTCATGCCGATTTATCGCAACTTAATAAGGCTTAGTGGTTGTTTATGTCCCCCATACCACGTTTAGTCTCCATGGTTTTCTTAACTACAGAAAAGAAGTGTCCTTTTCACGAATTCCCGTCGTTTGGAATAGTTATCTCTGGATTATTCTAATACGATGAGACCACAAGTCAGTTCCGTTTCACACCTAAAACCACCGAGGCTAAATAATTTAATCTCTAAGATTTTACAGTTTTCCTGAATAAATTATAACAATGAGTAAATGGGGGCAACGATGGCTAAGTCGGTAGCACACCAAACTCTTAATCTGCAGTTCTCAGGTTAGAGTCCCGCTTGGGCCAGGATTGAAATTTATCTCCGGAAAACTCCCCGCTCTACCCTCGGTCAGTAAGGGACACCGATGGTCTTGAAAGTCTTGTCGTACCTCAGATGGAACGTTAAGCCGTGGTCCTTGTATCTGAGAGCCATACTCTGTGCAGGTTAAAGAAGAAGCTGGATGGCCTTGACGGGAGACTACTTCTCTCTCCCAACAGCTGTCCAATGGTTTCTCCCCCGAAAGGGGGAGAAACCATTGGACAGTTGTTGTTAAAGGGACCTTGTCGTGGTTCTGGTGGTGGTGGTGGTGGTGGTGGGGGGGGGGGGGGGCTGTAGGGCCCGTGTGAAGTTGAGGGGTCCGCTGGTATTGGGAGGTATCTGGTTGGACAGAGTCCCGATGGAACGGCTCGGTCTTGGTGAAATTGAGGGCCCCGCTGCCTGGTGTTGGGGGTCACCTAGGTTGGATGGGGCCCCGGCGGAGGGGTCTGGTAAGGCCTGACTAAGCATTCCCACCACGGGAGCCGAGGCAACTTAGATCTATATATCTTTGTTCATGGCCAACCTGGGCGCAGATTAAATTTAGGCTTTGACCGATGGATGAACTTTTCTTCTATAGAACTGTTCTCCATAGGTAGTCGTGGGGCGAGCTGCATCTGTATGGTGTTGTCTTGCCCTCGACGTAGGTAGTGGAGATTATGGCATTCCCCCCATAGATGGTGTGCAGCCATATGCTGCGGTACATCTGAGACTTTCCAGTTACCTAATTTCCTGTCCAATGGGTCCCCTCTCTCCAAACCTTCTCTGAGCTCTCAGGGTCCTTGTGACCGGCCATTTAGCCCATTGTATGCAAAAAAAAAATGCTTCTCAGAGGTAAAAACAACCCACCCAAAGAGTAAATGTTCTTTACAGCCACACCAAATTTACAGACTATCATTAGTAATATCGCTAACTCAAACCACTCCAGAACTATGCAATCCTCAACGATTCATATCCGTTCCATTCCACCAACTCAAAACCCAAGCGACAACAATTGTTTGCGTTAGATTACGTCGAATTTCATCATTATATTTAAAATATTTGTTTTAAAAGAGTAAAAATCATTTCGATAAAATTCGTAATTGGTTGGAGCACCAAATATCTGCACAGGAGGACCAGTTCAGAGTTATTAACCCCTTTGTGCATAAGCTCACTAGTCGTGTGTTAATGGCGAATTTATCATCAAAATTCAATAGATCCCATGAACACTCCCAACTGAAAAAGAAATATATTTCCTCAAGCAGCTGCTTCCCACAGAGGTCTGACTCTGGAGCCTGTCAGTGAAATAAGCTCAAAGAGAAGGAGGCATGACCTCTGCAGAAAGACTACAGAAACATCCATGCTTTACAAAGTGCTCGAACCCAGGTCCCTTTGAGTAGTAGTCAGACACGCGAACCACTCGGCTAGGAACGGCTCCTCTCAACTAGAAAGTGTGAAAATAAATATGGTTTTCAAATCGAACCCAATTTTGCCAAAGCTGGAGACTTGAATTAGAGACTTCCTATATTTTGTTGATTTTTTTCGTGTTGTCTCCACTATTTAAAACTTTTCATGTGTTTAAAATTTTCCTGATATACTGTATAAGTATTGATTATAAGTGGAAATAAAGCCTATTATTAATACTAATTCTCTTGGAAACAAACATCACTTGTTTGCAAGAGACATGTTTCTTTTGTTTAATCGTCGTCTGTTTATATTGTTTCGCAAAAGTAAAACGTATTAAAAATATTCCATATTTCTAATTTTTCCATTTTCTTTACGAATCAAAAAGTTTCCATTTGATAGATGTCTGAAACCCAGATATCTTCTGAGCAATCGTTACAATGTAAAAGAGGTAACGAGAGTATCGATTATTTCAACACCTGAATGAATCGTCACAATATCTTCCACAATCAATTTAGGCTTTGTTGTTTTGTTAACCTTCGCAGTCACCCGGAAACGATTGCTGAAGAAGGAGTCCCCATGCCAATGAGACGTCGGAAGGGGCCAAGCAGCATTCCAAAAGTTAGATAAGATTCATTTCATGAGCATTGCTGAGGCGATTTTATTTATAGCGTTGTTTCATGGTTACACTTGAGGTCCGGGTTAGAATCCCCAGTGGGTTTCGCTTTGGGTCTCAGAGTTGTTATTTTAACAAAGAAAGTTAATTTTCAATAAAAGTTTCTTATCGTAATAATTAAATTAATATATCAGGTCAAAATAATGTTCGTGTTATGTTATATTACAAAAGTTTATATTTTTAAGATTTAAGTTAATAAGTGAATTAAACAGAAAAATTAAGGGAATCCCATAATTCACAAAGCATTTTAAGGTAGAAAAGTTTTTTTGTTATATCTCTTTTTTCTTTACAGCAAAAAATTATTTAAAATTTCTACTCAGGAATGAATTACTCTTCTCTCTGATCTGATGCACCATCAGTTAAGAGGTAATCATTATCGCAAAATAATGCCTACTTAAAACTTACGTTAGCGCATTGAACTGCGAAAAGTTAATAGATATTTCTATCGCTTTCAAAAAGAAATACCCAATGGTTGACCCATTATTTTATATAGAGAATAACTGAAATAAAAAATACCACTATTGCGCAAATAAATATGACGTTGAAAAATGTCTGAAGTCTCGGACTCTTTTCAGGTAGAGAAAAAAAAAATGATTTCTGTGTTAGGGTTAATCTCAACATCAGCCGAAATGCGTTTATGAATATTAGCCATCAGTTGTATTGATCCTGTTCATGTCAGATGGAAATATCTTTGGAAATGCTCTGGTGCTTAGGGTGAATTGGTTGAATGCAAGAAAACTAATCGTTCAAATGCTACGAATGTTAACGGGAAAGAATCCAATAAAAGTTAAAGATTGCAAAGACAAGCAGCAGAAAGTGAATGAGCCACGAGAATGTTTTACGAAAGGGTTTTGGTTGAGAACCGTTGAGGCATCTACTGCGCATGCTCCTAGTCTTTCCAGCTGCCACCGTTTTCTGGGTATATCTTTGATGGGGTTCAGAAGAAGAATGTGGTAATTTCGATTCAGATATCCTCCTCAATGGACTTTTGCTCGATAAAATACGAAAATGCGGTTTGGTGATTAATTGTAACGTAATTTTTAAATAAGCTTATGACAAAGATAGCCTGGGCGCGCCTTCAGACGTTACATAAATAGTGGAAATTCAATTCATATAATATTTTCAAGTTTACGATGTATGACATCAGTGTTATATTTTTGTCGAATAAAACATTTCGATAAAGTTTTAAGCAATCGGGAGAAATGTGGAAGTTGAAGCATTTTTCTGGGGCTTAATGAAAGAGCGCATGCGCATTTATTGTTATTGTGCTCTTGTGGAAAACGTCACACAGCATAATTGCGTGAAGTCAATAGACGCTAAAATTTTGATTGTTGATTTAAATTACGTTCATTTTGCTGATATTTTTATATCACTATAGAAGCTGGCAACTGAAAAAAAGTAGCAGTTTCAAAGAAATAAGAGAACGTTTTTAAACTAGATTTTTTATCACCGAGAAATGAGATGATCAGATCCAGCTATTTAATTATTCATTTATTATAATTGATTTATTACATGAATGTTTTCAAACATAAATTTGCATTGTTTTATTACAGTGAGAAGATTTTGCTGCCGATTTGAGGGTTGCAAACTCTATTTGAAAAACTTTAGTGTAAAGGATGTAATGAATGAGAACCTATCCTTTACACTAAGGTTTTTCAAAATATAGTTTGCGACCCTCAAATCGGCAGCAAAATCTTTGGAAAGGGCTGGGAAAATATTAAATTTTAATTTTGAATTTTCTTACTGTAATGAAAAATGCCAATTTATGTTTTGAAAACATTCATGTCATAAATCAATTATAATAAATGAATAATTAAATAGCTGGATCTGATTGAAATGGAAAGAAACCAAATTTTTTTATAACTAGTTCAACATTCATAAAACTTATATAGTTCATGTTTTTTTTTGTTTTTTTTATAGGCTTTTCACTCATTATGGTGACGACCTCGTTGAAATTAAATCGAATTATATTAAATAACACAAATATCATATAAAACAATTTCTATGAATATTAAAATTTTGTTTCACATTTAGTGATGTGCTTAACATTCTGTATTTTTCAGAGTAGGGAAGTCTGTAGCGCGTCTCGTAATTTGCAGTTTTCCAGTGTTGAGATTTTTATCCGCTGATCCCCATCCTCCCCTAAGTCAGAAAGGGGACATCGATGGGCATCGAGAGGCTGCCGTCCCTAAGATGGGTCATAAAGCCATGGCGCTGGTGCTAGGTGCATGCAAGCTGGGTGCCCTTGACGAGAGGCATCTGTCTCCTTACAGTTGCCCAATGGGTCTCCTTTCCCAAACTTTCTCTGAGTCTTGGGGTTCTTGTGACCTGAGTGCCCCTCAGAGCTAAAATAAATTGATTCATACTCTAGAAGCTACTCTTGTTTTGGGGAGTTGCTCAGAAAAAACTTTTGAAAAACCTTCCTTATCCTACTGTGTGAGTGGCTTAGAATTGCGACTCACTCTACAGTGGCAATTGGAGAGACTAGGAGACTGCGCAGTTCACGATTCCACATTTCTCAAGTATAATTGAAATCTATTGAGCGTTGATTGATAGGTCATCGATCTATCTATGAGAAGTGTTGAATCATCAACTGCGCAGTCTCATAGTCTCCCCAGTTGCCACTCACCTGCACCACTGCTAGTTCCTATGAACATATCAAGGTATTTTTCGGCCTATCTTATCTATCGGCACAATTATGTTTCATTCCAAAAGCAGATTTGTCAAAAGGTTTAAAAATATCGAGAATGAATGAATTTTTCATTTATTATTTTGTTAAATCTGCCAAAACTCTCTGCATTACATGGGTATTAGCCGGGGGGGGGGAAGAACAGTTACTCCCACCCTTCCAAAAATTGATCAGTTGATTGAAAATTCATTTTTATTGAATACTATCAGGTGTACTAAATATTAATGTCGTTTCTCCTTAACTAAATGTAATTTGATTCTTTTTTTTACATTTTCGTTCCTTTTCGGATTTATTTTTATTTATTAATACGAGAAAAACAATTTTCCATGCAATCTCAATAATGTTTCCTTTTTTTTTTCGTTTTGTTTTCTTGCATCCTTGCATGATTGATGTTTTCACAACTGCACTAATTAATGAACTGCTCGACTAAATATTTCTAATTTGGAGCATTAATTATCGCCCCCTCCACTTCTTCTTGTCCCTGCCGGAAAAAATCCTACCGATGCGCATCTGCATTTGTATTTTTTCCCGATTAATTTTTTACTCGTTTTTTCTGAAAACAGAATATTTAAATAGATATTCGATGTAGTGTGATACATTTATCCCTCATTTCACAGTTTGAGTGATGTATATTCACATGTCAGTTGTAAACACTCGAAATATCCACTGAATTACGACTCCTATGTCCTAAGTTCCCTTTGATCTCTCTTGCAGGCAAAATCCAGCAGCTTTGGCGGCTGGTAAGGAAATTGTTAAAAGCCTTGAGCTTTCTTAATGTTTCCTTAGAACCTTTTCTTGAAGGGTCCGTAAGGGCCCTTCATTTGCTGCAGGCCCCCCAAGCCTTCTCCGCAAGCCTTCTTGGTGGCTCCCCTGGGAGGTTCCGTTGCCCAAGAAGAAGGCTCGATACAAATGCGCCGCCGGGTCGAGACGGCTGCATACAAAAAGATAGGTAAGGATTTGCTTTCATTCCACTCTTATGCATTCAAGATGAAAATATTCTTCTTACAACTTAGTTTAAATTGATGCAATGCATTATAGATCTAAATGTTATTCGCATTTTTGAATTCACATTACTTAGAAATGATACTTTGCATATATTATTAGATTAATTATAACCATAGATACAAACATATAAAACATATAATTGAAAACTGTTAGTATTATTAATGTATTTAAATGTCTCTGATGAATCGTTGTTAATCAATTACTAAAGGCACAGATTACCTGTAAACGAAGAATTCAAGGAATTAGAGTCGATCGGAGTAGGAATCGAACTAACATCTCCTGACTACATACCAGGTGTTTTAACCACTCAACAAACAACAGCCTGTTCATTTTTTACTAATTGTGATTATAAATCTTCGCGAATTTTTTTGTCGTTCTTGGCGCCATCTATGAACTAGAGCCGACAATCATTCAACAATTACCTCCATGAAAAGAGAGCTGACAAGTAAACTAGCCACTGATAATTTAATGATTAGATCACGTGGCATATATTCAGAAGACGATTAGAATCCCACTCGCGAATTCTAATGTTTTTTCAGCAAAAATATTTCTTGAATCTTTGCAATTTTTTTTTACTGTTGTAAACTTTTCGCTTGAAAGATAAAGGGTGTTTTTTCCGTTTTTTGGTGCATGGCGAGGTTGAGAAGTTCTCAAGTCTGGGAAAAAAATCACTGGATATGAAAATGGGATGTCGTCTTCAATTGTATCAACTAGATCTTTGCTGTACAGAGGATAAAGTTTTGTCAATGCTTAACATCCCACATGGAGGGCATCAGCTAATTCTAATGCCATTCATTTCATCTCTCTGATGAAGAGATCAAATCAAACTTTACGCTTAGAGTTTGTAACCCTGCGTACTGAACTCTCCCCACCTTCCAAAATAAAGGAAAGCTTACTAGAATTAATGCAATACTTCGACGAATTTACAAGGTACTTTATAATAAGAATTAATGGCATAATTATCAGAATGAACTACATACATTAGATAATCTCACAGGACCAAACAAATTAAGAGAAGTGATTTCTTTTTCGTATAACTGAATGAGAATCCCAATGACCAAGAAACTTTACAATTCGTGTGTAACAAAATTATAATCACCATACTTAGGGGACGGCAAGATACATTATGAATCAGTGGGAGCGTGCTAAACTCGTCATCTGCAGTTCCCAGGTTCGGGTCCCAACTGGGCCAGCGTTTGAGAATTTTCTCCGCTAAACCCCATTCTGATCACGGTGAGAAAGTAGACGTCACTGGGCTGTGAAAGGTTCAGTCATGTTGTCTGGAGAGAAAATCAAACTAAAAGCTAACTTAAAAGTAAAGCTTTGTACAGAAAAATGACTCTCTAAATAATCCGACTTAATATTAAAAGAGAAATGGAAGTTGAAATTGTTAACGGCAAACGATGCTGTAACACTCGTCCTAAGCATTGTTCTCTAAAAATAACCGAAAATTGAAAGAATCCTCATACAATTTTTCTAAAATCACGTTTATGTCAGCAAACATGTTATTATTATAATAATTGTTAATGCGTTTCGAATCACTTTTCTCATAACTTTCTCATGACTAGTTTATTAATAGTTTTAAAATGTTCATAAATTTGATTTAAGACAAAGACATACAAACTGCCAATATTGTGTAAAATACTAATACGTAGTAAGTACGTAACTGAAACAAATATTCAAACATATTTGTCATGCTATAATTGGTTAATTCATTTTCAAAATAGAATCTAATTTCATCTTCGAAAAGAGTTGGATGAAATGTTTATTACATTCCACACTTCCTCATTTCATAAACGATTACATGCAAAAGTAAACTAAATATTTTTTTCAAAAGCTGCTAAACTTGTAATCTAAATGATCAAAAAAATCATTTTTGTTTGAGCGTTGAACCTCATTAAACATTCGCCAATATCAGTAGCTCAGTCAGTGAATATCAGTCTCGTTTCAGTTTCAATCTGTAATCTATTCAGCAGGATCAATAACTGCAGGAATAGAAGCAGGAAAATTAAATTTATATGATTAGGATTCATCTTTATGAATCAGTAAGATAATCATTTGTAAAAGCTTGAAATGATCATTGAATTATGTCGTGTAAAACTAGAACGTTCAAACAAGAATTCTGAGTTTGCTTTGTTCTTCTTTTTCAGCGAAATCCAGCAGCGATGAAGCTGGTAATGGAAATTATTAAAAGCTTTATGCTTCCTCAATGTTTCTTTAATTTCTTTTCAAATGGGGGCAAGGCATATGCTCGCTCCTTTATTTGTGGCCGAATCTCTAACCATTCTCGGCACAACTTCCAGGTAAACATCTGTGGCATTTTGGTTTTGGTTTTTTTTCATCTTTTGGTATGTGTTATTTTCGTTTTTTTTAATAAAAAATAGTTTTTTATGAGTTTTTTTCCTTTTCATGTTTTCTTTTTTTAATAAAAAAGTTTTTTATATAATTTGATTTTCATTTTACCATTGCTGACTTTTCGTTTATTTTAACAAAAAATAGTTTTTTATGCAATTTGTTTTATTTTACATGACTTTTCGTTTTTTTAACGTTTGTCCCTGAGCCGCCAACAAGGCCCGGGTTCGAATCCTGGATAAGGCATGGACGTCTGCTTCTCAAAATCCAACCTCAACGTCCCCGTGCGTGAGAGGTGGGCAACGTCATTGGCTGACCATTTCTCGATCTCCTCTTAAAAGACAAAAACAGAAGCTCAGCTGATGACGCTAATGAGGCTCTGGTCGAATTCTTTTCTAATTCCCTTTTTAATTTCAGCTATGAGTTGGCTTGCATAATACCATGCTCTCTACTTTAAAATAAAATGTTATCTTTTTACAGAATTTCTATGAATTAGTGTGATTAATTCAGAGATATCATAAACTTTTCCATTAATTTTCTCAGTAACAATTGTATGTACAGAATCCACTTCAAATGTGCACAGAGTCCTTAGAGAATTACCTTCCCGACAGCAGAATTGAGAGCATTTTCTTGTACCTCTTCCAAGACACATAAGGCGACTATTTGCGTTGTTTAGATTGTTGTTCCTGTGCTGATTTTAAAGTGTCTCTGGATAATTTGCGTAGCATTTTCTTCATACCATTCATAAGCCTAATTGCATCTGCTATTCGTGCAAGAAATCCAAGAAATCCAATAAAACAAACAGTTACCACTTTATTAAACATTAGATCAATCACATATGCAGGATGATTACGAAGTAATGTTACAACTTTATACAATTATAACTAGTTACTCTGTCATGCGATAAGAAAACAAATGATAACGAAGAACTCTAATTTACTGATGCTCAATGTGGTCGCCAGAGATGAAGCTGCAGACATCCCAGTGAATTAAAGTTCCTCCCCCATTCCATTTAATAAATCAAATGCTACTTAACACTGAGCAGGCAGATGGACTGCCATAATGGCCAGTGATAAAACCGTATCTTAGTTGAAACCTCATGTAGAAAGAAATCGAGTGGGGTTAAGTCTAAAGAGTCAAGAGGTCACTGAAGAGTTGGTCTCTATGATCTATCCAGCTAACTGGAAATTAGTGATTTTCACCATCACGCACTTGCAACTGGTAACGGGGAGACACGCTGCATTTCGATTGCTGACATTTTTTTATAAACAGGTTTCTTAAACCAGAACACACGTTATGCTTTCTCGATGCCTGTGCAATACGCCATTTCCAATTTTGCTAAAACAGCGTTTCTCTTAAACACGACAATAAATACAAACTGACTGTCCATGCAAGAAGTTTTGTTATTATTAAAAACATAAATTTTCGCAAGAAACTTGATGTGAAAATTAAATTTCGTCGTGGTTGGGATACGAGCCCACGATCTCCTGATAACTTGCCAGGTGCTCTACCACTTAACAAACGCAGCTAACTCATTTTTTATGCGAATTCTGACTCTGAGCCTTCCCACCTTTTTTCGCTCGTGGCTCCATCTGTGATCGGGAATGGACAGCTCAGCTGTATTTATATATAATTGTATGCAAAACAGTGCCACTCAGAGGTAAAACAACCCAGCCCTTGTAAGTTATGTGGTTGAGCCGCTGCAGATCGGATATGCTCTTTCAACACAAACCACAGATGCTCGATTGGATTAATGTCTGGGGAATTTGGAGGCCAGGGCAATACCTGAAAGTCTTCCTCATGTTCCACGAACCATTCTCGAACAATCCAGGAAGTTTAGCATGGCGTATTTCCTGCTGAAAGAAGGCATTACTAGAGGGAATTATCGTTGCCATGAAAGGATGTACCTGTTTTGCAATGATGTTGAGGCAGGTGGTAGACGTCATAGTTTCCTGCACATGAATGACTGGACCCAGGGTTTCTCAGCAGAACATTGCCAAAAGCATTACACTTCCTCCATCAGCTTGTTTTCCTCCCATGGTGCATCCTGGTGCTAACACTTCCTCAGGTAAACGACGCACACGTACCTTGCCGTCCATATGGTGCAACAGGAAACGAGATTCATCAGACGAGTTGACCTCCTTCCAAACATTCAAGGTACAAGTTTGATGCTTGCATGCCCATTTTCGGCGCTTTCGACAGTGAACCGAGGTTAGCATGCGCACTCGGAGTGGCCTGCTGCTACGCAACCCAATTTTCAGCAAGGTTCGATGTACTGTGTGTTGTGATGCATTACTCCCATCACTAGCATTGAAATCACGGGCGTGTTGCACCACAATATCCCTTCTGTTGACTCGTACCATATGGGATAGCCTTCGCTCACCTATAGCATCGATGAACCATGGTCGTCCCACACCTTGCCGATGGTTCGTGTGTTTCCCTCCTCGGATCACTCTTTGAAGGTACTAACCACTGCTGACCGTGAGCACCCCACAAGCTTTGCCATCTTGGAAATACTCTGTGTGATGTCCTCCCCACTCAGATCCTTTCTGACTGAGCCAGATGTGATGTACTCCCTATTCAGAATTTGATAGGAATCGGCCAAATGTCGTGGCCGCTGGAGGGTGATGCGATTAGTACTTAGAGAACTTCACCCTCACTTCGGTGAAAAGACAGGTTCGCGGGATTTTAGGCTCGTGTCACTGTATGCCTGATGTTTGCTGCGTTGAATGATGAATAACAATAGTCCATTAATTAACTGCATGAGAGTTGGATAGGGATGACTCGGTTTATTTACACTTTATACACTCAAGTGCTGGGGATGCACTCAACTCCGTTGGCTTTTACTGCCTTGCTGCTGCAAACATTAATAATGAGGTGGAGAATCGCACACTCTGCAAGTTCTCACTTAACAGACTTCAAACTCGGCGAAATGATAATCAACCTTTGCCTACACTGTGGTTCACTCTGAATCCACAAAACTATTTTCAGATTCTCCAAGAATATCGATTCCCTCCTGGAATCACACCTTCACTTCAAGGGTTATTTCGAGTAAGACACGGCGTCCTTCTGAAAGGTATCGAAACGACCCCTTCGGTTGAAAGTTCACACCAACCGTTGTCTCAAAAATCCCGTCTAGCCTCCTCGCTGCATTTGCGCCCTAGGCCAGTCATTTACGGCCATAAACAACTTCTGGAATCGACCTTGATGCAAGCAGCCCGCTCCCAACCCGAAAACAACAACAGTGAGTCACATCCCAGTGCAAAAACACAGTTAATACATAAAAATATATACAATAATAAATATACAATAGAAATATATCAATAAATAAACAAACATAAAATTCGGGGGACATGACACTCTGACCCAGTTGTCTGGCCATTACAATTTGGACTTTATCGAACACACTTAAGTCTGCTGCCTTTCCCATCTGAAGGACAAGAA
This sequence comes from Ryuthela nishihirai, assembly GCA_038380435.1. Taxonomy (NCBI): domain Eukaryota; kingdom Metazoa; phylum Arthropoda; class Arachnida; order Araneae; family Heptathelidae; genus Ryuthela; species Ryuthela nishihirai. Next base: position 43,302,019 of record JAWZYU010000006.1, read on the forward strand.
TAACCTGATTAACACAGAACAGTATGAGGTGTTTTTTATAGTTTCATGACCTTAACACACGCCGTCGCTTACCTGCAGTTGCTTCGATTTACGTAAAGACGCGCTGGTCATAATGTTTTAGCTCTTCGGTGTATATTAACATCAATTGCTTGCGACCATGCGGAATTACAATACACTGAATAGAAAAGTAGTCTCATATTATGTGAAAACATCCATAACAAAAAAAAGGTGTTTTAGGGAAACTGTGAATATTTTTTGTACACTGTGAATAAATTGAAAATTTCACCCTTCTCTCTAAAACTCTATTAACAACAATATTCGTTTACTAGGTCTTTAAAATGTTATTTAACATTTCGAAACAGATGTTATTGCTTCTCATATCCTTAATTTCTTTCATTGAAACTGACGACAACTAAAAGAAGCACTACACGAAAAAAATGCAACCAGTATAACAATTCATCAGATCAATAATAATCTCTAGTTATGTAACAACACAATTAAACATAGTCAACCTTAAATATCATATTATTAGGAAAAAAAAATCGTGCTACTAGGAAAAAGTCTATAACTGCTATCAGGTTGTGTAAAAAATTACAGTTACCACTATTAAACTTTAAACCAATCACATGAAGGATAAATACGAAGTAACTTTACAACTCCAAACGTTTATAATTAGAGCATCCGTCATGCGATAAAAAAAAACAAATGGCAACGAAGAGAGAGAAATATGTCCATTTTACTGATGCTCAATTTAGTCGCCAAAAGTGAAGCTGCAGACATTCCAGCAAATTCTATTTGCTGGAATGTCTGCAGCTTAAATAACGAATAAATTAATCTTCAAATCAGGGAATATATAAAATATATAAAAAATATCCAGTTAACTGGGAATTAGTGATTTACACCGTCACTCAATTGCAACTGGTAACGGGGAGACACGTTGCATTTCGATTGCTGACATTTTTTATACATAGATTTCCCAAACCAAAACACTTGTTATACTTTTTCGACATCTGTGGAATATGCCATTTCCAGTTTTTCAAAAACAGTGCTTCTCTTCAGAAAAAAAAAACTGCAGCCTGACTGTCCATACAAATAATTAACTTTTGCCTACAAACATAATTTTTTGCAACAAGTTTGATGTGAAAATTAAATTTCGTCGTGGGTAAGATACGAGTCCACGTTCTCCTGATAGCATGTTACGTGTTCTACCATTTAACACAATCTGAAGTTATTTTTGGCTATTTCTAAACTAACACAGCTAACTCTTTTTATTTACTAACCATTTGACAACTTTTTATTTCTAAACGAACACAGCTAACTCGTTTTTCGGCGAATTCTGTCCCTGACCTTCCCCATCTTCTGCCGCTTGTGGCACCATCTATGATCGGGAACGAACAACTAAGCTGCCCCACGAGGTGAAATTATTCAGTTCAACACATTATCGTTATTATATCAATACAATATTCCATAGAGAGTATATAATGCAAACATGTGGCTCAAACTCAGACGAGTACCTTGTTTACAGGATATTTACTGTGCTACTCTACTATTAAAATTTGATGTATGTTATGGCCGAGTGGTTAATGCGCTTGGCTACTGATCTAAGGGACCTGGGTTCGAGCCCAGGGTAAGGCATGGCTGTTTGCGTCGTTTTTCTGCTGAGGTCTTGCCATCCTCTCATACCTTCTATTCTGGCATATAAACTGACAGGCTCCTGTCAGATTTCTGTGGCAAGCAGCTGCTTGAGGGGCGTATGGGTATTAATAAACTATAGGCAACTCTCGATTATCTGGGGCAGGATCAATCGATTTGCGAATTAACCGGGTTATCTAAATAATAGACTGTGCATAAGCAACTGTTTGACGTTTTTCGTCTAGGCTTGCAAGAGACCAGATGGAAAGGTAAAGGTGAGATACTTAAAAATAACTTTAAATTTCTCTTTTCAGGGAGAGAAAATAAGAAGCATCACCAAGGCATAGGTTTGCTTCTCAGCAGAGATACTAGTGATGCTCTTCTAGGATATGAGTGCATTAATGAAAGGTTTCTTACAGCAAAATTTCAGACAAGAATTAAAGACTTGAGTGTTATCTGCTGTTATGCTCCCACTGAGGATGCTGATGAGGATGAGAAGGATAGGTGTTACGGACAACTTCAGGATATTTTGAATTCTGTCAAGAAAGGAGATATTACCCTTGTTCTCGGTGACTTCAATTCCAAAGTTGGTACTGACTCTGAGTTGGGTTGGGTTGTTTTACCTCTGAGCAGCACTTTTTTGCACACCATGGACTAAATGGCTAGGTCACAAGGACCCCGAAGGCTCAGAGAAAGTTGGGGGAGAGGACCCACTGGAATAGCTGTTGGGAGACAGATGGTAGCCTCTCGTCAAGGCCATCCAGCGTGTTCCTTAATGTGCACAGGGAATGACTCTCCCGTACACGGGGGCCACGGCTTAACGTCCCATCCGACGGACGGCGGCCTTTCCAAGCCCATCGGTGTCCCCTACTGACCGCGGGCAGGGCGGGGAGTTTTGCGGAGATAAGTCTCAACACTGACCAATGTCTGACAAGAGTCTGTCAGTTAAATACCTCATAGAGAAGATCTGTGATGGCTAAAGTATAAGGAAAGTTGAATAGAAACTCTTCCGTTGTTCGAATCTCGCAGGTATTTCTTCATTTTTTGGTTGGTGTGAAACCTTTTAAAGGAATAGATCAGCCAGGAAACGCTTTGAAGAGGATGTGATCAGTTGTGAGACACATAAAAATTCATAAACCTTGGCTTATCAGTGAGCTACATGTGAGAGTCAATGCGATGCATAACTTGTGAGACAATGAAATGTATAATATGTGAGCTTTAGTGAAAGCCATCCCGTGGCCGAGTGGTTAGCACGCTTGGCTACTGATCTAAGGGACTCTGGGTTCGAGCCCCGGATTAGGCATGGATGTGTGTGTCGTTTTTATGCTGAGGTCCTGCCATCCTCTCAGACCTTCTACTGTGGCATATAAACTGACAGGCTCCTGTCAGACCTCTGTGGCAAGCAGCTGTTTGAGGGGGTATTTATTTTTATTTATTTAGTGAAATAATTTTGATTTTCGATTGTTTTTAAATTAAAAAAGTTCATCCACTCTGTGAATAAGGGGAAAAATCATTGCTTCAAGATCAGACTCCATGAGTCACTTCTAACGTTAACCTCTTGACCATAACATTTACCTCGAGCCAGAGAGGTTATTTTAATGAATCCTTGAGTTGTTGTAATCCATTTGAAAATGTGCATGAATTTATTTTAACTAAATTAATAACTTATCACTCTGGCGAATAGGGCGGGGTTTCAGTCGGTAGCGCTCCAGGCTCGTAATCTGCAGTTACCAGTTTCGAGTCCCAGCTGTGCCAGTGTTGAGATTTATCTCCTGAAAACTCCCCGCTCTGGCCAGGTCAGTTGGGAACAATGGTGGGTTTGGTAAAGGCCGCCGCCCGTCGGATGGGACGTTAAGCCGTGGCCCCATGTGTGGGAGAGCCATACCCTGTGCACGTTAAAAAACATGCTGGATGGCCTTGACGGGAGGCTGCCATCTCTCTCGTAAAAGCTGTCCCAGTGGGTCCCCTCCCCAATTTTCTTTGAGCCTTCGGGGTCCTTGTGACCTGACTATTTAGCCCGTTGTATGCCCCGGGTAAGGCATGGCTGTTTGTGTCGTTATTCTGCTGAGGTCCTGCCATCCTCTCAGACCTTCTACTGTGGCATATAAACTGACAGGCTCCTGTCAGACCTCTGTGGCAAGCAGCTGCTTGAGGGGGTATTTATTTATTTATTTATTTATTTATTTATGCAAAAAAAGTGCCGCTCAGAGATAAAACAACCCAACTATGGCGAATATGGGTTGTTGGTTTTCAATAACAGGTAGCGCGAAACTGTTTCTATTTAACCTTCTATATATACATATAATTTTGTTATTTTCAGGTGCACTTCAATCAAGAAAAATGTTCCGGTAGAAAATAATTTTTGCTAATTTTGAGTTATCTCTAAGTTTACTTATTTTCTTTTATTATAAGTGCATAAAGCATTCAGTGAAAAATTATATAGGACACTGGATCTTCTTAAAATCACTTGATTATTTATTGATTAATCAAATAGTTTACAGAAAAAAATAGAAGTTTCCTCATCAGGAATTTAAATATTTTTGCTCCAGTTCATCTAAGTATATAACATCGTGCAACACTATCATAAAAAATGTTGGTGACAGATTCTACCTCATAAATATATAAAAAAATAAAACTTTTATCAATATTTACTTTCTTTGGGTTTTTGCTGTTTTCGGTGAACGATTAACCAAAGTGAATATCTAAAAAAAGAAAAAAAAAAAGAAACGATAAAATAGAAACAAAACTAATGAAATTAAACTGAGTGAATTTCGAAGTGTTAGCATAGTGACCTGGTTCCGTGAACAATGGATGCCCATTGGCTGTATGGGGATGCAACGATCCATGACGGAGCAAAGCCATCTACTTTGACACGGTCTGTTGCTTTCTACTGAAGCGCAGAACGAGGAAAACATCACCAGTGATTAGCGGGAAGTCGATGGCCTTTAAACTTAGGTTGGGGCAATTTTTGGAAACCAAAATAACTCTGTTAGTCTTCTCTTCACATTTCACGTATTCTGCCCTCTTCTGAACTCCAGTTAAAAAGAGATATATTACTCAGATTATTTTTTAGTTACGGAGTTCAGCAAATGACATCTGTTAGAGTTCAGAGAAAATGTCTTTTTGCAGTGCAGTGTGGCATCGCATCAATACACACGACTGTTCTTGCTCGCCTGCGCGTTAAGTCATTGCCTGTTCGTTGCAAGGGTAATTTCAGAAAGCAGACATTAATTGCTTTAAAAAAATTAATACGTGAAATGTTTATTCGTTGATGGAATTGGAGAGAAATCGTCTTTAAGAGGAGTGTAATAAGAGAGTAATCTGCTTTATAATAAAAAAATAAATACCCCCTCAAGCAGCTGCTTGCCACAGAGGTCTGATAGGACTGTCAGTTTATATGCCACAGAGGTCTGAGAGGAGCCTGTCAGTTTATATGCCACAGTAGAAGGTCTGTGAGGATGGCAGGACCTCAGCAGAAAAACAACATGAACATCCATGCCTTATCCGGGGCTTTAGACAAAGATAATATGCAAGCAATGGAAATTAAAAGGAAAATTAATGAAGTTGAACAAAAATATAAACATCATACAACAAGTATTCTAGAATAATGCGAGTGATTTTGTCATTGGCTGCATTTGGGATGCGACCTAAGAAAAGGGATCTTTTTATTTTCGTCTTTTTTCATCATTGGTCTAACTTTAGTTGCAACCACGAGATGTTTAGATTTAATAAAATCCGTAAGATAAAAAAAACGGCTGTTTGCAATCACACTCTTATCGATGTTTTTTTAATTCTTCTGTTTTTATAATTATCTTGAAAGAGTTGACGATAAATGCAAATGGCAGAATTTTTTTTTCTTTAATTTTTTCTATTTGTTGGAGGTTTGCGGTTTTTGTGACTGTTCATTTAGCACAAGAGGAAAATGTTCAGTGTTAACAATCTAACTTAATGTGGGTTGGGTTGTTTTACCACTGAGCGGCACTTTTTTTGCACACCATGGGCTAAATAGCCAGGTCACATGGACCCCGAAGGCTCAGAGAAGGTTGGGGGAGGGGACCCACTGGAACAGCTGTTGGTAGGCAGATGGTAGCCTCCCGTCAAAGCCATCCAGCGTGTTCTTTAACGTGCACAGGGTATGGCTCTCCCGCACACGGGGCCACGGCTTAACGTCCCATCTGACGGACGGATGGCGGCCTTTCCAAGCCCATCGGTGTCCCCTACTGACCGTGGGCAGGGCGGGGAATTTTTGCGGAGATAAATCTCAACGCTTACCCAGCTGGGACTCGAACCTGGGAACTACAGATTACGAGCCTGGCGCGCTACCGACTGAGCCACCCCCGCCCCAACTTAATGTGGCTTAGTTTTATCACATCAGAACATAATGATATTTTATTCTAATAATCAAATAAAAGTAATTTCAAAATGAAATTTACATGCTAATACAGATTAAAAAAAAAGTTATTCATAGGATGAGAAACGTTTTGTCCAGCTTCTGTAATATCACTTGTTGTCTAGAGAGAGAAAAAATTAGGATACAGTTAGTCGAACAGAAACTTAGGCAGTCACATGGAAAATTTCGTTTTCAGTTTCTCTGCTGATTTTGGTGTTGAAGAAAAGTCTGACAAGGAAACAGCTTATTTTATAAGTGAATCCTTTTATAGATAATCCCTTCAAGGTGATAGAGCGTGTTCTTTAACGTGCACAGGGTATGGCTCTCATACGTGGGGTTGTTTGAACCCTGATGGTTGAGAAAATTAATTTGCAAAGGATAATATTTGAAGATATCCTAAAATGTAAAGTTATTACAAAAGAATTGTTAAAAGATTTTACGTGATTAAAATAAACGAGATACAAAAACCAGAGTTGTATTGCTTGAAAGAGTAACTAAAAATTTTTTTGCTTCCTAAGTTATGGAAGTATGAAGTCCTTGGATCTATAACGATATGAGCTGGAACATAAACTGTCAAAATGGCAGACCAGGTAGAAAAGGCGCAATCTGTTATGTAAGTTTGTGTTCGACTAACTGTCAGTCAGATTTATGCGTGATATAAGCAATTTTAGCATAAACAAATTTGTCCCATTATCACAATGCAGTAACAGGATTCCTGAACGAAATGACCTAGACGATGGATTGGTCGTTAGGTTGTTTTACCTCTGAGCTGCACTTTTTTGCACACAATAGTCTAAATGGCCAGGTCACAAGGACCCCGAAGTTTCAGATAAGGTTGGGGAGGGGACCCACTGGAACAGCTGTTGGGAGATAGAAGTCAAGGCCATCCAGCGTGTTCTTTAACATGCACATGGTATGGCTTTCCCACACACGGGCCACGGCTTAACGTCCCATCCGACGAACGGCGGCCGTTCCAAGCCCATCGGCGTCTCCTACTGACTGTGGGCAGGGCGGAGAATTTTGCGGAGATATGGATTGGTCGTAGTTGAACTCTAAAGCCATGACCTCCAAGATCGCCTGATCACCAATATATCATCGTTGAACTTTTCCTTATAGGTCTGCGTCAAATAACAAGTGTTTATCTCTCCTTTACCAAATAATCCGTAAGAACTCAAAGAGCAAGATTCACAAAGCTGCGGAATCCATTGATGCTACGAAATTTCTTTATGAAAAGTGTGGGAGTGTCTTCTACTATCGTTTGGATGGGGTTGTTTCACCTCTGAGCGGCAATTTTTTTGCACACAATGGGCTAAATGGCTAGATCACAAGGACCCCGAAAGCTCAGAGGAGATTGGGGAGGGGACCCACTGAAATAGCTGTTGGGAGACAAATAGTAGCCTCCCGTCAAGGCCATCCATCCTGTTCTTTAGCGTACCCAGGGTATGACTCTCCCGGGTAGGTTAAAGTTACAGGGCCATGGCTTAACGTCCCATTCGTTACAGGGCCATGGCTTAACGTCCCATTCGTTACAGGGCCATGGCTTAACGTCCCATTCGTTATAGGGCCATGGCTTAACGTCCCATTCGTTACAGGGCCATGGTTTAACGTCCCATTCGGTACAGGGCCATGGCTTAACGTCCCATTCGTTACAGGGCCATGGCTTAACGTCCCATTCGTTACAGAGCCATGGCTTAACGTTCCATTCGTTACAGGGCCATGGCTTAACGTCCCATTCGTTACAGGGCCATGGCTTAACGTCCCATTCGTTACAGGGCCATGGCTTAACGTCCCATTCGTTACAGGGCCATGGCTTAACGTCCCATTCGTTACAGGCCCATGGCTTAACGTCCCATTCGTTACAGGGCCATGGCTTAACGTCCCATTCGTTACAGAGCCATGGCTTAACGTTCCATTCGTTACAGGGCCATGGCTTAACGTCCCATTCGTTACAGGGCCATGGCTTAACGTCCCATTCGTTACAGGGCCATGGCTTAACGTCCCATTCGTTACAGAGCCATGGCTTAACGTTCCATTCGTTACAGGGCCATGGCTTAACGTCCCATTCGTTACAGGGCCATGGCTTAACGTCCCATTCGTTACAGGGCCATGGCTTAACGTCCCATTCGTTACAGGGCCATGGCTTAACGTCCCATTCGTTACAGGCCCATGGCTTAACGTCCCATTCGTTACAGGGCCATGGCTTAACGTCCCTTCCGAAGGACTAAGGCCTTTCCAAGCTCATCCTTGTCCCGTAATGACCGTGGGTATGGCGGGAAATTTTGTGGAGATAAATTCGTATCTGGGACTCGAACCTGGGAACTGAAGATTACGAGCCTGGCACGTCACCGACTGACCCCTTCCCCCTCGCACAAAATGGGAAAATGTCTTTCAAAGGTGGGCTTCTTTTTTAATATTTTTTCTCGAAGTGTTAAGCTTCATGATGATCTGGATGTGCGTGTTAGGAAAACTTCACGGTTTAGAATAGAATGGAACAAAGAGATCCATTACACCAGCGATGACAAACCCAGAGTCAAAGAAAGTCAAAGTAATTGTAAAGTAAATCGTTAAAATCCAGTAGAGAATTTTTAAAAATTTGTGTCGAAATCTGAAACATTTGACAATTCACTTTCCAGGGAGATCTATGATGAGCTGTGAATAATAAAAAAAAATACAATAAACCCTCATTAGTCCGGATACGGTTAATCCGAATGGACGGACGTTATTGCTCAACAAACATGTTTGTTTTGGAGTGTTGAGTGGTGTTTACTCTGTGCAGACGGGCGTTATCACTTATAAATGCTTAATTTGTGTTCTTCTATGTAATTAAGTTAAAATTTGATTTAATTATGGGTCCTAGCAGTTGAAACAGCATAACGTGAAAACATGTTACTTTAATTATTGTTAACAAGTTGAAAGTTATAACAAGTTGAAAAAGACGTTTCGGAAAGAAGAATTTGGCATTTCTTTTTTTGATTTTTTAGATAAAGATTCAAACACTCAAATTTTAGTGTTTGTTTGGGATATAAACTCAATATTATAAATAGAATAAGTGAATGCACATTTACATACATATTTAATACCTGTTTATTCATAAGATCAATACTATAAATTTTCCATTTGTGTTCAAAGAGCTTCGTCCTTTAGGGCCATCATTTGCTTCACTAATCAGTACCCTTCTTTCCCTCAATTTATCCGGATTAACGAGGGATAACTGTATTACCAAACATTGATTCAGAGAAATTATCTTAACGGCCCCGACGTTATAATCCAATTTAAAATGTATAAAAATATTGTTGCGAATTACAAAATGGATAGGCACTGAGCGTGAGTATTAATAACTATATTTTAAAACCAATTACAATACAATGCAAATTGTTACAAAGAAAAATATGGATGAAGTACCTTATAAACAAATTAACTACTATCATTCATAAGTCATTAACCTTTTTGTACAGAGTATACAATATCAGCTCTATTTGTTCTACTAAATACTACCTTTTACTTTGTTTACCATGTCACTTGAATATCTTCAGACGTAAACAAACTCTCGTCCTGTGCTAGTTCACTAAACTTATCACACTAGCAAAACAAAACGACCGCCCACATCACATAAAAGATACTTATTTTCACTTAACGCGCACTGACTCAGACCATCTGAACGTCCTTTCAGATCTCACAACTGTTTTTACACACTGCAGTGTTATCTTTTTTTTATTCTTCTGAATCGTTCTAAGTTCCAATTCGTTGGCCAATTAAAATCCCTCGCAGAAGCACACACGAGGGCCAAAGCCACGAAGTCACTGTTGCTCGTTCATCTGTCGTAACAATATCTTAACTAGAAGAATAACAATATCGCCTCTGAAGAATATGGGATGTTCGTTTTCAAAGAGAATGAAGTTTTTTTATTTCCCGCTTTTAGCACTCTCTAACAGTTCAAGCTCGAAATAATGGATGATTGGGAAAATGTTAATAGTAATATTAAATTAAAATATAAATTTTCATTTATTTCTCAAAAGGAAAAAAAATTGCTTTTACGTCTACTCTGAGGATAAGTGAACAAATGATTGCTGTTTCCGATTTCACGGATTTTATTCTTTTTCTTTTACGGAATTTCAAGGTATTAAATGGATTACAGGATATTTGATTACTTTAACGGATATTCAGGCTTCACTAAATTCGATGTAATCTTTCAGTAAGAATGGCCATAAATACATAATTTTGATTCAGAAATGTGTTAACTTCTTAAGCAATTCACACTAAGTGTTTTTTCAGTTTTATACCAATCACATATTGGGGAGGGGGGAGGGGGGCAGGGAGCCCTCCCTCGAAAATGCGGTCATCTTATACGAATCTCTAGTGTTTTGATTAGTGTTCAATTTGTCTTTGTATAACTTTATTTTAGCTCCATAATATATATATCCAACACTAAAAATAATTTTTTTTAGTATTATAACATTTTATATTATAAATATTTATTCCATACAGAATATAATTTTAAACTTTCCTGTCCGGTGAAATATTTTAGTAATTTAGTAATTGGAAAACACTACTCAAGCTTTATTCTCAGACCCCGCCCCCCCCCCCCCCCAAGCACAAAAAAAAACAAAACAACAACAACCACTAAATTCTTGGACTTCCATAAAAACTGAATCCTGGATACGTGTCCGGTAGTGTTGGTGATGGTGGGAAAGTGACATAATCCAGCGGGGACAGTATTCCCATTGAAGTCTCTCTCTTTTGCCCTCCGTTTCAGAGGTTTTTTAAAAAATTATTGAAAATTACCAGAAAAACGCAGAAGTTTGATAAATTTATTCGGAACTACAATCAAGATATAAAAGGCAAACTTTGTCTGTTGTGTTAACTCTAACCGAGGCAGTGGTCAGCAGTGACTTCGATCTTAATAGGGCATGTTCTTGCTTATAAAAGCTAGCAGTAGCTTCTAGGATTCTTCTCTGTCCTATATGTCGCAAATAAAAAAAAAAATCCACATACTTTGAAAGTTGGTGGGAAATTGCGACTTCTCTACAAAATCTATAAATTTTACTACTTGAAAGTATCAATGTTTGTAGGGATATTAATTAATGAGGATTGCTAATAATCGCTTTTTTATGTAGTAAAATCCCCACATTTTTTTTCCGATGGCTAAACAAAAAACTGGTGTTAAGTCTCTCCGTCAATGATTCTTACCAGAAACTTGAAGGATATAGAATCTTGCGAAATATATCTGTAATTTGAATAAAATTGCGTTAAAGTTATTTTCTATTAATTGGTTTGATGGGAGTGATTTTCACTAATATTAATCTGCTTGTGGCTAAATGGTTTCAGAGCTATAATTGCATATTCATTTGTTGTTCATATTAAACTAGTTTTAGTAGGAATAATAATTTGTATCAAAATTGAAAAAAATGCTGGAGCACGACAAAGTGATTTTATGTTTTGTTTAGAAAATTTGTTTTATGAACGATATTTAGTAGCTCATGATGACTCATTGATAATCTGTTGAAAAAGCACTATAGACTGGGAAAACAAAATAGTGTTCTTTGCTGTGGGTAGATGTCGCCACACGTAAGGCTACATTTTGTTTTTTCAGCGGAATGGATTCTTTCGCTTTTTCCCCCTTCTGTACTTCTTTCCCATTTTTTTTTTACTCTTTGATTTGGATTTTTTATTTGTTCTTTCATTCCCCTAGCTTCCGAGACATCCGAAAAAGAAAAATATAAACAAATATTGAGATATTTTACAAAAATAATTGTCGAAAATTAACACTAGAAGTCGTTCCGGCATCTTTATATTTTTCTAAATAGAGTTCTAGTCACAGCTAATTAGAAAACCGATTGCATTTATTACTAATTTCCTTCAAGCTATGTATATTTTTCTTAGATCAGGTATTTCGTTAAAAAAATTTTTCTTTTTCACTCTCTAAACGGATGGTGGACGCCTTAGGCAATAAATCAAATAACTCTATAGTTATTGTAAATAGCTAATAAATTAATAATATATTAAATATGTTATTATTAGGTAATATGAATATAGATTATGTTAATTACGAATTAGTTTATTGGTGTGCTACATATGATGCAATTGCAAATGCAAATTAATTGTAAAGCTGCTGTATTAGCACTAACACGGAAACATCAATATAGAGACAATAATATTAATGGCAGTTGTTTTTGATAAACCTTTTAATTAAAACGAAAAAAAAATCTAAATTGCAACAGTTTCATTTTTATCAATTTTTAAATTGTTTCATATTTTGTCGTTCTGTATATCTTCACTTCGAAGGCATTCGGGAAAAATTCAGAATCTACGGAAAAGATTATATTGAAGATGGCAAGCATTGTGGGTATTTATCTTTGGAAATAGTTGTTTTTCCTTACATCCGGTGATTCTCACCAATCTCAGGATGACCGATTACTGGCAATTTTTTGCACCATTCGAAAACGGTTTTGTGTGAAAAGCCCTGGACGATGCCGTCTGGGGAATGCTGGAATCGGCACACCTAGCACCAGCTATCATGCGACGTTCAAAGTCGCATGATAGTTGTCACATGATAGTTGTTGTAGTAGTCGCACGTTCAAAGTCGCTCAAGTCGCTCGTTTTGTGCATTCTGACCCTCAATCCATCTCTAACTGATGCCCAAAGAGCTGGTCTGTCTGATTTATACTGCACACCGTGGTCACGTGATATATAACGTGTTTGAGTGAACCATTTATGTGACGCAGGGTGGTGTACCTAATGAAGTGTCATCTCAGTTTATGTACCAACTTCACGCATTTGATCCGTAATATGAAAATAATTCAAAAGAATTTTTGTCAGGTCAAGCGTAAAAGAAAGACAAGCTAATTTAGAATTATCGAGAATCACTAATTTAAAACAACAAATTAGAAGAGTTTCAACGAAATCTCAAATTTTCGCGGTTTTTGTTAATTCGATATAAGGTAAAGAGGTGCCAAAAATTTTTACTGCCGAAGATTTGAAATAATTAGTTGAAAAAAAAATTGGTTGTCCTGATTTTTCTTAGAACAGTTGAGAAATTAGATTAGATCTTAGAACACTTAGATCTTAAAGAGATCAGATTTTTCTTAGAACACTTAAGAAATTAGATTAGATCTTGCAACACCTAGATCTTAGAGAGATTAGATTTTTCTTAGAACACTTGAGAAATTGGATTAGATCTTAGACACTTAGATCTTAGAGATATTAGATTTTTCTTAGAACACTTGAGAAATTAGAATTGATCTTAGAACAACAAGATCGTAGAGTGATTAGATTTTTCTTTGAACACTTGAGAAATTAGATTAGATCTTAGAAAACATATATTTTAGAGAGATTAGATTTTTCTCAGAACACTTGGGAAATTAGATTAGATATTAGAACACTTAGATCTTACAGAGATTAGATTTTTCTTAGAACACTTGAGAAATTAGAGTAGATTTTAGACTCTTAGATCTTAGAGAGATTAGATTTTTCCTAGAACACTTGAGAAATTAGATTAGATCTTAGAACACTTATATCTTAGAGAGATTAGATTTTTCTTTGAACACTCGGGAAATTAGATCAGATCTTAGACTCTTAGATCTTAGAGAGATTAGATTTTTCTTAGAACACTTGAGAAAGTAGATTAGATCTAAGAGAGATTAGATTTTTCTTAGAACACTTGAGAAATTAGATTAGATCTTAGAACACTTATATTTTAGAGAGATTAGATTTTTCTTAGAACACTTGGGAAATTAGATTGGATATTAGGACACTTAGATCTTAGAGAGATTAGATTTTTCTTAGAACGTTTGGGAAATTAGATTAGATCTTAGAACACTTTGATCTTAGATTAGATTTTTCTTAGAACACTTGAGAAATTAGATCAGATCTTAGAACACTTAGATCTTAGAGAGATTAGATTTTTCTTAGAACACTTGAAAAATTAGATTAGATCTTAGAATCTTAGATCTTAGAGAGATTAGATTTTTCTTAGAACACTTGAAAAATTAGATCAGATTTTAGACTCTTAGATCTTAGAGAGATTAGATTTTTCCTAGAACACTTGAGAAATTAGATTAGATCTTAGAACACTTATATCTTAGAGAGATTATATTTTTCTTAGAACACTTGAGAAAGTAGATTAGATCTAAGAGAGATTAGATTTTTCTTAGAACACTTGAGAAATTAGATTAGATCTTAGAAAACATATATTTTAGAGAGATTAGATTTTTCTCAGAACACTTGGAAAATTAGAATAGATATTAGAACACTTAGATCTTACAGAGATTAGATTTTTCTTAGAACACTTGAGAAAATAGATTAGATCTTAGGCTCTTAAATCTTAGAGAGATTAGCTTTTTCTTAGAACACTTGAGAAATTAGATCAGATCTTAGAACACTTAGATCTTAGAGAGATTTGATTTTTCTTAGGACACTTGAGAAATTAGATTAGATATTAGAACACTTAGATCTTACAGAGATCAGAGTTTTCTTAGAACACTTGAGAAATTAGATTAGATTTTAGACTCTTAGATCTTAGAGAGATTAGATTTTTCCTAGAACGCTTGAGAAATTAGATTAGATCTTAGAACACTTATATCTTAGAGAGATTAGATTTTTCTTAGAACACTTGAGAAATTAGATTATCTTAGAACACCTAGATCTTAAAGAGATTAGATTTTTCTTAGAACATTTGAGAAATTAGATTAGATCTTAGAGAGATTAGATTTTTCTTAGAACACTTGAGAAATTAGATTACATCTTAGAGAGGTTAGATTTGTTTTAGAACACTTGAGAAAGAAACACTTGAACTAATTATTACAAGTGTTTCTTGTCTACATTGCGTTTTCTTGTGGTAATGGATTGCTGAACACTTTGGTGAGGTGCAGCGACAAAATTATATATGTGCAGTGCCGGATCTAGGTGTAAATGTTATACTGCATTGGAAATCCAGTTTCTTGCTCCCCCCCCCCCTCCTTTTTTTATACTTTTTCTAGGGAAAGGAGCACAATCGAGATTCTTGCCCTCAAAAAATAAAGAGGGGGAGGGCTTAGTAAGCACCCTTCTGCTATATAAAATGCTGCTCTAAATTAAAGGAGATTGCCGTAGCTGGAAAAATATATATGGTAATGACATGAAATGTCGTTACATGCAAATTTTGCAAATGCGTAAAAGGAAGAAAATGCGTGAATATTTCACGGATCGTACCACGAGTAATAAATTAGGGTTGCTAAAAAAAAGTGTAGGGTCGCCAATCATTTACGTACCAGCCACCCTTTCGTTAACATTGGGTACCAATTTGAAATTGCCACGTCATGAAGACGATAGATAGATGATTGTGGAAGTTGGAGAGAGAGATTGATAGGATAGATAGAAATGGGTCAGTCAAGACCGAGGTGCACCATAAAATGCCCTGTGACGACTTTGGAAGCAATGTCAAGAAAGAGGAGATGTTAGTCGCTGATGGTAGATGGTCGTCGCAAGGTCGTAACTATTAATCCATCTTTAAGAGAAGAAAAATCAGGAAAATGAAAGCGAAGGAATTGTCTCACGAACTACCAGCGAACACAAGGGCGACAGTTGGGTTGGGTTGTTTTACCTTTGAGCGGCACTTTTTTGCACACCATGGGCTAAATGGCCAGGTCACATGGACCCCGAAGGCTCAGAGAAGGTTGAAGGAGGGGACCCACTGAAACAGCTGTTGGGAGACAGATGGTAGCCTCCCGTCAAGGCCATCCAGCGTGTTCTTTAACGTGCAGAGGGTATGGCTCTCCCGCACACGGGGCCACGGCTTAACGTCCCATCCGACGGACGGCGGCCTTTCCAAGCCCATCGTTGTCCCCTACTGACCGTGGGCAGGGCGAGGAAATTTTGCGGAGATAAATCTCAACGCTGACCCAGCTGGGACTCGAACCTGGGAACTACAGATTACGAGCCTGGCGCGCTACAGACTGAGCCACCCCCGCCCCCTGTTTCTAGGTAGCTGGCAGCACGAGGTCTGTATGCATGAACACAAAGGTTGTCACCTCATCCCCTTAAACAGAAGGACTTATATAAAGTGGTTCAGTAAGGTCACTTTTACAGCTCAGGCCTTTGGGCAGTTGTGCTCTTCACATATGAGTACAGATTTAGTTTAAGGATCGATTTTCCAAGTGTGTTCATATGGTGAGAAAAAGGAACTCACTATAACCGCCGTATTCGTTTTGTGTGGCGTTGAGTTGGTTTGTTGTACCTCTGAGCAGCAATTTTTGCACACAATGAGATAAATGACGAGGTCACAAGGGCCCCGTGGACTCAAAGAAGATTGGGAGAGGGAATCCATTTGATAGTTGTTAGGAGACTGATGGTGATCTTCCCTCAAGACCGTCCAGCGTTTTCTTTAACGTGCACAGGGACATGGCTTATAATGCTCTCCCGCACACAGAGACATGGCTTAATGTCCTATGACTGATGGAGGCCTTTCCAAGCCCATCACTGGCCGAGGGCAGTGCAGGGAGTTTTACGGAGATAAACCTCAATCTCTGGCCCAGGTGGGACCTTAACCAGCAAACTGCAGAATACGAGCTTGGAACCCTGTCTACTGAACCACTCCCTTTGTATGGCCGTAGTGTAGTGGTCTAGGCTGACATCATCCGTTAGTTTTCATTGAAAGAAGAAAAAGTAGTTCCAATTTAAATATTTATGCTAACATACAACTGTCTGCAGACTACACTTTATTAGATTATAGAGAGGAGGAAGTATTATTGATAATAGCGACGTACAATAGCTCCACCTATTTTTTTTTCTAAGGAGAAACATTACATTTGGGCAAAGTACCGAGTGGTTAGCACGCTTGGCTACTGATCTACGGGACCTGGGTTCGAGCCCCGGGTAAGGCTTGGATGTATGTGTTGTTTTTCTGCTGAGGTCCTGCCATCTTCTCAGATCTTCTACTTTGGCATATAAACTGACAGGCTCCTGTCAGACCTCTGTGGCAAGCAGCTGCTTGAGGGGGTATTTATTTTTATTTTTATTTATTATATGTGGTAGTGGGAATGTAAAAAAAAAACTTTATAAGCCAAGACTTGATTATGTAAGAAAGTACATATGTGATGGTGCTAATAAAATATAATGTAAATAATTCAAGATCGTTCAAGGCCCTGTTAATTTTGTGACGGAAATTAGATCGAGGCTCTGAGCAAAACGAAATTGTAGAGGTTTTTTTCTTTTGAGTTTGCAGATTTTATCCTTAAATACGGTAATTGCAGATTTATCCTTAAATATTAATCCTTAAATTAGTAATGAATTATTAACCCGTCGTATTAATTAGAATAGACAGAGTTTCAGTGTATATTCGTTTTGTTTTCTATGCAGGAACACACAAAATCACATAAAACTCTAATGTATCAAATTACTGTTCAGTATTAATTAGAAATTTAGAGTTTGATTAGGATAGGGTTACCAGATGACAGTGTTCTGAAAAGAGGAAAAAAAAGAAGCGAATGAAATGAAGGACAAAGGAAGACTTATTTTCTATTTGTGGAAAAAAATAAGTTTTCCCCCTACTAAGTTTTATTTCAAGTATCGACTAATAGTTCAGTCAGGAAAAGGTATAATTCTAATTTTTCAGTTCATTTTAGAATATTTTTATTCCTACTTGATAAACAATCGACTTATTTGCTTACCTGGCTTAGCAATTAACTATCTACTGTTCAAGAAGGCAAACTTTGTGTGTTTCATTTACTCTGACGAGTGGTCAGTTGTAACTTCGAGCTTGGTAGGGCATTTTCATCTATGAGAAAGCTGGTACAAACTAGGAGTACTTCCCTTACTTAATGTTGCAAATGAAAAAAATTAAGTAAAACTTCTGTCAACTTTCATAGCTTCTTCTATTCCTGGTGTGAAGCAAAATTTTATGCAATATTCTGAAGTGTTAACAAGATACAACATTAACAGAAGTAATTTATCATTCATGATTTAGAGTAAATAATCTAACGGTTAGTCATGGGTTCAAAAAATTAATAAAAAAAGTACGGGAGAAAATGCTTTAATTTTAGTTTGAATCATGTTATGACGTTATAGAGAAAGGAGGACATTTCATGTTTTTTCAAATTTTTGGGAGGACATAAGATACCATAGGAGAACATATGATAATCTCAGATTAGGGTGGATTTTTTGTCCTTAAATGGTGTTTAAGGGTTACATAGCATTCTGTGCATACGTTGAGCAACTATGGGGTGTCACCTACTAGCAAAACCTGAATTTAAAAATTGCTACTAACTATTTGTGTTGCTATTATGATCATTGCTTATCTATTAAGTTATTTATGGATATTTCAAAATTGTTTATCGGATTTTTTGAAAATTAACAATTTCTTGTTTAATTTTAACAAGATATAATTTAAGTGAAGCAGCTATATATTAAAAAACTAATTTTTATCTTAACTGCACTGTCCAGTCCTGAATTGATATAGGAGTCGTTATGTAGGCAATCCTCTGCTCTCAGTTACGGTGTTATTTACAAAATTTATTTTGCCAATAAAAAATGTAAAATTAAAGCTCAAATGAAACACTACAAAATTTACAAAATAAAGTTTATTTGTGGATTATTTTACAAAACTTTCAAAAATAAAATTTCTTCAATGAAAACAATATCCAGCATTTTTTGTACATTTCATGCATTCGTTTACAGCATTTGCTTATGACGTATCTTACACGTAAATGATACTTTACATCGAAAAAAATTATGTTTTGTGAAGCTGAGACTAAATAAGTGGCATAGCGGCATGTCTTTTTTCAAGATGCACAACAATGCATCATGAAAAATATTTTTTGAAAGGTAATATTCTAAGTATTACAACAAAAAAAATTTTTGTGGCAGGGCTGGGAATTTTGCGGAGATAAATCTCAACGCTGACCCAGCTGGGAACTACAGATACGAGAATGGCGCGCTACCGACTAAGCCACCCCCGCTCCTTGGATTTCGTGAAATTGAATTCAAGCAGGAACCTAAAATAATTTACACAGCTGGAGTATTTGGTTTCAGATGGTTTCTTTTTCTCCAGTAATTATGAATGATGTTTCGACGAAAGTTCTTTCTGTATTATATTTTAATTTTTGTTTGCAGAATTTAAACCGTTCTCCAGTAAGGAAATGAAAACAATTTAACTTTTGTGTTGAATGAGTTTCTTACTTTATAAAATCAGCCAGAAATTTGATTTTCAGATTAGTTAAAGAAACAATCCTTCGCAGGCCTCTGGTCTGGATGAATTCACTCAGCTAGACAAAATGGGCTCAATGAATTTAACCAGTTGACCAAAGGGCTCGATGAATCTAGTCAGATGGTTAAATGGGCCAGACAAAATTAGTCAGTTGGCTAAACCAGCTCGATGAATTTAGTCAGCCGACCAAACGGTCTCGATGAATTTTAGTCAGCTGGTCAAAATGTTCTCGATGAATTTAGCCAGCTGACCATAATGGTCTCGATAAATTTAGCCAGCTGACCAAAATGGTCTCGATAAATTTAGGCAGCTGGTAAAAATGGTCCCGAATTTAGTCAGCTGACCAAAATGGTCTCGATGAATTTAATCAGCTGGCCAAAAATGGTCTCGATGAATTTAGCCAGCTGGCAAAAAATGGTCTCGATGAATTTAGCTAGCTGACCAAAATGGTTTCGATGATTTAACAATCTCGCCAAAATGGTGTCGATGAATTTTTCCAGCTGGCCAAACGATCTAGATAATTTTGACCCTCATACTCTAAGTCTGACAGTTCTGGATTTAGATATATGTACACAAACAAGTTCTGTTTCAAAATATTATCTTATGCTTGAAATTCAACAATGGGTTTTAAAAGATTATCGAAAATAATTTCACACTAAAGATTAAACCTAAAATTTAAGCAGACAGTGATACATATCGTTATCAGATTTAAAGGAAAAATTTGTCTTGAGTGTGGTGAAATGCGAATGCATGACCAAGTGACGACATATCAGTGTTCTCCTCTATTTAATCCTATTAACTTTCTACTACCTGCAAGACACAACTGAAATCTGTGTCATCTGGAATGGTTGGGTTGTTTTACCTCTGAGCGGCACATTTTTGCACACCATGGGCTAAATGGCCAGGTCACATGGACCCCGAAGGCTCAGAGAAGGTTGGGGGAGGGGACCCACTGGAACAGCTGTTGGGAGACAGATGGTAGCCTCCCGTCAAGGCCATCCAGTGTTTTCTTTAACGTGCACAGGGTATGGCTTTCCCACACACGGGGCCACAGCTTAACGTCCCATCCGACGGACGGCGGCCTTTCCAAGTCCATCGGTGTCCCCTACTGACCGTGGGCAGGGCGGGGAGTTTTGCGGAGATAAATCTCAACGCTGACGCAGCTGTGACTCGAACCTGGGAACTACAGATTACGAGCCTGGCGCGCTACCGACTGAGCCACCCCCCGCCCCAAAAATCAAATGCAATGGTGGGCTCGTCTACGGACATCTCAGTAGCATTAAATGCAGGTACGTTGGACATCTTGCATCTGGAATGGTATTTAACCAACACTTAACTTCCTCTTCACTTTCAAATAAGGTTAAAATAGCAGTATCATGTGGCACGAGTATGATAACATATCAAAAGGTGATTACTTTCAAATAATCACTAATCTACATCATTATCAAAAGTTTAGAGGAAAAAAGTCTTGAACCTGGTGGGCTCGATTTGCACGACGGGATATGATTTCTAAGCAGTGATGAAATTCTGTAGCAGATGAGAGAAATTTGAATCGTGTCTTGAAGGTTTTCACATTAAAGAGCAGGTGATCCCGTTCTGCTGCTGCTGGCTGAGCGGTTGAGCATTTTGACATTCATCAGGATGATGTCGTACATTCGGCTGAACATCGAAAGTTTATGAGTGACTGAATTATATAATCGTGAAATTAATTCTTGATTTGGAACTGCAACTTGAGCAAAATTTAAAATAGGTCTAATATCATGCTGACACTTTATGCGAATGAAGATGTGACCATCTCGGTTGCAATATGTGAACCATATTTTTTCTACGGTTCTTTGGAAGATATCACAGGGCTCATATGTCTATAAAACATTCTTGAAGTCTGTTTCTTTTCAGTCAGTTGTATAACTTGCTATTCAGTGGATTGCAAAAAATGAATAGCTATATATGGAAAACAAAGTATATATGCAAAGCATCAGTTAGTTAAAAATTTTTGGGAAAATAGTATTTTGTTCACGATTTCTGCGGAGCTTGTGTCGCCATTCGTTTCTTTTCTATGAGACCCTGTTAAAAATTCAGATCGTCTAGTATCAGCCTAGTCAATACTCCCATTTCTGGAATTTTTTTAATTTTTTTTTCTTGAGCATTTTGAGTCGATTGCAATCAATGATAGGCTGAAATTCAAATCGCTAACATGTGGCCAATGAAGGAATTGACTGCCTCTGATTGGTTGAGAGACTTATTGTGACTTCAATATCAATAAGTCTTCATCGATAAGTCCAATGCTTGCTTACCTTTTATTTATTATATTTAATTCTAACACTTGTTCGCATTACTTTTTTTGCCATTGGCTGCTTTATTTCCTTCAGGATGCCTTTGAAAATACACAGTCGTATCAGAATAATATGACCACCTACCATAGTATAAGTATGGTAGGTGGTCATATTATTCTGATACGACTGTGTATATTGTATTCTCTAACACCTTATTTGTCAGAGATTTTAACAGGTTGTTTTTCGTCTTTTTATTTTGTTGTATTCTGTGCAAGCCAATAAGTCGTATTGCAGTTTTTATGGTTTAATATGTTTGACATATATATATATTACTTGCGTTATTTTCGCAATGCACATATATATTTTTTAGTTTAAATTATTCTATTCTGACTTTGGTAACGATGATTAAAACGATGAAGCAAACATGGCTGTAATGTTTTAGTGTTGATGATCTCCATTTATGCTGTTATTGTCCCTTTCCAAGCAGAATTGAAGGTTGATAATATTATTTTATGAAACTTCTTTGATGCTTTTGTCTGCCCGGCCTTTTCTTTCACATTTATTTTGCTAGGAATCCATTGCATCATCATGTCGCTATTCTTGCATTTGTGGAATTCTATTTACTTTTTAAATTTATGAATTAATTGTGCATTTGTGACATCTTCTTTATTTTTCTTATAGTTCAGAGTACAATTTCTGCATTGCTTTCACTTATTAATATGTTCTGTATTGTTCAGAGAAAGTTCTGCAAATGTGAAGGTTTTATAATTCTATTGATGTAACCGTGAATATTTCTCGATTACTATAGCAATTTTTATTAATGTACCTTCTGGTTTAATATTTTTTCGGCGTTTCTATTTTTATTTTTTCTACCTCTCTTTTATTATTTCTAAATAAAATTCTTTTTATAATAACAGCAATTTCGTTTCACTTTTTTTTACATTAATTAAGAAAGTCTCTTTCCAAATTTAAGAAAGTTTTCTTTCCAAAGAACTGGTTTTTTGTTACTTGCTCTGTAAATGTGTTAATAAGGAACTTTTCTTTTAACGAATATACGTTTCAACTCTTGGAGAATGGACCAAAAAATATTTTTTTATGTGTAGTCTGGTTGAGTTTCTAGTTTAGGAGTCATTTTGTTATATAAATGTTGTCACTCATTATCTTTTAGTACCAGAATTCTGAGCTAAAGTAATAAAAGTGAATGGTGTCAGTTAAATAAGCCGTCATGGTGAGAATTCCATTTTTCAGCTGGGTTGGGTTGTTTTACCTCTGAGCGGCACTTTTTTTGCACACAATGGGCTAAATATCAGGTCACAAGTACTCCAAAGGCTCAGAAAAGGTTGGTGGAGGGGGCCCACTGGAACAGTTGTTGGGAGACCGATGGTAGCTTCCGGTCAAGACCATCCAGCGTGTTCGTTTAACGTGCACAGGGTATATCTCTCCAGTACACGGGGCCTCTGTTTAATGTCGCATCCGACGGACGGCAGCCTTTTCAAGCCCATCGGTGTCCCTTACTGACCGTGGGCAGGGCGAGGAGTTTTGCGGAGATAAATCTTAACGCTGACTCAGCTGGGACTCGAACTTGGGAACTGCAGATTACGAGACTGGCGCATTACCGACAGAGAGATCCCCGCCCCCTTTTCAGCTACAATGAGGATTGATCTAGAAAGTACCTTACAAATTCAGGATACTTTAGTAATTCTATCAATCGTATGGCGTCCGCGAATTAAGCACTCTAACTATAAAATATTTTGATTGATTTATTTTTCACAAATTTAATCTGTGGCCATTAAATTTTCTATTCATTTATCTATCTCAAACAGCTCATAGAGTATCTGATGGTTGGGTTGTTTTACCTCTGAGCGGCACTATTTTGCACACCATGGGCTAAATGGCCAGGTCACATGGACCCCGAAGGCTCAGAGAAGGTTGGGGAAGGGGACCCACTGGAACAGCTGTTGGGAGACAGATGGTAGCCTCCCGTCAAGGCCATCCATCGTGTTCTTTAACGTGCACAGGGTATGGCTCTCCCGCACACGGGGCCACGGCTTAACGTCCCATCCGACGGACTTTCCAAGCCCATCGGTGTCCCCTACTGACCGTGGGCAGGGCGGGGAATTTTGCGGAGATAAATCTCAACACGCTGACCCGCTGGGACTCGAACCTGGGAACTGCAGATTACGAGCCTGGCGCGCTACCGACTGAGCCACCCCTGCCTCCTCCAGAGTGGTGAATAAAGTTTGAGATGTTAAAGGAATTATAACTTATTTGAGTTTTGTAAACTTCATCTATGATATAAAAAAATATTAATGTCTTTGGAAGTGTTTAACCTAATAGCAACTGCGAAGAAAGAAATGAGAAAAATATCAATTAATAAAAATATCAATTAAAAATGATTTCAAGAACCATCCGTTGTAAAACGTAAACGTGATTATACAAGGCTGCGATGAAACTGCTGCATATTACTACATGGCTAGGAGAATGTTTGGCTGAGTCGATAGAGTGTCAGGCCTGTTATCTGCAGTTCACGAGATCAGCAACCCCCCCCCTCCCAACCCTCTACCATTGGTCAGAAAGGAGATACCGATGGACGTGGAAAGACCTCCGTCGTCGGATGGGTTGGGTTGTTTACCTCTGAGCGGCCATTCGTCGGATGGGACGTTAAGCCATGGCCCCGTGTTGGGGAGAGTCTACCCTGTGCACGTTAAAGAAACGCTGTATGGGCTTGACGGGTGGTTACACCATGGGCTGGCCCATGGTGTAACCACCCGTCAAGCAAAATGCAAAATTATGGCCCATGGTGCCATAATTTTGCACACCATGGGCTAAATGGCCAGGTCACATGGACCCCGAAGGCTCAGAGAAGATTGGGAGAAGGGACCCACTGTAACAGCTGTTGATGGTAGCCTCCCGTCAAGGCCATCCAGCAAGTTCTTTAACGTGTACAGGGTATGGCTCTCCTGCACACGGGACCACGGCCTAACGTCCCATCCGACAGACGGCGGCCTTTCCAAGTCAAGTGGTGTCTCCTACTGACCGTGGGCAAGGCGGGGAATTTTGCGGAGATAAAGCTCAACGCTGACCTAGCTGGGAAAGGAACCTGGAAAATACAGATTACGAGCCTGGCGCCCTACCGACTGAGCCACCCTCTCCCCTCGTCGGATGGGACATAATGCCGTAGCTCTGTGTACGTGAGAGACATATACTGTGTACGTTAAAGAACACATTGGATGGTAATGACGGGAGGCTATCATCTGTCTTCTGACAGCTGTCCAGTGGGTCTCCTTCCCTTGTGGCGGGGGTGGCTTAGTCGGTAGCGCGTCACAGGCTCGTAATCTGCAGTTCCCAGGTTCGAGTCCAAACTGGGTCAGCGTTGAGATTTATCTCCGCAAAACTCCTGAGCTCTGCCAACGGTTAGTAGGGGACACCGATGGGCTTCATTCGTCAGATGGGATGTTAGCCGTGGCCCCGTGTTGGATGGACCGATGGCTGCCATTCGTCGGATGGGACGTTAAGCCGTGGCCCCGTGTTGGATGGACCGATGGCTGCCATTCGTCGGATGGGACGTTAGGCCGTGGCCCCGTGTTGGATGGACCGATGGTTGCCATTCGTCGGATGGGACGTTAAGCCGTGGCCCCGTGTTGGATGGACCGATGGCTGCCATTCGTCGGATGGGACGCTAAGCCGTGGCCCCGTGTTCGATGGACCGATGGCTGCCATTCGTCGGATGGGACGCTAAGCCGTGGCCCCGTGTTGGATGGATCGATGGCTGCCATTCGTCGGATGGGACGTTTAGCCGTGGCCCCGTGTTGGATGGACCGATGGCTGCCATTCGTCGGATGGGACGTTAAGTCGGGGCTTCGTGTTGGGGAGAGTCTACCCTGTGCACGTTAAAGAAACGCTGTATGGGCTTGACGGGTAGTTACCATCTGTCTTCCAACAGCTGTTCCAATGAGTCCCCTCGCCCAACCTTCTCTGAGCCTTCGGGGTTCTTGTAACTGGCCATTTAGCCCATTATGTACAAAAAATTGCTGCTCAGAGGTAAAACAACCCAACTCCTTAATCAGCTTTGAGCCATGAAATTCTTCTGACACAATAATAGCAACAAGTGGCTGTGATAAGCAAGAGAAACAGGGGACAAGGAAGCAGTGCATTATCAGCAAATCCCTGAAATGCATCACATTTCAAAACATCAATAATGATATAATGCAGGTAGACAAGACCGTAAGTAATCCAGGATGCATTTGATATTAAATAAACAGAGAAAAGTATTGCATCGACATCGTTTTGTAAATGATTGAAATTTTGTAATATGCATAATGCTATCCCGTGGCCGAGTGGTTAGCGCGCTTGGCTACTGATCTAAGGGACCTGGGTTCGAGCCCCGGGTAAGGTATATAGAATAAGGCATGGACGTTTGTGTTGTTTTCTGCTGAGGTCCTGCCATCCTCACAGCCCTTCTACTGTGGCATATAAACTGACAGGCTCCTGTCAGACCTCTGTGGCAAGCAGCTGCTTGAGGGGGTATTTAATTTGCGTAAGAGAGGGATTGAAGTAGTAAAACAAAAACAGGATGAAATGTTCAGAAACGTTGGGGTGTAAATTTTGGACATGTTTTTTAATAAGATGAAAAATATGCTAAAATATTGGAACGGTAGATAACCATTGTCTTGTGTGGGGAAAAAACTTAAGAGTTTTTTAAATTTTTATTTAGAAAATTATTGATCAATTTAAATTGTTTTTTTTCCTTGTCAGGATACGTCCAATAGAACAGGAAGAATAAAAATGAACTAATCGATTTGCTACATGTTAATGAGAGCTAGAAAGTACCTCTTATTAGAAAATCGCAGTTATAAAGGTTTAATGCATTTTTCGAAAAAGGTAATATCACAATGAAAATAAAGGCGAATCTTCACCATAGAAATGTTATAGACTTGAAATGCAAGATCTTTATGATATTGTTATTCTAGACCAGCTTAGAAACCATTGTAAAAGCAATCATGAAATGTTAACGATATCTCCATGATACTGAGAGATGCACATTTACCTTTCACAATTCGATTCAGCGAAGCATCTGTTATTGCCTTTGCAGTGATGCTGATTTATTGAAACGTTCATCTTTTCAATTAGAACTAGATACGATGACGATAATGATATACGATGACGATAATGAACTAGATACGATGACGATAATGAATGAACTAGATACGATGACGATAATGATATGAAGAATACATTTGCACAATCACAATGATTCTGCACGATATATAGGTGGTAGTAGAAAGGACTCATTAATCACGAAAACAACTGGGTTTGTTTTAACCGTGCATTGGAATGTAGATAGGAATGGGAATTGGATGGGAACTGTAATGTCGACCTCCTCCGCTACTTTTCAGAACTTTAGCAATGATGCCTGTGAGAATAAGGAGCTCCTCCATGCTGTGTCCTCCTTCACCTCCTTTCTTGTCTCCGCCCATCCCTCCTTTTCCTTTTCCAGCATTTACCTGGGGAGGCATCAGTAAGGCTTGCAACAATGTTAAGATCAAGAAGTAAAATATCGTCATTTGTCTCATAATGGGAACTATGAAAAAAAGAAACAATATTAATTTATTAATAGTTAATTAAAAATTAAATTAATAATAATTAATTAAAAAGGATTTAATTATTTAAAAAAAGAAAAAGAAATATTTTTTTTTTTACTTTTTACAAAAATAATAACACACAGGGTAATTGTAAAAGAATATATGTATTTTATAAAGTGCTATATTTTATTAAATTATTAAGTAACACAAGTAGTTGTGTATCCAAAATGGGAAGAATCTCTCAAAGTTTCCATGTTACAATGGAGTGAAGTTAGTATCGCATGGCGGCGGTAGTATCATATATAATGTTGTCCCCAGCCAAAATTTCCAAACAGCTGGATTGGTAGAAGTGGACTAATTTGACGCCTTGGACTTCGTTCTTGGGTGATAAATTAGAAACTTCGGTTATTACAAAAAAATTCGTAATTTACAGTGTTTAGGGGAAAAGTATTTCAAGTGTTACTACGAGACATGCTGACCGAGTATGGAAAAAGTTTATTATTGCATGGAATAGCTCCACACTTTGAAGTCTGTTCAATCCAAACGAATTATGAGAGTTTCGTGACTTTGTTTACTCACAGTTGCTCTTTGTTTTTTAATTATTTAATAAATATAACACTTAAAATAGCGTAAGTATTAGCTCGTAGTAGTAGTCATAGTCCCCCCTTTGTACAGTGCTTTTCCCTATGACGTCACACATCCGGTCGCAACATCTTTACACATCCTGTTACATAACTTATTTCCGGTTCTTTCGCCCCGTTGCCCCCTTATTTATTATTAATATTTCATAACTCATAACTCATTTTTAATAAAGCCGACACCCCATTTATTTAACTCCCCCTCACCGATCACAAACTCCCGCATAAGTCCCTTGGTTTCTACCCTCATCTGAAATTTACCAAGTTCAACTAAACTTTCGGTGGCAACGTTCAGGGCTGGATCTCAGATGGACAAAACAAGAAAGGAAATAGGACCCTCCTATAAGAAGAGTAATGGGAAGACCAATATGTTTGATGATGATATGGAAATATAATAGAGACTGAGGCGGTATGGGCATGTGAATAGGATGGGTGATGGAAGATGGACTAAACAAGTAGGGGAATAGGACCCTCCTATAAGAAGAGTAATGGGAAGCCCAATTTGTTTGATGATAATATGGAAATATAATAGAGAATGAGGCGGTCTGGGCATGTGTATAGTGATGGAAGATGGACAAAACAAGAAAGGGAATAGGACCCACCTCTCAGAAGAGTAATGGCAAGCCCAATATGTTTGATGATGATATGGAAATATGTTAGACACTCAGGCGGTATGGGCATGTGAATAGGATCTGTAATGGAAGATGGGCAAAACAAATTAGGGAACACGACTCTT
Organism: Ryuthela nishihirai; assembly: GCA_038380435.1. Taxonomy (NCBI): domain Eukaryota; kingdom Metazoa; phylum Arthropoda; class Arachnida; order Araneae; family Heptathelidae; genus Ryuthela; species Ryuthela nishihirai. The sequence continues at coordinate 43,330,447 of JAWZYU010000006.1, forward strand.
CTATCAGAAGAGTAATGGGAAGACCAATATGTTTGATGATGATATGGAAATATAATAGAGACTGAGGCGGAAGGGGCATGTAAATAGGATGGGTGATGGAAGATGGGCAAAATAGGTAAGGTAATATGACCCTCCAATAAGAAGAGTAATGGGAAAACCAATATGTTTGATGATGATATGAAAATATAATAGAGACCGATGCGGTATGGGCATGTGGATAGGATGGGTGATGAAAGGTGGACAAATCGAGTAAGGGAATAGGACCCTCCTATCAGAAGAATAATGGGAAGCCCAATATGTTTGATGATGATATGGAAATATGTTAGAGACTGATCCGGTATGGACATATTAATAGGACCTGTAAAGGAAGATGGACAAAACAAGTAAGGGAATAGGACCCTCCTATAAGAAGAGTAATGGGAAGAAAAATACGTTTGATGATGATGTGGAAATATAATAGAGACTGTGGCGGAATGGGCATGTGAATAGGATGTGTGATGGAAGATGGGCAAAACAAGTAAGGGAATAGGACCCTCCTATAAGAAGAGTAATGGGAAGCCCAATATGTTTGATGATGATATGGAAATATGTTAGAGACTGAGGCGGTATAGGCATGTGAATAGGATCTGTAATGGAAGATGGACAAAACAAGTAGGGGAATAGGACCCTCCTATAAGCAGAGTAATGGGAAGCCCAATATATTTGATGATAATATAGAAATATAATACAGAATGAGGCGGTCTGGACATGTGAATAGGATGGATGATGGAAGATGGACAAAACAAAAAAGGGAATAGGAACCTCCTATATGAAGAGTAATGGGAAGACCAATATGTTTGATGATGATATGGAAATATAATAGAGACTGAGGCGGTATGGGCATGTGAATAGGATCTGTAATGGAAGATGGACTAAACAAGTAGGGGAATAGGACCCTCCTATAAGAAGAGTAATGGGAAGCCCAATTTGTTTGATGATAATATGGAAATATAATAGAGAATGAGGCGGCCTGGGCATGTGTATAGTGATGGAAGATGGACAAAACAAGAAAGGGAATAGGACCCACCTCTCAGAAGAGTAATGGCAAGCCCAATATGTTTGATGATGATATGGAAATATGTTAGATACTCAGGCGGTATGGGCATGTGAATAGGATCTGTAATGGAAGATGGGCAAAACAAATTAGGGAAAAGAACTCTTCTATCAGAAGAGTAATGGGAAGACCAATATGTTTGATGATGATATGGAAATATAATAGAGACTGAGGCGGAAGGGGCATGTAAATAGGATGGGTGATGGAAGATGGGCAAAATAGGTAAGGTAATATGACCCTCCAATAAGAAGAGTAATGGGAAAACCAATATGTTTGATGATGATATGAAAATATAATAGAGACCGATGCGGTATGGGCATGTGGATAGGATGGGTGATGAAAGGTGGACAAATCGAGTAAGGGAATAGGACCCTCCTATCAGAAGAATAATGGGAAGCCCAATATGTTTGATGATGATATGGAAATATGTTAGAGACTGATCCGGTATGGACATATTAATAGGACCTGTAAAGGAAGATGGACAAAACAAGTAAGGGAATAGGACCCTCCTATAAGAAGAGTAATGGGAAGAAAAATACGTTTGATGATGATGTGGAAATATAATAGAGACTGTGGCGGAATGGGCATGTGAATAGGATGTGTGATGGAAGATGGGCAAAACAAGTAAGGGAATAGGACCCTCCAATAAGAAGAGTAATGGGAAGCCCAATATGTTTGATGATGATATGGAAATATGTTAGAGACTGAGGCGGTATAGGCATGTGAATAGGATCTGTAATGGAAGATGGACAAAACAAGTAGGGGAATAGGACCCTCCTATAAGCAGAGTAATGGGAAGCCCAATATATTTGATGATAATATAGAAATATAATACAGAATGAGGCGGTCTGGACATGTGAATAGGATGGATGATGGAAGATGGACAAAACAAAAAAGGGAATAGGAACCTCCTATAAGAAGAGTAATGGGAAGACCAATATGTTTGATGATGATATGGAAATATAATAGAGACTGAGGCGGTATGGGCATGTGAATAAGATCTGTAATGGAAGATGGACTAAACAAGTAGGGGAATAGGACCCTCCTATAAGAAGAGTAATGGGAAGCCCAATTTGTTTGATGATAATATGGAAATATAATAGAGAATGAGGCGGCCTGGGCATGTGTATAGTGATGGAAGATGGACAAAACAAGAAAGGGAATAGGACCCACCTCTCAGAAGAGTAATGGCAAGCCCAATATGTTTGATGATGATATGGAAATATGTTAGAGACTCAGGCGGTATGGGCATGTGAATAGGATCTGTAATGGAAGATGGGCAAAACAAATTAGGGAACACGACTCTTCTATCTGAAGAGTAATGGGAAGACCAATATGTTTGATGATGATATGGAAATATAATAGAGACTGAGGCGGAAGGGGCATGTAAATAGGATGGGTGATGGAAGATGGGCAAAATAGGTAAGGGAATATGACCCTCCAATAAGAAGAGTAATGGAATAGGACCATGCTATAAGAAGAGTAATGGGAAGACCAATATGTTTGATGATGATATGGAAATGTAATAGAGGCTGAGGCTGTAGGGGCATGTGAATAGGATGGGTGATGGAAGATGGCCAAAACAAGTAAGGGAATACGACGCTTCTATAAGAAGAGTAATGGGAAAACCTATATTATTGATGACGATATGGAAATATAATAGAGACTGAGGCGGTCTGGGCATGTGAATAGGATGGGTGATGTAAGATTGACAAAACAAAAAAGGGAATAGGACCCTCTTATAAGAGGAGTAATGGGAAGACAAACACGTTTGATGATGATATGGAAATATAATAGAGACTGAGGCGGTATGGGCATGTGAATAGGATGGGTAATGGAAGACGGTCAAAACAAGTAAGGGAATAGGACCTTCGTATAAGAAGAGTAATGGGAAGACCAATATGTTTGATGATGATATGGAAATATAATATAGACTGAGGAGGTATGGGCATGTGAATAGGATGGGTGATGGAAGATGGGCAAAGCAATAAGAGAATAGGACTTTACTGTAGGAAAAGTAAATAGAGACAGATCCGGTATGGGCATGTGAATAGGATGGGTGATGGAAGATGGGCAAAACAAGAAAGGGAATAGGATCCTCCTATAAGAAGAGTAATGGGAAGACCAATATATTTGATGATGATATGGAAATGTAATAGAGACAGGCGGTATGGGTATGTGAATAGTATGGGTGTTGAAGATGGTGAGAAAAAGCTAGGGAATTTGACCCTCCTTCAAGAAGAGTAATGGGAAGCCCAATATGTTTGATGATGGTAGAGAAAAATAATAGAGACTGAGGCGGTATGTGCATGTGACTAGGATGGGTGATGGAAGATGGGGAGAAAAAGTAAGGGAATGGAACCCTCAAATAAGAAGAGTAATGGGAAGTCCAATATGGTTGATGATGATATGGAAATATAATAGAGATTGAGGCCGTATGGGCATGTGAATAGGATGGGTAATGGAAGATGGGCAAAGCGGTTAAGGGAATAGGACCCTCCTATAAGAAGATTAATGGCAAGACCAATATCATTGATGATGATATGGAAAAATATTTGAGACAGGCGGTAGGGGTATGTGAATAGGATGGGTAATCGAAGATGGGCAAAAGAGTAAGGGAATAGGACCCTTCTAAAAAAGAGTAATGGGTAGACCAATATGTTTGATGATGATATGCAAATATAATACAGACTTAAGCGGTATGGGCATGTGAATAGGATGTGTGATGGAAGATGGGCAAAAGAGGTAAGGGAATAGGACCCTCCTATAAGAAGTGTAATGGGAAGACCAATATGTTTGATGATGATATGAAACTATAATAGAGTCTGAGGCGGTATGGGCATGTGAATAGGATGGGTGATGGAAGATGGGGAGAACAAGTAAGGGAATATGACCCTTCAATAAGTAGAGTAATGGGAAGACCAATATGTTTGATTATGATATGGATATTTAATAGAGACTCGGGGGGTAGGGGCATGTGAATAGAATGGTTGATGGAAGATGGGCAAAACATGTAAGGGAATAGGACCCTCCTATAAGAAGTATAATGGGAGGACTAATATCTTTGATGATGATATAGAAATTAGAGATTGAGGCGGTAGAGGCATGTGAATAGGATGTGTGATGGAAGATGGGAAAACGAGGTAAGGGAATAGAACCCTTCTATAAGAAGAGTAATGGGAAGACCAATATGTTTGATGATAATATAGAAATATATTATAGACAGGCGGTAGGGGCATGTGAATAGGATGGGTCATGGAACAGGGGACAACAAGTAAGAGAATAGGACCCTCCAATTAGAGAGCAATGGGAAGACCAATATGTTTGATGATGACATGGAAATATAATAGAGACTGAGGCGGTATGGGCATTTGAATAGGATGGGTGATGGAAGATGGGCAGAATAAGAAAGGGAATAGGACCCTCGAATAAGAAGAGTTTGGGATGACCAATATGTTTGACGATGATATGGAAATATAATACAAACTGAGGCGGTATGGGCATGTGAATAGGATGGGTGATGGGAGATGGGGAGAAAAAGTAAGGGAATAGGACCCTCAAATAAGAAGAGTAATGGGAAGACCAATATGGTTGATGATGATATGGAAATATAATAGAGACTGAAGCGGTATGGGCATGTGAATAGGATGTGTGATGGAAGATGGGCAAAACAGGTTAGGGAATAGGACCCTCTTATGAGAAGTTTAATGGGAAGACCAATATGTTTGATGATGATATGAAACTATAATAGAGTCTGAGGCGGTAGTGGCATGTGAATAGGATGAGTGATGGAAGATGGGGAGAACAAGTAAGGGAATATGACCCTCCAATAAGAAGAGTAATGGGAGGACTAATATGTTTGATGATGACATCGAAATATAATAGAGACTGAGGCGGTATGGGCATTTGAATAGGATCGGTGATGGAAGATGGGCAAAACAAGTAAGGGAATAGAACCTCCTATAAGAAGAGTAATGGGAAGACCAATATGTGTGATGATGACATTTAAATATAATAGATTCTGAGACGGTATGGGCATGTGAATAGGATGGGTGATGGAAGATTGGCAAAACAAGTAAGAGAATAGGACCCTCCTATAGGTGGATCTCAGATGGACAAAACAAGTAAGGAAATAGGACCCTCCTATAAGAAGAGTAATGGGAAGACCAATATGTTTGATGATGATATGGAAATATAATAGAGACTGATGCGGAATGGGCATGTGAATAGGATGGGTGATGGAAGATGGGCAAAACAAGTAAGGGAATAGGACCCTCATGGCATATAAACTGATAGTCTCCTGTCAAACCTCTGTGGCAAGCAGCTGCTTGAGGGGGTATTTATTTTTCAGCCGTCCCGTGGCCGAGTGGTTAGCGCGCTTGGCTACTGATCTACGGGACCTGGGTTCGAGCCCCGGGTAAGGCATGGATGTTCGTGTTGTTTTCTGCTGAGGTCCTGCCATCCTCTCAGATCTTCTACTGTGGCATATAAACTGACAGGCTCCTGTCAGACCTCTGTGGCAAGCAGCTGCTTCAGGGGTTATTTGAAAATAATTAAAAATTAATGGCTGGATCTGAGATGGACAAAACAAGAAAGAGAATAGGACCCTCCTATAAGAAGAGTAATGGGAAGACCAATATGTTTGATGATGATATGAAAATATAATAGAGTCTGAGGCGGTATGGGCATGTTAATAGGACGGGTGATGGAAGATGGGCAAAAAAAGTAAGGGAATAGGACCCTCCTATAAGAAGAGTAATGGGAAGACCAATATGTTTGATGATGATATGGAAATATAATAGAGACTGAGGCGGTAAGGGCATGTGATAGGATGGGTGATGGAAGATGGGTAAAAAATATATGGAAAACAAAACCACCTGAACGGAGAATAATGGGAAGACCAAGATGCTGATAATAGTATATAAATGAAATAAAAACTGAGAGGATATGGCCATATGAACAGGATGGGTGATATAAGATGTGTAAAAAATAAAAGGAAATATATGCCCTCGTATATAAAGAGTAACGTTAAGGCCAAGATTTTGATGATGATATAGAAATGAAATAAGAACTGAAACGGTATTGTCATATGAACAGGATGAGTGATGGAAGATAGGGAAAAATAGTTATGAAAATAGGAACCTCCTGTAAAAAGAATAATGGGAAGATCAAAATGTTGATGACTATATAGCAACTAAATAGAGACTGAAGAGATATGGGCATATGTGCAGGATTATTGATTGAAGATGGGATTAAAAGGGCTAAGGAAATAGGAACCTTTTGTAAAGGAGAATAATGGCGGTATCGTATAGAAATAAAATAGTGACTGAGAGGTTATGGATTATAAATAGGAACGGGTGATGGAAGATGGACAAAAAAAGTAAGGGAATAGATCCTTCCTATAAGAAGAGTAATAGGAAGACCAAGATGTTTGATGTTGATATGAAAATATAATAGAGACTGTGGCGGTATGGGCATAAGAATAGGATGGAAGATGGGTGAAAAAGATAAAGAAATAGGACCCTCCTATAAGTGGAGTAATGGAAAGACCAAGAAATTGATGACGATACAGGAAGAAAATAGGTACTGAGGCGATATGTGCATATGAATATGTTGGGTAATGGAAGATGGAGAAAAATGTACGAAAATCGGAACCTCCTGTAATAGAGGTAATGGGAAGACCAAGATATTGATGATTGTATGGAAATAAAATGAGGGTGAGGCGGTATGAACAGGATTGGTGTTGAAAGATGGACAAAAAAATATGAGAATATGAACTTCTTGTAAGAAGAATAGTAGGAAGACCAGGATGTTGATGATGGTATGGAAATGAAATAGAGATTGCGGAGGTGTGGACATATGCATAGGATGGGTGATGGAATGGGGACAAAATAGATGAAGAAATAGGACCATCCTGGAAGAAGAAAAAATGGTAGACTAAGATGTTGATGATGGTGTGGAAATAAAATAGAGTTGTTGGGTTGGGTTGTTTTACCTCTGAGCGGCACTTTTTTGCACACCATGGGCTAAATGGCCAGGTCACAAGGACCCCGAAGGCTCAGAGAAGGTTGGGGGAGGGGACCCACTGGAACAGCTGTTGGGAGACAGATGGTAGTCTCCCGTCAAGGCCATCCAGCGTGTTCTTTAACGTGCACAGGGTATGGCTCTCCCGCACACGGGGCCACGGCTTAACGTCCCATCCGACGGACGGCGGCCTTTCAAAACCCATCGGTGTCCCCTACTGACCGTGGGCAGGGCGGGGAATTTTGCGGAGATAAATCTCAACGCTGACCCAGCTGGGACTCGAACCTGGGAACTACAGTTTACGAGCCTGGCGCGCTACCGACTGAGCCACCCCCGCCCCAATAAAATAGAGACACTGGTGGCTGTGATGGAATATGGGCCGAAAAGGTATGGAAATAAGAACCACCTGTAAGAGAAATGATGAGAAGACCATGATGTTGATGATGGTTTTGGTATAAAATAGAGACTGAGACGTTATAGACATATAAACAGGATGTGTGATGGAACATGGGCAAAACAATATGGAAATAGGAATCTCGAGAAAGAAGAAGGATGAGAAGAAGAAGATGTTGATGATGGTATATAAATAAAATATAGACTGAGAAGGTATTTGCATATGAATTGAATGGGTGATGGAAGATGGGGAAAAAAAAGGGAAATAGAAAACTCTTTTAAGAAGAATAATGAAAAAACCAAGGAAGAAATGGAGTGATGGTGTAGACGAGTAATTCGAAACGTTTTCCGTGGCAGAGACCCCATATTAATTCTAAATCTTCATGCGTATCCCGTATGAAGTCTAAAAGTTTCTATGGAGTCTCTTCTGATTATTGTCTCATATATTTAACTAAAATATGAATCGCTTCCACGAGGACTCCCTAAAAGTTTGGAGAATGGGTGCTAGCTGCAATTCTTTATCTGCTGTTCTTTTATTGACTATTTTGTATAATAATTTGAAATTAAACATTTGAGTGGAGAAATTCGATGCTCCAGAAATTTTACGTCATCAGTAGCCAATCACATAGGATCAGCACTGGATAGCCGATGTTGCCACATTGAATCGACATAATTCTAGCGAAGAGCAATGAAAACTGACTCGATTATGTAATGGCTGTAAATGTACGATTTCCGTTAGAGATTGGGGCGGGGGTGGCTCAGTCGGTAGCGCGCCAGGCTCGTAATCTGTAGTTCCCACGTTCGAGTCCCAGCTGGGTCAGCGTTGAGATTTATCTCCGCAAAAATTGCCCGCCCTGCCCACGGTCAGTAGGGGACACCGATGGGCTTGGAAACGCCGCCGTCCGTCGGATGGGACGTTAAGCCGTGGTCCCGTGTGCGGGAGAGCCATACCCTGTGCACGTTAAAGAACAGGCTGGATGGCCTTGACGGGAGGCTACCATCTGTCTCCCAACAGCTGTTCCAGTGGGTCCCCTCCCCCAACCTTCTCTGAGCCTTCGGGGTCCATGTGACCTGGCCATTTAGCCCATGGTGTGCAAAAAAGTGCTGCTCATAGGTAAAACAACCCAACCCAACCCTTTTGCTTTATGTTATATATATATATTGCAGGCAGGGGAGTAGCGAAGGGACTATGGTTGGGGGGGAGGAAGAGAACGAAAAATTTCTAATTCGGAAGTCAAATTTTGCCAACTGAGAAAATAAATACTTTACATAAATTTAATTATGTCTGCCGTGAACGCAGGGAGGAAGTGAAGATGCAAGAGACATAAAACTCTTTCCTGCAAACTTCGTAGGAGACGATTAATTAGTCCACTTAATCAATATCCTCCATTTCCTAGGTGAAACTATAGGTTCGCGGATTTTTACATCCGCGCTGAAGTGTGCTTCAGACCTCATCACGGATGCACCTACCATCTGTCTCCTAACAGCTGTCTAGCGAGTCCCCAACCCTCAGGGGTAGGGGTGGCTCAGCCGGTAGCGCGCCAGGCTCGTAATATGCAGTTCCCAGGTTCGAGTGCCAGCTGCGTCAGCGTTGAGATTTATCTCCGCAAAATTCCCCGCCCTTCCCACGGTCAGTAGGGGACACCAATGGGCTTGAAAAGATCGTCCGTCGTATGGGACGTTAAGCCGTGGCCCGTGTGCGGATGAGCCATATTCTGTGCACGTTAAAGAACACGCTGGATGGTCTTGACGGGAGGCTACCATCTGTCTCCCAACAGCTGTTCCAGTGGGTCCACTCCCCCAACCTTCTCTGAGCCTTCGGGGTCCTTATGACCGCCATTTAGCCCATGGTGTGCAAAAAAGTGCCGCTCAGAGGTAAAACAACCCAACCCCATCCCTCAAACATCTCTGAGCCATCGGGGTTCTTGTGACTTGGTCATTTATCCCTTGTGTGCAAAAAAAGTGTTAAACGTCGTGAAGAAAGATGAAACAAACTAATGCTTAAATAGAGTAATGTACGAACGACACAGTTTATTTACATTCGCACATATATTTACATATGGGAATGTGCTCTGTTCCTTGGACCTTAGTTGCGCTCAAGATCAGAATGAATTGGCTTTCCCGATGTTTTGGTAGACTTCCTCCACTGAACTTCTTTAATGCGAATGCTGCTTTGTTGCTGCAAGCACTCGTATGATGAAGTGGAAATCTGTACTTTACAGAAATCTCTTTACCGACCTCAAAACTCGTCGAGCGGATATTTAAACCTTGCCTAAACCACCTGGTTCACACAGAACCGGACCCTGGTCCCTTAGGGTTCTTGAGAAAGAGCTACGTCCCGTTAGCCGGCTGAAACAAACGACTTTCCTGCTTGTCAGCAACACCCAGTTTGAAGTTTATTATTTATGCTCCTGTTCGTCACCTGCACTAGAGCCTCCGGCTAGTGACGGCAGAGGAATAAAAAACGCTTGCGCTTCGCGAGCATAGCCAGAATGACTACTCCTGAGTCACATTCCTATTTCGGACACTTCAGAAAATACACTTAAGATAGATATATGCAATAGCAATAAAAATACAGTAATAAATAAATTAAAAGGACATGACAATGTCTACGTAAGGGATGTTTTCAGAGATGTACAGTCGCTCAAAAATGTATCCGAACAATACGGTTGACTACAGAATTCAGAAAAAATATATGGCAAGGAATTTTTAGAAATTAGTGATCTGGCAACCTTCGTGTCACGTGATTACAGAATTCAGAAAAAATATCTGGAGCGTGTACAGCAACTGTACACGCTCCAGTTTGCTGTGAACGGTAACTGCACACGCTCAATATTTTCGTGAGTGAGCCCACACGATCTAGAATCAAAATAATATGACCACCTACAGTACCGAAACCTTTTTTTTATCCATTTCGAAACAAACATAAATTTCAAGTTTATGATTTCGCTTAAAGAAATAATTTTAACATTCTATACAGTTAACAGTATATATTATGTCAACTATGGCGTGGGGGTGGCTCAGTCGTTAGCGCGCCAGCGTTGAGAATTATTCCCTCAAAAGTCCCTGCCTTACCCTCAGTCTAGGGGACACTGATGGGCTTAGAAAGTTCACGGCCGGTCGAATGCGAAGTTAAGCCGTGGTCCCATATGCGGGAGAGCCGTACCCTATGTACGTTAATGAACCCACCGGATAGCCTTGACACGGGAGACTACGATCCACTTCCTAACAGCTGTCTAGTGAGTCCCCATTCCTCAACCTACTCTGAGTCCTCGGGGTTTTTGTGACCTGGTCATTTATCCCATTGTGTGCAAAAAAAGCGCTGTTCAAAGGTAAAGCAATCCAATTCATGTAAGCTGCATATTTCTCTCTCGGTGACCAACGTAAAAAAAAAATCCCAAAATCGATCTCAAATTTGAACAACTTTTCCCCCGAATATGCTATGGTCAAATTCGTTATTTCGGTAAAAAAAAACATATCAATGAAGGAGTAGTTTCCTACCAATAGTAAGCTGCAGAAACCTTGCAGGATTATTCATTGTTCAACAATACCGATTCGAATACGCAAAATTTAAGACACAGAGAAGAGAGAAGCGCAGAAGTTGTAAAAGGAATCTTCTTGTATCCAGGGGCGTGGCTATGGGGGGATGGGGGAGGCTCCCCCCAAAGTAACTAGGAGTGGGCAAAATTCGAAGCGACTTTGTAAAATTTAGGTGAATTGTGAAGATTTGGAATCTTTTTTTTCTAAAATTAAGGCGAATTAGCTAAATCTAGGGTATTTGTTAACATCGAGGAGGCAGCTTGGCAAACCTAGGGAAGTTGGAAAAATCGAGACGCAAAATCTAGAGCAGTTGGCAAAATTCGAAGCCACTTAGTAAAACACAGATGAGTTGGCAAGAAAAGAACAACTTGGCAAAATCTTGGGGAGTTTGAAAAATTTGGTATGACTTGGTAAGTTTAGGAGAGATTAAAAATTGGGATTTTTTTAATAAAATTAATGCGATTTGTCAAAATCTAAGGGACCAGTCATCCAAGTGGTAACCGAAACATTCCCAGCTCTAAGCATTTCCGTAATAATTTCATCTACCCCTGGGGATTTATGAAGTTTAAGTTTAGTAATAGCCAAAATAACTTCAAATTATTTTATAGGGCCAACATTAAAGCCACCAATGCATCTATCATCATTGCAAACAACGGGAGTAGAACTAACCACATTGTTTAGTACATCACTGAAATGCTCAGCCCAACTAGGCATAACAGAATCCTCACCTTCTATAACCTTACCTTGTTTATCCTTCAATCCCTGTATACCTGTTCGTTTTCTACCACACAAAACATTAACTATCTGGTACAGCTCTCTGCTGTTGTGCTGTCTAACTGCTTACTCGGCTTTGTCAGCCAAACTATCAAGCCAAAGATTCTTATCAGCAGCTAACTGATCCTTTACACGTTTATTAAGCTCTCTGTAATGTTTTCTATTAGGACTAGTAGGGTACTGATTAAGGACATTCCTGCAAATCTTTCTTGCTGAAATAAGCTCAAGTGCCTTATCACTCAAATAATTCTGTCTCCTCTGCTCCTTTTTCCCTAAAAGAGTACTGTTAGTTTCCAAAAAAGCCTGTTTAAAATGGCCCCATTCTTCCTCAACTTCAGTAGTAAGCAAACCATGACTGTCATAATGACTAAATAATCTATCATGGTAAGCTTTAGCTATAACTGAGTCTTTCAGAGCTTCAGAATTGAAGGTAAATTTTTTAACGTTAGCACAACACTTTTTACGTTTAAGTTGCAAGACACTTTTAACGAATGCAATGGTCAGATCCAATTTCAGCTCCCCTATATGCCCTGGTATTCCTAACAGAACTAGCCCATTTGCTGTTAATTAATACATAATCAATCATATATTATGCAGCCCATCAGGTGAAACCCATGTGTACTTATGTATGTCGCGGTGTTTGTAATAAGTGTTAGTTATCCTGAAACCATTGAGTTTACTTACCTGTAGGAGACGTTGCCCACTGCCATTGCAGCTACCAATACCAAAAGGGCCTATTACTCCTCCCCAAAGGTCAGAGTCAGTACCAACTTTGGCATTGAAGTCACTTAGAACAAAGGTAATATCTCCTTTCTTGACAGAATTCAAAATATCCTGAAGTTTTCCGTAAGACCTATTCTTCTCATCATCATTTGCATCCTCAGTGGGGGCATAACAGCAGATAACATTAAAGTTTTTAATGCTTTTCTAAAATTTTGCTGTAAGAAACTTTTCATTAATACACTCATATCCTAGAAGAGTATCACTAGCGTGTCTGCTGAGAAGCAGACCTATGCCTTGGAGATGTTTTTTATCTTCCCTTCCTGCAAAGAGAAATTTAAGATTATTTTTAAGAATCTGACCTTTATCTGTCCATCTGGTCTCTTGCAAGCCAATATCTAAATTATAACGGTGGAATTCTTGTGTGAGGACATCAAGAGAATAAGCTCTGTACAAAGTCCTCACATTCAAACTACCTATGGAGAGAAAATGGTTAGTGAGATGTTTAAAGAAACTATGTTTATTGAGGGAGGGAATGCCTACAAAATCAAACAACTCCCTATACTTAGTCATGGCCGGTTGGTCGTTGCCCCATGCCTGAGAATTTGAGTAGTTTGAATGTGAGGACTTTGCACAGAACTTATTCTCTTGATGTCCTCACACAAGAAATCCACCGTTATAATTTAGATATTCTCGGCTTGCACCCCCACCACTAAAGGCTGAAGCCATCTACATTGGAAGACTTCCTCCAGTGTAGAATTTGACGATGCCAATAGTAGAAAAGAGTTCAGGTGCCAGCGATGACCTCTGCTCAGGATTATCCGCCAGCTGATAAGCATATCCTGTGAATCTATTAACTTGGGGCTGTCAAACCACAAACAAACATAAAACACAGCGGAAGATTTTCCTTCCACAGAAGCCCACCAGTTCAGCAAATTCAGGATCCATAATCAAGCTCAGAACCTTAATCCAGTCCAGTAAGTTTATAAGGTCAACACCAGGATGTATGTGGTGGACCAGTCCTCATCCGGTTAAAAAATTGAAAAGTAACTATGGTTGTACATATCAGTAGACCACACTAACATGGGAGCCGTCCATTTCCGTTCACTTCCACAAGAGAGTATCACTTTCGAAAGGTACTAACGGCCTGCATCACCAATGGTGGGGTCGGACATTAGGTGCTAGGCCTGGACGGTTCAATTCATCATCACAGGGGATTGATACATAGTCTCCTTCCAGTTACTACCTAGATACCATTTATTATTGATTTTTTATTTTAATGATTCTGTAAAGTCAATCGTTATAGTGAAGATAGAGCAAGTAAACTGATTTAAAATTAAAAGCTAGATTAATAAATGTACGTGCTGGATTCTAGAAAAAAAGAAATTGGAGAGGAGGAAAAGCATGTAACGGGCTAAATGGTCAGATCACAAGGACCCGAGAGCTCAGAGAAGGATGGGGGAGGGGCCCACTGGACAGCTCTTGGGAGACAGACGGTAGCCTCCCGTCAAGGCCATCCAGCGTGCTTTTTAACGTGCAGAGGGTATGGCTCTATCGCACATGGACCATGGTTTAACGTCTCACCCAACAGACAGCGGCCATTCCAAGCCCATCAGTGTTCCCTACAGACCGTGGGAGTGGGGGAAGTTTTGCGAGATAAATCTCAACGCTGACCCAGCTGAGACTCGAAGCTGGGTGCTGCAGATTACGAGATCGGCGCGCTGCCAACTGAGCCACCCCCACTTACCCTTTCATTTGAATTCTTATTGTTTATGATACAATATTACTATTTACAAAATATACAGTTATTACTTAATCTTTAAAATTTGCTAATAACAGAAAAATTGAGTTCCTTATTGGCGGTAATACAAAAATCCATAGCATAAATTTATTATACGATGGTCAGTTGGAAAGAAAGATATAGACTCCCATTTTCTTTATTACAATCCCTAATATAAACAATGCAGGGTAATTCTTCTGTCATCCGACTATTTTTCGACATTGTTCCCGCAAAGATTAAGACATATTGTAGGATGAGTTTTTCCCTTCCTTCGATAGAAGTTCGGACCCCTTTTCGCTCAGGGGAGGAAGTGGCTCAGTTGGTAGCCCGCTAGGCTCGTAATATGCTGTTCCCAGGTTCGAGTCCCACCTGAATCAGCTTTGAGGGCTCAGTTGGTAGCCCGCTAGGCTCGTAATCTGTAGTTCTCAGGTTTGAGTCCCAGCTGGGCCAGCGTGAGACTTATCTCCGCAAAACTCCCCGTCCCGCCTTCGGTCACTAGGGAACACCAATGGATTTGGAAAGGCCGCCGTCCATCGGATGGGACGTTAAGTCGTGACTCCGTGTGCAGGAGAACACACTGGACGGCCTTGACGGGAGGCTACCATCTATCTCTTAATAGCACAAGGACCCCGAGAGCTCAGAGAAGGTTGGGGGAGGGGACCCAGTAGGTCTCCTCCCTCAACCTTCTCTGAGCATTAGGGGGTCCTTATGATCTGGCTTTTTAGCCCATTGTGTGCAAAAAATTCCTCTCAGTGGTAACCCGACTCTTTCACTCATCCATCGTTTCATTGATGTTTGTGCTCGAGAGACCCAACACGCAAACACACTTTGTTCAACACTTAATCATGATTGATGTTGCAGCCTTTTTCACGCAATAAATTCATGTTGCAGTTCACTCACAGTAATCCTTGGTCGCTGCGAGTGGCGACAGACCATAACAGAAAGAATTGCTGACAGCACTGGAGTCGGGGGGGGGGAAATGCGCGAACCTTTCTGAGATTCAAGGGTGAAAGTTTAAGTTAATCATATTATCTAGATACGTTAAGAAAACTTATATTTTTCTGTACCGATTTTTGTCATTCGTAATTTGGTGATTCCTGCTTGATTTTGGGAGGGGGGGGGGAGCTCAGTCGGTGGCGGGCCAGGCTCGTAATCTACAGTTCCCAGGTTCGAGTCCCAGCTGAGTCAGAGTTGAGATTTATCTCCGCAAAACTCTCTGCCTACAGTCATAGGGGACACCGACGGGCTTGGAAAAATCGTCGTCAGTCGGATAGGACGTTATAAGCCGTGGTCCGCGGGAGAGCCGTACCCTGCACGATAAAGAACACTCTGGGTGGCCTTGACGGGAGGCTGCCATCTGTCTCCTAACAGCTATTCCAATGAGTCCCCTCTGCCAACCTTCTCTGAGCCTTCGGGGTCCTTGTGACCTGGACATTTAGCACATAGTGTGCAAAAAAGTGCCGTTCAGAGGTTAAACAACCCAACCTTCTGATTTCTGACGAGCAACGTAAGATTGCATAATGAAAACTATATATATTCTTCTATGTGACATAAAGAGTAATAAATAAAATGAAACTGGGCAATGATGAAATCACTAAATAAATTTTCATTAATTTCAATGAGAGATACGGAGCTAGAAGTTTTTTGCAGTTCAAAGAACAAACTAGTTTCAGCAACTTATTTTTCTCTGAAGCAGAGCCGGATGTAGGGGGATGAGAGGGCAAGGGTACCATCCCCCCTTCCTTTGAGGATGCTACTAATAGTAATGGAGGCAAAAATTATTAAACTTATGCATATTTCATGAATTTTACAAGAAATGTTTTAAATACCTTTGAAATGGAAGAAAAGTTTTATAAGGCACGGGAAATCTAGTCTTGTCTTTTTCCAGCTGGCTTGCATCTCCCACCGTCTTTATTTTTTCTTAGATTTGAAACTGCTTTGAAGTTAATATGAATTGAGTAACTGATTTTGTCATTAGCATATTTTAATTGTTTTTCTTACTTAGTGCATGTATAAGATTATTCAAATTTTTTTCGTTTGCTATACTTATTTTTTTTTTCAGACTTTTCCCCTACTTGAGGGCTTTCTGTGTTTAGAGAACATTTCTCTTCACTTCTTTTTATTTTATTAGTCTTCCGCATGAACTCCACTATTTATCTTCGCTACTTCTTCTCCATATCCACCTCTATTTATTTTCGCTACTTCTTCTCCCTATTTTCCTCTATTTATCTTCGCTACTTCTTCTCCATATTCTTCTCTTTTTTTTATTATTGAGATTTATCTCCAAAAACTCCCCGTCCCACCTTCGGTTACTAGGGAACACTAATGGATTTGGAAAGTCCGCCGTCCATCGGATGGGACGTTAGGTCGTGACTCCGTGTGTTTCTCCATATTCTCCTCTATTTATCTTGGCTACTTCTTGTTCATATTCTCCTTTATTTATCTTCGCTACTTCTCCATATTTCCTCTATTTATCTTCCATACATCTTCTCTATATCCTCCTCCATTTATCTTCGCTACTTCTTCTCCCTATTCTCCTCTATTTATCCTCGCTACTTCTTCTCCATATTCTTCTCTTTTTTTTATTATTGAGATTTATCTCCAAAAACTCCCCGTCCCACCTTCGGTTACTAGGGAACACTAATGGATTTGGAAAGTCCGCCGTCCATCGGATGGGACGTTAGGTCGTGACTCCGTGTGTTTCTCCATATTCTCCTCTATTTATCTTGGCTACTTCTTGTTCATATTCTCCTTTATTTATCTTCGCTACTTCTCCATATTTCCTCTATTTATCTTCCATACATCTTCTCTATATCCTCCTCCATTTATCTTCGCTACTTCTTCTCCCTATTCTCCTCTATTTATCCTCGCTACTTCTTCTCCATATCCTCCTCCATTTGTCTTCGCTATTTCTTATCCATATTCTCCTCTATTTATCTTCGCTATTTCTCCTCCATATCCATCTCCATTGATCTTAGCATCTTCTTTTCCATACCATCTTCTATTTATCTTCGCTACTTCTTCTCCCGATTCTCCTCTATTTATCTTCGCTACTTCTTCTTCCTATTTATCTTTATTTACCTTCGCTACTTCTCCATATCCTTCTTTATCTATCTTTGCTACTTCTTCTCCATATCCTCCTCTATTTATCTTCGTTACTTTTTCACCCTATTCTCCTCTATTTATCCTCGCTACTTCTTCTCCATATTTCCTCTATTTTTCTTCGCTATTTCTTCTCCATATCCTCCTCTATTTATCTTCGCTACGTCTTCTCCATATCCTCCTCTATTTATCTCGGTACTTCTCCATAATTTCCTCTCTTTATCTTCGCTACTCCTTCTAGATATTCTCCTCTATTTATCTTTGCTACTTCTTTTCCATATCCTTCTCTATTTATTCTCGCTACCTCTTCTCCATATTCTCCTCTATTTATTTTCGCTACTTATTCTCCATATTTTCCTTTATTTATCTTAGCTACTTCTTCTCTATGTCCGCCTCTATTTATCTTCGTACGTCTTCTCCATATCATCTTCTATTTATATTCGCTACTTCTTCTCCATATCCTCCTCTATTTTTCTTCGCTATTTCTCTCCATATTCTCCTCTATTTATATCGGTGCTACTTCTCCATATTCTCTCCTATTTATCTTTGCTGCTTCTTCTCCATATCCTCCTCTATTTATCTTCGCTACGTCTTCTCTCTATTCTCCTGTATTTATCCTCGCTACTTCTTCTCCACAATCTCCTCTATTTATCCTCGCTACTTCTTCTCCATATTCTCCTCTATTTATTTTCGGTGCTACTTCTTCATATTCTCCCTTATTTATCTTTGCTACTTCTTCTCCATGTCCTCCTTTATTTATCTTCGCTACGTCTTCTCCCTATTTTTCTCTATTTATCCTCGCTACTTCTTCTCCATATACCCCTCTATTTATCTTCGCTAGTTTTTCTCCCTATTCTCCTCTATTTATCTTCGCTACTTCTTGTTCACATTCTCCTCTATTTATCTTTGCTACTTCTTGTTCATATTCACCTTTATTTATCTTCGCTACTTCTTCTCCATATTTCATCTATTTATCTTCGCTACTTTTTCTCCATATCCTCTTCCATTTATCTTCGCTACTTCTTCTCCCTATTCTCCTCTATTTATCATCGCTACTTCTTCTCCATATCCTCCTCTATTTACCTTCGCTACTTCTCCTCCATATCGACCTCCATTGATCTTCGCATCTTCTTTTCCATATTCTCCTCTATTTATCTCCGCTTCTTTTTCTCTATATTCTCCTCTATTTATATTCGCTTCTTTTTCTCCGTATTCTCCTCTATTTATCTTCGTTTCTTTTTCTCCATATCCTCCTCTATCTGTCTTTCCTATTTCTTCTCCACATCCTCCTCTATTTATCTTCGCTACTTCTTCTCCATATCCTACTTTATTTATCTTTGCTACTTCTTCTCTGTATCCTTCCCTATTTATCTTCGCTACTTCTTCTCCATATTCTGCTCTATTTATTTTCGCTTCTTCTTCTCCATATCTTCTCTTATTTACCTTCCTTCTTCTTCTCCATATCCTCTCTTATTTACCTTCTTTCTTCTTCTCCATATTCTCCTCTATTTATCTTCGCTACTTCTCCTCGATATCTTCCTCCATTTATCTTCGCTTCTTCTTCTCCATATCCTCCTTTATTTATCTTTGCTACTTCTTCTGTATATCCTCCTCTATTTATCGTCGCTACTTCTTCTCCATATTATGCTCTATTTATTTTCGCTCATTCTTCTCCATATCCTCTCTTATTTGCCTTCCTTCTTCTTCTCCATATCCTCCTCTATATATCTTCACTTCTTCTCCTCCATTTCCTCCTCTGTGTACCTTCGCTACTTCTTCTGCGTATCCTCCTCTATTTATCTTCGCTACTCTTCTTCATATCTTCCTCTATTTATCTTCGGTACTTCACCATACCCTCTTTTTTTATCTTTGCTACTTCTTTTCCATATCCTCCTCCATGTATCTTCGCTACTTCTTTTCGATAACCTCCTCTATTTATTATTATTAATTTTCTTCTCTACATCCTCTTCTATTTATCTTCGCTATTTCTTTTCCATTGGTAGCGCGCCAGGCTCGTAATCTGTAATTCCCAGGTTGGAGTCTCAGCTTGGTCAGTGTTGAGATTTACCTCCGCAAAATTCCGCGCCCTACACATGGTCAGTAGGGGACACTGATGGGCTTGGAAAGGCCACCGTCCGTCGGATGGAACATTAAGCCTTGTTCCCGTGTGCGAGAGAAGACATTAAGCCTTTTCCCCGTGTGCTTTGTCCCCGCTGTGCACATTAAAGAACACTCTCGATGGCCTTGACGGGAGGATACCATCTGTCTCCCAACAGCTGTCCAGTGGGTTCCCCTCCCCCAAACTTCTCTGAGCCTTCGAGGTCCATGTGACCTAGCCATTTGGCCTATGGTGTGCAAAAAAAAGTGCCGTTAAGAGGTAAAACAACCCAACCGAAATCTTCTCCATATCCTCCTCTATTTATTCGCGCTTCTTCTTCTCCATATCCTCCTCCGTTTATCTTCGCTTGTTCTCCATATCCTCCTTGGCTCTTCTCATTTTCCTAATAGTTTCCCGTTTCATTTTTTTCTTTGAACATCCCCCATCCTACATTCTATTAATGTTCATACCATTTCAGCGTCTTGTTTTTTTTCAATGATCCCTTCAATATTTTCCTCTACTCATTTCTCATCATTCATTTTGGTCTTCCGCGCACATGTTTTACAGAAAATCATTTGAACTCCTCTTTTCCTAGATGTTAACTTTTTTCACAGCTTCCATGACTGTGCTTCACATGCTATACCAAACTCTACAATTACGAGAAAAATGACACGTACTTTTATTTTTCAGTAGCAGTACAGTCGCTCAAAAAAGTATCCGAACACTATGGTTGATTACAGAATTCAGAAAAAATATCTGGCAACGATTCTTCTGCAAATTAGTGATCTGGCAATCTTCGTGTCACGTGATTACAGAATTCAGGAAAAATATCTGGGGCGTGTACAGCAACTGTACACGCTCCAGTTACCGTTCACAGCAAACTGGAGCTTGTGCAGTTACTGCACACGCTCCAGTTTGCTGTGAACGGTAACTGCACATGCTCAATATTTCTGTGAGTGAGCCCACACGATCCAGGATTTTGTGAGCTCACACGATCCAATGTGCTGTGAACGAATTAGTGTTCTGGCAACCTTCATTGTCACGTGACACGAAGGTTGCCAGATCACTAATTTCTAAAAGAATCGTTGCCAGATATTTTTTCTGAATTCTGTAATCAACCATAGTGTTCGGATACTTTTTTGAGCGACTGTACATTTTTACATTAAATACATTGATCTATACGACGCTTCGGAGGAAAATATTGTTGTATTTCATATCATACGAGCTTCATTTCACAATAACTTAAAACGGTCCCCTCGCTAAATTTCTTTCCCCTCTTTTAAGGGAAAGAAAAATGGGGTGGATAATTTGAAGACATGTGGCCTTCCTCGTGACACATGGGGCGGGGGTGGCTCAGTCGGTAGCGCGCCAGGCTCGTAATCTTCAGTTCCCAGGTTCGAATCCCAGCTGGGTCAGCGTTGAGATTTATCTCCGCAAAAATCCCCGCCCTGCTCACGGTCAGTAGGGGACACCGATGGGCTTGGAAAGGCCCCGTCCGTCGGATGGGACGTTAAGCCGTGACCCCGTGTGCGGGAGAGACATACCCTGTGCACGTTAAAGAACACGCTGGATGGCCTTGACGGGAGGCTACTATCTGTCTCCCAACAGCTGTTGCAGTGGGTCCCCTCCCCCAACCTTCTCTGAGCCTTCGGGGTCCATGTGACCTGGCCATTTAGCCCATGGTGTGCAAAAAAGTGCCGCTCAGAGGTAAAACAACCCAACCCTCGTGACACAAGCGTTCATTTGATGCATAAGTCATTATGCTTCTCTTTAAGCTTTCGTGAAGATATACCATGACATTTTCCCTTTTTTTGGGGGGGAGGGTAGGGAAATGGGGAATAAATTTTATAGCCTATTGTAATCCATTGGAATCGGAAGACACAGTGGTATTTCTCACATCACAGGCTTTCTTTCGTCATATAACTCATTATCCTAGTAGCTCATATTCGGAGGATATAAAGAACAGTCCGTTGCATATTTTCCATTTTATCGAAATGAAAAATCGTGGGACTAATTTTTATAGCTTATGACACTTCTGACTTCACTTGTGGTTATATGACGTACAATGCTAGTACACGTGTTTAAAAAATATACGGGAACAGCTAGGGCTGGTTTGGAGGGGGAAACATTGCCCCCTCCTTTGAATACTAGCAAAGGTAATAAAAACAGAAATTGTTAAACTTATGTATATTTAATGCATTTTTTTAAGAGCTCTAAATCGGAGGGAGAAATGTTTATACTGCAAATGTAATTCCCGTCTCTCGTCCACCTGGGGCTGGGGTGGCTGAGTCGGAAACGCGCCAGGCTCGTAATCTGTAGTTCCCAGCTTCCAGTCCCAGCTGGGTCAGCATTGAGATTTATCTCCGCAAAATTCTCCACTAAGCCCACGGTCAGTAGGGGACAGATGGGCCTGGAAAGGTCGCCGTCCGTCGGATGGGACGTTAAGACGTGGCTCCGTGTGTGGTAGAGCCATACCTTATGCACGTTAAAGAACGGATGGCCTTGACGAGAGGCTACCATCTGTCTCCTAACAGCTGTTCCAGTGGGTCCTCTCCCCCAACCTTCTCTGAGCCTTCGGGGTCCATGTGACCTGGCAATTTAGTCCATGGTGTGCAAAAAAGTGCCGCTCAGAGGTAAAACAACCCAACCTCGTCCACCCCTCCTTTTACCTTTTTTCTGCTCGATTGAATGTATCCCAGCTGTTAGGGTTTTTATGACGAGGCCCTTTTATCACATTGTAGGGTTTTCTGATTTCTGATTTCTCGCCTGTTTTAAATTCTCGAGAATCAGCAATCAGTTATATTATTTCTACAGAAGTTTCAAAAGTTCCCAAAAAATTAATAGTACATAATTGTTTTTTGTTAATTTTTTTAAATCTTTTATTGAAATAACTAAAATCGTAACTACTAACAAAAGAACTTACTAAACAAAAAAATTTTAATTATGACACAAAATTTTTTATATTTGTTGTATTTATTATAAAACAAAATCATTTGGAATAAATTCTCGCGGCAAATTAGTAGTTCATATTAACTGTTATTATCAAAAAAAATTCGTCTGTACTTAAGGCTCAGTCGGTAGCGCGCCAGGTTCGTAATCTGTAGCTCCCAGATTCGAGTCCCAACTGGGTATTAGTTGAGATTTATCTTCGCTAAATTCCCCGTCCTGTGCTCGGTCCTAGGGGACACAGATGACCATCGGATGGAGCGTTAAACCGTGGCCCCGTGAGCCAGGAGAGATCTGGGGTTCTTAATGATCTGGCAACCTTCGTGTCACGTGACACGAAGGTTGCCAGATCACTAATTTCTAAAAGAATCGTTGCCAGATATTTTTTATGAATTCTATAATCAACCATGGTGTTCGGATACTTTTTTGAGCGACTGTACTAATTTACCAAGAACACACTGGATGACTTTGATGGGAGGCTACCATCTGTCTCCTAAGAGTTGTCCAGTGGGTCCCCCTTCCTCCAACCTTCTCTGAGTGAGCCTTCGGGGTCCTTGTGACTTGGCCATTTAGCCCATTGTGTACAAAAAAGTGTCATTCAAAGGTAAAAAAAAATTCGAACTTAATGCTTAAATTAAGTCGGCAAAAGTATAAAACGAGATTGGGAAGACGGAAAAAATGTAGTGTATATCATAATGCTAATGTAAAATGCACATCCAAAATGTTCATAATTGAACAATGTTATTTGTCAGAAATTAGTTCAAATTTTTACTCCTTTCAAATATCATCCAGAATATCTAATAAAAGTATTCATGAGCAATGAATGCGTTATGCTGAATATCTTTCTTTGAAGAATTCTTTATTGTAAATTATTTTATAATGTAGCTGAAAGTGACAGAATAAAAAAAAAACGGGAGTAAATAATTTGGTCAACAGATTTTATTTCGACACATCTATTACATGGTCATTTAAATTTTGCCTTAATGTCGTTCCTTGAATACCGCCATTAATAATACTGTACAGTCGCTGAAAAAAGTATCCGAACACTATGGTTGATTACAGAATTCAGGAAAAATATCTGGCAACGATTCATTTAGAAATTAGTGATCTGGCAACCTTCGTGTCACGTGACACGACGGTTGCCAGATATTTTTTTCTGAATTCTGTAATCAACCATAGTGTTCGGATACTTTTTTGAGCGACTGTACTAATGTTGTCTGCAATTCGCGTTAATGCGTTTGATTCGAAAATTGAAATTATTTATTCTTGCATCACTGTCGCTCATAGTACTCGATCGGTGTCAGTTTTCCACTTCAGTTGGGAAAGTTTTTCTGAACTGATTTATTTCTTCCTATCATTGCACTAAAAGGATTTCCCGTTATCATTCCGGATTAAAAGGATCTCCCGTTATCATTCCGGATTAAAAGGATCTCCCGTTATCATTCCGGATTAAAAGGGGCGGGGGTGGCTCAGTTGGTAGCGCGCCAGGCTCGTAATCTGTAGTTCCCAGGTTCGAGTCCCAGCTGGATCAGCGTTGAGATTTATCTCCGCAAAATTCCCCGCCCTGCCCACGGTCAGTAGGGGACACCGATGGGCTTGGAAGGGCCGCCGTCCGTCGGATGGGACGTTAAGCCGTGGTTCCGTGTGCGGGAGAGCCATACCCTGTGCACGTTAAAGAACACGCTGGATGGCCTTGACGGGAGGCTACCATCTGTCTCCCAACAGCTGTTCCAGTGGGTCCCCTCCCCCAACCTTCTCTCAGCCTTCGGGGTTCATGTGACCTGGCCATTTAGCCCATGGTGTGCAAAAAAGTGCCGCTCAGAGGTCAGACCCAACCCGGATTAAAAGGATCTCCAAGTGCTGATGTTATTCCACATGTTAATGATGTGAATAATAACGTGGGATTTAAATTAATTTTATTCACTTTTCCATTGTAATAAGGAACTTAATAATTTTAATATTTAAAGTTCATTGGTATACAGCATTCTCTTCAGTTGGTGCCAGTATGAGGAAATAAAAGGGATTTTATACAAGAAATGGGATTCTATCATAGATAAGATTTCAGTTTTTATCGCAACACGATTGCATTGGGGAATACCCGGATGAAAAGATTGGAATGGAGATTCAAAATAGTTCGACAACCCTTGATAAATTTTTTTCAAGAGCCCACTGAATTTTAAAGTTCCGCTGAACTCAAACTTGAACAAAAGATTTTAAGACTATTCCTAATACAAATGTTAATATTTTATTATCATTCTTAGGATATGTATGTTTCATGTTTTAATTTATGCGTTGCTTTTAGATAGTGAGGAGCACACACCTAAATAAAAAAAACACCTCCTCAAGCAGCTGCTTGCCACAGAGTTCTAAAAGGAACCTGTCAGTTTAATACATCATAGTCGAAGGTCTGTGAGGATGGCGGGACCTCAGTAGAAAGACAAAAAAAATACCCCCTCAAGCAGCTGCTTGCCACAGAGGTCTAACAGGAGCCTGTCAGTTTATATGCCATAGTAGAAGATCTGAGAGGATGGCAGGACCTCAGCAGAAAAACGACACAAACAGCCATGCCTTACCCGGGGCTCGAACCCAGGTCACTAGTGTTAAATTATCTATTTTTGAGGTTTTGGACTAGATGTTTCGGAACTGATAAGAGTTTGTAGGATTTTTTCCACATGCTTTTTTTTTACGTTGTTTAGTTTAGCTAGAGCTTTTTAAGCGAGAATTAACGATGTTAAACTGGGACCCAGTGGGTTTTGATTTACAATTACTTTGACCTCTATAACTATGAGCAAAGATGATTTTGGCTGTTCAAAGCAAATGCTGTCGATTTCAAGCGATAAAACTTTATTGATTTAAAAGTTTCGAAAATATCTTAGAATTAAGGATTTCTTTCTTGAAACGAAATTTAAATTAATGCAGCTTTAAGTTAATATTCAGAAAATGTCATCCTGCGATTTTAAACTTAAAAGTACAGACTTTAAAAAGTAGCAAAGGAAATATTAAAGACTTTAATTAACTTTTTCACTCAGAATATTCAAAACATCAAATAATAAAAACAGCAACAACACAGCTATGGGTATAATTTGCAGGCTATTCTTTTACGAAACCGCGAAGTAAAAAAATTATTTTTACACCGCAATTTTATTGAACTTACCTATGAATGTTCAGTTTCAGTAATCCACTACTCAATGAACTTGAACTGGAATCACAAACTTTTTTCTATCTCTAGTGGAACTTCAAATGCTGTCTTCTCTGTATGCGAAGTTTACTGAGACGCGTTTCTGAAAAATCTTTTATATATATATATACACACTCATTAAAAGGTCATTGAGAACAACGTGGAACGAAAAAATGCAGAAACAGTTCACTCATAAACCGTAACTTTTCCTGCTTTGTGTTATTTTTTTTATAAGCGCTACGATTATTGGAAGGAAAAGGTAATATTTTACTGAAAGGAGAAAGATGTCAATTGGAGAAAGAAATGTAGTCCCTCCCTTGTTCTGGCCAATAAGTGATTCCTCATCCGTAACCTGCCCTACTGATTCAACGTTCCAAATTTAAGCCAGTTTGCGTCTACTCTAGTGTAGCATTGAAGACTGCATTGCACGTCAGCCGACTTTTACTACTTTGACTTTTCCAATTAACATACATAAACCTAAATCCTATCACCCATGCTTTTATCTCATTTGCTAATCTCCACCAATGTATTTGGTCGCGGGAACTCCTTCTCTGATGGTGAAGCGATGGCCTCGTCCTTTGACGAGGAAACGTAGAGGCCAATTATCACGACTGAAGCTGACAAGCGTCCGAGATCAGTCCGATATCAAATATCGATTTAAACGGCTGCACGATCCGGTACTGATCGACCAGCGATGACATGAAGTCATCGAAGCAGAAACGTCCTTGCACTTGGGAAGCTTTTCGCTTTTCTTCTGAGTCTCTCTCTCTTTCCAACCTGATTTGTGTAATGCTGTTTTATTTTTGACACACTAGCTAAAAAAACTGTGACATCACTGACACAAATGATTGCAGCTCGAAATTCTCATCATTCATAATCTCTAATTGGGGCTTAGGCGATGTAATTTCTTTTTCTCGCGCAGCGATGCATTCTTAAACTCTCTCACGATTTTATTTACATAAAGGACGTGAGTGAGCAGTCAATAACTATATCGATCAGATAAAATCGTACTCTTTCCACTCGTGGGAAGAAAGCCCAGAGTACTCAATGACCATTATGCGTACTGAATCTTGGTTGGTCTCTATGCAGACAGCATGATGTGCCCAATAGGCTACAGAGTTTTCCGAAATGACCGACAGATAAACCCGGTGGGGGAGTTTGCATTTCTCTAAAGAACAGGTTCAATTTTTTCCAAGTCGCAGCGACCAATGAACAAGAGAGCTTTGAAATTGTTGGCATTGACGTTCTCTTTAAGAGAACACTCCATTTTAGAATCTAAATCATTTACATTCATTCTTCCCTTTCCAGCAATCGGAACTATGTGAATAATCGACTTCTTCGATCACTCGATCGCTTCCACTAATATATCGCTTCCACTATATTAATAATAATATAAATAATATTTTTTTATAATTTATATATTAAATTATGTGAATATTAATTCCACATAATTTAATATATAAATAATAAATAATGATCCCGTCGTGCTTCCTGTTGGCGATTTCAGTTCCATTAATTATGAATTTTCAATTCTCCAAAAGCTGTTAATTCCAAAAATCGCAATGAATTTTTCATGAACGCCAGACAAAACCTGAATGACTGTTGTCATATCCCACCTTTCAAAAGACAAAATGGCTCCTATCGCGACCACATATTTTGAGAAAGCAAATCGTTCTTGTTGATACCTTCAGTCAATTTTATGTACAAGATGATGAAATAATTTCCAAATGATGAAATCTATTCCAAAGATACAACTAATAGCGACTCTTTCGATGGGTTGGGTTGTTTTACCTCTGAGAGGCACTTTTTTGCACATCATGGGCTAAATGGCCAGGTCACATGGACCCCGAAGGCTCAGAGAAGGTTGAGGGAGGGGACCCACTGGAACAGCTGTTGGGAGACAGATGGTAGTCTCCCGTCAAGGCCATCCAGCGTGTTCTTTAACGTGCACAGGGTATGGCTCTCCCGCACACGGGGCCAAGGCTTAACGTCCCATCCGACGGACGGCGGCCTTTCCAAGCCCATCGGTGTCCCCTACTGACCGTGGGCAGGGCGGGGAGTTTTGCGGACTCTTTCGATGACATACTAGATCATACTATAGTTTCAGAAGCTATCGTTGCTTCTCCTTCTTGATTTTTCCCAAGTCCGGATGAAATTCCTACTATTTCCTATAAAAGGCTTATTGCGAGTATATGGAACAAGCTTTGGATTCTTTTTAATGCCTGCTATCAATGAGGGAAAGTAGCTTCCAATAGCAATCGGGCGATTGTAATACCAGTGTATAAAAGGAAAGGAGAAGCCTCAAACCATTCCAAGTACCGGTCGATTTTCCTCACCAACATAGCTCCAAAACTCATGGAAAGATGCATCTTAGTCAGGCTGTTGAAGTTTCTTTGTTCCATGACGTCATTGCCGCTCAACAGTTCGGATTCGTTCCTGCGAGATCTGAAACCATTCAACTGCTTCATTGTATCAATCAAGGTCGTCCTCCTTAGACAAGAATGCACCTTTCGATATTTGAATTTCGATTTTTCGAATTTTCGATTCTTTGAAAAGGCATTTGATTAAACTGAAAGGTAGAACACCTTAACCCTTTGAAGCATAGTGGTTCCACACAGAAACCACTTACTTAAATTTTTATTTCTATACGCAGACTGGTTTTACAGCGAAACCACACTTCCTACATGGGTATTAGTGCGCCATCTATTGATCTCCATCGCAAATCATGGAGTATTGACACTCCATGATTTTTCTACACATAAAGACGGCCCATACCAAATGTCATTAAAATCGGAAATAAAATCGAAATTCGTGCTTCAAAGGGTTAAATGTAGGATTCCGAATAAATTAATCTGGCTGATCAAAGCATTAATCTCGAACCACACTCAACATATCAGAGTCAATGATGAATTGTCACCAGTCAAAAACGTTCCAAGTTAATTTTTTTGTTTTTTGCGCTTGACATTAAAGATATTATTCGACCAAGCACGAATAGAAAAATTAAATAATAATTTTAAATAAAATATAAAATTTTATTTTTTTATTTATATTTATTTTTTTTTATTTTTTTTATTTTTTAAATAAAATATTTGATGCCATCCTTGTGGATGGCATCAAATATTTTTCAGGTTGCAGGTTCCACCCAACAAAACCAAAAACAATTACATACAGCTTGAAACAATATTTTGGAATAGACCATACTTGACAAACTCTCTATCTCGACAAGCGAAATCGTCAGTCATTAATTTGGGTTACAATAGCAACTACTACAACTATCACATTGGAAACAATCCTTTCGAGAATGTCCAATAAATTTTTAATCTTGGCGTCACGTTTAGCGACACTATGTCATCTCCCCCCATTTGTAGGAACGCTGTTACCAAGGCCTTTCTCATGATTCTAAAAAGCAATCGGAAGTGCAATCATGTGACCCTCATCAATGCTTTCAGGGGCGGGGGTGGCTCAATCGGTAGCGCGCCAGGCTCGTAATCTGTAGTTCCCAGGTTAGAGTCCCAGCTGGGTCAGCGTTGAGATTTATCTCCGCAAAATTCCCCGCCCTGCCCACGGTCAGTAGGGGACACCGATGGGCTTGGAAAGGCCGCCGACCGTCGGATGGGACGTTAAGCCGTGGTCCCGTGTGCGGGAGAGCCATACCCTGTGCACGTTAAAGAACACGCTGGATGGCCTTGACGGGAGGCTACCATCTGTCTCCCAACAGCTGTTCCAGTGGGTCCCCACCTCTAATCTTCTCTGAGCTTTCGGGGTCCATGTGAACCTGGCCATTTAGCCCATAGTGTGCAAAAAAGTGCCGCTCAGAGGTAAAACAACCAAACTCAATGCTTTCATCACATATGTTCGACCCATACTCGAATATGCTTCGCCAGTATGGTGCCTTCATATAGTGATATTTTCTCATTAGAAATATCACGGAGATGGTTCACTAAACATCTACCAGGTTACTTCAACTTGACATACGAACAAAGGCTGTCAAATCTTAATATCCATTCATTGGGTTGGGTTGTTTTACCTCTGAGCGGTACTTTTTGCACACCATGGGCTAAATGGCCAGGTCACATGAACCCCGAAGGCTCAGAGAAGGTTGGGGGAGGGGACCCACTGGAACAGCTGTTGGAAGACAGATGGTAGCCTCCCGTGAAGGCCATCCAGCGTGTTCTTTAACGTGAACAGGGTATGGCTCTCCCGCACACGGGACCATGACTTAACGTTCATCCGATGGACGGCGGCCTTTCCAAGCCCTTCGGTGTCCCCTACTGACCGTTTGTAGGGCGGGGAATTTTGAGGAGATAAATCTCAACGCTGACCCAGCTGGGACTCGAACCTGGGAACTACAGATTACGAGCCTGTCGCGCTAACGACTGAGCCACCCCCGCCCCTCCATTCATTGGAATAGAGAAGACTTGAACTGTATCTGAACACTCTCTTTATGGGACAACTCACCAAGACATCTAACATCCCTTGCTAACAATTTCAAGTAACAACACAGGAAGACATCTCATGTAATATTAACATTCCACTGGCCAAGAAAAATTGTAAATATCACTCTTTTGCCTGCGGAGCAGGGAGGGTTTGGAACCAGGTGCCGACGGAATTTGTGCTTTCGCCAACATTAAAAGAACTTCTGAAAATTGAAAGAAGTGGAATTTCACAATTTCTTTGATGCTTTAGATTCTAAATATGTAATAAACGTTCTTGTTTTTAGGTCAGCAGAGAAATAATAAGAGTACTAAGCACTATCTGAACTTTCTGTGCATTCAATTAATAAAAAAATAAATACCTCCCTCAAGTAGTTGTTTGTCACAGATGTCTAACAGGAGGCTATCAGTTTATATGCCACAGAGAATGTATGTGAGAAAGGCGATACCTCTGCAGAAAGACAAAACAAACATCCATGACTTGCTCGCACCCAGGTATAAAATAAATTATTATTATATGTATACGAGAAACGCATAGGAAAAAAAATAACTCCTTGAACTTGTGTACTAAAGGCCTAAAACATTTAATGATTACCTAGATGGAAAACAAGATTTGTAACGCTTTGTAAACAAGATAACAGAAAACTAGACGCTTTTGATTCTAGATGCTTATGCAGTATCTTTGGCATTAGGTGGTTCAACTTTGTAACTAATGATGAGATTAGGCAAAGCAGTTTGCAACCTCCTTTAAGCAGCATATTTTGCAGAGAGAGACTCCGTTGGTTTGGCCATGTTGCCCGTATGGATAATTATAGATTGGCGAATAGGGCTATGAACAGTGTGCCTAAAGGCCTCAGAAAGAGGGGGAGACCTAGGATGCGGTGGGCAGACAATGTCAAACAGGACCTTGTTAGAATTGGTGTGATGTGGAGAGATGCAGCACATATAACTTGGGAGAGATATGCTTGGAGAACTAGGTTGCACTGTCTCGTTGGACATCCGTAAACTGTGGCTGCTTGAGGATGATGATGAGATGTCACTAACTAACAGTAAAGCTATTTGTAATTAATATTAAAAAATGCATTTTCGGAAATTTCATATATAAGGACATATGATATATTTAAAACAAAAAAAAAGAGGTTAGTAATATTGTTTTGTTTTCGTCATTTTTAGTTTTTTTTTTGCCAAAAATTGTTTATTTGGTACTAAATAACAATAATATCGTACTATAACATTGTTAATCTAACCAAACTAATACGATACTGAAAGGATTAATGTCTAAATCGATAAAATAAAATTTCAAAAAATGATACTCCTTGCATTAGTGTCTTAAAGTCTCGGAACATTGTTGGGGTAAAAGCAGGGTTGGGTTGTTTTACCTCTGAGCGGCACTTTTTTGCACACCATGGGCTAAATGGCCAGGTCACATTGACCCCGAAAGCTCAGAGAAGGTTGGGGACCCACTGGAACAGCTGTTGGGAGACAGATGGTAGCCTCCCGTCAAGGTCATCCAGCGTGTTCTTTAACGTGCACAGGGTATGGCTCTCCCGCACACGGGGCCACAGCTTAACGTCCCATCCGACGGGCGGCGGCCTTTCCAAGCCCATCGGTGTCCCCTACTGACCGTGGGCAGGGCGGGGAAATTTGTGGAGATAAATCTCAACGCTGACCCAGCTGTGACTCGAACCTGGGAACTACAGATTACGAGCCTGGCACGCTACCGACTGAGCCACCCCCGCCCAGGGTAAAAGCAGAGGAATTTACCTAAGTTGGGAGGAAATCATTGAAAACAAAACTCCTTGTTACAACTTTTGTCTTCACTGTCTAAACTCTTAACAGAATGCATAATGACAACAGAATATTCATAACAGAATGCTTCCCATTATGCAGTTATGCATAATGGGAAGCATTCTGTTATGAAAGCTTCCCATTATGCATAACTGTTTATTATTATTTATTATGCATAACTGTTCATTAGTGACGGCAACCTTCGTGTCACGTGACACGAAGGTTGCCAGTCACTAATTTCTAAAAAATTCGTTGCCATATATTTTTTCTGAATTCTGCAATCAACCGTAGCGTTCGGATACTTTTTTGAGCGACTGTACAGTACGTAAAAAAAATTCCTATGCGTACATACACATGTAGAGATGTAGTCTTCAAAAATGGTACTAAAATGATCACACATGAATATAATGATGAAAACAAATAGTGCCGGAAAGTTAATATATTATGTTTTTACAACTACACCGATTTTTAAAAAATTAAGGAACCACCCTATGTTAGGTGAATGGGAAGATAACGTCGAAGCTCTATAATTTGCCAGCCACAAAAATTGACTTCAGAAGTTAATTAAAACTTAGTAATAAGTATTGTTTCAAAGTGTTTAATAAAATAAGTTTTTTTAGAACTTTGTGTAAAGAATTCTTTCACTATTCTTCAGTTTTGTGTAAGTTTCTTAATACTGGCATTTTGTTATTGAATATTCAAACTTCCATAACTGATAAAATACTGAACGAATATTGTTGAAAAACGAGATATTGATTTATTTGATTGAGATCTTTATCTGCAATCACATTATTCAAAACAAACATTTTTTTAAAACTTATAGAGATTTGACCTTAGCTTCCCATTGACTTAACATAGGGATTTTCCTTGATTTATGGAAACCAGTGTATGTTAAATTTCAAGGAGAAAATATTTCCTGTTTGCTTTTCTATTTAAAATATTCCCGCCATGAAGGACATCAATGTAGCTAACATAAAAAACAAAACCAAAAAAACATTGCGGTGATACAGAACATGGGATACAGGAAATAATCACGATTAACCTGCCATACTGCAATTCCTTTGCGATTTTCTGGTGCAGCAAACCACATTTTCACATAGGAAAATGAATTCTATTATCCATGCAAAGGTCCTTTAGGATTGCTAAACATTGATGCATTTATAGGAGATAAAAAAGTCTTCTATGAATTATTTTCTAATGCGCATGTTTTTTGCTGTCCCGGTGGCCTAGGTTCTATCCCTGGGTAAGACATGGGTGTTGTTGTCTTTCTGAAGGTCTCGCCTTCCTTACCGATCTTTTCTATGGTGTATTAAACTTATAGATTGTTATCAGACCTCTGTGGCAAGCAGCTGCTTGAGGGGGTATTTATTTCTTTTTATTACTCTATTGACACACTTCTTGGGGCGGAGGTGGCTCAGTCGGTAGCGTGCCAAGCTCATAATCTGTAGTTCCCAGGTTCGAGTCGCAGCTGGGTCAGCGTTGAGATTTATCTCCGCAAAATTTCCCGCCCTGCCCACGGTCAGTAGGGGACACCGATGGAATGGAAAGACCGCCGTCCGTCGGATGCTCCGTGTGCGGGAGAGTCATACCCTGTGCACGTTAAAGAACACGCTGTATGGCCTTGACGGGAGGCTACCATCTGTCTCCCAACAGCTGTTCCAGTGGGTCCCCTCCCCCACCTTCTCTGAGCCTTCGGGGTCAATGTGACATGGCCATTTAGCCAATTGGGTACAAAAAAGTGCTGCTCAGAGGTAAAACAACCCAACCAGACACACTTCCTCTCGGAGTGCATCAGGTTCTATTCTCCATTTCACTTAGATTAAGATTATATTTCCAGCGACCAAATCTCTGTCCTTGGTATAAAAGGAAACATCTATAAATTTGGAGAGGTTGCCGTCCGGTGTATAAGACGTGAAGTCGTGGTTCCGTGTTCTGGAGAATCGAACCCTATGCACATTAAAGAACTTACGTGACGAAAGGCTACCACCTGTCTTCTAACAGTTGTCCATTGGATTCCCTCTATTCAGTGGTGAGAGCTTTGGGTCTTGCGACAGGACCATTTAGTCAGTGTGTGCACGAACTGCTTCTGAAAGGTGAAATATTTCATCTCAAATGCCATGGTAAGGACAATACTACATTGTGGCCTTTGTAATTCATACGAGCGATTATATTATAGAGTTGGTTAGTCGAAGAGAGAGGCGCGAAATGCAATTCTCTCTAAATTACATTTTATCTACACTGCGTTGAGTTGTTATACCTTTGAGGGGGTAATTGTTTTGCACACAATGGGCTAAATGGCCAGGTCACAAGGACCCCGAAGGCTCAAAGAAGGTTTGGGAGGGGACTCACTGGGAAGCTGTTAGTAGATAAATGGTAGCTTCCCGTCAAGGCCATCCAGCGTGTTCTTTAACTGCACAGGCCAGGTGTGAACCTCGGCTGAATTTCCTATCCGATGGACGGCGCCCTTTCCAAGAACATCGGTGTATTTACATTGCTGTTCACAATTTAAGGAAGTTGAGCAAAATTTCAAATATCTCAATAAATCCTCTTTGGAATTTAAATAACTTTTCAGAGGATATTTAGCATGAAATAACTCACATTCATCTGCTGTTAAATTTGCTTTTTCTTAAAGCGAAACACTTTGAGATATGCAAATTAAGCTGGCGATAAAATGAGTTTGAGAAAAGGGCGCATTTCATTTCGGATTAAGAGCAGCTTTATCGAGCATGTCATTTCGGATTAAGAGCAGCTTTATCGAGCATTTCTTATTGTAGTTTTCTTAAAATGCAAAGGAGGAACAGTTCGGATGACGGTCAGAAGTGGCGAATTATCGAACTAGTGGAAGCTGGAGAATCACATAGAGACGTAAACACTTTCGTGACTGTCGGAAAGGGTAATTTAAGGACTCTGCAGATGCTTTCAAGAGACTGGAACATGCTCTAGAAGAATGAGCCACGGTTGGCTCAGAGCAACAAAAGTTCAAGATGATCGTTTTCTGTACTTAACTGCAAGGTGTAATAGAATGATGTCAGAGTGCCAACTTTCATCGGAGTTGTCAGCTGCTGCAGAAAGGACAGTATCCAGAGTAATTGTGTCCCAAACGATTCATGAAAGAGGGTTATATGCTAGAAGACATATGTATGCCTACCACTAACCTCAACTCATCGGAGGGCACGACTGAAATGGAGCAGGCAGCACCTCAACTGGACTAATGAACAATGAGGACAGGTTCTCTTTTTGGATGAATCAAGTTAGAGTGTAAGTAGTGATTCTCAGCGCCAAAGCATCTGGAGAGAGTGTGGGACACGTTATCACCCCCTGAATATCGTCGAAATGGATCGTTTCGATGGGAGTGGATTGTTGGTCTGGGTAGGTATTATTATCAATGGCCTCACTGACCTTCATGCTTTCTCAGGAGGGACAGTAACTGCCCTATGTTACAGATATGAGGTCCTAGAGCTGTATTTGAGACATTTTAGAGATGCCATTAGATCAGAATTCATTTTTATGGATGATGACTCTCGAAAACATAGAGCTCAGGTAGTGAGGATACCTTGAGAGTGAAGATATCCAAAGAATGATTAGTCAGCGAGGTCCCCACACCTAAATCCCATTGAATATGCATGAGATGTTTTAGGAAGGCAAGTTTCAATTCGTCAACCCCCTCCAAGGATCCTTCAGAAGCTGAGAAATGCACTTATAGAGGAGTGGACCTTATTAGATTTGGGTTGGGTTGTTTTACCTCTGAGCGGCACTTTTTTGCACACCATAGGCTAAATGGCCAGGTTACATGGACCCCGAAGGCTCAGAGAAGGTTGGGGGAGGGGACCCACTGGAACAGCTGTTGGGAGACAGATGGTAGCCTCCCGTCAAGGCCATCCAGCGTGTTCTTTAACGTGCACAGGGTATGGCTCTCTCGCACAAGGGGCCACGGCTTAACGTCCCATCCGACGGACGGCGGCCTTTCCAAGCCCATCGGTGTCCCCTACTGACCGTGGGCAGGGCGGGGAATTT
The DNA here is from genome assembly GCA_038380435.1 of Ryuthela nishihirai. Lineage (NCBI taxonomy): Eukaryota > Metazoa > Arthropoda > Arachnida > Araneae > Heptathelidae > Ryuthela > Ryuthela nishihirai. The sequence goes on from JAWZYU010000006.1 coordinate 43,366,330, forward strand.
TGCGGTACCTTATTAGAAGCATGACAGTTCGTTGCGCAAGCTGTATTGTTGTTAGAGATAATCATACTCCTTGCGAAATAACGTTAGCTTCAACATCTGCGGTGATCTATAATTAGAAACTTTTCTGATATAATCTTCGATTGCAAATTAAATTTTTATAATTTTACTGGTTATTCCGATGTATTTCAAGCATAATTATTAATATATGCAATATTAAATATCCTCTGAAGTTTCTGCTGTATTCTAAAAAGTATTTGTTGAGATATTTGCATTTTTGTGCAACTTCCATAAATTCTGAAGATCATTGTATAAATAAAAATACTGCAAATACCAAAAATGAATATAATCGTGAAAAAGAAATAGAGTGCCAGAATGCTAATTGATTTTATTTTTACCACTATGTTACATTTCAATATGGCAGCATCAAAGTGCCATTCTCTGGAATAATACCAACATTCTTTTCAACATTATTCTTGAAAGCTCCCTTCAGGGTTGGGTTGGATTGTTTTACCTCTGAGCGGCACTTTTTTGCACACCATGGGCTAAATGGCCAGGTCACATGGACCCCGAAGGCTCAGAGAAGGTTGGGGGAGGGGACCCACTGGAACGGCTGTTGGGAGACAGATGGTAGCCTCCCGTCAAGGCAATCCAGCGTGTTCTTTAACGTGCACAGGGTATGGCTCTCCCGCACACGGGGCCACGGCTTAACGTCCCATCCGACGGACGGCGGCCTTTCCAAGCCCATCGGTGTCCCCTATCTGACCGTGGGCAGGGCGGGGAAATTTTGCGGAGATAAATCTCAACGCTGACCCAGCTGGGACTCGAACCTGGGAACTACAGATTACGAGCCTGGCGCGCTACCGACTGAGCCACCCCGACCCCCTCCCTTCAGGCAGATGATTTGTATTCAAGAGTAGAGTTTCTAATTTCGCTCTCCCATTTTCAAAAAAGCCCATCGTTATGTGCATATTGCCTCTGCGTCGGCGAATGATGACACTGGTGAGTATTCAAATGTTTCTTCGTGAAGAGCATTTAAAAAAAAAACTATGGTGTACACAGCATTTCGTTATAATAGAAGTTAAATGAGTCCTGAAGTTTAAACCATGTTCCGATGCAATAAAATCTATTGATGCATTTAAATACAACTGGTGACAGTTGTCGCTGAACTAGCAAATAACACACTACTTTATGCTATAATGATCTTAATCATTTGCAAAAATTTGGTTTTTCTTCAGAGATATTTCTCTTTCTCTATATCTCCTCAGGTATAGGGGCGGGAGTGGCTCAGTCGGTAGCGCGCCAGGCTCGTAATCTGTAGTTCCCAGGTTCGAGTCCCAGCTGGGTCAGCGTTGAGATTTATCTCCGCAAAATTCCCCGCCCTGCCCACGGTCAGTAGGGGACACCGATGAGCTTGGAAAGGCCGCCGTCCGTCGGATGGGACGTTAAGCCGTGGTCCCGTGTGCGGGAGAGCCATACCCTGTGCACGTTAAAGAACACGCTGGATGGCTTTGACGGGAGGCTACCATCTGTCTCCCAACAGCTGTTCCAGCGGGTCTCCTCCCCCAACCTGCTCTGAGCCTTCGGGGTCTATGTGACCTGGCCATTTAGCCCATGGTGTGGAAAAAAGTGCCGATCAGAGGTAAAACAATCCAATCCAATCTCCTCAGGTATTTCAAATATTGTATGAACGAACACGGAATTTTGAATCGTTGCTTTTAATATTAGCTAGTAAGTAAAAAATAAATTCAAAATTTTGATTTGCTTATCTGACACAAATTGTTTTTACTTCCCCTAAATTCCTCTTAGTCAGCTGCTTATCATTTCCAATTTCCTCCCATCTCGGCTCACCATTATCTGCCAAATAGCCTCTGCCTCGGCAAGCGAAGTCAGTGGTAATGATTGCTGTGTCTTGACACATTTTTTTTATTTCTGGGCGGAGAAGAGATTACGAACTGCGACGGTTTCAAGAAACGTCAGTTATTCAATTGACTGAAGAAACGATGCATCACTTTTTTTGATCCGCTGTGACCTAAATATCCTTCAAAATGCAATGACAGAATAGGAAAAATAATCTCTTAGGAACGTCGCAGACAGGGAATAAGTGATAGATAATATCACAAAAAGTGGTCGTAATTGATATTGAAGAAGAAGGGACGTTATTCTATATCACCAAATATATTTAACACCATCTCATTTGAACGCTAAATGCGCATTCTCTCTCTATAGACAGAGTTGACACACTTTTTTCATGGGAAAAATATATCTAATTTTCTGTTGTTGTTAAATGTTTAGCCTTGTCTGCATACCTGGGTTGTTTTACCTCTGAGCGGCACTTTTTTGCACACCATGGACTAAATGGCCAGGTCACAACGACCCCGAAGGCTCAGAGAAGGTTGGGGGAGGGGACCCACTGGAACAGCTGTTGGGAGACAGATGGTAGCCTCCCGTCAAGGCGATCCAGCGTGTTCTTTAACGTGCACAGGGTATGGTTTTCTCTCCAACAAGGGGCCATGGGTTAACGTCCCATCCGACGGACGGCGGCCTTTTCCAAGCCCATCGGTGTCCCCTACTGACCGTGGGCAGGGCGGGGAATTATTGCGGAGATAAATCTCAACGCTGACCCAGCTGGAACTCGAACCTGGGAACTACAGATTACGAGCCTGGCTCGGACCGACTGAACCGCCCCCTGTATACCTGGCAAGATAGTCTTATAAAAATAAAAAATAAATAAATACCCCCTCAAGCAGCTGCTTGCCACAGAGGTCTGACAGGAGCCTGTCAATTTACATGCCATAGTAGAAGGTTTGTAAGGTTGGCAGGACCTCAGCAGAAAAACAAGACGAACATCCATTCCTTACCCGGGGCTCTAACGAAAAGCCAACTTTATTTAACTAACCCACCAAAAATAATCACAGAAATAGTAAACGAATTACAAGTTTAGTATTCATTATTTGTTTCATTTAAATCAACATATCATTTTTATATTCGTTCTGTGATCATTATTTGAAGCGTTATGTAGACAATCACAACATTTACTCTGCGAATATATGTTGGGTCGTCTGCTTTAGTTTATAAGTAAAATACGTTTTTTTGCCATTATGGCCACCTCCAGGAATTTTAATATAATCTATAATAACGATGACACAAAATTCTCATGCGCTGAAATGCAATAACAATGAACTACAGGACCTAGGTGACCATTTTGTACTGGCCCGTGACACTTGATAGACTAATTCAAGAAATATTATAAGATCTTGTTACTTAGGAAAATCTTTATATGACTCTGGCAGACTCAACTTATAGGGGCGGGGGTGGCTCAGTCGGTAGTTCCCAGGTTCGAGTCTCAGCTGGGTGAGCGTTGAGATTTATCTCCGCAAAATTCCCCGCCCAGCCCACGGTCAGTAGGGGACACCGATGGGCTTGGAAAGGCCGCCGTCCGTGGGATGGGACGTTATGCCGTGGCTCTATGTGTGGGAGAGACATACCCTGTGCACGTTAAAGAACACGCTGGATGGCCTTGACGGGAGGCTACCATCTGTCTCCCAACAGCTGTTCCAGTGGGTCCCCTCCCCCAACCTTCTCTGAGCCTTCGGGGTCCATGTGATTTGGCATTTAGCCCATGGTGTGCAAAAAAGTGCCGCTCAGAGGTAAAACAACACAACAGCGACTCAACTTACGTAAGTGTGTTGGTCATTTGGTCTACAAAGCAATACTAATAGCATATTTTAAATCGTGATTTCATCAGCGATGTCTAATTCAGTCGGCTAAGTGCATGTTTTTTTAGCTTGCAACTCAAAGGTCTCTTGTTCCATATAAGCTTCTCTTATAACAGTTTTTTTTCTATTAAGTAATATTTTTCTTATTTCATTTTATTACCATGTTACTTTTTTTACGATCCATTGTAAAACAAATTGATATACACTAACGGAAATTGAAAAAATGACACCATATACAATTAAAGGGTAATCTATGAGATTTGTTTAGTAGAAACAACTTGTTGAGAAAGGACAATGATCACATGTGTGAAGTGATTCAATGTTTATTTTACCTTTTATGAGTATTACATTTTACAGAAGGCACATTTTAATAAGGTGTTGAACCTCCTCGAGCAGCAATGCGAGCTTCCAATCTGGCATGCAATTGGTCGTACAAATGCTGGATATCAGGCTAGGGGATACCATTCGCTTTCAACTTGGACGCGTAATTCAGCGATGGTCGTTGCTTGCCGCGGGCCGTGGAAGAGTCTTTGTCCGGTCTAGTCCCAGACATGCTCGATTGGAGACAAGTTCGGAGAGCGTGCTGGCCAAGGGAGTTGGTGCACTGCCTGGAGAGCGTGCTGGCCAAGGGAGTTGGTGCACTGCCTGAAGAGCTTGTTGAGTTGCCCGGGAGTTATCCTGCTGGAATATCGCATTTGGGATTACACTCAAATGTGGCAAGACGACCGGCTGTACGATGTTACTGACGTACGTATTTGCTATTCAGTGACGTACGTATTACCTTCAGCATGGTAGCTAGGTAGTCACTGGAAGGAGAGCTATGCACCAATCCCCTGTGATGATGCATAGAACCGGCCAGGCCTAGCACCTAATGTCCGACCCCGCCTTCTCGTGGTGCGGACCGTTAGTAACTTTCAAAAGAGATACTCTCTTGTGGAAGTGAACGGAAGGGAAGGGCTGCCAGATTAGTGTGGCCTACTGATCTGGACAACTATGGCTACTTTTCTTTTTTTTCTACCCTGCTGAGGAGTGGTCAACCACACAGGGCCCTGGTGCTGACCATATAAACCTACTGGACTGGACAGATATATGGCTCTGAGCTTGATTATCGATCCTGATTTTGCTGCACTGGTGGGCTTCTGTGGAGGGAAAATCTTCCGTTGTGGTTTTCTGTTTGTTTGTGGGTTGACAGCCCCAAGTGAATAGATTCACAGGATATGTTTATCAGCTGGTGGATAATCCTGAGCAGAAGTCATCGCAGGCACCTGAACTCTTTGCTTCTATTGGCATCGTCAAATTCTACATTGGAGGAAGTCTTCCAGTGTAGATGGCTTCAGCCTTTAGTAGTGGGGGAACGGGTCTTTGCCCTATGTCTGCGATTAGGGGGCTGTTTGAAATTGTTGGCATTCCCTCTCTCAATAAACATAGTTTCTTTAAACATCCCACTAACCATTTTCTCTCCATAGGTAGTTGGAATGTGAGGACTCTGCACAGAGCTTTTTCTCTTGATGTCCTCACACAAGAATTCCACCGTTATAATTTAGATATTCTCGGCTTGCAAGAGACCAGATGGACAGATAAAGGTCAGATTCTTAAAAATAATCTTAAATTTCTCTTTTCAGGGAGGGACGACAATAAGCATCACCAAGGCGTGGGTCTGCTTCTCAGCAGACACGCTAGTGATGCTCTTCTAGGATATGAGTGCATTAATGAAAGGTTTCTTACAGCAAAATTTCAGACAAGCGTTAAAGACTTGAATGTTATCTGCTGTTATGCCCCCACTGAGGATGCTGATGAGGATGAGAAGGATAGGTTTTATGAACAACTTCAGGATATTTTGAATTCTGTCAAGAAAGGAGATATTACCCTTGTTCTTGGTGACTTCAATGCCAAAGTTGGTACTGACTCTGACCTTTGGGGAGGAGTAATAGGCCCTTTTGGTATTGGTAGCTGCAATGGCAATGGGCAACGTCTCCTACAGGTAAGTAAACTCAATGGATTCAGAATAACTAACACTTATTACAAACACCGCGACATACATAAGTACACATGGGTTTCACCTGATGGGCTGCATAAGAATATGATTGATTACATATTAATTAACAGCAAATGGGCTAGTTCTGTTAGGAATACCAGGGCATATAGGGGAGCTGAAATTGGATCTGACCATTACCTTGTTAAAAGTGTGTTGCAACTTAAACTTAAAAAGTGTTGTGCTAGGGTTAAAAAATTTACTTTTAATACTGAAGCTCTGAAAGATCCAGTTATAGCCAAAGCTTACCATGATAGGTTACTTAGTCATTATGACAGTCATGGTTTGCTTACTACTGAAGTTGAGGAAGAATGGGATCATTTTAAACAAGCGTTTTTGGACACTAACAGTACTCTTTTAGGAAAAAAGGAGCAGAAGAGGCAAAATTATCTGAGTGATATGGCACTTGAGCTTATTTCGGAAAGAAAGAACTGCAGGAATGCCCTTAATCAATACCCTACTAGTCCTAATAGAAAGCATTACAGAGACCTTAATAAACTTGTAAAGGATCAGTTAGCTGCTGATAAGAATCTTTGGCTTGATGGTTTGGCTGACAAAGCCGAGGAAGCAGTTAGACAGCACAACAGCAGAGAGCTGTACCAGATAGTTAATGTTTTGTGTGGTAGAAAACGGACAGGCATACAAGGATTGAAGGATAAACAAGGTAAGGTTATAGAAGGGGAGGATTCTGTCATGGCTAGGTGGGCTGAGCATTTCAGTGATGTTCTAAACAATGTAGTTAGTTCTACTCCCATTGTTTGCAATGATGATAGATGCATTGGTGGCTTTAATGTTGGCCCTATAACACAATCTGAAGTTCTTTTGGCTGTTTCTAAACTTAAACTTCATAAATCCCCAGGGGTAGATGAAATTACTACCGAAATGCTTAGAGCTGGGAATGTTTCGGTTACCACTTGGATGACTGAAATTCTGAATATCTTTTATGATAAAGGCATGGTTCGTAAGGATTTTACCAGAGCTATTGTTATCCCTATTTTCAAAAAAGGTGATCGCAGTTCTTGTGATAACTATAGGGGTATCAGCCTACTCTCTGTTCCAGGTAAAGTTCTTTCCATGATTGTGCTTAATAGAATTAAGAATCTGGTTGACAGTCAATTGCGTGATGAGCAATGTGGATTCAGAAGTGGTAGGGGATGTGTGGATCAGATATTTTCACTTAGGCAGATTCTTGAGAAATGTTTAGAGTTTCAGAAACCTTTGGTTGCTAGCTTTGTTGATTTCAAAAAGGCTTTCGACTCTGTTGATCGTCATAATTTGTGGTTGATTGTGAGATCATATGGTATACCAGACAAGTTAGTTAACATTATGAAAGCTCTCTATAATAACACTGAGTCGTGTGTGAGAGTTGGTAAGGCTTGTAGCAATTGGTTTAGCATTACTTCTGGTGTTCGACAAGGGTGCATTTTGTCTCCTTTTCTCTTTAGCTTGGTTATTGATTATGTTATGCGAAATTCACTTCAAGGGAAAGATTTTGGCCTTAAATGGGCTGGAGATATGAAAATTTCTGATTTAGATTATGCTGATGATTTAGCCCTTTTGGCAAATGATGTTGATGAGATGAACTCTTTCATTCGAGCTGTTGATGAGACTGGTAGTAGAGTAGGTTTGGTTATAAACAGAGAGAAAACTAAAGTGATGAAAATTGGTCAGGCAGGCTGTGATTCAGTTAATCTGAATGGTTGCAGTCTTGAGCAGGTGTCACAGTTTAATTATCTTGGGAGCTATGTAACAGATAATGGTGATGTGCGGCATGAGATTAACAGACGAATAGGGATTGCTGCCGGGACATTTAAGAACCTATGGAGAGTGTGGAGAAATAAGCGTATACACCTAAAGACTAAAATTAGACTGTATAATAGTTTGGTTCTTTCTAGGGTTAGTTATGGTAGTGAAACTTGGACACTTTGTAAACAAGATAACAGGAAACTAGATGCTTTTGATTCCAGATGCTTACGCAGTATCTTGGGCATTAGGTGGTTCAACTTTGTAACTAATGATGAGATTAGGCAAAGGAGTTTGCAACCTCCTTTAAGCAGCATATTGTGCAGAGAGAGACTCCGTTGGTTTGGCCATGTTGCCCGTATGAATAATTATAGATTGGCGAATAGGGTTATGAACAGTGCGCCTAAAGGCCTCAGAAAGAAGGGGAGACCTAGGATGCGGTGGGCAGACAATGTCAAACAGGACCTTGTTAGAATTGGTGTGCAGTGGCCAGATGCAGTAGATGTAGCTCAGGATAGACTTGCTTGGAGAACTAAATTGCACGGTCTGGTTGGACCTCCGTAGCCCAAGGCTGCTTGAGGATGATGATGATGATGATGATGATGATAGTAGGTGCTAATATTAATTTTCTAATTCATTTTTAAAAATCTAATTAATTCCTATTCGATGACAAAGTTGAGGAATTTTATTTCCCTTCCTCAACCAGCTTCTAATGTAATATATTGTTGCAAATTAAAAGGATAGATACTGAGGGTGAGTTCAAAAATAACAGCTACTAACAATAAATCTAAAATAATGTGATTTAATTCAAAAATATGGATAAAAATATGTGCATAAATTAAAGATACCAATGCTTAGCTAATGTGTAAATAAATTTTTAATCTAACGAGAATCATATATGCGAATGCTTGTTATATCTCGAAAATAACCTTACCAATTCCTGAATAACTAAACAGTTATACATCAAATGATTTCTTCCTAAACTTTTAGACTTCAAGAACTCTAAAAGTGCAGCTAAGTATATTTGTTTAATCTTCTGCGAACACACCTAATAAAATCATTTCTTCTCTAAACTTTAGTGCACAAAGACAAACTACGTGTTCCTACACTATATGTTACTTAATTACAACAACTTATTCCTTCTTTTTGAAGTCAAGTTCATTCGTTGTCGTTGGAAATGTAGCTCTTATACTGAAGCATACGCTACCGTCCATGACGCGTTTTTCATAAATTTATTGTAGCATATTCGTCTGTCGTAACACTGCCCCCTCCTTAGGTCTTGTTCGTCCCGAACAATTCTGGATTTCGAAGCTTATTTAGTTCTTCGATGAAACGGGGCCAAACGATCCACATGAACCACCTTGCACTTTGTAGTTGGACGTCGACGAATGCGATACACCACGTCGTTAATCATGTTAACTACTGTATATGGACCTTTCCAAGGTTTCTGAAGTTTTGGGGAAAGTCTCTTCTTTCTATGTGGATTGTATAGCCAGACAAGATCTCCTTGATTGGAAACAGTTCCATTTGTTTTACTGTCGTACCTCGTTTTGGTTCTCTCGCTTGCTAAGTTAACGTTATGTCTGACAGAGTGATGGATTTCTTCTAGTCGTTGTTGTAATTCTTGTACGTATTGTGGAATGAATACAGATGTTGCTTCGGGCCAACCATATAAAAGATCACAGGGAAGATGTAACTCTTTCCCAAAGAGCATCATGGGAGCTGTTTGTCCAGTTGTCTCGTGCATTGCTGTTCTCTATGCCAACGAAAGGAGTGGTATATGGCGATCCCAGTCACGTTGATGGTCGTTGACAAACAATGCTAGATGTTGTGCAATTGTCCTATTAAATCTCTCAACCATACCATCCGACTAAGGGTGTAGGGGAGTTGTTCTTGTTTTCTGAATGCCTAATAATTGACAGATGCCTTTAAACACATTAAATTCAAAATTCCGTCCTTGGTCACAGTCGAATTGCAAAGGTACTCCATACCTACTAATCAAGTTATTTACTATCATCTCTGCAACTGTTGTTGCTTCTGGTCTTCGATGGGATAGTCCTCAGTGAAGATTCGTGTAATAATCCATTACCACTAATAAATTGCGATTTCCATCATCAGTCCTAGGAAACGGACCCATTACATCAATGGCTATATTCTCAAAATGGGCACCAACGTTATATGTCTGCAGCTTACACCGACTGCTGGTATTAGGACCTTTCTTTGCTGCACAGACCTCACATTGCTTGCATCATTTTTTAACGTCTGCCCTACTTTTCTGCTAATGAAATCGTTCCCTGGCTTTAGCTAATGTCTTATTAACACTGAAGTGTCGTCCAGTGGCACTATCATGTACATCTTTCATTATTAATTCCACTCGAGAGCGAGGAAGTCAACGGATCAGCTGTCCAGAGGAATTCTCCCATCTTCTGTACAATACACCTTCTTTAACTTCTAAGGAGTCCCACTGTGCCCAGTAACTTTTGGTAGTTGCACTATACGTCGAGATTCGCTCCCAATTAGGTCTTATATCAGATTTTTCAATTAAATCCATATTGGCCTTATATCTTTATCGTCTAGTTGAGCCTTTCTAATTTCAATTGGACTCCAGATGTTAGGAGTATCACTGTTTGCTTGTGTCGATGTTATTTGTCTTATGTGCATTACTTCTTTAGTATCAAATTTAAATTCTGCATTATAGCAATTCTTACAGTTGTCAATACATGGAGGTCTGGAAAGGGCATCTGCATTCCTATGCATTTTGCCACTTCGATGTTCGATAGAGAAATTGTACTCTTGTAATCGCTCTATCCACCTAGCAATTTGCCTTTCAGGGTTTTTAAAGTTTAGTAACCACCTGAGTGCAGCATGATCAGTACGTATAAGAAATTTCTGGCATAGAGATAACGATGAAAATGTTCTATTGCTTTTACTATTGCTAACAGTTCTTTTCGTGTGACAGAATACTTTCTTTCTGGTTTGGATAGAGTTTTGATGAAGTATGCAATAACCTTTTCTTGTTCGTCTTGTTGTTGTGAAAGTACAGCACCAACTCCTGTGGGTTGGGGTGTTTTACCTCTGAGCGGCACTTTTTTGCACACCATGGGCTAAATGGCCAGGTCACATGGACCCCGAAGGCTCAGAGAAGGTTGGGGGAGGGGACCCACTGGAACAGCTGTTGGAGACAGATGGTAGCCTCCCGTCAAGGCCATCCAGCGTGTTCTTTAACGTGCACAGGGTATGGCTCTCCCGCACACGGGGCCACGGCTTAACGTCCCATCCGACGGACGGCGGCCTTTCCAAGCCCATCGGTGTCCCCTACTGGCCGCGGGCAGGGCGGGGAATTTTGCGGAGATAAATCTCAACGCTGACCCAGCTTGGACTCGAACCTGGGAACTACAGATTACGAGCCTGGCGCGCTACCGACTGAGCCATCCCCGCCCCGTCAACTCCTGAGTTACTTGCGTCAGTATCTATTATGAACTGTTTTCCAGTTTGTGTATATGCTAACACTGGTGCTGTAGAAAGAAACCAGATACGGATACTTTTCCAAGACCATTTGGTTCTTGAGAAATGGAGTTTTGCGGAGATAAATCTTCTCTCTAAATTCCTACCCTGTCCTCGGTCAGAAAAGGGACACCGATAGGCTTGGAAAGCCGCAGTGGTGCGTGAAGTCATACGACGATCAAAAGTTTCAGAGAATCCTATTAAATAACTACCATAAAATCTACCGAAAACTGTTATATACCCAGCTTAAATAAATAATATATCAGTGGTTGTTAGCGCGCCAGGCTAGTGATCAAAGGGCCTTTGTTCGAGCCACGGATAAATATTGATGTTTGGTTTGTTTTTCTGCTGAGGTCTGCCATCCTCACAGACTGTGGTGTGGATCTAAACTTTCTATCTTCACAGACTGTGGTGTGGGGTATAAACTTTTCCACCTCACAGACTGTGGTGTGGCGTATAAACTGACAGGCTACTCTCAGACCTCTGTGACAAGCAGCTGCTTGAGGAAATATTTATTTATATTTTTGCTTTTACAGTATGTTGCGCTCACCATAGATGGCTGCCTCTAAAGTTTTCCCTTCATATTTTCAATGGAGTGGCAAAGCTGTTATTAGTCATTATGCATTCGTGTATGCAGAAATGTGCTTAAATTTCACAGATGAAAAATCACAATACATGCGTACAACACTAGAGTAGTAGTATTCAGGATGACGATCTTGTAAATAATGATGCTTTTGCAGGGATTAGGAATGACGTGGTGGGTTTTGTCTTTGCATACATTTCTGAAATTGCTGTATTCTTTCCTCTAAAAATTTAAAAGCACAGATTAGGGGATTCAGTGAGATTTAAATAAATTTACGTACTCTACTTTTTGGCGTTGTTTTACCGAAATGGCGTAGAATGGTATTTGGGATGCTTTACCTCTGATTGGCACTTTTTTTGCACACAATGGGCTAAATGGCTAGGTCACAAGGACTTCCGAAGGATCAGAGAAAGTTTAGACCCACCGGAGAGCTGTTGGGAGACAGATGATAGCCTCCCATCGAGGCCATCCAGTGGTGTTCTTTAACGTGCACAGGGTATGTCTCTCCCACACACGAGGCCACGGCTTAATGCCCCATCCGATGGACGGCGGCCTTTCCAATCATCAAATCCATCGGTATCCCCTACTGACCGAGGGCAGGTAGGTTTGCGGAGATCAAACTTCCGGAACCCCCGAAATTTCTCCTTTGTATCCCTCTTTCCACGTCGTATTGCGTTAAAAATTGAAGTTATCTATCTAAGATAGAATCTGAGTGCGAATTTAAATCTTCAAAACCACCCTTATTTTACACTTTATTAATCGGTTGAGTAGTCAGAGGAATCAATGGACCTGATAATATTCCACGCGATTGGAAAAATTAAAATAATATTCTTTATGGAATAAAACTTTGCAGTCCTTAAAATTATTTTTAGTGTGGAACATATATTATGGTGCTAAAATAAAATTATAAAAATACAATTCTTTAGGATCTCAAAGCAGGTAGACAAGTTTGAGATTTCGAAGAAGTTGATAAGATAAAAAATGTGCAAAATGTTCGAGGTGGAGGGTGTCACACCTCGTGATTCCCCCCTACCCTCTTCCTTGATATGTCCTGGCCACAACAAGGACCTCAAATGCTCAGAGAATGTTGATGAGGTAGGGTATCCATCGAACAGTGGGGAGAGGGTGGTTCAGTCGGTAGCGCGCCAGGCTCGTAATCTGTAGTTCCCAAATTCGAGTCCCAGCTGGGTCAGCGTTGAGATTTATATCCGCAAAATTCCCCGCCCTGCTCACGGTGAGTAGGGGACATCGATGGGCTTGGAAAGGCCGCCGTCCGTCGAATGGGACGTTAAGCCGTGGCCCTGTGTGCGGGAAAGCCATACCCTCTGCACGTTAAAGAACACGCTGGATGGCCTTGACGGGAGGCTACCATCTGTCTCTCAACATCTGTTCCAGTGGGTCGTCTCACCCCACCTTCTCTGAGTCTTCGGGGTCCATGTGACCTGGCCATTTAGCCCATGATGTGCAAAAAAGTGCCGCTCAGAGGTAAAACACCCATCGAACAGCTGTTAGGAGATAGATAGAAGTTTCTCTTCAACGCCATCCAACTTGTTCTTAACGTGTACAGGTTATGCCTATCTTTAATATTGACCCACGGTTTAACATCCCATATGAGGGACGGTGGTTTTTCCACGGTGCCCAATTTCTCAGAGAGGGCAAAACGGTAGTTACAAGGACTCCAGATTGTGCCGATTTTTTCTTCCTCTAATGAAAGAAGTTATGTAGTCAAACATTCAAGTATGCGGATCACTTTGATAGTGCCTCTAGAATTATTCTTAGCCCACGTGAGAAAGTTTGAGCCTAGTAACAAATTTAGAAGCATGATAAATATCATTGTCAGAAAAGTTAGTTTAGTTAAAACTCTGAATATTTCCAACTGCTTCTCAGAATGACTTTCATTTATTCTTGCCCCTGATTCAAGCTTTCTTGTTACTTATTAACAATCATTATCCGCAAAATACATAAATCATCACTAATTTCAAAAACAATGGTTCCTAATATTTTTGAAGTTACGCCATCCTTGAATTTGATTCTTTCTTGGGACTCCTCTAGAGTTACTTCAATATTCACGGAAAAATATTTTTAAGAAATAATCCAATTAAAATATTAAGCGTTAATTATGCGTTGGGTTCTTATAAGTAAAGAAACAGTAAAAATTAAGTGATATTCATTTTTATTCAACAAAATTTTGAATGTAACGACAACCACACAATACAAACGCAGAAAGTTCTCTGCATTTTGTAGAAATTGGTAAAAGAACTTTATCTTCATGAATTCTCATATCGCTGCAATAAAGACTTGTGATCTCTTAACAAGTAATCTTATTTAAAGGAAAATAGTATTATTCGATATATACATATATATACATTCACACAATATTTTACATGACTAGCAAAGGTTTACCCATGAATGATGCATTCAATTGACGAGTGGAATTTGCTCCGCACACAAAAGAACACTCTCATCTCATGGATTAAACCAAGAAATAAAAGCTGTAAATAGCAGCTGTGAATGATACGTTATATGTTTCTATCAGTATAATATAAATTACGAAACGTTAATTGATCTAGTTCGGATTTCATTCGGAAATAGATTTAATTTTAGTGATATATTTACGATAAGAAATTATTTCATTTCAAATATTTACGTAATCGGTGATATTATTTTCGTAGTGAAATAAATTTCCGCTAAAATATTTTCCAAAATATTTAAATAAGGGTATATAGTTTTCTTTTCATGGTGGGAAACCGAATATTATTGGAAAACAATTTATAATAAAAGATAAAATTATTTTCGTTCGAACAGTTATTATAAATAAGTCACTGAGTACTAATTTAAAAGAAATTGTTTTGTCTTTTTTTTGTATAATTTTGAACGAGAGTAGTTCTTTTTAATTATATAATTCTTCGTGTACGATTTTAATTATAAGTCACTTTTGATTTCAATTCATTTGAAGAAATAATACACCGTTCGATGTTGCTTTAAAATTTGGTTCAGTTGGAAAATAATATTATCATCGATGGCTTAAATATTTCAAATTTAATACTTCCTTATCATAAAAGTGTCTATAAAATTAAATCAATTACAGAATGAAGTTGGAACTTAATTCGAAGTAAAATAGGAAGGAAATTTTATTTAGTTCGTAATTTACATATTGATTTGAAAATTAATAAGAGAAACGTGGAAAAAGTTGGATTAAATTTAGTAATATGAAAAAATATAATGAAGAATATTATTTTGGAAATCAAATGCAATTTAATGAATGAATATTATTTTGCAAAACAAATCGATCACCGACATTAAGCTTTTAAGCATGTTCACCTTTCACGAAGTCAAAGGTGAACATGCTTAAAAGCTTAATGTGGGTGATCGATTTGTAAAAGCAACAGCCTGTGATGGAAGATGAGCATTTTCTAATAAGAATGAGCATAATATTGCAGAAAGAACACTTTGTGGTCTTTCCTTTATCTAATAAATGTTTTAGGAGAATCTTGTTTATTCTCTATCAGTATCTCAAACTCGAAAATGGTTATAATAGGTTTTCTTCACTCATAACTTCGTTAACTGCAGTTTTATTTAATGTTTTTTTAAAAACATTTCACCATTTTAAAAATTTTCTTCACACTGAATTTGATAACTATTGGGAATGGCCTAAGTCTGCAGTAGAAGAGGAGGCAAAAATGCGTTTTTGATGTTGATTTCTGAGAAGAAAAGTACAAATTCCTTTAATGAAGACAATAACCTAGATGAAATACAGGGTGTCCGAAAAATAATGATAAGCTTTCGGGAACCACTGTTTCCAAACTCACTTAAGGCATCACACTGAATGTTATATCTGTGCATTCCCCCACTGAAACAGTTTTATGGGTAGCCATTAAGAAGGACGCCGCACGGCCACATTTTCAAAGATATGTTATTGAAGTTCTTAGTGCAACATTTTCTGAGAGATGGACCGGCAGGGTGGTTCAAATCTATGGACACCAAAGAACCCTGATGCTTTGGATAATGGATGCCACGAATAATCAGATACCCTTTGATTTTTTCTTATGAGGCTCTGTAAAGAATCATGTTTACATGTACCAAATTCTAGATCTGAATCATTTGAAAACCCGAACAAGATAAGCAACTGAGGAAGTAACAAGATATATCCTGCAGCTTGTGTGGCAAGAAGTAGAACACAGATTGGACTTTGAACACCCTGTATAGTACTATGAAATGATCATGAATAACGAGAG